>OX456984.1:31513183-32943945 GCA_949752695.1 Melanostoma scalare | reverse complement strand
TGCAAAGATTTAACTTGTCAACCCAAATCACGAAGAAAAAGTCAGACTCATTTTGTTTCAATAAGCTTCTTACTAAGGACTTCCTTTCCTAAGTCATTCAACATACAAAACACTAAGCTTTTCAAGTTTCCTTATCAAATGCACCAGCACCAGAGCACCAGCACCGACATAAGCATCGGCAACAGCACCAGCACCATTGCAAACAACTTTTTAAATCATTTTCAATTCCCTCTGTACATTGAAATCGTGGTTCGTTACAGCTAGTCTTTGAGTTGACAACGATGTCGATTGATTTTACTTGACGTTTTTGTTTTCAAAAGTAACTTTCATTTCGGACACCCTTTCACAGCAGCGCCAGCAAGCGTTGAGATTAAAAATTTACAACCTTTTTCCATGTTTCCGCGTCACGAATTACTTCAAGAATCCTCATGCCATTGCATAATTAATATAAAGTTTACGCTCCAACGCAGACAGGTCCTCGGTCCTCTCGTTTATCCACTTTTTGGTATCTTTTCGGAAGAACTGGGTCAACACAATACAACAACATCCAGAGCATTCTGTAATCGGAACATTGCCATTTGGAAAGTTTCCAGCTACACGGTTCGATAGAGTATTGCTTTTGTCACATTGAAAAAGAAACTTAACATAAAAGGAACTCGCCCACGGCGGCATGGCATGGCCTGGCCTGGCAGACGAGCTCAATTGAAGCTTCGGTAAAAACAGTTGGTATAGCTACAGCAGTGCCCTTAAGACCATAATTTTCAGTTCTTAAGTGTTTAATAATGAAATTGTGAATTTTCGGCAAAACCAACAAAACACTTAATTTGTTTAAGGACACCTAAGGACCAACTATAAGGACCTAAGATAAGGTGATGGAAGGAATTATTATTTCTTTTTGCCACTTTCCTTTCGATACGAATTAGGGTGAATAGATTTTAATTTGCAAAAAAAAGAAGTCCTTATTATCAACAGTAAGTAAGTATTTCCGATAGGAAAGGTTGTCGGTCGCTTTTAGAAACCAGCAAAGAGGAACCATCCCATGTAGATGACGATGATAATAATTTACAGTTCGAGATGGAGGCAAAAGGGGGCAATCTGAGAATGCCAACTCAGACAATGAGTGGTAGTGTAATTTATTGTTGACATAATTTACGAAATGTTTCAGGTGATGAGGATTCGCAATTTAATTTTTTTTTTTTTTGTATTCTGTGTCAAAGAACTTGTGACTATGGCTTTGAGACAGATGACTGGTGGCGGTTAGGTACTTGTAGAAAAAAAAAAATCGGGCATAGTGTTGTAAAAACCTGGTTGAAAGTAACGATGACTGAAGTGATTAATGTCTATGGCTTTGTGATGAACAGACTTAACTCTGTAGAAGAAAGATAAACCTTACGACGCATAAAAGACCTTTCGTCAAGGTAGTTGGGCTTTTTGCGTTGGGATATTTATTAGGACATGGGTTCAAGTGATTTGGCTCATCAGATGGATTCTTTTTAACCAACAATGACACAGGAAAGACATTTTGTTTACTTGTCGAAATAATACAATTTGGTACATTAGGTTTTAAGTTGTTAATGGCGTAATATTCACAAAAACAGAGTTTTCGCATTCAAATAGGTTAAGAGTTTTTGATGGTTACACTGGACGGTTGGGTTCATTTCCCTATTTTTCTTTCCAAACTCCCAATTCAATCTGATGGCTGGCTCCGCCGATGGGGACACCGATGAAAAACAACTTTTTCCTATCTTTATCTTTTGACTAGTTTCATTGGAAAAAGTAATGTGCCCTACAGGCACAGGTACGAAAATGCTGTTATCGATAGCAAACCTAACTTATGTAAAATCAGCGGCAACTTAGCTTCCTTTGAATGAGGAAGCATCAACCATTCTTCTTCAATAGGCACACCGAAAGCGGCATCGTTGTGGTTGTTGTTTAAGCCAAGAAGAAAAACGACCTAATTAAAACAACTAATTTCAAAGTGAAAATAAGTTACTCGTATTTGCATACAAAACCACTGTCGAATATTTACTTTATTTTACGATTTTGCCTTCCGTTTAACGAGGTCCTTCCACTTCGGTAGCTAAAGTTATGAAAAAATCATAACTGACCAAAACAAAAATATGCACCTCTGAAAGGAAGGAGGAAACAGAGAATGCACGAAAAGAAAAATACCCAGACTCGTGAAGAGCTCTGGTTTGTTCGATACAATTGATTTTTCAACGACCAGTTTTTTCGGCAGGATTTTTTTACTGCTGAAAAGACTCTTCGTCACAATCAAAGAGTTTTGTGAAGCTGCAAAAAACTAACAAAAGGCACAGAACAATTGGGGCAGACAAAATACCTAAACAAAATGAGAAAATATGAAAGATATCAGGCTTCATCTGCAATCTTAAAGAAGGTGCATTACCAGTCAAGGGAAAGTCAGTTCCTTTTAAAAGATTAAAAAGGAGATTTTTTGTTTTAAGAAAAGAAGAATTTGGGGGTTGTGAACAGATAAACCTACGTCTTTTTTACAATCAACTTATGTAATAAAAAAGAGTGCGAGCGTTTAGGAAAATAGGAGAGGATTTGAAAGGAGATATCGATGCATAGAGTTTTTGTGAATCGTAATGTAGGTTGTAGGGGAAAAACAGAGTCAGGTAGAGCACTCCACATGTAGGTAGTGCGGCTAAATATGAATCCCTATACTTGACTATACGTTCAAAGTTGAGGTTATGGTAAAACTGATGAGCATTCCTGGCAAGGCGGGTGTTGCGGCTAAGTTGCTTCAGAGGAGGAATGCAACAGGCTATTTCACCAGAGCGCTGTTTGTGAAAAAGCTATAAAAGAGACACAGGTAATGTTTCAACGATGTTCAAGAGAATCAATCGATCCTTCAATTGAACTATCACCTTTTCAGTCTTAACGCTCTGTTTTGAAACCTATCAAGTAGGCGCAAAGATGTTTGAGAAGCGCTTGACCAGATATGAGAATTATACGGATCTAAGCCTTATAAATAGTGCCCAGATCAGAAAGGGCGATGAGCTTCTTGCATCGTCTTAAAAAACCTAAGCACTTAGCAGAATTTTTGGCGACTTAAAATGTGTCGTCATTCCAACGAAGATAATCGTTAACACACATACCTTCTACTGACATCTTTTTGGTTTCCTTGATGCAGATATCATTCGATATAACGGATAACGGCAATGGCAATGTTAAGCTTTAAAGACAAGAGACAGCATTCAGTATTCAAAAACAACGAATTCCGCTTTTCCCGTTTTCATTGTCCCATATAGTAATGCTGTCAAGGTATGAATATGATGAGCTTGCCATACGCAACTTGGGTTGCAACATCATTGTAAAAAACATCGATGGTCTCCGACTAGCATCGATGTCAAAAAAACATCGGTCATAACAACGATACATCGATGTTTTTCCGATGTTTTGCCGATTTTTTTAATTATCTTGTCAATAATGAAAAACATTGGCTTTATTTACGTGTACTGTAGCTAAATATGCAAATTTACTAGTCTTACCAGTTTCAAATTCAAATCGACAGGATTCATTTGCAAATTGCGAAACAAAACATTTATTTGAACGTTATTAATATTACAAATATTCAAATTATGTGATCAAATCCAAGAATTTTGAGATCGGATCAAAAGAAGCTTTGATAGTCTTGTCCCCAGAAGTCTATTTCTGTCCTGAGTAATTCTTGCTCCAACTCCCGAGAACAAACGCTCGCTTGGGACTTGGGACAGATGTGGCAACGATGGGAAGATAAAGCATTTTTTTGCTTGAATAAATCCTTGAGCTGATTCTTACAAAAATATTTTTCAATGAAAGGGTTGCCCTTTTCTTAGAATTAGTTTTCATAACTACTAATTTACAAGAGATCTACAGGCTCTTGATTTTGCTGTTTTTCGTTTGTAGGTAGATTGTTGTTGCAATTCAATGATCAAAAAACTTTTTTGATTAAGAATTACACTTTAGACATGTAGGGAATGTTCAAGGAAATGAATGTGCGATGCTGATGTTTTTGCCGATGTTTTCTGTTTTGCCTTCGATGTATCGGCGATGTATCGTTTTTCAAAACATCGATGTCAACATCGATGTCTATGACCGAAACATCGATTTTTTGAAAACATCGATGTATCGTTTGCAACCCTATACGCAACCATTCCAGTTCTACGTCCGAAGAACAGGCATGTGAGTTTGGAAATGAATATGAAAAGCTGAAGGTTGATAGCAAAACAGATAGGAGGTTTAGAAGTTTCAGACAAGTGATCGTTTAAGAACATAAGGAAAAGTGTCGGAAACAAAACGGAGCCCTGTGGCACACCAAAACTAATAAAGTGCGTATCAGACTTAAAGCTTTTTCGCGACGAAAAAGAAAAGGCAGGCCAAAACACTCCTGGTACAAGCAAATGCAAATACAGCAGCATTTGGTTGGCCTCAGACATGGAACAATCCAAAACCGGGAGGCTTGCCGGCGCTTTCTGAGGTCAACGCGGCGTACCCCACAGGCGGATCACTAGTGTGAAGCAGAAAAGTTGGAGAGTTGTGATCGCTTCAAGATCACTACTCGTAACACCGGAAATGGAAAGAAGAAGAAGACTTAAAGCTTACATCAAGAAAAGGAAGTGTTCATATGCACTCAAAAAAGGTCGTCTAGGTTCGTGTTGGTTCGTTTAATACCGCCTTGTTGCAGTAGTTTAAGTTGAAAATCTCATGGCATTGTCAAAATTCGAACGAAAAGTTAGAATAATTGAATTTTTAAATCACTTTACTTCCAGTTAGAAAAATAATGAAACATCTGCAATTTAGATTAGAAAATAGGAAACCTTTTCTTATCAAAAATGCGGTGCTAAACGAACCAACCCGACTCACGCGATGAAAATCGTTGGTTTTCATTTTCGGGATGGTACGATATCAAATCTGGCAATGAATTTGGCTTAATAAGTTTAAAATAAAACAAAAATGTCTTATAAAACTTTTAGACATCTAGCTTCGTTTACGAGATACTTGAAGTCGAAAAAATAAAGCAAAAAACAATTTTTTCACTTCAAGCATCGGTATCTCGAAAAGGAAGCGAGATATCAAAAAACTTTATTTGACATTTTCATTTTATTTTGGGATAATTATGCCAAATTTATAGTCAGATTGCAGCTTCACAGATATCTTATCACCCTAAACACAGCAGCTGGCAATATTTAAAATTATTTTTAAATTATAACGAAATTTAAAAAAACACTCGGTCTTCATTCAAACCGAAAACAAAAAACCACAAAAGAAAAAAATCTTAACCCTTTTTGGATATCGGATATGTTTTAAAATAAATAACATAGTTATTGAAAAAACTAAAACCTTAACTTTTTCGAATTGCAAATTTCAAACTGAACTAGTCAACTTTGATCGCTTGACTAAAAGAGGGGAGCCCTGGGAAATTGCGCATTTCTCCCAACTAAGCCTAGTGAGGAATGAAGGGGACCTAAAATCATTCTTACGACTCCGAACGACTAATCGAGAAAGCGCTATTCATGGCAATGAATTTAAGATCGGAGGACTAGCAAATTTCTCGTGAAAGGCGATACCCATGGAAAAACATTTTTGTTTTCTGTTGGGAAACACGTACATGCTACCATCAAGCAGCAGAAATACTTTATACTCTATGAGAAGTAATAGTTGTGTTTGTATACTCGAAATTTCAAAATGGCCTTTTGCGCACTGATCTCTATAGAGATGTTAAAGTGTGCATCGTGTGTGATTCCCGTGTGAATTTAAATATGTATACCTAGTGTTGATTGGTCTTCCTCAAACCGTTCTACCGAGAACCAGGCATCTGATATGAGTGGGCTCTCAGACTAAGAGGAGTTCGAAACATGTGAATGTACTGAGGAACAGACACAGAAGACTAATAAATCGCAATAGTCGTCTTGAGTCTTCTGTTTTTCCTTGCGGTCCTTAAACCAATCCGATTAGTCGGTATTTTGTTAAATTTACCAACAACAGCTACAAAAATTTTCCCCGTGACTTTTTCCATTCGGCAATTGACTTCAATTGCTGTCACTTTCCTCAATGGCAAAGAAAAGGACTTTGATTCTATGCACTAAAGATTTGCAATGTCGCTGTTTCTTTTTTGTTTTGTGTATCACTCGTAATAAGTCTGAACTTAGCTACACTTCCTTCTATCAACTGTTACCTCTGTGTACATTTCTTTCAATTTTCCTTGTTTTGACTGCCCATCATTTCAATCAAAGTTGAAGACCTGAATGAGAATTCAACATTTTGAATAATTTAGTGTTGATACAATATCAAAGCAAATTGGACATGTCCTTGCATATCTCAAATCAATATAAGCTCTCTGATTCCCTCGCTGTATTGAAATATTTCCAAAGTCAAGACTGTCATGCAATAAATCCTCCCTAGTCATTGGCCCAGCAAAACGCCCTACAGGCAATGGCAAACAGAAACAGCAAAAAGTGATAAAAAGAGAATATCAACATCTCGTTGGTCTCTTATATTCTATACGTACCGTAATTTTGATTAAAATCACTGTTGACGCCATCCCTCATAAACAACAACAGCACTTATAACAACCAACAACAGCAGCAATGCAGCAATAGGCCATGTTCATATTTTCCCACTGCGATAGTGTCTGGGCCGATGGCCCCCGAAGAGAATCCTCTTAAAAGCCTGCCGAAATTCAGGACTGAAAATCGTATAAATGACTGGGTTCAGGGTCGAATTGAAATATCCCAGCCAAAGGAAGAACGAAGCGGCAGCATCACTAAAATTACAGTCGTCACAAAGTGGCAGCAGCAAGGCCATTAGGAAAAACGGCAGCCAACATACTACGAACGCACCCGTGATAATGGCCAGAGTTTTAGCCGCCTTACGTTCACGCTTCGCTTCGAGGGTCTCCTTGCGTTTGGTCACCTTCGATTGGGGATTCGGTATACTTGACAGGTTTTGATGAGATTGCTTGCTTTGTGGCACCGGTGTCACTTGATTCGATGACGATGAAACCCCAGCGGTTACAACGCCACCAGTGGGATTAATCGGGGTTTGGGGTGACAGCGCTGATATTGAGGTGATTGTTGTTGCTGTTGAGGTGGTAGCATGTGGCTGTTGTGCGGCGGGATTGCTGTGTGGCTCGGACAGCTCGTGATGAGGCTCTTCAAGGACATCACTGGGGATTACTGTTGCTCGGTCAGTTGTTGATGCTACCGCAGCAGTAGCTGTTGTCGTTATCGTCGTCGACGCTGACGTCGATATTGATGTGGGGGTTTGGGCCATTTGCTGCGGTTGATTTTGTTGCTGTTGTACATTTTGATTATGTTCACTTTTATTCGCTGTTTGATTGGCTATTGCTACGAGATGAGAAACAGTTGAAATTTGACTAGTGGATGATGTGGGTGCCTGCAAAGAGAAAAAAATAAAAAATAAAATAAGAAAATGATGAAACATCGAGAAGGTTTAAATGGAGCATAAGTCACACTGATGGTGATGATGATTGATTGGGAGCTTGAGCATTTAGACTTTTGGGAATAGTATATTAGGCTCTTCAAGAGGGAGTCGATGCAATATAGATTTTCGTGCGCTAAGTAATATCGGAGCTCCTAGTCTGACGTGTTAATGGAAGAAATGTCAGTCTTGTTGAGTGATGTTTGAATAAATGTATACGAGAGTATGCATGAAGCTTGGAAGAGAAAACCACTCGAAAAGTTAAATCGGATTGAGTTATGTTTCATGGAAGGTTTGATGATTGACAGGCGTAAATATTCCCCACGAGGGTTTTCAGTTTTTTGGTCTTTAGCCTTTTGACTTGAAACAATTTTTCGTCTACGGTAGAAACAATTTCCGGTGATGGAAAGAGGCGCCTTTGAATAGAAAACAGAAGGGAAAAAAGTGACTGTGAACGCAAAGATATTCAATCTTTTTCAGATCGAAATAAAAGTTTCCTTATGCAAGCATCAATAGTAAGCTATGATGGATTTCTAAGGAAAAATGTTAATCAGGATATTTTTACTTTTACTTGCAAAAAAAAAAACAAGAAGGGAATTCAAATATCTAACGCAATACTTCTCACATTTTGAGTAACTGATAAAGGATTTCTTGTTGATAAAACGCATGTCGATACTCTAATCCAATTCTAGACACTAGTGAGATGAGTTCGGTGTCCTAATTTCATTTAAATTTTGCTGTAATCGAATGTACAAGTGTCGGGGCAGCATAAAACTCTTTTCACAGTTCCTACGAATGATGGTGAGGATAGGGTATGATTGAGATGTGTACGAAGCAGCGGTGACGAAGGTAAGATGTCCAGCTGGAGTCACCGAAGCATTCCAAGTCACTGTAGGTGCACCATGGAAGCGTCTTCAGACTTCTGCTCTTTATTACAGCCATCGACTACCTGATGTACGATATGAAGTACAGAACAGCAAAGTACACCAACTGTTCATTGCTGACGATGGAGCCGTCATAAGGTAGAATCCTTCATCCCTGTTATAAGCATTTGATGTATGTGTAACAGTTTTAGTAAGTAGTGGGTACCGCATTAGTCCAAGAATGCACATTTTCCAGAGGAGCCTATTCCAGACATTTAATTGAATAGAAACGTTCATCCCAAGTGCGAAAAGTGTAAATATCTGGAGTGAAAGGACAATACTGAAGCAACTTGCGGAGACATCAATCATCGAGTAAGCGTAGGGTGGATGAAGTGGCGATAAAACTTCGAGATTTTCTGTGATAGAACAATGCCCCCTAAACTGAAGAGAAGACGGTTGTGCGTCCAGCACTCACATACATATCGAAAGGTTGAACTATGTACAAAAAAAATCAGAGTAAGTTGACAGTAACTGAGATGAAGATGCTCCATATGACAACAGGAGTATCAAAGTGGAAGCCTTTACATCAAAATATCATCTTGCCATGTTCAAAGGAGAGATCCAGAGAGCCCCATTAAAAATGCAATATAATACAACGTTCAGACACGATTGCGAATCAGAAATGGAACAATCCAAAACCGTGAGGATTCGCGGACACGTTCTTAGACCAACGCGGCGTACCCCACGGGGTAACCACTTGTGTAAAGCAATTAAGTGGGAGAGCTGTGATCTTTTCGAGACCACTATGCTCGTAACCCCGGAAAAAGAGAGAAGAAGAAGTGACTGGGGCACAAGGAATAGTTCAAAATTCAGTTTTGCTATTTTTGTTCAATGAGAGTAGATAACACAGTTCAATGAAAAGAGAAAAGATGTAAAAACCTCCTGAGCCTTATTTTCGAAGCTATTTATTTGTGTATATGTATTTTCAAATCAGTCAAAGTAACTCTAGTAATGAAATGAAAATAGATCTATCAAAATTCGAAGAATTCAACAGAAACCTGAGATAAATGTCTCTGTTAACACTTCTTTCAGCAGAACTTAAAAAATATTTCAAAAATTGATTCTGTAGATCAACTTTGTCCTGCTACTTTAGGTGCAGTCTTGTAATATCTATCTGAACGAACAAGGCTAAAATTATTTTAATTGAAAAGATCATCACACATTTCTGGCTTCAACCAAGTTTCCGATATACAAATAATATCCATACTACTGCCATCAAAAAGACCTCGTACATCGTCTATTTTTTTCTTTAAGCTTTGTGCATTTATGTGACACACATTTATACCATTGCTTTGTTTGCACAGCACATCGACCAAGACTTTGCATTCGACAGTGGAACCACCCCCTATACTAGAGCCAGAAAGTGAACTTAAAAACAGCAAAACCAACACGAACACTTTCAATGAGCTTACAAAAGTAATTGAAGAAGAAAAAATAAATTGAATAAATAATTATAAAAAAATTACAAGGCCACAACAATAGATAAGAAATGACATTAAAAAAATGAAAAGATAAAGAAATTTTTATAAATAATTTAAAAACAGAAAGAAAGTATAATAGATTGATAGGAAAAAATTGAAATGATTCAGTTAATTGCATTCTAAGAAGGATGAAAATTGTCAACGTTCACTAAATCTGCTGCTTGACATCTCAGTGTAATCGCATTTAATGTCGCTTCTTCGTCTATGATGATATTAACTCCATTGCTTCGCTCTTTAACTAACACCACTCCATTTCTTGTAAATGCAGAATATATTTGCTTTTTCCGCTTTAATAAAACAGCATGCTTTAAGAGAGATCGATTTTTTTCCGTAAGACTCTCATTCAAATAAATGTGTTTGTCGGAATCCAGGCCTATGGTGCGAAGAGTGATTGTTGTTTTCTCTTTTTTTTGAAACTCTGATAGTGATCTTAAGACATAATTTTTATCGTAAGATGATTTGAATTTCACGATGATAGGTGGATCATTACAGCCATCTCGTTTGCGGGAGCGAAAAATCAATCGTGGGATTGGAGGTTGGCACTTAATTTTGTCACACAAGTGCATGAATATCGATTTAACGTCCTCACTGGGCAATTGTGGAACACCGAAGAGAACAGCATCTGAAGCAAGGTCTTTTCTCTCAAGTTCGTCGCATCGTTTACTGAGGTTTGCAATATGATCTTTGTTTTTGTATAGGTTGTGGGTGGCATTGGTTATTTCTTTTTTATGTTGTTCCATTGTTTCTACGCGCTTCTCCAAGTCATTGAGTGACTTATTGCACTTATTCATTTGAGTGTTAAAGTGCAGTTCTACATTTGAGATATGGTTCATGAGATCAGAGCGTAATTTACTGAGCTCTGTTGTGAAACGATTGATAATTTCATCGCTAAAAGATTTAAATTGTCTTTCCAAATCATTAGCAGCGAGGAAGTTGTTGATACCTTGAGCTGTTTGTACGTTATTGGCTTGCTTAGGTGTTGAGACTGGGGAAGCAAGTGTTCCACTTTTGACTGAGATTATGCCCTTCGGTCCCGTAGCTGCAGTAGATTCAGTCGATACGTTTCCAGTTCTCTTGGCAACTGATCGAGTCACTTTAGACTCAAGAGAAGCTGAACTCATGTTACAACAGTTCTTATGGTCACAGAGCGCAAATGCGAAAAGAAATAATAAAAAAAAAAAAAAAAAAAAAAACACAAAGAACAAACCAAATGAAAAGTTCACTCAGAGAAGCAAATTGTTAAATTGCAATATTTTTTACTTAATTAGACAGTAATTGTGTGTAGAATAATTGCACTGTTTTTGGTATAGAAAGGTTCAATGAGGGTGTTATACACTTTTTCAATTAGTCTTTTTATTGGTTAATTCGAAAGAAAACTTTAAATGGGTGATTAACCGGAGAATACAAGAAACACGTCTTATCACTCTGACATTCTTTGACTTTCTCTTCGGACTTTATGGCTAGACACATAATGTTACACCACCCCTTTGAAGTAATCTTTCCTAACTGCTCAGCATGGAAGAACCCTGTTATTCTTACAAGTAACTTGCAACATTTGGTACACTGACGGTTCAAAAACTAACAACAGTGTAGGTGCAGGGATTTTCGGTCATAACTTCACATTAACTATATCCCTTGGTAGCACAACAACTATCTTTCAAGCAGAGGTAATAGCAATAGAATTCGGTGTTAGAGATAGAATTAGAAGAAGCCTCCCAAGATCACGCATCCTAATTTGCTCTGACAGTCAGGCAGCCCTTAAGGCATTGTCCTCAACCAAATTCGAATCCAAACAAGTTTTAAACTGCCTTACATGTCTATCTCAATAAACCACCTACAAAAAAATAACTCTTTCAAGGTTTACAGGGTAACGAAGAAGTAGACCGCTTAGCTAGGCTTGGCTGTCAATCCTAATTCAAAGGCCCGGAACCCTACTGTGGTATCCCAATCAGTGGCATTAAACTCGAACTAGTAACTTGGGAACCGACAGTGAAAACTTTTCATCGACAAAGACATATGAAAGAAATTCTTGGCATGAGCAAACGTGACGCAAAGTTACTTACGGACTACCTCACTGGATACTGCTCTCTCAGATATCATCTAAAAAACATGGACATAATAAAGGATAACACCTTACGTCTCTGTTTCGAAGACAAAACGGCTGAACACATTTTATGTGGGGCATTCAATGCCATAGCCAGATCCAGGCTAAAAATATTTAATAAAGGATTCAGTAGTCCCCTCAAAATAAGAAACACTCCTTCTTTGAATATTCTTAGTTTCTTACATGACCTCAACTTCGAATGAACAACTCTACAATTTACGTGTTTAAACATTAAGGAACAGCACAAAAGATCTGTGAGGTCGACGTGCTAGAAAAGAGGTTTTACGTTCGCCATATTCAATAAAAATAAAAGATGCAAAATGTGCCTCAGAGTAATACGGACTTGTGGTTGAACTTAACACCCCTATTACAGATGACAACCCAACTGAAAATTGGGTTGTGTGCCCGTGTTATATATATGAGAAGACAACCCAATTTCAGTTGAGTTGTCATCCATAATAGGGGTATAAGAATATACAGGGTGTCCCGTAATTCGTTTTACATACTTTGGGATATGATTCTTGGTCATATTCTAAGAAAAAAATTGTTCTACAGTAAAGTCCGTTTCTCAAGTTTGACATCACTTTTTGACAATTTAAAAAAAGGCTAACTTTGGTGTACCCTGACCTATGTTAAATTCGATATCTCTGTCGAAACTGATGATAGGAACCTAATCTTAGACTCAATTTTTTGTAGAAATAACAACCTTTAAGACTGCATTTAAATTAGGCTTCCATAGGTTTAGGGTTGCCAGATTTTCATTCCCAAAACAAAGTTTTGACTTTGAGGTCATTTTTTTGGAGAAAAGGCCTGATAAACATAGAGTTTCTTTATTTTTTACAGATGAACAAAACAATAATAAAGAAAAAACTCACCATTAAGTTAACTCAAAAACCCATACATTTTATGATACTAAGAAAAATACGAAATGGGAAAAATTTAAAAAAAAATAAAAAAAAGTTTTTGCTTTGAGGTTTGTTTGAATAAAACAATAATATGATCACTTTTAGTACTTTTTTTATGTATTTAATACAAATACAATTATAACAAGTGCTCAAAGCGCCCTCCTTCGTTTTGAATCCATGCCAGAGCCCGTTTTTGGATTTCATTGTGGGTGTGGTATATACGACTTATTTACCTATTGAACATTCATACCCCAAATTTAAAGCAAACATCCACAATGAAATCCAAAAACGGGCTCTGGCATGGATTCAAAACGAAGGAGGGCGCTTTGAGCACTTGTTATAATTGTATTTGTATTAAATACATAAAAAAAGTACTAAAAGTGATCATATTATTGTTTTATTCAAACAAACCTCAAAGCAAAAACTTTTTTTTATTTTTTTTTAAATTTTTCCCATTTCGTATTTTTCTTAGTATCATAAAATGTATGGGTTTTTGAGTTAACTTAATGCTGAGTTTTTTCTTTATTATTGTTTTGTTCATCTGTAAAAAATAAAGAAACTCTATGTTTATCAGGCCTTTTCTCCAAAAAAATGACCTCAAAGTCAAAACTTTGTTTTGGGAAGAAAATTTGAACACCACTTAAAATTGAAAATCTGGCAACCCTAAACCTATGGAAGCCTAATTTAAATACAGCCTTAAAGGTGTTGTTATTTCTACAAAAAATTGAGTCTAAGAATAGGTCTCTATCATCAGTATTGACAGAGATATCGAATTTAACACAGGTCAGGGTACACCAAAGTTAGCCTTTTTTTAAATTGTTAAAAAGTGATGTCAAACTTGAGAAACGGACTTTACTGTAGAAAAATTTTTTTCTTAGAATATGACCAAGAATCATATCCCAAAGTATGTAAAACGAATTACGGGACACCCTGTATAGTATGATACATAGTCCCATAGATATTTCGTATGTACGTGTGTTTGTCTTTGGTATGGCATAATCCACAATCAGAGTATTGACTTATGTCTAATGGAGTTACGTCCCTGTGTCAGTTTATTCACATTGAAAATAAGGCCCTCATTATGAGTAGCGAATCGAACTAAAATCCAAGCGAATTCGACTCGCTTAAATGAAGTTCGCTTCAAATGTCAAAAAGTTATCGACTAGAGTTATCGACCAATTATGAGTAGCGAACGTTCGATATTGTATTCGCCCAGCGCGTCAAAATTGGTCGAACGAAAGTTATTGGTGATAAATCAAGCGAACGAAGGGTTTAGTTTTTTTGTGTTTGTTTACTGTTTCTGTTTCGATACATTTCTGGCAAATGTAGCAAATATAGTTTTATTTACTATTAAAAACAAGATGCTAATTTCTTTCGATTCATTAAGGACAAACAGCAGTCAGTTCGCAAAGCAATTGAGCAATTGTTTTCCAATTGACCTTAACTCACTTGGTCCTCCCTCTCGTGAGAGAAAAAAATGGCATAAGGTTTGCTTATAGGTTTCTAGTTTTTGTTGGATTTCGAATTGAAACTTAAAAAAAAGTGTCAGCAGTGATTGTAGCTACTGGAAGGGGACAATATACGCCACTGTCTTTGTTGCCTTTAGAACAGACAGTTGACTACTTATTCAGCCTTTAACATGCAGTAAATCCATCTGACTGTTTCTTCTAATGAAGAATGAATACACAAGAACCCCCTGCAGTTGCGCCTTCAAATATAAATGCAACATAAAGAATGTAAGAAGCAACTCTGCAGGAAAAATTATGCAGTAATAATGAAGATACCCAAGTTCTGCAAGATGAAGATATACCCAGCATGTTCAAGGGCCATCATCAACTGAATATCAACTGATATACTGAAGAGGCTGGACCGCTGGAGCGTCTGTCTTCAGAAACTATTATAGCAGATTAAATTACAACTTTGATAAAAATACATATTTCCTTAATTGCTACTCTGTGGAAAAAATCAGTACTATATTTATAATAAGAGGCACCAACACTCTGCGAACTTTGCAACATGGGCACTAGAGAAGGTGTTTTCCATTTTCTTGCAGTTTGTCCAAATTTGAAGGAATTTCGTATAATAATATTTTCAAAAGAAGTCTTTGAAGAGGGAGAAGCTTTAAGTGTTTTAAACGGAGAAAGAGGATGGGATGCTTTGTACAACTACACCGTAGCTGCACTTCGATACCGAAAACGAATTTTAGAGGGTGATTTTTAATTTTTAATAATTATTTTTCATTAAATAAATTCAAAATTAAAATTATAAATTGTCAACCTGGTAGACGGCCATAGGCCAAGCCAATTAGACTTAGGAAATTATTAAATAATTGTTTACTTATATATGAAATAAAAGTCATTTTAAACTAACTAATACGTTCCTTAGTTAAAGTGTGAGCGGTGAGATTTCTTTCAATTATGAAATGGTATTTGAGTTCACAGAAAAAGGAACGACTCCTACTGCCATTTCATTATGGAAATAACCCCCGGGGGGGTTACTTCCAAAGCAAAGAGGAAATAAGACGCACGGGTTGAACAGTTGAACTCCTTTGATAATAAGGTTTTGTTCTTTGTTATTTTGAATTCTTTGGATCTCTTTGAAAACTACCATACATATCCATTATTTAAAACCATTACAATTTGTGGCACAGCCACAAGTAAAACGATAAAAAAAATACGAAAATCCTCTGAGTCAATTCTTTTACACTCAAACCTCAAAAATCAAAATACATTATTGTATCCGCTGCATAAAATTGGGACTCTGGGTCACCGCCACAATGAACGTAAGAAATTTTTTTTTATCTTCCTTCGGAGAAATTCCGAAATCAAAGTAAATTAGTTCAACTCTCACGTAATGCTCTCAATATCCATCCATGGCGTCGAAAAATTAATAAAATATAAAAGAAAAAAAACTGTTTCAATCGGACAAAAAGGTCCGCAACAATACAAATTGCACAGGATGTCTGTATGTTGAACATGGTTTTATCTTGTCGTTGTGGAAGGACGATTTCTGGTTGTGTCTGCAAAAAACACAGAGCACGGTTATTAATTTTTTGGCACATGGCTGCGTTTATTTATTATTTTCTTCCAGGTAATTTACGATGGTACGTATTGTGGTAAGAACCAATCCGCTTTTAGGGTACAAGCGATTTTTATGCTATGGCAGTAAATGTGGCCGAATGAGGAAGTTTGTTAAAAAAACAACAACGAAATTTAAGTTACCGCTTTATTTCTCTCACATCCTTTATGCTTGGAAATGGGTGAGCAGCTATTATACGTTTATACCACAGGTAGCAATAAATAACGTGCTTTACTCATATCCGTTGTTTATAATCAAGCTGCTGCAGTAATTGTTTGGCTAATTGGATCAAATTTATGATAATCTTGCCACAATAAAAACACCACATAAAACTGGATTCAAACTGTGGTGTGTGTGTGTGTAAGTTAGATAAAAGTTCGTTTCGTTTTGAAGTCGAGAGGTTATTTGTTGAGAACTTGGCAATTAGACTTTGTGTTAGTTTTGAATTCATGTTTATGTACTTTGTTCAAAGTTGTTTTTCTTCTCCCTTTTCGACTCAATACTTTTCATTTTTCTCAAAAACCTAACAATATCTATTACTTAAGTTCTAAACTTTCACTAAAATGAAACTTATATTTTGCTAGCAGGCTTCATTGAGATTGAAATTTGTGGTCGGTGGGCAACGTGTTTTTTTTCCCCTCTACACGTATCTACAATGCACAGTGAACACACATAATCAGAATTCATGAATCGTATACCAAAAACTTTTGCCCATCTGTGGCATAGAATACCAAATCAGGAACAAAAAATTCTTTTCCATAATAAAGGACTCTGTTGAAAGTTCTGTACGACGAAGTGGAAGGTTGCAGTTGCATTGTTGATGTGTTTGACTATATGTGCACAAGAAGTATCTGCATATTGAAGACATACATATATACATGTTATTACCCCGAGGAAAAAGAAAAATATTGAAATTCTGCACTTCCTTATGCTTGCTTCTTTTTTATACAAAAATCTATAATAATTGAGGCAAAGTCGAGAGAAGGATGCGCCATTGATGTTTTTGTAATGAAAAAATCATTCAAAGTTCTATGCTCAGAGCGCATATTTTTTGTTTTGTTTTAGTATGTAGTTCGTGTGTAGTTGGCGCTTCAAAACCATGTGAAGGACGATAGGGAGACTAAATCTGAATCAATTTGTTCTACCTCGCCATGAGACTTTTATTTCTAATAGTCAGATGGTTTCAACTGTTGTAAAGGGGTTAACTATAACACTGACATGGAAAAAAAATCTCTTTTGGTTAACTCGGTGAAACTATTTCAAATGTTGTTTTGCTTATGGTTTCGAACTAATTGGGTCAATTAAATCTAACTGGCTAAATGCTTTTGACCGCAGAAATGGGAAAGTTTTCCAGAGCTGTTCAGATAGCATCTGATTAGCTGTTCTGTGAATTGAGCGTTTTACCGCATGTTTTTGCTTGTGCAGTGTACTGTTTCGGAAATCAAAGTCGAAATTAATTTGGGTAATCAAAAGATGATAAACTGGCGAGTAGGTTTTTCTTGATGTGCTGAAGTACAAAGTTAGTCGTTTGGAGTTATTTGAACTTTTCTTGAACTGTTGTTTCAAAACACTCAGCTTTACTTGTAAAAATACAGCGTTTTTCAAAATGTGATTATTTTAGATTTCCTTTTATTAACGGGCAAACATTTTTTTTAATTTTTCGATAGGTAAACATCTCAAAAATGATGTCCTAAAAGATTGGAATGATATCTTGGATATTTTTGAAATGGCTACCACTCCCAACGCGGCGGGGGCGCCCGACAGCTGCCTCGCCCTTAATGTCCTACAATTCCTTGTATTGCCTGCGGCTTAAATTTTTTAATGCTCAAGGACATCTAGATCCTTTGTACTCCCTTCCTGTTAGTTGAATCGAAAACTGATCTGAAAACTTTAAACGCGTTTTTCTCAAAACTGCATTTTCAAATTAGCCGCAGCTTTAACTCACGCAAATATTAACGAATCGTCTTGAAATCTTAACTGCATACTCTTCATATGTGTTTACATACAGCCATCTACAACTTTTCGATCGGATGAAAATTGTAAATTTGGCTGCCATCGAAAGACGAAATTTGGACCTCTTTTTTTAAATTGCGGCCATTTTGTCAATTTCCAATTTTTCATTCCAATTATAGATGACTGTATGGGAAAAGGGTCTACTTTAAAGCCATATTTTTATTTTCTTGTTACAGGTACCAGAAAAATTAAAAAAAATGCGGCAAAATGACGTCTTCTAATTTCAAGGAGTTCAAGACAAGGTCCATATCTCTCTTGGATTTCAATGTTTTAACTCGAAATTTCCTGACAATTTACATGAATATATGTTTAATAAACTCCTAAGATTACAGAATACAGAATATTTGAAGCAATGAAGCAATAGTTTTTTTTTTCACGCCTTCAAAAAATCACCTCCATTTGAGCTCGAGAAACTAACCGAGTCCCTTAAGTTTACAATGTGCTTAGGTTGTAATTTTTATATATGAGTCTTTAAACATCGAGCAGACATTTCACCCCCCACGACCGATATCTCCAGGTGCTATACGAGATGGATCCATGATTTCGAATATCGTTAGAGGACAACTTCGGAGACTTCTACGTTTCTGCAGGAAGAGGAAAGCTTCAGCACAACAGATGTTCAGGATAGTGAATCAAACAACTCGGACCTACAACAGCTTCTCCATCAAATGAACCTTCCTCCCCCTTACCAACCCCCGTCACAGCATTGCTCAGGCCGATGAGAACATACCACGAACTTATGTAAGAAGCAAGTGTTAGCCCTTGATACTTTCTTGATTAAAATGTATAAAAAACACCAAATAATAAAGAAGAGCTTTAACAACAAACTTTGAATTGATTTTATTATTTTTCTCTTAAAAAAAAATGGACGCATTTTACGTCTAAAATTATTTAACAAAGCGAAAAGTAAAGTAAATAAATAAACAGGATGGAAATCACGGGGCCTAAGGCATTATTGGGACTTACAATTCGTATGCCGATTCCGAACGAAAACCCTTTTCATGGCAGTGTGTGACTAATCTTGGAGGACACTTGTCAATTCCTAGTCATAGACGATACCCGCAAAAAACATTCCATAAATGTTTCTGCGATTCAAACAACGACCCTCCTACGCAACACGCAGACATGGTATTTTAAGTTTGGATGGGGATTGGAGGGTGCCGTCGCAAACGGACATCACTCGAACCTCGAGAATTCGTTGTGCTCCCTGAAATTACAGCAGATAAAATGGTAAAAGGGGGAGGGAGGGGGGTAAGAAAGTGGTAAGTTGGCAAGGATTTGTGTGGCGATTGTGATAGTTATCAGAGTTGAGAAACTGAACAATTTGGAGCCCCCAATGAACTTGAGGATGATCTTCGTTGGAAGGTAAGAGATGTCACCCAGTTCGTCTTCAATTAGAGCTTTTTTCCCAGTGTGAGCCAAGCTTTGACACTCACGGAGAAAATAGAATGATAATTCCTCTGCTTTTCTATTTTAGCATCCTCTAAAAGTCTTACGCCTAAAGTGAGCTAATATCTATTCTCATCATCTGGGTACCAAGTGAGTTGTGACCCGCGAGAACGCCAATCAACGGAGAAAGCTGAGACCTGTGAAGAAGGAGTAGAAATTCTGTTTTTTTTTTTTTTAAATATATGGCCACAACCTTTTGGAATTCCGGCAAGTCTCTAAAGCCGACCAACTGTCACTAGCAGTTTTTAGACAGTTTCGTATTGCATGGTGTGTTTTTCATGCTCCAGTGGCCTTAGTACAGATGTGTTCGCTATTCGTCTCGGTGGATTCGAAAGACTATGCAATTTCGGCTGTCATTTCCTTACCAGCTGTGTTAAGGTGTCCTGGGATAGTTAGCAGACATTCTAACTATTACACTATGAGCCCTACGAGCATAACCATAAAGCCATGGGCGCCACGAACGAAAAGTAGCTTGGCAAAAAAAAGCAACAAACGGAAAGCAGTTCATTTTCCACATAGTTTATAACATAACACTGTTTTATATTTCGTTGAATCTCATTTTGAAGACTTCGTTCAACTTGCAGTAACAAACCACCGACTCGTTGGGCTTTCGGAAATACATTGCAGTGTAGTCGCGGAAAAAGAAGACCTTGTGTTATGTGGCGCAGTTAAGTTGAAGAGGACCTCAACCGTTTTAGAGTGCAAGACCGGAGAGAGTTCGCCTGAAATCGAAATCGTTGGCGAAAGATGGTGGTTGAGGCCCATGTTCATCCCGACTTGTAATGAGCACTTAAGTAAATAAGTCAGTTCAATTACAGTTGAAATTTAGTTCAATAAAGTAGATTCAAATCAACCAAGCATCAGTCAAGGCGAGTAGGTTAATTCGGATTGAAAGTTGGCTCAACTGGGTCACTAGTGAATGAGGCTAATTAAATGGCTAGTCACATCATTGACACTATGATGAAACAAGGCTATGAAATAACCCTTCTATCAAAAAAAAAAGTTTGAAAAGCCAAAAAGGAGCTTAAAAAGTTGAAGAGCTAAGGATTCATTGGAGATATCTGGGTCCTGATTTTCTTTTTTAGCACTTGAACTCAAATACTAGTTCATTGTAGGTAAAATAAATAAAATAAAAAAGGGGCGCAACAGAACCGAAGAGTACTGGGGCCTAGCGCTCTACATTTTTCTTCCGATTCCGAACGGCTAATCAAGAAAGCGCTTTTTATGACAATTAATTTTCTATCAAAGGAATTCCTCGCAAAAAGCAATGCCAGTGGGAAAACATTTTTTTTTTGTTTTATACTGATGAGATTCGAATCACGAACTTCCCGATTAACAGGCATTACCATTGCGGCACGGGCACCAAACTATCAGGTAGCAATTTTTGTTGTTGTAGCTGACCGGACGTTCGTAGAAAAGCTAGATGACGCTGTAATGATAAAGAGCTTAAGTTACGAGCTCTCACCAAGTAAGCACAGAGTATCTGTAACCTGTTTCGAAAAAGGTTTTATGCAAGGCGACAAACTGTCATGCGATTTCTTCAACATCATACTTGAACAGATTGTAAGAAGCTCAACGTCAACACTAGAGGAACAATCTTTCAAAAGTCTGTACAATTACTCACCTACGCAGACGGTATTGACGTAATGGGAAGAAAAAAGCGTGATGTCATAGGAGCTTTTGCGAGTATTGAAACAGAAGCGACAAAAATGGGTTTGATGGTTAATGTGGGTAAAACGAAGTATATATGCTGTCATCAAACAAGGACACAGAACATCGACGAATTGGACAAAACGTCACAATAGACAGACATAACTTCGAGGTAGTGCAGGACTTTGTCTACCTAGGATCCACTGTAGACACGGACAACAACATCAGTGCGGAGATCAAACGGAGAATAACTCTTGCCAACCGTTGCTTCTTTGCGTTAAGAGGGCAATTGAGAAACAAAAACTTCTCCAGAAAAACCAAGGTAACCCTGTATAAGACCTTAATCATCCCAGTCCTGCTGTACGGCGCGGAAGCATGGACCTTATCGAAAGCAGATGAGGAAACTCTTGGTCGTTTCGAAAGAAAAATTCTCCGAATGATCTTTGGTCCCGTATGCGAAGACAATGTGTGGAGAAGAAGATACAACAACGAGCTGTATGAGCTGTACCGCGACATGGGCATAGCCAGAAGAGTACGCATCGCGAGGCTACGATGGCGATGGTTGGGCCATGTAGAGCGGATGGACGAAACGCTCCGGCTCGTCGGGTTCTCGAAAGCACATTGAGGGAAATCGCGGAAGGGGAACCCCTCGTCTTAGGTAGCGCAATCAAGTGGATGAAGGAAGACCTCAACCGACTTAGAGTGCAAAACTGGAGAGAGCTCGCCCGAAATCGAAGTCGTTACAGAAGGATGTTGGTTGAGGCCCAGGTTCACCCCGAACTGTAATGCCCACCTAAGTAAGTAAGTAAGAATCGAAAAAATACAGGACATTAGCAGAGGGAGTGTTCCGCAGTGTCTTCATTTTCTCCACAGGATCCACATAAAGTGCGATATCATATTTAGACCTAACACGTTTATAAGCTTGGCAAAAGGAAAGTGCCGTGTGGCAGTGCTTATAAGCTTTCTTTTCTTCTGCTTCGCCATAACAAAAATGGTGCAGTTTTTTCTGAATGTTGGAAGCACACGCTTGGTCTATCTGCATCCAAACATGTCATCTACGGTAGTGCTCTTGAAAGATCCAATCGTTGATTGAAGCCTTAACTAACGACACCGGCAGATCAAAAACTGGCTGGTTGAGGTATTGAGAAAGCTGTCTCAGATCCCAGCTTGCAAGTTCATCAGCGTTCTCGTTTACAGCTATGCCGTGATGGCCTTACACCAAAAACAGCAAAAAAATAAGTCTTCCGAAGGCATTCAGAGAGCTCTTGCATTCCTGGATCACTTTTAAAGTAGTAAGAGAGCTGAGCAGAGCCTTAAGCACAGCTTGGCTGTCACAGCATCCAAAAAATATTACTCCCCATCGAGCAATTCTTGGTAACGTTGCTTATAGATCATTAACATGCATACTCTGATTTCAAAACCTGCCTTGCTTGGCTGTCTTTTCATGTAGATGTTTCGTTTTCAACGCAACTACTGATATCGATCCGAATAAAACTAAAAGACTCAATAGAAAATCGAACCCAATATTTGCCCAAGTTAAACTTCACCAAATCTATATTCCAAATTTCAAGAAACATCACGTGTTTTAATTTAATTTCCATGCATACGTTATAAGACTCAATCGTTACTTTCGGTAAAATGTGAAGGCAAATGCCAAAAGCCATTCAAACCCATTCTATTGAAATTCAATTTTAAAACTATTCGAACTAATAAATTAATCTGATATCCTTAAAGCTTTGCACACGCTGGATATACAAATAATGGTCTTTAGAAACGAGTTCTTTTTGCCATTTTCCTAAAGCTTTCATATGTTATTCGATTTGTTCTATCTTTCCCTTTCTCTCTCTCTCACACACACACACACACGTTCCTTATGACAGTTTCTCTGTTTTGTAATTTTAAGCTCCTGTAACAAATTCGATCCCTACAAAGAGCACAAACTGTGTTAACGTCCCCAAGCAATTGGATTTACTTTCAACATACAACTCGTATGTCGTATATCCAAATGCCAATGTGATTTGGTGGACATAAAATAAAGCTAGGATTATACTTAGTTGAAAAGAATAATAAGAGATAACGCCGTAGCTTTAAATACACATTCAGTTAGGTGATTTCTCTAACCACACAATGGCACGAACAACCGGTTTTATATCTCAATACAATTAGGTGACATTTTTACTTAAATTTCTTCTCCTATTTCATTCATTCAAAAAAAGACGTCACATATTTGTTATTCGAGTGTCCCAGTGTCCTAAAAAGGTCAAGAATGTTTTCGTAACCTTTTTCCTCTTCTCTCGGTATTTCGTACCTTTCACATAAAAAGAACACTAATATGCAAAGAAAAAGAAAAAAAAACAACAACAGAAAAAAGGAGTGCGCACAATGGAGCTGAAATGCTTAAATTGCCATAAACTGGCATTTAGATTTAACCCTTTTTAAGTGCCGGTCACCAACTTCAACAACGAATGGCAATAGCATTGTCCTCCTTTCACATCTTTCTCTTTTATTTCTTTGTCCTTCAAACATTGGAAAACCTTTCCCAATGTGCGGATCAGAGACTCTTACATTCGGATTCTTTTCGCATTTAAAATTCAAATTCAATTGTGTAAATTGTGGTACCGTCATCACTGCTACTTGATTAATGCTGGCTCTGAGTGTTTTTTTTTTCTTTCTTCTCTTTTACAAGTGATTGAGAAAGTGAATAAAAAAGGATAGGCTTGACCGGGTCATTTTGTCAGATGTTAAATTTGGAAACAATTTTGTACGTTTGCTCTCTACTTGTTTTGCATGCTCAATGATTTTGTGTATTTACTGAGAAATCTGTAGCATCACCCCGCACTCCGAGCCCATGCCATGGGATATCTATCCATCCTCTTTCCAATACACACAACATAAGCCCATCTAGGCTCAGTGTGGAAGCGAACACCTTTAAAATCCCTATGATTGGCTTCAAACTGGGACCTTCCTTGAGGGATAGATTTGACTGGTTTTTCAATTTCAATTTGCTTCGAAAAGCGTATTCAAATGAAAGGAATTTATTTTGATGGGGTCCAGAGGCGAGTGGGCTAAGCTTTTGCAGATGGTAACCATTCTCAAAGTTTTTTCTTTCTTTTTTGCTCAAATACGTACGTATACCTATACCTATACCTATATATCTATCTATCTATCTACAAACAACTGCTACTACCCATCATGGATGAAGATTTTCACCGAAGAAACATGTAAATAGTCGCAATGGCTTGAGGACATTCATTCTTGTTTTTGCATTTCAATGAGCGGTGAAACCAGATTTGGAAAATTCAATTGTTTAGCTTCCAGAAATAGTACATTTGAAAGCGGGAATGGAGGGGGTTTGTCACCCAAGGGTTACATTCTTATACTCAAAAAAAAAAAAAAAAAAATTGGATAGAAAGTAAACGTGATGTTTTTCATTGGTGAGGAAATTGTTACAAGAATTCAAATAAATTGTCTCACCATTCTTTTTTAATTTATATTTTTAACCAAATCTACATGAATTTATTATACTCGTACTTAACCAAATTTGAAAAGTAAAAAGAAAACACTTTAAAATTTGGATAAATTAAATTCCGGTGACATTTTGAAAATGTGTTAAATTGAAGTTCTATTGATGCTGGGACGGACACAGTTTCCTGCTGAGTTGATTCCCGTCGCGTCGTTGAAATTAAGGAGTTTTTACTACGCGGTCCGTCCCTCGCAATCGTACTCGTATTACTCAACACAAGAGAAATTTATGTCGGTAGGGAAAATAAAACGATAGCAAACAATTTTCAGAATCGTGAAGATAGGATTTTAGGGTTTCAAGAACCGATAGCAACAACATAAACCAAAGCTTCCTGTTCCTCGGAAAAGAAATGGGAAAACGATAAGTGAATGGGAAAACAATGCTATAGACAAGCCCGATATCCTATGAAAAACATGATAACGAAAATATAAATGTGACTTCTAATTCAAGTGAAAACTTCATTGCGCGAATTGAAGTGCCTGCCAAGATGAACAGACCAATAAAGAGGCTTAAGAGCCATACTGGGGGCCAACTATTCAACTTTCGAATCAAAAATTTTTTTTGATACAATTTCCAAATGCTAATTAGAATGAAAGAAAAATCAGATTTGAATTCTTTCAATAGCTTTGGACAACAACTTACGAGTTTCTATCGAGTTTGCCATCAAGAGTTACGTAGAAGGAATTTTGTGCATTCGAACACTTTTATTGCAGAATCGTAATCGAGTAACAATATGGAAAGGCAGCACAAAATTTATGAGAGCTTTGAATTTCTCATTGCTTCAATTGTCAAAATCAACTGTCCAAATTCAAACCAAAATAATTTTTTAAGAATCGTCTAATCTCAGTCGGTTATATGAAAAACATCATTTTAATCCTCTAGAGGTCTAGAACTTCCGCTTCTTAATAACACCCTAGTCGATAGGGGAGAGTAAGTTTTCAACAGTCTAAGTTTACAAAAAGCAAATCATGTCTCTGTTTTCACAAAGGGTTCCAGGACGGATGCACGGTTAGGGTTGGGGATCTTCTCAGGTTATCTTCCTACAAATTGATAAATGAAGCTCTCAAACTTTTGCAGTGTCATTCAAGTAAAAGTACCTACTTGTAGTTGTTGAAGCTGGAAATCATCTTGCTACACAAAAATTGATATGCAAAACAATCGACATCCCAATAGAGAGCTAGGCGGCCATAAAATTTCATCTCATCCATGATCTCAAAATTCAAATTAGTAGAAAGCTGTCGCATTGATTTCAAACTACTCAGCTCAATGAACACCGCAATTTAGATTTAGATTCCAGGACACCGTGACATAACTGGTAACGAAAGGGGGGATACATACCAGTGGCGTGGCGTGGATATTTTCAAATGGTAAGTCGAGAAAAATGAACCACCTACGAGCCATTCCATATGAAAACGGTCAATCCGAAATGTTGCTATACCTCCGATTTTGCTCAAACTTTGTAGAAATGTTCCTTTGCTATCGAAATACGAAATCGTAAGGATTTTTTTTTGTAATTTTCCTCTCCCCTCCAGCCATACTCAAAGAACCGAACATAGTGATTTTATGGGCTTCAGACTTTACACTCTTAAATTGTCTGTATTCAAGCGATTAGGACGATTAAGGTGTCATTTTAAAGCTGATAAAGCATTCTTTTCAAATCAATCAAAAGGTTTAAGATATTTGAGTTGCTTTAGAAGCCTGATCCTTTTGAAATCAACACATTTTATATACATTTTTGCCATTTTTGAAGTAGTCCTGTGCCTAAAATATCAATAGTAAGTCCCTTAAAATTTCCCTAATTAAACATTACAATAATTACAAAATAAAAAATCCAAAGTTGATCAAAAAACAAATTTTTTTATGTGCTTTACAAACATCCCTTTTAAACTTTGAGCTTTCGAAAAAAAGTCAATCTTTGGGAGCATTTTCGTGAATGTTGACTACCAGATATCAAAATGAAAGTAGGTAGAATTTAAAGGTCTATTCTTCAACTATAAGTCCTGAAAATTTTATTTTGTTATTTGCATGCACACTGAAGTTACAGATGATTAAAAACAAGCTTATTTCTAAGCTATGGAAAAAGCCAATCTTTGGGCACATTTTTGGGAATGTTGACTGCCAGATATCAATACGGGAGTGGGCAGGATTTAAAGGTCTATTCTTCAACTTTAAGTCTTAAAAAAGTCTTAAGTCTTCAAAATTTCATTTTGTTATTCGAATGTACACTGAAGCTACAGCTGATTAAAAACAAGCGTACAAAAAAAAATTAAAATTTTTTTTGGATAGAACGATATTAAAAAAAGTCTTTGAAACTAAGAATTGTGTTTTATTAAAAGAATAAGCTTTTTTTTAATCAGGGAAATTTTTAGGGACTTACTATTGATATTTTAGGCACAGGACTACTTCAAAAATGGCAAAAATGTATATAAAATGTGTTGATTTCAAAAGGATCAGGTTTCTAAAGCACCTCAAATATCTTAAACCTTTTGATTGATTTGAAAAGAATCCTTTATCAGTTTTAAAATGACACCTTAATCGTCCTAATCGCTTGAATACAGACAATTTAAGAGTGCAAAGTCTGAAGCCCATAAAATCACTATGTTCGGTTCTTTGAGTATGGCTGGAGGGGAGAGGAAAATTACAAAAAAAATCCTTTGACTATTTCGTATTTCGATAGCAAAGAAACATTTCTACAAAGTTTGAGCAAAATGGGAGGTATAGCAACATTTCGGTTTGACCATTTTCATATGGAATGGCTCCTACACAAATTAATAAGGAATAAATAGAAAGTACCTTAAATTCCAAACGTGGATTAATCGAAGCCAATTTTTCTATACTTTTAGGTTAAAATTCACTTTAAACTTGCAAATAATTCAAAACAATGATCAGTAGAACAAAAAAAAAAACAGTACAACAAAACCGAATTCGCCGTACATTACTCTAAGGCGAAAACTGTATTATTTTTTCCAAGCAGACATTGCACTATTGCAGTAAGACGAAAATTATCGTCTTACTTTTTTCAATAAGAGAACGTGTATTGAAAAGGGAGGCACCGGGGTGGAAGTATATCGTAGGAAAGACAGGAACAAACACAGAATATGTTCTGCGCGGCGATTTTCAATGCTTTGTGTTTTGTGTATGCTTTGTGTATTGTGTGTGTATCTCGCAAATTTAAAAGTGCTTGAAGAACATTGTATGTATGGGCAAAGATAGGCTGTTGACTGCTTAGTTATAGACTTATGTTGCTGGTTTTTTCTATGAACAAGGGACACATTTTAAAAGGTAAGACGATAGGAATCGTGTTATATGGACGCCACGCCACTGATACATACATACAAACATAATATGGCGCAACAAATCGGTGAGCCCCGGGGCCTAGCGTATTTCTCACAATCATGCCTTGTAAGGGAACAATTTTTTGCCAGTTTTCATGGCAATGCATTTTCTATCAGAGGACTTGCCATTTCCTTGCGAAGGGCGGAAAAGCTTGGAAAATTGATTCGAGTCCAGCAAGTCGAACACATTTATAAGTTAAAAGAAAAAAAACAGAATCCAACGAAACTTTCTAAAAACTGTCAATGACAGGTTGTCATCTTTTTAAACTTGCCGGGTTTCCAAAAACCTATGGCCAGATATTTCCAGAAAAAAAAACACAATTCCTACTTCAGCTAAGCAGGTTCGGTGCTTTCCGTTGATTGAAATTCTCATAAGTCCAAACTCACTGGGTACCCACATAATGAGATATGACAATAACACATCCAAATTATGTAGAGGATGTCGAGACGAAGAAGCAGAGGAAGGATCATTCCACTTCTATGAATACCCAAGCTTGGAAACAAGAATAATTCTGTGTAAAATCTCTAATCTTCCTCTGAACAGCATCCTTAAGTTAATGCAGAGCTCTTAATGGTTCAGTGAAACTTCACAACCCCCATAACCCAGCCACCAACACAATCCTCCTCCAAATAATGACTTTTTAACTTCTTTTGATGGCAGTGGTATTTGTTTTCGGAAGAGTTACCAATTCTCCGTGTTACCTATGAAAACTATTTTGTGTTTCTGGGACTGGAACCTCGAACTTCCACCTCGAACTTCCACACACATTTCAAAACCTTGTAAATTTCTATCGAATTCTATCAATTTTCAGAATGAAACCTGTCTGCGCAGACATTTTCAGAATCCACTCGAACTGCCAATCTGCAGTTGAATTTTTAGAATCTCATTTTTTACCTTTTATCTTCAATTTACATTAAAAAAAAACTTACATATAGTGGAATGTTAATTGGATGTACATTACATTATGTGATGTAGCTGATTGTTTGTACCGCAAACGAAAGTTAGCGAAGTTGCGGGAGATGCATGACGGACATTCAGGAGGCCATTTGGGAGTCAACAAGGGAATGGAGAAAGTGCGACATGGCTTCTACTAGTTGCATACTAGAGATGACATGGAGAAGTGGTGCTGAAAATTTGACAAGCGTGCAACCAAGGGACCTGATATAAAGTTCCGAGGAAAAACGCGTCGGTACAAAGTTGGATCCCCCTTTAAAATAATTGCAGTAGATGTGGCTGGTCCTTATCCACAGACTATAATGCTGGAAACAAGTAAATTCAGGTTGTAATGGATTACTTTAGCAACTAATACGCCATCGTTAATCAAGAAGCCAAAACGGATCTGCAGGTTGAAGGTTGCTATGGAACTCCGTTCCGACCAAGGGAGGAACTTCGAGTCAAACTTCTTGCAGAGAGTATTTTTTTCTGTCCGAGGTTTTTAAAAATACTAGCTTGAGCACTCAGATTTAAATACCACCCCATTTTACTACTTTCAGAGAGTGATCGAGCTACTTGGCGTTAAGAAGACGAGAACCACACCGCTTCATCCACAATCTGATGGAATGGTTGAAAGACAGAACCGAACCTTTACCGCACCCCTGAGACCAAGATCGTAGGTCACTACCAACGAGACTGGGATAGAACATAGTCGAATAGGGCCAATACCATCGGAAATCCTGTTCGGGAAAACAATACAAAATTTAGCCCCCCTACAGAGGAGCCACAGGACACAGATGACTATTTGGACGACCTTAATAAAAGACTCGTTGACATCCATAAAAGAACCAGGACACGGAAAGAAGCGTATAGCGACCGAGTGAGGACACGTTACTACACAAAAGCAGCAACGAAAGTATTCCAAGAAGGAGATCGTGTGTGACCTTAGAACTATCACTGCAAAAAGGAAATGTCACCTAAACTTAAAAAAAAAAAAAAACTGGGAAGGCCCATACACTGTTGCCATGAGGATAAATGACGTGGTTCACCATATCCAAAGGGGACTGAGAGGTAAGTTAAAAGTAGTTTATTGTGACCGGCTGCAGCGATATAGTGGCGAAGCTGCAGATAGATTTGTTCGCGACGAACAATCTTAAGAGTGAATATTCCACTAAAAGTGTTTGTTTGTGAGCCAGTGTGTGTGCGCGAACAAATATGATTGAGGAATGTACCAGAAGGAGACAGTGTGTTAATTGCTGTGAATAGGGGTTGTTCGCTAAATATCACATTGGGGAGGAGCTAGAACACAAACTGTTCGAAATTGTTCTGTTGTTGACGGTTCTTGTCTTATCTTGAAAGTTCGATAATCGTGGTATGCTTTTCTATATAAAGAGGCCGCTTGTTCAGGCAAAAGTCAGTTTTTATTGTGAAGTAATGATGTAAATATTTATAAATATTGGTAACCCTCGATAAAGGAATTTGGCCTATGCAGTAGTTGTGGACTAAAGTATTTTGGGATCGTGTACAGGATAAAACAAAACATTTACGTACGTTTAACATCAAACAATTATTAACACACCATGTGTATAAGCTGCTTAGATCTGTTTGCACCTTTAAGCAATCTTCATAACAGTTAATTTGTCAAAAAAGCTTGAGATCATCTGCATACATCAAATAGATACAGTAATTAAACTGATGAACAATATCATTTTAAAAAATTTTGGTCCAAGATGACTTTCTTGTGGAACTCCAGAGGTGCAGGATATAAGCCGAGAGGAAGTATTGTCAAGGCGAACTTTTAGAGATCTACCGAGTAGAAAAGATGAAATCCACTTCAATAATGAAGAATGAAAATCAAAATGTTCTAACCTCTTTATAAGAAGCCAATGGTTAACAGAGTCGAAGGCTTTACTGAAGTCCGAGTAAATCGTGTCAACCTGTAAGCCTTCCTCAATAGAATTGATGGCAATAGATGTGAAATTCATCAAATTGATGTATAGTTGAACGTCCAGTGACAAAACCATCACTCACTGAGTGATAGCTGCCAGTGAACGTTACAATGGTCTCAATGGTAGTTATAGGCAACATGTATGTACACACAGACGTCAGCATCGTGGTTAATTAATTTCTTTTCACAATAATAGCCACAGTATTTTAATGACAGTCAAAACTTTATTTAACTTGAATAGCGCATTGTTCTTCGTTCCATCAGAGCATTCTACAAAATCAAAAAAGTATTTAATTACTTTCAATGTCTAGAGAGTTGGAAGTCTTATCTCCATGGCTAATATCCAAGCCAAGAACAAAGGAAAGTGAAACGAAAACTTTGTTTTCAAATTGTTACTTCGCATTACAAAAGAAAAAAAATTTAATGCAAAAAACTTTGAAACCGTCGGTCGTATCAAATGCACTTTCTGAAGCCATTGTTTTGGACATAGAGGGCATTAATGCTTTCAATATCCTTTCGAGTTTTTAAAAAGAAATTACCTTCTATCTCCGACTGCAATTACGAATTAGTTTCAAACTAAGGATCCCTTTGAGATAAGATAAGGCGAAAAAATTATTATTTCGGTGAACCCCTCTGACATGCAAAGATTACAGGAGCACTGAAAACTTTGTGAGCATTCAAACAAAATTTACATGGATTAGGATCTCCAGCAATAAAACTCGGTATATGGGGCCTCCCCTCAAAACAGTGCTAATTTGAAGGGTTTAGTTTAGATCGGGATATTGTTGTTGTAATCTTAAAAAAAGAATCTCACCTCGTCGTGATTGGAAAAATGTGTAGTCACCTCTGTGCCGCCACGACTTTTGCTGTCCATATTACCACTGCTAAATTCGGTGTCCTCGACTGTGTTAACTGTGTTTGTTGAAATACCATCGACTAGACCCAAGGACGAGGCGGCCGATTTTCCTTTATCTGAACATTTCCCTATCCGAAGTTTTAAGCGATTTCTCTTTTTTTGTGATAACGCGGGCTGAAAGAAAACCAAAAATGAAATAAAAAAAAAAGAAACAGAAAAGGAGAGATGTTGATGTGGCAAACGAGATGTAAACAAAGAAAAACAAATAAGCAAGTAATCGAATTATGTACATTTTTATCTTATTTTTTATTTTTTATAAATGCTCTTTATGTTGGTTTCAGTTTTTTGTTTGTCTTGATTGTTTGTTTATGCTTTTGTAAATTGAATTGAATATCATTGTTAATTTAGCCAATTAGTTTGTTTTTTTCTTCTTGTGCTTTGAATTCGGTTTGCTTTGATGTATATGTATAAACTTCTTGTGTTTTCCAACGGTTATGGGTACAAAATTTAAGGAAATCAAAATGAAACCAAACGGAATGTGTCTCCGGGGGTTTATTAAAAGGGAGATATCTACGTTTTTATTTGTGTGTGCTTGTGTTTTCTAAATGCTTGGCTGCCCTTTTTTTTAATGAGCTGCAATTTATTGGGATTTATTATTTATGGGCGTCCACTCAACCGCCTATTAGGCTAAATAGGTTTGAATATGATAATTGAATTGAACTTTGCAAAGACTTGGTAATCAATTTTTAGAAATGGTTTTTGATTTCATCGTCTCGATTTTGCATACCAATTAATTGGAAGACAATACTTTCGATTGAATGTCAAGGCAGCTGGTATTTTTGAATTTGAATAAATTTTGACAAAAACGAATTAGACTTTTTGATTTGGGGGCGATTTTTTCTCGCATGAGGAGAAATGTGAAATAAATAACAGATGGTGGTGTTTTCCATATCACTGACTTGAATTGGAAGTTTCCAAAAATTATCGTTTAGAAAATGACAACAAAAGTCATGTAATAAAAAGGGTGTTACAAATTACAATAATAAATTACATCAATTCTTTTAAATTGAAGAAGTTTGGATTATTTATGCCGAGGTATTGGAATTGAATGGAGGGTAAACCCAACAGAATACATTTTCAAATTAGAGATAGCATTACCAATGGTCAGAGAGAATTTAAATTATTGACAAGAAAAGCTCCTTAATTCCTTAGTTAGCAAAGTGTTAATATTGGAATGTCATCGAACACCTACTAAGCAAACTGTATTTGACAAAGAGTTGGAAATCACGTTTTCTAGGTTGTGGTTTTAGAGGAAATAAATTCCAATTCTTTGAACCGGAAATCCAAAGATTGATTATGGCGACGTATGGGTGCAAGTTTGCTGCTCAATTGGAGCAAATTTTCTGAATACATTTCTTGTCTTTTGAAATCGCGAAAGAAAGTAAATTTTTGGAGCTTTTCAGAAAAATTTCTAATACGTAATACAGTAATCCCCGGTTAATTGCGTCGCCTTAAATGCACAACTTTAGACGCATTTAACATGGGTACGCAATTACAAGAATCCCGCTTAATTGATTTGCTGTCCCATTTAGAAAACCCCCGCTTAATTGAATTGAAAACGCAATAAAGCGATTTTCAAGAAGAACCTTTTTTAAAAAAATCTAAATTTTACTAAACGGAAAATTAACATAAAATGATAAGATATAAAAAAAGGACAAAACAATTTCAGCCTAGGAATGATTGAAAATTAACAATTTTTCATAATGTACACAACACATAAATTATGAGTTGGTACATAATGCGTGCGTATATGTTAAGCAAGCGTACAAGAACGAATTAGGCAGATTTGCTTTTTATTTGGCTAGAACATTATATCATGGTAGGCATCTGTAATTTTCGCCTGCATTGTTTTCTAATACAGTTTCAAAATTTTAATTTGTAGTCGCTAAACTCTGATGTTTCAGCAAACAATGGGCTCGTTCGATGAACATTACCCAGGGTTGACCCAAGTTTTCTTGACAATCCTATGAGTTGTCATAAAACCTTGGTTTTCCAGTTCTCAAAAAACGCTAAACCACAAAATCACCACACATCCCTGTCATTTGAATAAAAATACATTCCATTTGACAGCCCTCAACTCACCACAGCAAAAACCTAGGGTGAGTTGAGGGAAAACCCAGGTCAACCCCAGGGCTAAAAAAACACTCGATTTGACATTCAGGGCGACCTTAGGTTTCTAAAAAAAAACGCTTTGCGGCGACCCCAGGGCTTTAACGAACAAACCTAATAATAAATGATTTAAGTCATGTCAATTTGACAAATAACTTGGAGGCGCGCAACAATGCGACCAAACTAGATTCTTATTTCATTTAAGGTTTAAGCAAATGATTTCAATGATTTGGATTTTTTCGTTCAATTAACCGGGCAATTTCGCTTCAAATTGAATAAAGAGTTTTGATATTTAGAGCATTTTACCGGGAAACGCAATTAAGCGGAATTCATATGAACGGGAAATCAAATGTATATTTCTTATGAAATCTTGTGTTTTCCTAGGATTCAGGTCAATTAAGCGGGTAACGCAACTAAGCGGGGGTTATTTATCCGAATATTACTGTATCAAGATTTGAAAACAAACCTGGAAGTGTATGAAAATGTTGAAAAGACATGGCTTGAATGGATAGCACTTGAAATTGAGTGGGAAAGACAACGCTGAGAATTTTAAAAATTCTGGAGGTTCTTCTGTGCGTTTTGTCCTTTGGAACACTTTTGTACGTTGAAGCGTACAGTGTTTGATAGAGGTTGGCTTTCTCCAATGGTAGCAATGTTTCCGGCTTCAACATCCCTGAAAGCTGGGAAGTAATGGACGCTTATGTTAGTTGGTTAGTTAAACGAAAACTATATATTAAAAAGAAAATAAATTACAAATCTACGTACAACATATTAAACAAGTTGTATATGGTTTGGCCGAAGACAGTCTACCAGATTGACATTGTAATTCAAAGAGTCTTCTTTAAAAAAAAGTCTCCTTCTTTAATTCGTCTTCTAAAGCTCAATGCTGTTGACACGTATTTATACAATACTTCCCAACCTAGTTTTCCATTTAAAATGTCCAGGACCGCAATCATTTTCATTGAATTCACTAAAAAATACTTCACCCGCAACTCTCTTAAGATAGGGCATCTGACAATGGACACTTGTTTTCCAGTGTCGTTTCTCGAAACGATTGTATTTGCGAACATAGTGCAGGTAGTCCCCTAGGATGACGATGATGGTCTGTTGCATTTTACATTTGCAAACCAATGCGGTAAGAATACGACCGAATTTTTTGCATTGCCAGGAAAAAAAAAATTATTGAATCATTTATTTTTCCGCTGTTGCAATGAATCAACCCTTGACGAATTTTCGACTTGTTTAAAAGACCGTGCCTTAACCGTGGCGTGATGGTTAGCATTTCTATCTTATACGGGGGAGGTTTTGTGGTTCGAATCCCAACAGAAACCAAAAATATTTTTCCGAATCGGCCAAAAATTTGTAGGTCTCATCCATTCCCTCACAAGGCAAGGTTTTGAGAAATGCGCTAGGTTCCAGGGCTATACCCGTGGTCTAGCTGAGTATAATCCGATGGATTGGGCAAAATTTGAGAGTCACGAATTAAAAAGTCTGGCTGCGTTTAAAAAATTATTTTGGGGTAAATTTTCAAAACTTATACTTGGGTATGTATATGTATCCAAATTGCACGTCATACAGCCTTATCCTATGAAATAAAATGTTCATCGAACTAGGCCAACACCTTGTTACATACATCGGTGGTGAAAATGAAACCCAGACTGATTGCTATTGGTATCTTTATTAAAATCTACGAAGTCTCTGGTGAAGAACTGCAAAGTTAGAAATGAATCATCCAAATGTCGCAACTTAGTTTAATGTGAAGTTGAAGTTGTTCTTTTTAATTTCGAGTTGTAGCTGTCACGCGTACTTCCAAAAATTACTCTCATTATTCATTCCAAACGCGCCAATATCAAATTAAGAAAGAACACAACAAGCTAAAAAAGGGTCGAGTCCTACCGATTTCCCTGAACAATATAACTTGTAAGGAAATGGAGGGGACCTATAATCTTTTGCCAATGACCAACAGCTAAGTGAGGGGGCTTTTCATGGCAGAGTAATACTCTCGAACAGCACGGCCATTTCTCACAAGGAGCCAAGGTGAAAACACGATTAAGGGGGGAAGCTGGTCTAAGCTTTTGAAGAAACCGAATTTTTTTTTTTGTCTTAAAAGCTACTTTAGGGTCTTAAAAATAACATACCAAACGATGGATGCTGGCAAAAATGTCTAAATGCCCAAATGTTCCGTTCTGCGGAAGCGGGCCTCAGGTATGCAATATGATTTTCTAGTACTTAAAACTTTAAACGCGTTTTTCTCGAAATAACTTTTTTTGAACTGGCCGGAGACATAAATCGAGCAAATCTCCACCGATCTGTACGAAATTTTGACAGTACATTCGAAGAAATACCTTTCTCCGGAGACGTACGAAGGATTTTTTTTTTTATATTGCATAGTTGTTTTTTAATCAACAATTTTGTCGTTTTTTTATAGTGAAAACTTTAATGTTTTGTTCAAACGTGCACCATTTTGCGAAAAAACAAAATATCCAAAAAATCCTACGTACGTCTCTTGCTGTTGTTATATAGAATCAAAAACTTTTCAGGATTTTGTTCCAGGTCCAAAACTAAGGAGATTACATCTTCGGCCATGGACTCGTCTAAAAAAATGAGGCGCCTCCGAAGAGACCCTGGACAGCTGCCATTTTGAATTTAATTGACACGAAAAAATTTGAATTTGTATATTAAAACCTAAATTATAAAACCTTTTTCACAGATTTTCGATTGATCTTTTTGTTGAGTCACAAAAAATTCATAAGTTATGCCCATTTTTCACGCTCTAGACTAGCCTCCCTTTTAAGGTGCGTGTCTTTTTGAGAGCTCTAGAAAACTCGAAAGCTTGTATCAGGTGCCTGTGAACTTGGAAGTTAGTTGGAGACTTTGCTATCTAGAGCTAGTTTGTTCAGTTTTGAGAGATAATTTGGGAGTATGTACTTATGGTATGTATTTAAAATATTTTAGACTTCTTTCTATTTTACGAAATGTTCACAACACCAACAGTACACTGAAAATGTCAAAAGGTAGCTATGACTTTTAAAATTTTTTTTTTTAAGTAAATAATATTTTTGTTTAACTTTTTGACTTACGAGGTCTTGGAATTTAACAGACAATATATTTTGTGCTAATTGGAAATTGAAAGTGTTGAAATTCACTTGTATTCCAATAAGCGAAGGCTTGTAGTGTGTTAAATTGTTCAGGCACTGCTCTTGAAAAATACTAAAAGGTTGAACGATGGGCAGGTTGTCGCGTTATTGCAAATTTGGTGTAGGATGCTTGATGATGCTCAATCAGGTGTAGGGGTCAACTCGCGGTTTTTTTTCTCGCAAATGGTTACTTCGCAGAGGTCAATACGCGATTTCTTATTTCGCATATCAACAATTCGCATTTTGTTTTTTCGCAATTCTTGTTTGGCAAATTCATGTGTGGTTTGGCGTTCATCTCGCTGTAAGATGATCTATTTAATATTTCGCTGTTACTTAATTTGCTTTACCTTCTCTCACACTGATTTATTTCACGTTTTGATACTTCGCTTTATGTTTTTTGGCAAAATATTTATTTTTTAATTTGTTTGGTTTTCACTTTATGACATGATTTTTGAAATGTGAACTTCTTAGACATTCGCGAGATCATCGTTTGCCAAATGAAATCCGCAAATTGTTCGGCACCCGCTCAATCAGTGTATGAAAACTGTAGGTACTAAAAATGCTTCATTTCGTTTGTTTATGTCCTATTACTTATGTTTTACAAAATCTTGAAAGATTTATATTTTTCAAAGAGTTCGTACGTCTCCTCTACTGTCCATTGTATCGCCACGAAAATAATTTGATAGAAGGTGATAAAATGTCAATTAAAGTTCCTTTGTATTGCTCACAAAACAAAAACAAAAAAAATCCTCAAATAATCACTAAAAGAAGGAGAAAAACTCAGGAAGTTCATTAACAACTTTAAACGAACGGTTTTCGATATCTGAACGGGACCTAACCTTACCTAACCTGAAGTACTTGGTATCGCAGTCAATGAAATTAGTGAGAAGGTAAAGATACTGGGCCAAATAAGACACCATTTTAATTTAGGTTAGGACATTCAAGTAGCAATATTTTCTCTAGGCTTTCCATGATGCCAAATAATAGTCTTTTGGTTTAGCCGCGCGCCGGCAGTGTAAATCCAGAGAGCATAGAGGCCTAGCGCATTTCTCATGATTGCTTGATGTTTTTAGAAACTACGAACCTGTCGCCGAACCTGCCGCGTAACAGGCAAACATGCGCATCATTCACACAGAAAAGTGTGCTCAAAACTGAAAAAAAAAAAATAAAATTGGTTGAATTGTTTTAGTCTCGCAGAGCATATCACATCTTCCATATGCAAAAGTCCATTACCCTAGCGCTCCAACCCTGGCACAATTCAAATAGAAAACATCTACATTCATGGAAAGCTCCATAAGTTCGACTTTATTTATTTTTATTTTATCGCCAAAGTTAAATCCGAGTTGTGATTCCATTTCAAACAAATAAATTGTTCTCCTGATCAGTTACTGTACCGCGATTTCAGTTGGTACTATTTGCATAATTAATTAGAGACTTGATCAAAGGCATCTATTTCAGACAGCTTCCATAGCCGAATTCATTTATTTAAACTCCGAGAGGCTTTTGCCAGAGTTTAAATTAAACAAATTTTCAAAAAAAGAAAAGATTAATAGGCTTTGATGAGACCAAAATAAATGAATCTGATTAAGCCACCAGCTATACCTCCCCTCACTGAACAAATAAGGGTTAGGAAAGTTAAGAAACTCCATTTTGTATAGGTACATGACTACAAGGCCGGAAAATTTCAAAGTTTTAATGGTTACATGGCTTTCGATTACACATCAGAATAAGAACTTTTCTGCCTTTTCTTTTTTACTTATTTATGATTTTCAAAGCGATTGCTCGATGCCTGTGGTGTAAATCTTCTATCATAACATCACTGCAAACTACGAGTAACTTTTAGTATTTTTGAACTCTACAAGCAATTCCACTATGTCTCACTATAAGTTGTGTAGAGCAAAACTTTTCTTATTCAATTGAAAATAGATAGAAAAAAAAGGTAGAAACTTTTAATCACAGTGTCATTTGGAATTAATTAAAATTATTGTGATGTCGTGCGTCATACAGAAAACGCTGCACAGAATTGGAATTGCTTTAATTTCTGTACACACACACAAGGCATTATAATTAAGTGTTTGTACAACACAGTATGCTAAAGAAGTACTCATTAAATGAGTCGTCATTCTGATTTGATAAACGAAACAAGTTTCTTACTTATCAATGGGACAATTTATTTTATTTGTGTCAAAAACAATTCAATTACTAAAGTCCACATACCAAGCACCTACATATATACTTGTATACATTCTGTGGATTCTGAATCCCAATAAAACGGAATGGTTGATTGCCAAGCAAAGGATGCAATAAGATTAAATACTAAAATTAATACAAATGACTTTTGATTTTAATCTTCGTAAGTTCTCTGAGCGCTGTCACGCACGCTGTTGAAAAGCGACATGTACATACATACAAATGTTACTGCCAAAGAGATCTACAAAGGCAGATGAAGGAGAGTGTGTGTCATGCATGTAGATAGACCTAGCGTAGAAAATCGTGCGATTATTTGCATGAAAAATATACTTTGGAAAATTGTCCTGACGTTGAAGTCTAATTTAATCTAAATTGTTTTTAATTTTTTTCTTTTTTGTAAAGAGTCGAAAAGCTTTCATGAAGGCGTAGGGTTTTTTGTAGGGTTATTCCACAGGGAAAATATGACAGAGATCCTCCTGATGACAATGTTAATGGTGATGGAATAAGATGATGTTGTTCTATTTGTTTTATAAAATCCAAATGGGATGTATACATATACGTGTGCATAAGTGTGGTATACAGCTACAGAATCTGGCAAAGGATGCTGTCGGGCTATCCGCCCCTCGTCTTCTTTCAGAGAATTCTGTTTAAGGATCCCGTTGACTATTAATGAGTTTTCTTTTTATGAAAAGGTTGACTTTACACACGTGGTTTCGTCGTAGTTGACTTCAAGAGTTTGAGAGGCTTTTGATTTATTTGAAGTCATTTTACCTTTGGTACTAAGCCAAACATAAGAAATAGGAACGTGACATTTTTATGACAGACAAAATGATGAACGGAGACTGAGTCATTTATGTTGTTTCACTATCAAGTCATTGAAAACATTCAAAAATTAGGAAAGTAAAAACATCAAAGTTGTAAGCCTTGAAAGTCTGTCGACGCGTGTGAAGAGTGATGAGCTGTTCTAACGAATCACCCAAAATATAAGGCGTTGATTTTCTACTACCATCAAAAATGAAGCTGTTTGGGTGGTAGTGGTGCAGTAGTAGAGTGTTCAGTAGATAGGCTAGGCCAGTGATTCCCAAAGTGGTCGATATCGGCTTCTTGGGGTCGATATCGGCTTCTTGGGGGTCGACAAAAACGAAATCTGAATTTGGGGGTCGACAAGTTTTGCAATCGACCCCCTAACACATTTTCTTATTTTAAACTTTAAAGATAGTGTTGCGTTACTTTTGCCATTATAGAAATATAAAGTAGTATTGCTGCACCTTTAAAAAACACAAAAAATTCCTTTTCGCATCTGAGTACTGTTTCGACGAATCGGTAGTTGTGTAGTTACACTTTTATTGAGGTACATTCGGTTTTCCAGTCCTAACTCTTTTTTTCCGGAAACAACAGTTGGTAGTTAGTTTATTAAAGATTTAGTGTATTTGAGCAAACTTTTGAATGGTGAGGTATGCTTCTGTCCTCGGAATATGTATTATCTGATGACCTGTTAGGAGTCACAGCTAAGCAGGGTGTCCCGTAATTCGTGAAACATACTTTGGGATGTGATTCCTTTTAATATTACTACTTACTGCTCCAAAAGTTAGTTAGAAATACAAAATTTTAAATTCAAAGCTAATAAACGTTTTTCAAATCTCAAAAAATCTGTTTTCGTTACGTTCAGGTTAGTGTTTCTTACGATCTTCTATGCAAGACATTGATGGCTTGCGAGCGTCCTACAATATATCTCTGCTAATAGCGAAGCCGGGGAAGCCTCACACAATTGGAGAACAGCTTATTTTACCAGCCATTCCAGAGGTCCTCAACAATGTTTTTCATAAGCCCGCTCAAGATATTATACCCTTGAGCAATAACACTGTTCAGAGAGGAATAGACGAGATGGGTCACGACGTGGAAAACAATTTATATTCTTTATAAACAAAATTTAAGCAGAAAAGAATACATACTTACAGTTTCGGCATTTGTCGAAGTCAACAGAAATCCTTCAAGACGATGTTATGTTATCATATGTTACTCACTTGGACGCGCTTCATTAAGATTTTACCAAAAGGTTTGGGGATCTTTTGAACTTACAAATTCCTGAGTGGATAATAAATCCGTACAGTATAACAGCTATGGAAGAAGCCAATGTGATAATGCAAGAAGAGTTGATCACCATCTAAACTGGCGAAGAGCTTAAGCTTAAGTTCAACGAAGTCTATCAAAAGTTCTGGTGGCAGCGCAGCATTGAAACTCAATATACTGCATTGTGGAACATTGCTGAAAAATATCTCATCGCTTTTCCATCATCACATTTAGTTGAAAAAGGCTTCAGTGTGGTTGCAAACATTTTGATGAAAAAAGAAACCCTTTGAAAGTCAACGAACGCGGAGACTTAAGGCTGCAACTTACCAATATTAAACCAGATCTAGCTTTATTGGTAGAAAGTCACCAAATTCATCCATCGTATTAATTTTTCAAATGAAGAATTTATTATTTGTTCTCAATAATGAGCACGATTTTTGAAAACTTGCATTAATAAATTATGAATTACACTTCATGTTTATTGAATTTCATACCTGCCATCATCGTAATGCCGTGTTTTATTGTTATCTCAAAAAATTTTCTTTCTGCACTACTGCAAAACTTGCTTAGGTACTAGGTACTTATAAAAGCAAGAAAAAAACTTGAGACAGAGTTTTTATAGTAATTTGGCTTGGGGGTCTACGGTGTCGGTTCATTTTGGAAAAGGGGTCTGTGGCTCAAAATAGTTTGGGAAACCCTGGGCTAGACGATTGGGTTCGAATCCCGCTTCGGGCATCTACTTTTCTTTCAGCCTACCAGTTTCATGTGGGGTTTTTTGAGTTTTTGAGTTTCTTCATCTTCTGCATCTGCACCACGAAAGAAGTGAAGGTTGCTTCACTGATAGTACAACGAACCGGCAATTAGTCTGAGTGCTCCAGATTAGTGAAAGTCTCCTCTTAAAAAACCAGGGCTGCGTCTTGTAAGCTCTATTCTTTATTAGAGTACTTGCTCGATAACATCAACATGTATGTAAAATATTTAAAATTTTGTATTTTTCTACAAGTAAGTAAGTAAGAAAGTATTTATTTATTGGTTCGATGTTTTGATACATTTGTTAACAATTGAATGAATTTTAAGCTGGCCTTGCCGTCAGCTCGGTTAGCAATTTTGAATAAATGTATATAAAAGATTCTTTTCATTACAAAATAATAAAAAAAAAGTATAACTAATCAAATTCTGATATTAGCAACATCCTATACTTGGATATTTCTTTCAAGAATGATGCGAGGGTTTTCCAGTCCGTTTCGTTCAAAAGTTTTGTTGTTTCATGCATTGTTAGAGATCTTTTTCCATAGTATGATAGCCGTTGGGATGCAAAAACTGGACATACACTAATGAAATGAAAGCAGTCTTCTTTGGATTTAAGATTGCATAAAGAGCAGAATTGGTTGAAACTTCCATTGTAAGGTGCTCCGTTGAGTCCTAAGAGTTCACATCTTGCTTTAAATATTAGGGAGATCTCGCTGTAGGTCAATGAGTCATTAAAGTAATTTGCTTGATTTAAGCTCAAATTGAGTTGAGAGTACAGGAATCTACTAAAAGACTGGTGAGCGTTAGCTTTAAATCCATCACGCACAGAGTTTTCGAATTTTTCAATAATGCGATAGAGCTGCTCTTTCAAAACTACCAAGTTTCTTCCATCCATCGATATATCTTCTTCGAAATTGATTGCCATATCTTTCCATTTCCTCATCCACCAATCTTCATTTCTTATTTCGTATTGAAGCAATTTTTTGGACAGCCGTTAACCTGGTTGATCAAAAACTTTTACGATATAGTCCGCTTGTGTCTTCAATGTACTGATGAAAAGTTTAGGAAGTCCGGTTTCTATGAATAACGCATAGCTCGGGGTTTTAAGAGGCAGGTTAAAAAGCTTTTTTAAGAAGTTTCTGTGGAATTTTTCGATCGCTTCGAACTCATCCATACCCCACACTTGAGCAGCATAACAAAGTGTAGACTTCACAACAGCGTCGAATATTTTGTATTTTGCAGAGAGTGGAATTCGTTTGTTTGCGAAGACATTTCTCCACGAGAGATTCAACATACTTTGGCATGAGTTGGTTTTCTCAATTAAATGTTCGTTGAAGTCCAGCTTTGTATTAAGTTTCACTCCTAAATACCTATAATCACGAACTATTTCCAAAAGTTTACCATTGTAGTACCAATTATAATGGTTCTGGCTCCTCGAAGATCTTGAAAATACCATAATCTTAGACTTGCTAGTATTAATCACAAGATCCCATTTGCAGCAATACTCCGATAGACGGTTTATCATTAGTTGAAGTACATCGGCTGATTCTGACAATAAAACCAAATCATCGGCATATAGCAGTACATTTATTGACATTCCGGACATCCGAATTCCACCAGGAAGATAATTCACTATATCATTAATGAATAATGAGAACAAAAGAGCACTGAGTAGACATCCTTGCTTGACATCATTATCAGTTGGGAACCATTTTGAATAATCTGACCCATCCCAGACTGCAGCTTGTGAATCGAAATACATTTCCTTTATAACGTGTATAAATTTAGTGGAAATACCTATTTGCGAGAGCTTATAAAACAGAGCATTCCGATTTATCAGATCGAAAGCTGATTTGAAATCAACAAAGAATGCAAATACTTTTTTGTTCCTAGCTTGAAAAGCTTTGACAATTGAGGTTATTGTAAAAATGTGATCAGTGGTTGAATAGTTTTTCCTAAAACCAGCTTGAAATTCAGTGAGGATATTGTTGTCGTCAACCCACGATTCCAACCTGGCTGCGAGAACTCCACAAAACAATTTCGCCAGGACATTCATAAAAGAAATTCCTCGGTAGTTTTCAACCTCGTCCATATCTCCTTTTTTGTGGATCGGGAAGATCACTGATCTTTTAAATGAGTTAGGAATGTCCTCGTTTTGGAATGCTTTGTTGAATAAGATCATCAGTTGGTTGATAAAGCTCGGGGGAGCGTTCTTGAAAAATTCGTATGTTATTCCATCCTCACCCGGAGCCTTTCCATTTTTCGCTCTGTGAAGAACAGCATATATTTCAGGAACTGTGATTTCTTGATCCAAGCTCTCATTGGTTACTAAAGGTTCCGCAAATTGGTAGCTCAGTATCGATTTGCCATAAAAAAGGTTTTTGAAGTGTGCTGATAGGACTTCAGCAGTTAGTCCTATGCCTATCGCGAAATTAGATCCATTTATCTCCCTTGTGATCTTCCAGAATTCCTTTGAACTTTTTGTGTGGCCAAGTTTGAATGCTTGGTTACTTTCATATGCAGTTTTTTTTTCCAGGCACATTTGTTTGTAGCGAAAGTTTGCTTCAACGTACAATTCTTTTAAAGCTTGACAGTTGGAATTTCTCATAGCATTAAAAAGAACAAATGATTTCTTACGACTTTTCATGCATTCATTGTCAAACCACTTTTGTTTGAACTTTAAGGTTCTATTAGGAGCCGTAGATGATGCTGAGTTTCTAATGCAACATATAAGTTGGTTTGAATATACTTCAGTTGAGTCATAGCATACATTTAACGATGATAGATGGAGATCTACATTTTGTTGGAACTTCTCTGCATCCTCCTGCTTCCATTTCAATCTAGGTATAAGTTTCAAATTTTTTTCTTGATTAAAATTGTGACTGGTCCAAACAACAGTAATGGGCATGTGGTCGGAGAAGTTTTGGTGCTGTACCTCGAATTTTATTATTAAATTAACCCAATTGTTATTTGCCGCACAATAGTCGATGACAGAATTGCCTTGTCCACCGTAAAAAGTAAAGTTACCATCGTTATCACCATTCGTACATCCATTTAGCAATAGGCAATCATACAATTGTAGCATTTCCAGGAGATGTGTGCCGTTTTGGTTGCGTACAGCGTCTTTTGATGATCTGTTATCAAGATTTAATAAGGTGTTGTTAATACTTATGGATGTGGTGATTTGAAGATTACTGGTTCTTGCATTAAAATCTCCTATTAACAGAACGCTTTTCCCTGCCAGGTGATGCATGATGTTGTTCAAACGTTCGTAATCGTCATTCCATTTGTTGCAGTTTATATGGATTATATTTATATATAATATTATATTTTTATATTATATATATAATTTTATATTTTTCTACAATATGCTCAGAACGACATAAATACACTGAAAATGTCAAAAAGTGCCTCTGATGTTCCTTATTTTTTTCAATAAATAATATTTTTTTGCTTACGAAGTCTACCTGACGATGCGGGTAAAAATATAATAATTGGATTTCGCATTCGATTTGAGACTTTGATTTTGTCCTTTCGATTAACAAAGCACAAGTGATTTCTTGCTCAATATGTGGGGCCGTTTGCTGTGGTAAATACAGTTTTCAAAAACATAAAAGGGTTTATTTTGACTGACAGCCAATCGTTATCCAAACACAATCAAGGACAACTCCCCAGACTGTAGTTAAGACTCATAAGGCAATAACGAAAATTAAGGATCAAATTTGTGGCTAACCGAAAAGAAATCCGACATTCTGTCAACACGTATCTAAGCAATCAATTTATCAATTTCGATGAATCAATTAGTAGGCTATTGATTACGTCTAAAAGAAGAACTACTTTGGGCATCTATGACTTTTTTTTCAAGAATAGCTTGAAGGGATATTTGAGAAGAAAAAAAACAGAACCTGTTGCTGAAGTGGAGGGTGAAAAAAGTTGAAAACACAGCCCAATCAGTTTTTCAAAATGTGAATTTCGCAAACAAAACAATATTCCGATACTTAAAAGAAAACTTTTAAAAGAGAAATGAATTTACTATCGGAATGGAAAAATTATAAAAAGACAATTTTTTGAATTTTGTAAACAAAACCGAACAGAACACAAATAAATTTCAGTGGAAGAGAACCTTAATTAGTCAATAACCAATTAGAGATTTTTTTCAATGTCATCCTGAGTGCATTACTGCTGGGTATAGACAACAATTTTCAAACCATCATTCCCCAAATATCTACTTGGAATTCCCAAAGGATATGCCTGAGAGGTTTTGCAGCTCATTTCTAAAGGGCGCGGCGGTTGTTTTGGGCGTGTGGTTTTCAATTTGGCAATACTTTTTTCGGAAATGGTCTTTTTGGCAGTTGTTACTTGATTTATGTTCGGTTTGGTTACCATTTTATATTGAATAGACTTGCTTCGGAAGAACGTTTGTGGAAATTTACTAACAAAATAATGGTTTGGTTCTCGTGACGCATCCCGTGCTGGTCGACATAATCGACTAGCAGAGTCGGTAATTGGAGCAACCATGTTGCACAACATTTACTTTTGTTGGTAATGCTCATCCTCAGTGAAGCCGTACATTGAGTTCAATCCAAAGCACTATTGCTGCTGCGGAACAGAGTATAGAAGAAGACCCGTGCTCATCCACTCTACGAAAGATTTTGCAGCTGATCTTGGCTAGAAGTCTTACAAAACTCGTGCATGATTTGAAACCGAACATCGATCCCGTCGCAAGTTGGGTGAATAGGCTCAAAAGAAGATGGCCGTCGATCTCGATTTTCACAAGAAAATTTTGTTCAGCGATGAACTTCACTTTTATTTCAATGGGTAGGTAAGTAAGCAAAATTGTCGCATTTGGAGTCATGAGAATCGATGAGCCATTTTTGAGCCATAAAATCCTCAAAAAGTCACTGTTTGGTGTGATCCATGGGTAGAGGAAATCATTGGTTCATATTTCTTCAAAAATGAAGCCGGCCATAATGTTATAGTAACTGGAAAACGCTTTAGAGCCATGATTAATGACTTTTTTGTGTCTGAAGTGGAGGATGTTGATGTGGACGACCTTTGGTTCTAACAAGACGACGCTAAGACGAAAAAAAAAAGTTGAAGGAAACTTTTGATGAGCGCTTCGTATAGGCATGTGACGTGGCCTTCAAGATCGTGCAATTTAACACCGCCGTACTATTTTTGTGAGGTTATATGAAGTCGCTTGTCAATGAAGGAATCCCCGAGACGATTGACGCCTTGGGAGAGAATATTCGACTCGTTATTGCTGTCATACGGCCCCAAGCTCTGTAAAAAGGGATCACAGTTCTCACTTTTACGGGGCTATACCAGTGTAACACTTTTGGAAAATCGATTTTTTTGCGTAACTTCCAAACATTCTGTCTTTTAAAAAATTCCCGAAAACCACCTAATTTTTTATGGGCTACACTGGTATCCCCTAGTAGCCCCTTAACTGCTTTACACTAGTGATCCGCTCGTAGGAACGCTCCGTTGTTCTCAGAATGCGTCGGCAAGTTTCTCGGTTTCAGATTCTTCCAAGTTTGTGGCCAACTAAATACAGATGTCGGTGCATTTTTTATCAGACAGCTAAGCAGTCATGAAATCCCTTGGCGCTGTTTTCACAAACTCTCTAGTTTCTTGTAAATGTCTATCATCTCCAATAGAGATGATCTAAAATTGTTTAACACTCACTACTTTTTTTTTGAGGGACAAGAAAGGCATTCGTAAAGCGCTGAACTTGCAAGAAACGCAACTAGTATACACCATATTCACCCATCAATATGAACTTTAGATGGACAAACACCAATGCAACTACCAAGCAGATCTGCCGCGATAACTGAATGTTAAACATAAAAAAAGAAGATGGCGTCTTGATTTTACAATCGGTGGTAGCTGAACACAATGCTTTATTTTTTTAAAGGCTTCTGTAGAAGCTGTATGTACGATTTACGTGAAGGAAAAGGGGACATTTTTTTTATAATTAACGCGCACATCAAGGGGTTCATTCATTTGCGATCATTTAGGAAAATAGGAGAAACCGATGCACTGCACGTTGCTTTTGAATTTTTGTTTGTCGCAATGTAGGGAAAAAACAAAGTCAGGTAGATCAATCCACATGCGGATAGTGCTATTAAAATATGAATCTCTATGCATGGCTGTACGTCCGAAGTTTAGGAAAATAGGAGAAACCGATGCACTGCACGTTGCTTTTGAATTTTTGTTTGTCGCAATGTAGGGAAAAAACAAAGTCAGGTAGATCAATCCACATGCGGATAGTGCTATTAAAATATGAATCTCTATGCATGGCTGTACGTCCGAAGTTGGGCTGAGACAGTTGTTGCGGCTAAATTGTTTCAGGGAAGGCATGCAACTGATTTTTTCACTAGAGCACTGTTTGGGAAAAAAGCGATGAAAGAGAGTGAGACAGATACCGTTTCGACGATGTTCAAGAGAGTCGATCGTTATGGAAGTTATACTCCAGTATCCGACGGATGCAGGCTTTATAAATTGTAGCCAGATCAAAAGAGGCGTTGTCTCCAAAAACCTAAGCATTTTTGACGACTTCAAATATTTGGTCATTCCAACGAAGATCATCGTTTACACATACTAAGTTGTGACAGCTTTTCAGTTTCTTCGTTGCAGGTACCATTTGAACAATGGATCCCTGAGATCCGAGTGAGGTGCTGTCATTTGTAGCTGCATCCCCCATTCAACGTAGGTACCATTGAAAGATAATGGCAGTGGGGGGATTATCGCATACCTTTGCTTTTCATGCCCTGCTTCCCCCCAAAAGGCAAATCATATGGGTAAGCTCACTGTCTTGAAACCCTTATTGAGAGCTCCAAATGATATAATTAGTTAGGTAATCCATGGCATCCTTATGCTGAAGGACCTAGGATTATTCTAGTCATTTTTCTGACAGCCACCTAAATACCTATATTCTAACTTGTGTTTCAATGATACTTAGTCAGCAACTAATCCAATCACCTAGCCATGTTTACAACTTCATTTTGTATCGATGCTTTTCAACGATAAGAAGCTATGCTTCTTTGATCAGCATTGAAAACAATATTTTTTTTATTAACTCTTTTCAAAAAACAAGGACCAGAACTTTTTATTTTACAGTATGGAACAAAAAAAAGATTGCTCTATGAAGAAGCTGTGAGTGTTCTCTCAACATGAACTTTGTTCGTTTTTTTTTTTTGAGAGAATGAGATAATAAATTAATAAAGTATAATATGAGCTATAGGGTCGAACAACGAAGTCCGGAAGCCTCGCCCATAACACTTTTTAGAGGGACATAAAATTCTTTGCCGATTTCGACCAAATCATTTTGTATAGTCAAAGATTCATCCTCGAACTACCACGTAGCAGTCAGACATGCCTTCCATTCCGCCACGCGCACCATTATAATTGATAGAGAACTTTTACTTTTTTTTTTTATAAAGAAGGTATTTTATCAGCCTTACCCCTTTTTTATAAATAATGTAGCAATTTAACAGCCAAACAAACAACATTAATATAACAACGAACCAAAGCATCGAAGGACATAAATTTCTTCTGTTGGGCTTTACATTTAATTCAATTTTCTGCATCATCCTTCCTGATGCCTTACATCACATTGCAAATAGAAAAACCCAATACATACTATCCATTTCTAAGGGCTCAGCAATTTTTTTTCTTCTGTTCTTCTTGTTTTCTCCTTTAGTACCAGAGATAGCATCTTCTGTCATCTTCTGCCAGTCGTACAACAATAAGATCACAAAAGATCTATACCCAACAACACAAAGCAAAAAACAGAAGGCAAGGCTTTATAGGAGCAGATGTAAAGCTGCCACTCAACGATAACATCGATAATTTATGATGCCCCCATTAATTGCCAACAGTATAGTGTTGGACCGACCGGTCCTGATGAAAGAATGAACGAGGCAATTGTGCCTCGGTTTAAATAGAATACCGGCTAGTGCGAAGACAAGGACTCACTCTCTCGGCACTCAATCCTGTCGGTCTTTTGTCCATTTGTTGTATATCGTTGGTTTTTATCTTAAAATGAGAAGAAAAAAAAAGGAAACGAAAAATAAATTAAACAACTTCTAGTGTAGAAGCCAGTCTGTGCACGAACATCAGAATCCTCTATACTTAAAGTGTGTGTATAATTGCCTGGTCTGAAGGACAAACCACCCAGAGAAGGATAGTATGGCAACTTATAAAAATTGGTATCTGGTATGTGGAGCGGAAGGATTGGTTTTCTATTTCTTCTGTGGCTTTTCTTGCCATTCTTGTGTTCCCCTTATCATGAGCTGTAATTGAAATACTTGCTGTCGGTTAGGTTGGCTAAGGCTATTACACATCCAAGGAAAGGACAAAAGGACTAATGTATTCAAATTATTCAATGGATTCCAATCTTCAGTGTAGATGTTCCAATTTTTTTTTTGTTCTTGCCCTTTCGCAACAGGCCCGTCTGACCAGCAGACCAGATTGTTTATTCTATGAAATTAATTCAAAGCAAAGATAAAAATTTAAAGCTTTTTTCGGTTCAAAATCACTGAGCACTGAGTCTTAATTCAAGATCGGAGGTTAGGAAACCGATTGTTGTGTCCATTAACTCAAATTCAAACTCATGTGTTGTTATTCAATCGGAAAATGTGGTAAATTTGTTTGGAATTTCAATCAAACTAACCTGGTTATTATTAGCAGTGACGTCTATTGGTCGTGGTCGGCGCCGGTGTATCCGTCTTCTGGCTGTTTGATAGATTTTCCAATATAACACTAATATCACTAAGAGGGGAACGTAAAACGTGCAGCACGTCGCAAAAACCTTTCAACAAAGTGAAAAAAAAAAGGAAACAATTTTTAAGTTAACGTGACTATGTCAAAATCCTTTTCTTTTAACCTGATATGAGACATCCTGTGACACCATACATTTTTGTTGCTCAATTCTTTGTAAGTATTCTGGATCTTTCCATCCGAATTGTGGTGCTAGTGACACAATCACCGAACAACCCCAAACGAGGAATATCATCATGAAGACACGTTTACTAGTCCGCGAATGTATGTAGTCGACATTCGTTACCGCCCAGTATCTGAAAAGGAAAAGAACTTTGTAAATTCAAGAGAAAAACTAAATTACGTTCAATGTTTTTTTTTTTCTTAAAGGTTCTCGGCAAAAAGCCTTTATCCGCAAAATAGCCCAAAAACACGTGATTGTCTATGCCCAAAGACTCAAGAAGGTTCTAAAACTTTGGGTTAATCAGATTTAAGGAGACATCAACAAACAAATTTTTTGAAAAAATATAGAAGCCATAAAATAGAGATCCCAACAATGTTAGGAAAAAAAATTCCCTTCAGCCACTCAGAGAACTTACTTACATGGTAGCCACATATGACATCACGAAGGCAAATGTTTTTGTTTTTTTTAGTCAAAACTGGAGCGCTTTCCAGGTACGAGTATAAACAAATATTTTCGATTTGCTATTGAATTGGTAATTTCAGACAAATATTCTTCTAAGTGTGTTCACTGTTCTTTTTCATGCAAGTATTGTCTTCGGCGCATTATTCAGGGTTTGTATGGAAAATATCTCCTAAACGAGAAGAGCTGTGTTGAGATATTCTTAATTCTCTTCCATTACCTAAACACGATGTAAAGAATACTCGTCCGAAATGGCCTTGATCACATATAAAGGTAAAATTTTCCACAATTAAGCAATGATTTCCTTTTGTATTTCTTTTTGTCCTGTGCTTCTGTTCGGTTGACACAGTGACAAAGCAAACACAAAATCAAACGTGAAGTCATAAACGTTCAAGATGAAACCATAGTAATCCTAAATTTAACTTGAAAAAAGCCAACTCCTTTTATAATGTAAAATTGCTTTTCGGTAGCCAACAATGGAGACTTACATATATCAACACTCAAATTGTGATGTGGTTCCCAGCAGATCACAGACTTGTGACTTGTGACTTTTGGGCAGAGTCGGGTTGTTAAGCTTATTTCCAGCTGGATCCGAAAGAAAAGTATGAGGAGATGAAACTATTTAAAACATGGGAGAAAAATGTCAAAAGTCGACTACAAATGATTTCAAAACATCAGGTAATTTACTTATAGGAGCTAAATTGAAAGTAAAAACTTTGATAATAATGAAATCAAAATATGTCTTACGTAAGGAGTTCCATAATGAACGGTTTCATGGACATTCATATAACCAGTGGCAGGTACTGGCACATATTACGACTCCGTTCGAAGTTCAAGCATAAATATTTAGGAAACCAAATGAGAAAAATTCCTAAGCAAGTCAACTTCCGTTTTTCGTCTGTACAACGCATCGCCGGAATCGTACAAATATCACCTTACGGCCAATTGGTTGTGTTGTAAGGTCTGTTGATATTTGTAAAGGACAGAAATTTCAGCAATTACACATGTGGCTCTAGTTAGTGCGCATATCAAGGAGCAATGAATACCCGTATGATGTTAATAATCAAAGAGAGAGCATTCAGGAAAACAGAAATGCATTTAATAGGATAGGTATATCGACGCACATTGTTTTCGAACTTTTGTGAGTTGTAATTCAAAGGAAAAACAGGTTCTGTTAAAGCATTCCACATACTACTTGCATGCCAGAAGAAGATTATTCAACGTAAAAGATGTTGAGCATTTCTAGCGAGTCGTTTATACGAAAAATTACAAAATAGAGTAATACAGGAAACGTTTCTATGGTGGATTTAGGCTTTATAAATTGTGACCTGATCAGAAGGGGTTAACAATTTCATGCATCGTCTTAAGAAACCTAAACATTTTAATGTCAGCTTTTCTGTTTCTTGGATGCAGGTAGCATTCATGGATAATTGTAATAGAGGAATGCTAGGCTTCAATGACAAGACACAGCATTGAGTTTTCGACGCATTAAATTCTACTCGGTTTTTACCACCCCATTCAACTACGCTGAAGAATTCAATCGATTCAAGTCAGAATTCAATGAGCTAATCATACGTAAGCGTTACAGTGACACATCCGAAGAGCACGGACGCGATGATGGAAACGAGTGTGAAAAGCTGAGGGATGATTCGTAAGCAAAATAGTTAAGAGGATTAGAAGTATCAAATGAATGATCATTAATGAAGATAAGGAAGAGAGATGGAGACAAAACGGAGCCCTGAGGCACACCAGCTTTTATGAAGCCAGTATCAAACTTGAAACCTTCTTACACAACTTGAATTGAATTCAATAGTAGTTTCTATTCCAACGAAAAAGAAACTCATCCCAAGCAAAAGTACGCATTTTCGATAAAAGAACTTAATGCCAAACTCCATTAAAAGCCTTAGAAATACCAACCGTAAAAATTTTCTTCAAAACATTGTAGATAAAGATCGGTTCCAGTTTTCGGTAAGATATGACATCAAACTACCAATGCTACGAAAGCTGTACTGTCATTCATTAAGAAGCTTTTGTTCTTCAAGGTATTTTCTACAATGTGCAGATTTTAACTAAACTTCTCTTTACAGTTATTTTGGTGAATAGAGTTTGAGACGTTTGGTATTTTCCCATTGTAACCAGGTGCGCGTTAGTGTATCTTTGAGAAATACATCGAGAGAACTTTCTTTGGCTTCTATATTTTAATATATTTTCTTGTTTGACTAAAATACAACTAAAAATTTACAAAAGAAGATTACACTGTAGCAGTCTAGAGTCCTTCGCAAGAACGACACAAGTTTATAAACTTTAGTCGTTCTTTCCAACTAAAATAAAATAAAACTACATAGGGTGACGGTGGCGAACAGAGAAAGGACCTCTAGTGCGTTTCTCATAACTATTGTGAAGAATGAAGAGGAACTACAATTGTGTGCCGATTCCGAACGGCTTATCGATAAAACGCTTTTCATGGCAATGAAACTACTATCGGAGGACTTGCCAATTCCTCGCGAGTTAGCTTTCTAGTGGGAAAGGTTAGGTTAGGTTAGGTTAAAGTGGCTGTCAGCTATGCTAACACACTAAGACCGTTGGGCCTATTGTGATACCACGGTGGATCTAATGTATCCTCATCCTAATGGAATCATTTTGAGCTTACAATGAAGCAGGAGAGACATATGGCCTCGATGTGAGTACGATCACTAGAGTCATTCATTAAAGAAACACGAGCCGATGTGAATCCTACGTTTGTGAGCCAAAGCGGGGCATGAACAGAAAAAGTGGGGAATAGTCTCTTCCTACTCCTCCTCCTCATCCATACAGCCCTGCTTTGCGGCATGTCTTTCAATAAGACAGTGTCCTTAAATGATACTTATCGTCACACTAATGAGTATTCTATTAAGAGAGATCAAGCCGTTCGTATCGTTGCGTTACACGTTAAACTTCTTGAACATCTCAGATTAGTTTTCTTGTATACCAATTAGTTGTTTGTGTTGAGCGATTGGTATGTCGATACTGTCCGTTATCGGTGAGAAGGGCAGAAAGTGTTCCGTTTCTAGCGAGCTCATCTGCTTTGCAGTTTCCTGGAATATTTCTATGCCCCGGCACCCAGCACAGGTGAATGTTAGAATATGAAATTTTTTTTTTTTGAGATTCCGACCTCGAACCGCCCACGTAAACAGGCAGACAGGCTTACCATTATGCCACGGGCACCACTTACAAGACATTTCTAGGGCCTATTCTTTTTCTGATCTTAACACAAAGCTACAAGATGTCATCACTACTTTGTAAGTTTGATTTTGAGATTTAAAAAACAAGGTTTTCTTCCTGGATAACTTCAAATTACGTCAATGTTTTCGACCAAGTCCAAACAGACTAGGAGCAGCTCAACTAAAACACAGCTCAACAAACAACAAAACAAAAATAGTATTTTTAGTTGCCCTCTTAATTCTTAAATTTTCTTTGTGCTCATGCTTTAGTTTTTAAATTAAGATGTGAAAATCGACGAAACCTTGTGTCTAAACATCTAAACCTTTGTTGAACTTTTGTCCAGGTATTGGAGTATAATCATAAAAAAGGCAGACCTAAAACTCTTGAACCTGCAACACAAAGCTACAAGTCAAGAATCACTTGTAGGAGCAAGAGCAAAGTTGTGTCCTTGTGTCTAAGAAATTTTTTACACTTGTATTACAAGTAGTTGTAGTTTTGTGTTACAAGCCCCTGGGTACACACAAATGTAAGGAAATCTGCATCTGGTCAGTCATCAAAGTTTCGTTCACTTTACGAAGCATTGACAAAAATAATACATATTGTCTTAACATAACATTATCTTAAAACTGTTAGTTAAAAAATAATAGACATCGCTTGTTTACTGGAAAGCTATTTCTTCATGCTACTGTGAATACTGGCAAAGTGCGATTGAATGTAGGTCCTTTTCCATAGCTGGTTATGCTCCCGACCTTATGTCGTTCGTTTGCTATTCAAAAAAAAAAAGAGTGGTCGAATTTACCTTAGAAATCAACGTAAAAACTACGTCATTTCTTGGCCAATGCTCGGTCTTCTTTATTTTATTTAGAAAGCTAAAGAGGCTACCTTTCGACATCCTAGGAGGTTTATTGAAATCACTGTAACGTCAAGACAGTTTTTTGTTTTTACCACCAAAATGCTTAAGTCTTGCAAGTAGCGGCAATTTAGCTACAAAATTGCTTATTTTGAAGCCAAAAACCAGAGTGTAGCAGTTAATAAGATGAATATCGAGATCGGAAACAGTTTAGGTTTTTATGCCTGCAAGACGCTTTAAGAAAATGAAAAAAGAAAACATTTTTGAATTGCGATTGTTAAGTAAGAAACAATGTAAAGGGTCCGCCATCTAACATTTCAACTAGTGCTAAGGTAACACTTAGTTCATGTCTGATTTGACAGATGATTAGTTTTATCCTTCCGCTGAACGAATATGTTGCGTTTTCGCTTCGCTAAGTGCGCCTGCGATCGTCTTAGAGAAGATGCCGATTTTGGCAAAAAAATTATATTTTCAGATGAAGCTCATTTTGATCTTGGCGGGTATGTTAACAAGCAAAATTGTCGCATTTGGGCACAGAAAACCCGCACGCATACATTGAAAAGCCGATACACCCAAAACGAGTCACTGTTTGGTGCGGATTTTTGTCCAGAGGCATAATTGGGCCATTTTTCGAAAATGAGCAAGGAGTGGCCGTTTCAATCAATGGCGATCGTTATCGGGCCATGTTGAACGAATTTTTGTTCACATAAATTGAAGAGGAGGATATTGGCAACATTTGGTTTCAACAGGACGGCCGGCGCTACGTGCCACACAGCCGAAGCTACACTTGATGTTTTGCGCCCTTTAAAAAAAAAAAGTTATTTGGCGTTCCCTTTATTTTCAACGACCCTAATCCCCAAATTACTGTAAAGGTTCAAATCGTTTTGCATGAGAAATGAAAATAAAACTCATAACCCACACCAAATGTTTTCTGTGAATAGGTTCCAATAGCGAATCGCAAACTAAGTTCTGACTTAGTTTCTGGTTTTAAAAATCCGCATGCTCGGACCTTGACTAACGACGGATTAATTCTTCTGTTGGAACGCGTTTCAAAACTCTTCAATACAAAAATACATAAAGTACAAATCAAATTATTGGAAAATATCCTCTGACTGGTTTGACTATCTGAAGCCACTTCGCTGATGGGTTAAGAGTATGTAGAAACAGTCGACTGGCAGTTGTAGCTTGTAGGTGCTTATTTGTTATGAGTGGAATACGATGCTTTTGACTGTTTGCTGAGAGCTTAGCAGCTGTCGTAAAAAAAACTCTAATAAAAAGTGTTTTCATGTTTTGGAAAAACTAGTCAAATATCCATGTCTCTGTTCAAATTGGCTTCCGCATAGAAGCAAAAGTGCTGGGGATGATTATCCTCCCTCTATTAGCCAAATAAGATAATGAAAGAATCTTGTCAGCTCCAAAGGCAAAGGATTGAGAAACACGTGGACTTCTACATACCCGATGGGCATTAGTAATTAGTTGGTTTCTAGGAAACTTTCAAAGGATTTCAAAAGAACACTTCCCACAGGAAAAACCGAGCGAACTCAAAGCAAGTTGTGTTTTTCTCTCATAACAAAGCGAAACTTACCACAAAATTACAGAGGAAATTCCTTCCTTAGATTCGTCTTTGAAGCAACCAGCGCAAATCATTAGTGGAAAATATAAAAAAACTGAGTTCGAATAGATATTTGCTTGATTTAAAGCAATTTCAAAACACCAAACACACAAATGAAAACTATGCCTAGCCTAGTGTCGCCATGAAACTCATATCTGTCGCAAATGAAAAAGCCAAGAAGGGCGACAAAAGAGATAAATCTCTCAAGTCCCAAGGACTAAATGTCAATCTAAATGATTTAAAACTCACTTCTGATTTTATCTCCAAATCAGTATTCGCAACTGTCTTGCCTGAATGGTTAAAATGTCATCACCTGCCCTTAGGTAAAATGCGCCTGTTTTTAATTATCCTTATATATGTCTTACAACGCCAACTCAAACGGGTTTTAACTCTTTTACTAGGCAGTGACTGGATTAACCGGTTGAATCATCGTTTGGTTTTTTGAAAACAAAGTTTTATTTAAATGCAAATATTAGAAGAAAGAGAATGAGAAAAATGGGGTTGAGCAAAACGAATCACACGGAACAAAAAGAAATACACACAAATCCTTTTAAAGTTAATTGGAAGGTAGGGATTTTTCTCGGATGATGGGCTTTGCTCGGCCTATGAGTTTGAGTGCGGCGGCTATAGCTTGTGGAATAAATTATATTTTCTTTTTTATTCAATTCGCCAGAGTGGCTAATTTAATTTAAACTTTAACAGTGGGAATACAACAGCAAACAAGGGGATCTGCCAAAAGTTGATGGGCCAGATGATGAGGAATGCAGGTGTTAAAAGGAAAATGGCGCTGACTTATACAGTGGGATTTAATTAAGGTAAACAATATCATTTGATGAGGGTTTATCGAAGGTTTTGACGGTAGCTTTTTGTTGGAATTTAGTGTTCTTGTTGATTTGTTTTTTTTTTTTTTTTTTGGTTCTCCTGTTTTTAAATATATTTACAGGAATATTTTCGTCGTCCTTTTTTCTTTCTTTGTTTCAAAGAGAGCAAAGAAAAAAATGCTGGTCATTAGTGGATTTAATTGACAAGGGTTTGGTTCGGATGATAAAGGAAATGGAAAGCTGCTAGTGAGAATTTTTAATTGCTATTCAGAGAATAAAATGAAGTTAGTCGTCTGGAAGCTTGACTTTAAATTCTTGCTGCCGGCACCGCGGCCGGTGAGTAACTACTGCAGCGGAAGGAAATGTCATTCATTAGGATCAAGAGAGGACAAATTTCAATTATACTGGGAAAGAGCGATGTCGTGCGTCGTTATACCTACGCATTTATAATTAAGATTTTAATTGGTCCTGACACCTATCCGAGTAAAAGGAAACGTTTCAAATTGCTTAAGGGAGACGTTGAAAGGTCTACTTTGGTATGAACAGCTCTTAATCATACTTGAAGCCTAATTTTAGTGTCCCTTTTTAAGTGGTATTCCGAATTTACTGTCTTCTGATTTTTGAGAACCGAGGAGCAGACAAATGTTTGTAATGCGTTCATGTAAAGGGTTTATTTTTTTTAGCTACGTGAGAAGTTTGTTGCCTATGGTTTGATAGTTGAAAATGTCAAAGTGTCCTGACTATACCGTTCGGGAATCGTTTAACGGCAGAACAGCGATTCTACATTGTGGGCATTTACTTTGAAAATAGTAAATCTGTTCGCAAAGCTCGTAGTACACTTTCTCCATTTAGATTAGTGTAATGATAAAGCCAATTTTTGGTAGAATATCTTCATTCATAGCTAAAATTGTCGTGTATGGAGCGAATGACTCCTAAAATCCTTTGCCGAATCACCAATACATTCATAACAGTTGACTGTTAGGTGGTGTTTACACGCTGGCGGTGTCATAAGTCCTTGTTTTTTTTTTTTAATGTCAAAGGAGCTGCCGTTACGATGTGCAAGCGCAATCAAACCATACTGACCGAATGTTAATTCTAAAGCTAAACATTGACAAAAATTGAGTTCCAACAAGACGGCGGGCGCCTCTATACAGCGTGCTCAATCATCAATTTCTTGCGAAATGAATATCGTAACAACTTTATTTCCAGAAGTGATGCTATTAAAACAGGCCCCCTCATGACTTGACGCTTTTCGATAACTTTTTATGAGTCTATGTTGAGCCATTGGCTTATGTTGAAAAACTAGCATCTCTTGAGGCATTGGAAGCCTATATCTAAGCCAACATTGACGTAATCCGTCCAAAATCATTATGTAAAAAGGGTGAAAAATTGGGCTGATCGAATTGAACTCGTAACTCATAGCCGGGGCTAGTGGACACAAGCTAGAAATCACATTTGAAACAAAAGTTATCCCTGAAATTACCTCCTAGATTTGAGTAATAATAAACTTATTTGCAACTTATTTCTGTCTTGTATTAGTATTCAAAGTTCTCAAGCTCCTAAAAAAACACTCAACGCATTTATTTATAGCGAACAGGAAAAATTTATCAGCCAAGCTCCTAACTCTTCACAATCACCACTCACCACCTTTTACTTATGCGATGCGGTAAAAATTCTGTGTATTCTATCAGTGGAAAACATGGAAATTGGAACCCATGTTCTGTTTCGTTCTAACTAGAATTACAGTCAGCTGACAAGAAAAATGAGATTGCATAAGGCAGCTGGAAAAATACAATCTTAACAAAGATTATTTGTTCCTCAAACATATATTTGTCATCGATTGGTTGGCATTTGTTTACCAAGTCTAAAGAAAACGTAGCTTCTATTCCACTTGATAGCTTTAACTCGCTCCTCAGCAGGCTTGGTCCTTTCAGATGATTTGTATTCTCAAGGCTTGTTAGCCTCATTACAAACATGATGAGAATTGGCATAGGTAAAAGCACATTAAATTTATGCAGAGAATGCTTCGACTAGGGGAAGATGGAAGATAATTTCCGCTTCCTCTATGAGAACTAAGGCTTGGCCCCCACGCGGAAAAAAGAGGTCACAAAGTTCACTCAAATATTTCAAATGAGACTCCTCACCCTTAAAATCCAATCACCACCTATTACTCACACTCCCCTACCTCGCTATCCTCCGATACCATTGGGAGCACAATAAATTGTGATCCGCATAACGTGGTGTTGCTTGCGGCTGCGACAAGCATCTAACTCAATACAGCTCAAATGGAACCTAAGTCAGAGTAAAAAGCAAAGTGTCAGCAGAGTTGAAATGTATGATAGTAGTGCAATACCCTTACTATCCTTATTCTTACTTCCTCACTAATATTATGAATTTGAACCAAATTTTTTTTATTATGCTTTAACTGAATAGATTTAAAAGAAATTTGGTACAAGGATAGACCATTACCAGAGAAAGGCTAGGGCTACATTTCATCCCACTATTTCTGAGGGAATGGGAAAGCAGACGGGAAATTACAAAATACTGGACCGATTTTAAAGATTCCATGGTAACGAGAACGAGAACTTATAAACTACTGAATCTATAGATTGCTACCGAAGTCGTCATCGAAAGATGTTGCGTATGTAAGGCTCAGGTTCACACCGAATTATAATGCCCACCTAAGTAAGTAATAAGATTACTACATTATCCTCGAATAACATGTTTCTTATATCTCCACGGCAACACAGGAACTTAAAAACTGCATGATTGATTCTAAAATTTCATTCAGCATTAGAATGCTACATTATCCTAGAGAAAACGCGAAATGCACAAAATACGCAAAATAAGCAAAATACACAAAGTACGCTAATCCCGTGAAATGCTTAAAACTCGAAAGAAAAGTACACAGGTTTTTTTATTTTTCAAGTGTGTGTTGTTCTAACTTAAGTGATGTTTTTAATCCAGATTTCTTTTTAAAATAATGTTTTGCATATTCGGGACCCAATCAGGCTCAGATGTATACGCTGGCTAAACACCTAGTCATTTCTAATCGGGTATTTATTGCAGTCACTATCACAAAGCAATGTTTTGAATAAATGGGAACGAGGTGAAATGAACACCAATTGTATGGCTTAAGTATTTGTAACAGCGTGTATAATATTCAATGAGTTTGAGTACTGCTAATATGTATTTAAAGAATGAAGTGGAAGTCGTTAGGGTTGTAGGTGTACAAACATAGTAAGTCTATAAGCTTTCAACAAAAAATGAAATGGCTTCGGCCAGATAAAAAAAAAAAAGGTTCGAAACATTACACCTTACTTTGACACCAGCATGACTTGAACGTCAGATTCTCACGATGGCAACTGTTAGCTGCCTTACACGACAGATTTGGCGCTAAGCTGCCTTTGAAAGACAAGGAAAACGTTGGTTTTTTAGAGTGAGATAATATTTATTGTAATGCACATCCAGTGAACATTCCACAAAAAGGGGAGGACCTAGAACACAAACTGTTCGAAATTTTCTTGGTGGTTCTCGTCTTATCTAGAAAATTCGATAATGTGGTATAGGCTTTTATAAACAAAGAGAACGGTGGAGCATTCATAGTCAGTTATTATTGTAATGTTATGATGTAAACATTGGATAAGACAAAGTGAGGATATTAATTGAATTGTATAACGCTAAAAAAATGGCGTAATTAAAACACAGATAAAATAAGAGCAGAAAGTAAAGTTTTACTCATCGAACCTGGTGGATGTTTCAAATTATATTTAAAAGCTACACCAATGGAGCATAAGGGTCCTGCAAACCACAAATGGTCGGTCTTATAATCAGTTTGAAGATGTATGCAAGTCCGCATACTACATGATTTGGTATCGGCCGACAAATAAGTTAGATGGGCTTCTCAACTGCGTTCAAACTAACCTATCGGCGAACTTCGGCAGACTGCCATATCAGTAAGGAGCTTTTCGCAAGCGCTCACATCGACCGATTGTTTAATCGGCCTATGGTTCACTTCGCTACGAATTTTGGCGCCGGATACCCAATTCTACTGAATCGCTGATTGTAGAAAAGACAATCGTCGCCGTCGCGTCGGTCGGCCGACTGTTGTCTAGTCTGAGCACTCACCAACACAACTGTTTAGATGGCGTAGTGGTCGCGTACAGCCTGCTGTTAGCGTGGGCGCTAACAGCCCAACCCGCGGCATAACATAGAACACTCTGACGAGAGTAAATATCCAATAAATTTTAAAAATCCATGACTTAAGTAGCTTAAATGAGTATTGAGGAATGTCAAGGTCATTTGGTGTTCCCACTTCGAAGAAAAAGAAAAATTGAGTCGGAATTTCGAAAATAACGTTGAACGAAATAAGGCGAAGTAGATTTGGAAATGAAATGGAAATAATAAATAATTTTGTTCAGTGGAAAAGCTGGTTACGCGAGAGGTTCATTTCGAATCGCAACAGAAAACAAAAAATGTTTCTCCGCGGGTATCGTCTTTCGCAAGAAATTGGCAAGTACAGTTATTTCATTCCCATGAAAAGCACTTGCAGGATTAGCTGTTCTGACCCAGCAGAAAAATTTTAGTCCCCTCCACTCCATCACAAGGAATGGTTGTGAGAAATACGCTAGGCCCGGGGCTCCCCACTCTTTTGCGCCACCATATGTATGTACATATGTAATAAGGACTTGACAATATTTTTATTATTGAAAATTGCAATACAATGACGAGTAAAAGGGTGTGTTCACAATTGAAATGCAAAGTGGTCAAATCCTTATTGAAAAATCCTGTACTTACAAAAGAGGAACTGTCGTCGTTTAAGTATTTAGGCAGAGCAGTAATTATAGGCGCCTAGTTTAGTCTTTATAAAAACAATTTATGGTATAGGAAAGGTTTTCCGTGAAAATACGAATCTTTTTCATGAATTGAAGACTGGAGTTGTACCAAATTGTGCAACTTTCATTGATTGGCAAAAGTGTGATAGTAAAATGGCGAAATGGGAATCATTTTCACTTCAATAAAAAAAGTTCGGTAAATTTTGAGTCATAAGTGAAACACAAAATTCATCACTTTTAATAGAATTTGAAGTGAATTCCGAAAGTCACTTGGAAATTTGATTACCAATTAGAAACAGAGGTTTTTGAAATTTTACCTCAATTGAAAGTGGTTTCACTGTTGTTAGCTTGAACCCATCATACATCAAAATGGCTTCCTCATTATGTAATTCCCATCTTAAATAAAAATTTTTCTTCAATATTTTTCCGTTGTGTAATTAATCAAACTCAATCGCTCCAAACAAACACTTAACCGAATGCTATACATCTTCTCGTTTGTTTTTTCCTTAAAATATATAAATTGGTGTTTGGCAGGAGAAAAACAAAACGACGTAATGCCACCCAAGCTTTTTATGATCGTTTTGTATCATTTTGTATAGTACCAAGTACCAACCGCAACTAGCAGATGAGCTTGACTCAACTTAGCATCATCACATTTCAATTTAATATTTCACATCAATCTCACAAATTTCAAATTTAAAACCAAATATTGGTTATTTTTACCATCTTCACAAATTCTAATGCTGAAAATTAAACCAAAGCTTTGCTTCACTTCCATTGTGTGTTTTTTTTTAACATCCTTCCTTAAACCAATCAAACGGGATCGGAAAAATATGTAAATCCTTCACTCTTCTGTGTAATTGCAATGTTCGAAGAGCAGCTAAGTATAACGGAAGAGCACATCTGCTAACTTTATTTCCTCCCAGTGTAGGGTTTCAAAATGTGGAGCTTATTTTCTTTCGCGTACTTTTATTTTTTTGTTTTAACGGTGTGTGTATAATATACGTAATGAATGGCAAACTTTCGAGATTAATTATTCTTTTAATTTTCAAGAGCTCTTTTTCGTTCCGGTGGCCATTAATTATTATTCTGTTTAACTGCAAGAGAATGAAAGAAATTAAAACATAAAAGGAAACGTGCAAAGGTGCAAAGTGGCTTTTGACTTTGAGCATAACAAGTTGAGGCGGAAGAGAGAAAAAAGGGAAATCTTTTGTTTGAGAGCTTTTGTCGGTAAGTATACGAGTATGTACACAGAAGCGATTGCAAGAAAATCTACAGATTTTGTCGAATGACGTTTCTTCACAATTTAGCTACAACCTCAACTTTAGTGAGTCGAACAGCTAACTTTTGGTCCAAATTGACTTTTCTCGATTGAGTTTTCTTTTGAACGCATTAAGAAAACGTCGTGATGTATTTTCTCCTTAAAAGAAATTTCAAAGGCTTTGAAAGTGGAAAATTTAACAAAAAAAAAATTATCCAGAGGATGTTTCGCAATCTATGGCTGAAGTATGAGTTTCAGAGATAGAATCAGCCCTTCAGTACAGTTTTTCTTGTTTGGGACCATTCTATCCTATTTTCGCATCCTATGCAAAACACTCTCAGCCGTATTTATAATCGCATAATAAACTCCGCACAACTTTAAAACACGCTTATTCATTGAATAAAACAAAAATCGTATTTTTAATCATTTTTCGTCAGTGAATAAGGACTGAATAGCTTAAACGCCGATATGCGTGTTTTAAGCGTGTTTTAGCGCATAAATGATTTGATTTTGAGTATTGAGTTGTCATTCTGTGGTTTATTTACAACTTTGAGAATTTTAAAAATAACTAAAATGGAAATGTACTCAAATTACACTAGCTTTATAAATAATGTGGATGTAGTAAATGTTTTCAATTGAAAGAAATATGCATTGTTTTCTTTTTTTAAACTGCTTTCTTACAAGTTTTCCAGCTGGGAAACGTTTTTGATTTTCCCTTTTTTGACAAGACAACAAGAAATTAAAGCCAAAGAAATATATATGTAGAATAACGTATATTGTGTGGCCTACATTTCATCTTCCATAGCTAAGAAAATATAAACCATTGACGTAATAGAATTAAATCTTTTGTATCATAGCCACAAATTGCTTCCAGCATTAATGCTGAATCAGAGACAGAACGAGTAATGACTCCTGCTTGATCCAGAGAACTCGTAAATGCAATCATACCTAAACGCGAGCATCTTCTTGGCTTTATTCCAACTACTCCACAATAAGCTGCTGGTTGGCGTACAGATCCACCGGTGTCGCTCCCTAGCGCTCCAGCGCATAAAAATCCAGCAACCGATGCTGCTGATCCACCAGGAACCACTTTTTCCCCATCACTTTTTCTAATCCACACATTTTCAACAGGGCCAAAATAACTATTTGTGTTAGCAGAACCCATAGCAAATTCATCCATATTAAGCTTACCGAGCATGGCTGCTCCACTTTTTAAAAGCAAGTCAGACACCGAAGATTCGTAACTCGGAAAGAAATTTTCCAGCATTTTTGAACATGCTGTTGTTTTGCATTTGCAAAAATGCATTTAATTTCTATTACGTCAATGATATAAACAAAAACACATTTCTGTTGTCAGTTTTAACCATTGAGAAACCAAATTAGAGAGTTTCTTTATGATTTTGACATAAGGTATGAATAACTATAATGGGAGATGAAAAGGATTATAAATAAGGATTTTTTATTCACTGAATAAAGTCTTAATGAGTTCTTATTCACTGCATAACTATTATGCGTTTTAATCGTGTAATAGCGAAATCTAATAAATACGGCTGTCTGTATACAAAAACGATCAAATTGTTAAAAAAATATATAAGATGCAAATTTGACGCTCTCAGCTCTTTTACCTCACAAATAATGGAAGTGTTCATAAAAGAAAATGGGTTTTAGACCAAAATGAGAGCACTGGGAACACGATGTTTTTTTTAATTAATTGGAATTTCTCAGCATGTTGCGCATAGTTGCAGCTACAACTTTGCATGTGGTTTGACGAATTGCCGAGGTCAACTACCATGTTCGATTTTCCGCATGATACCGCCAGACTTCTTTTGTAAAATGATTTTTTTCTTTTACATAAGGTAATTGCGGGAGAGATGCCACATTCAATCAAACTCACATATCTAGTGGTTCACACAAAAAATTTTATTTTGCATTTTGTTCCTTAGCTATTTATCTAAAAACGTACGAAAAAAAATTGGAAACTATCCGGGGCTTTTTTGTAATTTGTTTTGTTTTACGCACCTTTTTCCAAAACGAAATTTTCTAGTTCGTTACAAATAATCGATTTTAAAAGAAGCTATCGATTGTTTTGTCCAGGGTAGGTATTTTCCATTATAAATAGCTGTTAAAAAATACTAGAGTGTGTGTGTTTTTTTTTGTTTCCGATTTTTCTTTCATTTGTAATGTGGTGCGGCATCTTTCCTTCATTTTGGGAAAGATGCCGCTTTTTTGTTTTGAAAAGATGCTGTATGCTGAATTGGCTTTTGTATTTTTCTTAAAGAATGTATTAAGCTTCAGTATGCCCCTTAAATACATCTGCACATAAACAAGGGCTAGTTGGACAGAAGAGGCGCTGAAAAAAGCCCGAAAAAACGGTGACAAAAGAATGTCTCCCCGAAAAGCAGCCAGAAGTTCAAGAATCAACAGCTATATTTTCCGAAACGGCCGTTTCATGTTCTGAAACAATCCTGAATCCAGTAATTTCCACCACTAGCCATAGGTACATCATGCAGTCATTCTGAAAACGAAAGGCATACATCATCATGTTCCAACAAACTAACGCCATCAAAACTACTGCAATCAATCACCACTGCCGAAATTCCAATGTCAGTTTTTTCTAATCGTAGCTCGTAGGCAATTGGCAGAGGTGTTAACTTCTCCTATTTCAACGAAAAAAAAAATTAACTAAGAGAAAAGTTTAGTTTACGGACGATCCAAATGTTTGTTCTGAATGAAAACTATTTCAAAACAATAAAAATGGGCACGACTGGGTCGCACGAACTTGCGATTGTGTTCCAAATTCGACATCAAAATCTTAAGACTGAGTAAAAGGTTTTAGTATTCGCTCCTCATAATATATTTGTTGGTACAGGGTTGCCAAATACACACTAATTATGAAAATTGACTAAATGACGCAAAATAATGAAAAAGATTAAATTAAATATTCCAAAGGTTTCAAGCAAAAATCTAAGAACGTCATTATTTTGCAGTTGCTAATACTTATAAATGATGAAAATTTAATCAAAATCTTTGGACCAATTTTTTCAAAAAACGGATTTTTATTTTTCACTTTTTTGAAAAACTGTTTTTAAAAAGTCAAGTATGCAAAGTTTAAATTATGGTTTTGAAGTTATTTCCAAAAATCAAAATTTTTTTAAAAAATTTATAAAAATTTCCAAATCTAAATTTTTTTAAATATTAATATGCAGTCTTTCTTTAATAAATTACGACTTCTTAAATCCAAAGTTTCGTCAAGATCGTGTCAGCCATTAACGAGAAAGTCGGTTTTGAAAAAAAACGGTTTGCTATGCGGCATTTTTCCCACACATGCAGGGAGAGATGGCACATGTAATATATTTTTCTTTCGTGTTATTTTTAATAAAACTTGTTATTTTTTTTTTTTATCTTTGGTAAGTTTTTTATATAAATAAAGTTTATTTCGCTAAAGTAAATAAATTATACTAATTTTTGAAAAACAGCGGCATCTCTCCCGCGATTACCTTATTTAGCGAAAATATAACGAATATAAAATTTTATTTTTTTCAATGAAAATACTGGACTTCATTTAAAAAAACTAAGATTGTTCATTAGATTTTTCATAATTACAAAAAGAAAAAAAAAAATTCATTTTTTCAGTTTTTTTTTCACCAAAGCAAAAATGACTTTGTAAATCTCTGTAAGCCAAAACAGTAGCCAGAAAATTATTATGTTTGCTGTTTTTGAAGCTCTGTTTTTATTTTTATAAGGAGCGAAAAACAAAACAGCTAACTAAAACATCGAATTTTGTAATTTTGCTATGAATTTTTCGGACCAAGAAGGCGTCGGCGTCGTACGTAACAAAAATGGTTTTTAAAAATTGGGAAACTTCCCACACTGAGTAAATGGAAAGATTGAGAGCTCGAGAAAAGACAGTTGACAAAATTCTTAAATTCTTTGATCAGATACCGGTGCCCAAACATCAAAATAATAAAATAAAATAAGAATTAAATAAAAGGGGGTTCCGTTGAGACAGTTTGAAGTCTAAAAAACCACAAATGAAAACTAAATAAATAAGATGGTTGTTTCACATGTTTTTTTTTTACTTGTTACACTGAGCAAGTCAGACTTTGAGTTGATCAAAGTAACTCGTTACAGTAATATTATTTTAAAATTGATTCAGTTAATCCGCCCTTTACAAAAGTTTACTTTAACGAAGTACGTTTTCTTGTTCCATATACTTTGCCAACACATTTTCACAGTTTCAATTAATGATATTAACACAATAACTGACATTGCAGTTCAACCTGCAACCATATCGGTAGCTTTCTTGCAAGACCTAGTGCTTTTTAGCATAATGTCATACCTCAAGTAAACAGGATCCTTGTTGTGCTGAGAGCAGTATAAGCTTTTGTTCTTTATCACCATCAAACTTTAGTTTCAGGGTGTTTTTAATTACATACTCTTTGGTATGATCTGAATGTTTTTCTGGTCTTTGTTGCTTTAAAGCAAAACTAGTTACAATACCCATGTGCTCCTTTGCTGTATTGTATTTTTGTTTTCAGTTCCTTTTTTTTTTTTTTTTTAAACTTTTTTCCCCTGTGTGTTGATTACATCCTCTTTGCAATTTTTGTTGATGATGGTGAGGAAAATTTTGTTTGTGCATAGTTTCTACCATCAGTCATAGTCTGGGTCAATTAAGTGCAGCTAAAGAAGATGACGTAATAACCCGATAAAATATTTAGTTTGAGTGAATAGTTTCGAGAGGTTTTTGTAATGGCCTTTTACAACCCACCCGAAAAAAAACTTTAAAGCAGGCTGTGCGGTTGTAGAACTCTACTTGAAGATAGAAGAAACAAAAAAAAAATTTTGGAGCGTTTAAGGTTTCGAAAAACAAAGTATACAAAGAATTAATGTATGGACAGTGTATACACGTACACCTAAGAAATTAAAAAAAAAATTGCTCAAAGTTCTTCTGAAATGTAACACCTCAAACTTTAAAACGATATAAAAAAAGAAATTCAAAGCATTTACCTTCAACGATGCAGATTTAAGAATTTGAAGGGTGGTTTTCAATTTCAAAACAATGTGTTGTTTTATATTTTATTCGAGACAACGGCCTTGTCAACCGAAAAGAGTCGGTTCCCATTAGAACACCGTAATTAAATCGGAATGAGCGCTGTTAGTGACAAGATGGGGGACCGTCCGTAACTACTGCGTGCTGTTGTCATGTGTTATTTGTTCTATGTAGTATTTGTGTAGTTAGTCTTGTGGTGTATCAGCCAAATGGTCTTTGTCGCCCGGCTGCAACCCCCCTACTCCGCAGATTTATGTGTGGAGTAGGTTTCATGTAAATGTAAATGTAAATATTTTATTCGATTTATACTAAGCGATCTGACGATAAATAACATCTTTTTGCTGTTTTAAATAACCACTAAAGCATTTTTTTTTTGTCGGAGGTTTTTAACATTCTAAATGGAGAACTCAAATCTAAATACCGGTCTTTTGTTCTACCAGAGAACAACCTTTTTTTAGGCATGCACAAAAGTACAATTGTCACATGCCATTTAATGGAAATGTTTGACTGTTGAGCTTCTCCACGTGGGGTTGTATACATTCTTACGATGATTTAATTTTTCCAATTTGGTGAATGTGCCATTCACTTTGTTAACTTTGGAATTTTCTGAAGTTCATATTATTTTTCGAAGTTGGAACTACATTTCTTTTTTTTGGTTTTTCACTATAATACTATTTCCTATGTGCTATTTCATATTTATTTTTTAAAGTGCATTTTATATTGGTTTTATTTTATATCAACCATCCAGTGTTTCGACTTGTTGTTTTAAGGGGCTCGGGTAGTTTCTCATTTTCAAGAAATCGATATTTTTTTTTTTCATTTTTCGATAGGTAAACATCTCAAAAATGATGTCCTATAATATTTTAGTGATATCTTGGATATTTTCGAAATAGCAGAGTACGAGTATAGAAGAGAAGCATCTCGGGTGCTCGAACTCCTGCTCTGAAAACTTTAAATGCGTTTTTCTCAAAACTGCATTTTTCAAATTTGCCGCTGCTGTAACTCACGCAAATATTAACGAATCGTCTTGAAATTTTAACTGCATACTCTCCATGTGTTTTTACATACAGCCATCTACAACTTTTACGATCGGATGAAAATTGTAATTTTGGCAACCGTCGAAAGACGATATTTTCTGGCGAAATTTGGACTTTTTTTTTAAATTGCTGCCATTTTGTCAATTTTCAATTTTTCACTATAATTATAGATGGCTGTATGGAAAAAAGGGTCTACTTTAACGCCATATTTTGATTTTCCTGTTACAGGTACCAGAAAAATTCAAAAAAAGCGGCAAATTGACGTCTTCTAATTTCAAGGAGTTCAAGACATATATCTCTTGGATTTCAATATTTCAACTCGAAATTTCGTGACAATTTACATGAATACATGTAAAATAAACTCCTAAGATTACAAAACATTTGAAGCTATAGTTTCAAAAAATCACCTCCATTAGAGCTGGAGAAACTATAGCCGGGCACCATAAGGGCATAAAAGTCTCTCCCCAAAAGGCATATTAAAAAATGAAAGAAACAATTGCATCGTAACACCTCGTTAATTTTATGATTTAAATTAGATGGTGCGTACTCCTCTGATCCTGATTATAAGGCGAAGAGATCAGGAGTGTGTTAAAGCCACAACCGCGTTGACTAAGAAGAAAATGGAAAAATGTTATTCACCCCAAGAAACCCATTGTTTTGACTGCTGTTTAGTCTCCGGTGTGTTGTCAACGAGTTTTTGCGCTATTTGGTAACCGTGGACGAAACGTGGATCCACCACAATACACCGGAAACTAAAGAGCAGTAAAAACAGTGCGTGTCTCGAGGTGAATCACATTTTTCAATTTCCTTCTCAGTCAACGCGGTAGTCTGATATGCACGGCTGTCAAAAACAAACTTAATCTCGCGGCTTGTTTAATTTTGTCAACTGACAGATCACTATTGACGGGAGCTGTGTTGTCATTTCAATTAAGAGGCGGGAAATTCAAAAAGTCACAGACTTACTAACCCGCCCTCGTATGATTCAGAAAAATACGAATAGAATATAAATGATCATTATAATTCTTGTTCTTTAATCTACTTTCCTTCTCTCACAATTTTAAAGCTCGATAAAGGTAAGATCAGTTCTAATGCAAACCTCAACCGTGTTATAACATAATACAGAGCCCAGTTGTGCCATATAATGTTCATTTACTTCGTAAGGGCATAAGTCATCAAAGACAGCTCAGATGTAAAAAATTAAAAATAAGTTTGAGAAGAGTTTCGCAGCCATAATGCTCAATAGCCTCTTGTTTCTTTATAAAGAGGAGGCTTATGCTAATCTGGAGAACTCTGATCTAATTCCAATAGCCTTCCTTTTCCTTTCCTTTTATTGTGGTGCAGTAGTAATTTTACATATATTATAACCTCAGTCAGCTAACTTCAGCCTCAGTCGCGTCCAGGTGACTGATTGGCTGAAAGAAAAGTAGATGCCCAGAGCGGGATTCGAACCCACAACCCACACGTCCGGCCTATCTATTGAACACTTTACCACAGCACCACGACCGCCCGACTCAATATTCTTACTAAGGGGTGGTTTTTAGAAGTGTAGTTTTCAAGCGGATGGACCCAAACGCTCCGGCTCGTCGGGTTTTCGAAAGCTCATTGCAGGGAAATCGCAGAAGGGGAAGACCTCGTCTTAGGTGGCGCAATCAAGTGGATGCAGACCTCAACCGACTTAGAGTGCAAAACTGGAGAGGGCTCGCCCGAAATCGAAGTCGTTACAGAAGGATGTTGGTTGAGGCCCAGGTTCACTCCGAACTGTAATGCCCACCTAAGTAAGTAAGTAAGTAAGTAAGTAAGTTTTCAATCTGGCAATACTTTTTCGGAGTTGTTATTTTAAAAGCTGTCAGTTAATTTGATTTGCCACTTCACCGTGAAAAAATTGATTGATGTTTACGCCGATTTTTATATTATTTCGGAGCATATTTGTGGGCCTGTGGTACCCGTGGTGTGATGGATAGCATGTCCGCCTGTAAATCCAGAGGTTCGAGTTCGAATCCCAACAGAGGCAAAAATGTTTTTTCTACGGGTATCGCCTTTCGCGAGGAATTGGCAAGTCCTCCGTTAGTATTCATTGCCATGAAAAGCGCTTTCTCGATTAGCCGTTCGGAACCGGCAGAAAATTGTAGGTCCGCTCCATTACCTCACAAGGGATGGTTGTGAGAAATGCGCTAGGCACAGGGGCTCCTCGCTCTGTTGCGCCACCCTATTTATTTATTTTATATTCGTGGGCCTATGTGAAGTTGTTTTTCTACGCAGATAAGCCCAAAGCAATTGACGCATTCGGCACTTTGTTGCTGACATACATTCCCAAATGCTGCAAAAAGTGCTTGAAAGTTGGGTATCTTAGCTGGAACTTATTCGAGACAGCCGCGCTGGCTACTTGCCCGGAATCATTTTTGAAACCATTGTCTTTATAATAAAGCTATATTCTTTACATAAATATTAAATTAAATGCTTTTTATTACTTCGTGAAATACACACGTCAAAATAAGAACTCTATTTATAAAAATGATGATTTTTAATGATTCAGATAATTTTTATTTGACTTAAGTCCTTATGAAGAACCTAATTTCAACACAAATTCAACAACAACTAATTTCAACAATCCAAACAAAAAAACCTGGTATATTTTAAACACCTCACGCTTGTGTTTGGTAGAAGCGAAAAGCTATTTTGGTGTTAATCTAAGTTTGGGTTTCTATAGAACGCTAGAACAGCAACGCTCAAATGACTCGATTAAGATCGTGTTACACGATCCAACACGTTTCACACCGTGGGTTCATAGAGGCACTCAATTTTGACATAGCCCCTTTCTAACTGGCACCAGAGCAGAGAAAAAAACTACCAGTATAATCAAAATATACTTTAAGCTGTTTTTGACTATGATAATCTTACGATTTCAAGTATATATTTAGGCATTTAATTTTTTAATATTCAAGAAAAGTCAAATATGCGATGGTTTAGATAGATTTTTGTTTTTTAATGCTATACCTGCATTAGAAAGCTTTAAGAATTTATAATTTGGGCTTTCCAAAGACGACAACGTCTTCTTCAATTCGATTGGATATCATAATCTACAGGACTGATCTCACCAAGGAATAGGCACAATCACTCAATGAAAGCCAATGTTGGCAAATGATTACCCAAATACACAAAATTTTTCGGAGTATTTTGAATTATTATAAAATCAGTGTTTGAAATGATGAGAATTGTTTAGTTGGAGACAGTGGCACGCACTGGTTTGTATATGTTATTCAATAAAATCTAAAGCAGAGGTTTCATAACGAGCAGTTTTTGAAAATATATTAACCTCTGGCTTATCTCACGTTAAAAATGTCGCTTTGGTATAAAAAAAAAAAAAACACTAGAGAGAATAATTTATTATTATTCAGAAAAATGTATAAATTTTCTCGAATAAATTCCCAATTTCCATATTATCAGTCATGCCATTCTCTGCTACATGACATCAAATTATCAAAATAACAAAAGTTATTAAGAACCAACACTTCACCAACTAAATGTGTTTTTGGTCACTGATAGGCAGTAGCTCTGCCCTTATAGAAAGTATCTTCTTTCTACGTGACAAATTTTATCTACTTAGGGAAAGTCGAAATCAATCATAATCAACCTTTACTTAAATATTCATAAGGTGAACTAAAATCAGGTTCAAGATTTTCGTTGTGTGGAACGTCCTCTCTGCAGGATTATTTTTTATTCAATTGTGCGACACGAAGTGAGTCGTCACAGTTTCCAAAGGAGGGGAGGGGAGAGGAGGCTACGTCCTTATGATTAAGTGTATTGATTTCCAACTTGTCACCGTCCATATTACAATATTTTTTTGTTTTCTGATAAACATCATTTCATTACTATTACTGTCAGCGAGAAGCAGCTAAGTAGAAAAATTTTTATGAATTGGAATGGCAAGGATAACGAAATTATTTTTTGTTGTGAGTTTTCTTCCTTGAGGAAGAATATTGAAAGGGAATTTAATAATGAAATTTGTTGAGAATCATAGAAATGTTTTAATTTTTCAAAGCGCTTTCTACTTTGACGTTATTAAAAAAATGAAACATTGTGTGACACTATTCTTAATTTGTGTGCCACGGTTTGGTTCATTTTCATTTAATTGTTTTTGTAAAGACATATTGAGACAGAGCTCAAATGTTTTAATAAACATCAAGTAAATCAGAACCAAATTATGAACAAAGTAAAAAATCATTACGCAGCCACAGACATGTTTTAAGAGGGAAGCTCTACAACGCATAGCATTTAAACACAATTTGAATTTAAAAATAGATTGAGCTCAAAGAATCTGAAAGAATTGAATTTTCAATGTTTATAAACTCTCTCTTAACGAGTATTCAGCAGGCTGTAAGTAGAATCTACTTCAATCCTTACACAAAAAATACGCTTTTGAAAAAAAAACAAATACGCAGAGTATTAAGGAGCAACAAAGCGTTGGATAAGTAAGAAACTAGTGCATGTCCTTTCATTCATTTATGCGAATACAATGCCATTTCTACAGTTTCAGTTTCCAAAGAAACTACTCATGACAATCCCAATCCGTCCTAGCTTCTAAGGACTGACCAATCCCTGCCGGATACCATTTGCTTCTTGAAACAGTTTCACAAAAAAAAGGATTAATTTTTTGCCCGGGATATGGTTTAAGCACACTACGCCACTCTTAGGTTAGAATGCATCGCATCATCCAGGAGTAAGGATTAAAGATTACTCTTTCTGCTTTCAAGAAGTAAACCTTCTTTCGCATCTTCTTCATCTCACTATTCATTTAATCGGTAAAGCTACTCGTATGCAAAAGTAGACAAGTATGTCAGTAGAAAAACGTTGGTTTCTAAGAAGCTTTTAACAAAAAAAAAAAAAAAACACACATGTACTTTAACTATTTTGTCGTTAAACCAATATTTGGTGAACTGGTAAGCGTCTATATCGTCTGCTGTCTGCCTTTGTTCTGCCCATTTACCATATGACATTTATAGAAACCAAAAAGATGGCTTAATAAAAAAGATGGCCGAAGATAAAAAAGATGGCTGATCGCAAAAAGGTGGCGACCTTGCGAAGGGAAATTTATTATACGGCGTTGCCAGGCTTGCTAACAGTAAAATTGAAAGTTTTCGTGCCATTTTGTTGCCCCAGTGTTTTTTTTTTAATTATCAACCTTTCGTTTCGCTCATGTTTTGACCTTCTTCTGGGAATAAACCCAAAATCCATCTTCAAATTGTTCTGGTTCTGTTTCTTTTTAAATAATGCTTGGACATGCTTTAACCATCTTGTCTTAATTTGAGCAACATTTAAAGAAATTTAACTTTGAAAACATAACTTCATCAGTTACTGTCTCTTGTAGATATCTGTCAACAGTTGAACTTTACTTGATTTGGCAATTTTATAAAACTATGAAACTATCAAAGCTTTAAAAAATATCCAACCTTCTTCTTTCGAGAATTACTGTCAGTCCTCATTGGGAAGGATGGGGCTTTCTTTCAAAATGTTTAAAATATAAATAAAACATATTTACCTTAAAGCAGCTTGATTAAAATTAAATTTAAGATTAAGAATGGTTTGTGAGAAGCAAAAACTAACCCATAATGCGAAGGCTGGGTTTGTCAAAATAAACTTTTTCAATTTGTATGGAATTAAGATTTAATATAACTTAAGGGGTTCGGCTAGTTTCTCAAAATCGAATTTTTTAAACATCTCAAAAATGATGTCCTAAAATATTGGAATGATATCTTGGATAATTTTGAAATGGCAGAGTATAGAAGAGAAGCATCTCGGGTGCTCGAACTCCTGCTCTGAAAACTTTAAACGCGTTTTTCTCAAAACTGCATTTTTCAAATTTGCCGCTGCTGTAACTCACCCAAATATTAACGAATCGTCTTGAAATCTTAACTGCACCGAACTTTTACGATCGGATGAAAATTGTAAATTTGGCAGCCATCGAAAGACGATTTTTTGGCGAAATTAGGACCTTTTTACATAAATTTCTGACATTTTGTCAATTATCAATTTTCACAAAAATTATAGATGGCTGTATAGGAAAAAGGGTCTATTTTAACGCCATGTTTTAATTTTCTTGTTACAGGTACTAAAAAAATTCAAAAAAAAATTTCAAGGAGTTTAAGAAATGGTCCATATCTCTCTCGGATTTCAATATTGTAACTCGAAATTTCGTGACAATTTACATGAATATATGTATAATAAACTCCTAAGATTACAGAACATTTGAAGCTATAGCTTTTTTTCACGCCCTCAAAAAATCACTTCCATTTGAGCTCGAGAAACTAGTCGAGCCCCTAAAGGAACCATCAGACATTCAAATTTTCACATTATCCTGTTCATTGGTAGAAAAACACAAACAATTATAGAAAAAGTAACTCAAACCATTCTTCATCGGACAAATTCAACTGTTCTCAGTCCGCAATTTCACTTGAGTTAGTAATAGACCTAATTCAATTTTGACATCTAAGAGTTGGTGATTTTTAAGAGTAGCTCCGTAAAAAAAGTGAAAAAAAAGCTAAATTTAACGTTTATTTAACTCAAAAAAGCAAATTTTATTAAAAATAAAGGCATTCTTACACAATACATGTGAGTCTTATTCAATAAGTAGTTTATTTTGGCAAAAAACTAAGTGATTTCACAATCCATACGTAACCTAAGTGACAGTGCACATGAATAAGCGCAAAATATTCGAAATATCTCCCACAACATCTAACACCCATAAAAAAGCGCAGATTTCTGATAAAATGCCCGAATCAAAAATGAGTGAATCAGACTTTGTTAGGATTGGTGAATTACTTGACTTGAAATTGAAAGATGTGGCATCTAAAAGTGATATTGAAGCAATGGTCATTGCAAACAAACAAATGGTGGAGCAAAATAAGCTGCTCTCCAAAAAAGTGAATGCTCTTGAAGAAAAGTGTGAGCTTTTAGAATGCAGAATGGATGAAATTCAGAAAAAAAACACTGAAAATAATCTGATGATGAGAGTCGAGGTCCAAATTGGAAAAGATGAGAAAGAACTTGTTAAAGCCGTTTGCTCAACTATAATTCAACCACCTTCATGCACAGATAACCTGAAAATCCAAGAACTAAGATCTGGGAACACAAACATTAAAAATTTTGTTGTCAAACTCGAATCGAGGCAACAAGTTATCGCTGCCTTAAAGTCGGCGAGAGGATTACAGAACGCAGGTGTCACCATCTTCAAAGATTTGCCAATAACAATACGACAAAAACGAAATAAATTGTTGAAAATAAGAAAGAAACTTTTAGAAGTAAACAACAAAATAAAAGTATCCGTACGAGATGACAACATGTTCATAAACAACAAAAATTTCCGCTGGAGCCAAACATTGGGACTTCTGTGCAACAACACTGCAGGTGGAATTTTAGAATTAAATCGTATTTACAGAACAGATTTGAGTGATCAGCTGGGAAATTTGAAGGAGGAAGAAGAACGTCAGAACATAAAGGCCCCGACCCATAGAATCAGTTGCGTCCGTTCGCTCTCGGATTCAACTGACAGCTCGATTAAATACACACGATCTTATGAGAGGTGACCCATAAGCATCGGATGCAACGGACGAAACGCAAAAAGTAGCCCAACTTTTAACTTTTTGCGTCCGGCAAAAGAGAGACATGCGCAGTAGAACCAATTTGACGTTCGGCAGAAGAGAGACATGCGCAGTCACAACCAATTTGAAGTTAAATTAAATTGACAATGGGCGCGTTCAAGAACCTATCGGATATCCTATCTCGGATAGCCGTATTTTAGATATGATCCAGATATCTTTTTCCAGATTGCTGCAGACAACAGTTGTGAAATATTAAAATTCGACTTTTGAAAACAGAAAAACATTTAAAATATCATTGCTAGACGATTATAACTTTTTTTTTTCGATTTCCCACACGTAAACAACAACAACAAGCTATCCGGATGCGATTCTTGAACGCCCCCATTTTGACTAAATTTATCTGTCAAAACACCGCAACGGATTCTATGGGTCACCCCTATCCGTTGTGTCCGGCAAAACTCACAGCTGTCAGGTGAATCCGGCAGCGAACGGACGCAACGGATTCTATGGGCTGAGGCCTTAAGAAACGTCAACGAATCCGTGAAAGCGACACCTAGTGGTGAAGCAGAAAAGAACAGCATAGTCAATACACAAACCTTTCAACCAATTTCTAACTCTACGAACTCAATTCAAGCATAGGGTGTAGGCGCCGTCTGCCAAAAAAAAATGTTTAAATTATGAATTAAAAAAATTAAAAATAATTAGTTATAATGTAGCAGGCCTTAGAAATAAGTCTTTATATGAGAATTTTTATGAACTATTAAATAATTATGATTTTGTGTTTTTGTACGAAACATTTGTTGTCGAAGAAGATTATAATTTATATACAAACCGTTTTCAAAATTTGAACTTCCGATGGATTTCAGCAATAAGAGTAAATATGAGAGGAAGACCGAGTGGTGGATGCTTCTTCGGGTACAAGAAGGCTTTGGAGAATATATCTTGTGAATTCATTTTGGATGAAGAAATCGTTTTCTTACATATTACCATAAACTGTACGAAATATATCATCATACCATCTTACGTAAACTGTAATCAATGGGAGAGAGATTTTGGATCATTAGTTGATTTCTTGGAACGTAACAATGAAGATAATTTAATGATTATAGGCGATTTAAACGCAAGAATAGGGAGTGAACCAGGTAATGAAAATATGTTCGCGGGAAAAATAAGAAAATCAAAAGATACATCTATAAATCCTAGAGGAATTAAACTACTAGAACTCTGCGACTCATTTGGACTCCATATCTTGAATGGCGTGAGTGATTCTGATAAAAATGGTGAACTTACCTTTGTGGGGCAGCAAGGTGCATCAGTTGTCGACTTTTGTCTAGCAAGAGGCGAATGGATGACAATTATTCATGATTTTGAAGTTTTGAGCGTACCTTTTTCTGATCACATGCCCATCACAGTAGCTTGCAACCCTTATGTTATACCACGGGATACGTCAAGGAAACTTAATCTGCCTCCTAAACTGATTTGGAAGGAAAGCAAGGCCACGGTGTATCGGCAGAACTTAAATCGTAATCTTCTCAAGCAAGCTGAGTTTAAGGTAGAGGATATTGAACACTTAATTAAATCTTCATATCCGTTTTGGAGACAATCACATACTTCAAGGCAGGAAACGAAGAATGAGTGGTATGATATGGAATGTGAAAAGGCTAGAAAAAAATCATTTGGGTGGCTAAGAGTATTCCGAAATTTTAACCATCCAGATCTAAAAAAATACTATATCGAAGCAAACAATTTCTATAAAAAAATCTGCAAGGAAAAAAAAAGGAGATACTATGAAACCACGGCCCTTAAATTGACTTGCTGTAGAGACACCAAAGAATTTTGGAAAGAGGTACACAAAATAAACGGTAAAATTCTAAAAATCAGCAATAATCTTTCGGTACCCTTATTGCAAGAACACTTCAAGAAGCTTTTAAATCCTGACTTGGTTGCACCAACCTTTTTATATGCAAAACCTTCTCTATCTGACGCTATTCTGGATGGAGTCATTAATGATGAAGAGCTACGTTTGGCAATGAGCAAACTCAAAGATGGAAAAGCGCCAGGATCTGACAGAATCACGGTAGAGTTCCTGAAATACGGAACGATAAACCTTTGCAGAAAACTCACAGAGGCCTTCAATGAAATCTTAGAAACCGGAAACATACCACAGCAGTTCAAAGAGTCAATTATATTCCCTATACATAAAAAAGGAGACATATCAGATCCAAAAAATTACCGTGGAATATCCTTTCTCAATTCCACATACAAAGTTTTTGTCTCAGTTTTGAATAATCGCCTGTGTAGTTGGATGAATAGTAACTCGAAGCTTAAAGAATTTCAGTCAGGTTTTCGAAGCAGTTATTCCACAAGTGATAACATCTTTGTCTTAAGAAGCATTGCAGGAACTTTTCTAGAGCAAAATAAAAAGTTATACGTATTCTTCGTTGACTTCGCAGCAGCCTTTGACACAATTGATAGAAGAGCGTTGTTTCTTAAACTCTATAACGCCGGAATGACATCAAAGTTTGGCAGAGTCTTGGAAAACCTTTATGATGGAAATCAGGCAGCAGTATGGAACGGGGAGGAAATGTCTGAATGGTTCGAAACGGCAATGGGAGTAAAGCAAGGATGTCCCCTAAGTCCCAACCTATTTGCTCTATTTATCGATGACCTTATTGATAGTTTACCAGGTGGAATAGAGTTTGCTGCAACGGTGATCAAAGCTTTATTGTTTGCTGATGACGTTGTGCTTTTCGCATATTCACCAGAAACATTGCAATTAATGATCAATCGGCTTGGTGAATACTGCAGCTTGTGGAATTTGACGGTCAATTTGAGTGAATCCAAAGTGATGATTTTCAAAAAGGGGTATGGCAGAATGGCAAGGAATGAGCAGTGGCACTTAAATAGAGAACCGATCGAAGTTGTGAGATCTTACAAATATCTTGGTGTCATTATAACCAGCAATCTTAACATGGAAGACCATCTAAAAACTAAGCTTATACAAGCTAAAAGCGCTATTAGCGCGACATGGAAGAAATGCTTCGATGACAACCTAATTTCGCACACTGTAAAGTACAAGGTTTTCAGAGCAGTTGCGGAATCTGTGATGATGTATGCGGCGCAAACTTGGGGTTTTGAACAATATGAAACGGTTGAAAAATTGTTGAGATTTTATGTAAAAAGAAGTTTCAAGCTACCGAGCAACACACCGAACTACATGATAAACATCGAAACTGGACTGTCACCTCTGTTTACCAAGACACTGAAGTTACATGTTGACTATTTATTGAAAGTGCTTAAGATGCCAAACGAAAGATTGCCAAAAGTAATAGCCTTGTATACTATAAGAAAAAAAGGACTTTGGTATGATAAACTCAAGGAGCTTGCAGACTATTGTGACGTTAACCTGAATCTAAGCCATGAGATATCTGACAGAAAGGCTGTAGAAGATTCCCTCTATCACTTAGTCTCTAAAGTTGATGAAAAATATAGGATGAACTGTATCGATAAGGCAACTTCTTCTGTGCACAGAGCAACTTACAGCATACTGAGCCATAACCTGTGCGAAAAAAATTATTTTCGGGCTGAAAACAGTCAAAAATTAATATCAGCAATGTTTAAAATGAGAGGGGAATTGGTAAGACTGAATTTCATACCACATCGCGCTGATTTGCCAGTTATTTGCAGTCTGTGTAATCTGGCGGTAAGAGAAGATGTTATACACTTCATCGGAATATGCCCTATCCTGAAGGAAGTACGAAGAAATTTTCTTGGCAGTGACATGAAAACGAAAACGGAAGTGCTAGCGATGCTGAACTGCGAAGAAGATGTTACCCAACTCTACAAGTACTATATAAAAGCAATGTCATATAGAAATCAAATTTTGAACGAGGAATTCTAAGAAACATAAAATAATAAACACATACATATACTTATTTATAAATGTTTATATAAAAACAAAATCATGTATAAATTATAAGATATTTTTATTTTTGAAATATTTTCACTTTTTTCTTTTTTTTTATCAAAAAATCCATTTTAATCTGTACATTAATTAATAATAATTGTCAATCGGGCAGACGGCAAAGCCATGCTTTAAAGATTTTTGTAAAAATTTATGTAAATTGTACATTTGGGAAAAAAAAAGATAATAATAGACCTCAGGAAAGGCAAAACTTTCAAATGCCAGAAGAAAATTTAAAGATTATGGATACAGCAGCAAATCATTATCGCTACTGCTAAGACAACTGGCAGCCAGTGATGAGTTCGCTTTTTTTTTATTAATATAAAATAATAATATAATAAATAATAAATAATTAATAATCTATATATATAAAAATCAATTGCTCGTTCGTTAGTCTGACTAAAACTCGAGAACGGCTGAACGGAATTATCTTATCTTGGCCTTGAAATGTTCGTGTAGGCCAAGGGAAGGTTTAAAAGGTAAGTAATTATGAAAAAAAGGAATTGGAATATGGTAAAAGTAACAATTTCTTTATTCTTAACTGTAATGAATAAAAAATTTAATTCAAACAATAATTTTGTTTTTTATTTTAATCATTTTTGACAGCAAAAAATTAAATTAATAAAAGCAAATAATAAGATTATTTGACTGGTAAGACTTTAATTTATTGCCCATAAGTACAATAGACTAGACTTCATCGCAAAGCGTGGATTGCTACATGCGCACATTTTACTCTGGCTAGTGGACAAAATTAGGCCGGATGAGATTGATTCCATAATTTCAGCTGAAATTCCAGATGAAACAGTTGACCCAAAATTGCATGCAGTAGTTACCAAACACATGATACATGGACCCTGCGGACTCTTCAACTACAATTCACCCTGTATGGTCGACGGCAAGTGTTCTAAGCGATACCCGATACCCAAGAAACCTGCTTGCTGAGACCATAACGGGAAATGATGGATACCCATATGCGGACAATGGGCGATCGGTAATTCTCAAGGTAAGAGGACAAAATGTTGATGTAGACAATCGTTGGATTGTGCCATACTCGCCAATATTGTCCAAAGCTTTTGAGACTCATATCAATGTGGAATATTGTAACTCTGTGAAGTCGATAAAGTACATATGTAAATATGTTAAAAAAGGTAGCGATATGGCTGTCTTCGCTGTAACCAATGCAAATGATGAAATATCACCGTACCAGATGGGTCGCTATGTAAGTAGCAACGAAGCAACTTGGCGTATCTTTTCATTTGCGATCCATGAAAGACACCCTACAGTAGTCCATTTGGCAGTCCATTTAGAAAATGGTCAACGAGTTTATTTTAATAAATCGAACGCGGCAGACAGAGCGGCATGTCCACCGTCGACAACATTGACAAGCTTATTTACAGTCAGTAAAAGTGATGATTTTGCTCGCACTTTACTGTATGCTGTTATGCCACGCTATTACACATGGAATGCATCATCGTAATCGTTTCAGCGTCGAAAACAAGAAACACCAGTTGAAGGGAATCCAAATGTATTTGCTTCAGATGCTCTGGGTGGCATCTACATAGTACATCCAAATAACGACGAATGTTATTATTTGCGATTGTTGTTGGTGAATGCTCGTTGTCCAACATCGTTTAAACAACTAAGAACAGTTAATGGACAACTGTGTGCGACTTACCGTGAGGCATGTCAACTATTACATTTACTTGAGAACAATTCACACTGGGATGATACGCTCAAGGATTCCGTAATATCTACATCGCCGAAACACCTATTTGCAACATCGCCAAAAATAGCGCAATGATTGCTTGGGATGAATGCACAATGGCCCATAAGAGGTCACTGGAGGCACTGGACAGAACGTTGAAAGATCTTCGTGACAATCAAAATATTTTTGGTGGGGCCATGATTCTGTTGTCAGGTGATTTTCGTCAGACTCTTCCAGTTATTCACCGATCAACTGTAGCTGATGAACTAAATGCATGCCTAAAATCATCGAATTTGTGGCGGTACGTAAAAACACTCCAATTAACAACTAACATGCGAGTATTTTTGCAACATGATGAAACTGAAAATGTGTTTTCGAAGCAGTTGTTAGACATTGACACCTCGACCGGATTCATCACATTACCCACAGATTTCTGTCACATCACATAATCAAAAGAGGAGCTTATTCAGCGTGTTTTCCCGGATATGGCGCAAAAGTTCAATAACCATAATTGGCTGAGTGAACGAGCAATATTGGCAGCGAAAAATAAAGATCTCGAGAATCTTAATGCGACCATTCAGAATTTTCTTCCAGGACAGTTGGTTTCCTTCAAATCAGTCGACACCGTTATGAACCAGGACGACAAAGTCAACTATCCCACTGAATTTTTAAATTCACTGGAATTGCCTGGACAATCATCTCACAATTTGCAGTTAAAAGTAGGATCAGTTATCATCATGCTGCGTAACATTATTCACGCAGCATGATGATAAATGATGCTCTGAAAGAGCTGATGAATAACGTCATTGCAGCAACAATCATAAAAGGAAAATACAAAATAGAGAATGTCTTGATCCCGCGAATACCGATGATTCTTACTGATTTACCATTTGATTTTAAACGGTTTCAATTTCCAGAACGTCTGCTCTTTGCGATGACCATAAATAAATCACAAGCACAGTCGTTAGAAGTTTGCGAAATCAACTTGGAGTTTTCCTGTTTCGCAATCAACTTGGAGTTTTCCTGTTTCGCGCATGGACAATTATACGTCGCATGTTCGCGCGTCGGAAACCCTTCTAATATATAGTTTTTGAGAAAGCTTTAAATTGACTAACAGACTGTATAATAACAGTGTGTGTCTTTCAATATCAAATTTAAACCTTATAAATAGTCACTATTTCAGGAGAACTCGGTTTTGTAAGTAAGCAACATGATGTGCCGAAAATAGTAATAATATTTCAATCTTCATTAAAAAATGCTTATTTTTTTTAAAAACGGATTTGTTTTGTTTGTTTTGAAATTAATTTAGACAAAAGTATAGGTCTTTTATTGATCAGAACACAAAAAAAAACATTTTTGATACATTTTCTTAAGTGTATACTATTGACTCTGGCGTATACGTACTATTTTTTTTTTTTTTTTAATTTTATTCTGATAACAGATCGTAGCTACTTTCAATACATTTTGTATTTAAGAGTTCAATGAGAAAAATTTTATTTGCTGATTGTTGCTGAATTAATTTCGTCTGTGATTTTATCAATTAAAATTCATTGAACTTATCCCTCAGTGACATAGACTTATATTTCATTCACATATTTGCACGTGAACGGAAGATTCCCTCAGGAAAGGAGTTGGAAATGGAAACTTAGAAACTACTGGACAGATTTTAAAAATTCTTTCGGCACTGGAATGCCATATAGTCCTTCAGTAACTTAGCGTATATTTCATCCCTTAGGGTTAAAACTACAGACCCGAGCAACGCCGGGTGGTCTATTCCAAAAAAAACTCTGTCATCGTTAGAGTGCTTAATTGCACCTGAGCTGCATAGACTATATTTCATCCCCACTCTGCCACTAGAATGATAGCTTGGAGACTGCTTTACTTAACTTTGAATTTGATAAAAGTAGGGCCTGAGCTACGCCGGGCGGGTCAGCTAGTAAATAATATAAAATAAAACTTCTTAATATACTTTCATCAATTTTAAGAAATTTATTTCTGGTTAATCCTCCGCTGTTTTTTGTGACAGAATTTTTGAGTTTCTTTGGAAAACCAACTAGAATACTCAAGACTGTTTCGCGCGCACTCATTTGGTTTGAATCCTGTTGAATATATGCGGAACATGACATGTACTTGACATTAAATCATTTGTAAAAGTCCAAGTCCGTCATCTTTGAGATGAGATAAAACTTCTACCCAACAAAACATCGACCATGCTATACAATGGAAACTTATTTCTGTCCTTTGAGCAAAAAGAAGGAATACCAACATACTTACGCACCCTTTTATTACTCAGCCGTAAAGGTATGGGCTTTCGATGTTTTCCAATCAATGAAAATCATTTTGTATCCCCAAATTTATCCTTTTTTCCGTTCAGGTTATTATGCTTTTTCCCCAACGATTTTTCATCTACTTGCTCATATTTTGAGCCTCGTTAAAAATGTAAAAATGAATCGAGAATATCCCGATGTTTTCCACTATTTGCTTGCGTTCCTCTAATTTTGTCCAACAATGCATAATGCATATTTCACTTGTGTTTGGATTTAAAAAAATTAAGGAAAAAAAAAAATTAAGAATGAAAATACCCCCCAGAAGAACTTTGAATTGCTTGCATATAGCTTAGTGGGCCAGAGAAATTTGTTTGCTACAAGAGGAGAACAATTGCAAAATGTTCGGTTTTGCTTATTCTCAACATATTTTCCTTAATGGAACTTCAGCATCAAATTAGAATTGATTAGCTTCCATAAAAGGAAGCCTTTTCATTCGACAATAAACAAATTTCTTCATGGAATTACAGTTAAAATAATCAAATTACTTTTCAATTAACAGGTTCTATTGAAACATGATATGTTCTGTTCTCGTTTAGTATCAGAGTTAGCCTGAAATTGGCATACTTCCATATTTACATAGTCTTCGGTCAGGCTCACAATCAGTGCACAAACTCCAACAGATATAGTGATACTTGTTTAAATACCTTTAAAATCCTCTTCTAAACTTTTCTTTTCTCTAAATTTTAGTGGTTTAAATATTTTGTAGGATTTTACTGCTTCTTATATTTTAATTATTTTCTACTGAATGAAAAATGTTCGAGTTACAGTATCAAATGTCTGTCAAGATTAATGCTTTAAGTCATTCCAGAATGAACATAGACATTTAACAAAACTGCAAAAGATACACTAGGCTGCCAAATCAATAGGCACAGCAAAAAATATTGTACCTATATTTATCGAATGTATGAAAAACTTTTTTTTTTTATAAATAAATAAGTATTTTTTATTAGCATTGTATAAGAGTTTAAGGGAGTAGGAGACACGACGCAGTCCTAACTTATATCAGTTTTTTTCTAGGAGTGGTGTCCGTTCCTCGACCGATTCCGAAACGAAAAGCTGACTTTAAACTCAACTATACTTCAAGAACAAAACCTGGGGTCTTGGTGATTGAATGCACGGATATTCACTTTAAAATGATAGCATCCGTTGCCTGACATATCGTATAGTTATTTGAAATTGTACTAAAAGGTGTTTTCTTAGACGTGTGGTTTTCAAGCTGGCAAACCTTTTTTCGGAGTCATTCTTTTTGACAGCTGTCACTTGACTTACGCTCAGTTGGGTTTACCATTTTATCAATGATGAATTGCAGCCGCACGACTACTGGCCATTGCATACGTTTGGTAAATTGTCTCGAAAAGAATTCGCTGTTGACGCCGATTCTTAAATAATCTCTATAGTTTTAAACTTGTGAGTTACCTCTTAGAACGCGGGTTTTAACACCCCTGGACTCTACAATCGGGTCAGCACTCAGCACTCGAATGCGGCGAAACGAACACCTCAGTTCTGAAGCCACTACTACATGAAATAGAATCAAACACAATTTTCTAAAAACCGCCAATGACAGGTGGTCATCTATATAAACATGCCGAGTCTCTTGAACTAATTTGTACTCCAGCTTAGCAGAACTCAGTTCTCTCTGTTGATTGGCATTCTCATGGGCCAGAACTCATTGGGTACCCACATTATGAGAATGGGCATTTGCACATCCAACTTATGTAGAGGATGCCAAGACGAAGAGGAAAAGGAAGGATCTTTCCACTTCCTCTGCGGATGTCCTAGCTTGGCCCACACTAGGAAAAAAGCCCTCGGAGAATACTTCTCCGACGAACTGGGCAACATCTCCTAGGCGGTTGTGATTGTTTTCCGGCGAACGTGTTCATGGGTAACGAAAGTGGTCGGTTTGAACGCATGCGTACTTCTTTTTCGATTTGGTTGGTTACTTATTTTTAATAATTAGGCTCTTTGTTACTAACAAACTTGCTTTGACTGAGATAAAGTAATCTACTTTCGTTTTCAATACAAGAAAAATGTGCACAAAATTGTATTTTCATTTCAGGAGTATTTTCTGCGTTGAATGAAATTCAGTTCGATAACTGATGACAGAATCCTTAATTGTGGTACTAGATTACTCGATAACGTGAAAGATAATACCAAATTCACATAATTCCGTTACGAGTTATTCGATAACGTATGTCAGCCACTGATTTTCTCCTGAATACAAGCCGACATGTTAGAGAAATTAGGCAGTGAAATAAAACACATCCCGTACACTAAGAACCAAAATTAACGTTCAAACTAAAAATAAAGCACGAAAACTGACAAACAATTTACTTTGTCCCTATGAATTTCGCAATCCACTGTAAGTGTATAAAATTTTAAACAACTCGGAGAGCTTTTTATGTCAGTTATGCATGAGAGCTATTCCTGAATGATACGCCATAGGGCTGTTCTAAGAATGAAGCCTTTGAAAACTCAATCAAGTCGAGTGTCTTATGATTGGGACTTAACATGTCTCTTTGGTATTAAATGGTTTCAAAATTAAAAAGCTTTCCCATGTATGTACATAACTCAAAGTGACTTATTCAGAAAAGTCATTTTTATTTGAAGTTGTTTGCGTAGAAATGCGACCATAGTTTTTCGTCCTTGTTTTGCAAGAACAATTTGCAAATGCTCCACGCAACAAAAATCAATCACTAAAAGGAACATATCATTTTGCTTTTTAGAATACGCCAAAGCTGCTCTGCTGTGCTAGCGTTTAACGCAAATCAAATGTAATTAGTTACTTCCTCTTACCAAAGACGAAATAGCGTTTACAGGGAAGGCCATGCAGCTAAATCGGTTTTGAAATTAATTTGATTTTGAATCATCGAACTGTTATGGCAATTCAACTCCTCCAGTGCATCTAACCGAACCAACTCTCATTGGATACAGTTTTTGCTTTAGCTGCAGAGAGCCAAAGGTGGAGGTTTGGCAAATTGGAATCCTCTAACCTCCACCATAATCGTTCCCATTTCAGAACATTAAACATTAATTACAAGCTGAATATCCTACCAAGACTTTTCCACCATTCCCACTCTTCCCTCTTTAACGACTTTTTTCTTCGTTTTCTTTTAATACTCCTGTGGTACAAACATATCGATTAAATTGCATGCTTCATTTAATCTTGGTAAATTTTTCTTAATATGCGAGTTGCGAGTGTTTGGGTAAAAGTACTTATGAACAGTGCGAGTGCTGAGTAGGTATGGCGTATGGTACCTTCAAGTAAAATGGCAATTCATGATTTATTTATTACATTTAATTACACACTCCAGAAAACTCGGCAGCTAATAATTCGATGAGAGTGAAATGCTTTAATCAAACATCCGCTCAACTTAATTGCAACATCATGCCTTTAGTACCTCCACACTCTACGGCATGGTTAATGCAAATGGATTATGCGATCAGTAAATATTTGAAGGAGACTTCATCCAGAAAAAGTTTAACCGATTGGAATCAAATAAAAAAAAAACTTTTGCAATAACTTTTTCTCGGAATGAATTTTCTGATTTTATCGTACTGACCCGTCTTCGTTTGCATTAAAAGAAATTGGGCTTAAGGTCCACAATTCCTAACAAATGAAATCACACTAAGCTGAACTGCCGTAAAAGAAAAACAATAAAACGATTCATATATTGAGAAAAATCCTGGACGAATAAATTTTCGCCATTTTTTTCTATGGATTTGTTTTTGTGTGTAAGTGTATAGGTACTTTCACTTTGCTAAAGCTTAGTACCTACTTATTGGGTGGAGCATATTGGTGTGTCAGAACGAATAGCGGGGTGAGAACATTCAATAGCACATTGCCACGAAGTAAATGAGATTGTTTGATATTTTGTGTTTTGTTGACACTTTTTTGATATAAAATCAAAGCTTTAATGTTTACAATATTTAACAAGGTTGAGACGATTGTAGGTTATCAAACAATTTTGACCTAACGTGTTCCGTAGATAGGGATACCATTACAAGACCATTTTGGTGCCCGTCTGGCACTCGCAGACGTTTCTCGAATGTGCCCTAAACAATGTAGAAACTTGAAAACGGACTCTCCACATTTTCTTTAGATCCATAAAAGCCTTCTCTTTCAAAGTTTCTAAACTTTAATCAAACCACTACTGATGTGAAGAATAAATTTCCTCTCTGCAGTTCTAGTTTTCATCATCCTAATTCATGAGCAGATTGTAGAAAAATTGCAGGATCTTGAAATACTGTTTTGGTTTTGGTTAAAAACAATTTTTATAATTCTATAAATCTGTTTGCATTTTGATATTTAAGAAAGAAAATTTTAAATAATTCGGTAAAATAATAGAACGTGTATAGGTTTAGTGAAACTAGAAAGAAGACCTTTGAAGGAAGGTCTATTTCTTTATTTTTCTACCAATTCAATTTTACTTCAATTGCTTATACCCAGTAAGATACAATATCTTACAACCTGGTAAAGAAGCATTCGACCACGTTGAACAAAGTGTTTTCGTGAAAAAAAACTTGAGATGTTTGATTTTCATTATATGCTTCCTGTGTGGATTAAGTAATGACTGTGTTGATTCTCTTCAGAAATGGTTTCTTTCATACTTGAATGGTCGAACCCAATACGTGAAATTTAAAACTTGTTTTTCACCAGCGATAGATATTACATCTGATGTACCACAAGGAAGTCATTTAGGACCTCTCCTTTTTTTATTATACATAAATGACTTGCCTGATGTGCTCCATCACTCAAAGATTCTCCTCTACGCCGACGATGCCACGATATTTTTACCGTATTCAAATCCTACGGACTCTTCGTACTTACAAAACGACTTTGATGCTCTTCTGAAATGGACTGCGATTAATAAATTATCACTGAACAATTCAAAGTGCAAGATTATGACTTTCTCTCGTAAGTCTTTGGATCACCAAGTGGATTTTGTATTGAAAGGGCAGTTACTAGAACGATGCGAAAAGTTCAATGATCTCGGAGTGCTCTTTGATCGAAAGCTTACTTTCAATGACCATATTGACTACGTAGTCAACAAGGCAAAATCAAGACTGGGAATGATTAAGCGTTGGTCAAAAGAACTTAACGACCCATATGTTACAAAGTCTCTTTATGTATGTTGGACTCGTACGAAGCTGCTTAGAGTTCGCTTGTCAAATTTGGTCTCCTACATATGCTACCCATATTCAAAGGATAGAATCAGTCCAGAAACAGTTTCTACTATTTGCACTTCGCGATTTAAACTGGAATGATCGCTTTTTGCTTCCACCATATCGTCATAGGTTGTTGTTATTACAAATGAACACACCAGAGGACAGGAGGAAGGTTTTCAATTACTTAACAGCGTTAAAAATCATCAATGGAGAAATATCGTCATCATATTTACTTTCCCTAATCAAATTTAACGGACCTGCCCGTCGGACTCGAAACTATACAGTATACACTTTTACACGTCAGCTTCCAAAGATTTAATTATTTAGCCAACGAGCCTCTGACAAAATGCTGCAGATCTTTTAATGATTACTATTCTGTTTGTGATGTTTCAACTAGTGATCTAACAAAATTACATTTGTTAAATTATTTCAAATTAAATTTCATTTAGTTTGTTTAAGTTTAACCATGACTGTTAGTTTTTAAACTGTAGTTAATACAAAATAAAAAAAAAATATAAAAAAATCTACTAGAAAGAAAACAAATGGTTAAAATTGGTGATGTATTATCTAAAGAAATTCGACATTTTTTAGGCGTTCCTCTAGGCAGTCACGTAGGCCCACTGTTTTTCACTATTTTTGTAAATGACCTACCATCCCATCTTTTTTTTCTAAATGTCCTTCATTTGAATTTTTCTGATTTGTGTGACTTCAATCGTTTACACTTAAATAAGTTAAATTGTAGTGAAGTTACTTACTCTTAAGCTGATTTTTACAGAGAATTGATAGCCACAAGGATCTGGGAGTGATTTTTGACTCGAAATTAAACTTCTCGAATCACATAGACTCGAAGTTAGACTTCTCGAAAACAAACTCAAAGTTAGGCTTTGTTATTTATGAATAACAATTTTAAGGACCCGTACACATTAAAAACTCTTTATATAAGTCTTTTTAGGCCGCATTTAGAGTTTTGCAGTGTTGTGTGGAATGCCTACACTCAGTCAAGTACTTTTCTTATTGAAAAGAATTAAAAAAAGATTCATAAAATTGGCCTTGCCAAAATCATTCCATTCTATGAAACGAGATGTAGACATAAAACCTCTTGCTCAAAGTAGAAAATTAAATTCTATTCTATTCGCCTGCGATTAAAACAAGAGCTGAAAGCAAATTTTTTGAGTGGAGTGATAACCAAAAATTATGCAAATGTATGCGTAGATATACGCACCATTATATCCCATTCAACCGTCTGGCAGGTTTTTTTTTCAGCCGGGGGTGGGATTGGTCGTTCAAAAATGGTAATTGTTCAGATTTTGAGGTCGAAGTGAAAACCACATAAGTGATACGACAGAAAATCTGAAAAATTCCCCTGATTACAAAAAGTATGTCCAAGACGATTTAGTTTCGCCAGACGCATTTCAACATTTTTTTAAATGCATTTTTCAATTTAAGGTACTTTTTTCTTATCACATGTAACCAAGAAAGTGGTAAGCCAAAAAATCAGAAAATTTAAACTGATTAAAAAAAAACTGACACACTGGAAGCAAACATTGAAGCATTTAACCGTGTGAGATACTGGTCCAAATGTTGGAAAGAGTATGCCAAAATTGAACTAAGCAGATGGGCAGATTTGAGGTGTAGTCACGGCCAACATTTGCTTGAAATAATTTTCAAACATTGAATTGTATCGACCCAACTATTGATTCAAATAAAGTCTTCAAGCATTTTTGTGAATTTTATGTGTTTTTTTCTATTTTTGATAGATTTGAAGAAATCATTAGTTACTAAAAGTATTTGACCTATCTAATCAATGCGGGCTTTAGGTTATCGTCAACAAAAGATGCAACCGGTGAGAATACATTGGGATTTGCTGAAGGGTTTGCATGTTAGTATATGATGGGGTTTTGAAAGAGGATGAGAGGATAGGGAAGCGAAAAAGAAAGGTTTGGAAGGAGGTGAGTGACGGTGACTGGTAATAACTGGATTAATACGGTTGAAGAATCTCACTGAATCCGTTGGAACATTATTCAGTTAAAGGTCTCCGGAAGAGCCCAGTTGGTCTCCGATGAGGATTTATCTTGGAGTTGGCTAAGCTTGGCTACAGAGGGCGACCCATGAGTATTCATTTACCTCCTCGTATTGGAGTCTCCTACGTTAATTATATGTGCTAGTACCCATTCTCATCATGGAGGTAACCAAATGAGTTGTGACCAGTGAGAGGGCCGAAGAACTGATAAGTTGATGTAAAAATTCAGTTTTCTTCAAAGAAATGTCCGTTTATAGGTTCTTCGAAGCCCTGCTAGTTTCTTAAGATAACCTCCAGTCAATGGCAGTTTTTAAAGAGTTCTGTACAATTCTGAGGTGTCCGTGGCGTAATGTTTAATTTTTTATTTTTTTTTTTATTTTTTTTATTTTGGTGGGGCTACCGCCCCATTTATTAGCTTAATACAAGCTTAAAATAACTTAAACTCTAAACTTAAATTAATTAAAACTACAAGGATGAGAAACGGTTTAAAAGGAGGACTTTCAGATAGGGATTTGGAAGGTTGAGGTCGAAAAGAAAAGGAACAAAATTAATCATACTCAATGCCATGCGAACATAGGCAATATAGAGGGATTTCGTTACAAGAGGGTTGTGGACCATCTCTTGATAAAACCAAGGGCGGAATTAGCTCTTGATATAACTTCGTCAATATGAGAACGAAAATTTAATTCGCTGTCGCAGAGAACTCCTAGATCTCGGATAAGCTGCACACGGTTTATAGGAAGGTTATCTTAAGATGATAGGATCTGGGGGGAGGTTTATTACTTTTACGAGAAAAAGTTATTGTCTCGCATTTGGCAATGTTTAATTCAAGGAAGTTCTTAGAACACCAAAAGACGAATGAATTGAAGTCATTTTGAAGCTGGAGAGAATCTCGATCGGAGGTGATGAATTTGAAAATTTTAGCGTCATCCACGTAAAGTGAGATAGTAGAATATTGGATGATCTTTTCGACACGACATCATTAATGGCAAGGATGAAAAAGAGGGGTCCAAGATGGCTGCCTTGGGACACACCAGAGGCTGCCACAAATAGAACTGAAAGAGTAGAACGGAAGCGAACTCTATATTGTCATGCCTACCTGATACCTGGAAGGGTTGAGGTTCTAATCCCAAAAACAACAAGGCAAAAATAATATATTTTTCCTTGGGTATCACTTTTTGCGAGGATTTGGCAGGTCATCCGTTAGTATTTCTTTTCATTGTGATGAAAACGGTTTCTAGATTAGCTTTTCGGAACCAGCAGAAAATGTAGGTCCTTCCCAATCCCTCATACGGGATGGTTGTAAGAAATGCGCTAAGCCTCGAAACTAACCGCTCAGTTTTGCCCCTATATGTTTCCAAGGACAATTCTGTTCCAATTAAAGTGAGCTGTTTTGTGGCTTCACATTCTGCTTGACTTCGAAAAAAGATTCGATCTATGAAATCAAGATATGGGTCTCACCTTACGTGACGTATAGGTGGACGCGTCAAACGAAAAGAGGGACTTCCGATTTTTAGATTGGGAGCTTTAAATTAAAGTACAATCAGAAATATAACCATAACTTCATAAGAACTGATTGAGAAGCGTTAAGTCGCATAAATAAAGGTGCCAGTTCACAGAACCACTTCTGCAGAAAAAGGTGTCAGTAGATTGACTTGGCAATAGTTGAAGGCTAAGCGCGATGCGTGGCAAGCTGCACGTTTTTGTTTTAACAAAATGTCCTCGATGTTTAACTGATTTTGAAGACAAAAAACCAGTCAACATGTCTTGATAGTCCCATCCGCCATTCACCGTTTTTCCCTCATTTCGAAAGAAATAAGAACCGATGATGCCGCCATCGTCTAAACGCACACTTTCTGTCTTGTTGACGGTATTGATTCGAGAAGACTAAAATAAGTTCGAAAATGATCAATAATTTCAAGAAATGCTAGCCGATTTTATTTTACCATATATGTATGTATAGACGAAGTGCTCTATGACCTATGGAAATATATTCAATTTGTTAAGTTAATTTCAACAACTTGGAAGCATTTCCTCTTAACCGACTCATGATGAATGCCTAACCTTTTTGAACAGAAAAGTCAACACAATTGAACTTAATTACGTTCCCTGAAGTTCATTAACAAGTTCACTAACAATGTTCAAGGACAGCATCGTGTGGATGTAACAAATGGTATTTTTACCAAATTTTTCAGCTTCTCCTGTCACACGAAACATTTGCTTTACTACATCGTCCGCTATTGTGAGCCGTATGTGAATGCGGACGTACAAGTACTCAGTTTTTTCGGACTAACAAGATATTCTTTCCATTTAAACCAATACGTCAAAAGCTAGTCGCAGAGATGAAGAATTTTAGCTGCCCATCCCCAGCAAAGAAAAGCTTTTACAGGGTCTCCGGTATTCTACAATCGAGCAGGTTTTCAACGGCTGTAACTAAGAGCGAAGTCTTAAGACAATTTCCTTTTTTTTCAACTACGATGACCTTGACTTCAGTTAGACACTTAAGCTTTGCCATCACTTCATTGACTTTTTTAGCCTTTTCAAGTAAACATCATTTTACTTTATTGCTTCCCAGATTTAGAAACTAAAGATTACTTTAGATATTCTGTAAGCTTCTAAGGTAATCATCGCACTTTATTTTTTTCTTTTTCTGGGAAATAGTGTTTGCTTTGAGGATTTAAAGACCCAATCGCCGAGCAGTTTCAATTGAGGTACGAGTATAATATAGCAACTCGTCTCTGTTATCGTCCATCAACGTGGACCAGGTTTATAAAAGTAAAAGGTACTTATGCGATAAACTCGGAGTGTGGTAGCTGTTTGGCACACATTCAAATACAATTCTTTGCTTACAATAGAATTTTTCCAAGAATTATTTGCCTGTATAAGATGCAGATGGCAACTGTTGTACATATAAAACTACTCTCGTAGAGACATGCCTCAGAAGGTAATGAAGGACTTAACGTGTGCTAAAGTGAAATAAAAAAAGGAAAATAAAAATAAAACACAAGAAGAAATAGAAATAGGGTATCTATTAAGCTGTTGTCACTTTCAATCATCGGATGTGCTCTCTTCGCCCGACAAAACCATATTATCTTGCGAAATCACTACTTTTTAGAAAAAATCCTGGGAAAAAGGTCCTTTGGACAAGAAAAAATATTCAAATTTCTTTGAGTATATTTTTTCTGCTTTGTTACCTCTCATATTTCTTTCTATACTGAAGTCATTATTCTCGTATAATTTAATACCCGCTTTAAATAAAGTAAGGTTCTTCTTATCAGAAGTTAAGAGCAACATAAAAACGTTTTCATTGAAAGGGCTCTCATTTCTCATATCAGACAAATGTTCTTCGATTATGCCATGGGACATTTCCCTTTAAGCACCCTCCTGTGCACAGTGTTCAGCATATATCCTTATGAACATATATTTGAACTTCTATTAAAAGCCTCTGACTATCTTGGTTAAAAGCCGTTAGATAACTTAACATGAAAACGCAATCATTATTATTACTGCCATTATACTGCGGTTATTATTGCCCCTTTTGCCAAAGCTGAGGTTGACAAATATGATTAAGTAATTTTGAGGTTAAACGGTGAAAATATGTCAACGTAAATTTATTGCATTGATATCAAGCAGAACTGGAAAGGACCCATTTTCCATTTGAAATGTCGCTTTTAGTAATTATGTTACATTCCTCTTTCAGTGGAAATAATGGCCAATGGCGCATAACAAACAGACGACCACCGTAACCCCAATTTTTGGGAGAATAAAGCCCACTCCGCGCTCGAGTGTTTTTGAATTGATGAAAATAAATGAATATTTTAGTAAAATTTATAAGCAGTATTTTTGTTCAAACGGAAAAATATAAGAGAAATATTTCAAGGTGAAATTGTTTAGAGACCAAGACGAAGAACTTTCCTCTGTAAGGCACATCCACAAGGCCCTATTTTTTTTTTTTTTGGAAACCTTCTCTGAGACACGTGACTTACTTTGCATAGAAAGAGAGGGGGAGGTACATACTACATTTAAATTATAGTTTCGTTTTAAGTTTAGCAAATTTTATGACCACAATGAGAATGAGAAGATCCTTTTTTATTGCTTGGGTGTTGATAAGATACTTCTAATTTAATAGCCCAGCCCAAAGACTAGTGTATACTTTTCCGAAAGGCAACCAAATTTTGCTAACAACTCGGAAAGATGGGCAAAAGTATTTCCATGTCATTTGCGCTCCAGTTGTGTGTTGTACTCATTTTATTTTGTACGAAGTCGTCTGAGCTGAAAACAACGTTGTTGAAAGTCTCTTCAGTCATAAATTTTCGCAGAAAGTAAAGTTTCCTGGAGCGAATGGAGTGCCAACTGTTCACAGATTTCATGGCAAATATCCCCAGTAAAATTGATGTTTATTGCTCAAAAAATGAAAAGTTTCATGCAATCATTTTTGAGAATATGGCATTCCAAAAAGGTTTTGCATGCTTATACAAAACACACGGATACGATGGGATTGTGAATAAGAGAGGCAACATTCGGATAGAAGAGGAGTGTAGGAGATATGGGATTTGTGATAAAACGAAAGAATAGGATTCTCGCCTCGAAAAGAAGGGGATTATTTCAAGATAAATGTTGTATAAAATATTCAGTTGGAATGAAAATGTCCAACTCCCGCATGTGTGAACATAATAAAGAGAGAGGAGAAGTGGGAGGCGAATAGGACCTTCTATACGCGATAAGAGCTGGTTTAATATTTTATGAAGAAGGGTTATTGAGAATTTATTGATTTCGGTTTATTAAAATGTAACATGCTTTCTAACATCACGTAAAAGGTTACTCGAATTAGTTTTATATCGTCTATATGGCGATGGCTGGCGTTTCTAACTTCAATCAATCTTATCGGCTGTCTTGATGTGTTGTTTGGTTTGTTTCCGTATATTATTTTATGAACTCTTATGCCTATAGCAAAGGGAATAAAATATTTTGAGATATTGTATGTTTCTTTGAATGAATGATGGGCTGCTCTTAACAGTTCTCTCTTTTTTTTTCTGAAAAAAAGGAGCTTCTCGTCTTTGGATGGATTGATGATAATAATCATTCAATGCGTTTAAATTTCTTACGCTCTATCGAAGACGGTAACATCTGTGAGATATGAAGACGTTTGGGATCCCATGAGAATTGATGTTTGTTTAAAAATCGGCCAATGGATCTAAAGGGATAGGACTGATTTTTGAACCTTTAATAACATCTGCTTTCATTTCCAGGCAGAAGCACAAAACATTTTGTTTTGTCTTAAAAACAATACAACTCAAAGGCAAGCATAAGTATGATATCGAACGCTTCTCATATAAAAAAGAGAAAAGAATCATTGGTAGGTACCGTGAACTTCTTAAAAATTGTTATTCAATTTGAAGGAAATTTTAACGCACTATGGTTTTTGAACCTAGGGTTTGCGTCAAAGGTTTTCTTTTTAAGTATGTTTTATCGGAATTGCACAATCTTCGTATGTTATGACGGGCAAATTTTGATTACCCTTTAGAATAGTTAAGCTTTTCGGTAATTTATCTGAATTTTACAATGCCTTAAAGCCACATCAGCAGATGAATGGTATTACAACCGAAGAATTTCTGCTAACTCATGTTTAGTAGCCGGTAATCTACTTTTCAACAACAACTGTAAATCTAACCATTCTGATGATTATACTTCCACCTTTAGCAATCACCTTAAAAAAGTACAAAACTCGATCCTATAGAGTCGTCAAACATTCAAAAACTTAAGAAATCATTTTACAAAAATGTGTGTTGATTATTTAGAGCACATTAAAAAAACAGGAATGGGCAGTCGTAAATGATGATTTGCAAGAACTCATCCTGTTTTATTATTTTGACAAGTAATGGAATTCTTCCTTTCTCCTGCTGGCGACCTTGCTTCATTTTTATGTTGGCGTTGGGTTGCCATATGCTTTAGAATTAAGACCAAGAGAAAAACTGCACTGAATTTCTTAAAAGTTTGAAATTGCATTTGCATCTTCAACTATTTTCGACTTTCTTATTTCTTAGTACTGAACAATACACGCAATGGAAATTACACTCAGGATCATAGGCGGATCCACGGGGGGGGGGGGTTTTCGGGTCCGGACCCCCCCAATCGGGAAAATAAAAGATGTTATTTGTAACATTTATCGGCTCCTAATGTTCAAATTTCGTTACGGGACGGAAAAATATAGAATGAGCAAGACAAAAAAGTAAAGGAGAAGTAAAATTATTATTTTAAAAATTCAAGAACTTTATTGATCATTATTACATTTCATAAAAAACAGGCTACCTCAAACACTAGTAAATATTCGAGGTTTTTTGAAAAATTCCACTAGAATTTCGTCCTCGGTAAGTTCAATATGGGTATGGATATTTAAAGAAGCAAGACCATTTAGTCGTTCCTTTCCCATCGTATTTCTCAGGTAAGTTTTGATCCTCCTCAACGTCAAAAATGATCGTTCTGGAGTTGCTGTAGTTACAGGTAGTACTGCCAAGACTCGCAAAATATAATCGACATTCTTGAACGACTTGCTATTGATAACCTGAAAAATATCGTCAGATTGATGTTTGCATATGTGACTCGATCCGATAAAAGGGACTTACCTACTAGGCAAAAATCGGTTGTTGGATCATTGCACAAGTTCTTTTACTGAATATTCATGAAGCGCAATCAAATCAACTGTAACATCGCAATTTTTTCACAAAATATAAATTCAGAGAAACGATTTTTTACATGGGTCAGTTCAAATCAGTTTCTTTATCGGGACTTTATATTTCACAATGTGTTTTTTTGATTACAAATTTTTTTTCATATCAGCCGACTTACAAAATTTTGTCGGGCCTTACAACTTTATTATTTTTGAAGTAAAGTTGAAAACTAGTCTTCTGCTCCCAATATAGCTACAGCGTTACTGTATCTATTACAATAATAATCGTATATGCTTGCTCCCGACATACGTTCTTTTTTTACATGGGTTTGAATAGTTCAACGCCTTTCAGAGCGTGCCGTGTAAGCTTTCACTTTTGCCTAGAAGGTGCCTTTTCTCGGATCGCGTCACATATAAACTTTTTAACTTGTAAATTTTTGATCGAAAGATACTAACCAGTAAAGCATCAAACGCATTTTGGATGTTCTGTCAACGGCAGCTACGCGCGTGGCAATTTCATTAACTGATTCCATAATGTGGCATGCAATTTGGAATTCAACATACGAAATCGCTGTCAAAAGATGCAATGCATTTTGCGAAGTATCTCGATCTTTCCAAGTTTTGATTTATTCCAAAGATTCAATAACAACCGGTTGCAATTCAACGTACGTTCCAACTGCTTCATGAGACTGAGCCCACCTGGTAGGACAAACAGACTTCAACTTTTGTTTTTTTTTCTCACTTTTGTTTGTCATTTTTGAAATTTCTTGGCGTAGAACGTCTTGTCTTTTGGGCCAGTGAAAAAAATGCTTCAATCGCTCCGATAGTTCCTAACGCATTTTTGATTCCTGACATTTCACATGCTGCATTGACTGCCAAACTAAAGCTATGTGCAGCGCAATACACATAAATTGTCAGGGGGAAATACGATCTCAGATGAGCCTGTGCACCAATGAATTGGACACTCATTGCCGGAGCTCCGTCGAATCCTTGGCCATGCATATATGAGCAATCGACGCCAACATCATGTAAATAATTTTTGATTGAATCTGCTAAACCTCGTATATATAAATAAAATTTTGAGTTTTAGACCCCCCCCCCATGCCCAAATCCTGGATCCGCCACTGCTCAGGATACATAGATTTTTGCAAGAATCCTCTAATTTTAACTGAATAGTCTTGAGAAAGTTTTTGGAGTGTTAAATCTTTCCACTCGTTTTCCCGCAATCTGTGGGAGTGATGTTTTTGAATCACAATCACTCTTCGACTTCGGCTTTTACTTCGTTATAGGTAAGGTTAGGTTAGGATTAGGTGGCTGTCGGGAAAACGACCAACGCATTTAGACCAGTGATAGGTCCATTGTGATATCCAAGAAAATTTGAGGAATTGCTTCTTACTAAACCATTTTAAGCTTTCAATAAATGAATATATATGTATGTTTCAAAGATCACTAGGATCATCGAAAAAGTGCTGTTCCAAATGAATTTTAGGTCTTTGAGAGAAGGCAGGAGAAGCAAAGAAGATGTGGAATCGTTTCCTATTATTCCTCGTCCATGCGCAGCTTTCACCGAAATCGTTTGACATTGACATTGTCTTTCGGCGTGTCTACCTATGAGACAATGTTCGGTTATAACACCAATTATTGAGCTAAAGAGCAATCTGCAAAAAGATAACAAACTTTTGGTACGCTTTAGATCAAGCTTTGGCCGGTTTTTTTTTGTTGCTGTGTAGGTGGTGATGTTTGTCCATCTATTATTTGTTGTCTTGAGCGACAGCGATAGACATGCTAATGTTTATTTTGTGTAGTGATATTGGCTTGGAAGTTCCTTTCCTGGCGTTTTCATTGGCCTTACAGTTCCTGGAATGTCTCTATGCACTGGCACCCAAAAAAGAATGTAGCGGGCGGTTACAGAGTTTGTAGAAACATTACCAAGTCATTCAAAACCTGCTTGCTGCTTGGCTATCCGAGAAGATGCGAATATTTGTCGAAGATATCACGTCTTCTCGAAACCAAGAAAGGACCTCTTTGATCACCAGGATTTTTGCTTGGAATACGCTACAGCGGTTTGGGAATTGAGAGTCTAAATTATAGACCGATTTTTTTGAGTACACACCGCCATCAACTCCGTCCTCATCATCTTATAAGAAATCCGTGTTGTCTTACGTGATTCTTTATGGGATGGTAACTTGGAAGTTCATATCGAAAACCTGTTGAGGGGTGGTGTAGTCGGAGTGACTTAGTCCGAATAAGTCCAGAATGGTAAAATGGTATAGACTGACAAATTTACATCAAACCTACTCTGCACATAAATCTACGGAATAGGGGGTTGCAGCCGGGCAACAAAGACCATTTGGCTGATACACCGCAAGACTAATTACACAAATACTACATAGAAGAAATAACACATGACAACAGCACGCAGTAGTACAAGACGGTCCCCCGATGTGTTATGCTACTGAGATGTACATAGAAGTCTTTTCAATGCACCCAAAAGTGTTGAGCGAAAACCTTCGCTGACACATATACTGGCTGATCTTTGGACTTTTCTTAGCCTGTCATGATAAGTAGTTTTTTCTATGGTTTTTCACTACCCCGTACCCCGTATGTGTAGGTATCGGTCTGAAGAGCGCAGTTTATAACCAGTGGGTGACCCGTGGGGATATTCCTCATTTGTTTACAATGGCTTTTTTGCAGGAGAAAAGACCTCGTTAAATGCTAGCGCTTTGAATTGATTTAATAATTTTGTTGTTGCTTTTTTAATATCGATATTTTGCCAGTCATTTGCAATCATCGGCCTTCTAAGAATTAAAAAACCACTGTCGGTCGATAATTATTTTCTCATGCAATTTTGGTTCCTCCGAAGTGAAACTTTAAGGCCAGCTTACTCCAAACAATTTTGAAAAAATCGAATTTTTTTTTTTCATAAATTGCTATTGTATACTCGTAGAAATAGTATAGAACTAGTCCCAAAGGTCAGCAAGACCGAGAAACAGGTATAAAAGAGTGGTGAGCGCTGCGGTAAATCCGGCCACTCGAACGCCTTCGGATTTTTCTCCGAACAACGTTTTTGAAAATAAAGAAAAAAATAATAATAATTTCGGACAATTTCATATAATGTGTTTTCATATTATGTAAAAAAATTGACTACTCAACATGGTTTGTACTATAAATAAAATGTATTGAAAAAATTACGTTTTTGGAGTAAGCTGGCTTTAAGTTCCTTTTAACATAATTAGTTAGACAGTTTTTCAATCTGTTGACATAATAATTTTGCAAATCGGTCCAAGTGATCACTTTCATATTAATTAATGGAATTTAGAAAATCACTGTAGCTGCAGCGCTCAAGCTAAACTACAACCCATAGACTTGTCACAGAAACTTATTTTTTGTGATTTAATATGAATGTGCCCAAAAATAATGAGCAACAAAAATAGTACAAATGTCTAGAAATAACTGTAGAGCCCAATATTGTCCCAGCCATGGTGTTATTTTGCTGTTGGAAAAACTTTTAATTGACGAAAAATCATAACTGGGGGCTTAAAATTCAGCTGAAAAAAGCTATTTTAAATTATTTTCCAACAAGCTTAACCTCAATAATTTTTACCACAAACTTCTGATTTAAATTTTTTGCGAATATGTAGAAGCAGGTGCCGGCATTAACTATTCTGTGCTCTGCAATAGCTTTGTTTTATTTTCTTTGCGCTGCTTTTTGTTACATCTAATGAGTATCTATAGGTACATAAATGTTCATTACTCGCAAGATAATAAGAACAAGTCTCGGAATATATGCTTGAATCTAGGGATCTCTGTCTAAGTAGAAATCTAATGAAAAAAAGGACATGGATCGCTTCTTAATATGCCCTTAAATTGTTCTGGTTGAATTTAGCTTAACAACTAGCCCTGAATGCCTCAAATTGAAAGATTTATAATAAAAATAAAAAAATTGTCAGTCTGACAAGACTGTGGGAGGGCTATTACCTTCCGTATTTATACTACCTACAACTTGTGACCAATAAAGTATAGAGTCAAATTTGTTTGGTCTTTCTGCACTGTTAGTGAGCAAGCACTTTTCATGGCAGGTTAACTAGTCTTGGAGGACTTTACAATTCCGCAGACGTACCACATGCTAATCCTTACGCCGCGCCGCAGGGGTATTGTAATAAATTTATCAAAACTGATGTAGATAGTTATCACAAAGCCCGTTTCTTAGATGCAAAGACCAAGGCTTACAAGATGTTCTACTATGGAACAGAACAAGGTAGGAGCGGAGTCGGTATCATCCTTGACCAAAGTTTATATAACAGCGTGTTGACCATTTTGAAGTCCAGTGACCGTTTGATGTCTCTTAAATTGGTGATGGAAGGATAGGTCTGGAATATAATCAGTGCATATGCTCCCCAAATAGGGTGTGAGCAGGAGGAAAAAGATGCATTCTGGCTTGATTTTCATAACCTACTTAAGAACATCCCAAAAGAAGAGTATTTGTTTGTTGGAGGAGATTTGAATGGACATGTCGGGAAGACAAACGAGGATTATGAAGACTGCCATGGAGGTTTGGGATTCGGCACCAGGAACACTCCTGGTGAAGATATTCTAAATATGTGCAAGTCATACGGTCTAATCGTACTAAATACCATGTTCATCAAACAAGACCGACACCTTATCACTTACAGCAGTGGAGGAAATGAAACCCAGATTGATTACCATTTGGTAACCAATTACATGAAATCTCGGGTTAAAGACTGCAAAGTGATGCTAGGAGAAGCTGCCGCTCAACAACACCGTCTTCTTTTAACAGAATTTTTTACGGATGCGGTGAAGGAAGTCAAACAAACAAAGGCTCCTAGGAGAATCAAGTGGTATAATCTGGAGAAAACCAAAGGACAGCAATTCATTTCGTATATGCAAAGTCAGCTGTGTAATACCATCGACGCAGTTTCAAATGCGATCACGGCACAAAATATGTGGGATCGCCTACAACGAACCTGCTTAGAGAGAGCCAAATCACTTTTAGGAGTCTCAAAAGGACACCACCAACAAGCTAAAGAAACCTGGTGGTGGGATGATGAAGCTAAAGCAGTGATTAGAAAGAAGAAAGCAGCTTTCCAAGCTTGGTCGAAGTGCCCCTCAAGAAATACAAATGAAAAAGCGCGTCTCAAAATGGAATACAAGAGCTGCAGAAAAGAAGCGAAGAAAAAGTGCGCCCAACTTCAAGCAAAAAGCACGGAGGGCATGTATCGAGAGCTGGAAAAGATTTCTGCCCCAGCTGCTGAAGCAAATCAGGCAATCCAAGAGCTAAGACAAAGCAGCTTGAATAAGGGAGCAACCATTTTCAAAATAGCCGCTCAGAGAAGGAGAAATGCTCAGGAGGTTCGTTCGCCGAAGTTTATAAATGATGCTCAAGGACTGCTACTTGTGGATGACGACAAAATTCTTCACAGGTGGCGACAGTATTGTGATGATCTTTTGAATGAACAGTTTCCTCGGCGCCACTTTCCAACAGCTGCACCTAACTTTACGGAAGTATCCGACGTCACAGTCGAAGAAGTTAGGGAGGCAGTTAAGAACTCCAAAAAAGGCAAAGCGATTAGGCCAGACGAGGTATCATATGAGTTTTGGAAAAATATGGGAGACATCGGGTTGAGATGGCTCACGATTCTCATCTCCAAACTTATAAGAGGTGACAGTTTGCCTAATCAATGGAGGGAAAGTTTTCTTCTTCCAATGTACAAGGGAAAGGGAGATACCAGAAGCTGTGACAACTATCGTTCGATCAAGTTGATGTCCCACACTATGAAGATCGTTGAGCGGGTTTTGGATAGCCGACTGCGGAAAATAATAAGGCTGTCTGATGACCAATGCGGGTTTGTTGCGGGTAAGTCAACTACAGACGCAATCCAAAGTATAAGGATCATTATGGAAAAACACCGAGATGCCTTAGAGGATTTGCATATTGTGTTGGTTGACTTCGAAAAAGCATTCGATCGACAACCACGAGATCTGATATGGGTGGCCCTCAGACACCGAGGAGTTCCTGAAGCCTATGTGCGAATAATTATGGACATGTACGATGGAGCAGTTACAAAAGTGAGATGCCCAGCTGGAGTCACCGAAGAATTCCAAATAACAGTAGGTGTACATCAGGGAAGTGTCTTGAGTCCACTGCTCTTTATTGCTGTTCTGGATTATTTGCTCGAAGGAAAAGTAACGGACAATAAAGTACAACAATTATTATTTGCTGACGATGGAGCCATCATAAGCGAAGATCCTACATCCCTGCAACGAGCACTTGACGTTTGGATTGATGTTCTGGAAGGAAATGGGTACCGTATTAACGCTAAAAAGACTGAATACCTGTGCTGCCCTTTTCTGATCCAGACAAACCTATTCCAGACATTTATTTGAATGGAAATGTGCTTCCCAAGTGTGAAAAGTTTAAATATCTGGGATCTATGATCAATAGTGAAGCAACTTGTGATGACGACATCAATCATCGAGTAAGCGTAGGATGGATGAAGTGGCAAGAAAACTCCGCTATCTTCTGTGATCGAAAAATGCCCCCTAAGCTGAAGGGAAGACTCTACACAGCAGTTGTCCGTCCAGCTCTGACATACGGTTCACAATGTTGGACAATGTACAAAAAGTATGAGAGCAAATTGACGGCAGCCGAAATGAAGATGCTTCGGATGACAGCAGGAGTAACAAAGCTTGATCGAATTAGAAGTACTAAGATCCGTGGAAGCCTTCATGTCAAAAGTACCATCTTGGACAAAATTCAGCACGACCGGCTCAGTTGGTATTGTCATGTTCAAAGGAGAGATCCGCAGAACCCCGTCCAAAAGGCAATATCGTACAACGTTTCAACAAATTCGCGACGAAAAAGAAAAGGCAGGCCAAAACACTCCTGGTACAAGCAAATGCAAAAACAGCAGCATTTGGTTGGCCTCAGACATGGAACAATCCAAAACCGGGAGGCTTGCCGACGCTTTCTGAGGTCAACGCGGCGTACCCCACAGGCGGATCACTAGTGTGAAGCAGAAAAGTGGGAGAGTTGTGATCGCTTCAAGATCACTACTCGTAACGCCGGAAATGAAAAGAAGAAGAAGATGTAGATAGTTATCACGCAATTTCATTCATGAACTTCAAAAAACAGCTGCTGATCCTAGCGATTATTTCTTAAAGTTAAGGATTTGGAACATATCAAGTACAATGATAATGAAGTGAGTTTATAAGCGACTACAAATGCTTGGTCAATGCTTTCGACACCAAGTCTAAAGAAAAATGTCCGAAACAAGTATACGTGTTCGCTGTAATAAATAAAAATAAATTATGCTTCTCTAATCTTCCTCTCTGCAAAGATAAAAAAAAAAAAAATACCAAATGAGAAACAAACAAATAAGAAAATCCAAGAAAAAACTAAGGACATTACATTTGTCGGGACTTAATAAGATTGGGAGTTCTTGCTGCATTCTTACAATCATAAATATAAATTTCTACACTCAATCAACAAGAATTATCTCAGTGAACGATGAGCATGTTTCATTTTCTCGAATGTAAGTATTGTTCATACAGATGAGTTGATGTATTGGGATTACAAGCAATCATCATAACTGTGTTGTTTTTGCTAAGCTGAAGGCCAAAGAAAAGTTAATTACAGGGTTCATGATTTTTCATTGTTTGGGAGGATTTCGCGGTAGAATTAAGTTCCTTCTTTTTTTTTAAATGCTTTTCATGTTATAAATTAAGGACATAATCGTATAATATTTAAAAATAAGCCTGATTTTTTAAGGACTGAACAATAAGATACTAAACAGAAAGGATGAGAAAAGTTTAAAAAAGGTAGACAATGAGAAGGAGACGTGAGTCAATTACAGTTGCTCGTCCTTGCTGTATGAGATATTTGGTTAACACCGCAATTAAATCCCTAAAAAAGTTTTTTGACGGTTTCAACAATGTCCACTACTGAAAATTGTTTTGTTTAGGCCCTAACCCCAATAATTGAAAAAAATAAATAAAAAATTTGAACGCTTTGAGGAACGATTAGGGCAAACATTTCACTTTTCTATGCTGAACAAAAAGGGCTGCAGTTCACCCTTTAGAGTTCTTGGGCACAACACTATTGAGTTTGAATAGCCAAGGCACGGAGAACTACTTTTGCCAACCGCTGGCGCTACTGCTATAGGTTAAGAAGGCAATTGAGAAACAAAAAACCAAGGTTGCCCTTTATAAGATCCTGATAATTTCAGTTCTGCTATAAGGCGTTGAACCATGGACCTTATCGAAAGCGAATGCGGACACCATTGGTCGTTTGGAGACAAACATACTCCGAGTAATCTGTGGCCTCGTATGTGAAGACAATGGTGGAGAAGAAGATTCAACATGAAACTGTCTAAGATTCACCACAATGTGGGCATAGCTAGAAAAGTACTCTTCGCGACACTACGATGGCTAGGACGAGTAGAGCGGATATACGTCACCGCTCCTACTCGACGAGTTTTCGAAAGTACATTGCAGGGAAATTTCCTAAGAGGAAAACCCCATCGTAGGTGTCACAATCAAGTGACAGAAGACCTTAATCGACTTAGAGTGCAAAGCTTCAGAGAGTCCACCCAAAATGGAAATTCATTCCCAAAGATGTTGGTTAAAACCCAGGTTCACCCCGAACTGTATGTCCCACTTAAGTACATAAGTAGGACAAAGAACGTACTTAAATATTATGTCATTATATTGCAACAGTAGGGAGAGCCCGTTTTACACGTTCTGAAACATTTCAAAGAACTGTGTTGTTTCTATAGGACATATAGAGATAGACAGAGATAGACACCGAGCAGCATGAACACCTACCAAAGTCTACTAAATGTCCTGCACATAGCACATATAAGTGGCAAATCCGCCATTTCTAGAAAATATTTTCCAGAAACAATTCTTGTTGTCGAAGTTTTATTCCTGTGGCGTACCCCAAGATCGAATCACTCACTAGTGTGAAGCAGACAAGTGGGAGATCCCTTCGAAATCTTTTAACAACAGTAAAGGAAGAAGAAGGAACTGCAGCTTTAATTCAAACAATCTGTAATGGGAATGTCATAATTCATGACTCTAAAAAATCTAAAACTATTTGGTTAAAAAATTCAGATTCATAGTCTTTAGTAAGTGTAATTTTAAAAACCTTTCAACAATACCATGTGACAGCTAAATCAGCTGTAACTGTCAATGACGAAGGAAAAGTATTTTTAGGACTTGTGAGAAATAGTCCCTGTTGAATATGAAACTTTGGTGTTCCTCATTTTTCTAAGAAATCTTTAAGAAATTTGTCGAATTTCCTCAACAAATTCACACATGACAAAAATAGTTCCCATTTTGTTTAAACGTTTTAGGATCGTCCCCCCAAAACGAAAGCTCTCTTGAAGTCAAATATGCAACATGATGGACGATTCTTTTAAGAGAGTTGCACCAGTAATCCACTTCTTTTTAACACTGAGATGTATCTAGTCTTCCAACTACTTCGCACCGTACTAGATATGTCATCATAGATTTACTATGTCGTCGCCCTAAAATTGGGTTGCCGTAAACGCCAAAATTCGTTTTTTGAGTTTGAAATGCAGTCTTATGTTTTTGAGGGTGCTCTTTTCAAATTTTTCATCCTCTTTGCTCTATCTCTTTCCATTGCGGAGATATTCGGAATGATTTTGACGTATATGCACCGAAATCATTAAATTCAGGTATTATTTTGACATAAACGCCAAATTTTGGCATATACAGCTATGGACAAAGAAATAGCACACTATTAAGAAAAATCATAAATTCAAAATTTCCTTTTTGTGAAAAGGTTGTGATGTTTCTTTTTCTTCGGGTATGTAAATTTGATAAACAAATGCAGTCTATCAAGCCAAAAAAGTACCGCAATTTTTGCATCGTCCTAAGTGCGAAGCGTACAATTCTAAGTATACTTTAAAAACGGTGAGACATTGAGTGCAGATTTAATGGTCTGGGTGCGTTTTCCTGGCATGGGGTGGGACCATTGGTGAGGATTGATGTCAAAATGGATAAATTCGCTTATCTTGCTATACTGAAGAATACAATGGAACCATATTCCTTTGAGTTCATGCCAATTAAGTGGATATTCATGTATGACAATGACCCCAAACACGCATCAAATATAGTAAAAGCTTGGCTCGTGGATGAACAAATCGATTTCCTAACCTGGCCAGCTCAAAGTCCCGATCTTAATCCCATAGAACACTTATGGAATGATGTTAAAGTCAAAATTGGGCAGACAAAATTTAAAAATTCAAACGAACTTTGGGCCGGAATCAAAGAAGCTTGGTACTCTATCCCGCAAAGTAGATGCCAGGCGTTGGTTGAAAGCATACCAAGGCGGTGCCAAGCAACTTTAAAAAATCGCGCTTAACCAACTAAGAACCATCTTGGTAATACCAAAATTTATGAAAAAATAAATATTTTCACTAAAAATAATTTTTTTTTTACGTAGGTAACACTTAATTGGTAAGTGTGCTATTTTATTGTCCACAAGAAATTTGATCATCACTGCAAAATATATTTTTAAAAATTGAATTGTAAAGAAATAAGTCAATATTACTAATTATTATTAATCCTTTGAAGTCACTTCATGTCATAAAATAGGAAATAAAATAATTAAGTTCAAAAGGAAAAAATAAATGCAGTTTTCATAAGAAAATGAATGAGTGTGCTATTTCTTTGTCCATAGCTGTACGTCAAAATTTCCATACAATTTTCCAAAATTTTATTGCAAGAATAGTTTTGACGTACGTTCTCTATCTTCCAACGTACGCCGTAAAAGGAAAAAATATTTTTTAGTATTGTTTTGACTTATGTGTAGGTATACAAAACGATGACTTAGATATGCACGTACGTCACTAAATAAAAAAAAAATGTTTTCTTAATTTGGCGTACGTGCATACGATTTTACTCTGAACGTAGAAAAGTATAAATAAAAAAGTATAAAAAATAATAAAAATAAATTTTTCTTAAATACTCTCTCAATAAACTATTATTTTAACCCCACCCGAAAAAATACAGGAAATCCATAAACACATAAAAAGCTTCCCCACAGTAGAGTCTCATTACTGTAGGGCAAGGTCCGATCGAAAATATTTGGAATCTAACTTAAATATCTCAAAGATGTACTCTTTGTATCAGGAGACGACGAATGAACCTAAAGGAAATCCTACTAGTAAAGAAATTACAGATTATGATGGTCGAAAGGGACTAAAATCGAAATGACTTGGAGCCAAAAAATTAAATAGTTTGCTTTGATCTTCAAAGCGTTTTTTCGCTTCCGAAGGGAAACGCTTCTTCTTTTTACTACAAACGAAAACTAATATCGTTTTTCATTGAAGAAAGGAGTTACTCCTTTTGTGAAAAGATTTACTCTTTTTCTATTTTTCATGTTTCATTGAAAAATAGAGTAGATCCGGAGTAACTCTAAACGCCACAGATCTACTCCCATTTCGTTGGGAGATCTACTCTGAATTCACGTACACATGCAAAAACATTTGTTTTGTCAAACGTTAAATGGAAAATAATTTGATATGTTTATATTTGTTGTGTCAGCGTTAGATTCAAAAAATTGTTGAAAATTATGAACAAGTGATTAAATAAGTTAGAAATCAGTAATTTGCTGGAAAAAACCTAAATACAAAGTGTGAAAATATGAATCCCTATAATGTGAACATCAATTTAACCTGCAATACTAGGAAAAAACTTAAAAACATGTTTCATTGAAAGGAGTAGTTCTCGATTTGAGAGTAATTCTGTCGAATTTCAATGAAAAACGCTATAAGTGTTTTTAAACTGACGTCAAAACTTTGCTCCGCTGACAAAAAACCAATTATAACAGACTGTGCTCTATTGAGTGAAGTGCAAAGTGGTCGTTCTGGTAATGATATAGCCAGTGCTCTGATAAAAATACTAGAGCAAGTCATAACAGAACATCCTCTAGTGGAAACACTAACATAATGGAGTGATTCCTGTGTCCCCCAAAACAAAACTAAAATCATGTCTACAGCCCTTAATACTTTTCTGCACAAGTCACCGAGCTAAAAAACGATTTTTCACCACATTTTTATGTATTTTCTTCTCAATAACTTCTTTTCATTTCGAATATTCTATAGCTAATAGATTTTGTTCAGTTTTTTATTATTATTAGATTGCCGTATGCACATTTTTTGAAGTACGTGTATGAGTTTGCAAAATCTTTTTGATTTTGTGGCGTATACGCCAAACCTACAGTTTCAGTAAATTGTAAATATTTTATAAACTAAAAGTATTTCATCCCATCTTCTTGCGTTTTTTGAAAGAAGATTTCCATATAGATATTGTGTAAGAAAATCAAAAAATCCCAGCGGTTGGTTTTCGTGTATAGTTGGCTGCCAAACCTTTAAATCCAATTTCCCAAAAACTTAAAAATGGCGTATACGGCAACACAATATTAGGGCGACGATGCATGTGCTCAGCCATTTTCATGTGATTAATTTTCTTGATGAATGCTATATGTAGGGGAGGAACCGTGGCGTGATGGTAAGCATGTCTGCTGTTAACCCAGAAGAGCGTGGTTTGAATCACAAAAGAGGTACGCCTTTCTCGAGGAATTGGCAAGTCCTCCATTAGTAAATTCATTGCCATGAAAAGCGCTTTCTCGATGAGCAATTTGGAACCGGCAGAAAATTTTAGGTTCGCTCAATTCCCTCACAAGGCATAGTTGTTAGATACGCAGTAGGTTCTGGGACGCCTCACTCTGTTGCGGTGAACCCCCATTCCATCGTGGAGCCCTGCGAACATGCTCAGTGTGGAACCTGTGAACGAAGTATCATAACCATAAGCAAGCCGCAAGGACAATTTAATTGAAATAGATCAATACAGTTACGTAATTGCATTTCTTATCACTGCGAATCGAATGCCAAGCTCAGATACTACAATAACTGCCATCACTGCTCGTTTTCTTGGCAGAAATCCAATAAATACCTAACGGTCTAAGGAATAATTTTATTCTTTCCCATCCTCAACCTCAACACTCTCGTCCTCGTTTTTAGCTAAAATGACACTCATTGTACACACCGCATAGAAGAGATTCACGAAGTTACGTGACAAAATGCGTGTAATCGACAGTAGATGGTATAAAGCATAAAGTGCACAGCAACGTTCTGAATTTATTAAATTAAATTTCATCTCTGGACTGATGTCATGGCTTAATGTTGCCAACTTGCTCTAAAAATTTACAGATTTTGCAACGTATTTTTAAATCATTTTCGGTAACTGTTGCTTCGACATAAATTAAAAAAGCATAAATAAATAAATTTATTAATAAATATACAGAAAAAGTAGAAACGAATGAATAAAAACAACTGCGGAGTTTGGGTATGGAAAAGGTTTGAAAATCAATAAATAAAAAATCAAAAAATTTGTAAATAGATAAATTCTCTATTTCCTCATTAGGCATGGTTGTGAGAAGTGCGTTAGGCCCAGGGGCTCCTCGCTCTGTTGCGCCACCCTATTTATTTATTTTGATTTTTTAAATAAATAGATAAATAAATAAATTACTAACCAATACACAAGTTTACAGAAATGTTAATAAAAAACCTAGAATGAAAATTAAATTGAATTTGGTTTTACTACTTTTTGAATATTAAGGAACTTTACCAAAAGAAATTAACTCGTTCTTTTTGGTTGAAACTCCTTGTTTATAAGTCGCTGATTTCATGACCATGGTACTCGTGGCGTGGCGTGATGTTAGTACGTCTACCTGTTAACCGGGAGGTTCGTGGTTCGAATTCCAACAGAAGCAAAAATGTTTTTCACGGGTATCGACTTTCGCTAGGAATTTACAAGTAATCCGACAGGAACTGGCAGAATATTATAGGTCCCCACAAAGGCCATGACTGTCTTTGAAAGAAATGCGATAGGCCCTGAGGCTCCTCGCTCTGTTGCGTCACCCTATTTATTTATATTTTGATACCATGATGATACCATGTATCCGAGTTTTAAGTGTTATAAGCTTAAGCGTCTACCTAGGATCCGCTATAGACACGGAAAACAACATCAGTGCGGAGATCAAACGGAGAATAACTCTTGCCAACCGTTGCTTCTTTGGGTTAAGAAGGCAATTGAGAAACAAAACCCTCTCCAGAAAAAACCAAGGTGACCTTGTATAAGACCTTGATCATCCCAGTCCCGCTTTACGCCGCGGAAGCATGGACTTTATCGAAAGCGGATGAGGAAACTCTCGATCGTTTCGAAAGAAAAATTCTCCGAATGATCTTTGGTCCGGTATGCAAAGACAATGTGTGGAGAAGAAGATACAACAACGAGCTGTATGAGCTGTACCGCGACATGGGCATAGCCAGAAGAGTACGCATCGCGAGGCTACGATGGTTGAGTCATGTAGAGCGGATGGATCAAAACGCTTCGGCTCGATGGGTTTTCAAAAGCACATTGCAGGGAAATCGCGGAAGGGGAAGACCTCGTCTTAGGTGGCGCAATCAAGTGGATGAAGACCTCAACCGACTTGGAGTGCGAAACTGGAGAGAGTTGGTTGAGGCCCATATTCACCCCGAACTGTAATGCCCACCTAAGCAAGCAAGCATAAGCTTAAACTGTGTTAGAAGTTTTTCTTGCTCGCAATGAATAATTGAATGTCAATAGGACGAAAAAGAAAAATAATCACCTAAAAAAAAAATCTTCGCAGGTGGTAACCATGCTGCACTTTGACATCCAGGTGAGAAAACCGGAGCAACGCCTGCCGTAACGAGCTCAAGTTGAATAAAACTTTGAGTTAAAATGACCGGATGAGCAAAAAGAATAGATAAATGGATGAATGCCATCGAAGCAATCCGGAAAACTATGGCAAGAGTATCTACCTGTTATCCAAGTCCGAAAAAAAACTATATTGCACATTTGCAGGAAGGATATCCCCTACCTGTTTCAAAGCAAAAACCAAAAATACTTTTATGAATTGGACATAAAAAGAAAAAAAAAAGAGAAAACATTTAACGTACAGTATAGAGCTACATGGCATTATGAATGAAACAGCTTACAGAAGGGAAATACCCAAGCGTACAAATATTTGTCTTCTCTGGTGTTGCGCTTCTGGAAGGTTGTCTGCGGTTAGAATATAGTTTTGTGCCGAAGCTTGAGCTCCGGTTACACTTTTCGTAGGTAAATCTTTGTTGGTTCAGTGATACACTGTCACCGAAACTTAACCACCAACGCCGCACACAAAGATCAACGTGGTAAACAGAGTCCTTAACCATACCCTTGTGTGCATCATGGCTTGAACTCTAGTGGGTGGTGGATGCCAATGTTAGGGTCAAACATATGGTATGGGGAATGTCAAGTTATAAATTTAAATTTTTAATGAAGAATTCAGGAATGCAAGAAGATGCAGCACTTACAAAAGGCAGGGTATTTGCAAAAAACAAAAAAAACAAAAAAGGACGATGGAAACATTATTTTGATGTTTCTTTACGAGATGTACATACACAGTGAACACTGAACAGAGTGGAATGCAAATTATATATTCACAGAAGATGTTGTTCGTGACGAGGAAAAGAGGATTTTCATTTCGGTGGTATATCCAACGTTGTAGCTTTTATTTTAATAAGAATTCTGAGCTGCTCTGATTTTAGGGAAACTATTTTCGAAGGCAAAATCCATTGAATCAAAAATTCAATTAATTTGTACATCGTCGTGTCTACTTGGATGAGTGGTAATTTCATTGCACACAATTTTCATTTGGAAGCTTTATAAGTGGAAAATCTTTCACAACTTGTTTGAGCTTAGAACGTGTTTCTCTTTGTCATAAAAGGTAAACAATAAGCCGTTTTGTTGAATAAAATTTTTCCCCGAGTTGTTTTCCTCTCTGCTAAAGTATTAGTTCAACACTGAAAGTATTTGACTATGGAGATGATGAAAGCATACAAGCAAAACAAAAAGTGTAGAGGTTAAGTGAAGGTTCCTGAAGCATCTTTGCTTTGCTATTATTTGCTGACTGAAGAAAAAAAAAAAAAAAAACGCAAATGATAAAGAGAAAATAATGTTGTAAGAAGTGTTGTGTGTTGTATAAGAGTTGAATACGACCTGTAAGAATTCTCTTCAGTAAAAAATATTAACAGTAAAAACAAAAATTCAGTATAGGTAGGTGACCGACAAAACAGTGAAATAAATAAATAAACACAGAGCTATGGAAACATCGGGGTCTAGGTCAAGGACCTACAACTTTATGCCGATTCCGAACAACAAAGTTAGAAAGCCCTTTTCATGGCAGTAGGTAATTACTATCAGATGGCGATTTATCGAAAATTGCGATAGCCGTAGAAGTTGAATGTTCCTGCGGTTCGAACCCAATACTCCCACGTAACAGATAGACCTACATCATCAGCATGCCACGTTGTGATAGTACCGCGACAGAGCGGTAAAAGTGACAAAATTAGATTTTTAAATCATCCGCTTTGCTGTTCAGTACATGACCGTGAACTAATTCAGTTGAGGACTTCTTCCACTTTGGCTGTCAGGAAAACAACTGACACATTTAGACCAATATAAAGTCCATTAAGATACCAAAAGAATTATGTAAGGGAGTACCTCACTTAACAAAACCATTTGGAGCTTTTGATAAAGCGATAGAGATGAAGGGTATCTGTGTTCATCGCTTACATCATCAAGCAAATATTTTCCTAGATGCAGTTTTCTTTTGAAGGAGAGTGCAGGGCATGAGTAGAGGAAGTGTGGGATTGTCTCTTTCTCCTCCTCATATAAGTAACTATTCTGCAGAAGTCGTTTGAGGAAACGCTGAGTCTTATGGCGTGTCTTCCCATCAGACAGACGGAGCTAAACGTGCAATCTGGTTATGGATAACAAATGTCTTGTGCGTTTTAGATCTAGCTCTGGCCATATCTGTTTTGTTGCCACACACGTGGTGATATTGTTCCACCTACAATTTGTTCTATCCATTGCCTCTTGCTTTAGCATAAGTTTGCATGTAGCGATTGGTACACCAATATTCAACCTGCTGGTTGAGATCGGTAGAACGGTTCCTTCCCTGGCGAGTTCATCGGCTTTGCAGTTACCTACAATATCTCTGTGCCCCGGCACCCAAATAAGGTCTAAGGTGAATATTGAACTGTTCAGCCATCTCCTTAAGAGATAGGCGAGAGTTGAGGGCGGTTACTGAGTTCGTAGAAACAGCGCCGAGTGATTTGAGGGCTGCTTGACTGTCTGAGAAGATCCGGATATTCGCTGAGGATATCACGTTTTCTTTTAGCCACGATAAGACCTCTTTGATCACCAAAATTTCCGGAATGAGAGACTTGCGTTAAGTCGGTTTGAGTACACCCCTCAGCCTACCCTCCTTCGGTTTTTGAACCATCTGTATAGAAATGAATTGAATCATCTCTCAAGAATTCTTTGTCTTCCTAGGAAGTTCTCTTGTGCGATTGAGACTTGGAAATTGTTATCAAAAACCCATTAAGGGATGGTGTAGTCGGAGTGGCAAAAGATTGACCTGAATAAATTCAGAATTGTAGCGTGGGTCCATTTGGAGATAGCTCTCATACGAATGGCTGTACTAGCGGCTAAAGATATCTAATCGTGTGAGATTAAGGAGTATGTTAAGGGCAGCTAGGGTGTTGACTTCAGTGATTAGCTTATAAACAGAAAGGCTGTTCGTTGGACCTTGCTTAGTTTATCGCAGTAGGTTCTTTTATCAAGAGAGGTCCACCATACCACCACTCCGTATGTGAGTATTAGTCTGATGACTGCGGTGTTGAGCCAGTTGGTGATTTGGGAGGAGAAACCTTATTTATTACCAATAGTTTTTTTAAAGGAATAGAGGGCTACGGTGGATTTCTTGCTTCTTTCCTGTACATTGGCTTTCCAGTCTATTTTTTTGTCTAGGATTATACCTAGATATTTAGATTTGTTTGAATGTTAAAGTCCGATTCCATTAATTGATGTAGTTATTTTGTAATTCCTGGTGAAGAGATCGAGTTTAGTTTTCTGAAAGTTTTTTTATTAGATAGTTTTTTTAAAGGAATAGAGGGCTACGGTGGATTTCTTGCTTCTTTCCTGTACATTGGCTTTCCAGTCTATTTTTTTGTCTAGGATTATACCTAGATATTTAGATTTGTTTGAATGTTAAAGTCCGATTCCATTAATTGATGTAGTTATTTTGTAATTCCTGGTGAAGAGATCGAGTTTAGTTTTCTGAAAGTTTTTTTATTAGTTAGTTTAGAGCGGCTTGCATCAGATCCATAACGACGTTAGCATGTTTACCTGATACCGCAATAGAGACGTCATCTGCATTTGCAATCACTTTGAATCCCTCAGCTTCTAAGCCAACTAAAAGTTCGTTGACGACTAGATTCCGTAGCAGAGGGAATAATACTACCCCTTGCGGTGTTCCTCATTTGACAGATCACTTTGCAGAGAAGTTTCCTGAGATTTATCAATTCCACTATGGAACTTTATACTTTGAGATCGGTCAGTGTCCTTGTAATTACAAAGTTATTGACGGTATTATTCTACAACTTAACTCTTTTACTTCTTCTTCTCCATTTCGTGATCTGTAAGAGATCACAGCTCTCCCGCTTTCGATAAGATCTACGCTTACGCACCTTAAAACAGGACTGGGACAATCATAGTCTATTTAAGGGTTATCTTGGTTTTTCTAGAGAGGAGTTTGTTTCTCAATTGCCTTCTAACCTAAAGAAGCAAAGGTTGGCAAGAGTTATTCTCAGTTTTATCTTCGCACTGATGTTGTTTTCCGTGAATAGCGGATCCTAAGTAGACGAAGTCCTGTACTACTCGAAGGTATATAACATTACGCTTCCTTCTTCCATTTACGTCAATATCGTCTGCGTAAGCGAGTAACTGTACAGACTTTTGAAAGATCATTCCTCTGGTGTTGACGTTTGAGTTTTGTTCAATCTTTTCACGTATGATGTTAAAGAAATAACATGACAGTTTATCACCTTGTCAAAAGCCCTTTTTGACATCAAAGGTCTCGGTGAGTTCTCTACCGACCTTGACGGAGCAACGTGAATTCTTCAAAGTCATCCTGCAAAATCGTACAAGTTTTGCAGGGATGTCGAAACTAGACATGGCTCTGTACAGCTCGTCTCTGTAACGTCGGGAGAACGCGGCCTTGAAATCGATAAAAAGATGGTGTATATCGATATTATATTCTAGGGTTTTTCCAAAATCTGCCGAAATAAGAAAATTTGGTCTACTTTGCGCTTTTCTGCGGTCTAAAACCACATTGATAAGGACTTATCAAGTTGTTGACATAAGGTTTCAGACCTTCACATATTGCAGCAGACAAGATTGTTTGTGAGGGTATACCTTCCTTAGGATCGGAGATACCATACTCAGGTTCCATTCATGTGGCATGCTTTCTTTCAACCATATCATGCACAGATCAGCTGGCACATGCTCCTCTTCATTCGTTGATCTCCAATTGCCTTCAAAAGTCAAAAGGAATCAAGCTCACCTGCATCTGCGGTTTTATTTGATATAAGTTTGCATACAACAATCTTAACTTCACTCGGTCGGGAGAACGGCGTTCTTAACCACCATTCAAGTTTGATTGGGCATTCTTCCAGACAGCCCAATTTGTGTCTTCATCGTTATTAACCGTCTGCAGAAGTGGTCTTTTCAGATCATCAGTATAGCGAATGTGACTCCATCATTATGTTTCTCTGCTGGGTCTTTGCATGCTTAAGTTCGAGGTTCCCACCCTGGCTTGACCTTTTTATGCCTATCATGGCATCTCTCAATTCCCTCCAACGAGCGCTTCTCATGCTGCTTCTTTTCTTTTTTGAGCATTCGGGACCTGAAATAGTAAGCTGTGCCCTTATCGAAAGACACCTTAGAGTTTTTCCAGAAAACCATAAGAAGACTGAATGCCAAAATTGCCTCTAATCTTCCAAAGATTCACTGATTTGATTTATTATGCGACTGGATTATGAAATGATTAAATGCTGTTAGTGATTGTCCTACGGGAATAATTAGCTTTTGTAATTTTTTCTTTTCATTCTTCTGTTCTCCATTTAAGTCAATACCAAGAATCGAATGAAGTTTCTTCTACCAAATTAGTGCACCACAACCACATTGAAAGTACTCAAGGGTTTTCTCAAGCAATGGTATACTAATTCGTTTGTTGAAAAGGAAACGGAAACTCACGAATAAAGCACTTAAAACCTCAACGGGTGCGAAAAATTATGTAGGGAAATGTAGGTACTTTACTAAATAGCCCTCAGTATTTCAAATATTGAATTAGCCTCCAATTTATCGACTGTACACACTTCTTTTTTTTCTTCACTATCCTCGTATACTTCCTACCACCCCCCAAATTGCGGGTGCTCTGAAATTAGAAACCATTAATATTTGTATGCACATAAACCACACTCATGTAAGTCGTATCCTTACACATCGCTTTCGCCACTTTAAAATATCCCCAAACACAGTGCCTTCAGTGTACTTATGTTTCTCTAAGAAAAATAATATTAAGGCTCACAATGGCTCGATATAATATTATTTACCGTCTTGAAGTCAAAATATTACTGAGTCAATAAAATCGAATTTTTGTTTTTATGGCTTCCCGTTTCTCGGGCGGATAAATGATTTTTGTATTTCTTCTGGTGTTTGTTTTTGTATTCTGTTCATTTTTATTATTTGTTGTTTACTTTGTGCGAGGAGCAAAAATTGAGCGGAAATATATTACCCACATATTATTCTGCCATTGTTGTTACCGTCACCAGACATTATTATTAAGGTCGTTTGCAAGCGTTGCTGTTCTTAAGTGCCTGAAGATTTCCCAAGCTGTCCACCCTACTCCCAATCACCTAACCAGAATACCTTTTCCTTCCAAATCCATCTCCTCTGGTTGGATGTATGTAGAGAGAGTGAGGAGTTATTTGTATGGGGAGTAAGCACATATGTGTAGGTACATACGTGTATATATTTATTGTTCATTTTATTTTTTATTATTTTTTTTCTCATAAGAGATGCGGATACAAAAAAAGCACAACAATTTTCCTTTTCCTGTGCGAAATGGGAATCAATCAGTCACATTTACAGAGGATTCGTCCTTTTGGCATCCAGGGAATGCCTTCGGAGGCATACCTACCTGTGTAAGCCAACACCGACCGTGAATGAACTCGAACTCCATGAAAGCGTTATGCCTCACGTTTACCCATATACCGTTTAGAGACTCGGTTTGGCCATGTTTTATGGAAAACACCTCACAGGTAGGTTCACAGCGAGGTTATTGAATTTGGCGCCATCAATTTATCATGAGCGAAAAATGATGAATTGCGTGAGCACCTATCCCCTTCCTGGTCTGGAGTCTGCTTTTGCCAAAGAATAAGCACAGGGGTGTATCTGTGTAATTTGGACTTGAAAGTCCCTTGCGAATACTGCGAGAGAAAAATACTTTTCATTATTGCGGTACACTTTTGACAGGACATTTAGGGAATAATTTTTATCCACATGTGAGGATGTTTAAATTTTTAAACAAGAGTTGTTTGCTTTATTAATTTTCGGCATCGCCGAGGTCAAATTGACACCCCGAAAACCACCCCATTCTCATTTTAAACTACTTTCGAATATAAAACCATAAGACTTGACAAGTCTACAGCGAATACGATAAAGAAAAACTGAGTCGGGAATAAAACATCTGTCAATTCAATCAATCAATTCTTGCAAAGCTCCAATAATATTGAGTGCGGCACTGTTAAAGTCTGCGGCGTGTTTTGTCCTCAATAAACGAGTGTATGAAGTAAGAGGAGTTTATGTTTCGCCGATCAGAGCAGAGTGTCAATCTTAAATCAAAATGATACCAAATGATAAATTGTCAGGGGAAGTGTTACTCAATTTTAAAGCGTCCCCTTAACATGTTTGACGGAATAAACACATATTCCAAAACAGGGGCTTATCCAGGGAAGGAAACCCCCGTACTTTTTTTATTTTGAAAATAATAAGAAGGAAAAAATGTGTCTTTCGATGTTGTTGTTCTTTTTTGGCATATACTGCGTAGGTACGTAGTTGTTTTGTGTGTATGGGAGGGAGGGCAAAAGATGGATCTCGTCTGTCACTATGTTTATGTGTCTTAAACTTATCTAAGGCAAAGAGGATGTGAATACGTTATTTCCGAAATTCTAAAACGACATTTTGGTAGCAAGTGTTTATCAGTTGGGTTTGGCAAGTTAAATGGTCTTACATAGCCTACCTTTGAAATGAAGGCATTTTATACGTGAACCCATTAGGGCTTACATGTGTATTGTAATAAATTGTCGTTTTTAGTTAGATATTGTATAAGTGTGACAAAAAAAGAAATACCAAAAAAATGTCTTGTACGTCTCAGTCAAAGCAAAGGCATTCGGGTTGAGTGAGTAATCGGTAGCCACAGGCGTTGATGAAGATAGAGCTATACATCTAATTAAATAGGCTTAGTGTGGATTTATTCAAGGCTGTTGCCGTTCTTTTGATCCAGTTGACATTGAAGGAAATTAACTTTACCCATTAATATTCCAAATGGTTTCGTTGGTTTTGCAATGTTTGCGGATGAGTTTATAATATTCGCATATTGTTCAGTGTATAGACGACAGACAGGAAAAGCGGTTGGAGTCCCCCCAGCAAGTCAATCAAGATGGATATATTTTGGAAATTGATTTCATGTCAACTATATATTGTTGACAGCTATACAAGGAGCTTTTCGAATTGATGTGGTAGCTTAAGGTTCAGTTGAAATAAGTTCAATGTTGATTGATGTAGTAGATTACAACTTATAACGCCTTGAAACGTTTTCAAATCACATTAGTTCATTGGTTTGAACATAATGTTGATCAAGTAGGTCAATTGAAAGCACATTAGTTATTTTCTCGATACTAAAGGCAGCCTAAACTATGTAGAAGGGGAGGAGATTTAAATTATGAAATATAAAGGCACTATTCATCTGAGGCATACAATGGTCATCCTTTTGTTATATCGAAACGTCCGAGCTTAATTTAAGTATGGAATTTAAATTGAATCTAAAAACAAAATCTTTCAAAATACCTTTTTGCATGAGCGGATGTAGAGAGTAGATACAGGGCACTGCAGGGATACTCCCATAATTTGAAAACAAATAAAACAGACCATAACATAAAGGTAAAAAAAAAAACTGTGTAGATACGCACAGAGGAAACTGTCATTGGGTTTTGAAATCACATAATTATGACATCCCCCGATCTGGTCAATGATTTGAAGTATTGTCTTTAGTGGCTTCAATATTTTTTTTTCATCCGAGGCAGAGTCCTTGAAAATCTCGCCTCATGAAAACGAAATGAACTTCAAATCAACACCAATCTCAATAAATAATTACAAATCGGAAAAAACTTCTGACCACTTATATGTATATTAGGGTGGAGCACGGATGTATGGGGATTTTTTGAACGCGTAATTTGTTGTTCTAATAGTGATGATTATATGTGTTGCACTAAAACAAACACATATTTTTTTTTTTTGTTATTTGAACAATATCTTCTGCCTCCGCTTTAGCCTCAAACTTTAAGATTTATTTTAGAAAACGAAAGGTGTTTTAATGTACTGTCGTTAGCTTATAAAAGGATGCAAGTTAATATTCTATTTATAAGTAAGGCATGTTAAGATAGGCTTATTATAAAAAAGAAGAAAAGTCTTTCACAAATATGTTTTAAAAAAATATTTCAAGCCGACAACGGCCTTGTCAACCGAAAAGAGTCGGTTCCCATTAGAACACCGTAATTAAATCGGAATGAGCGCTGATAGTGACAAGATGGGGGACCGTCCTGTACTACTGCGTGCTGTTGTCATGTGTTATTTGTTCTATGTAGTATTAGTGTAGTTAGTCTTGTGGTGTATCAGCCAAATGGTCTATGTCGCCCGGCTGCAACCCCCCTACTTCGCAGATTTATGTGTGGAGTAGGTTTCATGTAAATGTAAATGTAAAGATATTTCAATTAGCTCGAAAATCACGTTTAGTCTCAAACTTTGGCATTTCCTTTTTCGCCTGTATTTTCGCGGTGCCGTGAAATATGGCCAAGTGAAATAAAGTCAAATTTTAACGTTTGGCATTATATCACTTTGTCAAAGTCTTATTTCCCTTATAAGCCTTATTTCCCTTTGTCTGCTTGGCATTTTTTCACTTCATCAAAGTGTAATAATGCCAAACGTCAAAATTTGGCTTTATTTGACCTTTAGAAAGCGAAATTAGGCCAAATCCTTCAATTTGGCCTTGTGTCATGGCACCTATTTAAGCCTTTATTGTACCCAAACGTGCCATTTTTTTGCACTGAAAAATGGAAGCTTCAGTCGTTATTTTCACAGCCTGCTCCACAGCTTGAGTATGGCATGGCAGCCTTAAAAAGATCAGTTGGTCTTCTCCATCCGATGATGCGATGTTCTCTATTTCCTCTGTTGTAATCGATGGTTCACTTACTCTCGTCTGCCAGTCAATTATGTCGATGTGATCGGATGCATTGAAGTTTACCATTGCCTCTTCAAAATGCCTAAGAGTTGATGTTTCAGACACACTGCGGGTCTTCAGCATCCGTCGAGCTCCCAGCTCACGAACATTTTCAGCCATGCGTAAAGTAATTATTTCGTTGAATTACTGGATCAGATCTTCTGAGAGATACCTATAGACTGCCTTGCAATCATACTGTAGAGATGTCGCGTACTATCTTTGCACGACGATTTAGCTGACGATGGAATCTCTTTGGCTACATACAGACAAAGTAATCGAATGGCACGTGTTAGCCAACGAGCATGAGACATTCTGCCCTATCATAGATTCCATCATAATCGAAAAAAGTCTAAGTTTCCCGATGTAACTATCACATTATCCATTCGGAGTGGAACGAATTTCGAAATTCGTAAATTTGGTATCACCAAATCCGAGTGGAATGTAAATTAGTCGTCTTAATATACGAAAGAAGTTGTGTTTGCAGAAAAATGTGAATGATCTTTCACATTTGGCGTAAAACAGCTGATTTCGAAAAACAGGACGGCGGTATTTAGCGTTGTAACTGGAAATGCTTTCTTCGATTCCGTTCGGATTTTGTGAACACAAATTTTCGTAGTTCGTAACTTTGCTGTCCGTGTGGAAGTTTTCTACGATGGAATCTGTGATAGATCTGATTTTTTCGGAGAACTTATTTCCTAAATCTTATAGAAAATCTTCTGAGAGTACCGCTGCAGTAATGTCGTACTAGTTTGAAGTGCTTTTCACAAAGGTCTAGTGTAATTTTCTGGCCCAGAAGTTGATCCATCAAAGTAGAGAAAAAAGTGTCTCAATGGCAATTCATTCATGTGGAGTAAACAAATTATCCACTGAAGTTCTTTCTGCAGCCTCTTTTCAAGTACCTAGGCGTATAACACCACCATTTTTTTTTTAAGTATTAACGATTTATTTGTGCATTTGGAAGCCATGGGTGATATAGGCGTTGAAAAGTTTCATGTGAAAAAGGAGAGTTGAGGGAAAATGCGGCGTTTTAATGCACCAATTGAAAAAGGGAACTTATATTTATCTAGCTGAAAGCAAATGAAAAAAAAACAAAGTTTCGTTTAAAATCAAGATCTTACAAAATTTCAATGACCTGGCGGAGGCAGTTACTCTCAGTCGATTCATATTATATTTTAACTAAGTAAATATGAGCCTAAAAGACACATAATTTTTGCTATTACATGTCGGTTAAGTGAAAAAAAAAATTACGCTCCACCCTAATGTATATCGCGCTTCCCAATAAGGACTTGAAAACTTTCTTTTTCTAAAACCAACTATTTAAGATATTTCAAAAACTTTACTATCCGCTTGAAATACAATCAAAATATTTGAGAATGGAACTCGACTTCGTTCATATGGCGACCACGTTCGCAGCGGTCGATTCGTTGGACCCAATTGGAACTCCGCACACTGAGGCAGCTCGATAGAGATCAGTGCGCAAAATGTCACTTTGAAATTTGTGGTTGGTTAACAATCAGAAACTATAACTTTTCATTAAGGAAATTATTCTTATAAGAACAATTCAATTTTGATTTGTTTTTATGTTTGGCACTATTCTAGTCAAGCGATCAGTGCAAAGTTTTCAATTCGAGAAAAGGTCTAAGAAATAGTTCATACTAGGGCCGAATTAGCGCATCATTGATCGAGCTTCGAGCAAGCGAGTATCATTTTTCTTTTAAATTTCGCTTTAATTTGCACAATATCAGTCCGCTGTCAATTCATTGAACTCAGTTCGTAAAATGCTGATGAGTGACTTTTAAGTTAAGGTACTAAAGCGCTCGATGAGAAGTAATGCCAAACTCAACTAATTCAGTCACGTATTACTCGATCCCGTGTGCGGTAATTCAACCACTGTTTTGTCAATATCTTTGCTATTTATTGTGCGATTAAAAAACCAAAATGCGTCCGACAAAGGTAAAGACGTGTTCATTTTACTTGTTTTTCTCAAAAATGAAACGGAGTGTTTTTTTAGCTTTGTTTGAGTTTGGTCTAATATCTTCTGTACTGTCAAAAAGTTTCACAGGTCTGTTATTTGTTCATAGTTTAGAAATATTTCCATAATATAGACGTGAAAGCGGAAGTGCTAAGCTATTGCCGAAAATTACTTTTTTTTCAAAGTGTAAAATTTTGAAAGAGTGCCAATTTTTGTATTTGGGGTTCTCTTTGACAAAATATCCGCAATCCAACAATGAATTTAGATTAATTAGGCTAAAATAAAACGGAAATGTCAAATAAAATTTTTCGATATCTCGCTTCGTTTTCAAGATATCAATACTTCAAGCCAAAAAAAAAAATATTTTTTTCTACTTTAAGTATCAACATCTCGAAAACGAAACGAGATATTTAAAAATTTTGTTTGACATTTGCGTTTTATTTTGGCATAACTAAGACAAATGCGTTCTCAGATTGCAGTGCAACGGATATCGTACCATCCCGAAAACACGTATGTTTGTTAACAACCACGCAAATTCGTATTTTCTTAAAACAGATTAATTTTAAACTCAATTTTACTCTCATACAACACAAAGAATCACTTTGAACTGATCAAAATAAAAAAATAAACATTATTTCTGCGCCACTATGCCCTGTGAAATTGACTGATTTAGATCGTTTGCTACAGACACCTGAACGGCAGCCATATTTTAAATACTGTGACTAACCCGCTGTCCAACTGACACGGCAACATCACACAACGACTATGTAGAATAAAATTTTTTACTGAACAAAATGACAATGAAAATTAGATGATTAGCCTCTTATCGGCATCTCCTATCTTGAGTTTTCTGGTAAACTCTTGCCTCAAAATGCAATACTTTCCATTTTCTTGGAAAGTGGCTAAGGTAATTTAAATTCAAAAGGCTGGTAAACCAATTGAAAGCCTAAATAGTTACAGACCTATAAGCCTCTTAAGCTCTGTCAGCAAAATTTTAGAAAAAAATCATCAAAAATAAATTGTCTACTTTCCTCTCAAGATTTAAAATTCTTCCAGACCAACAATTCGGATTTAGACAACTTCACAATATATCCCATCAAGTAAAAAGAATTTGTAATATAAATAGATACAAATAGATGTTTTACAGTACATGTAAATTATGAAAAGTCAAATTTGTTCTATTTTGATTTTGGTGTTCCCCAAGGCTCTGTGCTTTTACCTGCTCTATTTAATATTTTTACATCTGATTTTCCGGATCTACCTGAATGTGAATCAGTAACTTTCGCTTCAGTTCAGTTTCCAAATTGAAACGAATCTTAAAAATGCGATAAGTGTATTAGAAAATTACTATAACAGATGGAAAATAAAATTCAACTTGGAAAAAATGCAAGCCATCTTTTTCTCAAGAAAAAGAAAATCTTTCTTTGTCCCAAGCAATAGCAATCAGCTTCAAATTAATGGATACAGTATTTATTAGCTAAAATCTGTCAAATATCAATATACCTTGATTCCAAACTGTCATTCCAAGACCATATTTCTCAAACATTGAAAAAATTAGGGATTGCCATTAAAATGCTCTACCCCCTCATAAATAGTAAGATTTCAAATAAAAATAAAATCATTGTATTCAAAGTTATCTTTCAGTCTATTTTGTTGTATGGATGTCCAGTATGGGGAAGTTGTGAAAAATGTCACTTTAAAAAACTCCAAATATCACAAAATAAAATTTTTAAAATGATGTTGTATTTGCCATGGCACTATTCAACACAAGAGTTGCATGAACATGTGAATGTTGAATTGATTGTTGAAAAAATTTCAAAACTCTCCGATAAATTTCTTTTCAAATGTGTGTTTGCTGAAAACGACCTTATTCACGAATTGAATTAATAAACCTGTAACTTATAGTCCAAATTGTCATCTAATTCTTATTTTTTTATGTTTTTTTTTTTTTGTTTCTTTTTCGCGGTCTATCAACATATTTATTCATTCGTTCAGTTATTTTATTGAAAATATCTTAAATTAATTACGAGTAACTATTTATTTGTGAAGTTACTGAAGTATTTAGTAATTTATTGTTATTGTTATGAATTGATTTATACTTATCTATTTATTTATTAATTAATTTTTTATTAACTTATTTATTTATTTATTTATTTAATTTAAAGTAATTTCTAGTCATTTTTTTATCTCTCTAAATGAGAATGAAATGGAAGATTTTCGTTGGTAGTTTCTTCCAACAAAATATCTTTTTTTTCTTATGCATTTTGTAATGTAAAGATAATATTTCAGTAGAAAGATCATATGAATCAAATCTCTGTATTATATTATGTGTGGTGGCAAACCTTTTGTGTAAAATTTATACGAAATAAAGAAATATCTATCTAGCCAAAAAATGCATTAAATTCAAAGCTGTCGCGTCTTTCTTAGAAAACCCCAGAAAATGCTATCCAAGCTTTTACACCGGTGCGGTGGTTAAAAAAAAAAGGAAATCCCTGGGGCTCCTATGCGGCAACAGAACTCCAACATAGTTCGTGGCTTTCTAGTATTCACCAGACTCTACTTTGTTGAGCAAGCCGCAATTCACATAACGCCATTGAGTATACCGAGGTTATTCGTATGAATTTCTGTTGCCCACAATCTTTTGAACGTTCTTCAATTCAGACGGATAACCTCGGTATACTCAAGGGCTTAAGCAATGACACAAATAAATGTCAAATGAAATTCTAAGAATGTGTTTAAAGCCCCACAGAAACGATGTATTACCTTGGTTCCCCGAAATTAAGTTAATGAAGCCGCTGACTTGGAAGGAAAAACCCAAGTATTAATTTAGTTTATTAATTCAAAATAAAAGATGAATTCCTTGTGGAATTCGTGTGGCAATTTCATTGAGTAAAAAGCTGAAAGTCATACAATCGATTAGTAGTCTGCATTTCTATTTGAATTCTGTTTTCAAACGGGAGAAAGGAAAACCTGAAAAATACCAATATCCTTTTTGACATTACAAACGTTGGTGAGGTACGCGTCAGATTTATGATTTAGAAAACAACCACTTCCTTCCTTTTTCTTTCTGTTAAAATGCAACTTTTTTCTCCCTTTTGAATAAAATTTGGCCTGTAATTTTTTCTTAGGGGTGTTCCCTCCATCGGTCACGACTCAAGTCATGAGTCAACTCTATTTTCAAGACTGATTTAGTCTCAATTTTCATTTTCTGATCATTGGCCAAAAGAGGCAGCTGTGTGTTGGTTTAAGTTGTTTATCAATTTTTTGAATTGCTTAAAATATAGAAATGAAAGTCTCGTAAGGGAACATATTTCAAATGCATTCCGTTTTGACCGTACCGAAAATACTGGCTTTGGGATGTGCACACAATTCAGGAATGAATTTCCATAGGAGAAACCGACACACCATGTTTTTTTTCAACCACGAGCCTATAAATGCGTAGATGACATGGACATAGTGATTTCCCAACAAATTATTTATCGTGTGTATAGGTGTTCCCTTCCAATGCTAACTAAGCCTGTGTCAAATTTCTTGCAAAATTCAATAAAAAATTATTGTGTGCAGATACTTTCCATGTGGAAAGACTAACTTCCTTAGTAGTGGATTTTTGGAAATTTCCTACTAGGAAATACTAATAACTCATCCCCCATCATCAAAAAGCCAGATTTCGAAAAGCAAACTACAAATTTTCAAAAGAAAGAGCTCATGGGAAAAGTGCAAAAACTCAGAAACCTGAGCAGCGAACACATTGTGGAATCCGTCGAGATATGGCAAATTTTTGTGGATGTATAAATTCACATCCACAGACAATATAATCGATACTCTCGCCAATATCCTGAATATATCAGTCGGTAACTCTATCCGTCGAATCAAAGTTGCCATTTTCTGACTTAACTCAGTTTTTTGTTTAAAAGATAATTTCAACTTCATCAACTTTACTTGTTTTTATAATTTACAAAACTAAAATAATTTTTTAAATTAATTCTTACTAAGTTCTTGTCAAGATAACAAACCGTAGCATATAATGGTGGCTACGCTGATGCCTTGAACAATTAATTTTTTCAATTTATTTTGAAGCTTATTTATTTTGATAAATAAACAAAATTTAAACATAAAAGTAACAAAGCAAAAAACTTGGACGAATTTCATTAGAACTTTTGCTAACGAGTTGCAAACTGAACACACTACGTACCCGTGCCTCACTATCGAAGTAGGGTCGTTCACAAGATTAATCCGTGTTTAAACACACGCTAACTAAGAATTTGTCCGGATTATTTTGCGTATCTGTGATCCCCGTGGCGTATTGGCGAGTATTTCTGCCTCTTATGAGGGACGTTCGTGGTTCGAATTCCACAAACATCAGAAATAATGAATGAATTTCACGAATGGCACTTTGAACTGGCAATTCCTCCGAAAGTAATTGAATACTGCATTGAAAAACGATCTCTAATTTGGCCGTTCGGTTCGGAATCGGCATAAAATTGTAGGTCCTTGAAATAATACGTTAGACCCCGAGGTTTGTTGTTCCACCCTATTTACTCATTTTTCTCAAGTTCTCTTTGAGTGGATTTCTGCAATAATTTCATAACTCAATTCGAGTTGGTTGCCTTGCGTTTTGGTAGTCTAATATGTTCACTGTTCAGTATATCAGGATGACCAATTTCGTTGTATTTGGTAATTGCGGCATACACAACACATCTCACATATACAACTGTGAGATTTCCTGTGTGAGCTAACTGTTGCTGTTTGTCTACTCTCTACTGTAAATATGCTTTTTCAATGATTCGTATCGTGTCTGGTTACCATCGGTCTGTGTATTGCCGTTTGTTTACTTTTGCAATCTTTTGTTTGAAAAGAAGGTTATACGCAGTTGTCGTTGTTCGTGTGTTGTGCCTACTTCTTGGCAGTATCGGGTAAACAAATAAAAAGAACGTTGTTGCTTGGTCTACTCCTGTGGGCGATTTGTTTATTCTTTTTGGGATGAAATCCTAGAAACGTAATTTTAACTTAGTTACAATACACAGCGTTCTGTGTATGGCTTTTCACTTAATTGCGCATTTCAAATGAGAAAATATTTTGTTTTCAAAAATTTGGGATGTCAATCGAAATGAAAGAGTAGATTAGATTTGTCCCGCATGATTTTTCACTTTGGGGCGAGCGCAGACGATGCTAATGTTTGAGAGGCTCCGGAAAACTGAGAGTCCACCCACTATCGTCCTAAGTAATGTCGCTTTCCATTGGTTTCACTCGGGGAAACACTCATTTTAAAAACCAATGGAACACCCAAAATTGTTTCTATTCAGTTTAACGTAATTTCCTTTGTGTGAGTGAAACACCTATGGCTCTTAAAAAATATTCCTTGAAGAAAATTATCTTTTTGACATTTGAGCAACATGTATTAGTGCTCTTGAGTCGATTTTCACTTTAAATCGAGAAGCGGATGTCACTCCTCAGAATCATGAGAATCGATATTTTTGCACCAATGGAACGGTTTGAGAATGCTTCTGGACGCTCCTGGACGGTTCTTTTCGTCCGATGGAAAATGACATAAGTAAATTGATAGCTGTCAAGATATCTGCGATAGTGCATGAGTGTCCCACATCAAGAACATAATCAAAGAACGATAAAATAAAAAAAATCCATCTGCAACCTTGTTGCTTGAATAATAAAGGTGAATAAGCTCGTCTTAAAGTGAAGAAGTAAATAAGAAGTGCTTCCCATATCCAACCAAAGACCACGGAAAGCACGTATATTCGTATGCTGACGAAAAAGGATCAAAGATCGCTACTTTTCGATGCCGATATAACTCTTCATACGGCGTAAGTATTGCGACTGTTAATTGAAATTGAAGAAACTACTCGAAAGCATGATCTGCTGATTTTACCTAAGAACTTTAGAAGCTCGAGAGGCGGTTAAAAGCTGCATTAAGACAAAGAAATTGGATCTGACCTGACTGGATGTTAAATGAATTCAGGAAAAAGATAAGAAACACTTTTGGAAAGCTACTGGAGTTGATAGTTCGTCTAAGCATTGTAAAGAAAGTTTCTCACTGCCAATGCTCAACACAACAACGGGGTCAATCTAATGTCTCAAATTTTAAAGATCGTTGATCGGGTACTAGATCTACGACTGCTGGAAAAATATGGAGTTCTGTTGATCACTTAAGTCAACTACAGATCCAATCGAAAGAACTAGGTCCCTTATGGAAACACATCACACATTGTTTTGATTGACTTTGAAAAGCATTTGATCGACAACCACGCGAAACGCGATCAATATACTCGTATTTCAAACAACGAGGAGTATAGTTTGTGTGCGGATGATCGAGAATATGTGCGAAGGAGCAGTAACAAAGGTAAAATGTTCTGCTCCTCTTGCTAGGATAACCTGATCGAAGGTAAGGAAAGTGATACCAAGTATTTCAACAATTTTATGCAAAACGATCGATCATAAGCGAAGGTACTATATCTCTGGAACGAGCCCTTGGCGTATGGATATACGATTTAAAAGAAATGTTTAGGTATAGCTACATGCTACATACATACATACATACTTAGGGTGGCGCAACAGAGCGAGGAGCCCCTGGGCCTAGCGCATTTCTCACAACCATGCCTTGTGAGGGAATGTTAGGTATAGCTACGAAATAAAATAAATAGGCTGTCGCATCATGGCTGGAGACCCTAGCCTATCACATTTCTTTCAACCACCATTTTTTGCCGATTCCTTGCGGCTAATCGAGAGAGCGTTTTTCATAGCACGAAATTACTACAGGATAAATCACCAATTTCTCGCAAAATTAAATGCCCGTCGAAAAGCCTCCCTTCTAAAATGAAGTTACTCATTTTAAAATGCTTTTAGAAAACTACTTTCGGCTTAAGGATGTAAAAGTGTGACACTGTACTAGATAATGGGATTCTTACTGATGTTTCAGTTCATGTTAAGCACCAGAACCCTATGTTGTATTAAAGATGCTTTTTCGGCCTTGGTTTAACTTTCACATATGGGCAACACATTATTTTGCTGTCATCAAATCCTTAACGCATTAAAAACAAAAAAAGTTTGGCAAGCTTTGATGGAAGTTTGTTGGTAAACGCACTAGATGAAATCATTTCCAACGAATTAAACTTAAATGCAGGACAATTTTTAAAATAAATAAAAAAAGTTAATAAAATATTTGAATTCGAGGATTAAGTTTTTTACAGTCTCATTCTCTCATACTAGTGCTCCCTTAAACTTACCATAATTTTTTGTTTTTCGCTATGGATATGGCTATGGCTATGGCTATCGCACTCTTTTCAAGGCAAATGACACCGCAGATTTAAAAATAAAATTGATGTGTTACCATTAAAACGTGCAAAATGGAACACTTTTGCCATTTTGAGCCTCAGCAACAAAATTAAAACAATTAAAATTGAAATATATCGAAGCTTGTGGGCTTGTGTTGTGAAAAATGAACGTTATTAACTAAACTATTGAATATACTTTACAGATACTGAAGGGAGGAAAAAAATTGATTGCAAAAAAAAATTTATACAATTCCGATTCATTGACGACTACGAAAACAGATATCGCTATAAAATAAAGGATCTTTCTCAAACAAGGACTTCGTGGTAATAAGAAAATCTTCCAATTTGATTTAACGACTTCCTGCTAAACCATGACCACAGGAAAAAACTGGTTGATGTTAAGGTCTTGCATCCGGACAAATATAATCTCTGAACGAGATTTCGATCCCATCCAGTAAGTACTGAGACTTCTTTTTTTAATTAATTCATTCGCGGAATTTTAACCGAATTTATAAAATTGGCGCCAGAGTCAGAGACGTGACAATGGAGATACAACGCGAGTATACCACTTCTTCAATTTTGTAATTCTGCAGCAAAACGCATATTCACTGTTGCGTACAGTGTTTTTATTTCGCTGCCTTTAACTCTGGATCCTTTTTTCTACTTAAACGACAGAGAATTAAAAACAAAAAAAAAACATTCTTTCCTGTGTAATTCAGTGATATACACAAAAAGTAAAAAATGAAGTTTTCATTAAAAAACTGTCGATGGATGTTATTTGCCATTGGCAAAAACTCATTATGGCTAAATATGTATGCAAGAGTGGTCTGAAAACTTTGGTGAGAATTTTATAATTTGTAATAACGCACGGAAAGAAAAAAAAAAAACAACATCGTTGCTACTGGATAAACAATATACTCGACATGGAAAAAATGTTACGAACTTCTATAGGATGCCTGAAAATGGAAACCATTTTCATTAATTTAAAATTACTATATAAGCAAATTAAAAAAATATATATGCACATATAAAATTGATTACTTATTCAGAAAAAAAGGAATTCAATTTTTGAATTTTTTTTAGAGACACACAGCAAATAAGGGAACGAGGAAGAGAAACAAACAATTTCTTTCTTGGATATCGGATGTAAAGGATATTTTGCATACAATGCGACAAAAACTCAGGACGGATAAATTGGAAGACAAGACAAAATTCGCACGGAATCTATTTCTTTCAGTTTTGGCTAATAGGCCAAGTTTATAAAAACTTCACTTAATTCTCAATACCATAGTGTTTTTCAAAGCTAATAATTTGTTCTTTAACCAGCACTGTTGTTCAAATCAATACGGTTTTTAGTAATCAAGGCTCAAGGTCATAGTAAAAAAAAAAATTTTTTTTTCTTTTACTATATCTTGCCATATCATTGTTTTTTTTTAATAAATCAATGCTCTAGTTAACTCTTTCTCAAACACAGAAAACCGAACGAGAAAATCTATCGTAGTTTTTGAGAAATAAAAATAAAATAAATCTCCAGAAAATCAAATTTTGTGAGCTTTTCGCTGAGAGGACTTTATTTTCTATGCAACAAAGGCAAAATTCTATAACAATTTTATTGGTCATTTTTTCAAACTTTCGACTTTAAGGCGTGACTACTCAAAAACCAGTTAAACCAGTAAATTAATCGGAACTAAAATGTTTTTCAAAAATTAAAGCAATGGCTTTACACAAACATTCGAGTTCATGGTACTGACTACTGAGTAATTTAAATACATAAATAAATAGGGTGGCGCAACAGAGCGAGGAGCCCCTGGGCCTAGCGCATTTCTCACAACCATGCCTTATGAGGGAATGAAGGGGACCTACAATTTTCTGCCGGTTCCTTGCGGCTAATCGAGAAAGCGCTTTTCATGGCAATGAATACTAACGGAGGATTTGCCAATTCCTCGCGAAAGGCGATAACCGTGGAAAAAACATTTTTGCCTCTGTTGGGATTCGAACTCGAACCTCTACTGAGTAATTTAGTTGATTTTAAATAATTTCTTTTAAAATTGAAGTCAACATTTTACATAATTAAAAAAAAAAATTATATCAAAATCGGTAGAAGCAATCTTCAAGGGACTGAAGAATTTGTCTGACAGATCCGACCCTCAGTATTGCGCCAATTATAGAGGAATAAACCTGCTTAACGTGCGTCGCTTATAAGATCTTGGCTGCTGTAACATGAGAAACCCCAACAACTTCATAGTTCCTTATCAATGTGGTTTCGAATCAGAAAAATCCACAATCGACCATTACGGATTTTTATCGATTTCAAGACCGTGTATAGCATTATTTATAGAGAAGAGTTTTACAAGACAAGTTTTGGGATATCCGACATTCATACGACTATAGAGGATAACTTTGGAGAATTTAAGCATCAAGGTCGGTAAAGAACTCACCGAGCAAAGGTCTCGGTGTCGAAAAAGGCTTTAGGCAAGGCGACAAACTGTCATGCGATTTCTTCAACATCATATTCGAAAAGATGAAAGTACAAAACTCAAACATCAACACCAGAGGAACAATCTTTCAAAAATCTGTACAATTACTCGCCTACGCAGACGATATTGACGTAGTGGGAAGAAGGAAGCGTGATGTCATAGGTGCTTTTGCGAGCATTGAAACAGAAGCGACAAAAATGGGTTTGATGGTTAATGTGGGTAAAACAATGTATATGTTGTCATCAAACAGAAACAAAGAACATTGACGAATTGGATGAAATGTCACAATAGACAGACATAACTTTGAGGTAGCACAGGACCTCGTCTACCTAGGATCCGCTATACATACACGCAGGGGCGAACGCAGGGGGGGGTTTTGGGGGTTGAAACCCCCCCCCGAAATTTTTGAAATAAAAAATAACCACTAGTTTTTTAAAACAAAAATCAAAATTTAAAACATGGAAGCATAAAATTCATCTGAAAATTTCATTCTGTCAAAAATTTTTGAAAAAATCCTTCCAAATGCGAAATCCATTTCTATCGATAAGTTAATTTGCAGGTAGTTCATATGTTTTGGAATGACTTTTTGGTTTTGGTATGTTTTTAGCATGATCACCCTTTTCTAGGGTAAGTAAATTTCATATGTTGATGTGGAGGTAGTATTGGGTCGTATAAAATGGGACCTGCGATAGAAATATATGAAAATTCACTTTCCTACTTATATTTGCAAACACATCGCACTAGTCGCTTCAAAACTAACGAAAATTAAAATTTTATCACACATACTAAAAAGCAGTCGCTCTGGCTCTGTATAAGAATGGGATCGACAATGGCAACTAGGAAAGGGTATACTTGTGTATGAATAAAGCAGAATATGCATACCAATGAACATTGCTTGAGTATGCCAAAACGAAAATACCCCAGCAACTTTATAGACTCCTTAAATGTGTGCGATTCGTCCCTATATAAAACAGTTCATTATTTTATGCAGATCGGTGCCACACTTCCGGTATCCGTAGCTTCAAGCGAGCGATCTTTTTCATTTATCTGCGAGGAAGAACCAGCGAGGAGCAACTGAACGTTTTGCTGTTGCTGAACATCTATAAAAGTATTGAGGCTCACTATGAGGACTTTATAAATATAAAAATGGCAAAAGTTCCAAGGCGCATTGATTTAATTTTATAAAATACTTGCTGACTTTCGGCAGCAATTTGAATTTTTCAGTAACCTATCTTCTTACTTTTTTCATATTTTGCCAAATAGTATTGTTTACTTACAAGTAGTAAGTACAAGTAAGTCCCATGGGAATAATGAAACAAAGAAAAAAAACAGACAGATTTAATTTTGGAATATTTGGAATATTAGTAACGACTCCCGTTCCCGAGGGAATATGGTGATTGTTCTCATAGGAATATGGGAATGAGTTAAAGCTTATGTTACTCGCTCGGGGATAGTAGAGCATTCTAAAGGTGGAAGAATTTTTGAAATCGGTGCAGTAGTTTCTAAGTTCTCGTTTACGTTCCCGTAGAAATTGGGATAAAACATAATGTCTATGTCTTTCCTGAGGTCTTAGACTACCTCTGTACAAAATTTCATTAGAATTGGTTCAGTTGTTTGGGCGGGATGACCAGACAGAGCTACTTTTGCATTTATAATATTAGTAAGAACCGGTTCCCGTGGGAATATTCGGATGAATTGAAGTCTATGTCCTTCTAGATCATCTCTGTATAAAATTTTACTTAAATCGACTTAGTGGTTTGGGCGGCAGATTCTTTCGTATTTGTTATAGTAGTGAGGACTCTTGTTCCTGTAGGAATATGGGGATGAGTTGAAGTTTATGTTACTTGAGGATAAGTAAGGCGGTGGAAGAATTATTAAAATCGGTGCTGTAGTTTCTAGGTTCCTGTATACGTTCCCGTTCTCATTAGAATAAAGGGATAAAATGCATAACCTATGTCCTTTCTCAGGTTCTAGGCTATCTATGTACCAAATTTCATTCAAATCGGTTGAGTAGTTTAACGGGAGACGGTAACATAGAAAGCTGGACAGACAGAATAACACATTACACATTTGTAACATTTGTTAGGATTCCTTCTAGCAATGTATTTTACGAATCAATACAGAGTAAAAAAAAAGCATAAAAATGTTAAAAACAAATTGTTCGTTAATATTTAATATATTTTTTCAAAACCCCCCCCGAAAAATTTTTCTGTGTTCGCCCCTGCATACACGGAAAACAACATCAGTTCGGAGATCAAACGGAGAATAACTTTTGCCAACCGTTGCTTCCTTGTGTTAATAAGGTAATTGAGAAACAAAAGAAACTAAACCCTCTCTGGAATAACCAAGATAATCTTTTATAAGACCTTAATCATCCCAGTCCTGCTTAACGTCGTAGAAGCATCTACGATATCTAAGGAAGAGGAAATCCTAGTTCTTTCCGAAAGAAAAGTACTCCGAATGATATTTGGCACCGTATGTGAAGACAATTTGTGGAGAAGAAAATTCAACAACGAATTGTATAAGCTGTACCGAAATATGGGCATAGCTATAGAGAAGAGTACGCATTGCCAGATAACGATGGTTGCACCACGTAGAGGGGATGGAAACCAATGCTCCAGCTCGGCAGATTTTCGAAAGCACACTGCATGGAAATCACGAAAGAGGAAGATCTCGTCTTAAGTGGTGCAAGTAGAAGAAGACCATAATCGACTGAGAGTGCAAAACTGGAGAGAGCTCGCCCTAGATCGAAGTCGTTATCGAAAGATATTGGTTGATGTCCAGCTTCACCTTGAGCTCTAGTGCTCAGCAATTAGTTCATAGGCGTGCAGGTTAGGACCAAATGTTTGGGACTGGTCTTGGCAGGATTCCACTTTTCTCTTTGTTGGAAATAAAAAGGCGTGATTGAACACGTCTGTACAATGGTGTGAAAACCACCAATTGATTCCTTATTGTCTTCCTGTAATTTTACACATCGTCAGTGGTACCCGTACCCGAGCCGTGATGGTTAGCATGTCTGTCTGGTAACTCAGAGGTTCGTGGCTCGAATCCCAACAGAGGTAAAAATCTTTTTCCACGGGTATCGCCTTCCGAGAGAAATTGGAAAGTCCTTCGTTAGTAAATTCATTGCCATGAAAAGCGCTTTCTTGATTAGCTTCGGAACCGGCAGAAAACTCTAGGCATTGGCTCTGTTGTGCCACCCTATTTATTTATTTCAATAACATCGTCAAATAAAATAAAATGTAGGACCTAGTATTTGAAGCATATTTTTCTGTGATCGCAAAAGAGGCAGAGGTATGTGGGCAAAATATTTTAGACTTTTTTCTTTTCTACCTAAATTTTCAGAGCAACATAAGAAAGTCAAAAGGTGGCTCTGACTTTCTTTGTATTTTTTGAATGAATAAAATTTTTATTGAATTTTTTGACTTACGAGGTCCTGCATTTTAACCGACGATATGTCATGTGGTGCCTTGGGCGTAATAGACGGCATGCCTGATTATACAAATCTTAAATACATCCAATTGCTTTGCCATGGATATCGTGTTTTGCGAGAAGTTGGCAACTTCTCCGAGAGTATTACACTGTCATGAAAAGCTCTTTTTCACTGAGCAGACGAAAATTTGAAGGGCCTCTTCATTCCTTGCAAGGCATGAGGAAAAATTAATTCTTTTAAACGCATTTACTCCCCAACACGCGACAAAAAGGAACAAGTAGCTGTTCTTGTCTGTCTTATGTATGTCCACAATAATGGAGGCATTCAGACTCTATAAGCTTTAAAAACGCATTAAAGAAATTATAATAAAATTGAACTTTATTTTAAAACGAACAACAAATGAATAAATTACGAATACATAAACAAAATTTGCTGGAATGTCTTAATTTAGGAGATCTCAGACAGCCGCACTCTGTATACATAATGCTACTTCTTCTGCTTGTCTGATACGTTTGTTTTGAAATATTATAGCGGTCGCATTTTTAAGATTATTTTATGATTTATTCAACCCCCAAGTTATTTATTTTTACTTTCGGTTGCCGCCTAACAATAAACCTAAAATAAAATTCATCCTCAATTAACCATAAATCGAATGAAACCAGTTCTCTTTTATCCCTGGCTTTATTTTGATTTCTTTTTCTTTTATTATTTTTTTCAAGGGATTCTATTAAAAAAGAAGCTATTCAAGAAATGAATAAAAGGAGAAAAAAATTTAAAAAATAAAAATAAATTTGCCATCCCCCTATAGACGGTGCCTTATTGCTATACGAATGCGACTGTGGTTGCCCACGAAATCCCTACTGGTTCCTTTAATTTACATTTAACATTGGTCTAAACGCAATTCCTGTCGTAATTTGTTTTCCTTTTTCCGATAATAATACACGAATCACGACGATTCAGGAATTAACATAATTACACGCCTTATACATTTCAAATGGAAAATTTTATAATAAAATTACCTACTGTGTGAAGGACTTGCAATGGTTTCCATTAAATTGACAACATTTTCACTCGGATGGTGTTTACGCAAACCAGGCAAAAGGATAACTTTACCACAGAAACTTAAAGGCTATTTATTATTTGCTTTTTGGAGACAATTTCTTGTCCATGTAACATCTGGGCCGCCATATTAAAAAAAAAAGCTTTATAAAATATCCTAAGGATTTGCTCTCATTGCTGGCTTATATATATGTAAAAAGTTGTACATGGACATTTTCTGCCTAAAAGAATTTAATATATTTATGCAGATGGAGAGTGAACGTAGCTCACACAAGCAGCTGTACACGGCCGGCGATATTCAGTGAAAATAGATGTCATGAATGTCCTCAATGTGTGTGGGTGGGTGAAAATTGCGAGATGATTAAATATTCAGTGATAATAACGCAGTCTACTCCATGTAATGGAAATTCAGACTAAAACGTATTAATTGACAGTAAATGCAGTGATTCCATTGTAGTCCAGCTACCAGTTCCCAAAAGGCTCGTAGTACACCTTTTGTGCCAGCAATCAATCAATTACGTAAAATATCGTTTAGTCACACGTGTTCGTTTATACATGTGGTAGGGTATAAGCTATACACACATACAAACATTATGTTAATTATTTAGAAGGGTAAATGAAACAAACTTTACCACAGTAAACGAGCCACAGCTGTCGTAAATTAAATGTAATTTATGACATTGGCGGCTGATGGTTGAACGGAGTGTTTCAAATCAATTTGATTGATAAAACACCATTTGCTGGAATTCGAAATAGAGTTCAAAAGAGCCAAATAGCGTTCATATGAGTACGCCCTTTAAAATGACATGAACGTTCTAACTTGAATACATTGACATCTTCAAAAGAGGTTAAACAATTCCCAAATCTCCAAGGTGAAATGATGCTCGGTAATTTGATTTATTCAAATACATAATTTAATTCGTAACTCTTTGAGTTTGATGAATCGAAGTACGATCAAAATCAAAACTACTGGTAGACAAGCACACAAAAGACTTACTGCCTTAATTAAAAAAATGTCTGCATTAATTAGCAGATAATGGTGGTTAGGTGATTTTTTGAAATTAAGGCAGATAGGATTGTCCTATTCGAAAATAAAGTCCAATGCTTCTTTTCAAGCAGTTGAATTCAGTATTGTGAGGTCACCCTGTATATTTTTTAAAGCTTTTGTTACATTAGGTACCCAGGGATAGAAAACTCGGTACTGCTGTACCGAATCCGAGGAATTCGTATTTTTGCGTTTTTTAATGGCGTAACTGAATGAAAACGAGATCCACTTTTTGCTTAGAGACTAACTCATCAAGCCTGAATGCATTCGTTTTCATACCCGCAATTTTTTAATCTCAGATATAAGCCCATTCAACTCGTCATTGCAGTTTTAACTTCTAAAGGGTGTTCCATATCTAGTGGTTCCTATTTGAGTGATAGAATATTTTGACACTGACAGTTGCTTCCCGCTCGAAATTTTGACAGAAAGTCAGTATCAAACGCCAAAATCATGGTTTTCGTACTCGTTCTGTGTGTACAGACGAGAATCTAGCTGCTGTAGCCGAGAGTTTATGGGCGGCCGTGGTGCAGTGGTAGAATGTTCAGTAGACGCGTGGGTTCGAATCCCGCTCTGGGCACCTACTTTTCTTTCAGCCTCCCAGTTTCATACGGACGCGCCCTTGAGGTTATATGTGAAATTACAAACACCTTATTTCCAAGTACTGCAACACAAAAAAAAAGGGAAGGCTGCTACCATGGTACTACAATGGACCAGAAATTAGGTTTGAGTTCTCCAGATTAGCATATAAGCCTCTTCTTGAGTTTGAGACTCAATCCGTTGGCGTTACAGAGCCATGGTAACCGAGCTTTTTTAACTGAAATTGATCGACTTGGATGACGCGCCATTCCAAACAGCCCATACTTTGTGGACCGATTTCTAAAATCGTGTCGTCATGAACCGCCGATTTGCGACTTGACAGCTTTGGGCTGTTTTTTTTTATTACGGGAAACCACGGAGCACCAATGTTATCCCAACATTTCGCACTAAAGGCTAAAGCTTGTTGTATTGTACTTGCTGATTGATACTCGACTTTTTTTTATACATAACTGGCTTTCAATGCAATTGTCATCATTTCAGTACAATTTCAAAGCTGTTTTATGTACCATTGGAAAATTTCAATTTCCATCGCTGTTAGGTACTACTACTACTACCTACTTTTATTTAGTGATAGTTCCGAGGTCGAAGTAATGAAATTGTGGTTTTTTAACCGTTACTTAATTCATCCAATTCATAAATGTTCAACAGTTCAGGATAAGGACATTTAAGAATGAGAGAATGATTAATACGAGGGTTGGTCGGTTCGAAATGCTTCCTGCTTTCAATGTCCGTATTACGACGACTTGCAAGGTACTTGCGAAAAGTGTTTACCGTAGAATGATTTTGACATTCTTCTTCTTTCCATTTCCGGCGTGACGAGTAGTGATCTTGAAGCGATCACAACTCTCCCACTTTTCTGCTTCACACTAGTGATCCGCCTGTGGGGTACGCCGCGTTGACCTCAGAAAGCGTCGGCAAGCCTCCCGGTTTTGGATTGTTCCATGTCTGAGGCCAACCAAATGCTGCTGTTTTTGCATTTGCTTGTACCAGGAGTGTTTTGGTCTGCCTTTTCTTTTCCGTCTCGAATTTTGACATGATGATTTTGACATTCAAATGTCGAATTTCCACTTAACAGGCAAACACTTCAAATCTAAAAGTCAAATCTAAAAATTCAAATTTTCAAACAATACAAATTTTTGTGACAGGCACCTGAAAATTTTAAAGAGTTTTGCAAGGATACGGTTATTTAGGATTACGTATTTTCAAATATATGGAGAAGGTCATTCGCATGTGAAGACACATTTAGTTTCAAGTCGTTAGCCTTATATCCATTGCAACATGCATTTCAACCAGAAAAATCGACAGAAACGGCATAGAACAATCAGGTTACAAAAATCGAATACACTATCGATTTCAAAAACACTTCCTACGAGTTAGAGGATCATGCTCTCAGACACCACATAAATAATGTCCTTGTTAATATATAGCAAAATTAATGAAAATGAAACAGCAGAAACAACCATCAGAAGTTGCCCATAAGTTAGAGTCCTCTTAGCGTTTATTTAGTTCATTGTTGTCTACTAATATTATATACAACCAAAGACATCCTTGGCAGAATAGTAGACATCTGGATACCTCCAGTCAGATCTGAACACATCATACAAAATTGGTGTACAGACGAAGGTCACTCCGTTAACAATCATAAAACAGTTACTGTCCTGTTAACAAGAATAAGAAGATTAAATCGCCTTACCTCTTCACTTTAAGATGACACGGAACCACTCTCTAAATATTCAAAACACGTCAGGATTGTCCTAGACAGTGAACTTTCATGGAACCCCCACACATAGAATGCATGTCTACTAAATTTCGACTGGTCTTTATGAATTTGCCAATGATGTAGGACGTCTTTACACTGATAGTCGACCAACAAGAACCTAGCTGTGATAACGTGGACAAAATTAAATAAAAACTTAAAAGAGCATTACAAAGCTATCCAACTACGGACCCAACGCATTTCTAGGACTAACAATTTTATGCGCTTTTAATGCCTTGCCAATTTCTTGAGCAAGGCTATGCTCGTTGAAAACATGAAATTTTAATTAAGAACCACCCACGTAACAGCTTAACATGCTAATATATATGTGGACAAAGACAAAACAAAAACGGTAGTTAAGAAACTAGAGAAAAACTATAAGCTTTCGGTATGTGCTTGGACATTACTGTTCTCGTGCACAACTTCAAACTCAACTTCTAAATCAGGACTTTAATGTTCTCAAGTACCACTTCAAGAAGGTAAGCCCGGGAGAACACGTAAATCTAACCCAGTGGCGTAGCTAGGAAATTTTTGGGGGGGGGGGGGGGGGGGGGAGGGGGTTACATGTAAATATTTGTACGTAAGTAAAAGTCGTTGTTCAATTGTATTGATTAGGTTTTTTCCAATTTATTGATATACAATAATAAAGTGCAGAAAATAAGAACATATGAAAATACACGAAATTATAAATCAATTCTTCTCTGCTTTGCGCGAATCATTCGATAACTTCTTCCACCTTAATGTCAATGTGCCTGTTAATGCTCATAAGAGCAAGCCCATTCAGCTTATCTTCGCCTGATGTAGAATTCCTAATCCAATATTTTAGACGCCTCAACGTGGAAAAACTACGCTCGCTGCTAGCAATGGTCGCAGCCAATGTTGCACCTATTTTCAAAAACTTGAAAATGTTTGGAAAAGTGCATCGTTACAAAGATTTAATGATTCCATAAATGTCTTTGGTTGAGTTTCTGGCCCAACCCAACGTTGTCTCCAAAATAACACTTCCTTTATTACGGTTGAAGCAGCTGCCTCAGTCGCTGTTGGCCATTGATTCATTATTACTTCCACGGTTTCATCAATATTCTCAACGTCTTTCCTGACCAATTTTTCAGGGATGGTATTTCCGATTATTGACAAAATGTTTTTGTGTTTCGCAAATCTGTCAGATATGGATGATATGAAGTGATCCAGGAAAAGTATGAATATTGATGTACGGTAATAATCTTCTGCTGAGCTGCTTTGCTAATTTTGTCGGTTTTTTTGAGGATGCACAATCCTGGAAACTTCAATTTTTTCTCCTATAGACTCGGCTATTTTTTCAGCATCAGCGAATATACTGATAGTTATTGTACATTCTGATGATGATGAGTAAAAGTTTGAAAACAAGGACACAGTCGAGCAGAGAATTATGTTCCACAAAACTGTTTGCGCTCCGTGAGATTTTTCTTTGTGGAACTGGCGTAATAGATCATTGTGATTGAAGCACTGTATTGACTTATGATACACGGACTGCTAGTTGCATTATTTCTCTATACAAAAGTTGGATAATAATAGGTGTGTTTCTTTACTGAAAATTCGCACGAAATGCACCAAAATTCGTCGAAAGTCAGTCTAATGCCGTTCCAGCACAGCGATTTTTCGTAGCAGTGCACAAAAGAGAATGCTCACGAGAGAGTAAAAAATTTCCCCACCCTGTGAATTTCTGCCACCTAAATTTCTATGGACAGAAATCGTGCACAGCAAAAACAAATACAACAACTGTCAAACAGACATTTTTCCAAGCGTTGCTGCGAATGTTTTGTTCAAGGCGTTTCTTTACTTTTAGGACAATTAGGCTCTTTCACAGAGTTTCTGAGAGTTTCTGAGAGAATTTTACCCCCACTCCTTATAATATGACAGATTGTGAATTTCTGTCCACAAAGTAAAGAAACAGACCTAATGATTGCACTTATTTTTGGTTACACTAGCCAATATCTTACTCTTAACTAAAACACTAACGACATCTGCTGTGATTTAGCTAGCGTGATTATTTAGCAGTGTCAAAAATGTTTCACTAGTTTTCCGCTGAAATGATGCTCGCTAGTATTGCTTAGAATAAGTGGAACCATCGTGAAGTTGGGTCCTAGCAGTCCATGAAGTCAATGATTTTAATAAATAGGAGCCCTACTAACGCATTTCAACTCTTTTCTATAGCTCAATGTAAACAAAACACAAACATACATGTATTTAAATACTGATTTGTGAAAAGCTCGAACTTAAATTTTAAATATGAAAAACAAATTTGCATCAATAAAACAAAAAAAAAAAAAAAATGAAGCGTTTAAATGATATTCGACTGAAATATTTTCGGGGGGGGGGGGGGGGGGTTATCCCCAAAACCCCCCCCTACGCTACGCCACTGATCTAACCTACAAACCAAGACATGGTCTGGTATATTTATTTGTATTTATTTATTCATATCAAAATCGCTTGAAATTAATTTTAGAATTTAAAATTAAATGAAATAGTAAAAAAACTAAGAGAAATAAAGCTAAAAACAAAAGAAAAAAAATAGAGGGAGTCTACTTACAAAATGTATATATGTTTTAAATATTATGAAGAAGAAGAAATGAGTAATGGAGTTTTTATTGAGACTTTTTTTTTATGTTACAATTTTATGAAGAAGAAGAGAAAAAAGTAAATTAAAAATAGTAACTTTCATAATTAATATTATATTAACGATTTGCCAAATAATTGAAAACTAAGAATTTAAACTATTCGTGCTTCTTATACTTCTCATCGCAATAGGCAGGGAGTTCCAGAGGCGTGTATCGTGGACAAAAAAATGCACGCTCTGTTAAGTTATAAGATATTTACATCGAGGTTGTATAAGTACCAAAGACCTTCTTGAATTAGGGACGTTTAGCTTAGCATGTTAATGTGTAATCCGGTTGTTGAGTTTGAATGATTTCATGCTTTGTAAGCTGTCGAGGCTACAGCCAGAGATACGTAGATATGTGGTCATACTGCCGCAGATTATAGACGTAGCGGGTAATGTTATAACTTATTATATGCAACACTTAGTTTGCGATTAGAAGAAAAGTCAAACTTGGAAAAAACTTCACATGCATATAGCGTAACAGGAAGTAAGAGAGTTTTTGCAAGTATCAAGTTTGTTTTTGTAGGAATGAAGTTTCGAGCACGAAAACTACCGTAGACTTTTCTAATGGCACTGTTAAGGTGGTCGTTCCAAGTAAGGTTACGATTGAAAGTTATTCCTAAATTTCTTACAGTGCTGACATAGTCGATGATTTTGTCTTCCAACTTTAATGGGTTTAAGACCGATATATCAAAGATTTTGCGATAAATAGGCAGAGCTGTTGATTTAAGAGGATTTAAGCAAAGATGATTCTTTTGAGACCACTGTAAAATGAGAAGCAGGTCCCATTCAATAGAGCTACGGCAACATTTTTCGCTGCAAATGGTCGACTTATAAGAAACTGCACATCATCAGTTTATAAATGAATCGTGCAATTTTTTACAATATGTGGCAATTCATCGGTCCAAGGATAGATCCCTGGGGTACTCCAGTTAAGACTTCGAGAGAGGTGCAAGAACGTTCATTTCCCATCACGCATTGTTGCCTATCGCTAAGGTATGAATGAACTAACTTGCAAGATTTTAAAGTAAACCCAAAACTACTCTTGCCGGTTTTTACACAGAATTGGATGGCAGACAGTGTCAAAAGCCTTTAAAAAGTCTAGTAGTGCGAGCAGATTTATATGATCATTGTCCATAGCGATTTTTATTTCATTACTCACAAAAAGTAGGGCTGATTTGGTCTAAAACCAAATTGTATGAGAAGACAGTGTGTGGAGAAGAAGATGCAACAACGAGCTGTATGAGCTGCACGCGACATGGGCATAGCCAGAAGAGTACGCATCGTTGGGCCATGTAGAGCGGATGGATCCAAACGCTCCGGCTCGACGGATTTTCGAAACCACATTGCAGGGAAATCGCGGAAGGGGAAGACTTCGTCTTAGATGGCGCAATCAAGTGGATGAAGACCTCAACCGACTAAGAGTGCGATACTGGAGAGAGCTCGCCCGAAATCGAAGTCGTTACAGAAGGGTTACCCCGAACTGTAATGCCCACCTAAGCAAGTAAGTAAACGATTCGACGATGGAAGCTAGAGCAGGTTATGGGATTTTCAAAGACTCATTTCTAGAAGAACTTTCAGTAAGTCTCATCTGTCGTATGATACTCGTATAAGTTTACTTAGGTGACAATCGCATGATAATTTAATAATTTCAAGGATGAACTCCGTGCTTCTACAAGGGTTATAATAGCAGCGAGATTGCAGACACCGTAGCAAAAGAGTGTGTCGGTTCTCAATCATTCTAAGCTGTTAGCAAAAACCACTCAACCAAGAACATCACACTATGGAAGAAGTAAACCAAGCTTAACGTAACTCTTCTTTTTTCATGTCACAATACACTAAAAATATCAAAGTTAAAACTAAACTTCTAAGGATAATACTCAAGACTTTGGCCGAACACAGTTCTTCGCTCCAGACGAAACCAAGTTACTTTGCTTAAATGCCAACAGTAGCACTTAGAGTTTCGTTATTTTACTAGAACGTCAATTCTTATAGGGGTGACTTCAACTGCAATGAAGCTTTTCATGGATGTCAACTAGACATGACAAGTACCCAGAACCACACAAGCTATTCCTACTTAATAATCTTATCTAAGGGAAGTCTAAATAAGACCACTTGGCCCAACTGTCCCCTTGACTGAGGTTTCCTGGAATATTGAATTGTGTTGAAAATTGAAATCGGCTGGCTATAAGTTTTTGAGGTATTTTGGACAAAGGAAAACCTTATTCAGAATTCAAAAATTATTTTTTTTAATGGACATAAAATGATAAACAAGAAAGAACGGAATTGACTACACCGTATTAGCTCTTTTTTGGTCTAAGGGCTTTTAAGCAATAAACCTTATTTAAATTGAGGAAGGGAAGGGAATTTTACGGATCTAGGTGATGTATTCTTATTGTATTTCTTGTGTATCAAGACAAAATACAAGGGTCTAACTTCAACCAAAATCAAAGAAGTCGAGAAACTTCCAAACCTAGATAATTTCTAAGCAGACCAACACTAAGTTTGTCACCACACGAAGTCACAGTATTATGTACACCATAGTTAAAAATTCAAAATTCAAGGGGCATTCAATAGGTTAAAAGCTTCAAGATTCCTTTACCCATTGCTTAATCAGTTTTGGTGACACAATGCCAGTTGCATACTTCACAGGGCATTCTTAGTATGGTTCTTTGTAAGACACTTTTATTACTTGCAGGCAAGCAAAACAATAAATAAAGACTGGCTAACTAGCCAGCTTTATTACTAGAGCCCCCCCACCAGCGGTAAGTAGTACAAAGACCATTAAGAATATCAATCATCAACCAGGGCTACGCTAACCTGATGAAATTATGCTCAAAGTAGGATATTGCGTTAATGTGAACCACGTTGGTAATACAGTTCGTGTAAGACTGAAGTTTGAATAGCTAGCCTTCGATGAGATATTAGTCAAAATTAGACTGATGAACCGATTAGCTGATGATTACTAAATCGAGTAGAAAACTTAAATATAGTTATTCAAATATTGTAGGAGTGACCTCTAATTTCTGTTTGTCACAGATAACAGATGACAGTTTGTTGTTTTTCTAGGAACTTTATTTTAACACCTTGCAACGAACCCACTCAAGTGTTTGTGGCATACGAGTCACCCTATTCGTTATTAACAAATGAAGAATCACTCCAGTACAATAAGCTTTAGCTCTCTCCGAATGGATTAAAATTTAAAAGCTGCTGTTCCAGGAAACAATAAACAACTTTAAAAGCCACTCATAATAATCCATGATGCTAATCTTTGTATGTTTGCAAGTAAATATCTTATTAATCCCCCTATCCGCTTATCTCTAAGATTCATCTCAGCGGATGCAAAAATAAAACACAAAACCACTTTTTCCACTAAATTAATTCCAAAAAGATATAAAACAAATGAAAAAGGCTAAACAAAATTTTACACTGCACAGCACAGCTGATTACTTTATACACAAAGCTCAGTTCAATTTTAATATTTTACTCTCTTAAATTCCTTGTGTAAGAAAAAAGCAATCGAATTTTCTGAAACAAAAACAAAACTTAATTCTTGTCTTTTATATTCAGAAGGTTTCTTTTGAGACGACCTATGTTTCATAAGTTTTTGCATCGCAGTCCCTAAGTGTGTAAAACAGTGTAAGTCAAATCCGTTCTCATGGATGGGATTTACGAGCATTAAAACAACAAAACTACGCAGAACTATAAACTGACTGAGATTTATAAGTCCAAATAAACTTTCACACTAATCACACATTGGGGATTGTATCATCATTATTTATTGATGCTATAAACTATTTATCAAAATTATAACGCCCTGCGGGTTGGAGTATCACAAAAATAAAACAAAACAAAAATAAATAAAAGTAAAAACTGAGCAAAAAGAATGTGATTAAAATTTGTATTCCATGTTTGTTTCGGTTCAAGAATAGAAAGCTAAAGTATTAAGAAAATTCATGTACTACGTGCTGTTCCGGCCCCTCCCATGGATACGTCTAAAAGTAAGTGCCTGCTGCGACGCTCGTCTAACCCCCAGCCCAGTTTCTTGTTTGTCGTCGTGCTGGCTGATTTATTAATGGACTGCCTTCAAGTACTTAGCCCAAAGTTAGTCTTTGTACACACATACCACACACACACACACTTACACATGGGCCGTAGATAAACATTAAATGCCAGGCAGATAGAGCGAGTAAAGAGTGTGCCACATGTGAGAGTATCGCCCTTTTTTATGACCTTGTCTTCTGTTGTATCGAAGGAGTCATAGTCATCTCCCTATGATGCTAGCTTGCTGCCTTTTAAGAGTCTACGACTCCTGAATCGATGTATAAAATAAAGTAGAAACGCTAGGCTCATATAAAATTAATCTCATAGGTGAGAATTAAGCGTTTTTGGGTTCTTGTGGAAATATCAAAGGAAAGGGTGGCAATCTTTTGATATTTAACAGTCAAGGGATGCCCAAATGAGGCACAGGGTGTTGCAAGTTAGTAGAAGTATCCATTTTAGTGAACATCAATTTAGGCTCATCACTGATTTACTAGCTCATTGAATTTGTATGTTCGATTTGGTGCACAGAGGATCCTAGATTCGATTTCTGCATGAAGAAACGTTTTTATTCAAACTCCGTAAGGACTTGACTAAAAAAGATGACAGTTAAATACTTCAAATTTCACCTGAGATACCTCGATTGGAATTGAAAAAGGATGACTTTCTTTACATAAGCACAGTTTAATTTATCAAATGAAAAATTTGTACTTTAGATTGCATAACATGACCGAATATTGGTTAGCAAAGCACAGCCTGTACATTTTCCGGACACACCCTCCTTATGATTAACAACATCAAAAGCCAACAAAGACACAAGCGAATGAGGTTATAATTAGAAAAAAATCACTTCTGCTACAGCGCAATACACACATGGAGCACAAATATGATAAGTTACTGAGCAGTGGAAATGTAGACTTTTAATTTTCCAACTTTATAGTTGAAAACGTGTCTCTTGTGCTTTGATTAATAACTCACAATGGTATTCAAAAATTTATCATTTATTTGGTTGTTTGTTGGGCATTTAATGAAACAAATGTTTACTGGGTACAAATTTTGCCGTTTTTCTTTTATCTTCGAAGTATAAATGTTTTATGAGTTTTTAACCTTTTGTGATGAAAATGGGACTCCCACTGATATTACTTTAAGGTTGGCTTAAGATAAAGTTATCCTACACTATGGAGCATTGACTGTTATAAAAATATCTGGATGTGATGTTATAACATCGTAAGGATTTATGAAGCGAGACTTATCAGCTTCGAGAAAGAATGACACAGAAAAAAGGTAATCGGAGGAACTTAACATCTAAGCAATCGAATCATTTTTTTTCAACAAAAAGGAAATCCTATTACAAACAAATAATGTTATGAGAGAAATGTCAAAATTCATTCACAGAACTTCCTGACAATTACAAAAAACAGTAAAAAATACTCCAAATGGGAATTTTTATAGGAAGAAATTTGTAGATGACTCAGCACAACAGACAGATGACAATTGAGCGAAGACAATTGAAGGATAACAGACGGCAGATAACAGATGACAGATAACAGATGACATATAACAGATGACAGATGACAGATAACAGATGACAGATAACAGATGACAGATAACAGATGACAGATAACAGATGACAGATGATAGATGATAGATGATAGATGATAGATGACAGATGACAGATGACAGATGACAGATAACAGATGACAGAAGACAGGTGACAGGCACCAGATGACAGATAACAAATGACAAATGACAGATGCAAGATAACAGATAAGAAATGACATATGAGAGATAACAGATGACAGATGACATTATAACAAATGACATGTGACAAATGACGAGGTTCGAGGTTCGAATCCCAGCAGAGGCGCAAAAATGTTTTTTCCCGGGTATCGCCTTTCGCGAGGAATTGGCAAGTCCTCCGTTAGTAAATTCATGCCATGAAAAGCGCTTTCTCAATTAGCCGTTCGGATCCGGCATAAAATTGTAGGTCCCCTCCATTCCCTCACAAGGCATGGTTGTGAGAAATGCGCTAGGCCCAGGGGCTCCTCGCTCTGTAGCGCCACCCTATTTATTTATTTTTATGTGACAAATGACAGATAACAGATGACAGGTGACAGATGATAAATGACAGATAATAGACGGCAATTACACATGACACGATAGATGGTAGGTGAGAGCTGACTTCAATCGATTTAAGGCACTAAACCAACCGCATTGGTAACACACTTTGAAAACGGAACGTTTTGTTTTCAAGAAAAAAATCGTTAGTTTAGTTGAAATCAATATGCATTTCACTCATATCATTATGTTGATGTCTTGAAACTTTACGTGTTAATTGGTAATACTTTATTTTCAATTAATGACCAAATTATCTACTACTCATATTCCGAGTAAACATTTGCCTTAAAAGGCACCGAATCTGTTGTGCTTGATGTAAAAAACATGGAATCAACCTCACATTCTCTTAAGCCTTTTGCGAATACCTACTTTTGTAGCTGAAAGTATCTATAGCCTCAATTCAGTCATATGACGGCAGAAAAGGTCTTGTAACTTATATTAGTTTGTTTAAAACGAAACCACTCAGTCATTTTTGATAAAAACGTTCGTAGTGATTCCCATTGCTCAATCTTAAAAGAGCTCATATCAATCACTTGATTTGGAAACCATATTGTGTAGCTCGTTTTTATTCCTGTAGAACTAGATCTTTCAAAACATTTAATAAAACTTAATACTTTTTTGTAGCTTTACGAGTATAATATGGCTTTGGCTGGTTAGCGCTGTATGGAAACAATACAGAAAAAGTGAAAGGTTAGGTGGAAGTGGCTGTCAGCCAATGAGTACATTGCCTGACACACTTAGGCCGCAAGGGCCCATTGTGATACAACAGAGATCAGCAAGTTAATCACCTACTGATCTCAGAAACCCGATGTAAGATTAACGAGTTGATCACTTATTAATCTTCCATTACGGAACTAGCCGGTTAATCACCTGCTAGTCGAACCACGCGGAACTTTTAATGTATTTCGAAAGACTTTTAGGGTCTATGTAAGTTATGTCGCTAGTATCATCGAAGAAGAATTCACCTAGATGAGTTTTCCTCCAATGAAGTAGTGCAGGGCATGAGCAAAGAAGGTGTTGAACGGTTTCTTCCTCCTCCTCGTCCATGCAGCTTCTGCAGAAGTCATTGGAAAACACACCAAGTCTTTTGGCGTGTCTCCCTATTAGACAGTGTCCCGTAAGAACACCTATGGTAGAACCTAGATACATACGGTTCAGGGCCAACAAACTCTTCGAGCGTTTTGAGTCAACACACGGCCAAACTTTTTTGGTTGCAAGGCAGTTGTTACTCTCAGTCCATCTAGTGTTTGTTATCCTTGAAGCGTCTTGTCTAAGTAGGTAGCTCATTCTGAGCGTAGGGAAGTGGTCGTGCCCTTTTTGGCTAGTTCATCTGCCATACAGGTACCTGGTATGTCCCTGTGCCCCGGCACCCATTGAAGGTGAATGTTGAACTGATTTGACATCTCCCTCAGAGACATCTGACAAGACAATTTTGGACCGTGATGGATTTTATAGAGACAGAGGCAAGAGATTTAAGGGCAGCTTGGCTGTCCGAGAAAATTCGAATATCCGTGGAGGATATGACGTTTTCTTTGAGCCAAGACAGCACCTCCTTAATCGCCAGAAATTCCGCTTGGAACACACTACAATGATCGGGTAGGCGGAAGAAAAGACTGAGATTCAGTTTTTCTGAGTAGATTCCACTTCCCACACCTTCGCTGGTTTTTGAACCATCGGTGTAAAAGTGTATTGCTTCATTTTACAAGAGAGTGCCATTTTCCCAAGCTTCTCTTGAAGGTATGGTTACTTGGAAATAATTATCAAACACCAACTCGGGGGTGGTGTAGTCGGATCGATTCGGTAGGAAACTAAAGTTATCTAGAATGGTAGTGTGGCCGATTTGACTATTGGTCCACTGTGATGTAGCTCTGAGTCGAGTAGCTGAGTTAGCTGCGACTTGTTTGCTGAACATATCTAGGGGTGTGAGATCTAGTAGTACATTGAGGGCGTCCGATGGGGTTGTCCTCAGTGCGCCACTAATACACAGACTAGCCGTTCTTTGAACTCTGTCCAGCTTGTGGTAATTGATCATCTTGTCTAGTGCGGTCCACCAGACTATCAACCCGTATGTGAGTGTCGGTCTAATTACCGAGGTAAGCAGCCAATGGGTGATTTGGGAGGAGAAACCCCATTTCCCACCAATGGCTTTATTACAAGAGAAGAGTGCCACGTTGGCTTTATTTACGCTTTCCTCAATATTGGTTTTCCAGGTCAGTTTTTGTCAAAAATGAGACCTAGATATTTAGCCTGATTTGACAGTGTGAGAGTTACCCCTTTAATAGTTGCGGGTCTGAAGTCCGGAATTTTGTATTTCCTCGTAAAGAGAACTAATTTCGTTTTGTGTGGATTGATGTTCAGACCACAATCTACAGCCTAATTGTTAAGCTTGTTAAGTAATGTTTGTAGCAGCTCAGCTAGGGTTTGTGGGTGCATGCCTGAAACAGCAATTGCTATATCATCGGCATAGGCTATGGTTTTGAATCCTTCGTTCTCTAGGTCGATTAACAATTTGTTAACGACCAGGTTCCACAGTAGGGGAGATAGAACTCCTCCCTACGGGGTTCCTCTATTGGCCATTCTGCTTTTTTGTAGTTCCCCAATTCGGAACTAATGATTCTTCTATGACCAGCCCATCAAGAGCATAAGTGATTGTTGTATTGTTAACTAAAAAAAGTAGAAATTGAAAAGCCTTTGACATCAGATATGACTGAGTTGTTTCGTTTTAAACGAACCAACACGGGTCACACGAATTTTTCCATCGTCTAATTACTCAAAAAGTTCGTGCTAAATCTATTCTATCTTTATTTTCATTCGCCCACTCCATGAATACGTCTACCAAGTCTGGTCCCCTTTCCAACAAGTTCACATTTCTAGAATTGAAAATATTCAGCGCCGTTTTCCTCGATTTGCTCTGAGAGGTCTTTGTTGTAATTACCCCATGGTTCTCCAATCCTAACCTATATCGGATCATGCTTCTCAGCAAAGATCGAAAGATCTAAGAAAAATATTCGACATTTTGTTCATTCACCGTGTTTTTCTTGGACTTTTAACACTAATCCTCACAACATATACGGAATCCTCGCCTCCTTTACCTACCCTCTCCACGAACGTGTCATATGGCTCAAATGAACTTAAATGCTGAGCAATGTTGATTCGAGTTTTAACTATTTTGACTTCAACCTCAGCCTAAAAATCCATCTTCAAAACCACCCTCCCTCCCCATTAACGTCAGGCATTAGTTTCTTAGTTTTTAAGTAAGATAAAGTATTAGCTTGTATTAAGCTGAAAAAAGGGGGTTTTAACCCCAAATTTATATGATCTCACAACCCTAAAAAGAACTTTGCTATTTTCATCTGGTTTACAATTTTTATGTTTTTATTTATAGTTTCTGATTCCTTTACTGTTGTAAAAAAAAAGATTATGTTATTCCTTTTAACAATACCTATACTCGTAGCAAAACCATAAATACTTAATCCGTTTTCATATCGATCTAGGAGTTTCTTTCCCTTACTAGTAAATTATTCAACTTTCGTTCACTTTAAAGCGGTAGGTATTTCGTGTGAAAATATAAAACCCCAACAAACAGTGATACCTATATTTACATATACAGTTCTATTTTTCTTCATAAGATCACGTTCACATCGTAATGTTATACCAATATACTCAACTCCTGTGTGAAAAGGAGACAGGATATCATACAATCAATTCCTCAGAGCTGTTTCACTTATGTTAATTTTGCATGATTCTTCACTTTATGCTTATGTTTATATCTGCTGTTTAAGTTCGTAGGAGGATGGAACCTTTTCAAAAGTATGTTACACTACAACAATTTGAATCACTTCAAGTCCCAAAAGCGTCAAGGACATGTCGTTGACGGTTTTATGATATTTTCCTCATTTTTTGTTTGCCTTCCACGGGGAAGAGATGAAAATTAGTTTAGTTATTGTTTTGGATGTTCTCCAAAACATCATAGCTGGTATCCCCATCAGGCATATGTGTGATGAACACAAATGTAAATTTTATGCACCATTTTTTTGTTTTTTTTTTTTTTTTGAAAGACTTCAACAATGGTTGTAAGAACAACGTAAATGCGAGTTTTGTACTTTTTTTGGGCATGTGGAGAGAGAACATTTGACATTGAGAGGCAAATGAAATGATGTCATTTAGAATGATAATTGAGGAAATGGTGTACCTTCGCTTCAGCTGAGGGATCATGCCTCGTCATAGAATAATAAAGTTTTAACCCTTTTGAGTGTATTCAAAATTTACAAAATGATGAGACTGAGGAAATGAGTAAGGTACTCCTTAAATTTCAGTGAATTTCTGTGTTTCGTAAAGAGGGTTCCGTTCTGTCTTGCTTTTTGTTTTTTGTTTTTGTTTTCGTTGTGTGAGCAGGATGATGAGCTCATGTAAATTGAAGTGCTCGATTTGAGGGCTAGAAAAGTGCAAAATAACAATGATTCCGTATTTGTGTTCATATTATGTGTGTATTCTTTTTTTTTTTTATTGAGTTTGGTTAAGCTATCGCCATTTCTCAAATCTTATGTGATGAGATTTTTTTGCTTTCAATAACATAAAGCAATGTGGTTTTTTTTATTGGATTGAGTTATTACATCACGTTCTTATTTGAGTAAGTATCTTTTGCTTTTTGCAGCTTTACTTCTTTTGTCGCTCTTTGGAAAATTATGAAAGATAAAATTTTTACAGTGCGAAAATAAAAAAAATAAAAAAACCATATGCGACCCAAAAAGAAAGCGATAGGATGAAGTTGACTGATATTTTAGTGAATTTAAATTACTCGTAATTAAAAACCACGTAAAGAATTTAGTTGAAAATGGAAACAGGGGCTGAAGAACTACTGGACCGGTTTAAGAAACTCTTTAATCATCAGAATGCTACATAATCCTAGATTAGATTAGATTCAATGGTCTATTGAGCTCGCACAGCTCTGTGCCTAGATGAAGTATATTCTGACATAAAAAAGCTTTGAACAGGTTTCACACCCAAGCTTTGTTGGATTCTTTCAGTAAGATGCTCTTGACTGTGTGTTTGAAAAAATTTTTATTTACACCGTCGAAGGGTTCAGGATTGACGAATGACTTATATGCGCCGTCTTCAGCAAGGATTTCTGCCTTCTCGTTATCCATCATAGCCTTTTTGTTTTAGAATCCGGTTTAAGATAACTATTGCTATTTAAAGATTAAAGTAATTATCTCTTGGATAATTACTTAAGATTGGTGAACTTAGGGCAGCTTGGCTGTTTTTTGTATTTGATGTATTAATTGTTTTTGAACATTAATAAACGGCAAAGACTTGACTTGGAAAATGGACGAATGACTCCAAAGGCATAGGTTAGGTTAGGTAGAATTTGCTGACGGTTGAACTTATTTCCACCACACTTAGATCAATGTAGATCCATTGTGATACCCTGGAGTATTGTAACGTCCCTAAAACCTATGAGTTTATGGTTGGTCAATTTTTAACCATTTTGTGGCCTTAATGAAGTTCAACAGGCTGTTTCTTGGAGTGTCTGATAATTCTTCTAGTTCATTGAAGAAGTAATTGCCTAGAAATTGTTTCCTGATGGCGTGGCAGGTTGCTGGGCAGTGACAAAGGATGTGAGTGGCATCCCTAAAGGCTTGTTTGTTGTAGACTCTTCTAGCCGAAAAGCCGGAACCTGTACCAGTTTTCATTTTTGAGCAGTCAGTTTAAGTGACTATATCTTGCCTCGAAGCACATGTCATCATGCCAGTCTTCTATAAGGACTTAGTCGCTCTGTTGGCGATGCGTTCTGGGATCCATGACACATTTCACTGCCTAGTGCGATCCCAAGGCATTTTGATTTCAAGGAGAATGGTATTGCTTCACCACAGAGAGAGGTGAAAATGATTATATAATTTTTTCTTTTTCTAATTGGGACAATGACTGTGTATAATGAGGGTTAAATGAGAGGCCTTCGTCTGAGCAGGCACCAGAAAATGAATTTGACAGATAAGCAAGTGGCAAAGAATGGGGAAGGGAAAGGACTGATGGCAAATTGAAGAGGAGCTGCAATCACGAATGGAGAGTAAGAGGTTTAAAATGGAATTGGCTAATGACAGGAAGTCAGTCTTGGACATTTTTTTGTCAACTGGGCAGAAATCTGCAGCTGAGCTGCAATCACGAATGGAGAGTAAGAGGTTTAAAATGGAATTGGCTAGTGACAGGAAGTCAGTCTTGGACATTCTTTTGTCAACTGGGCAGAAATCAGCGGCAATCACTTGATGAATGTTTGGGAACATGAATTTAAAATAAATCCTCTCGGAAGCCAGGGCTACCAGCAATAACAAACTTGAAAGAAAAATATTTGGGATTTTTTTCACGTTTTTTTTTCTATTTGTTTTTACTCTCCAGCAGCTTTTGAAAGTACATTTGTGCAACAATATCTTTGCTAATTTATCATTTATTTTATAGACAAAGAGATGTGGCATAAGGATGAAATCATGAGTTCAGCTTTCTCAGCTATGTAAATAAAGGAGTACCTATATCTTTCTTCAAAAATGCGTACATAATTACATATACGCAGTTTTTTTATATTTTTTTATTCCATTCCATTTTCACAAACTGCAAAAAGGTGTAGGCAGCAATTCCTTACAAGACTAAATTCTTACGCAAATCAGCTCAATCAAACCTGAATCATCTGACAATTTTACTAGTTGGCTGTTGAAGATCGAACGCACTGCTAACATAATAACACCACCTTTTCGAATTTTTCCAGTTTTAATAGGACATCTATCTCGTCTTTATACAGCAAATGTCGAATCGAAAAAGTCAGAAGAATATATTCCATCGCACAACCAAGTTGCAGTCAGAGCCACAAGAGCATATGGGCAATTCGATGAGGCAATGAAAAATTCCAAAGTCTTAGTCCTCATTCCACTCATGTTTTGATAGTAAATTGTTTGATAACTAAGCTATGAGCATCGAAAGCTAGGGCTTGTGGTCGATTAACTATGGCACTTGGGTCACAGTAGGTTTTTTGACTGCGTTTGAAACAAACGAACACGTACTCCATTCTGCCATTTCGTGCCATCCAACAACATATTAAGCACCAAGCTTAAAATTAACACATTTAAGCAAAGTTTCATCCTGTCCCAACTTGAGAAGCTTAAAGCGACTGAATTGTTTTTTTTTTCAATTTTAAATACTGATTCAACATAGTTGAGAATCTGATCACACGTAGTAGATGGCTTGAATGATCCTACGTGAACCCATTTCAGTTTAGACACAACTTTAAGTACAACTGATTCATTTGCATTCGTATTTGTACCTACTACCAAGTTACTCCTATTACCTTTGTGAGCCGGAATAACATGTAAGGTAAGATTTTTCTAAAAATATGACAAAGAATCACAACCCTGTAAAATCAGCTCAGTAGTGTGCTTTCTGCCTTAACTCTATACCCAAAATAGCAATTCAATTTCTGAGCATTTTAAAGTTAGCAATGAACGAAGACATCCTCAAAATGTAGGTGGCACTTAATGTCACTATAGAATAAAATAAAGAAGGGATTTTTCACATAATTTTGACTAATGGGTATCGCAAATGACTATGATATCGCACGCAGAGATGTAAACCAATAATTAGACCAATAGGATAAATTTTCTGCCACCATGTGATTGTTTGCTGAGAAGCTAAAGAGTATAGCGTAGGCGATACGATTGCTGAGAACTGAAGGCTACAAAAACTCGCATTTTCACGTTGGCAATTGATTTTAAATAAAAGTGACTGAAAAGTGACGTTTTCAAGTAAACTAAAATCACCAAAGACACGAGGTTCAGCATAAAAATCATAGAAACATAAATTCTACAAACTAAAAAGTCGATTTATCTCATTTACAAGTTTTTACCAAGGGACATGCTTTTGCTGCACTAGGTTTGTTCGTTGAACTTTACAAAGGAATGAAAGAAATTTGCTTGGCAGTCTTATAAGGTTTTGAAGAAAACCGGGGTTTCTGGTTCTCAAAAAACACTGCGACGCAAAACCACAACACATCCCTTTCATTTAATGAGAAATATATGCCGTTTTTCAGTTCTGTTCCTTACCTGAACTTGGCCCGGCAAAAGCCTAGTGCTACTTTAGATCGAGCTGAGGGCAAACAGGGAACTCAAACAACACTCAGTTTCACATTCAGGTGCAAATTAAGGTTTTTAAAATTATGCGATTTGTAAAGATCATAGGGCAAACACCGGTCCAAAACGAACAAACCTCCTGTCCCACCTTCTATACATCAAAACGTTTGATGTCTTAACTTCATAAGATCGCTGTTAAAAATCTAAATAAAAATCGTCTCTGTTAAAAATAAAAAATAACAAAGCACCTGTCCCCGATGGTATTCCAGTTGAATTCTACAAGAATGCCACTCCTGAGTTTTTAGAATACATTTGAAGTTTCTTCAATAAACTTTATAGTGAGGAAACAGTTCCTGAAAATTTTAGGTACTCCAAAATAACAGCCGTTTATAAAAACGGTGATCGTGAACAACCTGAGAACTATAGGGGTATTGCAGTCTTAAATTCACTGAGAAAACTGTTCTTACAACTACTATACTTTAGGCTTTCAAATTGGGTTAAACAAAACAATATGATCAGTTGCTACCAAGCTGGCTTTCGTGCAAATCTTTCGACTATAGATCAAATTTTTGTTCTATGTACTGTAGCTAAACGATTTATAGATAAAAAAAAATGTTTGTATGCCTTTTTTGTCGATCTGAAGGCTGCATTTTGACACGGTCAATAGAAAGTCTTTAATATACAAGCTTTCTGTAATAGGTTTATCAACCAAGTTCATCAAATTCTATGAGAAAATGCTTGAAAATAATCGTGCTTTTGTCCGGAATGGTCAAAAAAAATCTAGAGATTTTAAATGCCAATCTGGTGTTCCTCAAGGCTGTGTTTTAAGCCCTTTACTATTCTCACTTTTTATTAATGATGTTGAAAATCACATCCCAGGAGGTATCACTATAGGTGATGTTAATATTAAAGTCCTTCTTTACGCTGACGATCTTGTTATCCTATCTGATAGCCCGCTTACTCTACAGCTACAAATCAATAAGCTACAGCAATACATATTGTGATAGTTGGGATCTGAAAATCAACAGCTCGAAATCTAAAGTTATGGTTTTTAGATCACGCAACAGATCTATAGGTTATAGTCACAACTGGACTCTTGGGGATGATATCATCGAAATAGTGGATAGATTTAAGTATCTTGGATATATTCTCACATATAGCCTAAATCCACATGCACATGTTGAAGAAAAAACGAAGGCTGCTAAAGTAGCTTTGAATAGCATGTGGAAAAATTTTTTTTGTAACCACTCCGTTGTTCCAGCATCAAAATTTAAAGTCTTCAACGCTACAGTAAATAGTTTCCATAGCAAATGCAACTATTTACTGTAGCGTTGAAGACTTTAAATTTTGATTCTGGAACAACGGAGTGGTTACAAAAAAAAATTTTTCCACATACTGTTCATACCCATATAATATGGGTATGAACAGTTGGAAGAACTAGAAAACGTCCAAAGATACTTTTTCAAACGAATTTTCAAGCTGCCTAAAAACACCCCAAACTATGCCATACATTAGGAATCTGGGTTGCCACACATATTTTTAAAAAACTTGAAGGCTAGTGCGGACTACATTGTCAAGTTAATGAGTCGATCAGACCAAAACATCCAAAAACAGATCCTTATGATTTGTTTTAAAAATGGTTATAGCCCAATCAAAAACTGGTACGATCTGGCTGTTACGCATAATTTTGCAATTTCATCACCAACTGACAATGTCGTTGCGTTAAGAGATTCTCTATACGACTGCATAGCTCGCATAGATGAGACGCTATTTCAGCAATGCATCGTCCGAGGTACTTCTTCGACATCAAGAAGCGTTTATCGACAACTAACTTTCTCTTTAGGTGAAAAGAACTATTTCAGAGATGAGTTTTCAGTCTCTCAAATGAGCTTAATTTTCAAAGTCAGAACTGAAATGCTGGAACTGAATTGTAGACCTCATAGATCTGACTTAAATCCTATCTGCTCGCTTTGCAATCTCGGTCAGAACGAAAACGTCTTACATTTTATAGCATTTTGTCCAATTCTACAGGAAATACGTAGACTCTATTTTTCCACAAGTTTTCTTTCGTTAGAAGAATGTATAAATATCCTGAATGGTTGCCGTGGTTGGAAGTCTCTTATAGGATACGTTTCTCACGCGAAAAAATATCGGAATGATTATTTGAACATGTTTTGAAACAATAAATCTACACCACTTTTTGAACTATAAATATAGGGAAAAAGCAAATTATTTTCGTTTTAGCTAAACTAAAAGCCATTTGATCTATTTTGTTTTGACTAAACTGAAAGTCCAGAAATCAAATTGTTATGTACATTAGAAACTTAATATTTATATACTTTAAGAGTGTTCTAAACGTGTATCTTATACAGCAATAGATTTAAACCTAAATCAATTTAATTATTTTTGTTTTGACTAAACTAAAAGTCACTGTATGTTTGTTACTAGTTTTCTTTCTTTTTAAACAAATTAACTTGTAAACTTAGCACAAGTTTGTTAAAACTTTCTCATTGTATTTTAAAAATTGTAATTTCTTTACGGCAGACGGCATATTGCCATGCTTTCTAATAAATTATATTTCTTTACTATAATATTGTAATTTATGATTTGAAAAAAAAAATAAAGAAAATACCTATTATTATTTTTAAATCTAAATAAATTTCTTGGGTAAAAAATCATAGCCTTAGCGCGAATAGGAAAGAAACTTCGTCAACCTCTTTATATACCTTTCAGGCGCTCTAGCAGAACAGATTCGTTATTTATTCTTTAACTTTCTCCCAAATAAGAGAAAAATAGCAGACCACAGCTTTCATTTGAAACCCCACAATTCATTTACGAACTTCCGAATTTCCACACAGTAGTAAAAGGAATTAATAAATTAGAATTCTGTAAGCAATACAAATTTTTAAATATGAAAAACAGTCTGACACTCACCTGTCCGTCGCTATTGCTACTAAATGTAAAATGGAAGCTGTACAACACAGAACATCGCACGATGTCCAAATGTCACATAATTCTGGTCCAAGTATCCATCCTTGACTAATCTGTACACCCAAGTGGAAAACATATATTTATATATATATAAAAATACAGATAAAAAGAAAAAAAGAAGAAAAAACAAGCAAACACTTAATTTACAAATTAAATTAAATTACACACACAAGGCTTCTCTACATAACAAAAATTGTCAGCCAGAGTGTGTGTGCGTGTATTCGAGAGCAGCTATCCTACAGGACTATATAATTTTGAAAGCACGTACTTTTCACAAAAAGAAGTTCAAGGCATAAACCAAATAAATAATACTCATGAGATACCAAATGTTTGCTCTTAGTTTCATGTCCATTCTAATGTAAACAATACGTGCTAACAATCTGAGAGGGCAATTCTCTCGAGTCCAGAGAGGATAACTTTTTACACAGATTAATATAAATAAAGTATCCTTACCTCATAAACAGCACCCAATGGCATCACTAAGCAGGCAACGAATAAATCAGCAACGGCCAGTGATGCGACTAGATAATTAGCAACATTTTGCAAATTCCGCTCCAGTATTATGGCTGCAATTACAAAAACGTTGCCTGCAATCGAAATTCACAATTATGTCCAACAACACACGTACGTTAGTAGTTAATGAAAGGAAAGAGAAAAAGGAAGCAGCTGTGATGTAATTTGCAACACAAATGTTTATTAAATGTAAAGATGGTAAATTTTTGTTATCAAAATTCAATAAAAACCAAATGGAGTTGCCATTTTGAATTTCATGAAATAAAAAGAAATTTGCATTGAAAATTATAAGAATGAGTTTTGCGATTTATTTTGTTTTGACAGAGAAAAAAAGAAACTCGGATGGAACGGATTGTCTTTGCAAAACAATGTCTTTAACGCCTTGGATAACTATTATTTCGACTTGTAGCATGAAACAATATTTTTTTCGTATGAAAAAGTTTTGAGGGAACCAAAAATACTCAAAACATATTCAAGAAGATAATTCTTTGAAATACAAACAAGCGTCTACCTTCCAACTACTCCATACACCGCACTTATCCTTAGAATGAAAGTGACCTAACTCAAAAGTCAAAGCTCCTGTAATTTTTAATTTCGTAATAAACTGACCTGATGTTCTTTTATAAATATGTACTTTATTGCTCATTTCTCACAAATTCATTTTTTAGGTCACTTTCATTCTTAAGGCCCGACTACGTACTGAGCGGTGGGCAAAGTTACAGAGAGGCAAAATTAGAACAAAATTGAAAGCTTGACGGAAGAAAAATTTCGAGTTAGGTTACTCTCTCGATTGCTTTTGAGCGATTAGTAGTTAAAATGCCGTTCTCAAGAACAGTTCACCGTATTTTACTGTCGGAAAATCGTTTGTATGTGTACAAATTACTTAAACGTATACAAAAAAGATGACGATTTGGTGTTCATCCGATTAACCAATTAAGATCGGAATTTGGAGAATTTAATCACTTATTTTTGAATCTGAGAAAATTTCCAGATAGATTCTGGCAATACCTTCGTATGTCTATCTTTTCTATCTTTTGATTTGCTGCTTGAAAAAGTGCGTCCTAGATTAATAAAACAAAGAATTGCTATTTGCCCCTCAGAACATTACTAAAAATTAAAACAGGTTTGGTTGCTGAGCGGCGCCGCTTAGACGCTCAGAATTTTGTTTCGCCGTTCGCTCATAGCGTGGCCGCTTCTGTGTGATTTCATATGTTTTATTTTTTTTTTCGCTCAGACGCTTACTGCGTGTTTGAATTTGAATGTTCAGTACAGGGAAGATAGGACATTTGCCTTTCACCCAAACTATTATGGATTTCTTCAAATTGCAACAATTCTCTCCCAAATATCAGCTGGGTTTCCAGCTGTTTGTTCTGTTACTGAAAATGTATCTCCAGTTTTCTCAACCGATTCTGTTTTTTTTTTGCAAGATCGTAACATTTGTTGGTTACGACAACGATTACCTGCTTCTTTTTTACATTTACATCCTTGGAATATTTTTGAAGCCATTTTAATTTCACTGAATGTAAACGATTGGTATCCTTTTGCACATATGTACATATATGCATCAGCAGAAGCCAATTTTTTAGGCATTTTTGAGACTTTTCCCATATACCTAGTTGTTAAGATCGAAGGTATGAGAAGGTTTATCACTCAGCAAATATGTAAGACCGAGTTGACATCTAAAAATGGGTTAGCGGAAATACACAAAATAACATTTTTACAGCAGCAACTACGACTTTTTTTTCAGGAAGTGAATTGTGGACAACAATAGAACTGAATTTTAATGTAATTTCATGACCAAATCCAAAAAGGAGAGTGTAACATTTTTTCACTCTCAAATTAAGTTTTCGTTTTAAATGACTTTCTTCAAGTTCGAAATTTCAAAATTCCACATGGAAACACAAAGAAAACATCGTATTTTGAATGAATGGTGCTTAAGGCCTTTCTCAGCCCTCTTACTACTTCGAAAGTGATCCAGGAATGCACGAGCTCTCTGAATGCGGTCAGAAGACTAAATTCCTTGAGTCTCATTTGGGTTCCAGGCCATCACGGCATAGCTGGAAATGAGATCGCCGATGAACTTGCTAGGCAAGGATCTCCGACAGCTTTTTCAGGACCTGAACCGTCGATAGGTCTGCCAGCGTCCTCAGTGAATTCATCAATCAACGATTGGATCTGTCAAGAGCACAACCGTAGATGACATACCTTCATTGAATGCAGACAGACCAAACGTATGCTCCCCAACGTTAATAAGAAGACTGCAACATTTTTGCTATCTCGTAGCAGAAAAGGCTGTTGAAAGTTTATTGGCGCTGCCAGTGGGCACTTCTCTTTTACCAGGCATTTATACGTGTTAGGCTTAAGTGATACCACGCCCTGTGAATCTTGTGGAGCAGATGAGGTCGCCACGGAGCACTTCATCTGTGAATGTCCTGCTTTTTCTCGCATGAGGTTACAGATACTCGTCGCAGACATGGTGAGAGCTGGTAACTTAGGCTCCTTATCATGGCAGCGTTATACCTGTCGGTATAGTGTTTTCCTTATGTTTTTTTAGTGCATCATACCTACAAAACTACTGCACCGATCCTTTTGAAATTTTGAACACTATTTTTGTAAATAATTTATAAGGTAGTATCGAAGAGTTTTTTCCAATTTGTTGATAATTCCTATTTTACAATAACAAATTAACCGATTTTTTTCACGAAAAATCTCGTTTTTCTTTTCAAAGTGTTCCAAAAAAGTAAAAAAGTAAAATTTCAAAAACCCTCTCGACATTACCTGGTAAAAACTCTTATCTAACGAATGAACTTAGATTTTTTTATTTCCGACGATCCAGCCCCAATTTATGAGGGGCACTGCAACTCGCCTTTTTTTCGAGGCGCGTACGAATAATTGCTGCCATTGCCGTATTTTTAAATATTTCTTTGTGAAAATTTTACATAACAATCTTGAAATGTCACTTTTTAATGTGTAATTGGTTTTAAAAAAGAAATTCGAACTAGTTTCTCACAAAAAATGTTTGCTATTCCTAATAATGAAGTAATGACCCTTATCAAAAGGCCCGTCGTAACTATTTCGTATAACGGTGCCAAAAAAAGAAGCATCAGAAACCCACTCAAAGTGAATGTACGAAATTTGTCCTTTTTGGTAAAATAATTGATAAATTTTAAATATCTGTCGCAAAACATTCATTACGAAGATGCTCTTAGTCCCTTCCTTTCGGCATTCCTAGTCCGAATTTGTTACGCTTGTGATAAGAGGGAATAGATGGAAAAAATAATATTATTTTTTAAGCTTTTCCACTTGTTTTTTTTTTTAATTTCACAATAGAGCACACTTACTCCTCGAAATCCTGTCAAACAAAGGTTTTGGAAAGTGTAAAGGAATCGATTGTCCTTCTTTTCGTAGAACTGATACGTTCCTTCACAAACAATGGATAAAAAGGGAATACGCGTATATATCCTTTCAACTAATCACAATACAATTCTAAACTTTTATACCGTTTCGTTTATATCAAAGCAATAAAATAGTGGCATCACTTAACGTATCACGTTCGTTGACTTTCAGCTTTTTTCTTTTACTTTTATTCGCATCCTAACCCAAAATAAACGAGCTCTCAGATACACAAGCAGCTTCACAGCACTGGGTAATTGAATTCACCATAAAATGTTTGGGAAAAATATACGCTTTTACTACAGCAAAATTCTCAGCGTCATTTTCAATTCGCCCTTGCTTTTCATTCGATTCCTTACCCAGGAGCCAGGGCCTTTCATTTGCAGATATATCACAACTGAGTAAAGTGTCAGTTAAGATGGTAGTAGCGCTAGTTGTGCCAACTGTGCACATATCTGCAGGGTCTTATGGGCAAAAGAATGAAATTGTATACTTACCGCAGCATCACAATTTATTCTTCGATTATTTTTATGGGTTGCTTTTAGAACCGACATAAGAATACATATTATTTCAGCAAAAGTACAAAATGAAAACAGAGTGGCAAACGTGAAAGACATTTTAAGAAGTCAGACAATCAGATCACTAAATCAATTAGTAGCTGTAACTTAAATGCCAATGGAATTGCATGGAAACACTCTTTGCTTTTTATAATAAAACATATACCTTATTGGCACTAAGACAGTAGTGTGTGTTTCGATTTGCACCGAATGGACGCAGAATCTGATATGGGTGTGGTGTGGATGAGGTAGTACAATGGGGGTTTTTAGTTCGCATCCTAGTAATAAAAAGTACCAATCTGCCATGTTGCCTCGGGCTGAATTGCCATAGATGGGGTCTTCAACAAAGTCAAAGTTTGATTGTAAAGCTTTCTACTTATTCCACGGTGACTGAGTAATTAAAAGTTATTTGATTTCTCAAAGAGGTAGATACACCTGAAAGTTAATACGAAAACCAAATAGCTATTGAAACTAACTTTTTCGATTTCAAAATAAATTAGAATTTACTTAGCTTGCTAGAGGCTATTGATGTACTGTACACACTATAGAAAAGGGAAATCATTTTACAGAAAAAAGAGAGAGACACACACACACTAGATCCCTTTCACAAAGTGCAGAGCATCGAATGCGTGGTATTTTTTTCAGTCTAGCTGAAATTTGATTGAAAAAATAAATACACACACACTCGAATATTGAATGAAAAATTGAATTGGGTTTTTTCTCCGTATTTTTAGAGATCTCTCTGTTTTTAGGTTTCGTGACAGAACGGAAAGTAGTTTGCGTCTGAAATAGACGAGGGTTTTAAACTTTTTGAGACCGCTACCAGTTGATGAGAGTATCGTAATGGTTTACGTGTCTGCAAGCTACGTTGGAGGTCGAGAGCAGTAACCTCTACTCTCGACCTCCAACGTAGCCCAGTCCCAGAAACAAAAAAATTTATTTCGACAGAATCGGTATAGAATTGTAGGTCCTTGAAATGCGAGGTTCCAGGAGTTTTGTTGGGCGACAAAATTTGTATTTTTTTTTATTCATTTATTTGTACAAACATTTACGCAAACTCCTACATTCGTAACAATACATTGTCAGTTGTTGAAAAAGTGACATGCACTGATTCCCTTGAACATTAGAGTCGCTTAAAAGATCTCCCAAGCGATTCTGCCGCGGCAGCCGCCAACTCAACTGTCAAAATTAAGTTATACAGCAACAAATGGGAATACTCACACAGACGCGACAAAAAAATACGCAGCGTTTCCACAGAAGAATTGAAGCAAATCGCACAATAAACTGTTCTTGAAAATGTACAATAGCTGCCTAGCCACGACTTGTATACCAATAAGCAAAACTGAGGGAAACCCGGGCTCTTTAACCGTAAACAGAACTCTTCACATGATGGACACAGTAGGCAAGCTCCAAGAAGCTATTGCTATTGTAACCACGGCTTATACAAAGACTTGTCCGAAAGCCAATATGGCTTCAGGAAGGGGCGCTCTACATTAAGAAGCGAAAATCGTGTTGCTGTATTAACATTATAGGTGTCCGCGAAAAGCCGTTAGTTCAGTCCACTGCACAAATATAATTGATGCTTAAGAACAACTTCCAAATTCTTGAGTATCTCTTGCGGATGGTAAAAGATTATCCAAAAGAACGAGGATCTGGAATGAGCTGGAGCAGCATAGGGATCTATGGTTGGACCAGACATCTGGAATATCTCCTACAATGGAGTTCTCTGCTTGGAAATGCTGGAAGTTTATTTTTAAGTTGGATACGCTGATGACGTTGCTTAGGTGATAGCTGACAGCTGCAAGGAATACCGAAAGCCAACAGAGAAAGCTGAACCAAGTGACAAGAACGACAAATTACTGAATTGAGGAACATAGCCTGTCTCTGGCAAACTGAGAAGACTAAAGAAGTGCTTCATTCAAAATAAAAAAATGAGGAATTTCCACTGTTATCGACTTCCACATTGAAACTGAAGTTTAAAAGAGTATCAACGTGAAAAGACATCTTAGAATGAAGCTCAATACGAAACTGAGCTTTTATGGGACCGACCAGATAAAGACGGCCCCAGAAAGTGCATCCTGGCTCACATGCTATCTATTAGAGCCGAATAACAAGTGTTGATGGACCATCAAACTGAGATTTCTTCTGGCAACATCACTCAACTTAACTGTACCGCAGCGAGATTTGAACCGAAGCACTAAAGCAAGAAAAGTACCGGAGACCGCTAGAATCGGTACAGAGGCTCGGTGCCTTGCGAATAGCGAGCGCATATCGCACAATGTTTGAGGCAGCATTTTTTGTAGTTTCAGGTGTCGTACCAATCATTGCAGCACAAAGGTAATACATACACCAAACGGAAGTAGAATTCGGCGTGGAAGCACTAAGACAGCAGAAGTGCCAGGAACGATGGAAGTAGTAATGCAGAGGGTACTGGTCTGCTGGGTTGATTGGAGATCTAAGTGAATGGAGTAACCGGAAGTTAACTACTATGTAACACAGCTCCTCAATGGACCCGGATACTTCAACTCCTTTCCGTACAAGACTGGTAAAAAGAAGTAGCCCTTCGTGCCAATACGGAGATTCGGTGAACGACAACGCTTACCTGACAGTATTCGGGTGCAGTAGATGGGAATCTCTCCCACCATCAGGAAATAAACAAAAGTATCGGAAAAATCCACCATAGTAATTTCATCCAGAAGATGTTAATAGAGGAAGAGGAGGAAGGAGAGGAAGGCTAAGCCCTTTTTTTAGAATATAATGTCACTATTCGAAAAATTGCTAGCTTCTCGCGAAAGGAGATTACCCGCGAAAAACATTTTTTCTTTGATTTCTTCTGAAGTTCGAACCTCAAACCTCATTACGCTAAAGTCTGTGTCGTGTGAAAACAGCATTATGTAGCAGACTCTGAGGCACAAAAAGCAATAATTCCAGTACGTGCCAATGTATTACATTACCGTCGTTACAGTGTCAACAAACCAGCCAGTTATTCAGGAAATCAGTGAGTTCTTTCGGGAGTTAGGGGTGAGTGTAGTTGCTTCAATATAACAAGTAGCCCATAAACACAATCGATTTTCGAACCAAAAATAAATAACTTTGGAAGGTCTGTGCTATTGGGAGACTAGGTATATGCTGGTAAATACATTGATACAATCTGTGTCAACCTTTTCCATTTCAGGGTGAAACTATTAATTTATTTTTTGAAGAGAGACAAAGGTTATTGATTTAGTTGAAGAATGAACACATTTGATAAATCAGGAAGAACTTTGACAACTATCAAAGGGCAAATGATAAAACAATCCATTTGTCTATGAAAGTATCTTTTATTTTTTTTTTTTAAAGTAATCTTAACTAATATCAAGAGCTATTGCCCTAACTTCACAGATAAATCTTTAAGGGTTATCAGTTTCTTGTCTATGAAGCGAAGACTGCTACACTCCGAAGTACGTTATTCTATTTTTCAAAATACCTTTCAAAGTTAAAATGAATGAGGAAGAACAAAAACACGGTTCTCTTCCAACTCATTCTTCATGAATGATGATTCATCTTATTCCCCCATCCCCCTGCTGCCTGCTAACACATACCATCTGGCATCATTATAATGAGAACGTGCTCTTCTTCACATCAAATCAATTGAAAAGAACCACAGAAGATGAAGAGAAACGAGGTGACGGAGAAACAAAACCAGTAGCAGAAAAAAAAAATTGATGAAAAAAAAGTACACCATTCATTATTCTTGATTAAGGCATAATGGATCCTTATACAATATCCTCATCACAAGTATCCTAATCAATTACGTCCGTGAAGTATCTCTGTCTTATCAAGTTTTATCTGCACGGTCTTTGAAATCATTCAATACACCCCAGACCCGATGCTTTTCTTATTTCTTTTAGTGTCCTTGTAAGAAGCCAAGGTAGAGAAGTGTTTGCAGCTGAACCCAAATAAAATAAAAAAAAGAAGCAGAAAAACGAGAAGCAGAAGCAAACTTAGAAACAAGAAGAAACAAGTGAAATCTATTGAACGATAAGCGCAAAGTCCCACCAATCTTCACCTCCAAAGATTATTGGATATCGTTAGTAGAGAAAAATACATCCGGGATAAGAGTTTCTTTTCTTTTTTTTTTTTTTCTATTTACAAGCGACGAACTGAAAAAATTGTATCACACTGGCTAGTAGTTGGTTTAATCACGTTGATAAGTGTATGATTGAATGGACGTTGGGGAATGTATGTACATAATTAAAGCAGCATCGCTGTTCGATTCTGTTTAAAACTAACCATAGTCAAGTCATAGTCAAGTCTTTGTGGACGACAAACAATCTCAAAACTCGCCAACTAAGTCTGAATTTGAACTATTACTTGTTTCAATTTAAAAATCACAAAATTTAAGATGGCGAACGCACAAATAATTAAATAGGGTGGCGCACGAAGGCTCTGGAAACTCTGGATCTTAACGCATTATGCTGACGTTCAATTTAACACCGATTCCAAACGGCAAAGTGACAGCGTTATTCAGGGCAATGTAATTACTCCCAAAAAACTTTATCGATTCCTCTCAAAAGGTTATACCAGATATTTCATATTTTTGTAATTGAAAAAAAAAGTCAAAAATAGATGTCTTACCAATATCGCTTATACCAATAATGGCAAAAGTCTTTGAAAAATTGCTACTGAAAAGACTAAGCAAAGTCATAGAAGAAAAAAATCTAATCCCAAATCATCAGTTTGGATTTAGAAAAAAACATTCCACGATATACCAAGTTCATAGAATAACGGATCCAGTTGAAAAAGCATTAGAAGAAAAAAAGTATGTTCGGCTATATTTTTAGATGTTGCTCAAGCATTTGACAAGGTATGGCATGAGGGGCTAGAGTACATACTGCAAAGGGACCTACCCAGGCAGTATACTACGAAATACTAAAATCTTATATCTCAAACCGGCTCTTCAGAGTACGGTATAATCAAGAATATTCAAAACTTAAGAAAATACAAGCCGGTGTTCCACAAGGAAGCGACCTAGGACCTGCCCTGTATTTGCTATATACAAGGGATATTCCATTGGATAACAACACCATTATGGCTACTTTTGCAGATGATACTGCAATTTTGGCACCCGGTAAGTGCGTCGTCAATGCTGCTGAGAAATTGCAAAATGCCGTCGACACCGTTAGTGATTGGACCAAAAAATGGCGTATCAAGCTCAATGAAGCTAAATCTGCACATATAAACTTTACAATTAAAAAGTTAAGCTACGTTCTTCGTATATATTCATCAACAATCAAGCTGTACCTTACACCAATACGGCCAAATACCTTGGGATGAATTTGGATGCAAAGCTAAAATGGAAAGAACACATCAAAAAGAAAAGGGGAAGTATAGAAAAATGTACTGGTTACTCGGTAGAAATTCTGACTTATCTGTAGAAAACAAAATAATGCTTTATAAACAAGTACTTAGACCTATTTGGACCTATGGAATCCAATTATGGGGCTGTACAAAGAAAACAAGTAATGAAATCATCCAAAAGTTTCAAAACAAAGTCCTTCTTGGAATAGTAAACGCACCATGGTATATAATAAGATTTACATCGTGACCTACAAAAAGAAATGGCTACAGAAGTTGTAAGAACACATGCTGTATCACACAATCAGCGACTGCAGAGTCATATCAACTCTGAAATGGAGTCCGTATTAAATACGAGAAGCAATGTTCGGGGATTAAGAAGAACCAAGACACACAAGCTAATGGTCTAAAAGTCATGGGAAGCATTAAAAGTTTAAGCTTCCCTTAAAGCGATTATATTATTGAGAAAGAAAAATCTGTTGTCGATCGTTCATAGATTGGTTCTGGTTGAATACTGCCAAGTGTCTTTTGAAGATTTCCTTCTGACAAAAAAAAAAAGAAGAAATAGATCCACAGTTTTAGTTAGAAATTCCAAACACTACACTTCTAAATTGGATTCATCTCCTCAATCAAAAACACTTTGGAATAATCTTCGACCAATCGGATTGTCTAATTCCAAAAATGTTTCAAAATGTGAAATTGATTTTGATGAACTAAATAACTATTTTTTTGAAAATGGTGCTAATGACTTAAGTCAACTTGTCGGAAAGTATCAACCCACTGTTTCAAGCGATAAGAAGTTTTGAGATTGAAACCGTGAATGAAAGTTGCTTTGAATTGATCAGATCTAATGCTGTTGGGGAAGATGAGATACCACTTCCTTTTATCAAACTTATTCTGCCAGGGTATCCCGTAATTCGTGTTATATACTTTGGGATGTGATTCTTGGTCATATTTTAAGAAAAAAATTGTTTTACAGTAAAGTCCGTTTCTCAACTTTGACATCACTTTTCGACAATTTAAAAAAAGGGCTAACTTTGTTGTACCCTGACCTGTGTTAAATATGATTTCTCTGTCAATACTGATGATAGAGACCTTACTTTTGACTTTATTTCTTGTAGAAATAATAATCTTTAAAACTGCATTTAATTTGGGTTCCTATAGGCTAAAAGATGGCAGATTTTCAGTTTTAAATGGTGTTCAAATGCAAAAAAATTAAACTATGTTAGCATCTGACTTCAGACCGATAAGCATTTTACCGTTCTTGTCGAAAGTCTTCGAAAGATTAATGGCAGAGCAAATAACACAAAATTTGTGTCTACATAATCTTCTCTATGATGGTCAATTTGGTTTCAGAGCTGACCACAGTTGTTCAACTCAATCTAACGTTTTTTTTTTTTCAACTAGTGCTTATTTCGTGAATAGTAACACTAAGCTCATGTCTGATTTGACAGATAATTAGTTTTATAATTCCGCTGAACGAATATGATTGTGTATACGCGATGGTTGTGCGCCTGCTATTGACTTAGAGAAGATGACGATTTTACCAAAAAAAATCATCTTTTCAGATGAAGCTCATTTTGATCTTGGCGGATCAAATGCGACAAGTAAAATTGTCGCATTTGGGTTACAGAAAACCCGCACGTTCTTCTTCTTTTCTTCTTTTCCATTTCCGGCGTTACGAGTAGTGATCTTGAAGTGATCACAACTCTCCCACTTTTCTGCTTCACACCCATTTCCTTCCAGAACATCAATCCAAACGTCAAGTGCTCGTTGCAGAAAACCCGCACGTATACATTGAAAAGCCGACACACCCAAAACGAGTCACTGTTTGGTGCGGATTTTGGTCCAGAGGTATTCTTCGAAAATGAGCAAGGAGTGCCCGTTACAGTCAATGGCGATCGTTATCGGGCCATGATGAACGAAGAGGAGGATATTGGCAACATTTGGTTTCAGAAGAATGGCGCTACGTGATAAACAGCCGAAGTTACACTCGATGTTTTGCGCCCATTTAAAACAAAAAAATGTTATTTGGCGGACCCTTTACAAGACTGGAATATGATAAGGGACATGTGACGCTTCTTTGCCTTCTCGATTTCTCGAAGGTTTTTGACCAAGTAAACCACAAAGTTTTCATCTGGAAACTTAAAGATCACTTTGGCTTTTGTAGCTCTACAGTGATACTTCTTGAAAGTTATCTCGATAACAGACAGCAAATTGTTGTAAATGACACTTTTTCTAACCTGTAAAACCACAAAAGTCAATCTTAGGCTCTATCCTTTTTTGTATGTATATTAACGACCGTTTGTAAATATAGTTAAGTACATCTCTACGCTGATGACGTTCAATTATACATTGCTCGGTCATTTAAATGTGGAGTTGAACTTGTAGGTAAATTAAATGAGGATCTTTGACACATCTGCTCGTGGTCTAGAACAAAAAGATTATCACTCAATGCCGAATAGTCACTAGTTTTACCAATATCTTAAAATAAAATTGGATTTGATTGCTTACAGGATATTTACGTATCTTCAGATAAACTAAATATTGATCAAACTGCAACTAGTTTGGGTTTCTTTTCCCTAAACTCTATTTCATCGGGATATCATCATACAAAAAGAGTTGTAGGTAAAATTTAAATTTCCCTCAGGAAATTTTGGATGGCTGCTTGCGTTACTCTCACTGATACAAGGCAAAGACTTGTAAAAAATCTCATTTTACCTTTGATTACCTATTCAGAAGTTGTATATCCTAATATCTATTCCTTATTCCCACGTAAACTTCAAGTCGCGTTTAATGATTCCATTAGATATATATACGGGCTTCGAGGATATGACCATGTTTCTCTTTATGTAATGAATTTTTGGTGCACCACCTTAAAACATTATATTGATGCCAGAAATTGTATTTTCCTACATAATCTTTTAACTGATATGGCTCCGGTGTACTTATTTGTTCGAAAAGCAAAGATTTGCCCGCTCGTATTGAACTCTTAGTCTTATCCCATCACGTCACAAATACCTTAGTTCTATTCGTTTATTTTTCATTTACGCAGTTAAATTATGGAACACTTTACCAATAAGCATAAGATCTATTTCTAATATGACTCGCTTTAAAACTGCTATCTTTCACTAGATGTTATGGAAATGATTTCAATCACTAAGCAATTACTTCGGAAACTAAATTGACTACAGAAAAAAGCGCAATTATTATGACACATAAGGGCCACCGATTCAATGACATTGATGTTAATTCTGCAATGAAGCAAATATTTTTTCATCCTCGGTTGTGGTAGTCCTCAAAAACATATAAGTTCACTGGTCCAGCTAGTACCACCACAGATATTTGAAGAAGAGGTGTTCTTCTACGTTGGCAAAACTGTGTGCCGTTGGGCTCCGTTTTGTCCCCGATTCTCTTTCTTATTTTCATAAACGTTCTCTTGTCTGAAAATCCTAAGCCTCTTGGTTGTTTTGCTGACGACTTAACCCATCGCTTTTCATACTCGTTTCCAGATTCGAGACTGGAACCGTTGCGTATGATAAGTTCATTGAATTCTGACCCTACACAGCATTGTTACTAGCGGTAATAATAACCGTTCTCTCAAAGGGCATGGTTGGAGAAATACGCTAGACCCTAGGGCTCTCCACTCTATTGCACCACCCTCTTATAATGTTTTGAAACACATTATAAGGCGTTAGTGGGTTGGGGAGGAAGCTAGGCGTAATAAGGCTGAATTCTGTCTAAATAAAGAGCAAGTTGGATCTCTAAGCCACGCAACGCCAAGAAGTGTCTAGGAGGTTGTGAAAGCAGATTACAAACTATGATGAAAAAACCTTATAAGCAGCAGCATCATAATACACCGAGGCTTAGATTTATAACAAGTCACATGGCTTGGACAAGGGAATGGGAATCCAATGTTTTAAGTGCAGAAAAAATTTAATTTTTCAAAGATTGTTTTGCTTATTGCGGTCGTGTTACGTTACTTATCATTTCATAACGGCTTAAATTTCGGACCATTTTACTAATTACACTACGAAAGATCTTTCAGCAAAGTGGCACCAACAAGCTATGGAAACCTCGTAGCCTTACGCATTTCAAGGACCTACAGTTTTATGCCGATTCTGAGCGGCTTAGTGAGGAAGCGCTTTTTATGGCAGTTGTACTCTCAAAGGAATTGCCAATTCCGCCCAAAATGCAAAAGCCGAAGAAAAACAATTTCATTTTTCTAGTGGGAATCGAAACTCGAACATCACACCCACCTTACGACAAGAGCGCCGCCAGGTATTGTGTCGTACGTCGCGTATAGTAAATGACCGCGACGGAATGAAAGAATTTCTTGCGAAACAAACAAACAAAATGTTGACACGACAGACTCTTCAGTTGCAAAAAAAAAATGTACCTACCAATTCCAAGAAATAAAAACAAGGCTCAAGAAAGAAGAAGTAAAAGATCTTAATTTTAAAAAGAACAATGATTAAACAAAATGAGAAAATTTCCTACTAATAAATTTTTCGGAAAAGCTCTGAATTCTATCCCAAGTCAATTCCATAGAAAAGCTATCTCATGTAAACGCTTTACGACACCATCATCATCAAAATTTATAAAGCCATTTCAAATCCCTTGTCATTTCTGCTTCAAATTAATTCTCTTTTATTCCACATCTGAAGTCACAAAATAATATCCTCGGGGCAAATTGATTGCCTATCACTAGGCAATTTACAAAATAATGGATTAAATAGCAGCAATATAAATTGCACATCCTTCATGTTCTTCCTTCAGATCTCTAATGAGCCATTCAATCGAAATAAATTCAAAATCGAATCTCAGGACGACGACTTCGACACCTCAAATGATTTGCCAAAAAAAAAAAGAGGAAAGGTTTGCCATACTTCTTGTCTTCTTCTTAAAAAAAAAAACGAAAAAGTAGAAGAAGAAAAAAAACCTATCCTTTATTCCCGCAATAATCCGCTTTCGGCGTTGATGTCCTCTTTTTTGTCATCATCCTTAGTGGAAGCGGAAAATTGAGTGAAAAAAGTCTGAATGTAGATATGTGTGGCTCATTCATTTCTTATTACACTTTTGCCTTTTCTTCGTCACATTTTTCTTTAATTGAATGTGTTTCTCGTCACGGGGGAAATAGAAAATGGAAGTGAAACTGTGAGTATGAGCATCAACGACAGAGGTATCGCTCGCACCACAAACTCCGCTTGCCATACACTACCCCTACATACTCGTGTAGGGTAGGTTTGTGTACCTACCACTAAACGCATTTTGGATGAGCTGGGAGTAAAATTTACTGGTTTTTTTATGGCACCCAAAATGGAATTGACATCAAGCGTCTGGGAACTGGTATAGTGCTTTGTCAGAAAAGTCATCATCATCACGTGATTCAGTTCTTCTTTAAAGGAAATTCGCACAAAATTGAAAATTGTCCTACATCCAATGTAGAAACGACACGACACGAACATTTCCTTTTTTTTCACCATTACACCCTCGACTACGCTTGTACTTAAAATAAAAAAAGAAACAAAGTAACGACTGACTCTTTCTTCATATACGACTGTGTTCACAAGTCAGAAGTTTCTTTTAGTTTAGTTCAAATTTGCAGAAGAAAGTGAGAATTTATAACACACTAAAATATGAGCCTAACCCCAACACAAAAGTCCCCAAGTTTACAATGGAATCGAAATTGATAGAATAGAAGAAGTTTCTTAATACGAGTACACATCACGTACAGATATGCGAACGGCGAACGTATAAGGAAATTGTTTGCGAAAAGGAAAAATAACTTTGACGGCTTTATGGAAAACTCAAAGACTACTTTTTCTCTTAAATATGAAAATTGGTTTGGAATGAAGCGCGTTTATTTTGCATGGGATTTATAGAAAATTGTATGGAGACTTTGGATTATGGTAAATAGGTATGTGTGTATCATTTTACTTAAGCTTAAGCTTAATATTTTCTTTCTCTTTTTTGTGATATGATAAGCTACTAACAATGGTGGAAATGACGAGATTTTTCGTCTGAAGTCTGGGAGTAGAGAACTCTGCCTTCCTTATTTAACATACGTTGCTTGGCATGAATTCATTTAGGTATTAGGTAAGACCTTGAGCATAAAGAGCATAATAAGTTATAAGGTGATGACGTTACGCTGTTATGAGTGACTGTAGTCGCAATACAAAAAAGGGAGTGATCTCATTGAAAAGATAAGGTTCAGATGAGCTCTACGGCTAGGACGAAAATAACGTAAGGTTATTGTAAAGTAAATGTTTAAATAGGACGCTTTGTTATTGTGTTGTTTACAAATTAGAGCGGTCTGGTATTGAAAATCTTGTGGTCAAAGAACACATCTGCAAAGTGTCTCCATTGTGAGGTAGTTTTTGTTACGTAACAATATTCGGTGCGTTACAATTACGCTGCGGAAGAAAGTATTTGGCAAAATAGACAAATAGACATAGCGGAGTTACAAAAAGCAGAATCTGAGCAGATGCTGCAAAGTCATGCGTTCCGAAAATTAAAAAAGAGAATTTTTACAAAGTCACGAGTTTCTTAACGCAGTTTTAAGGTAGGTATACGATGGCGCAGTAACTGCGCAGTGAACGCATGAAAAAAAAAGTTTTTACTACAAAAAGAAAACGATTGTTCAAAGAAAAAGATGGAGTCTAAAGAAAAGTAAGCAAATATAAAAGGACGGCAAACGACGCCAGTTTCCTTGCCGCTCTTTTCTCTTCAGTAAGGTTTGCCAACTGCCATTTCATTATGGAAAGATATACGAGCCAACATTAAGTCGAAATTATTAAAATTTACTACCGAAATTCGGAGTAAATGGCCTCAACGTTAAGAGCGCTAATTCCAATTTATGGTCGTCATAATCGTCGCAGCAGATCATTAATTGAGCATCTAGTGGAAAAATTTGAATCCACAGGCACAGCACAAAATGTTCCCGTGGACAAAGAAGGGCCCGTAGTGTCGAGAATATTGCTGTCGCTAAGGCTTCAATTGCAGAAAGCCCAAATGTGTCTCCCACACGTCGTTCTCAAGCGTTGGGCATTACTGTGACGTCGTTGTGGCGAATTTTGCGAAAAGATCTTGGAATCCTTACAAGATTAAATTGACGCAAGAACTGAAGCCGCTTGACCACCAGAAGTGTCGTATATTCGTGAATTGGGCTGAGCAAAAACTTGAAAATGATTCGGATTTTCATCGAAAAATCATCTTCAGCGATGAGGCTCAGTTCTGGCAGAATAGCTTCGTTTATAAACAAAATATGCGGTATTGGTTAGGCAGCAATCCACACGTAGGTACTCCATGAGTCATCATTAAAAATAATAAATAGGGTGGCGCAACAGAGCAAGAAGCCCCTGGGCCTAGCGCATTTCTCACAACCATGCCTTCTGAAGGAATGGAGGGGACCTACAATTTTCCGCCGGTTCCGAACGGCTAATAGAGAAAGCGCTTTTCATGGCAATGAATTTACTAGCGAAAGACTTGCCAATTCCACGCGAAAGGCGATACCCGTGAAAAAACAATTTTGCCTCTGCTGGGATTCGAACCTCGAACCTCTGGGTTAGCAGGTGGACATGCTAACCATCGCGCCACGGGTACCACTATGAGTCATCATTGCATCCCCAAAAAATTACAATTTGGTGGTGTCATTGGGCCGTACTTCTTCCGTGGTGATCAAGACCGGCACGCTACCGTTCAATGGTAACTAAATATTTTTGGCCCCAATTGGATGATATGGACTTGGAGGACATGTGGTTCCAACAGGACGGCGCGGCGGCGTCACAAGCCACACAGCGAATGTCACAATCAATTCTTTCAATAAACCAGGTTTGGAGAACGTGTTATCTCACGAAATGGTTCAGTTGTTTGGCCGCCTCGGTCGTGCGATTTGGCGCAGTTAGACTATTTCCTGTGGGGCTACGTCAAGTCTATGGTTCATGCCAACAAGAAAGCGACGATTGATGAACTTCATACGATTTATGCTTAAAAAACGTCGAAAATTTGGTTCAGCGTCTGGACTTCTGCAAGCGTGCCCGTGGCGGTCGTGCAAAAGAAATCGAGTTCCATACATAATGGCATTAAACGTACTTTCACAGGAATAAAGAATTTCATTGATATTCAAAACCGTTTTTGTTTTATTTAAAAACTTTTGTAGCGCTCTTATTGAAAAACCCGATATTATAAACGCCGAGTCTCATGGCGTGTCTTCCTATCAGACAATTTCCGGTAGTGACATTGATTACGGAGCTAACGTGTAATCTGGTTATGGATAGCAAATATCTTGTCTCTTGTGCGTTGTAGATCTAGCTCTGGCCGTATATGTTTTGTTGCCACACACGTGGTGATATTGTTCCACCTATAATTTTTTCTATCCATTGCCTCTTGCTTTAGCATAAGTTTACATGTAGCGATTGGTATACCAATATTCTATCTGCTGGTTGAGATCGGTAGAACGGTTCCATTTCTGGCGAGCTCATTGGCTTTGCAATTACCAAGGATATCTCTGTACCTCGGCACCTAAAAGATAGGCGACAGTTGAGGGTGGTTACTGAAATCGTAGAAACAGCGCCAAGTTATTTGAGGGCTGCTTGACTGTCTGAGATGGATACTCGCTGAGGATATCACGTTTTCTTTTAGCCAAGATAGGACCTCTTTGATCGCCAGAATTTCCACTTGGAACACGCTACAGTGGTTTGGAAGGCGGAATTTAGAGTAACACCACTTGTGCTTTTAAGGCCTGACATAATTAGACAATTATCACATATTTACAAAAAAAAATAAAAGACAGTCAATTCATTGTCACTACCACAAACCAGGGGTAATATCATTCAAACGCAAAATTTTAAACTATACAATTCCTTTAAATTGAATTTTTTCTTATGTTTCACAAAATTCAATCATTTTAATTTTCGTATATGTTTTTGTGTTTATCAAAAACAGTATAAGAAAAACAACTTTTTTTTTCATCATAATTCTTTTTTTGTTTAATACATTTTCAACTAAACTTGATCAAAAATTAGCACACTGGTCATTCTGATAGCGGTTGCTTACGTTGTCAGAATTAAAAAAAAAAAATGGATTATCGTTCAGTAGGTCTGACGCTATCGTCCCTACTAAAATTAATCAATTTTATTTAAAACAAAAAATGGTACGAACGATAAGAACAAACACATTTATTAATTTCAAAGCAGTCCGTTGAAAATGACGTTGGAGCGCAGCAGGTAAGTCCCTTACGGCGCGGCGCTTGGCGATAATGATTTTTAACTTTTCCAATACTAGGAATTTGTCTGGCATATTTTCAATGGATTTTTCTATCGAAATATAAAAGAAAATAAGAAATCGATACTTCGAATTAGCAAAGTTTTTCAATTCAACACTTTGAAAAGTTCACCCAACAATTTCCACTGTCTTTACCTTTAACACCCAGACATAAACTGTTGGCTTTTGGAATAAAATAAAGAAATAGAAGAGCAATAGAAGCAAGTGTGATGAAGAGTAATGCTAATGTAGACATAAACATGTGTTTCGCTAATTAATTTCAAAGCAAGAAATAAGGGGGTTTAATTTTAAATCTGATTGAATCGAAGCTCAAGAAGTCAATTTATTGTGAAGCTTCGTTGCGTAAAGTAAGTGTGATGTGACATTAATGTGGGCTTAAAAAATTCCCTTTTTTTCTATCGGAGATTTTTTAAAAACAACAGGAGCACCCAGGCCTAAATACTTTGAATTTGTACTATTAAATAGCAACCATCTTTTGCTAAAGCTTTCCCAGGTGTTCGGAAAAAACAGAAAACGTTGCCATGATAAAACACACTCACAGCGTAAGGGCTTCGCTGTGTCGCCATTTCTCTACAAGATTCAAAGAGTTTGGTATCACTTATGACCGAATCAAGAGGCAAATTACCGTACACGTGATCGAGTAATACGTGACTGAATTATTTGAGTTTGGCATTACGTCTAACTTTATCGTACGGTTTTGTATCGCAATTTTTTCATCAGTATTTGAACGAATTGAAATCAATAAATGGATAGCAGAGAGATCATCTGCAATTTAAAGCGAACTTTGAGAGAAAAATGGCACTCACTTACTCGATCACTCATGCGGTAATTCGGCTTCAGCATCTCGATTCGACTTCGGCTTCGACGCCGTTACGTGCGGGGGCTTCGTGTTCACTTTGCATTGACAGTATAGTTTTGTTGTTGTGTTCTACCAAAACCAAAAGCTCAATCCAACTAAACTTTTTGCTTTAAGTCGACCACGTTAATCGTTACGTGGTCCTGTACATGAACCAACGTAAAATCGATGTGAAAGAGTCATTGAGGAAGGATGTACCGATTTCCTATGACTGAGCTCCTAAACGTCAGCTGAAAAAGGAGCTAAAGCGGCTTTGTTATTCACGCATTAAGCCTAAGTAGCTAAAGAGAAGTGTTCCTTACACCGTATGCAAAACTCTATCTCTTAGTACATACTTACACCACCGCTATGAATCAAAAATTTAGTTTTCGACTCATAGTCCAAGCCCTTAAAAGTTCGAGTCTGTGCGTCCTCTTTCACTCGACACCTTAGTCAGATTTACTATATAAATAGATTTATGTGACATAATTACAGACAAATTAGAGCTGAGAATGTGTTAGCTTATGTAAAAGATCGTTTTCTTTTGCGAGCAAGTAGCGCCCTCAGAACTACAAGAACGTACACTATATCTTTCATTACGTTACCATTTTTATGAGGTGCTCGTTCTTTTTTTCATCAAACAAACCTGCAGAACGTACCACTTGGCGTTGCGTTGCGCTAAAGTGAATTACTAAAATACGGAAATACACACCGTCCCAATAACGAATGTATCCATAAGTAGAATGTAACCACCAAAAAAGAATGAAAAAAAAACATTTGAGGTCGTAGAAAAAAATCTTTTGCTGAGTCAAAGCGATCAAAGAGAATAATGAGGTTACATGAGAAAAGGAAGACTCAATGTGCTAAGGATTAATTAAAACCAGTGAAGCAAACAAAGCAGAAATAATTTGTGGTTTGAACAAAACATAAAAACAAACAAAAACGAGAACTTAATGAGAACAAGTTAGTCTATATATCTTACCAATTATTGTTATAAGAATCATTAGGCCCAGCAGAACAGATGTGAATGCCATTCGGATGAGCTCGGCAATGTCTTCGGCGGTGGTATCGGTGTCATTGCTGCTGTCAAAAAGGCCACTCTGATTAATACTAGTATTGAATAGGAACAGATTAGCGTAAGAATTGTTGCTATTATTGCTGTCGTTAAACAATGTTCCAATATTGGCATCTTGTAGTGTTGAGTCGTTTGAAAAGAAGCTATCTACCTCGTTGGAGATGAGATATGAATCTGGACTGCCGTTGTCTATGAAAACGTAACCAAAGGCATCTGAAATGAAATGATTAATGTGTTTCGTAAGTCTTAATTGTTGCTATTTATTTTGAATGTTTGTGTTGAATGAACACTGAAATGATTTAATGTGAAAGTATGAAACAAAAAAAGGTGTCAGACATTAAGTTAAGGCGAAACAACCAAAATTATGAATGGATTTTACCTGACCGACCGACGCATAGTGGGGTAGGAGTAGTGGTTTTGTGCTTTAAGCTATTTTGATAAGTTTAAAGTAATTTCTTAAGTTTTAAAGCCATTCATAAGAGTAAAAATAAGTTTCAATTTTATTTGTTTTAAGAAAATACGAATTTGTTAGCAAACTTACGTGTCACCGTTGGATTTCGTTTTCGGAATATTAGGATATCCATGGTGCCGCAGTTTGTGAATGAAATTGGCCTTAAGGTAATGTGAAATAAAGTTTTTTGATATTTCGATCGTTTTTGAGATATCGATACTTGAAGCCAAAAACTGAAGTAAAAAATGTTCGACTTCAAATATCAGTAGGTGTGTTTCTTTACTGAAAATTGCCACGAAATGCACCGAAATTCGGCGAAAGTCAGTGTGATGTCGTTCCAGCAGAGCGATTTTTCGTAGCACTGCACAAAAGAGAGTACGCTCACGAGAGAGTAAAAAATTTCACCACCCTGCGAATTTCTGCCGCTAAAATTTCAGCGGACAGAAACCATGGACTGTCAAATTGAAAAAAAAAAAAAACCTCACAAAACAATTGAAGTTTGCAAAAGTTTGGCGCGTTTTGGGCAAAAAATTTATAATTTCGAATAAAAAGTTGAAAATAAAGTCAAAAAGGAAAACAAAACACAAAACTTTAATATTCAGTGTTCGCCTAACACTTTTAGGCGCATTCAAACAGGTGAGTGAGTGAATTTTGTGTTTTTATTTTTGTAGCAAACCAATTTTTTTGTGTGTTGAAACAAAATCTAACATTTTCTTTTGATTTCAGACGAAAACTACTAAGAACAACTCCAACAGCATGGTTTGGAGCAATCACAAGACGATTGCTTTGTTCCAAACATAATAGTGTCGGAAGTTCCGTCGATTGAAGCTCCGAGCGGGAGCTGACGAAAATGCAAAAGACATTTATGTAGAAGCACCCACTAAGTTGCTTCTGGCGGAACTTGAAATGTTACTCCCCAAAGTAGGGAAAACATTTAATTTAAGAAACAAAACAAAATATGGATCCTGATTGCAGCCGAGCTTGCTAAGGAAGGGTATAGCTTCAGCGTCGCCCAGGTTCAGGGAAAATACCAAAGCTTAGAACGTCGGTACAAGCTGTAACGAACCGTCACAGTGCGGATATTTTGTTCAACAAAATTCGGGCGATATACATAAGATATATGTATATCGGAAAAATCAAACAACAAGCACACCGAATACCACCGCACCCGCAGCAACACACAAGTTACATACACATTTCCAAGTTTCCCATTCACCCCACTCGTTGTACGCAAACACAGGTATCAGCACGCGACATTGGATATGCATTCGCCACAAACAACGATCAATGGGTTTTGCTCATTTATAGAGCTCACACTCGCTTGTTGTAGGAAATATGATATAGGGATGTAACTCGCACAGGTAAAATTAAGTTTCTGCTCCGCTTAGGTAGAGTGTACATAATACTTAATTGAAGCTTGGGTTCCAGTACTTGGTACTAACCCCAAATTACTTTTTGAAAGGACGGCACCAGCTATCCTAGTTTGTTTATTCCTCTTTCCACTCCGTCTGAGTGTAGGGAGGACAGGCGACAGGCTGAAAAGTCACCTGATTATTCTTCAGCATTGTACGCTGAGGACAGAGTCCGGAAAGGCTCAAACGTTTATTCCGTATGAATTCCCGTCAGGAATCCTCACGGACATTAGAAGCTTCTGCCGCAAAAGTGGTTTCAACGATAATTCCATAGCATTGGTGCTTTGGACATAAGGCAGAAGCGAGATCCTGCTTGTTTATTCCTCCTTCCCCTCCTCCTGAGGGTATCGAGGACAGGCTTGTAGCCACCCGTTTATTCTTCGGCATTTGAGCTGAGGACAGAATTACTGTGTTTATTCCTCTTTTCCTTCTTCCTGAAGGTATCGAGGACAGGCTTGCAGCCATCTGATTATTCTTCGGCATTTGAGCTGAGGACAAAATTACTTGTGTTTATTCCTCCTTTTCCTCCTCCTGAGGGTATCGAGGACAGGATTGCAGCCACCTGATTATTCTTCAGCATTTGCGCCGAGGACAAGATTACTTGTGTTTATTCCTCCTTCCCTTCCTCCTGAAGGTATCGAGGACAGGCTCGTAGCCACCCGATTATTCCTTGGCATTTGCGCTAAGGACAGAATTACTGTTGTATATACTATTTTAAGTAAAACCTATTGTTATTAAGACGATAAATAAAAAGGAATTTATAAAAAAAAAAAAAAGTTGGTCGTATTTGGTTATTTTGGCTAAGTCTTGGTGGAATCTTTATCTCGACTTATGGTGCTTCGTCGAGAATACCTTGGACAGGCTGAGCTTACCTCAGCCTTAGAAAGAAAGCATCGCAAAGCAAACAAAGCTTAACAACAGCAAAACTGGAGGAATAGATTGATATGTCCTTTCGAGAGGTATGTATTCTCTCAAACAGGGATCTTTCGATCCTTAAGTGCGTCCTGGAACTCCAACTCCGAATAAATAGGAACAATATTTTCAATATTCACAATGCAATTTCGGCTTCCTCTACTTCCACTACTGAGCTCCAAAAGCATTACCAGCTCTTCTTCGTCCTCCGAGTCTTCGAGGAGTATTTGAAAAAGATCTTCATCAGACTCTTCTGTCAGTTTCAAAATGATATTTAAAAATTCCATTGCTAGTTTTCACTGAAAAGATAAAATACTTCTAATTCGCGAATTAAAACTTTAAGCACTAATTTACTTAACTCACATGCCACTTTTTTGTTTTGACGTTTAGCGAATGTTTTTCGTTCGAGACCGTTTCTTTACTTTTGAGATAATTACGCTCTTTCAGAGAGTTTGTCAGAGTTTGTGAGAGAGTTTTACCCCCACTCCTTAAAAAGTAAAGAAACAGACCTAGTATCTCGAAAAGGAAGCGAGATATAGGAAAATTTTATTTAACATTTTCGTTTCATTTTGGCATAGTTAAGCCAATTTCATCAGATTGCTGGGCCACGCGTATCCTATCACGGATATCCCCCAAAAACAACAATTGGGACTCTTTAAAAATCTTTAAAAAACACTTTAAAAAAAAATTTCCGGCAAAAGCTTAGCACTTCTGCTTTCACGCTTATATTAAGGAAATATGAAAAATTAACGGACCTGCTTAACTTTTGCCGGAACAGAAGACATCAAACAAAGCTAAAAAAGCACTCGGTCTTCACACCACCCAATTAATAAAAAAAATTTCTAAATTTTTGAAAAAAATAAATAAAATGTGCACATCTTTACATTTCTCAACACAATTTGGTTTTTTAATCGCACAATAAGTAGCAACAGGGGACAAATTATCGCACTCGTGATCGAGTAATAAGTGACTTAATTATTTGAGAATCCCAACACAAAAAAAAAAATGTTTTCCACGGGTATTGCCTTTTACGAGAAATTGGCTAGTCCTCGGTTTATCAGCTCATGGCCATTAAGAACGCTTTCTCGATCAACTCGGCTGAAAATTTAAGCTGCCTTTCATTCTCTCCCAAGGCATGGTTGTGAGAAATGCACTACGCCCTGGGGCTCCTCGCTCTGTTTATTTTTAATTTACTTATTACGTCTCACGTTATCGAGCACTTTAGTACCACAATTTGAAATTCTTTCTTCAGCATTTCAACGAATTGAAAACAATTAATGGACAAGCAGAGTGATAATGAGCAATTCAAATTTCGATTTTCAAAGGAAAAATGGCATTCGCTCACTCTGTCACTGATGAAGTAATTCGACCCCAGTAGGTATATGAACAGCTTTAACGCACTGGGCATGGCTTTTCTAAAATAGGGTAAAACATAAAAACAAAACAAATACACTTTATGAAAAGCAACAGCTTTTGTTTGTATACAAAAAATTTCAAAGTGACCTTTTGGGCATCACTGATCTCTTTGGAGTTGCCCCAGTGCGCGACGTATTTATTTTTCTTTCTTAATGGTCTTTTATATTATCAAAGGATTTGCTTTGCTGGATTCTGGCACAAACTCTGTTACTCATCCTTCATTTGTACCAAATGTAATTAAATTTCAAAGATATTCTGTTCATATAAAAAGAAATCGCTTTCCGAAAGATTAAACTGAGTATGTGCACAAGATTGCGCGGCCATAAAATACCCTATCTCTGAATTCAAATTAAAAATTATTTCAAATTAAAAAGTCCTTGGGGCAATGAAAGAACAAAAAAAAAAGAAAAAGAGATTAACTGCTTCCAACCTCAGGCTAAATGACATAAATTCTTTTTTATAGTTGGCCTTTTTCATTTGTTTATTTTGTTCCTCTCCCAAAGGATCAAGGAAAGTACAAAAACAAAATTATTCACCCTGAATATTCAAATAAAGAAAGACACCGAAAAGCGCAGGTGAAAGTGTGTCATTTCGAAATATACGCCATTTCACACTGAGCAAATAAATTCTTTTCGATTGGCATAATGGGAACAAAATTGATACAGATGATGACAGTCGGGCTGTTTTGTGGTAGAGAGGAGTGTAATGCGAAAACAAACGTGTCCCCATTACCCTTGAACATTAATGGCAGAACGTGATATATATTCTTTTTTTTTCACTTCTGGGACGGAGAAAAAAACTCGTAAACAGTGCCGTTTTCGCGTAGTTGTCACCGTGATGATGTCTTTGTTGTCCGAACCCCATTGTGATTTATTTACTTAGGCTATGAGATCCGGCACCTTACCCAACAGTAAACAAACAAAGCACAGAGAAGCTGTGGTGCTTTTTTTCTCTCGTGACAGTTCCGTCATTGTTGTCCTGTTCCGGCTTGATTTGCTTTATTTTCTTCAGCCTTTGATGCATTTCGTTTGCTCAGTCTGATTCGTTGAGAAACGTTAGACTGGCCATGAACACGAGTGTTTTATATTCCCATTTGGGTATTCGTGTTTTTTCTCTTTTGTTTATTTTTCTTTACTTTAGGTATAAGTCTGTTGATATTGTGTTCAAGTTTCATTTTTTCTTGGCAGTTTTTTTTTTCTTTACTACACTGAGGCTACTATTTTTCTGGCTAGCGGTTTGGATCCGATAGAAGAAAAACAATTCTTTTCTATTGTCTTACCAGGGGTAGAAAAAGTAGGAGCTTTTCTATTCTGCCATGCCCTGAAAGAAAGAAATTCGCTGTGCTGTGGCATAAAAGGAAGATGGGCAGAAAGAGTGATGAGCGAAGAATTTTTTGGTTACATGCCGTACTTCAACTGGGTGTTTTTCTTTTCTACGAAATATTCAACTGTTTTGCTTTGAAACATTTTGATTTAAAATGTTTTATGAAGATAAACATACTTATTTGTAAATTTCCTGTGAAATTTACACATGACCGTTGAAAAAAAGAAATGGGAGGGAAAACAAACGCCAGGGTTCGGAAAACAGATCAACATTTTATTTGAGAGAATTTGTTTGCTTGAGTTTTTGATGTTTTATTTGTGTTTCTAGCAATAAACAAAGAAGATTATGTTTGTTAAAAAACAGGACACAAAATGAGACTAAAATTATGTTCATGTGCTTTATCTGGCAAACAAATTTTAAAAATTGTACACAAAAGAGTTACTGATTCAAGCTCATCCTTAAATAAAGCTGACTTCTTCACTTGCGAAAGGATGAATTTCATTCTTTTCAACAAAAGAGTAAACAGACGGGGTAAAGTTTATTTGAGTCGGAGATGGGGCTACGGTTTAAGCGGAAATTCGTGAAAATTGCATACGAAATGAAAAAGAACGGAGTTGTTTAGCAACTTAAATAAAAAGAAATTGACTTGAAACTAATAAAAAAAAATAACTAGGGAGTTTCTTTCAAGGAAATGCGAGGCTCTGATGGGAAATAACACAAATTTATGAAATGTTTAAAAGGGATGGGGCAGCTCGGGTGATAAAAACCATATGGCTGATACACCACAACAGATGTACATACAAGACATATTATTCATAAGAAATAACAATTTTTTTTCTTATAGGGTCAAGTCGGGCGATATGGCACCACAGGTGACATGGCACTACGGGTAATATTTCACCTTTTCGATGTCTTTCACTAAATGATTTCTTTGAAAATAACAAGTGTAAAAGAAAATTCAGTCTGAGGTAAGCTTTCAGTTGATTCATCCGGATGCGCAGTAACCATTTAGACTTTAAATTTAAAAACGGACAAAAAAAAATGTAAATAATACATTTGAAGCGAAAATTTTTCTTGTGTATAAGTGATGTGCGTGTGGTTGCAAAAGCATTTGACGTCCCTAGCGTCACACAAAGCTACAAATTTACACGTTAAAGAATATGTCCAATACACATGTAGAAAAGCAAGACAACTTTTAGCTTTGTGTAACAGAAATTTGTTACACATTTATGACATGAGTATTAAGAGTACTTGTAGCTTCGTTCTACTGGCCCCTGGTGTTCATTTCAACACAAAAAGAACACTAACTGTTGCTTAAGGCAATAACTAAGCTAATGTGTTTATTCGTTATATTTAAGAAAAAAAAAACAGAAGTATATTCGAAAAGGGGATATGGCACCGGAATCAACACCAGAATCCTCGGAATATATGGCACTGGTGGCATTTCCCCCGCTTCTACTTTTGAACTCATTTACTTTTCAACTGAAAATTATTGTTTTATTGTTTTCTATAAGAACTGCTTACAGTATATAAAAAAGCTTCAGCAAACCGGGCCAAATGTATGTGACACTAAAATGTACAAAAAAAACTTCAACAAAATATTTTGTGATTTGCTACACTACATTCAAAAATCTTCTCAAAGGACCAGACCCTAAAATACCAAGTTTCCGATATTGTCCTGTCGAGGAGAGCAAAGAAAAATAATGGACACGACTGGGTCGCACGATCTTGCAATTGTGTGCTAAGTACAATACTAAAATCTTAAGGCTGAGTAAAAGGTTTTAGAGTTCGCTCTCAATACATTTCTGGGTACACAGTTGCCAAATAAACATTAATTATGGGACTGAATCAAATCAAACAAATTATTAAAAAAAAAAATTTATTAAAACATTTCAAAAGTTTCAAGTGCAAATCTAAAAAAAAGCCAATTTTTTGTAGTTGCTAATAGGGGTAACCGGGTCTAGTTGACCCAAGGGGCAAGTAGACTAATCGGCAATAACTTCAAAAGAAAACCATTTTACTCAAATTTATTGCACTTGTTACATCGAGCACACTGCTTGCATAGTCTAATATTGTCTTTCACTGTTGTCGGACGTCGTTCGGGTGTTATCTCAAAAAAACGAATTTTTGCTTACGTGTTGAAAATAGGAATCTTAAACGAAATAAAATTCTTAAAAGACGTGTTTAAGATCGTAAAGATCACCTAATCTCCTAAGTTAGCGTTTCGCCCAGGTACGGCAATGGGCTCATCAGTTAGATGTTGCCGTACCCTTCTAAGACGCAAACTTTGTTCGGAATACACCGACACTAATAAAATCCACTGCACTCACATACGTGAATTTTATATTTAAGCGAATGTACAAGACATATGACACTTGAAAAGTAAACAAAATGTTTGCCTTGGTTTGGCACATATTATGTGCGGAAAACCGTGAGAGCGCTGAAACCAAAGGTTTTTTTTTCAAGTTTTCAGTTCGTTATATCACACGAAGTGGCTTGAATTCGCTTATTTAATTTAATTTTTTTATTTACTTCGTGATACCACAAGCAGTGGATTTGGTTTGTTAACTTAATTTAATTTATTTTATTGGAATCATTTTTTTTTTGAATCTAGTTCTCATGAAGTGTATTTATTTATAATTTTAAGCTTCAAATAAAATTATATTTGCTTATAGTTTTAGTATCAAAACGCTTGAAATAAGAGTATAGCCAACTTACTCCATAGCCCTGACCAACTTACCCCGGTTTTGGGGTTAGTTGACCAATTTGAGGTCGTTTTGTAGAATTGGGAAAAAAATGTCTTTGTATTAACAATGTTTATAAGACATAATTTTTAAATATCAAAAATGATGTTCTATAAAAAGACTTTTTTGTTTTGATATCTCTCTTAGTTTTTTTTTTTTTTTTTAAAGATAAGGAAATTTCTAGTCTACTAGCCCTGCTCTTCCCTACATATGAACGCTGTAAACTTAGTCAAAATCGTTGGACCAGTTTAAAAAAAAAAAACGGTTTTTATTTTTCACTTTTTTTCGAAACGAGTTTTTAGAAATCCAGTATGCAAAGTTTGAGATCTTTGCAAGTTGTTTTGACAAAAATTTTTTCAATAAATCAAAGATGCACTTTTGAAGCTACAGTACTCGGTTTGCGCAACCCTCGATTCGTGCAACTCCTCGATTTTCACAACACTAAAATCGTAACACGTCTTGACTCTATAAGTGCAACTTGTCAAAAAAGCTACCTCGATAAGTGTAACTTCATGTGCTTATTTGTCCGTTTTTTTTATAATCACGATCTTCTTTTGATTCTTTATTCCTGCCGTTATTTTACAGCTAGTTTGTCTGAACAATATTTCTTGCAAGAAATAAACAAATAATTAAAATGCAACTGTGTTTATTTGAGTGGGTTGCGATGTCGTTAGTGTTTACTAAAAATTCATACATGAAAATTGTCAATTAAAAACAGAAATGATATTTTATCGAAACTAGAAAAGTTAAGAAAATTTGTAAAAATTATAATGTTTCAAATCAACAATATGCCGCATTAAGGAAAAAAAATTACTCTTAGACAATTTGTGGCTAGAGCAGAGTCCGTTGAAGGTTTCAAAAGCAACGAAACAAGCACATTCCAATTTCTAATGAAATATGATATTTCAAACATAATTTGTGTCAAAGAAAATATGACCCAGTAAGTGCAACAATCTCGGTTACTGCAACTGTCCGAATTTCTATTAGTTGCGTTAATCGAGTCCGTACTGTATTTCGAAAATTAAAAATTTTTATTTAAATTAATAAAAAAAAATTAAAACTTTTCAAATTTTGATATGGAATCTTTCTTAAACAACTAAGGACTTGTAAAATACCAACTTTCGTCAACATCGTGTAAACCATTGACTAGAAAGTTGGTTTTTTAATAAAATTACAGTGCGTTTTCAGACTTTTTGCAAAAAATTTTTTACATCATAGAAAAGACAATCTAAAACTTATCCTTCACATAAAATTTTATCGAAATCGTTGCAACCGTTTTCGAGAAAGATAAGTATTATTATATCAATTGTGTGGCAGATACCGTTATGTCAAGACCTGGAGACTCAATTCTAAAAACTACCTCTGTAGGCTGCCCAACAGACACTAACTGCAAATTTTGAAGAAAATTGGTCCATCGGTTTAGGCTGTAGGTAGATCCATATACAGACAGAATGATAGACAGACAGAATTGCAGGACCCACTTTTATAGTATTCTCTATCATCTTAATATAATGTCACTTTGAATTATTATCTCTACGTACGATTGCAAAACATGTCTAATAGTACCTAAATCGCAAGTAAAAAGTCGTTCTCAATATAAAAAAGTTTCAGGTTACGAGTTTTGGATTATCTGAAAAGTGAAAAAATTAGCTTGAAAAAGACTGAATCACTCTCCTTATGAATAGCCGCCAAATCCATGTACATAATTTCATGATGCACCAATTAAAACATCAGGGGAACAGTGGTTGTATCCATCAGGACCATCTAGGTTAAATTTTTTTTGGTCAGAAAAACCGCATTTTGCCAATTTAGCTCATTTCAAAAGTTGCTATCCCAGGTCATGTGAACGCGTGCGAACTCCAACCGCTGTTTGCTCTTATGGCGTTTAGTGGAGGCATTTTTTTGTAATTTTTAATTGAAGATGGTCTGCACCTGAAATAGCTCGACGAACAGTTAATGTGCTGGCTGTTACCCCCGCTTTTTCCTTTATTTTGCTGGTAGAGAGAGCTGAATTTGATGCAGTTTTTAAAACTTTTCTCTTATCCTGAGGAGTTAAAGCCGTTTTTGTAATTCCTTTGCAGTTTTTATCGTATGAATCACTGGTTTTAATAAAATTTCTCACAACATGGTCACTTTGGACTATTTTTTTTTTTTGCAATTCTTCTCATTGAAAACTCTTCGGATTGCAACACGTCAATTTTCCCTTTTTCTCTAAAAACTTTTTTTTCCAACATTTTGGACTGAAATCTGTGGCAAACACTTTTTTATTGCTTAAACTTTGCAGCTATCTGTAATCCACGTAACAGATCGCGACCAACTAACTAATTTTACAGGTGCGTCTAATCATGCGAACAAAAAAAAATTGTACTTTTTTTTGGAGCATAGACAAAAGTGAAAAAAATGTCCGTTTACTTCCACTCACCTTGGACTTTTTAGTGTTATTTTGTTGAGAATTTAATAAGTTTCCAAATAAATGCAATTGTTTGACAATTGCTACCCACACTTACAAAAAAATTAGGTTTATGTAAAAAAAAAATGTGTGAGTCTAATTAAGTGAACAGCAGTGTAAGACACTTTTGGTCTCATGATTTGACAACACATGCAACAATTGCGGCAAAAAAAAAAAAATATATGAAGTTGGGTGCCATATCACCCTCGGGCAGGTGACATTTCACAGTAAATTTTTTCAATCATTACTTGTTAACGTTTTTTTTCCAAAAAAAAAATGAACAGCAAATAATTTGTTAATTATTATCTTTCTGTTCTTATTTTGTATTTACGAATTTGTTTTAAAATAAAGTTGACTTGTTTGAAATAAAAATCTTGTTTACTTTTCTAGTAATACATATCGAGAAACGAAAATGGTTGTCCTACCCCCGACTTTCTCCTCTCCAAGAAGTTGTGTCTACCCCTATGTTGAAAAACACAAGGGTGTGTTAGAAAGACGAAAAGGATTAGATAGAAGATGTCGATGCACATTTTTTTTTGAATTTCTGTACATTAAAGCGTGTGTAAAAAACTGAACTAGGTAAGGCATTTCACAACAGGGTTGAGCTTCTTAACTATGAATCTCTGTACTTTAGTGTACGACCGAAATTGGATTGAAGAAAGAACTGATGTACATGTGTACTCTTTCCGGGATGGGTCTAGCGTTAGAATTTTTGAAGGAAAAATGCAACAAGCTACTTCAATAGAGCACTGTTTGTGAAAATAACGACACATCTGTTCGCTTTGACAATCTGAAGATGCATCTTGGAATTGGAATCATATTATCTTCTGGTGAAGACTATTCCGATAATTCCCATATAAATCAGCTGACTTGCTACCTTAATGACAAACAATTGGCATTGGCTATGAGCTCATGGATCTCGCCACTTGATATAGAATACTTTATGGAAGTTCTTGTAAGAAGGCTGCTTTTTTCTCGTTACTACACTCAAAACCATGTTTAGTGTTGAACAAGTAGCATCGTAATTTGACTTGTTTTTTGAATGACACCCTCAATTGCGTCCACCAGACTTTGAACCTTAGAACGTTATTGCACTTGATTGTGAGAAATGAAATAAAAATACGACTATTTCCGATATCGTTTTATCTGGTAGTTCAAACCAGCAATGAATACAAAATAGCCAACTTTTCAATCCTTACCAGACCATTTTCTTCGCATCCCACTCAACTCATTGCATTTCAAGTAGGAAGGTTCCGATCAGAATATGAGTCACAACAACAATTTTCGGAATGTCTAACTCAATAAAATATCTGAACTATGAGTATAGATAAAATAGGCGCAGAAATCGCTTGGTTTTTGTAACAAAGTACTAGCTAGACTAGAAGAGTAGGCATGCAAAATTCAAAATCACATCGTTCAAATATTTGGAAGTTAGCGGAATGGAGACAAATAAGAAACAGTTTTTGATGGGAAGAAGCACAAAACCACGAATCTCTGAATGATAGTAAACTACTAAGATACGAACTCTTATACTTCATACGATGCACGCAGCAATCCAGCCCATCAAACCACAAAGGAGTACACTAAATGAGTGGAAACTAGGCAAATTGAACACGAATTCTATGGCTTGAAAAATTGAAACACCGCACATTATATGGCTTTGATCTATTAGTTTTTTTAAGATGCAAACGTCCGTTTACGTATACAAAATTTTGTTCAATTGAATAGTAAAAGGTGGGCCATAAGAACGGACGATGTTTGAATAACTTAATGGTGTTTTTTTAGATGTGAGGTTTTTAATCAGGCAATAAATTTTTCTTATCTGACCTCACTGACTTGAATTATACTCAGTTTAATTTGCTATTTCATTGTAGAAGATTTAAAGCCACACGATCACTCGGCACAGATGTGGCGGGATGGTTAACATGTCTGCCTGTTAAACCAGAGGTTCATGGTTCGAATCAAAACCAGAGGCAAAAATGTTTTTCCACGGGTATCGCCTTTCGTGAGGAAGTGGCAAGTCGCCCGCTAGTAAATTCATTGCCATGAAAAACGTTTTCTCGCTTTTCGGAACCGGCCGAAAAGTGTAGGTCCTCTCCATTCTTCCACAAGACATGGTTGCGAGAATTGTGCTAGGCCCTGGGGCTCCTCGCTCTATTGCGCCACCCTATTTTTTTTTTCTTAATCAACCCTATCACAAGCCCCGTCGTAGCAATTTCGGACTAAGAATGTCAAATAGAAATGACTAAAAACATCTTCGTAATGAACGCTTGGCAACAGATATTTATAACTTGTTAATAACTTTATTAATAGTAACAAATTTTGTGGCAAAACGTCCACTACAAGGGCGTCTGTGATGCTTCCATTTTGGTATTCGTAGTCCGAAATCGCTACGGCGGGCCTTGTGATAGAGGCCATTATTTTTTGACCACTCAGAACTGCGTATGTTGCGATAAATTGCCGTTGATGCCGATTTTTACATAATTTTGAGTTTTAAACCTGAGGGTTACCTCCAAGATTGGGCGATTCAACTGTTGTAGGGTTATGTGAAGTCGCTTGTATGCACAGATAAGCCCGTGACAATTGGCACCATGGAAGAGAATATCTGGCATCTTATTGCTGACTTGCGGCCTCAAATGCTTCATTTGGCCAAAATCATATCTAGAACAGAATGGTAAACCCTGATCTTTATAACAAAGTAAAATTTTGGACATAATATTGAACTACATGCGTTTTATTTCTTTTTGAAAAAAACGCTTAAAAAAAACACCCTCCATAATGATGATACGCGTTTCGTAATGATGGGCATGTCTACAAGAACCTTAAACTACCAAAATAAATCTTCAAGAAGATAGACCAGAGGTCAGTTGTTCGTTCTAACAGTGCAAAATTGCTCTTAGTAAGAAAGGATCTCTTCTTGACGACTGGGTGTATGTCATATTCTTTGAGCACAGATTTTGAGAGTAGAACATAGTCATTCGTTACTAAATGAAAGAATTTTATTCTGTGTGAAATGCACACAGAAAATTCTTAAGAAAAACTCAAAATATTAAAACGATAAGAGGCCGTTCAGCACTAAAGTTGACTATCATCAGACTGGTTCTGGCTAGGCTTGCTTCCTAAAAACGCCATTTCTGCCAACAATCAGCCCTATCACAGATTCCATCGTAATCGAAAAAAGTCTAAGTTTCCCGATGTTGCTATCACATAATCCATTCGGAGTGGAACGAATTTCGAAATTCGTAATTTGGTATCACGAATTCCGAATGAAACGGAAATATGACGTCCTTTTCTACGACAAGTTTCTTCTGTCGTAGAGCGTAGAGCCATAGGTAAAATCCATTTGTTAAAACATAAAAAACACATTTGTATAGAACAATTTTACAAAATATAATTCTACTTAAGAAAAAACAATGAAAACAAAAATTATCTCGTAAATTAAATTACATCCAACTCTGTTTTTATTCCCTCCCAGTGGTCATTAACTTCGTCTTTTAGGCGTTTAGCGTATCCTTTTGCCGTCTGGATTACAGGATAACATTTCATATAACCTGTTGTTTGTTTGTTGTTTTCACCCTTTAAGAACATCGGTTATTATAAACAGAAACACATATCAATGAATAGAATTATTTCCAAAAGAAATTACATTTTTTCAAAAGACTGTCTTCGTTATGCCCGTTTCCAAATTTGAGCGGCGAAATTGACAGATTTGGAGTGTTTAAATAGTACTCGTATTATTGTTAAATGACTTTATCTGATAGCCAAAATAACACTTGAATTTTATCTGTAAACAAACTTGGATTTCACAAATTATTTTATGGTTTGTTAAAAAGCACAAATGAATGAATTTGTGTTTGACAGATTGGAAAGTACTCAGGGACCACGTAACAAAAATCCTCTTTTGGGAATTTATAACTTGATGAAGAAAATATTTGATTATATTCGACAGTAAAATTGTTTATTTCATATAACATTTAAGATTTGATCAATAATACAGATCATTATTATATATTAATTATAACTTATTCTAAGCACAAAAAGTGCAAATAAATCAATCCTTACTAGAAAACAAAAATCGGTAAAAAATGTGTTTGGGAAAAGTTAAGGGATATTTTTTTAATTTAGGGATTTTTGTTTCTATTGCTTCGAGTATTTATTTTGACATAGGACAGCTGACTTCGAAAATGGACACTAATTTTTTCAATCAGGCAATTCCTTTTTTCGGGATTCGTATCGTGGTTTTTCACTCGGGGATTTCTCCGAATGGATTTCATGATAGGGGTGAATATTAGGCTTTCCTCTGAATCAAAATAAATGAATAGAGTGGCATAACAGGTGGTGAGCCACGTGGTCTAACGCATTTCTTTCGACCATAACTTGTGAAGGAATGGAAGGGACCTGCTTTTTTAGCCGAATCCGAACTTACTGAGAATGCGTTTTTCACAACATTAAATTTCAATTGGAGTAGTTATTAAGTTCTCGTGCAAGGCAATACCTGAAGAAAAACATTTTTTCCTTTGATGTTTCTGGAATTCAAATCTCGAAACTCCCACGTAACAGGCATACATGCTAACCACTACGACACCATCCCTAGCAATCAAATTCAGTAGAAAAAAAAAAAAACAGCTTTCGTGTCCCATTTACTGTGGCTATCATTAAATAAAGTCAGTACCAGTGGACTTGTTTTCAAGGAATCCTTTTGCAATAAGGGTCCCTTAGTACTCACATATATGGTGTGTGTAACCTCACTTTTACTAACACCTTAATAAAAATAAAAAAATCACAAAGTGTTAAAAGTACGAATGATAAGAACTTACCCTTTAAAAGCGTTTTAGTCTCCATGTTCACTTCGGTGGCAACTAATGTAATTTTATTTTATTATATTTTTCAGTACAGAGATAAACAAGCAAACGAATGAGCAGTTCAAACCGAAGGAAAAAGTAGTCGAGAAAATAAAAAAAAATTAAAACTAACTGAGTTTCTTAAAGGAACAACAAAAACAAAAACCGAATGAGGGCAGTGTTTGACTGTTGACACTGCCACGGCTCCAATTTGTATTCTCCAGAGTTTGTATCGTGGCTTCTTTCTATTCAGCACTTCTTTTCGTCGGTATTATTTGTCGTTTTTAGTGCTGAAAATATATTGGTCCTTGCAGGCATATATAACACGAGAATTTTCAACATCTTGCATATGCATGTGTGTGTATGTATGTTTGTGTGAGTGTGTGTGTATGTTTATCTTCGTGGATGCTAGTGTTAGACTAAAAATGTTTGCTGGTCTATCTGACAGTTGAAGGATTTGTGTCTAAGTCCTGCGTAATATTTTGGTTTCTCTGTGGCGTATGTGGAATATTATTATCCTTTTTTTTTTCTTCTTCTTCTCTTTTTATTTTGTTTGTTCCTCATGTAAGGATGTGAATGTTTGCCGTTGCCGTTTTCCGTTTGCAATTTTATTGAAGTCGGTGGTGTTGTTCTTCTATGTTTTTACTCTATGCGATGGTACTTAAGGAGCTGATGATGATTATGATCTGAATCCTTTAGTTGCACAGAGAAGCTGAAGGGGTGCAAAGTCACGAAGCGAGATGTTAGATTTTGTGTTCTTGGGCTTAAGAGATGTGTGCGTTCGTTAGATAATAATGTTAAGATGTTTGGCTACGGGATTTAATGTTGGTCGTTGTGGTGGTAGTAAATTCCTTAAGCTTTGACAACGAAATATTTCAGTTATTGGCAGATTATATGTGTGAGTGTGTGTGTTCAAGGAAGCAGATGTTATTGGCGATTGTTGGTTTTTTTTTTTTGAAGTTTGCATTCGATTTCTTGAATTCGCCTCATTTGGCTTTTGCGACCTTCCGTTGTTGTTACTGTTGTCTTAGTTGTTTTTTTATACTTTTTCTTCTTCTTCTGGTAATAACTGTTGATGATGTTGAACACAGCAGCTGTTTCTTTGTAAGCATAATTGCTACTAGCATTGGGGCATTTCGCCCCTCATAGCGTGTGGTTCATTTATCCATCTGCAAAGAGAGCAAAACGAAAACAGGATTATTAAAAAGCAAAACACATTTTCTGGTGTATTCTGGTGTCTACATATTTCTCATTTCATTTTCTTCCCCAATAAAACAAAAAATATAAAATCAATGTTGACTTTGCTCATTTCTGTGGTTGAATGTTTGAGCGTAGGTTTGTAGCTTTTCACGTACTTAGTCTTTGCGTGTTCCATTTAACGTGACACTTGACTTAGCAGAAATGTTTTATGATACAGATTTTTAATTGGGAGACTAATTTATTGTGGTTAGACCAGAAGATCCTTGTGCCTCTAACACTGATTTTTGTGTTTTAAAAAAAAACCATGTTATGTTTTTCCGAGGAGGTATTTGTTTTGAGTACTATTAATTTTGATGTTCATAAGGACATTAGACAATTAAAAAAGTACGTTCAAAAATAGATGACAGATGCCTCTTTCTGCAAAGAAAAACATGTGAAAGCTTGTACTTCGGTCGCAGGCACAACATGAAATATCAGGACATTAAATTTCGTACGCACACAGAATACACGTTTAACAATCAGTTTTGACAACTCCTTAAATTGGTGTATTTACGCAACTTGTGTATTTCCGCAGCAATTTTTTGAGGCTACGTAAGACAAATGTGAAAAAACGCAACAAAACTTTTCTTATCTTTCAAAAGACTTACAAAGAACGACAGTGGATTTTTGAGGATTTCTCAAGGGAAATTAATGAGACTCTTTATTGGAAGTCATTGTGTTCCAGGTTTACTAAACAGGGGACGTTTAAGTGCGAAGGAACTTCGTTCCACACGGAACGAAATAAGGTGTTCTATGACTTTTTTTTTTCTGTTTGCTCAATTTTCACACATTGGCTTATTCGGAAAACCCTTGGGAATATCAAATTGTGAGCTTTCAAATATTTCATAAAATAATTTCACTTCACATAATTTAAGAACAACTTCGTGCAACCCAGAACTGCACATTTTCTAAATTTACAATGAGTGCGCAATAAACTATGCTCTTGCTTTTATATGTTTCACAGATCTGGCGATGAAAAGGACACATTTATGCAGCCAGTTTGGATACCCAGAATGAAACACAAACGCAGAGCTGCCTAATGCAGCACACATTATATAAATTTGCGACTAAAAATGGACGATCTGCATGTATTTAATTAAATTCAAAAGTAAACTCAAGCAGATGAGCATATTACGGTTGGATTGTTTCGTGGACACGATGCTAAGGCTTTTGTATCCAAAAGATTGAGCAAATGAAAGACCCCTCAGCGCAAACATTGGACTAATAATTGTACATCTTGGAATGGATAAACGTTTGCAGATGACAGACAGATCGGAAAAGCAAAACAATGTATGGGATTTTCGAGGAAACACTTTGCGAAGTGTGGGGCACATATGTACTCGTACATAGATGATGAACGCTGTAAAATTCATTAAAGGCAGACCATTGCAAAGGAAGTTAGCACAAGCACAACACTCAATCTCAATCAAAACGCGTTTAATTTGTATATTTACATAAGTGAGATAAACTTTATTTGTTTGTAAAAACTTAAAATTGGATTTATTTCCCACCATAAAAAAGAACTTAGCTCAAAAAAGATAACAATTTTCATTAAAAATAACACAAAACAGAAAAATATCACATGTGCCATCTCTAACTGTATGTGTGGGAGAGATGCCGCATAGCAAATTCACTGACTTTCAAGTATTGAAGATGCCTTTTCCTTTCCTGATCCCGTCCACAGTCCGTACACAGGGTGGAATCATTCGTTTTGTACCGTGTACAATTGATAATGGCAATGGGGGAATGTTAAGCTTCAACGACAAGAGACAGCATTGAGTTTTCGAAGCATTGAATTCTACTCGTTTTTTAAAACCCCATGTAACAATGATGTCAAGGTCAGAATTCAATGAGCTTATCATACGTAACCGTTCCAGTTCCACATCCGAAGAGCAGGGGCGTGAATTTGGAAACGAATATGAAAAGCTGAGGGTCGAGTCGCTAGCAAAACATTTAAGCGGATTAGAAGTTTCAGACAAGAGGTCATTTATGAAAATGAGGAAGAGAGTCGGAAACAAAACGGAGCCCTGGGGCACACCACCATTTATGAGTTGGGTATCAGACTTGAAGCCATCCAATACGATTGTATTGAACGGTCGGAGAGGTAGTTTCTAATCCAAAGAAGAAGAGACTCATCGATACCAATAGCACGCATTTTCGATGAAAGAGCCTGATGCCAAACTCTTTCAAATGCTTTAGAAATATCAAGCGCAGTAATCTTACTTTCTCCAAAACAATGTAAACATTGGTTCCACTTTTCGGTGAGATAAGCCATCAAATCACCAGTGGACCGTTTGCTACGAAAGCCGTACTGACGGTCATTAAGAAGCTTTCGTTCTTCAAGATATTTCATAAGTTGACGGTTTATCAACGTTTCCATGACCTAAGAAAGAAGGGACGTTAGTGCAATTGGACTGTAATTGGAAGGGTAGGAAGATTCGCCTTTTTTAGGGACCGGCTGGACAAATGCAGTTTTCCATCTGCTCGGAAAAATCCCAGCAGAATAGGAAAGATGGAAAAGTTTACGCAGTGGTTTTGCCAGCGTAGAAGAACACCTCTTCAGAATAAAGGCGGGGATACCATCTAGACCAGCGGATTTGTGTATATTGAGATCTTTGAGGACTCTCGCAACCGAGCGAGTTCGAAAAAAAATCTGCTTCATCACATAATCTACAGACTCAAGCTCAGGTGGAGCCAATATGCTCTCAGGAAGTGTTGAGTTAGCAGCAAATTGAGCTGCTAGCAAATTGGCTTTGTCGATGGAGCTGACATATGGAGAGTCATTGAAGACGAGCGTTGGGACCGATGACGTGGTCGAATTCTTAATGTTCTTGACAAAGACCAAAAGTTTTTACTTCCTTTTGGACACAATAGTATTTTTTGCCTTACTTTTTAATCATGCAAAAACTTGGCCTTTTTTATATGAGCATTACAGATATTTTTGGCCCGTTTGAACAAATTTCGGTTTTCTACAGTAGGGTTATCTTTAAATTTTCGAAAACTACTTTCTCTATCCCTATTCGCCTCTTTACAGCTTGAATCAAACCACGAATTCTCTTTGGGGATGAAACTTTTTGTGTTGAGAGGAACAAAATTTCTCATGCCGTTGAGAATTACGTTAGATATCATATCAGCTGATGCGTCAACGTTTCCGTCAAGAAAGCACAATGACCAATTAAAATTTCGAAAGAAATTATTCAGGCTTTTTTTCATTGGCTTTCTCGTATTGCCTTACAGTTCTTTTGGGGACTTTATCTTTTTTTACCGTGACGGAAAACAAAAAAATCTACCGATATGACACAATGGTCCGATTTGCCTAAAGGATATGATACTACAACCCTGTATTTTTCGGAATGAGAAGTGAGAAATAGGTCAAGAGTGTTGGCCGCATGGCCTTCAATATCTGGAGTGGGTTCATCAACAAGTTGAGTTAATTCGTTAAACTCGACGAAGATCTCAACACATTTTAACTCGGGTGTTGTCTGACCAGAATGTCGAAGCCAACCAGAATGGTGTACATTGAAATCGCCCGTAGCTGCGATTTCAGTGTGAGGATAAAGGAAAAACAATTCTTATTATGGAGTCAGATAGCGCATCAAACTCGTTAGAGGTTGAATTGCAATCCAAATTGGGGCTTCTGTAAATAAAACAATAGTGAATGATTTGCTTACGGACGGTGAATTTTAAACACATGAAATTAAAGTTCGTATTAGAACAAAGGCCGTACTGTGGTAGAAGCTGGTGAGCAATAGTCTTCTTTTAACTATGACCATGTCACGCTACAACTAATACAGTTCGTTATTGAATCTTCTTCTTCACACATTACCTTCACATACGGAAAAAAGATCATTCGGAGTACATTTCTTTCGAAACGAACAAGGATTTTCTAATCTGTTAAAGATAAGGCCCTTGAAAAAAAAAACATTTGACGGCCTTGTTCTTTATTTAAACTAACCTAGCAAAAACCTGAAGCTACTGCTGGGCGAGTTAAGAGCATATCAAGGGCTCAAACAACACTTTTAAAAAAACTATAGTTTGAATAGTGCAGATATCATAAAGATTTCTTTTTCTTTTCGCGAGGAAAATTTTAGTTTTATCTGTGTTTATCGTTTTAATTTTATATCGGTTCAAGTGTTTGTTGAAGAATTTTCCATTTTCTTAAATCAAGAACGAGCAGCCAATCTTGTCATTTTGGGTGATCTAAACATAGATCTATTGGCCCCAAGTACTGCCTTAGATTTATATAATACTCTGTTGTCTGATCATGGACTTTCATCTTTTGTTAACGAGGTCACTAGACCAATCTCAGGCACCTGCCTTGATCATGTTTTTGTGCGTTTCACTAAGATATCTTTGGACGACTGTGCTGGCATTGTATTTGATTTACAAATTACAGATCACTGCATGACGGGTCTCATTTTCAAAAGTCTAAAATACTTTGAGCAAACAAAACAAAACGAACATTGAACGTAGACTAACTAAAGTTGATTTTAAAAAGCTAAATCGTAAATTGCTTTATGAGGACTGGGAGGAGGTTTATGCTGAAGAAAATACATCTAGAGCATATGATTTATTTTTAGAATGTTTAAAGAACCATATAACCAATTCCACATACTCCTTCAGACAAAACAGATCCAATATAAGGTTAAAACCTTGGATAAATCGTTCTCTTCTGACTAAAATCAAACTTAAACACAAAATTCGCAAGAAATGCCTTAAGCATCCATTAAACACAACCTTAAAAATTCGTTATAAAAAATTATGTCGCAAAATAAACAAAGATATACGTTATAGTCGCGACGTCTACTATCGTAATAAATTTATACATGCGAAAGGTAACTCAAAAGAAGAGTGGAAGGTCTTAAACGATGTAATGAATAAAACGGGTAAAAATCTGTCTGGCTTAATGAAGATACAAAATGATAGCAAAGATGTTTCTGATCCCAAAGATATTGCTAATATCTTCAATCTACCTTCTCTCTGTAGTTGCTGCTCAAGTTTTAGCACTTTGAGCGAGGGCTATAATAGAAATAGTTTCTTTTTTGAAAATATTTCTGCCTTGGAAATTTTGAAGACCATTAACGCTTTGAAAAACTCAAGTTCTTGTGGAAGTGATGGCATTTCCAACGATGTACTGAAACAAACAAGGTTCAATATAGTAGACATTCGTGCACACATTTTTAATTTGAGTGTTTTCTCTGGATGTTTTCCAGATAGTTTAAAATGTGCTCATGTTGTTCCAATATTTAAAAACGGAGTAAAAACAGACATAAGAAACTATCGACCGATTTCCTTACTGTCTTCCATTTCAAAAGTTTTTGAAAAAGTCATAAAAACAAGGATCCTGCGCTTTTTGACTAATCAAAATTTCTTTAGCCCTCTTCAATTTGGCTTCAGGACGGGTCTATCCACAGAAGATGCACTTTTGGACTTCTGTTGTTTTATACAAAAAGGTCTGGATAGCAAAAAATTTTGCGGTTCACTCTTCGTTGATATTACCAAAGCATTCGATATGGTAAACCACAGTATACTTCTAAACAAGTTAAATGACATCGGGTTCCGTGGTTTTTTTCACCGCTGGGTTGAATCTTATTTGAGCAAACGTAGTCAAAAAGTTAAAGTTAGCAATGTCTTAAGTGAATCCCAGAATATCAATGTAGGTGTTCCTCAAGGATCTGTTTAGGGCCCCATTCTGTTCTTAATATACATTAACTCTCTTTTCGAACAACCTTTTGTGGGATCAGTAAAAGCGTTTGGTGACGACCTTGCCATTGGATATGATGCAGATAGTCCTCTCAATATAGTTGCAGACATTAATCATGATTTACATTTATTAAGGTTGTGGTTTGCGAATCATAAGCTTATTATAAGTAACAAAACAAAACTTATGTTTTTTAGTCATGAGTCTAATGTACCGCTTGATGTTAATGTTATGTTTCATGACCCTTGTTGTGTAAAATACAAATTGAATAACAACAATTGCTTAAGGTTAGATTCTATGTCCCTTTATGATTCGCACGCCGTTTGCAATGGAAATTGCTTTTATATAGAAACTGTAAAGCATTTTAAGTATCTAGGTGTGACAATTGATCAACATCTTAAATGGAACGAACACTTCAATAATTTGAAGCAGTACTTTTTATCAAATATTAGATATTTCTATCGTTTAAGGAAATTTTGTTCAAACACTACCCTAACTGCAGTGTATTATGGATTGTTCCATTCAAGGCTACAATATGGAATTTGCTGTTGGGGGGGTGCTTATCTCAACAAATTACAACAGTTAGTTCTGCTTCAAAAGTGTGCAATAAGAAAAATATGCAACTCATCGCGTTTGGCTCACTTCATGGATTTATTTCGACAAACAAACATTTTACCCGTTCGCCACCTCTTTTACTATAAAGTTCTAAAAATATTTTTTATAAGAGGTGGATATAGGCAAAGTCCTACTAGTGATCTTTATAACTTAAGAAGCAACACTCGCTCTGTGCCCACCCTGGCTTTTCGAACTACACTTTTTAGAAACTCTTATACGATAGTGTCCCGCAAATTATTCAATAAACTCCCTGAAGATATGCGTAGCATAAGGATTGTATCATTATTTCTTAAACGAATTAAGTCATGGCTCCTTAATTACAATATTGATGAAATCGAAAATCTGCTGCAGTACGTTGTTTGATATAATGTTTTCTAGTTTTGATAAAATTTTCTTCTTGTTTTGCTAAATTTTGTTTCACCATAAATTTCTATTTACAGCTTTGTTGAATCAATGTATCTTTAAAGACTCTAAATTTTAAATTTGATTGTTAAATATTAAATCATGTTTGTTAAATCTAAAGCGTAAATTTCATTTTGTCACCCCACATTGTAATTGTAATTATATAATATTATATTGCAGTCTATTTATTGCTTATGAAATGTAGCATTACCTCTATTTTTATTTCAAATATAAATGCTACAAACTATTCTCTAACACTAAAAATAATGTAAAGTTATAAAAATAAGAAATTATAAAAATTGTAAAAGGGAATATGAATAAATACAAATACTGAATTTTACCATGCAGGCGAGTTGAGGCATTTAAAAAAAAACCTTTCTGGCAATCAAAGGGCAAACACAGGGAACGAACAAAACAATTACGAGAAAACTATTTTAATGCCACACCTTAACTTTATGGGTTGGATTACCTTCATTGCGTTACGTATTGAATTTTCTGTAAGACTTGACGTAATATTCCAATTTATATTTCTAATTATTACAAAATTGGAAAGGCTCTAATTGAACATCCACAGTATTCAGATTAAGCCATTCAATCGTTAAATTGAACTTGCAACAAACTTTTTCCCTCTGCGACAAAAAAAAAAACTGAAACAAATGCAAACAAATACACATTTTTTAAATACCCAGTTTACAATGGGTAATCGCCGTGCTGTTCGAGCTTAATGCGCATTATTACTGCTTTGCTACAAAATGTGCATCGAAACAGATTAAAATGAATTTCTCTACATTTGCACCTCTCAACCATCGAGCAATTCATGAAGAACAATAAATTTTATTCAAAGGATGCTAAGCTCAAGGGTGGGATGAAAAATGCACACACTGAACATGCCAATCAAACTGAAAAATGATTTGAATATAAAAGCCTGCAAACTATGCGCTTCTGTGAATTTATTATTACAGTAAGTATTCAGGATTTGGAAAAAAATGTAAGAAAAAAAAAATGTATACAGTGCACAATGGGTAAGTGAAGCCTTTTGTTGTCAGTCAGGGATAGAGATCATTGTAATGCAGACATGCAAAAAAAATAGATTCATCCTTATGTTGTTTTGAATGAATTGTAGCAAGTTTAAAATATTCCGACAATTGATTGAATTTGAACTTTGTTATGTCATCGTCAAAGTAGAATGCACAAACGCGAATAGTTTCAACAATGCTAAACTTTAAGGCAACGATTTTCTACGCTCTTCACATAGGCTGTTTGTGTAAAATATATTTTTAGTATGCTATGGTATTTGAAAAATCTGACATTTTCATTTTTATTTTTAACATTTTAACAATTTGCGAGGGAAAGTGTGATTGGAATATTAGTTTTTATTTCAAAGTTCGAAGTTAAATAACAGTTAACAGATGATAAATGGCAGATGACAGAAAGGAGATGACAGATGTCACATACATGACAGATGGGAGATGAAAGAATGGGCGCGTTCATTGCAATTCAGATTTTAAGATTAACTGAAAAACTTATTCAGTTTTGCGTTGAACGGTTATCTAACAAGATATGTGAGGTGCGACGGTTTTGATTTGCATACGTAAAAAAAAAATCATTAACTTGTTGACTTTACTGCGATAAACATTTCATAAGCATAAAAAACAATCGCTAATGGAGTTAGAATTCATTAATTGTATTTTTTCAATAAAAATCACGCACAACAAAATCACCATCAGTTTCAAAGTATAATTTTTTGATGTCACTTATCGCATCTGACAGCTTAATAAACTGAATCTAGATTTTCAGCCTTCTTTTCCTGACTGAATAACTGATTCGGTAAAAACTAACAGCTGATGAGTTGTCAACTGAAAAACTTAACGACTGGCCAATCAGAGGCCGAGAAAAGTTAGTTAATCTGAAAATCTAACTTGTGATGAACGCGCCCAATAATTACAGGTGATAGTTTATAGAAGACAGATGACATATGACAGATGAAAGAAGACAAATGACAGATGACATATAACTTATGAGAGATGCGAGACGATAGATGACAGATGACAGATGGGAAATGAAATATGGCAGATGAGACGTGACTCGTGATAGATGAAAGATGGGAAATGTCAGATGACATATGACTTGTGACAGATAACAGATTACAGACTACAGATGACAGAAAGGGTACGAAAGATGCAGTCCTGGATCAACAGGTAGGCAGAATAGGCAGTTGCCTAGGGCCCACGATTTTAGGGGGCCCCCGAAAAATTAAAAAGACTTCAAAAATTTTCTTACAAACATAACATTAATAATAATTAAAACTGAAAATAAAATTTACTCAAATAAATAAAACTCAATTGACCGCATTCAAAAGGCGACGACATTTGAAAAATTATATGAGCGTGCAAAGAAGTGTATCGAAATCAAAGGAGAGTACATTGAATAATAAAAAAGAATTATCTCCAAATTAGCATTAGCAGAGAGACGTTTGTCATTCAGAGGTTTGAATGAGCGATTCGAGGTGCCGGACAACGGAAATTATTTAGGGTTACTTGAACTCGTTGCGAAATTTGATCCTTTTTTGCAAGGTCATATTGTTAGATACGGCAATGGTGGGACAGGTGTAACTTTTTATTTATCGAAGACGATCTGCGAGGAGTTCATTAACATTATGGGTAAAAAATTCAGATCATACATTTTAAAAGCGGTTACTTCGGTTAAGTATTTTAGCTTATCTGTCGATTCGACTCCTGAAGTATCGCATGTTGATCAATTGTCTATTATTTAAAGATATGTTTCTCCAAACGATTTTCAATCAGTCGAAAGGCTCATAACTTTTCTTCAGTTGGAAGGTTATACTGGTGAAAGTCTAGCGAATCAAACTTTGAAGTTTCTTACTGAACACTATGGTTTAGATATTCAAAATTGTAGAGGACAATCATATGATGATGCATTAAACATGTCCGGAAAGTATAAAGGTGTGCTAGCAAGAATATTGAGTTCGAATGAGAATGCGATCTATGTTCCCTGCTCCGCGCATTCCCTTAATTTGGTTGGAGAGCATGCTGTGAAATGCAGTTTATATGCAGTAGATTTTTTCGCCATTATACAGACATTATATAATTTTTTTCCGCCCTCAACCTATCGTTGGGGCGTATCAAAAAATAAAATAAACAAAGAGAAAACTTTGAAGACATTGTCAACTACACGCTGGGAAGCACATTCGAATGCGACAAATGCAGTTTACGATTCATTTGATATCATATTAGAGGCTCTAGAAATCATTGCTGATGATGAATCACAAAATATTGATACTCGTTATAAGGTGACGTGTATCGCGAATAAAATGCAAAACTTCGAATTTGGTTTCATGTTGATTTTATGGAACTCTATTTTGACTGCTATGCGTTCATTGAGTAAGTCATTGCAAAATGAAAAAGCAGATTTGCAAGCGTGTGCTTTTTTATACGGATCGTTAGAAGAGAGTTTAGTTTCATTCCGTGAAAAGTTCAATGATTTCGAGGAAAAAACAAAACAATTATTACCTGGCGTAAGTTATACAGAAAACGTAAAACGTACGCGTCTTAGCAAAAAACACGAAAATGCTCTACAAGTAGAATTTTCGCCTCGCTATGATTTTAGGACTAAAGGTTTCCTCGAAACCATCGACAATCTTCAAAGTGAAATCAAACAACGTGCGAAAGAGTATATGGAAGTCTCAGAGAGATTTGCATTTCTCATCAACTTTTCTGTAAGTGATGGAGACCTCCACGAAGCTATAAACAACTTAGTTCGTTTTTATTCCAGAGATTTGGAAGAATTTTTCATTGAAATGAAATAATTCCAAAGTTACGTGAACTCCAGATACGCTGATGCACAAAAAACTCATACTCATTTGTATAAGATTCTAAAGGAAGGTCAATTAGCCGACGTATTTCCTAACAGAGAAAGATATACGGATATTTTAATCGAAAAAGAAGGGAACAGACGTGAAAAAAGGGCCCCCAAATTGATGGTTGCCAAGGGTCCCGTTGAGGGTTAATCCGGCCCTGGAAAGACGACAAACAACACATGGCACATGACTCATGATAGATGACAATTAACATATACATGACGACAGATGACAATTGACTTACGACAGATGACAGGTCACCGACAACTGATGACAAAAAATTTTATATGACGAGATGATATATAAGAAAAAGACTGGAAAAGTCTGTTGCAGTCGTAGGTAACAAATAAAAACACCAAGACACAAAAGTTGGAACACAACCACGTATGTTCAATTAGGAATACGAACACTGTTCTTTTCACCAGAAGACCGCTTTCTTTCTTTAACAAACGCAACAAATTGTGATCTTTCAATAACATACTCAATTTGACCAAACGTTTGCTCGCTTCCTAACGCATTCATGCAAATAGTTGGCAACTTAAAACACCCAATTCCGAATTTCAAATTTTTTTTTTCTATCACATACTCGTATCTTTCATCTTAAAATTTAAATTTATCAAGGAAACTTAACTGTACTTTATTTAAAACTAGCCGAAAACACCCGGCGTTGCCCGGGTTCCTTTTTGCCAAGGCTTCTTACCTACAAAGCTGGAAGTATCCAAAGAAAAAAAATCCTGTTTATTTGTGTACAATTTATTGAAATAACATTAAAATGAATTTAAATATTTCCAGGAAGCGTCTGAAGAAAACCCAATGGAAGAAACAATAAGCAACAAATTAGAGCAGTTTTTCAGTGCAGAGTTGTCCTGTGGTGAGATTTTCGAGTTAACCCATACAATCATGAGTTATGTCAGAGCTAACTTCTCACCATAGGATAAAAAAATATGAAAGACAGAATGAAAAATTTTAACTCACCATTCAGTGTTTGCTCAACATAAATCTCAGCAATTTGCCATTGTCATTTTTCTGAATTATGTCAAATTAGCTCATCTGTCATTTAGAGCCAGTTTTTCAGTGCAGAGTTGTCCTGTGGTGAGAATTTTCGAATTAACCCATACAATCATGAGTTATGTCAGAGTTAACTTCTCACCATAGGATAGAAAAATATGAAAGACAGAATGAAAAATTTTAACTCACCATTCAGTGTTTGCTCACCATGAGTCTCAGCAATTTGCCATTGTCATTTTTCTGAATTACGTCAAATTAGCTCATCTGTCATTAAGAGCCAGTTTTTCAGTGCAGAGTTGTCCTGTGGTGAGAACTTTCGAGTTAACCCATACAATCATGAGTTATGTCAGAGTTAACTTCTCACCATAGGATAGAAAAATATGAAAGACAGAATGAAAAATTTTAGCTTACCATTCAGTGTTTGCTCACCATGAGTCTCAGCAATTTGCCATTGTCATTTTTCTGAATTACGTCAAATTAGCTCATCTGTCATTAAGAGCCAGTTTTTCAGTGCAGAGTTGTCCTGTGGTGAGAACTTTCGAGTTAACCCATACAATCATGAGTTATGTCAGAGTTAACTTCTCACCATAGGATAGAAAAATATGAAAGACAGAATGAAAAATTTTAGCTTACCATTCAGTGTTTGCTCACCATGAGTCTCAGCAATTTGCCATTGTCATTTTTCTGAATTATGTCAAATTAGCTCATCTGTCATTTAAAGCCAGTTTTTCAGTGCAGAGTTGTCCTGTGGTGAGAATTTTCGAATTAACCCATACAATCATGAGTTATGTCAGAGCTAACTTCTCACCATAGGATAGAAAAATATGAAAGACAGAATGAAAAATTTTAACTCACCATTCAGTGTTTGCTCACCATGAGTCTCAGCAATTTGCCATTGTCATTTTTCTGAATTATGTCAAATTAGCTCATCTGTCATTTAGAGCCAGTTTTTCAGTGCAGAGTTGTCCTGTGGTGAGAATTTTCGAATTAACCCATACAATCATGAGTTATGTCAGAGCTAACTTATCACCATAGGATAGAAAAATATGAAAGACAGAATGAAAAATTTTAACTCACCATTCAGTGTTTGCTCACCATGAGTCTCAGCAATTTGCAATTGTCATTTTTCTGAATTATGTCAAATTAGCTCATCTGTCATTTAGAGCCAGTTTTTCAGTGCAGAGTTGTCCTGTGGTGAGAATTTTCGAGTTAACCCATACGATCATGAGTTATGTCAGAGTTGACTCCTCACCATAGGATAGACAAATATGAAGACAGACTGAAAAATTTCAACTAACCATTCAGTGTTTGCTCAACATGTGTCTCAGCAATTTGCCATTGTCATTTTTCTGAATTATGTCAAATTAGCTCATCTGTCATTTAGAGCCTGTTTTTCAGTGCAGAGTTGTCCTGTGGTGAGAATTTTCGAGTCAACCCATACAATCATGAGTTAAGTCAGAGTTGACTCCTCAACATAGGATAGAAAAACAGGAAGACAGACTGAAAAATTTTAACTAACCATTCAGTGTTTGCTCAACATGAGTCTCAGCAATTTGCCATTGTCATTTTTCTGAATTATGTCAAATTAGCTCATCTGTCATTTAGAGCCTGTTTTTCAGTGCAGAGTTGTCCTGTGGTGAGAATTTTAGAGTTAACCCATACAATCATGAGCTATGTCAGAGTTAACTTCTCACCATAGGATAGAAAAATATGAAAGACAGAATGAAAAATTTTAACTCACCATTCAGTGTTTGCTCAACATGAGTCTCAGCAATTTGCAATTGACATTTTTCTGAACTACATCAAATTAGCTCATCTGTCATTTAGAGCCAGTTTTTCAGTGCAGAGTTGTCCTGTGGTGAGAATTTTCGAATTAACCCATACAATCATGAGTTATGTCAGAGTTAACTTCTCACCATAGGATAGAAAAATATGAAAGACAGAATGAAAAATTTTAACTCACCATTCAGTGTTTGCTCACCATGAGTCTCAGCAATTTGCCATTGTCATTTTTCTGAATTATGTCAAATTAGCTCATCTGTCATTTAGAGCCAGTTTTTCAGTGCAGAGTTGTCCTGTGGTGAGAATTTTAGAGTTAACCCATACAATCATGAGCTATGTCAGAGTTAACTTATCACCATAGGATAGAAAAATATGAAAGACAGAATGAAAAATTTTAGCTCACCATTCAGTGTTTGCTCACCATGAGTCTCAGCAATTTGCCATTGTCATTTTTCTGAATTATGTCAAATTAGCTCATCTGTCATTTAGAGCCAGTTTTTCAGTGCAGAGTTGTCCTGTGGTGAGAATTTTCGAGTTAGCCCATACGATCATGAGTAATGTCAGAGTTAACTTCTCACCATAGGATAGAAAAATATGAAAGACAGAATGAAAAATTTTAACTCACCATTCAGTGTTTGCTCAACATGAGTCTCAGCAATTTGCAATTGACATTTTTCTGAACTACATCAAATTAGCTCATCTGTCATTTAGAGCCAGTTTTTCAGTGCAGAGTTGTCCTGTGGTGAGAATTTTCGAATTAACCCATACAATCATGAGTTATGTCAGAGTTAACTTCTCACCATAGGATAGAAAAATATGAAAGACAGAATGAAAAATTTTAACTCACCATTCAGTGTTTGCTCACCATGAGTCTCAGCAATTTGCCATTGTCATTTTTCTGAATTATGTCAAATTAGCTCATCTGTCATTTAGAGAAAGTTTTTCAGTGCAGAGTTGTCCTGTGTTGAGAATTTTCGAATTAACCCATACAATCATGAGTTATGTCAGAGTTAACTTCTCACCATAGGATAGAAAAATATGAAAGACAGAATGAAAAATTTTAACTCACCATTCAGTGTTTGCTCACCATGAGTCTCAGAAATTTGCCATTGTAATTTTTCTGAACTATATCAAATTAGCTCATTTGTCATTTAGAGCCAGTTTTTCAGTGCAGAGTTAACCCATACGATCATGAGTTATGTCAGAGTTGACTCCTCGCCATAGGATAGAAAAATATGAAAGACAGACTGAAAAATTTTAACTCAAAATGAGTCTCAGCAGTTTTCCATTGACATTTTTCTGAATTACGTCAAATTAGCTCATTTGTCATTTAGAGCCAGTTTTTCAGTGCAGAGTTGTCCTGTGGTGAGAATTTTCGAGTTAACCCATACGATCATGAGTTATGTCAGAACTAACTCCTTACCATAGGATAACTCTTCACTGAAAAACTGGCCCTTAGCAAATGGCAAAAGGAAACCTATCATTGCACTTACTTTCGGCGCTGATTGAAAAATTATTACTCACCCCTCTATATGTGCACTCACCACAACTCTTACATTGCGATTACTTCATCTTCGATCGCTCCTACATAACAAAACCTCTTGTGAAGTGTCAAATCCATGCCCGAGTTTCAACACCACTCAAAAAATGAATTTCACCGACATGTCATTTGAAGGACATGGAATTTTTGGTCTCCTTTGGACTTTCGGTAGATGTGATGCTGCTGGCTGAGACCACAGGTGAGTTTTCGAACGACTAAAAGTAAATATCTGTCAAATCATAAACACCTGAAAAAACGGAACCAAAACAGACCAAAAGAAAATAGCATTCCACATAATTTTCTTGGAACAATTTTTTTTTTTTCAAACTGCTATGTACTTTATTTCCAACAAAAACCCAACAAACTACAACCCAGAAAGCAAAACAAAATGAGTCAACAACAAAAAATGTCACGAAAGGGATATATATCGCCTTAGATACTTTCTTGAACGCACCCATTTTTCTTTTCACTGATTATTCCTGTTTCCATGGAGTTGGCAAAGTCAACCTTGGTTCAACCCACTATGGAAACAGAGTATGGGCTGCAATTCTGATAATTATTATTATTCTAAACGTCATTTGGAATGTAAACAAAATTTGGTAAGTACGGAAAATTTTTTAAATTGTAAGATATCTTAAATAATTGTTATTTTTTAGATTTTCAGTATAGCCTATAACCAAACCATGGTTATAGGCTACCCAATGGATTAATTTTCGGGACAATTAATTAGATAAGTTTAAAGATTTGCTCTTTCTTAGGATTTTTGGCGCGTGCAAACAAAAAAGCTCAATTATATAGTAATAAAGATTAAATTAAGGAAACTTAACTGTACTTTAAGTAAAATGAAATAAAATAATTCTTAGCCCATCAACGTGGCAGTATCTTACTTTGAAGAGTGATTGTTTGTCAGCTGTAGTAAATTGGAAGACGTTTAGGGAGAAAAGTTTATATTAAAGATTCAAGAAGAAAAGGAAAGCACTAGGCCCTGTCCCATTCCGAGTGTATGACAGCCAAATAATAAAAAATTTATCAATCATAAGGTTTGTGGGTGAAGATCAATATGTCCGCACCTATATTTTGGGTTTAAATGTTCAGTTTAAGTTCACCTTCTAAAAAAAGTTCTAAATCACATTCGTGTTACCATACACCTTTTTAAAAGACATTCTACACATTTCTTATAACTCATTTTACCACTCTTCGAGTTTAAAAATTGTTTTTACTTTTACAAGTTAAATCAAAATAATTCAATTAGTCGAAAACAAAAAAACACTCCAATCTAAAAACAATACGTAAATACATCCTCATGAACGCATTTTCATAATTCTATGGTCAAGTATGTATACACAATACATACGTAGAACACTCAAATATAGCTTAACCTCTCTCATACACAAATACCACCCCTACATTAACATTCCCAGCCAGCGTGTGGCGTGCATTTCGCAAGTCAAAAATTCATAAATATTTTACATCCTTTTTGAAGAAGATCCACAACCATCGTCCCCACAACCTGGATAAATGAATATATTTCACTCAAAAGGAACTAAATTGGTTTGAAGAATAGCTCTACTTAAACCATAATTCAAAGCCCATAAAGTAAAAGAGGATTGAAATGAGAAACCTTCTACCGCCAAAGCCTTCTATTTTTCCTTTTAACCTGTTCCTTTCGCACTAGACAGACATTTTTGTATGAATGTTGTTGTGAGTGTGATACGCTTTAAGGGCATCAACAGTTTTGATGTCTGTAAAAACTTTTTCTGTTGGCCTCTCAGTGAGCATCTATTTAATAAAAAGTTAAGGTATACCTCCATAAGTCCTTTTCACATTTATACCAACAATTTATGAAAAAATACTGAATGAATTATTTCAAACGTGAAGCTTTGTTGGTGTATAAGTACTTCAACGATTGAAGTATGGCAATAAAATGTTGAATCAAAAGTAAATACGTGTCTGTGTCTATATGGATCGTAGGTAGGTAACTCAGCGGCTTGAGAGGCAAACTTTTTGTCAAAAGTCATTTAACGCTCAGAGAAATAGGTACCTACGTAGCTCTTAAATATTTCTTTTTTTTTCATTTTTATTTATATTTGAATTTGTTTCAATGTGATGACGCGAAAGTATTTCTCAACCGATTTATCTGACTTTTGTTTGTATGGTTTTAAGTCTTGAATCCGGGTGGGTGGGCTTATCAGAGGGGACTTGAGTATAAGGAGACACTCGCATTTCTTTGGCAAAAGAGGCAATTTTATGAATTTACAAGAGGGAATATGATGTGCGTTTCCGCTGAGGATTATTTTCGTTGATTTCAACTTTTTTTTTTTTTTTTGTTTTTTTTTAGTGTCTATGGAATGGCTTCAATATCGTTTTATGTCACACAGGAGTGGTTGAGTTAAATAGAAATAAAATGGAAGCCCAACCAAATCTTTGCGTGGTTTTTGAGGAGGCTTTGACATTGTTTTGTGAAAGACTTTGCTTTTTATTTACATCTAAATGTAAGACTGTTAAATCGTTTTAACTGCAAGTGCTGAAATTTTGAAACTTGAGCTTGATGGTGTGTGAACCCGTGGATTAGGATAAATAGAAGAAATGGTTTTGTCGTAGACCAGCTTTATACGTAGATATAAGTCAGTAGAAAAGAGACAAAAATATTTATATTTATGTGATGTCTTTCATTTTTTGAGCATTTTCTCCTTCCTACTATTAGGGAGAAGGGGAAGGCAAACGTTGACGTCAGGACATTACAGCGGAAAAATTTTTAGTTTGAGACAAGTTTCGATTTGGTGATTTTAATCGAACTAACTTTTTTGCAAATTTTTATTCCGAAACGATTTCAAAAACAAATATGGTGGCGGAACAAGTCTTGAGGAGCCTCGTGGCCCAGCTTTATTTCATGCTAGTTCTGAAGCGAGTGTTTCACGGCAGTGTAATAATTTTCGGAGAAATTACCTCACTTATAATGAAAGCATTGCCTCTAAGAAGATCATTTGAGGGAAATATGAAAAAAGTTTTTTAATGTTAAAAACTTTACTAATATTTCATTTTAATAAATAAAAAATACCCCAACTAAGAAGTTTATCGCTTATGTCTCTGATTAGGTCTACCCACATTCTAACAAAAATCTTTAAGGGGTTAGGCCACCCTAGAGGCTAAAAAATAGGCTTTTTGGGAAATTTTTTTTTCCAGAAATACATACTACAAAATAAATCGAGATAATAGAAACGTGATTTTATTATTTATATCAATGACTGCTTACAATAATTTTTTGGAAGGGATTTATTATAAAATGGCAGCTGTGCAGCGTTTTTGCGATGACGTCTTTTTTTTTTTTTTGAAGTCCACGGCCGGACCAACAACTCCTGTAATTTTTTAAATAATAATGAGCAAATGGATTTTTGCGATATATTGATTTTTGGCCAAATGGCGCCCTTCTAAAGTGAAAAGTTCGTCCTCAATATGTTCTCTGGCAGCGTTTCATTTCCCTTAAGAACTAGCGTTGTGGAAAGCATCCTTTATATCGAGGACAACGCCTACTTCTTGCTAACAGTGGATTCAATCCTGCAAACCAAACGAAGTTTTGAAGTGCGGTTTCAAAGGCTTTCAGGCGTCGCGTAGGTAGGCATGTTGGATCTATGATAAAGGGGGTATTGGGGGAGGTTTTGTGTACGAAAATTTGAACCATTCTTTCCAGCATTTTAAGTAGGAAGAACGTTAGACTGATAAGTCTTAAGATTTTGGCGAGTAGATAGTAGTAGTATCGCTTATCAATATTTGGTATAAAATTGGTGGCTCTAACATTCTGCCAAGGCGTTAAGGGATACACACTTATGCTTAACAGTGAAATTAATTTTCAAAATAGGTAGCAAAAGGTTTATACTTTCCTGCAACAAAGCTGGATAACTACCGTCAGTGCTCAGTGACTTAAATCTGCCAAAAGATTACGCAACACATTTAATGGTCTCGTTGGTAGCAACTAACGATGATATATAGGAGCTGCGTCCAGTGGATTTATTGAGTTCACCTTAAAAAAGGCTATGCAACATAAATTCGTTCGTTTTGCCTTGAGAGGTCTTCCTTCCTTTCTTTCTTCTAATTAGAACTCAATTTTACTCCTTAATTAAAATTTTTTTTTTTAAAGAGGGAACAATAATGATAATTTTGCTAGCAACTGACTTCAGGATAAACTGATGCTCCCGGCATCACATATGCCATGCAATTTTCACTATGGCATCACAATGCCCTTTAAACTTATGCTAAAGGTATTTTTATATTAAACTAGCTGAGCCACCCGGCGTTGCTCGGGTCTGTAGTTTTAAGGTTCCCGTTCTCGTTTTTCCGCTTAAGTGGGAACTTGGGGATGAAAAACAATCGTTTTTACTTTGGGATTATGTGGTATCCCAATGACGAAAGAATTTTCGAAATCTGTTCAGCAGTTTCTAAGTTTCCGTTGCCAGCCCCGTTCCTGTGGGAATTTTCCGTTACCGTGGAAATATGTGAAATATAAGTCTATGTCACTGAGGGACGATGATGATGTAACATCCTAGAAATGAAAGAATTTTTGAAATCGGTCAAGTAACTTTAAGGTTCCCGTTCTCGTTCCCGTTTCTGTTCCCGTGGGGTTATAGGGATAAAATATAATCTAAATTACTAATGGAGGGGGATAATGTAGCAATCATAATGCAGGAAAGGTTATAGAAATCTGTCCAGTAGTTTCTAAGTTTCCATTCCCAAACCCGTTCCTGTGGGAATATCCGCCCAATTTTTTAAATTTTTTATGTCATAAAAACCTTCTCCTGACAATAACAAACACAACAAAAAAAGAATTGGCCAAATTGGTCCAGGCGTTGTTGAGTTATGCGCTTACCAACACATTTTGCGATTCATTTTTATTTATAAGAAGATTGCAAAAGCAATAAATTGCAAAGTTTAGGACTGTGAACAAAAAAATCTCCTAAAAAACGAAAAATGACAAATGATCGGCGTACGGATGAAAAAATCTGACCATTTATTACTCCATCCCACATTAAAATAAGAAAATAAAAAAGTTAAAATAAAACTTAAGTCCATCAGTCAACAAAATGATAACCTCTAAGGAAACACAGCCAAGTCTTCAAAAAAAAAAGTACTCAAAAACTTCAAATCCATGATGACTTCGAAACTTTAAAGTGTGTCGATTAACTACAGCAGAGAAATTGACAAAATAAGACACTCGTTTTGAAAATGAAGATAATTTCCCTCACAATAATTTATGTGCTATAAATTATAAGCACCCGCCCACGCCCACGTCGCCCATGTCTCCTTTGGGCGTAAAAATACTCATCACTTTCAAAATATCTCTCAATGCTTTTCTCTCAACAACAAGGAAAAATTACAAAATCCATTTGTCATTATGGCAATTTGGAAGTTGCTGGCTCATCATCATTAACAATACCCTGCTGCTGGACTCTCTGTTATATTCTCGCTCTTCGCCTAATGGTAAAATGTTAGGGCTTTTATAATGCACAGCACACATAGTGTAGTGAGTCCTTTGTCCAGAACTTCTCGCATAGAGACAAAGGGGTAATAATTTAACTATTGAAAGTTCCTTTCAGACAATGAGTTTTATTCATTTGGCAGCGTTGCGTTGTACCGAATTGGTAGTTTGGTATTCTTGGCAATTATGTGCAGTTGTTCATCGATGTCACTTACTATGGCGGTCCTGCAATAACCTTTAACCACCACTTTGCTGTACGAGTTCGTCCTTCTTGGTCATTTGCATTAGATCAAACAGCTTTTGAATGAATGGTGGAAGCGGTTATTTGCAGAACGGACGAAGTTGTTTTTTTTTTTTTTTTTTTTTTCAAACTATTTCGTGAGTTGAATATTGAATGATGTTGAATAATACCGAAGCTTAGTGTTCTAATATCACCTCAAATTTATTCTCACTTCAATGGTCCTTGTTGAAGAAAATAAAATCGTTTGGAGTGTGAAATTTCTATCCAGTGAACCGATATATCATAATAAATGCTATTCGCATATTAACGTAGGAAACGCGCTCCCAACGGTTTTTTTTTCTGATCATTTCCTTGGATTGATGAGGAAAGTGATGTGATGACTGGTCCTTTTATATTTCAGTATTTGCCAGAAAAGGAACAAGTAAAATAATTTTTCTTATTTACGTTATCATAATTGAATAGGATGTAGAAGATATTTAGTTATATGATTTGCTGTTAGGGAACGAAAGCGATGTCTTTATTCGACGACTGCCACGATGAAAAAGGGAAGAGCCACACCATCAATCTTTTTTGATAGCTAGTCAACTCCTAGCTGCCTTCCGAGATGAAACAAAATAAGTTGCGTTGAGGGATGAATAAAATTCAGCGACATTTTTAGTTAGGACTCGACAGATTCCTGGAACCACCAAATTTTTTTTTAGCTTTTGGTACATTCTTTACATTATTTTGATTGGAATCTTTTGTTTTTTTGTTTGTGGTACCCGTGGCGTGAAGGTTAGCATGTCCACCTGCTAACCCAGAGGTTCGAGGTTGGAATCCCAGCAGAGGCTAAAAAGTTTTTCCACGTGTATCGCCTTTCGCGAGGAATTGGCAAGTCCTCCGTTAGTAAATGCATTGCCATGAAAAGGGCTTTCTCAATTAGCCGTCCGGAACCGGCAGAAAATTGTAGGTCCCCTCAATTCCCTCACAAGGCATGGTTGTGTCGCTCTGTTGCAAAACCCTATTTATTTTTTATTTTTATTTGTTTGTTTGTTCTTTTGTAATATATGGCTCCAAAACTACTGAGCCGATTTAAATAAAATTTGGAATAGAGGTAGTCTAGAGAATGAGAAATAATAAAGGTTATATTTTTTTTAATTTCTCAAGGGAAATTCATTCACTTTATATGTTTCGTATTAACTTTTGTAGGGAGATAGAAGTAAACACCAGCGATGTAACTGCAAAAACATTTATATCTGTTTTTTTATTTTGATAGTTTTATGAGTATTAGTATTTGTTCCGAATTCATTTCGAAGAAGAATCACGATTGGGAAGCATAATTTCTTGAAATACAAGCGATAGGGCCCAATGTGTTAACACAAGAATTTTCCAAATCGGTCTTGAAGTAGTTGCTTCATAGGTGGATAAAAGTTAGTTTTCTGCAAAAGAAAAAATTTTCGGTGATACGGAGATTCGGTGGTTTTAAAAAGTGAGCTTGTTAAGGATTTTATTTCTCGTCACCGTCTTGCGTCTTTCCTAATAGCATGTAACATCATCTTTCGCAATGATAACCGGTTTCTATTCAAATCTTTCACACCACTGTTTCGGTTAAGAACCTGTTTGTTAACAAAGCTTCTACAATAATTTCTGCACCAGCTTAGCGGAAATGAACCATCTAATCGTTCGTATACGGAAAACGATATGAAAGGTCTGATCTAGAAGAGGTAAAGGCAAGGTTATTGTCAATGCAATGGGCGCAGATGTTCAGGAACTTTTTCGGATTACTATTCCGTCTTAAATCATCTCGATTATGCAAATTGTGAAAACAGTTTCCTGTAGTTGTTGCGCGCTAACAAATTGGAAATAGCGGTTCAACCTGCAACCTAAGACAATCAAAACGAGTCGTCATTAGCTGGCTTACAAAATTTTAGTCTTGAACTATGGATCATAAAGGCGGGCACCGCACAGTCAAAAATATTCTAAAAATTCTCTCAAAAAGCTCCATAAAAATGCACAAAGCACAGAAAAACTAAATATAAATATATACATATATATTTTCACATTTAATAGAATAGTGATCATTGAAGCGGAATGCGGACAGTATAATAATCTACAGACGTTTTGGAGGATATTTAGTTTTAGTTTAGTTTAGTTTATTCATCAAGCAAAGTTACAATACTTTAGTGATTACTATATACATAATACATTTTAAACATTACCACCAACAAAGTTATTTAAAATTAACAATAATATTGATTTAAATAGATATCTACTTAGATTAAAATCAATCATATTGCAAACAGAATTCGCTTCTCTTAGACATCTTGATAATGGTTCGTTGGCAGCATATACAGTTCTGTGGAAAGGTATTTTAAAAAATACAGGGTTTCTAAGCATTCTCACAGGAACATTAAAGTTAATCAAAGCTAAAATTTGAGAACAATCAATATGGTCTGTTAATATGTCGCGAATAAACATAATTGCAGTGAACTTTCTTCGATAGTTTAGAGGCAGAATACCGAGTAATTGACATCTTGTTTCATAAGAAGGCATATCTATGTCCCAATTAAGTCTTTTCACAACAATTCTCGTAAATCGTTTTTGGATTTTTTCAATTCGGAATGAATGAACGGCATATGCGGGATCCCAAATTGTGCTGCAGTACTCCAAATTTGACCTCACAAAGGCAAAATATAGACATTTTAAAGTATGTGGATCGGAAAACTCTTTGGAGTTACGCATAATAAAACCTAACACTGAATTTCCTTTAGCAACTAAAAAATCTATGTGTCGTATAAAGTTCAGCTTCTCGTCAAAAATTACACCAAGATCTTTCTTAAAATGTATCACAGACAGTTCTTTCTGATCAATTTTATAAGTAAAATTAACTGGCGATCGGTTTCGACAAAATGTTAAACTTTGACATTTAGAAATGTTAAGATTAAGAGAGTTAGTTGTACACCACCTTGACAACTTATCAAGATCTTCTTGTAAAAGCAAGGAATCAATTTCAGATTTTATGCAACGAAAAACTTTCAAATCGTCCGCATACATTAAGTACTCTGAGTTTAAAAATATTTCAGGAATGTCGTTGACAAAAAGCAAAAAAAAGAAGGGGACCGAGGTGGCTTCCTTGTGGAACACCAGAAGTAACATATACCGGTGTAGAAAGAACATTGCTTATACAAACGTACTGAATACGATCTCTTAAGTACGAATTGATCCAGTTAAAGAAGTTCGAGTGAAAACCAACTTTGTTTATCTTCTTCAGTAATACGTCGTGATTTACTCGATCGAAAGCTTTGGAAAAGTCGGTGTAAATAACGTCGTACTGAGAGCCATTCTCAAGTCCATTTAAAACTAAATTACAAAAAATTGTAAGGTTAGTGGTAGTAGATCTACCAGCCACGAAGCCATGTTGATAGGGAGAAATTATTCTTTTAAGAGAAGGAATGAGTCTATCATAGACCAGCTTTTCAAAAATTTTAGGAACTGTAGATAGTTTGCAAATTGGACGGTAATTTGTTTCAAATTAGTTACTACTACTACTATTACTACTACTCTTGCCTGCTTCCCGATTTAAAGATGGGTGTGATTGTTGATCGCTTCCATTTTTGAAGAAACTCACCACTCATTAGCGAACGATTAAAAATTATTTTTAAAGGAATTGCCAAAGCCTTAGCACATAATTGTAAAATTATTGGAGGAATTTCATCTATATCTGAGCGTTTGTCAGTCTTAAGTTGTGACAATGCTAATTCAATTTCGGAGGTCGACAACTTAAATTACCAATATTCAAAATGCTTTCAGGAGTATTAGTGTTGGTAACATAAGATGTGGCTGAAGAATCATTTGAAGAATCATGAGACTGGAAATGCTTAGCGAACAGATTACAAACAACTGAGAGATCAGAAGATGTAATGCCATCATGACGCATACGATTGGGAATACCATTTGAATTTTTCTTGTCATTTATAAATTTCCAAAAGCTTTTACTATTTGACTTTAGCTTACTCTCGACAGAAAACAGATATTGATTATATAGAAATTTATTCAAAGTATCGAATTCCTTTTGCAGCAGTCGATATTGATTATACAGTTCACGATCATTATTTGACCTACGAAATTGCTTATAAACCTTGTTTTTCTTATTATTTAGATTGATTATTCTTTTATTAAACCAAACGGGTTTCTTGGCATCAATCGTCCAGTTTCATCATATTTCCAACAAGATGGTGCTCCTGGCTACTGTGGTCGTGAAGTCAAGGATAGGGTGAATGGAAAATACGGCGGTCGATGCACATTTCCATTTACGTCTAATGTTATTTTGAGACTGACAATCGTTTACCTTTCGAAATCCTCACAAAAAATAAGTATCAAAACTCCACTGAACGAAATGAATAACGTGGGGAGATATTAGAAACTGATTTTCATAGTGCTTTTTGGCGCAAAACAGATCATTTTTCGAAAGAAGTTTTGGCCGAAATGACGCTCCCACGCGTCTGATTGTCTCCCGAACTAGCAAAAAGTTTATGTCATTCAAATGGATGGATGTGGTGGACAACACTCATTTTCCAAGCCTTCAAACGGTGTGCACAGACGAAAATGTGTGTGCTGCACCCGAGAATGTGAGACTCAATCCACGAACATCAACTCATACTCCCGCCTTCAAACGGTGAGCACAGACGAAAATGTGGCTGCTGCACCCAAAAACGCGAGACTCAATCCACGAACATCAACTCTCCATCGACCTTAACAGCTCAACATTTATTGCACTATAGCCTGAAGAGAATTCTACACAAAAACCTCAGATTATTATTCGCTTACAAGTTCCAATTGACTCACAAGCCAACTAACGAAGCAGGACCACTTGCTTCGTTATAGGTTCGCAGTTAGGGTCTTGACTTGGACAACGATTTCGGGGAAAAAAGTGACTATGTTAACAAACCAAATCACCGCATCTTGGACTTGGAGAATCTGAACTTTATTGTCGAGAAGCCTATGCATTCTCGAGAGTGACAGTTTGGTGTGCAGGCATAATTGGCATAACATGGCATAATTTTACCAGTTTTATATGAAAATGATGCTGGTAACAACGATGGGCGTTACAGACTGGTTCATGCCGGGTTATGCACCATGGCACACAACCCATGTCATAATCAATCTTTCGTGCATCGAATTCCCAAATCATTTTATCAGTGATGTCCATTGGACGCCCGGATTAGCGATTTTACCACATTGGACTATTTCTCTGGGAAATTAGTGAATTATTAGTCATGTATGTTACTCCAATAATCCGGAAACGATTCAAGCAATAAAGGCCGCAATATAATCCAACCAATCCAAGAGCTTCAGTCTGAAGACAGTGAAACGTAATTCGATTCTATAACAAAAATGTTCGAATACGAAAAATTCGAACTAAGGAATTCTATAGGAACATTTCAATATACTACAATCGAACAGTACAAGTAATACCAACTAGATTTTTTCTTTAGATTTAAGTGATTTTTATTCAATATTTTATAAAAAAAACAATTAATAATATACAATATCAGATATAGCATGGCATTGCCGTCTGCCCGATTGACAAATAGTTATATAAGTTTGGTTACATTTAACCGATTCAAAATTGCAGCAAATATAAATTTAAATTGATCACATAATAGTAATACAACAACAAAAAAACAAAAGGATGATAACACCTGAGTGTCCTAAAATATTTCATTAATTAGCCTTTCACGGTAAGCCAGTGCCACCTTGCAGTAATTGAAGAGCTTTGGGACTTCCATTTCATTTAAGAATGATAACATCTCATCTTCGTTTAAAACATTACAGCCATAGTAAAATCTTCTTGTTTCTTTCAACACTGGACATCTTCCAAGAAAGTGGAACACGTCTTCTCTTTCTCTCTGATTACACAAATTACATAATACCGGAAGGTCATCTCTATGAGGAACAAAGTTGAGACTTAGAAGTTCTCCACGTAGTCTTACCATCATTGATATTTGATCCACACTGTACTCATCTCGAAAATAGTTTTTAGGGCCCAGGTTGTGACATAATCTAATACCAACTATGTTTTTGTGTACATTCGGATATTCAGGGAACTCCAATCTCGAAAGTAGAAGACAAAAGGAGCAAAATCATTCGATATTAAATGCGTTTGCGAGTAGAGCTAAGAAGCTTTGTCTGTCTCAAGAATTAAAGTAACTATAAATTGATTCATTGCAACGACATTACTTTTTTTACTTTCTTTTTACACCATCACAGTAAATGCTATTCAATTACATGACTGAATAGGAACCTCTTGTTGACAAAAACTTCAATGCAGCAATTTTGCTTTCTCAGAATTCTCATACCCGAAGATATATCTGTCTCTGATTATTTTACGTCGAATTTAATCCTTTCGTTCAAGATTTCCATAGAAGTCAAACCTAATTGCAACGCTGTTCATTTTTGTCATTATTATTTTCACTATGTTTGTTTCTTATTCTGAGAATGAGTCCAAACTGCTCGAGGATCGTACGAAAATTGAACAGTTGTTGAAAAACAGTTGGCATTACTGGCATTCGATTCTGTTCTCATAGATGAAACTAATTAAAACCAGAATCAAATTACATAGTAAGGCCACAGCATTATCTTATAAAAAGACCGAGTGCTAAATGCGCTGTGGCGAAGCCAGTATCCGAGGGGCATTTTCGTTCACGTCAAACCAAATCGCAAAGCTGTTCATTTTTGTCATTAGTATTTTCACTATGATTGTTTCTTATTCTGAGAATGAGTTCTGTCAAACAGCTAAAAGGATCGTACGAAAATTGAACAGTTGTTGAAAAACAGTATTCGATTCTGTTCTCATAGATAGAACCAATTAAAAGCAGAATCAAATTACATAGTAAGGCCCCAGCAATATCTCGGAAAAACCGAGTGCAGAATGTCCTGTGGCGAAGCCAGTATCCGTGCTGGTGCATGAAAATATTTAATTTTGTTCATTTCATGGCTTTTTCAAAAAGAAACATCCATTTGGCCCAACCGGCTTCGCTTTCATGACGAAGTACAGACCGCGCCATGTACAACAATTTTACCCTGAATACCCGCTAATACGTGCAAACCTAAACTCATCTGTGTGCATGTTACCTGTATAGGAAAGTCTCATAAGACACCAGCAGAAATAACAATCCCATAAAATTCTTGGAGGTTTTCTTCAGTTTTCTTTTGGGAGTTTTTGATAATTAAATCCAAAATGCACCTAATATTTCAACATTTAATATTTTTCAACCTCACTGATTTGGCGACCGCATTTGTTTCAGAAACACAGACAAAAACAAAAAGAGATCCAAGCATGCAACAAACTTGAACTGCAAGAACTTTGGCCTTGCAATGTTAATGGCTTCAAGGTAAATTAAACTCTTTCTATTTATTTTGCACATCGTTTTGCGTATCCTTGGTGAGAATGAAATGCTGCACTAAACAGAATTGTGAACCAAGTCACAGAGTCATATGAACTCCCTAACAGCATAACATGGCTACCACAGCAGCTCATATAGCTGGATGAAAATTGTTAACTGACCTGTAAATAGTTTCGCAAAATTTCCACACTCTCAGCGCCTCTGACTGGGACAAAGCTGGTCAAAAGCTTTCTAAAATACACAACCTTGTTTCGTAATAGAACAAATAGAAAAGAGCTATTCCAAAATAGGGTATGGGGCTGAGCTGAGTTGAATAATATCGCAATACCGTCCTTTATGTAAGTAAGTAAGGATGGAACGAGATACTGTTTATTATAGACACACACGTGGTCAACTTCAGGACAATAATAAATAACGCTCATTAAAATGATAATGAAAGCAGCCATTCAACAAATGTGTACTCCTGCTTCTAGATAAGCTAGAGAGCTAGTTCAAGGAAAATGACTGGGCTGCGGCTGTGTTTATTAAAGAAAGATTTCATCATGCGGCAGCGGAGGCCAAAAGCAATGTGATTGCGTATAAAGATGGGGAGTGGAAAGTAGAAAGAGACAATATGGTTGGAGTGGGATGGAAGTCCTCCACTCTTAATCATGGTAAAAGCCTGAGCATTAAATACCAGATAAATAATTCAACACATTCTCCTAGAATATGTCTCTAAGGCTATAGGGTCTTGTTTTCCGTTTCTGTGCTCTACGATAAGCGGGACAGGTATACCTACCTACCTACTATGGCAGTGGAAATCAATCGGTGAGTGTGAAATTGTCCCCGGATGTGATGATAAGGAGAATGTTGCTCTGTTGCGCTTCGACACTTTCGTTATAATTAATACGACAAGGATTCACCCATAACACTCAATTTTTCCCTCACAGCCTTGATTCAGCCCCCCATTCATCCACAGGTGACTGACTGATATGCAAACAAATATGGGAATTCTTGTAGTTCTTGCTATGAGTGTGGTGAGAAAAGAAGAAGTGGAGGAGGAGGAGGTAGCATCACAGAACAATTTTCATCAGCAGGATAAACATTTTTCACTTCGTCAGCATTCTATACGTCATCGTTTTCCGTTTTATACAAACGACGAGTAGTTACAGCAGATATAGCGCTGTATAGAAAGTGTCGGTAAAAGTTTTCTAAACGGTGACTGGTGAGTTGTGTGAAGTAGTGGAGCAAAATGTTCTTATATTAGAAAAATGGAAATGAAGGCTGGTGCTGGTTGTCATTGAACGGGCAAACGGCATGTGGGAATAAAGCTAAGATTTAATAAGCTGAGTGAGCAAACACATGCTGAGCACCAACATTGAAGGTTAAAGTTCACTCATTTGAATGAAAATTCGTTCTTATATGGTAATCCAAAACAATCAGCAAATTGATTCCTCACTGCAGAACGATGATACTCTTACGCGTGTTGTGTTTGTGTGAGTGTACGGACCAGAAACTATTAATTTAAAATTACAAGACATAAAGCATATCGGAATTTTATTTTTCCATAGGAGAGACGCTAGCAATATTAATAGGAAAAGTAAGAGCACCATCTTGGCAGCTAAATTGTCGTAAGTATGCAGTTCATTCAACTGTATTCTAGCCTCCCTCACCTGTGCTGGATGCCGGGGCATAGAGACATTCCAGGAAACTGCAAAGTAGATGAACTCGCCAGAAACGGAATACTTCTGCCCTTCTCACCTATAACGGAGAGTATCGGCATATCAATCGCTATATACAAACTCTTGCTCAAGCAGGACGTATATACAAGAAAACTAATCTGATAAGGACAAGCAGTTTAACGTGTAACGGAACAAAACAGATCTGGCCCAAGCCAGATCTTAAACGGGCTTGATCTCTCTCAACAGAAAACACATTAGTGTGACGATAGGTGTCATTACAGGACACTGTCTTATGAGAAGACATACCGCAAGGCTAGGATTCGAATCAAGCTGTATGGATGAGGAGGAGCAGGACACTATTCCCCACCTTCTCTGGTCATGCTCACAAATGTAGGATACACCTAGGTTCGTGTTTCTTAAATGACCCTAGTGATCTTACTCACATCGACGACGCCCTGCTACTCTCCTGCTTCACTGTAAGCTCCAAATGGTTCCATTATAGGATGAGGATACACTGTGGTACCACAATGGGCCGGTACCACAATGGGCCCAACGGGCCTAAGTGTGATAGCCGAGCTGACAGCCACTTTAACCTAACTTAACCTATGCATTTCCTGACAAAATTATTCATCAAACGACTTCCGTTGTCATCCGCCCACAGCTGTTTCTGATGAAACTTGTTGGCCATAACTTAAGCGATATTGAATTTATTATTACTTTTTATCATCAGTGTTCCAATGCCCTTGAATGTGGGAACGAGCTTGATTTCATTAAGGGAGGGGTAAACCCTGGGCGTTTTCAACATACATATTTCAAAATTTCAAGTCATTCTGAGTTGAATTCGAAAGGTTACAGTGATTTTAGAGCAGGTATGCGCGGTGAGCGAATAGAGGGGGCGGGCGGGCCGAACGGAAAATGATCCCGGTCGCACAGCATCTTTGCTCCTTTTATGATTGGTTCCAGGTAGCTCAAGGTCTTATTTTGTGTTCAGGGAAGGGGAGCTCACTCTAATGACGCTTCTAACGGAATATTTTTGAGGGGAACCATTCAGTGCGGTGTTTTTCGCGTTTATCTTTAAACGCGTTTATTTCGAAACCAGTATTTTTAAAGTCGGTGTGCAAAATATTTCGGCGACTGTTGCACCGATCCTTCTGAAATTTTGCAAAATGGTGGCATTTTTATGCAAAAAAACGACTTTTCACTTCAAATTATCACCAAAATTTCAAAATTTTTAAAAAAAACCTCGTGTTGTCTTTTAACGAAATCTTTTTGGAATTTTGATTTTAGATGATCCTGTCAAAAGTTATCTTGCACATCGCAAAAAATCGAAAAGTGGAGGCGTATCGGAAAATGCACTATCATCGGCTTGTTTTTCAATATTTTTGTATGAAAAAATTATAGAAGATACTTGAGACTATACTTAATAATATAGCAAATCAATAAATTCAATTACTTTATCAGACTTTTCATAAAAAATTCACAAAAAAAGCCTTTTTTTCAGACTCCCAGGGTTTACCCCTCCCTTAACACTGACTTCTCTTAGGCGTTTGACCAACTTTCTCATAACATCATACTAAATAAACTTAAAGCTTTTCGATTTCCCCCAGTATTTATTGCTTGGATAAGTTCCTACTTAAAAAATAGGTCTTATCAAGTCAAATTTCGTAACGTTTAGTTAAAACCTATCAATGCTATGTCTGGCGTGCCATAAGGAGGTCATAGTGGTCCCTTGCTTTTCATTGTTCCAATAGATTATGTAATTTCTAGCATTTATAGTGACATTTCAATCTTTGCTGATGATGTGAAGATTTTTAAAATCATCAAAAATGCTTCAGATCGCGACTTCTTACAAGAAGATATCGATAGTTTTGTTGTATGGTGTTCAGCGGGCTAATTTAAAATACTTCCAAGTGCCAAAGTATGACCTTTTCCCGCAAAATATATCCTAGTATTCGAGAATGTTCAATATCGCAACAGTCCCTATATCTCAAGTTTCTAGATTCCGTGACGTCTATACGTTCTTTTTAGTACCAACCTCGAATTTAATGAACACATCAACCTCATTATAACCAAAGCAAATTCAATGCTTGGGTTTATTAAGCGATGGGCAAAGGAATTTTATGACCCTTATGTTAACCTCTCTTTATACAACTGTTATGTTCGTCCCCATCTAGAGTATGCTTCTCAGGTTTGGTCACCATTTTATGATATTCATAAATCTCGAATTGAAGCAATACAGCACAGATTCATACGCTTCGCACTCTTCTCTCTCTCTCTCTTCCTTGGGAAGATCCTTTCAATCTTCTTCCATATGAAAATCGTATTCGCTTATTAAATTTTCAAACCCTCTCACAGAGAAGAATCAACAATGATTTAGTATTTTTTCATCAATTGGTAACCTATAATTGATGGTCCTGACTTGCTCTCCCACATAGGATTCAACTATCGCGGAGGAACTCACCAACTACGTAATTTAGAGTTTATACATCGCTCCCACCACAGAACTAACTATGGCATGCATGAGCCACTAGCTCGTATGAGTAGGTTATTCAACTCTAATCCTTTTGTTGCCGGTTTTAACATCAGTAAAATTAGTTTAAAATTAATACTAAGAACCATCAGCATACCATTTTTTGCAAGATTCGTGTTAAGTCGATATTTTATTACTGTAAACTAATATAATTTTTTATTTATAGATTTGTTTAGTAATGTTTCATTAGTTTAGTTCGTTCTATTAATGTTAATTTTGATTTAATTTTTTTTTTTTTTTGTTATATTTTGTAATGGTTTTTTTCCCTCGTATTTCTTGCGTTTTATTTACTAACCACTAACACTTGCATTAATGATGAAGAGCGTAGATAAGTGTGTACAAATGAGCTTGCTCTAAGTTCAGTGCCACTTAAGTCTCTGAGATGCATTAAATTGAAATCATAAAGAACAAAAAATTAATAAAATCATTTTGGTTACCAATGAAATAACAAATGGAAAACTATTTCAGAGATGCACAATTGGTCTTGTCACTTGCATGGAATTTCTGCTCTGATTTTTACTGTTGTAAGTACTACAATATTTTCCCAAACAAACCCCCAATTAAGCTGAACACAGCAAAAGCTGGTAAAGGATGCCAGCTCAATCCTTCCCCATACTCACGCTGCCATAGCTGTTTGTTGTACTGCAAATCTACGATTGATAATAGCTAGGTCCCGTCATGTATAGAATTGGAATCAACTACTGATAGAATGTTTGTCATGTAATTTCTCCTATTCCCCATCTCTGTAGTTCGAGAATCCATAGTTATTTGCAGACAGTAGATGTGTTTCTCTGGAAAATATTGATTTTTCCCATAGAGAGTTAAACGTACAGGTACGTACAAAAGCAATAACCAACTTTCCCATATAGTCATCCAAGTTTAATGCTTCGTCTTTGCTCTGGCATTTTGCACGAAAGAATACTTTTTCTTTTTTTTTTAATATAAAGAAGACACAAGTGCAAGGACGCACGGAATATAGAAATGACATATGTATTTGAATGAACCATCGCATCATGCTCTGGCTTTAAAAAAATGTGACAAAAATGTATCCATGGTACCATGGTACACATCGTATGGCAGTTCTGTCAGAAGCAGAATATAAGAGAAATATATTAATTCAGTTTAAAAAAAATTCAATAAAATGCGAAGACAGAGTTTATTGTGAGAAAATGAGAATCGTTTCGTTGAAGCAGTATCAGTGGAATATGCAAAAAAAGGTTGCATTTTTAGTGTTGTGGTAAATATCGAGTTCTCAACGAATATCGATTTGAATGATTTTCAAAATTTTGTTGAAAGCTCTGATTGTGATATCGCTTTCTGCAACATGACGTGGTGCCTATGGGGTAATGGTTAGCATGTCTGCCAGTTACATGAGAATTTGAGGTTCGAGGCTCTGCAAAATCTAGCTGTGTTTACAAGAAATTGACAGTTCCCCCGGAAATATAGTTTCACTGCCCTGAAAACCGCTATCTTTCATCCAATTTCCACCAAGCTGTGGTTGAGAGGAATGCGCTTGGCCACGGTGCTCTCTGAGCTCAGCTCTGCCTTTATATTTGGTCTCACTTCTCCAATGCTGACTTGGAAAAGAATACAAGGAGGGGGGAAAGTCAGAAAAAAGTGGATACACCGAACAGTGTCTCGTCTAGTATTTGCTTGAGGGCATAGAAGGATGGTTTTGTTTTCAGTACGTAGTGTGAGATAAGGAGCGCAAGAAATAAGAAAAACGGATTCGCATTAGCACAAATGCAATGAATTCAATACACCCTATTATGTTCTACTAGTAATGACTGACTTCCCGAATCTCAGTGCTATGTCAGATCATATTGAGATTGTCAAAGTGAATGAATTCGACTCATAGAATCTACGGGGGACTTAAGCAGTCAAGTCTTTGATTGAGCTACTTAGACACATATGGTTTAAAGATCTTTAAGGGTATTCCAAAACTACGAAAGGTTATTGAAATAGAGATAATGGTAGATGAGCTCCTGGCGACCAAGGCAGTTTTTATGGGTCAACAGTCTCGAATAACAGTAATAATTTCAGCGACGTTGACGATCCAAGCAAGCAACAAAAGGACAAAAACTCCGGATCTGCACGTAGAACGTGCACTACTAATGAATTAGCGCACCTCCTAGACTTCTAAAAAAAAAACCGTTATCTAAGAAGTGCGATGGAATGGACCGGGCATGAAGAAGATGAAAAACTGTGACATCTACAATGGCGACTGCTATAAAAAACAACAAAGAACGCTTATTTGGGTGAGGATTTGTCGTTAGAGGTAAACTAAGCGATAAGGTTATCAGCCAAAATCCAGTATATGAGCGTATAGTGACCATCCGCACCAGAGCTAAATTCGCCAATATAATCCTACATTCCGCCCACGCCTGCCCCCACGGAAGAGAAAGACGAGAACTCAAAAGATTGTCTCTATGAGCTCCTCGAAAAAAAAAATGAGCAGTGCCCTAGACATGACGTGAAAATCGTTCTTGGCGATGTTAACGCAAAACTAGGGAAGGAGGACATCTTTGGAAATACAATCGGTAAAGCATGACAAAACATCAAAAAACGGACTTAGGCCAATGGATTTCGCTGCTGGTTAAATCATGTTGCTAGTTGTACAATGTACACACTTCAAGCATTTCAAAATTCATTAAACCAGAGGTTCGTGGTTCGAATCCCAACATAGGATAAAATGTTTTTCCACTGGTATCGCCTTTAGCGAGGAATTGGCAAGTCCTCCGTTAAAAAATTCATTGTCATGAACAGCGCTTTCTCGATAAGCCGTTCGGAACCGGCAGAAAATTGTAGGTTACCTCCACTCCCTCACAAGACATGGTTGTGAGAAATACATTAGACCCTGGGACTCCTCGCTCTGTTGCGCCACCCTATTTATTTATTTATTTTACATGCCGAAACCAAGATCGATCTACCGTCAACCAAATTGACCATGTTGAAATCGACGCAAGGCACTCTTCCAGTGTGATAGATGTCCGAACTTTCCGAGAATCCAATACCTTGTTGTGTACGAATGAGGATATCCTGTTCACGACTCCTGCGAACCAACGCTGTGAAGAGAAACGACGTCGGAAAGCTACAATCACAAGAGATTGACAGTGCCTTCTCCAATCGAGTATCTCTTCAAATATTCTTATGTCGCCAGCAGCAAGCATTGAAGATCTGTGGCAACAATGCCACCAAGTCATCAGAACCAGTTTCAGCACTCGGCTCCCAAAACATTCGATGAAGGATGCAAACAGACAAATGATGCAAAAGCGAACAAGGGCTGTTAACGAACACCATACCTAGATTTACAAGGAGAAAAGTAGTGAATAACACCGAATTCTCAAAAAGAATCAGCATGAAAAACGCTCGTTTGAGGAAATTGAGAGGTGCCATGACAGGAACGAGATTCGGAAGTTTTACCAAAAGGTAAAAAGATCCTGCCAGGGTGACAAACCCCGAACTCAAGCCTGTAAAGACCAGCAGGGAAACATAGTAGTAGAGTCACAGTCGCTACTGAGGATCTGGAAAGACCACTTCTGCAGACTGTTTAACGGCGATGATGACATTAATTTCGTTGTCAAGCAGAACGCCCCATTCAACTTGGACGACGATCCAGAATACCGTCCTCCACCGAGAAGAGGTTATGCTTGCCATATGAACACTCAAATCAAATAAGACTGCAGGTGCAGGGTGCAGATGCCCGAAATCGAAATTATCATGGAAAGATTTTGGTTGACACTCAGGTTCAGGCTGAACTCTGATGCCCACCAAAACAAGTAAGTAAACTTTACAAATGGAATATCCATTTTCTCTTTCTCATAATTTTTCTTCTTCTTTTGTTTGTATTTGTAATGGGATTTTATTTTTGTATATACAGTCATAAAATACATTGATTTTAAGAGCATACGTGCGACAAGAAACTTTGTTCCAATAATAATTCATTCAATTGAATTCAACACCAAATGCTTTGTTCATTCAACTCTCAAACTTCAACACATAAATTAAGCTTTATTCAATAAATAAAATTTACCAAAGCCATTATTGAAATGAAAAAATTGACAAAATTTTTGCCACGCACAAGTGAACAACGGCTGATGAATGAACCACGCAGCAGCATGAATGCTACACCCATATAACATCAGGTGAAAATGTAAGAAGTACCTACCATCCATACTTTAAAATTTCTTCACAAAAATTTCATTCACCTCCTATTCAAGGCGGTTACGATGTTGCGAGTTGCGACACCAGTCATACAATATTGGATAAAAGAAAATACAATTGAAACTTGAATAGGCAAAAGTTGCTAACCAATGGTAAAAGCTTTAAGACCTTTTAACACATTCTACTCGATGAATATTTTCTTCGGTGTTGTACTCGAGTCTATTAACTAATTAACCTTAAAATTCTCTCGCCTCCATCAGGGATGCGCATGTACTTGCGACAGAGTCAAGCCCATTCCATTTCAACGTGTTATTATTATTTTTTTTTTTAGGAAGTAATTCAAATTTATTTTTTTCCTCATTTTTCTCATCCTTCCCTGATGTCAAGGCTATCTACACTGCAAGCAGACAGCTCTGGGGGAACTCCCTTTCTTTATGCTTTTTCAAAGAACGAACGAACGAATGAACAGAAAAAAATGAAGGCGGAAACGGAAGTTTTGTTTGTACAGAGCACAATTTTGTTCAGTTGAAGTGGGGGATATTTTTTATCATGATAGGACTCAAACAGTAACCCAGCACTGAAAAATTAAGGCATGGACTACCTTGAACAAACGATAAAAGAGCTTCTTATAAATCTGTGGTGTGGTTTATATGAATTCTTAAATGGAATGCTCTAAGAGTTTTGAACTTTTGGAATTAAATAGGTTAAAGAGGCGTTTTCAGCTTTAATCATTAAAATGCGCTGTTTAAGTTTGAAACTATTTTTATGGTTTCCAAAAGTGATTTTTAAATGAAAAGAATTTTTTGGTTGAGTGGAAATCCAAAAGCTCTCAAGCTTATTAAGGCATAAAAAAAAACGAAACAAAGCAGCAGTTTCATGCACACTTGGCCATTTGTTTTTGTTCTTTTTTTAAACCAAGTATAAGAAAACCATTTTCTCTTTAAGGAAGTGATTCAGCTGTAACAGGTCCTTCTCAATAATTTATTTAATTTATTCGGACACATGCAAATGCATATTGACTTTAAAATGCCCACAAACATTCCATTGATGAATGTAACAAACTAAAACAAATAAAAATTCATTTGCCTCTTTTTCTTTAATTTTATTTGTTACTTTTCTTCCCAAAACAACAAGTTTGCATGACAATTTGTAAAAAAAAAAGCCAGTGTTAGTTTGAAATAAAATGGAAATATCTGTTTGACTCTTTCGGAAATGAACATATGCATAGGCTCATTAAAACAACGAAGCGCTGTTTCAAAATTTAGTGTTTTTCAGCTGCTCCGGAAGTCAATAAACAAAACTTCGTAACCATCTGCACTAGCAATACAATCGAGGCTTTTTGTATGTAAATAAACAAGGAAACTATCCTTCATAGGGCTGGTGAAAAGGATCAAAAGCAAATATTGTTGTAAGAGAGGTATGAACTTTGCATGCACAGATTTGAATTTTAGATGGTCGAAGGGCACAAAATATTCAGCTCGAAAGTATTGCAAATAGTTTTCGTTCTCTTAATTGATAAAAAACCATATTTGTTATTCTGACTAAAAGGACAAAGTAAACAATAGAGAAAAATCAGTTTGATTGCATATTGTGACTAGCGTTGCGTAAGCATAAACAAGATGAGATTTTGAAGATTTTTTTTTTTTTCAAACAGCTGGTTCATGACTTCTTTTGTCAATATTCAAATAAATGAGCAGATGCAAGACAAATTCAATCAAACTAGGCACTTTAGATCAATGTTAAGTATACCCTCTGTGATAGCCTGCGGCTTATGACTTCAGTTCGAAACATTACTGAAAAACTTTTTCTTCTTCACAAAGGAATCAAGACACTCCTATTTATCTGGTTCACAATAGTGATCAACTCACGCACGGCACGAGTTCAAAAATGAAATGAAAGGCCACGGAAAACTACAGCTTCAGCAGAGTAGTAGGTATCGCTGTTTTGTAACTATCGCACCGAGAAACGATGAAAAGTGAAGTTAAAATAGTACTTTTTTGTATCAATGCTTCCACCGCTTCTTTTCGTCACAGAACAGAGATACAAACAACAAAAGAGCAATAAAACTTAAAAATACAAATGAGCAAGACCCTTGGCCAGAGGCCCAACCATGGAAGCCCATTCTTAATCCTACTTTTAAATGCCAATAAGAATGAAAGTTGAATCGAATTGGAATTCTTTTAACTGGTTTCGACACAAAGTTTCGGTAAAGTTTTTCTTTTACTCCTAACTTCTTAAGAATTACAGAGAAGGAACTGAACACTTTTACTGTAGAATCGAGTTAAATAGTAGGTCCCCAAGGGCATTCGACTGAAGATAAATAAATATTTAGACGCAATCACAAAAGACGTTTTAGTAAAACTAATTCAATTCGACATAGGTCTTAGGTTCAAAAATTATCATTTACGTAAAACAATTTCGAAATAATGGACAGATCGAGCAAAAAGGTCTTTACTTCAATTAGTGTTAGAATCAAATCATCACGTCTAAAGCTTTTACAATTTTTAAGGTGTTTTATAGTGAAAGTTAAACAAGGGATGAAACAGGGCTCCTATGAAAAATAACTTCTGATTTTTTGTGGAGTCGAAACAGTTAGGGAAGAAAGCACTTTCCAAGTGGTAGTATTTACTATGTACTATAAGACGATTTGATAAGTCTTCACGAATAGTACACACATTCGATTATAGAAAATAACGTTCAATGAATTATTGCCATTGATACAAGATAATACAGGGTGCGGCAACATAACTTCCTTTTTCCAAAGCTTAATAAAACACATTGAACGAATCAGAAATTTATAATATTTTAATATAATGTAGGTACAAACATAAAGTATTGTTTTAGTTGGTTTTGAAGATCAAATCAGGTAGGTGACGTCCCCCCATTGTCACTACACTGGGTGAACCGATTTCTGACCAGAATAGCAGCATAGCAGGCGTTATGTTGGCATATTTCTTCCTGGCTGTTGTTCTTCAAATCTTGTAGGGTTTTTGGTTGGTTTACATAAACACGGGATTTCAAAAAAAAAAAATAGAAAAAAATCACAAGGGGTCAAATCGGGCGATCGGGCTGGCCATTCCAAGCAGGGTTGGAAAAAAAACATGTTTTTTTTTAAAAGAACAAAACATTATGTTTTTTTTGAAAAACAAAAAAAACATGTTTTTTATTAATGTTTCATTGTTGTTTTAAATGCGTTGTTTTAAACATGTTTTAAACATGTTTAAATCATGTTTTAATCATGTTTCAATCATGTGTACATGTTGCACACGTACCTATAAAATTAAAATCAATAATTAAAAGTCAAAAAGTGTTTATTTTTTGTATTCATATTTATTATATTATATTTATTTAAGACTACAGTTTTCAACCACAGTTTGTTTTCAATTCATCCCTCAACTTTCTTTTCTCAAGCGAACTGTGTTTATTTAAAGCCCTCATAATTGCAACCAATTTAGCAGCTTTCTCTGTCCCGAGCTTATTTCTTAATTTTGAATTTACAAGTCCGAATGTTGAAAATAACCTTTCAATTCCTGCGGAAGAAGCAGTTGCAGTAAATAACTGACACGTAATGTCGAGCATCCCTGGATCCACTTTATTACCCAGTGATTTCCACCACACAGACACATGCGTTTTCATTAAAAGGTCTTTTTTAAACATGCATTCCAAAAAAGGATAACTCTTTGCACGGAACGTCAGGACATCTTTCATAGCATGCGGACAACTTGAATCTAAAAACTCCATGCCCATTGTGTCCTCCTCTTCTGATAGACCTTCTCCGTTATAATTGGGGTCTATTGCAAGACTTAAAAGATAATCACTAGTGTGACTATTGCCGGAATTGTCTATTGTATCTATGAGAACACACAATAGGCTCATTGCGTATATTAGGTACTCCAACCATCAACTGCCATACACACAACTTTTCCTTTTAAATTATTTTCCATATCTGATTTTACGGTATCATATACTTCATCCAGCAGTTTTCCGCCTATATTTTTTCTGTTAGATTTCTGTCAGCCAATGAGTACATTGCCTGACACACTTAGGCCGCAAGGGCCCATTGTGATACCACAGAGATCAGCAAGTTAATCACCTACTGATTTCAGAAACCCGATGTAAGATTAACGAGTTGATCACTTACTAATCTTCCATTAATTTTGACATTTTAAAAAATCTAGCTCTGGTGCACCCTCTGGTATACCCATGTGACGTTCAATTTCTCTGTCAGAACACATGGTAGCGATATTATTTTGGACTTTAATTAAGCAGAAATACATATCTTCAATCTTATTTAAATTGAACTGATATGCTTTGGCAACCTTAGTCAGAGTTTTAATCATTAATGGTGTTCAAAATTTCTTCCATCAATCTGGCAACCCTAAAAACACATAACAGTCTTCAAAAATAGTGTTTCTGCTCAAAATAAAGTCCAAACGAAAGTAACATGGTCACCAAAGTCAGCCATTTTTTTTTATTGTCAAAAAGTAATTTCAAAGTTGAGAAGCGAACTCTACTGTAGAACAATTGTTCTCTTGGAATATGAAAAAGAATCACATCCCAAAGTATGGCACATATGGGACACTGTGTCTACGCATTAATAGATAGGGTAGTGCAGTAAAGCCTCAGGGTTAAACGCTTTTCAGAGAACTCCGGACAAGATAAGGACTTTAATTTCAGGGCAATCGCTCGGATTACTTTTCAGTTCTTTCCGAACGGTTGTACCCGTGAAAAAAACGTAGTTTGGTATCGGGACTCAAACCTCGAACTCCCACGCACGCAAAGCTTTAACACATTCTCTACATAAAATGTTCAGGTTAAGTCACCTTTTTTACTTGCGATTATTTTGAGGTGACAGTTGGATATATGACATTACGATGATAGAGATTACAAAAAAAGTGGGATTTATGCAATTCTGTCTGTCTGTTAGTTTTTCTGTATGTCTGTATGTGTGTCCGACCGTATATGGATCTACAGTCTGAACCGCGGTTGGCCGATTTTCTACAAAATTTGCAACCTATAGAAGGATTTATGAAATTTGGTCTCTAGGTCTTGAAATGACGGTAGATACCTGCCATTCAAATTATATGATAATACTTATTTTTTGTATTAACAGCTCTAATGATCTCCATTAAATTTAGTGTGAGAAATACATTTTTGGTTTTCGTTCTTATGATGTGAAAAAAATTGTAAAAAAAAGTCCAAAAACGGTACTTTCGATATTAGTTATTTTTTAAACCCGACTTACTCGTTAACGGCTTACACGAATTTGATGAAATTTTATGTCTAAGAAGTTCTGGCTTGTTTAAGAGAGATTGCGTATCAACATTTAAAAAATTTAATTTTTTTTAATTTTTATGAATTTTAAAAAAAAAATTCAATTTTTTGAATATGTGCGTTCAAAACTTGATTTTTGATTTTTTTCAAATTTTTTGTTGAAACTTGCATACTTGATTTTTTAAAAAACTAATTTTTTAAAAAAGTGAAAATAAAAAAGCGGTTTTTAAGAAAACTGCGCTATCGATTTTCATTAAATTTTCAGTGTCTAGATACAGCTATGGGCAAAGAAATAGCACACTATTAAGAAAAATCATAAATTCAAAATTTCCGTTATGTGAAATGGTTGTGATGTTTCTTTTCCTTCGGGTATGTAGATTTGATAAACAAATGCTTTCTATCAAGCCTAAAAAGTACCGCAATTTTTGCATCGTCCTAAGTGCGAAGCGTACAATCCTAAGTACACTTTAAAGACGGTGAAACATGGAGTGGGAAATTTAATGGGCTGGGTGCGTTTTCCTGGCATGGGGTGGGACCATTGGTGATGATTGATGTCAAAAGGGATAAATTCGCTTATCTTGCTATACTGAAGAATACAATGGAACCATATTCCATTGAGTTCATGCCAATAAAGTGGATATTCATGCATGACAATGACCCCAAACACGCATCAAATATAGTAAAAGCTTGGCTCGTGGATGAACAAATCGATGTTCTAACCTGGCCAGCTCAAAGTCCCGATCTTAATCCCAAGAACACTACTTATGGAATGATGTTAAAGTCAAAACTGCGCAGACAAAATTTAAAAATTCAAACGATCTTTGGGCCGGAATCAAAGAAGCTTGGTACTCTATCCCGCAAAGTAGATGCCAGGCGTTAGTTGAACGCTTACCAAGGAGGTGCCAAGCAACTTTAAAAAATCGTGGTCAACCAACTAAGAACTAACTTGGTAAAACCAAAATTTATGAAAAAATAAATATTTTCACTAATTATAGTTTTTTTTACGATTAGGGTGACGTGGTCATAAATACATTAGTGGTGCAAAATGCACCACAGCTATATTCACCAAACGGGCAACTGTATTGGTGTATACCTCTTTCAAATGTATCCGTTACTCTCAGTAACTGCGGTAGAACTTAGTCTGGTTGTGTTTCTCTTTGGTGGTGCACGTGCGCGGAGTGTTTAATAAATTTGTTGTGAAAAAGAAAGAAAACACGGTGAGCTAATTTTTTTAATATCTAAGTGAAAACAAAATATTTCTTTATTTAAAATCAATAGAATCGTTATTTGGACTTTTCCTTACATTTTAAAATACAAAGTTTATAGTTTTGCTACGTTTGTTGTGAACTGTTTTAATTTGTTTCAAAAATTTCACAGTGGTGCATAATGCACCACATAAGCAAAAGCATGGTGCTAAATGCAATGTGGTGCATTGTGCACCTAGACGTTGTTTGTGAGCTAAAGCTTTTATATTTTTGTTAAAGATGCCACTGAAGCCAGTATTGCAGCGCAAGAACGGAGTACACACTTAAGATCAGATGAGTGCAGCACTAAGAAGTATCATGGATTGAATGTCCCTCCTGGTGCATTGTGTACATACGCCTGGTGCATTTAGTACATACCATGGTGCACCATGCACCATTTGACATTTTTCGAAAAAGCATTTCTTACACAAAGTATCATAAGGATCATATCGAAAATTAAATAATGTACATATTTTCGGAACTAATCACTTAAAGATATATAAAAATATGAAGCAAAAAGAATTAATTTTGAAAAAGTTATGATGATTTGAAAAAAGGGTGGTGCATCTATGACCACGTCACCCTATAGGTAAGTGTGCTATTTTCTTGTCCACAAGAAATTTGATCATCACTGCAAAATATATTTTTAAAAATTGAATTGTTAAGAAATAATTCCTTATTACTAATTATTATTAATCCTTAGAAGTCACTTCATGTCATAAAATAAGAACTAAAATATTTAAGTTCAAAAGGAAAAAATAAATGCAGTTTTCATAAGAAAATTAATGAGTGTGCTATTTCTTTGTCCATAACTGTATATGTATTAAAAACTGCTCTTTTCAGATTTTTGGTGGAAACCTCTGGAATATTGGATTTAATTTTTTTCAATATTTTTTGTGATTTTATTCAATTTGCATAATTATTGTGTAATCGGCAACCGTGTACCGCCAAATATATTAAAAAGAGCGTGAAGTCTTTTACTAAGCACAAAATCGCTAGTTCATGCGACCCAGTCACTCTAAATTTTGTTTTTAATGCTATCGAAAAATGCATTAAACCTTTATTTGAATCGAAAGAAATTCGGTCGATAAATTTGAATATTTGAAGATTGTTTCATGCAAATTCTTCAAATGGTCCATACGGTTGGTAGAATTTTTGGCATCTTTCTAATATTCGACCGGTATATCTCACGAGTAAATGCTTCAATGTCAGCTTCCAGTGCGTAAATCGCACAATCTAGGCGACCTGTATCTGAACTCGCCCCTCAATTGGTCCTAAGCACGAGTAGGTACTGTGTGGCATGTAGTACCTTCTTGTTGAAAACACATGTCATGCAAGTCAATCTATTTCATTTTGCATAGAAAAAAAGATGGAGTAACAGAAGCCAATTTGCTGCGAATGGTGCCGAATCGATAATTTATCAGTCATCACCATTAATGGTGAAAAGATCGATATTTTCCACAGTTCGCTCTTAATGTGGTGGTGTAATTTTCAACAATGCAGATTTAAAATCTTGACAAAAAAAAGCCCAAATACCCAACTCAAAAGTTCGACTAAACTGACCATAACAGTGAAAAATTTCTGATTAAACCGCATAAGCGCGGAAATTCATTTTGGAACCTTTTTATATGGTTAGAGTTGGTTTCTTTGTCTGCATGCACACAAAAAAAGTCGTGTAGTCTGGTGTTCATTTGTTAAACACCGCATTTTGAAAAATTTCAATAGAAAAAGGTCGTGAAGGCTGCTTCGCATTCAATGAAAAAACTTATAACATTTTCAAATTACCGCAAATTTTGGCAACGATAGGAGAGTTTCAAACGAAACGAATACAATGAACTCATGATTGACCAATATGAAACCTTTTGTTATCAAAAATTACAGTGTAAACAAACCAATACCACCTACACCGTGGGCGCATATAGACACTTCCTTGAAGAAGAGGTTTCGAAGGCTTTATGAGAGTCTAAACGTACTAATTTTTACAAGCACAGTCATCGATGAAACTCTTCAAAGAAATCTGAACATGGTTTATCTCTCGGTATTTCCAGTGATTGGTTTAATTAAGTTACTTCTTGCTTACATTCATATATCATATTTGAGTCAGTAGGTACCTAAAATACAGAAAGGTGTGGTCTTTCTGCTGTACTGAAAATACTAATGAGGACTGAATCCGCTCCTTTGCCTTATACACGTTGGAAGTGTTACTTTTGTTTGTGTATTTTGCTTTGTTTCTTGCAAAAATATCTGCACGAACATTAGCACGAGTGACAAATATGGCAAACCATCCGGCTGAATTACTAACAAGCACTACATAAAACAATTAACAAATGACAACAGCACCCCGTCGCGACGGTATTCCAATTACAATGTCTTTTTAAGAGAACGCGATGCTTTCCCACAGACAAGGACACTTGTCACAGGAGTCTATTGATCTTACATAATGTGAAGTATGACTAATGAGTTTGAAGTCTCTTACGTTAATATGGGTGTGTTAGCCGGCATTGGTTCAAAAACTACTGAGAATTTGGCATGGTTTTGTTCCCCGTTGGGACGATAAAGGGATCCAAAAACGATTGATGCTGAAGCAACATTTTCTAGATGATTAAGAGTAGGTACTTAGCACTTTCTTTTAAAACCCCTTGGACCGATTATAGTGAGCTGTAACTTGAATAATTTAATAGTTAAACCAATCCATGTGTTTTTTATTAAATCATTTTGTATTTCTCTTTCACCGTTTGCAATGAACTTATTCGTAAAATGCTAAGCCACTTTTATATCTACACTTTTGCAATCCCAAATACTTGATTGGTTTTACCTTTCCACATACTTAAAGGAAGCTGATCCAAAATCATTGCCTTTAAATCCCCTACAGTCAAAAAAATTGAAACTGGAACCGATATCCTTGGTGGCTAATGTCATAAAGTTGTTTGTGGTATGATGTATATTGGGAAAAATAGCGCATTGGCGCAGAGTTTACTGTTGTTCCACCATTTTTATGTGAATTTTCAAAGCGAATGCTATTTTATTGTTTTGTGCGTAGACAATATCGAAAAGGGAAAGAGAATGCTTTTAATTTATTTACCAAAAAAGCACTGTCACACTGCTTACAAGGGAGGGAGAGAGAAATACTAAAAAAAAGATATCGCCCAGAAAATTAATAATGCAGATAACTTCAATGCTGTTGGTATAAAGGCTTTTCCATCGATGAACTCAGCGTAAGGCTACAAAAAAAAAAAAAAAACGTGGACGTGTGTTTTCTTTTATAGTTACTCGCCCATATAATACTTTCAAGTGATTTTCATTATTATGCATTTGGGTTTCTTTCCGTTTTATGGTTCTATGACAAAAGGCATTGAGTTTGTTTTTGCACTTTGTCTGGTTTATGTTAATCTGATGCATTGTATGTATTTAGGTAGATCTAGATTCGTTGAATTAATTCCAGGCTTTAAAAGTAATGTTACACTGAGTCGTAGTTCGGAAAAGTTCAGCAACTTCTGAGTGGCTTAAGGGTAACTTTGCAACTAATAAGAAACTAAGGGATACTACACCTTGAACGTGAACAGTGAACGAAATGAAACCAATAACTTTAATGTGCTTTTACAGTAGCTATACTATATGCCAAACGATGATCTTATGTGGTTTCCTTTTCGTCGAAAAACAGTCACAAAACGGATTCTATTGATTGAGTTATAGAATCTTTGCTAATGAAACTTATTTGACACCTCCCTCAAGAAAAAAACTAGTACTAGCCGAGTTCACACTGCACAATAAGTTAGACAGACTTCGTGTGATGGAAGTTGGATGGTAGGATGTAGTTTGCGTTCACACTTATCAAGCTTGTCGTCTCCGTCCAACTTCTAAGTTTTCAAAAATATTTGAAAACCATTAAACAAGTTGGTCAAGCGGTCGTCTGAAGGTTCACACTATCAAGCGTTGGTCGTTCAAGCCAAAGTCTGTCCAACTAATTGTACAGTGTGAACTCAGCTATAGTCAAAATTTTTGAATTTCTTAGAGAATATTTCTGGACTTACATAAAATTAGTTGAAAACAATTGGAAACTACATGAGTTTCCAAAGGGTTGTAATAAAGTTTTCTGAATAAGCCTAAGTATGCAAAAATGTTGTATTTTCTTGAATAAATGCTGCACTGAAAAGGCAAAAGCTCGCAAGTCCATTTTTAAAACTAATGAGAAATTAAATTCTTAACTTTCTCTATTTAAAAACTTAAACATGGTGAGACAAAAACACAGATATTGTAAACAGTATTTGAAAAGAGAAAAAATAGCTAAAAAAAACTTAAGGCTACTTAAGAGCTTTTGCCTTTTAGGCAGAGAATGAATAAATACCATTTTATAAGAGAACAATGATATTTTAAATTAAGTCCCTATGAGGTTCCTGTTAGGTCATAACAAAAACACGAATAGTCAGCCACGTTCATTAACAAAATTGAAGAATATTAAGTTATTTCAAAGGCAGTATTGCACGTAAGTCGTAAGATATAATACCAGGATTTTAAAACAGAACTAGTTTAGGGAATTAAAATTTAAAAATAAGGAAAAATCTAAGAACTTATCAATATTACTCATTTTGAGAGCAATGGGGGTTAGAAACTTTCATTGTACGAGCGTTTTGAGTACGTTTTTCAAGGTAACATTGAAAAGTTGATATGAAGTGCAAAGTCAAAATCAACGCTAAACAGAGGTCCTTCAAACTAGACCCCTTGAATAACACTTGCTGAGAAGTCGAGCAGACATACGTTTCTTAGAAAAAGTTACATTCTGGCATTTGTTTAAATTGAGAATCAAACCGTTTTTACCACACCATGAGGCAAAATTTTCCACATCAGATTGTGAAATAAGGCGAACGGTTGCGCAGTTTATTTTCTTGAAAATTTTCATATCATCAGCGAAGATCAAAATGTCACTTGAAGGCAAGTTAAAAGCAACATCATTAATAGTTACAATAAAAAGGATAGGTCCAATGATAGGACTGCCTTGTGGTACACCTATTTAACCGATAGGAAGTGCTAGTGGGATGTGTTAACCCGCCATTGATGACGCATACATATTTGACTTTGATCAATGGTGAAATCGGTCTCACGGACCATGATTTTCAAATAAAGATTTTTTGAAAAGTTTTACTAATAGTTTGTGTTTTTTTTAAATGCCTATATACTTCTTGACAACGTAACAAAGATCTCACATACCAGTAGGTCACCATTTGGCGGGTTAAATTGGTTGTTTTAAGAAACTACCTACTGACAAAGTTTTCCTCTTACTTTTCAATAGAAAATAGAAAAAGAAAAAGTTTAATAGAAACTAAAAGTTAAGCACAGCACTAATCTTTTGATTCTTGTATCATCCCCACTGGACAAAACTCACCCTTAGAATGAAAGTGACCTAAATCAAAATTTGTCTGCTGCTGAGCTTTCAATTTTGTTCTAATTTTGCTGATTTGCCGCTCTGTACGTGGACGTGCCCTTAGAATGAAACTGACCTAGTTAAAAGACTCATTTGTGAAAAATGAGCAATAAAGTCTTTAAAAAACTACTAGTCCGGTCAAAATAGACATTCAAGGTTACATTAATTCGCACCTTGCTGAAAATTGGCATGAATGTTGGGAACCCTATTACTTACGATTTGTCAGAAATCCCCCTCAATCCGCCGCTTGGAAAAAAATTTATTCAAGGTCAAATGTTGCAAACATCGGTTTTATGAGTTTTCCAGCTAAACGGTAAGTTTTACCATAAAAATAGAAAGGCGAAAATTATTCACCAAGCAATTATCTATAAAAATTGTAAATACAATATTTTTCCTAAGTATCACCATTTCGGAGATATGGGTGATTCTTATACAACTGTGATTTTTTATGTCTAGTACTGTATTTATTCTTTGGTATGTTTTTTTTTATTAAAAAATGATAATTATGATGAATTTGATAGTTTTTTACTGTCGACAATGTATATTGAAGCATAAGTAGTATTCATTGATCACGAGTAATTTGCAAGATTATATCCAAAATGTCAGTAAATTGGCATGTCCGAATCTCGTTTTTCGAACTAAATACATATATTTCTATAAATAGTCGTATTATAATGAAAAGTTTTGCTTTTATACCTAAAACCTATTGTTCATTTCATCAAATTATGCTACAATTGTAACCCAATATTGACTAGTAGAAACGAATAATGGTCATTGATTCATGTCCTGGAATTTTCTTAAATTTTCAAACTAAAGTATTTCCCGCTTAACCGCCATCTTTTTTTCAGTTTCTGTTGCTCGCTCTAGTGGCATTCTGAAGAATGACTATTTGTGTACAATTCATTGCTGTGTGGTTGTTTTTAGACTCGACGTTAAAATAAAAATAATTTGTTGTGTTTTTTAAAAGGTATGTCATAAAATTACCGGTCAGTACCATGGTATTGAAATTCACGCGTGTCAATACAATGTTTAGGTCATTTATACTTAATAATTATTAAAATTCACGTGTAAATTCAAATTTATTCGGCCAATCATTTTAATTACGTGTGAGAATTAAGATATGTTGATTAAACATCCACGGTACTGACATTTGTCAGTACCGTGGATGTCAGTACCATGGCAAACAAAGCAAATAATATTTAAATGAATATTTCCTTGATGTTTTAATTTATTATCATATTTAATTGATCTAGTTTTATAAAATTTCAATTTCAATTTGTTAAAAAATTCAATGAATTTCAATATTTAACTTATGTTAAACTTTGTTTTATTCTAAGACTATTATAAAATTGTTATTTTAACTCTATACTATTAATAAATTTTAAAGATTGTTAAAATCAAGAAAGAAAATACCGTAAATGTCTCTGTATAATTATCAAAATCCTATAATTTATCATTTGCTTTAATATTTTAAGAGATTTAGCCAAATATTGTGTATATATTGTATTTTGATGTCAGTACCGTGGTAGTGAAATTTCTAATTTTTGTTCTAGCTTCTTTTCTACTGCAGTTGTAGTAGAGCTACGTTACAGGCTTAATTTTGAGTATAATAAAAGACCAAAAACACCTAGATCACAAGTCTTAAAGCATTTTTGATTTTAAAAAATTTTGAGTTGCAAAAATCACAGTTGTATAAGAATCACCCATATAGCTTTGCAAAAAGTTGAAAAAGTTGTGTTACTCCTAATATGCACACGTTTCCGCGCCACCCGTGAGGCAGTGTGCATGGCGCGTTTTTTTGCACGTGGTTTCCCCGGAAGGCCTATTCCACTATCTATTGTGGTTCTGTTGAGGTAAAAGCTGTTGTATTAAATTGAAATTAGTATTATTGTAATGAATGAGAGCGGTGTAAGTAATGAGTAATTTGAAAAAAACTATTCGTCTGATTGGAACTCTTCTTCTTCTTCTGGAACATAATCCATACTGTCTTTTCCTTCTTCTCCTTCTTCTTTTTCTTCTTCTTCTTCCTGCAGGGTGCAAATAAATTGTTCAAAGAGCGATACATCAGAAGTCTCCTCGCATATACCGTAGGAATCCTCATCTATTGGCGATTACACATTGGAGCACGATTGACCTCAACAACTGATACATGCTAATGAACAAAACAACCCCACTTTCTTGCAGCCGCATTTAGCATTATACCCCTTTTTGCAATTGCAAAAAATTGAGTTGAGGAGTTTCTCCGGTGCAGGAGGGAGTAAAGTTTCGCCTGGTTCCAATATATTGTCAATTAACTTCCAACCCCAGTCTTCTGGGTTTAGTTTATTAACGAGCCATATTTGAACTTGGTAATATACCCGAAATAGATGTTGCTCAGCAGAAGCAGAGGTTGGAGGAAGACAAGCTAATTGTACTTGCTTCTTCTTATGCGTGTTCTTAGCGAAAGACAAGTATCGAAACACGTAATTATCCAAGCACGTAATTTTTTTTGGAGCTCCGTAAACGGAAAGAAGAAAGCAAATTCCGTTGGTGATTACAGCTTGTGGAGTAGAGGTACTTTCTTTGAAAACGTCAGCACAATCAACTAAATCTTGTCTCTCAAACAATTTCAAAACTGCTCTATCTAAAAATCTTTCTAAAATCTATCTATCTAAAAATCTAATCTAAAAAATATCTACTGCACTTTTAGTTTTACGAATTAAAACTATGCTTGAGTAATTGCAATGCTCATAAATGACTTTTTAGTCCATATACTGAATGCAACCATTTTCCAAACGCACCCGTATTATAGGTACACTCAGCTATTATGGCTATAGATAGACTTTTTAGTGGAGAGAATTTGAATTTTTTTAAATTTATTAATGAATAGCTTTTTTAATGTTTTGAAAATAGATCGGTGTACTTATTTGTGTATTCTTAAATGAGTTTCTTTGAAATCTATTGCATAAAAATGTAATCTACTGCACTTTTTTAAAAATCTACTTTGGAAATTTTTTCAAACAGTGGCAACGCTAATACAAGACCGTGCGGTCATATAAAATGAGGGACTGGGTTGTTTTCGAGCTTATATTCTTACAGTTCTATGTATGTATACTCCACGAAAACTATTATTTTTACTTATGTTATCGTTCTGTAACGCATATAACGGTAATTGACATACATATTAGGAGTAACACAACTTTTTCAACTTTTTGCAAAGCTATATCTCCGAAGTGGTGATACTTAGGAAAAAAAAGTGTATTTATAATTTTTATAGATAATTGCTTGGTGAATAATTTTTGCCTTTCTATTTTTATGGTAAAACTTACCGTTTAGCTGGAAAACTCATAAAACCGATGTTTGCAACATTTGACCTTGAATAAATTTTTTTCCAAGCGGCGGATTGAGGGGGATTTCTGACAAATCGTAAGTAATAGGGTTCCCAACATTCATGCCAATTTTCAGCAAGGTGCGAATTAATGTAACCTTACCCCTATTTTTGAAGTTAATTTGACCGGACTATACATTAGGTCAGTTTATTGCGAAATCAGAGATTAAAGGAATTTGAGTTAAGTCACTTTTTTCCGAAATCTAATAGTGAGCTTCAGGGGTGAAATCGCGTAAGATGATAGTTGATAGTAGACAGTCGGTCTGTGTTAGCTGAAAGTCATATTTGACAGTCATATTTTTGTGACTAATTAAACAGACAACTAATTAGGTGTCAATTTGATAGATGAGATTTTTAATAACTCTTTACTTTCTAATTTACAAAAAATATGAATATTTTTGTGCCTAGTTATTTTTACGACCAAAAAATAATGGCAAGTTAAATGGAACAGAAAATACGATGGTAAGGCACACAAGTATTAGTTTGAGTAAAAAATTAAATTAAATTTGATCACCCAAACGCTAAAAATATGTTGATTAATCTTTCTGTTTTCAATAGACTCATTCAAAATTCTGAAGTACAAAAAGACACTTTCAAGATTTATTACTACAACTTTTGGACGGTGGGTACCAACGGAAAGTTGGTGTGGACTGGGCAGCTCACCGTTTTGTTCCTTGAAAACCGTCATAATTCTCATTTTGTTTTTACAGTAAAACCCGCTTAAGAGAAACCCGCTTAAGAGAAAAACCCGCTTATCTGAAAGAATTTTTTCATCCCCGAGTATTTGTAGACCAATTACCTATTAAACACTCCGCTTAAGTAGAACTCGCTTAAGTGAAAAACCCGGATAATTGAAACATATTTTGAGTTAAATTTTATATTTTTCATTGAAAAAAACTCTCTTAAGTGAAAAAACAAAATTATCGAACAAAACAATTTGAGCCAGCAAATGGATGGTTAGATCAGTGGAAAAAACGTGAAAATAATCATTTTAAGAAGATTTGTGGTGAAAATAATTCTGCTGACACAGTTGCGGCTAACCATTTTCTGTAAAAATTTTTGCCAAACATTCGTCAAAGTTACAACCCAGATGACGTGCGTAATGCTGATGAATCCGGGACAATGTTTAAAGCTCTACCGACGCGACGGCTTCATTGATAAATAGATGTGAAAACTTTTAGGAAAGAAGCTACCAAAGGACCGTATCACTGTCCTTTTCATTTTTTTCGATTGGAACAGACAAAATTATTTTTTGTATTGGTGTGTAGACTAAGATGAAACACATTTTGTTTTTCTTTTGCTAATAACTTTTCTTCTAAATATGTACAAACATAGGTAAATCTCATAATCCAAGATGTTTTAAAAACAGCACAGTTCCCGTTAAATAGTATATGCCAACACCAAAACTTGGATGAAAAGTAAAATTTGGACGATGATCATTCAAGATTTGGACAAAACATTTAAAGAAGAGGAAAAAAAGGTTTTGCTGATTGTGGACAATGCATCTTGCCACAAACTTGATCGTGATGCAATCAATTTGGAAAATATAAAAATGGAATTTTTACCCCCGAATGCCACCTCTGTCATGCAACCTTTGGATCAGGGAATTATACACTGCTTTAAGGCCCATTACAGAAGATGTATTACAAAGAAGCAACTTCTTCATTGGGATAATAGAGAGTCCTTATGGATTTTTCAAAAAAAAAATTAGTTTACTGCGTTAAAAATGATAAAAAGGGCCTGGTGGATGGTTAGCCCATTGACCATAAAGAACTGTTCCCGGAAAGCTGGTTTGACTTTTAATACAGACGAAAACTTAGAAGAAGTTGAACCAGACGACGAAGAAGAAGAAACTAGTTTTCCAACAGCAATAAGAGAAGAAATCGATTAGTAAAAATAGCATAGCACTACTATTCCAAGAGCTTGATGCTAACAGATCTGTATCTGACAATGATTCAGATGTGGAAGCTATGGGAATTCAGAAACCAACAATCAAAGAAGCTTTTAAATCTCAATGTTCTTAAGCACTTTTCTTATGTGGATAATGAACTAGATCTAATCTTAGATGAAATTGAATATAAAATGATGACTTGCCATTTTCAGATTTTGTCACAAACGAAAATTAATGACTTTTTGAAAAAAAGTAAGATTATTTTTGTCTTCATATAACGTATCGTATTCAAAAATATGAATATATACATATTTGAAACCTGAAGCCAAACTTGGGAGTGGAATCTTTTTGTTTTGCCCAATGTGCCTACGAATTAACCTACAAAAACTCAAATGCGATTTGATTTATGTAAACTTTCAAATCCGCTTAAGTGAAAGAAAAACTGTGACAATTCGCCTTTTCTCTTAAGCGGGTTTCACTGTAATAGCTTATTCAAAAAAATAATTAGTTAGTAATTTTCTTGGTTTCGACAAAGTATACTTACATTTTTGTCGACATCCAACTTTCTGCTTCCTATTGTTGAAATATTATATGTAAACTTAAAATAATTTAACTATCGGTCTCGTGTCTCGTCCTCTGTCTTCTGTTAAATTTTTAAACGTTTAATTTGAAGAAATACAAATTTGAAAGCCTTCAAGTATTTACTGTTTAAATGATACCATATGAGGAAAAAAAATTCATCTCAAATTGTTCACCTTACACAGATGGAAAAGCCATAACTATCAAATTGATAGTAAGAAAAAATGACAGTCAACTACCACCTTACGCGATTCCACCCCAGGTTCCTGAAGTACACTCTCACATGGCGTTACGATGAAGCGTTGAAATCAACTACAAATACAAGTGCCCAGCTGCAAGGCTATGGACCAGCTGATAAACTCTCAATTATGGATATTATTTTAAATTTCATAACCTCATTTTGCATTTTGGTGGCCTCAAGAGAACAATTAGCATTGAAACAGTTGAAAGCCCCAGACGATGGAACTTGACTCCGAAACGCGTCGCATCCTCAAAAAAACATAGGTTGCCAAACGCTAAACATAAAAATTTAGTTATTTATTTATTTAAATAAGGATTTATATATTTTAAAAACTATTTCTGTTCATATTTATCTGAAATTAAATGAGAAAGTTTTTCCTAACATTCGAATTCAATTGTAGCACAGTGAAATAGAAATTTTTGTAGCTACGAAGAGAACTTCCATGCAAAATTATTCACGTTTACATCTAAAGCGAGGCAAACAGATACAAGTCGATTGACACTGCTGTGCAAACATATTATGATGCAATAATCCAAAACAGATTTTGAATTCAATCAATTTGCCAGGGATGTCATCGCACGTACTGCAATTGAAAATCATGTTTCGATTCCGAAATATCAACCAGACAAGGTTTTGCAATGACATTCGACTTGCAGTAAGAATATAAACAAGCAACTTCGTAGTAAACAACAAAATTGACAAAACTGTTGATGAAATCCTCGCTTTTTGTATTCTAGTAGCTATTCCAACGGATATAGCATTTCGATTTGCTATTCCAAATGCGAATGGAGTTTGTATTCAACATCAACAAATCTTAAAGCCAATAATGTCACATGGACATTGGACAGTAGCTGATGTGTTTTGGTTTTCCACTCGTAAGACAATATCTGCCCATTTGATGGTATTTAGTTGAAATTGAAAGCAAGAGGAAGGGACCCCACAGCAAGGAAAGAAAGTATAGAGTAAATAACTCAAAAACGAAGAAGATTAGAACAAAATGTTGAACTAGCTTACCCGCCGGGGGTTGTTCGGGTCGTTCTATTTTATGTAAAAGCATTGTTCGCACAGCACTGCCGAAAAATAAAAAATTGTCTGGAACCACCCGGTGGACTAAACTGAAGATTGTCTGAAAGTTTTTGACTTTCCCTATCTCATCACCGTAAGAATATGGGGATGAAATGTGTCCCCTGAAAGACAAATTAGTTTTGAGATAGGTACTCAAACAAAATTTAATATAGTCTATATAACTTTTAAGGATGTATCATTGGAGCATTTTAAAGTTGAATGAATTTTAAAATCGGTCAAGCAAATTCTAAACTCCCGTGTATGTTCCCGTTCTCGTAAAATAAATGTGAAATACTTTCTCTTGGATCACAATTAAAAGAAAACCATTGCGTAGTTTTTAAAGAAAGAGTAAATAAAGCCAACGTTGCACTCTTCTCCTGTAAAAAAGCCATTGGTGGGAAATGGGGTTTCTCTCCCCCCCCAAATCACCCATTGGCCGTTCATCTCGGTAATTAGACCGATACTCACATACGGTGTGATTGTCTGGTGGACCGCACAAGATGATCAACTACAACAAGCTGGCCAAAGTTCAAAGAACGGCTAGTCTGTGTATTAGTGGCGCACTGAGGACAACCCCATCGGACGCCCTCAATGTACTAATAGATCTCACACCCCTAGATATCTTCAGCAAACAAGTCGCAGCTAGCTCAGCTACTCGACTCAGAGCTACATCACAGTGGACCAATAATCAAATCGGCCACACTACCATTCTAGTATTCTAGATAACTTTAGATTCTTACCGAATCGATCCGACTACACCACCCCCAAGTTGGTGTTTGACAACAATTTCCAAGTAACCATACCTTCAAGAGAAGCTTGGGAAAATGGCACTCTTTTGGAAAATGAAGCAATACACTTTTACACCGATGGTTCAAAAACCAGCGATGGTGTAGGAAGTGGATTTTACTCAGAAAAACTGAATCTCAGTCTTTTCTTCCGCCTACCGATCATAATATTCGGTTTCAAAGCGGAAATTCTGGCGATTAAGGAGGTGCTGTCTTGGCTCAAAGAAAACGTCATATCCTTCACGGATATTCGAATTTTCTCGGACAGCCAAGCTGCCCTTAAATCTCTTGCCTCTGTCTCTACAAAATCCATCACGGTCCAAAATTGTCAGATGTCTCTGAGAGAGATGTCAAATCAATTCAACATTCACCTTTCATGGGTGACGGGGCACAGGGATGTCCCCGGCAACTGTATGGCAGACGAACTAGCCAAAAAGGGCACGACCACTTCCCTACGCTCAGAATGGAACAACATAGGTACACCTATCGCTTCATGTAAACTCCTACTTAGACAAGACGCTTCGAGGATAACAAACACTAGATGGGCTGAGAGTAACAACTGCCTTCCAACCAAAAAAGTTTGGCCGTGTTTAGACTCAAAACCGCCTGTATCTAGGTTCTACCATAGGTGTTCTTACGGGACACTGTCTAATAGGAAGACACGCCAAAAAATTTGGTGTGTTTTCCAATGATTTCTGCAGAAGCTGCATGGACGAAGAAGAGGAAGAAACCCTTCAACACCTTCTTTGTTCATGCCCTGCACTACTTCATAGGAGGAAAACTCATCTCGGTGAATTCTTCTTCGATGATACTAGCGACTTACCTTACATAGACCCTAAACGTCTTTCGAAATACATTAACAGTTCAGCGTGGTTCGACTAGCGGGTGATTAACCGGCTAGTCCCCTAATGGAAGATAGATGGGTGATCAACTCGTTAATCTCACATTGGGTTTCTGAAATCAGGTATCACAAGGGGCCCTTGCGGCCTTAGTGTTACAGAAGTCTGTATTACTTGTTTCTATTTGCATGACTATAGGTGACTAAATTCCAAAGATTTTCCTCCTTCTTATCCTACTTGTTCAACAGCAATTCTTTAATTTAATTCGATTCCATTGAACCAAAATCTATTTATTCGTAGTCGTCTATAATGCACTTATACAGCACGACACGAGCACAAATTAACGCTAATAGAGAGAAAGTGCAAATCAAGGACAAGGACTCTTAGTTCGCCAGGCACTTCATTAAGCGAGTTAACTGATAGGCACTAAAGTACTTCAAAGTTTTCCACTTAATAGCCCCATCCGTTGGAAAACTTTTTCACTTCTAACGATTCACACTTAAAAATAATTTGCTGCCCTCTTATCTCTCTATTTCATGTCAAATCGATTGCAATAGCATGAACATGACTAGCTTTATATATGTATATTTCTTCCCTTTCTTTTCTCTCTACTAATTAGTTCATTTAGCTCGCTCTCGTTCAAATTTAATTCAAATTTGTTTGGGGAGAAGCTTAAATTGCCACTATTTCAAGTAGGTTTTAAAGGAAAATACAAAACTTCCCTTCTGGTTTTTGTCTTTTAATTCCTTTTACACATCTGTAGCCGTAGGAACAGAAAAAAAAGCAATCGTAACAGACAAGGAGTCGATGTCAAGCGCTGCTCTTTGCTTCGAGAAAAAACCAAATAAATAATAAGGAAGGGAAAATATAAACGTAGAGGAAAAATCGAACATTTTTGGGGCTAAATTTGGATACCCTCAATTGTTTAGCCTATCTAAAAATGCACGTAATGGTGTTGGTGTTGGTGATGGTGTTGTTTCGAAACAATTATCGAATGAGGATGAGACTGGTCGGACACGTGATTAGAAGGGTTCGCAGTCGTTTTAATGTTTGAGGTGTTTCGTGTTCAACCAAATCAGCTCCACCTCACACTTGAATCGATTAGACAGGCATAACACCTAATTAGAAAACAAGGTTAGTCAGCCATGCGTTAAATTACCGAGCGGTTGATTGAACAGTAATGGGAAACTGTCACTTGCCAATGCTCTAAATTACACAATGACAATTCAGCAAATGTGAATTTGATCAGTACCACCAATCATTAAGGGTTCATGCATGGTTGTCTGCATAAAATGCAATATGGTTCTAAATGCTGGGCTTGTTAAAAAATCGGCAATGCGTTCATTCACATTCCACCTTATTGCGTTGACTGAGTTGTAAGGATGGTAACTTCATAAAAATAAATGGTACCAATGAATCAGGAGGAAATTTTAAATCCGCGCCGATACCGATTTTTAATATTTGGAAATAGGAAGGATGTAAAACATTAAGAGCGTGGATAGGTATGGTTTGCCTTAATGGATATGTAAATAACTCTTTATTAGTAATTTCACAAATCTAAAGAAACAATATGAAAACTATCTAATTTCTTCTTTCATGGTAAAAAGAAATGTTAAGATACTTCTGAATAAAGGTCTTCAAAGGAGGAATGGAATCAAACAGTCTTTCCAAAAAATGAGATTGTTCATTTTTAAGTTCATTAAAATACTTTTCTTCAAAAAAAAATTTTACTTCTTTAGAACGTTGGGATTTGAAACTCGATGAAACGTAAATGCGTCACGATAAAGAATTATACACATAAATGTTTAGGATGCAGTCGGCGAAAGAATGAGGTAGAATATAATACACATTATTTTATGTTTCCGATCTCTGTCATACGCATTGCTTCATAGCGTCCCCATTGTGAACTTCAGTGAGCTTCAGAAAACTGAGGTTTTACTTCTGTCGCACGAAGACCATCTTTTAAAGCACCTGAAAGAAAATTTACCAATCACATTACGCAAATCAAAATCTAAAGAAGTTAATTATTTGATTCAAAACTAGAATCATTTTTACATAACTGCACTGCTTCTAGTTCGCCTTGCGCTAAAAAATAGTTTTGAGACCAAGCTTGTGATTAGATCATCTATAAAATGCTCTTTGTAGTCTACCTGTTGCATCATTTAAGTCTGTTCTGTTGGCCGTAGATGTACTTTTACAAGACTTCTTAAAAATCAATATAGCAGTCACTAAAGACCCTATTCTTTCTTTTGAAGTCATTTGAATCCTTTCTAGTTCCTTGTAGTACTTCAAAAAAGGAATTCAATGAAGTCAAATTGGATCTTAGCAGGATCTATGTTCACATTCATTGCTTATTATGGAAGTTTTGTTTTATAAAATGAAACAAATTCATGTATTCCATGTTATTCCTAACAAAACTGTGGCAATTTATACCCAACATCTGCACAGCGAAATTATAAACAATCCATTTTTTAAACTTATCAAATATCGTCATGGGATAGCCTGGTGCCAATAATTAAGAAGCCATACCATACATTCACATACAGGATGGCACAGTGAGCTAGGAGCCCCGATGCCCAGTGCAGTCTTCACAACCATTGCCTTCTTATGGAATGGAGTGGACCTACAATTTCCTGCCGATTCCGAACATCTAATCGAGAAAGCGCTTTTCATGGCAATGATCCTAGTATCGAAGGGCTTGCCAATTCAACGTCAAAGTTGATGCACGCGGAAAAACGTTTGTTGGTTTCTGTGGGGATTCAAACCACGAACCTAGATAAAGATGCTTCGCTTAACAGTAAGTGTAACAAACCTTGATCGTAAAAGAAGAACTAAGATTCGCAGAAGCCTACACGTCAAAAATATCGAGCAGAATGGACTCAATTGCAATCAAAATGAACATGAACATAAAGCCTTTGATCGACATTCACGAGATCTGATATGGGTGACTCGTAGACTAAGAGAAGTATCACAGATCTCTGCGCGGATGATTGAGAAAATATATAGCAGCGTTGTCGAAAATAAGATATCCAGCAAGAGTCACCGAAACATTCCAAATCACAGCAAACGCACAACGAGCAAGCGTCCTGAGACCTCTGTTCTTTACAACAGCTCTTGACTACCAGCTTCAAGATAAAGTAGAGAACACCAAAGTGTGTACTTCAACTATTCTTTGCTGACGTTGGAGCAATCAAAAATGAGGATCCTTTATCCCAGCAAGAAGCACCTAATTTATGGCTGAAAGTCTTGGAAGGTAGTGGGTATCGTATATGAGTCCAAAAGAGACTGAGTACTATTGTTGAGCCCTCTTTCTAATCTAGGCACGCCAACTACAGAAGACTACATTAGAATGGAAATAAACTTCCCAGGTGTGAAAAGTGGAAGTATCTGGGATCAATGATCAATAGTGAAGTAAGCTGTCACGACGACATCAATTATCGAGTATGTAAAGTGTGGATGAAGTGGTGCGAACGTACGAACGCTATCCACCATAAGAGAAAGGAAAGACTACACTCCGTGGTTGTGCGTCCAGCACTCACATACGGTTTACGGTGCTGGATAATGTAAAGAACGTATGTGAGTTAGTTACTGTTAAACTGAGAAGAAGATGTTTCGTATGACATTAATAGTAACAATGCTTGATCGAATAAGAAGTACTAAGATCAGATGGAAGCCTTCACATAAAAAATTAAACCTTGAAAAACGTAGAGCACGACCTGGATAGTTGGTATTTTTGACATGTTCAAAGGAGAGATCTAAAGAAACAATTCAAAAAGGAATACCATATAACGTTCAGACACGATCACGAAATAAAACAAAAGAAAGGCAGACGAAAACAAAACCTGGTACATGCAAAGCAACGAGATCTACAATTGATTGGCCTTAGATAATGGGAAATTTAAAATGGAGGGCTGATTGAGGTCAACGCGGCGGCGAAAAATTTAATCAAAATCGTTATATCAGTTTTTTTAAAAGCCTGTTTAATAATTTTCACTTCTGCAGACTGCTTAAAGGCGATGAACAGCTTGGACGATGATCAGGAATGCCGTCCTCCCGACCTAGAGGAAGTTAAACTTGCCATATTTACAACTTAAATCAAATAAGACTGAAGGCGCAGATGGCCTTGATGCCGAACTTTTCAAGGCAGCTGGACCCCAGTTGGAAAAGAGCATGCACCAGCTGATCTACATGATATGGTCGGAAGAAAGCATGCCCTTATCAATGTGGTTTTAGAGCAGAGAAGTCCACAATAGACCAAATTATCACATTACAACCGATCTTGGAAAAAACCCGAGAATATAATATGGATATGCACTATCTTTTTACCGATTTCAAGGCCAAGAACGGTAAAGAACTCACCGAGACCTTTGACGTCGAAAAAGGTTTTAGGCTAGGCGACAAACTGTCATGCGATTTCTTCAACATCATACACCAGAGGAACAATCTTTCAAAAGTCTGTACAATTACTCGCCTACGCAGACGATATTGACGTAATGGGAAGAAAAAAGCGTGATGTCATAGGTGCTTTTGCGAGTATTGAAACAGAAGCGGCAAAAATGGGTTTTGATGGTTAATGAGGGCAAAACGAAGTATATACTGTCATCAAACAAGGACACAGATCATCGACGAATAGGACAAAACGTCACAGCAGACAGACATAACTTCGAGGTAGTACAGGACTTCGTCTACCTATGATCCGCTATAAAGACAGAAAACAACATCAGTGCGGAGATCAAACGGAGAATAACTCTTGCCAACCGTTGCTTCTTTGGGTTAAGAAGGCAATTGAGAAACAAAACCCTCTCCAGAAAAACCAAGGTAACTCTGTATAAGACCCTAATCATCCCAGTCCTGCTTTACGGCGCGGAAGCATGGACCTTATCGAAAGCGGATGAGGAAACCCTTGGTCGGTTCGAAAGAAAAATTCTCCGAATGATCTTTGGTCCCGTATGCGAAGACAATGTGTGGAGAAGAAGATACAACAACCAGCTGTATGGGCTGTACCACGACTTGGGCATAGCCAGAAGAGTACGGCTCGACGGGTTTCTGAAAGCACATTGCAGGGAATTCGTGCTAGCCTTAGTGTACAAATACATCCACCCTTTTATTTGCAATTGCAACGAAAACACATTTAGTCAACCGGAAATGCTTTATTTCTTAACCACAGAAGAAGATGAACAAGAACAAAAGCTCCATACAACAATTGAATGAGCTAGCTAACCAAACAGTTGCAGTAAGACCAGCATATTCAAGGCATAAGCATTCCCTTTTAATGGAAATTACGTTGTTCCACAAATTGTTTGCACTAAATAAGAAAATGCTATTTTATGACAAGGTAGGTATAGTGCTAAGGAAAAAGTTTTACGCAATTGGCTGAGTAGATGAGTAGATGAATATCATAATAAATGCTCAACAGTAAAAATTTCATGACTCTCGAGGCACAACAGACATCTTTACCTTATGTTAGCTATAAGTATTCGTGTACTAAAACACCATATGCCATACAAAAGCAATAAACACATCACAAGTAAAGTGACTTCGCATATAAAAAAATGCACTCAAATCAAATCAAAATAAAAAAAGTGCTTTCAGAGCCATTAATAACTTAATGCTCAAGACTTCATAAGACTTACTTGAATGTGATCTCGAGCTTTCTATCTTTCAAAATCTTCGTGCTTCAAAGTCATGAGATGAGTTGCTTGTTCAATTCCATAAATTTAATAACACGTGTTTGCACAATCCTGCGGGTTCATGAAAGTTGTATTTGAAAATGAAATGAAAACGGGAAAATACGCTTCTTTTTCTCCGTCCACATACATAATTTCTCAGCTTCCGAGTAGGAAGGGGGAAAATATAATAACCAGAACAAATAATAATCCTTTTTTTCGTTTTAGACTTAACATCCTGTGACGCACAAGTTATTATCGGAGCAGAGATGTAAGTAGCTACCTCGCATCTTCCATGATGTAATTCAAAAGAGGTTCGATGCTTGTTTCTTGTGCTCTTCTTTGGGAACATAAGCTTATCCTCGGATAATCCTTCATGTGCACAGCATTTATCTTTTTTCCCCATTTAATTCAAACTCCTTTTAAAAGGTTCGCTTAACATCATCCCAACTGTAGTTGGTTTTCAAGTCATTCTAATACCGTGGATATGAGGCATAGTATTGCGTTAATTGCGCGAAAATATTGAATTCCTTTTACCTAGGCTTAAATTATTTCAAGATAGAAATTTATTCACACATTCAAACTTGACATACACTTGCTCCTACCATGCACATTCGTAACCGTTATAATTTGCGGTTGTTGCAAACTTGCTAGGTACCCCTGCTGAAAATTGATCACGAGTCAGGACTAAAAAACTTTTTGTGGAGAAAGAAATTATTTTAGCTTCCATGTCAGTGAGTATACTCGTACTCTTCATCTCTTCCAACAGGATTGAAAGCAAGCCACACATGCTTAATCTATTGGCATTAATACCTAACCACTATGTTTACGTCATCGTATGTATAATCGCAAGAAACTTGTTGAATTAATTCAACTTCGAGCCCAACCCTAGACTAAACCATTTTTTATCCACAACTATCATCAGCATCAACACATCTAAGGGGTTTATTTGTCGCACCCGTTTAAGGAAGAAAGCAGAAAATTTATTCTAGCAATCACGTAAAGTGCTTTATATGGCAATCTAGCATACATCCTGGATACACGCAGGATTGCAAAAAAAAACTCCCTCAATGACACCGCACATATGCTCCACACCTTGAACGATGTATACCTTCATCATACACATACCTGGCATATAGAAATAGAAATAGTTGTGAAGAAGGTCGACAACGACAATGAAAAATGAAATAAACATAGCGGACAACGTTAACGGTATACGATTGTACGTCGTATAGGTACGAGTATATCTGTGCAAAATCGCAGGGGATAAGTTTATTATCTTTTGCTGCAGATTGCCTGGTTGTTCCTTCATATGTATCGAGTATTGATTTATTTTATTTTGCTTATATTTCTTGCTGTGATATCCCCACGTGGATTTGTCGCCGCACTTGGCCCACAGAGCCACAGGGTACACTTTGGTATACAACATCGGCGGATTAAACTTTAACCGAGCCTTGGGGAGCGTAAAAGAAGAGCGTGTATTTATTTTTGTCCTTCAATTTCCTCGCGCATACTTTTAAGAAGTTCTGCGAGTAATTAATTCCAATACTGCGCTCGGAATGGGGAATATTACAGTAGTGAGAAACATAAACGAATAAAACACCCAAGGGAAAAAACTTTCTCCTTAGTTCTAACATATTTTTAATTGCATCAGTATGTTGATCAGATTTTGCAACTTTTTCGACATGAAACGTAGTAACGTTTTCATTGACATTGGTTGAGAAAGTTTTTCTTTTTTAATACTGAAAGGCACTTCTATATTAACTCTAAGAGAAATAAACAAAACTTAATTTCATTTCCAATCACATTCATATTTACCAGTTATTCACCGAGGTCGGGAAAATTTACCTGAAAAGAAATTTTTATAATTAGTTTAAGTCTCAAGGAAATATGTTCGATTAATTGAATTGAATAATAAAAGTGAATTATTTACATCTTAATTTTGTATCTAAATATCTTAATTTTTGTATGTATTTACATCTTAAATTTGTATTTGTAAAATATACATTCGAAAATATTTGCAACGACTCTTTCATGATTTAAGCAAAATTTGGGTAAATTGTCCCTTGTGATAAAAAAGAAGCAAGGATTTCTTCTATCGCAACTTTAAATGGTATTTGTTTCATGTGTTTTCTTTTTCATAAATAGAAACAAATAGGGTGGAGCAACAGAGCTATTAGCCCCGGGGCCTAGCGCATTTCTCACAACCATTGCCTTGTGAGAAAATGGAGGGGACCTTTATTTTTCTGCCGATTCCAAACGGTTTATTGAGAAAGCGCTTTTCATGGCACTGCATTTTTTTACTATCGGAGGCGATACCAGTTAAAAACATTTTTGTATCTGTTGGGATTCGAGCCACGAATCTCCCAGTTGACAGGCAGAAGTAAAAATGAGTGAATTTTTTTTTTTTTTTTTTTTTGAGTTAAACTGCTTTGATTACACAATGAACGAAAAAAAAAACAATTGAAACATTACACACTGCAGCACTAGTTACAAACACCGTCGACTGATACACCCACAAGAGACACAACAGAACAATTAACACAGAACGCGGTTGTGAGTACAGACGGTCCCCCATCTAAACACTGACAGCGCTCAACTCGACTTAATTACGGTGTTCTAAAGTGAACCGATGCGTTAGAGTGACAAGGCCGTTTTCGTGATAACAATAATGTAAACAGTATTCTAAAAGCCATAAACAATTCTCAAGGTCATACCAAAACTCTCCTCGTCATCAAGCTAGGGCATCAGACAAAAACGAAAAATCGTTTTGCGATATGTAAATACCAGTTCTTAAGATGAATCAGTTGACTTGATAAAATTTCACAAGCCCAACTATTTCTTTTTTAGTCTCATAAACGCCCTAGTGTAAGTGTAATAAGCAGAGGTAAAGTTCATAAAAAATTTTAGGACAAACGGCGTTGTCCGATTGAGCTTATCTTATCTTACACTGAAAAGGTTGGCTACGTTCCTTAATTGTAGTCACAGAAATAGATATTGATATACCGAAAATGGTTATACATATACAAATTAAAGCAGCAGTAAACCTGCAAATAAATTCAAATTGATGAATTGATTGAGCGCTTTATTACAATTGAGCTCTTAACTTATTCTAACAGAACTTCAAACATGAGAACTGCAATGTTGTATGATACTTATTTACATACATAAGAAAGGTACACATACCTCGTTTCCACTTAGAATTGAATCACACTTCAATTCGAATTAGTGCCAGTGTATACCTAGATCGAATTGAAATAGGATTACCCGATCCGATACAGCTCTTGTAGCTGGATCGATTCGAAAGAGTGTGTGTATACCTAGTTCGAGTAATCGGTTATTCGAGTGTGTTGGTGTGTGTTTTTTTTTTTTAATTTAAGTGAACCAGTGGAAAATGCACACACACACACATACTTACATGCATATGTGTACACACTTCGATTCCATTTGCATTCGATTACGCGATTCGGTGAGGTAAGTAGATACATGCATCGAAATCTGAATCATAATCCGATTCGATTACCCGATCCTAAGTGGAAACGTGGTAATAGATCATCCGATAGATTTGTACTTAATCACCAGAGAGAGATGTGTAAGCGAATATGCAGGTGCTCGGATCTAGGAGATTAATAGATTGTATTTTTTTCAAGAAGTTTCATGGCTGAAAACCCTACACCAGATAGATGAAACGAGTGGTATGATGACAGAAGCCTTGGATCCAACAAATCTTTTTTCTCACTTTTTCTGGCAATTTGTAACAATCTTACTCTTCAGTACATAATCCTTCCACTTTTTTTTACTCAGGTCCAGCTGGTTCTTCCTGAAACAGTTTCAAGACAAAAAATACAACTATGCGAGGTCTATATTTTCTTGCATTTTGTGGACAGTAGAAGCCCATGACGAAATCGGGGCAACATTCTTCTTTCAGCCGTTCCATAAACAAACTTTATTGGCAACTTTATGGTCCAAAACGAACCAAAACTGATAGTAGGTACATCTGTTTCTTATTTTTGCGTTCGACGAAACAATCTCTATAATTAAGCCAATAGCTGCATTGCATCGACTTTGCATTTTTCGACTTGCCTTTTCATTTCACATCCATCTCCCATATTGCAACAAACAAATACGAAATCTGTCATTTCGGATGGCCATCATAGATTTTAAATGTGTCAAAGCTTAATACAGTCGTTTTATTTGAAGCCCATATTGAAGGGGTAGTGAATAGAAAAATTAACCAGCCATTTTGTTCGTGAACAGACTCGTTTCATTTGAAACAAATATTGAAGGGGTAGTGAATAGAAAAATTAACCAGCTATTTTGTTAGAAGGCCTACTGAATCTCATTTTTATTTTCATGAAGAGCTCCTATCTGCTAATAAAGTCCTTTCATTAGATACTCACATAGAGCAGGCAGTGAAAATGTATATGATCAGCCATTTTGTATAAACGGCCATCTTAAACTTACAAGAATACCATAAGTATTCAGTTTTATTGTCATCAGAACTTAAGGTTTACATCAAATTACAGATCAGTCTGTCAACAGAAAGGAGATCAGATTTTCAATTTCTAGATTTTAACCAAATAAATAAATCAACAAATTGGGCAAGCTAAGTAAAACCGTTTAAAAGAGTTTCCACTACAGTTGTAATAATCCTTAAACGATTTTCGGCATCCAACTCGAAAATTTTATTTTCCATGCCAGGTTCACGTTGCACTAGTGATCAACTTGTGGCATGCTTCCTTATTCTTATCCTTTTCCTTATCCTTATCCTTATCCTTATCCTTATCCTTATCCTTATCCTTATCCTTATTCTTATCCTTATCCTTATCCTTATCCTTATCCTTATCCTTATCCTTATCCTTATCCTTATCCTTATCTTTATCCTTATCCTTATCCTTCTCCTTATCCTTATCCTTATCCTTATCCTTATCCTTATCCTTACCCTTATCCTTATCCTTATCCTTATCCTTATCCTTATCCTTATCCTTATCCTTATCCTTATCCTTATCCTTATCCTTATCCTTATCCTAATCCTTATCCTTATCCTTAACCTTATCCTTATCCTTATCCTTATCCTTATCCTTATCTTTATCCTTATCCTTCTCCTTATCCTTATCCTTATCCTTATCCTTATCCTTATCCTTAACCTTATCCTTATCCTTATCTTTATCCTTATCCTTCTCCTTATCCTTATCCTTATCCTTATCCTTATCCTTATCCTTATCCTTATCCTTATCCTTAACCTTATCCTTATCCTTATCCTTATCCTTATCCTTATCCTTATCCTTATCCTTATCTTTATCCTTATCCTTCTCCTTATCCTTATCCTTATCCTTATCCTTATCCTTATCCTTATCCTTATCCTTATCCTTATCCTTATCCTTATCCTTATCCTTATCCTTACCCTTATCCTTATCCTTATCCTTATCCTTATCCTTACCCTTATCCTTATCCTTATCCTTATCCTTATCCTTATCCTTATCCTTATCCTTATCCTTATCCTTATCCTTATCCTTATCCTTATCCTTATCCTTATCCTTATCCTTATCCTTACCCTTATCCTTATCCTTATCCTTATCCTCATCTTTGTCCTTATCCTTGTCCTTTATCCGCAACCTTGCCCCTATCCTTATCCTTGTTCTTATCCTTATTATTATCCTTATCCTTATCCTTATCCTTACCCTTACCCTCAACCTTATACCTATCCTTATCTTTGTTCTTATCCTTTCATTATTCTTATCCTAATTCTTATCATTATCCTTCCTTTTATAGTATGAAACAAAGTGGCTTTCGCTATCTGTATGCTAAGATCTTTGAAACTACGCAACGGATATTGATGTTGTTTTTTTTTTTTATAAAAAATAAAGTGATCCAAGAGAAAAGCTTATATGTATTGTATACGTATTTCGTCCCGGGAACAGAAAGGTAAACGAGAATTTAGTGATTGTTTTGATTTATCTTCAAAATGATGACAGGATTCGAATGAAGTTTGAAACTAATGTGGTCTAAGACCTGAGAAATGCTATAGGCTATATTTCCTTTATAAACTTCTTCGGGAACGGAAACGGAAACGAGAAAATAACCGGCAACTTGCTAAATCCTGGAGCGATTCCAAAAATTCTCTCACTGCTAGAGTGTTGTATTACTATTTGGTAACAAAGACCATATTTCATCAACAAATTTCCATGAACGAGAATGGGAAGTCAAAAACCACTGGATCGATTTGAAAATGTTTAGTTACAACAATAGCGGCATTGGGCTAAACTAATATTTCATATTTTTATTCAAATTTCCCGAACTCTTGGAATCGTGAGCATGGCCGCGAGCCAATTTTTAGAGATCCAGCCCGTCATTGAACATTATAATATTTTTTTTTTACAAATTCTTGAAATACATAAAAATATCGTATAAAAAATTGAATGGTAAGGATATTTTAAGAATTTCATTGATTTCATGCCTCTTGACCAGAATACGCCCTTGAGCATCATTAATATTCATAAATTGGCAGTAGGTTTTGGTTGGCAAGCCAATAAACACACTGTTTCGAAACACCAAATTCAACAAACAACATAAATCGAAGAAAAATATCTTCAAGGAGTTCAGTATTTCTGTTTTTGGCTGAAACTTGTTCTTCTGCTTCTTAAAGTATTCAATTTTGATTTACCGCTTCGCTGCAGTTCATTATTCACTTTCTATTTATTGAAATGAAAAAAAAAAAATTTTCTTGACTTCATAAATAACTTTGTACAATGAAAATAAACACAAAACAAAACCTCATTGTTTTTAATTACCAAGCAGCTTATTTGTTTTCATAAATCATAAAAGCAACAAAAAAACAAGTTGCAAACAACTTCATAAAATGAATCTTGTCATAACAAGCAGCCTTGTCGACAAAAGGTCCATTGGTCCATGTAATTGGGTAGACTTCCAAGGCAATCAACCGTACAAAAACGAAAAACCAATACTGTGTACAAATTAGCACAGAAGTACTGTTGTGGTCTCCTAAAAATAAGTACTTGGTTTGCCACACTTCACTTCATGGCAGAATGGGCAAAAACATTCATACGTTTGTCTGGAATAAAAATAAATGTACTCCCGTATTTCCAACATATGCATTTTATGTCCCTTGTATTCGGGAACAATTTCTTTGTTGTAAGGTTGTTTTGTTTCCTTGACCATAGTTGGCAATAATGTGAGCCTTGTAATTGCCAACTGAATGGCAATTAAAAATCTTCAGATTAGCTTTGGTAAACGTTTTATACATACACACCATCAATAATTATTATTTGGTGAACCACAAAACAACCTCAAGGCTCTAACTGGCTGCCAAGATGAAACAATGAAAAACAAAACCCAAAGCCTTGTGAGTATTGTTTATTCAACCCTCGAGAAATCAAAAGTGCTCTTCACCCATCAGATGGGCCTTATGTTGGCACTTTCCTCAAAAGAAGTACTTGAAATTGCGTTTGAAGAGTTCCATGTACGCTATTGTGATACAATGAAATCGATTTAATACTTTTCTAATTTTTGTCATGTCCTCTCGTTTCAAGTCTTTGCCTTCTATTTTACTTGATGGTGACATTGTAGAGAGTTTAAGAACATCTCGCTACGGGGAAAGTATTGGATTCATGTTCAGAACAAAATTCAAAGACGGAAAAGGATGGTCATAGGGTTTTACTCGATCAATTGCTTCACGGTTGACAATACTAGTCAATAAAGGCCATTGCTGCAAATTTTAGGATCAGTCCCTGCATTAACAAGTCTAACATTCTTTCCAGGCTCAAAGTTCTTTTAGCGAAGGGACAAGTTCCACTGTGTTATATTTGCAATAAGGTCAGAAAACAGCTTCAATCAATGTTTGTATTTGCTTTCAAAAGTCTGTACAATAACTCGCCTACGCAGGAGCGGCAGTGACAAGAAGCAAGGGTGATGTAATCGGTGCTTTTGCGATCATTGAACAGAAGCAGCTAAAATGGGTTTGATGATTAATCAGGGCGTAACGAAATGCACCTAATCTGTCATCAAACAGGGACAGAGAATGTCCACGAATTGGACAAAACATCACAATAGACAGACATAACTTCGAGGTAGTACAGGACTTCGTCTTCCAAGGATCTTCTATATAGATACGGACAACAACATCAGTTCGGAGATCAAACAGAGAATAACTCTTGCCAAATGATGTTTCCCTAGGTTAAGAAGGAAACCCTTTCTAGAAAAACCAAGGTAACACTTGATAAGACCTTCATCATCCCAGTCCTTATCTAAAGCGAATAAAGAAACCCTTGGCCGCTCTGAAAGAAAAATGTTTCGAATGATCTTTGGTCCCGTTCGTGAAGATAATGCGTGGAGAAGAAGATTCAACCACGAACTGAACAACCTGACCCTGAACTGGGCATAGCCAGAGTATGTCGAAGGCGAGACGACGACCGACGGTGGATGGGCCATGTAGAGCTCGACGGGTTCTCGAAAGTACATTGTAGGGAAATTGTATAAGGGGAAGAGCCCGTCTCACCTGGCAATCAGGTGGAAGAAGACCTTAACCTATCTCGATTGCAAAGCTTTAGAGAGCTCGTCCGAAACTTAAATTGTTATCGAAAGATGTTGGTTGAGGCCCGCATTCACCCCGAACTGTAATGCCTACCCAACTAAGTTAGTAAAAGCGAAAATATATGCATAGCTATTAACTAATTTCAATGACATAAACGTTGCTTCGAAACTAGTTCTCAAAAGCTACTCAATGGAACCAAGATTCTTTATTAAAACTAATTTAAGTTAATTGTAATTTTGAGCTCGTATTAAGTAAGGAATGAATCAACAACACAAGTATCTACGTGCAACATAGTTCAACATTTAAGTCTTCCTTTCTTCCTTATTCAATAACCTACCAAAGCTCTTTTGGTGAGTAAAACATCTCCATCAAATTTATTTCATTATGAATCTTTGTATAGCAAAGCAACACACCTACACAGAAAAGTCTTTGCAACCTCTCACTTTATGTCCATTTTGCTGTCAATTAAATCACTTTGACGTATAATGTAAGAAACGGTTAACCTCACCAAAGGGAAAGCAAAATTAAGAGGACCTGGAAGCTTGACACAAAATTAAACCAGCTGCCAGAGCACTCGAGTTGAGGAAGGATTTTCTCAACAACAACAAAAAAAAGCCATTACATAATACTGAGTGTCACGTCTTTTTGATGTGGTCACACACAACAGCATAGAATGAGTTGTCCAAGATGTCACGTACACGTGCCAACAATAAACTTGTTTATTTCCTGAATTCGTTGCTCCATGAACCAGGTCCCCGAGGGTCTTAAATCGTCCAAATAACGCAACAACAAAAAAAAAACAACAAAAAAATATTCATGAGCAATTATATTTTACTCTGGGAGAGAACCTGGATCAGGGGTCTGGTGGTATTATGTTTGTTCGGATGGAAAATCTACTTCTCTTATCGTACCTTCTACTGGGGGAATACGCAAAAAGTTATGTTAAGAGGCATCATAAAAATGTATTCTGTGATTCATGCAAAACGACGAAATTGCCAACAAAAAAAAAAGGAAAAATATTTTAAAAGTCACGAAAAAGTTTGCTCACAATCTCATTAATTCAATTCACGTTTTTTTTTCTCTCTCTCTCTCTCTCACTCTCTTTCTCACTGCACTATAAAATAACATAGTCGAAAACGACTAGATTGGGGTCAACATATTTCATTCCGATACGGGATTTTCATGTCGCCGATAATATTGATGTTTTTATTTATATATTTGCCCTCTTTATGAAAGTTTTGACAGAGTTTTTGAAATGGGTTTAGGTCAGTGCGGAATTTATCAAAGTTACATAATCGATATTGATTCAACGAGCGCACTTCTTTTTATTACTTTTTTATATTATTTGGAATTTTGCAACTTAAGTGGCAGTCGCAATGAAATATTTCACTGCTCTTTTGAAACGTTAATTCAAAAAGAAGAAAATAAAATAATGAATTTAATGAATTTTTGATAAAGTAAACCGTACCGGGGGTGGGGGGTTATAGTCAAAGTGTCGGTCTGTTTAGTTTGAGACAGGGATTCCGGATCATAGTGGGATTTGAAATGCTATTTCACGGATATCACCTTTCGCGACAAATGGGGAAGTTCCCCGAGTGCTATTCTACGACGAACAGTGCTTTCTTACATAGCAGCTTGGCTCATTTATCTCAGGATTTGCACAATGCTTGATCAACTTGAACACTTGGCTTGAACTGTAAAATGACAGCTGGGTGGGTTTCAATGGGAAAGAAAATGCAACAGGTATCAAGAATAATTTTTTTATATAATTAACGCGCACTTCAAGGGGATATGACTACCCTTATAATGTTGTACAACACAGTGCGAGTATTGAGGAAAACAGGAGAGGATTTGAAAGGAGACATCGATCCACGTTGCTTTTGAACTTTTGTGAATCTTAATGAAGGTGAAAAACAGGGCCAGGTAGAGCATTCCACATTGGGGTGGTGCGACTTAAATATGAATCTCTATACTTGACTGTACGCCCGAAGTTGGGCTCAAGGTAAAACTGATGAGCATTCCTAGCGAGGCGGGTGTTGCGGTTAAATTGTTTCAGGGGGGGAATGCAACTGGCTACTTCGCTAGAGCACTGTTTGTGAAAAAAGCGATAAAAGAGAATGAGGTAACGTTTCGACGATGTTCGACGAGAATCAATCGATTCTACGATTGAGCTATCACCCATCAGTCTTAACCAGAGTGAGACAGGTAACGTTTCGACGATGTTCAAGAGAATCAATCGATTCTACAATTGAACTATCTCCTATCAATTTTAACGCTCTATATTGCACCCTATCGAGTAGGCGCAAAGATGTTTGAGGAGCACCTGACCAGATATGGGAGTTATACTCCAGTTTTGGGCGAATGAAGGCCTTATAAATTGTAACCAGATCAGAAGGGGTGAAGAACTTCCTGCATCGTCTCAAGAAACCTAAGCATTTATCAAAATATGGTCGTCCCAACATTCCACCATTGCCATTCATGGATAATGGCAATGGTGGAATGTTAAGCTTCAACGACAAGAGACAGCATTCATTTTTCGAAGCATTGAATTCTACTGCCAATGCCAGCTGCTCAGCAAGGGGTGGTTTGTAAGTCGTTTTATCAGTACGTATGTATAAACGATTTGATGAAAAAGAAATGGGTAAAATAAACAAAATTCAATCAAAACACACAACAGAGTGTTCCACACAATCAAGGGCGTAGTGAAATTTTTGTTTTACGCTGAAAACGATCTTCAAATGAAACAAAAACAAAGCCATTGATCTCCAAAAGGAATACAAATAAGCTTTATTCAGGGAACCTTTGCGGGTATAGGTAGGTACAAGACCGAAATTTTTTTCGTAAACAAGGTCGTATACAAAATGTGGTAAGTCTGGGAGAAGGCCAGGTAACAATTTAGATGAGATAAGCAACAAAAAATGTGCACAATGCACCCGCACGTAAACGACTCATTGGGATATTTTCCCGAGCAAACAGAAAGGTTAAATGAAGGTCCCGCGTCCTGCCATCTCAGGATAAACTACAAATAGCGAAGGGTAACCGACACAAGCAATATGACTCAATAGTCAAAGCAAAACAACTGCACTTCACATTTTTTCTTAAAAGTTGAAAATACTTTACCTTCTCCTGCGGAATCCTGCCTACTGGCTGCAACTCTCCTGAACTTCTGTCTGGTCAGAACTTTCCTGCACAAAATAAATAATTGTTATTTGTCTGGCCTTCCTGCCGATACAAACAATTGCTACAATTTAAAATTGCACATCCTATCAAACCACTCAATTTTAAATCTTCTGACAATTTTTCAATTTTCTGACTCTATGACACTGTGATTTTTTTAGAGGTCAAACAAGAAGTGCCATCTTCTTGGCGGACTCTTCGTTTATCGGTGAATTCAGCATATTCTGCTTAACTTCGACCAGTGAAAATTGTGGAGTGCGTCACGACTCACGAGGTACCTGCAGTACTGTCAGTAAATTCGCTAGAATACGCTCCGCGCCGCGCGCGCCGTAGGCGAAACGCATCCATCGCTCTTTTCTAAACAATTTTGTGGCTGCGTCTCTCGGTCGTAGATTGGCAACAACATGCATTACTGGATGCATGCGCACAACACCAACATACGCTCTAAACGTCATTGTAGGACTACCTCCAATCCACCTTTAAAAATGGAAGCAAGACTGGCGACACACCGTCTTTTCCATCAAGGACACATAAAATCACATCCATACCCGAAAGGACATACGTCGATAATGGAAAGTCTAGAAAAACTTAAAACCTTTAGTATGTGCTTGGATGCTATTATTCCGATGTACAACTTTAAACTCAACTTCTCCAATGTCATCCCCCTTAGGGAAGACTGGGAGAACACAAAACCTCATCCTTCAAGGCAAGATATGGTCTGGTATACGGACGGCTCAAAAATGGAAACTGGTACAGGTTCCGGCATTTTCAGCGACTGTCCCAGAACGAATTTCTCAGTAAGTCTGGGCAGTCACTCGTCCATTTTCCAAGCTGAAGTCTTTGCCATTAACGAATGTTCGAGAATAATATTTTCATCGAACACGAAAAACAAAACAATATTCATTTTTTCAGACAGCCAAGCTGCACTAAAGGCGTTAAACTCACCTGTCATAAGATCCAAACTAGTCCAAGAGACAGTCATGTCGCTCTCTGAACTAGCAAGGAAAAACACTGTAATCCTCCATTGGATCCCAGCACACAAAGGCTATGATGGTAACGAGAAGGCAGACATCATAGCTAAAGACGGCGCATCTAAACCATTCGTCGGTCCTGAACCCTTCTGCGGTGTAAATAAAAGCACCTTCAAACATACTGCCAAGAACATCCTACTGGAGGAATCTATTAAAGCTTGGAGTAACTCATCTGGTCAAATCTGTTCAAAACTCTTTTTGCCAGAAAATACTGAAAAAACATCAAAATTCCTACTGAACCTCAATAGGAAAACCCTAAAAATTTGCACAAGACTACTAACCGGTCACTGTTCTTTAAAGAAACATCTTCACCAAATGAGGCTGGTAGCGGACCCTATCAGTTTATCTAGGGGGATAATCTCTTAATCAAGTATTTGCTTTCTAATCTGTAGACTATGCCTCGAAAATGAAGAAACATCTCTGCACATTATTACAGAATGTTCAGCACTTTTCCGCCTTAGAAAGCAAATACTTGATTAAGAGATTATCCCCCTAGATAAACTCAAACTCATTCACCCACAGAAGATTGCTAACTTCTGGTTCAATTCAGGAGCAGAGGAACTGTCCTGAAACCTCACATGGGCTGGCACAATAGGTTTCACTCAGACACTGCAGTGCCCGGAGCTGAGCAAGCTCTACCCGTCAATCTAAATCTAAATCTAAAAATCTAAATCTCGGTCGTTGGAGACTCGCAACAACTCGCCTGAGTGAACGATTCCCGACCTGTATCATTTCATTCCATTCCAGAACAGAAAAATGAAAAACTATTATTCTAAACAAATTCCCTCGGCCCAACCGACCCAAGTTACACTGTGCAAGAAAACTTTCAGGCTTGGGTCCAGCTTTAGAGAGGATTCGTAATTTTACACGAAAAGTGCTAAATTACTTCAGTGAACCATCGCGCGAATTTGGGAGAATGGGGATAAGCCTAGAAAGAGTCATTTCCTTGTTAGGGTAAAGTCCTGCGCAAACCAGCGCGATTTGTGCGTGCGATGCGATTGCGTTAAGTCAAACCCCTATAAGATTACATGTATTTCATTAAGACAGAAATCGCATCACACGACGTTATCGCGCTGGTTTGCGCAGGGTTTAAAGCACTGTAGCTTGGGCACCACTACGTTAGGCTCTTGGCCGTATATATTGAAAAAGGCTTCAAATGCTAAATTCTGATGTTGGTTGGTTCGGTTATGATAAATATTGAGTGATATCTACAGTCTGTTGAAAGCCAGTAGTCATATCTCTCTGCCTTATTGTCCAAGCAATAAATGCTGTTAGCAACCTGTTGTTGCTGTTATGGATAAAAGATAGTTCCAGAACCCCATTATCTGGTTATTATTTTACCCCTGCCATTTGAGTCTGCAGCCGTCCACTGGCTCAATGAAGGGATACCTATTTGAGTAACTTTCGCAAGGTGCATTGAAGTACACGACTAACTGATGGACCAGGGCTCTGTTTTGTACTCAACCAGCACTTTGAAGCCATAAAAAAAGGTGGGGATGAAAAGGGAAAAATTAAGAAAATTAAAGGTCTAACTTGTTGTGGTATAATTTACCGCAACACAAACCAATATATATTGACCCAGTTACCGTTTCAAATCCAAGTTAAACTTCATTTTGCACTGACAGTTAACACGTATTGGATAAAATATTACCAAGTTACTTATGAGGATTTAATAAATAAAAAAACATATTGCTACATGCTTTTGTACCATTACGCCATCTCATAAGCTTAACAAAAAAAATGCCTTTCACTTTTCTTCACATCTTGTTGCTTTTAGCTGCTTTTATAAAAGAAAATATTCATCATTTCCCAAAGGAAGATGCTTTAAAGGCATTCAATCATAAGCATATAAGGAAACCTGTTACGATACCACAAACACAGCCATTGTTTGTAAATGGAACATTACACCCAATGAATGATAAGTAATTTTTCTCTTTACTTCTATTATCATCCGACGAGTACCTAAAGTTGATTTTCACAATGATTTATGAAAGGAATATTGTTGTGTACAGAAAAATCTCAGAAAACAATATTATCGCTCGACTAAATCGATTTTCAACATCAATATTCTATGGTCGCTGCACTTTGTTGTTCTATCGAGAATGTGTTTGAACAGAACACAGAGTGTTTTGTTTTGAAACTTTTATTTGATTAATACTTTAAAGCTACCAGTCGAGCTGACGCCATAGGTACTGAATCAATTCATAAAAAGTTTTATACAAAAAATGTAATTAAAGTTTGTTATAATTGAACCTTTGGATAGAATTGCACTGAATTGTTTTGAAACAAACAACGGATAGTGACAAGGTATTCTTTATTCACCTTTTGAAACTTATTTGTCAGCTTCAACTTCTGGAAAGACGTGACGCACCAGGCACCACACACATCCGTGATGACTCTACCAGTAAGATTTTTTAGTGTGAAAAGTGAAGCCTTGTCATTTCGCAGGGAAAACGCGATACACAAGAAGTTAAAAACAGCGAGTGACTCCTTTAAAGCCACTTCTTTTAGAGCTTGAATTTTGATTTATTCAAAATAACTCAAAAGAAATTTAGGAAAAAACTTTATATATTACTTTTACGACGACAGTATCTTGGGTGCGTTAACATCTTCACTCGGTCGGACTACTTTAAATCGAGTCCTTACATTTGTTTAGGGTGTTTTTTTATCTAGCCTAAATTTTTTTGAAAAGTGAACACTGATAACAACAGTACTTCCTTCTTGAAATAAAAAAAAAATTATTTTACTTGAAATACGACATTCGTAAGACCTTAGTCAGAATACATATGTACCTAGTTCAGACAGTCACTGCTTTAAAATACTGCTGGCCTCCCAAATGGATTACCAAAAGCACTAAGAAAGACTATATTTATCCCAAGAGTGGATAGGAATTTCAAACAATTTATCAATATTGTTTTATCGACTATTTTCCTTTATATTCGTGCGAAATTCTAACTGAACTTGCCTGTATGGAGTTGTTATCTTGAATTTTCTCTCGAATAAAAAATCTATTTATCACTTTGAGATTAAAGTCAATGACAATGAAAAAGCATTCGATCGACAACCACGAGATCTGATATGGGAGGCCCTCAGACACCGAGGAGTTCCTGAAGCCTATGTGCGAATAATTATGGACATGTACGAGGGAGCAGTTACAAAAGTGAGATGCCCAGCTGGAGTCACCTAAGAATTCCAAATAACAGTAGGTGTACATCAGGGAAGTGTCTTGAGTCCACTGCTCTTTATTGCTGTTCTGGATTATTTGCTGGAAGGAAAAGTAACGGGCAGTAAAGTACAACAATTATTCTTTGCTGACGATGGAGCCATCATAAGCGAAGATCCTACATCCCTGCAACGAGCACTTGACGTTTGGATTGATGTTCTGGAAGGAAATGGGTACCGTATTAGCGCTAAAAAGACTGAATACCTGTGCTGCCCTTTTTCTGATCCAGACAAGCCTATTCCAGACATTTATTTGAATGAAGGGAAGACTCTACACAGCAGTTGTCCGTCCAGCTCTGACATACAGTTCACAATGTTGGACAATGTACAAAAAGTATGAGAGCAAATTGACGGCAGCCGAAATGAAGATGCTTCGGATGACAGCAGGAGTAACAAAGCTTGATCGAATTAGAAGTACTAAGATCCGTGGAAGCCTTCATGTCAAAAGTACCATCTTGGACAAAATTCAGCACGACCGGCTCAGTTGGTATTGTCATGTTCAAAGGAGAGATCCGCAGAACCCCGTCCAAAAGGCAATATCGTACAACGTTTCAACAAATTCGCTACGAAAAAGAAAAGGCAGGCCAAAACACTCCTGTTACAAGCAAATGCAAAAACAGCAGCATTTGGTTGGCCTCAGACATGGAACAATCCAAAACCGGGAGGCTTGCCGACGCTTTCTGAGGTCAACGCGGCGTACCCGGATCACTAGTGTGAAGCAGAAAAGTGGGAGAGTTGTGATCGCTTCAAAATCACTACTCGTAACGCCGGAAATGAAAAGAAGAAGAAGAAGAAGATTAAAGTCAATGACGAAGAATATATTTTTGTAATTTTTCCAGATATACAGTTGCGGTCAAAATAATAGTAGTGCGAGTAAAAGCATTGCACAGATTGGAATTTTTCCACTTTGTATTGCGTTGATAGTGAAAACCCGTTATACTTTAATTGTTTTATATGGTGGAAAAGGATCTCGTCAATATGTAAGAAGACCTCCAAACACCGAATATAATCCACACTTTACAATCATAATGGTATGGGCATGTTTTTTCTTCTACGGAGTTGGACCCATAAAACGGATTGAAGGCATTGGGGATCAGCATCTCTATGTTAGGATAATACAGGAAGTAATGCTATCGTATACTGAAGATGAAATGCCACTGAAATTGTCGTGCAGTAAGAAGCAATGGTTCCATGAAAGTAAAGTAGATGTGATAAAGTAGCCCGTTCAGTCTTCGGACCTTAATCTCATCGAAAACCTATGGAGCGCTGTAAAAAAATATGCTTCTAGAAGTAAACCAAGCAACAACACAGTCCTTTGGGAAGCGTTACAGCAATCATGGAGTTCGATAAGCACAGGAAGGTTTGGAAACCTGATAAACTCTATTTAACGTCTTTGTCCTGCTGTTATAGCTAACAAGGGACATGCAACTAAATACTAATTAAAGGTACGAACATTCAGCCACATATTGTAATAAAAAATTTTGACCTAATTTTTCGATTTCGTAACATTTCAAGGTAGATTTCCCTATCACTACTATTTTTTTGACCGCTGAATTTCAACATCTGTTCAATTTGCAACTTGCAACTATCGGATAATAATATTAAACTGATGTTTTTTTTTTTTTTTGTAAATAAAAGCTTAAAACACCACCTTGAAAACCACGTTATTGGTTTTTTAAATTAGAATTGACGGATAAGTTTTTTTCAATTTTGTTGTTTCTTAAGCTCTATACTAATATTATTTTGACCGTAGCTGTACATAGTCTTTTACAGACAAAATTCTTTGATGAAAGCGGTGAAGGAAATCGAACAAACATGGGCTACTATGAATATCAAGTGACATAATTTGGACAACACCTACAACACAGTCCAAAATGCAGGGAGCACAGCACAAAGTATGTGGGATTGTCTGCAACAACCTAGCTAAGATAGATTCTTGCATCTCAGAGCAAGCTCATTTGTACGCACTTATCTACGCTCTTTCATTTTATTGGTTACACTGTCAGTAACTGATGCGATGCAAAACATCAATGGAAAAACATCGTGATTCCTTAGAGTATTTGAATGTTGTTCTGGTTGACTTCGAAAAAAAGCATACGATCGACAGTCATATGCGTGGTTCTCTAACAACGAGTAGTTTTAGAGGCTTTTGTGCGCATAACTGAGTAAATGTATGTAGCATGTAGGAGTTGTGTCCGAAGTTAGATATCCAGCTCGACACATTGAAGCGTCTGGAGTTCTCTGCTCTTTGTTACACCCTCGACTAGCTGATTGGTAGATATGAAGTACATAGTACATAGTACAGTGGACTTAACAGAGAAGACCTTTCCTTTCTAAAATTGATGAAATGAACTTCAACTTCCCCTGATTCCTGCAGGTTGACGAGCCGTGGCACTCAGCCCATGCCGTGTTATCACTCGCTTCTTGTACGTCTTTTTTCTGTGGGGATCGATGTTATCCCAACAATTCAGAAACGATTCAAGCACTCGAGGCTAATATTATCGAAGAAACTTAAGAGCCATCAACAAAGTCGAAGAAGCTACCTGAAGAGAGTTGTGTTTCATATCTACATACATAATCAATAGAAATGTTAAATAAATAAGTTATAACACTTACAAAGCTATAACATTGGGAAATAATCTAGCTTTGTTCTTTTGTTGCATTTTCAAAAACAAACTTTATATTGTTGTTTTGTATTATTTGTTGAATTTCTTTTTATACAAAACTTGGTTTCAATACAATTGGCGCTAATTCAGTACAATTTGAAAACTGCTTTAAGTACAATTGAAAAATTTCATTTTCCATCGCTGTCTACACCGCGGTTGTGCGTCCAGCACTCACAAACGGTTCACAATAATAGCCAATGTACAAAACGTATGAGTGTAAGTAAGATTAAATGAGGATACTCTGTCTGACAGCAGGAGAAGCAATCCTTGATCGTACTAGAAGTATGTACCAAGATCGGTTGAAGACTTCAAGTCAAAAATATCATCTTGAAAAAAAGAGAACGACTGGCTCAGTTGGTATTGCCACGTACAAAAGAGAGTTCCAGAGAACCCCGTCCAAAAAAGCAATATCATATAACGATCAGACACGATTACGAAGGAAGGAAGGAAGGGCAACTGCCGCCGCCCCCCTCTCTCCGTCAATAAAAATGTCAAGTCTATAGCAAACTGTACGTATTCGCTACAAAAATTCGGTTGGTCCCTAAATTGCTTTAAATAATAATTTCTTAACTAATTATTATCATTCAATACCAAGAAAAAGCAAAACTCAGAAGGCATAAAAATAGTCAATGTCATTCGTTCGGGATTTTTTATTCAATACTTTTTGATGAAACAACTGATGCATCTCACCTCTCCCAACTGAGTATTATATTAAGCTACGTTCACAATGGTAGCATTCGTGAGGATTTTGTCTACTTCATGGATGCACTTGAGGAACTAGCTTATTCTAGAACTGATGAAGAATACGAATCTGATGAAGAAGGGAGGGAAACTAGAAAAAAACTAGCTGCCGAAGATAAATTGGATGGAAATTCTAAATCTAAGGAGTTATCTCTAACTGGCAAATCCATCGGCCAAATTGTATTGTTGCCAACTGAAGAAAAAGCTCAAACTTCATCTTGAATGCTGTGTGGGAATAGGGACAGACGGATGTGCTGTTATGCTTTCAGAAGTTCGAGGTGCTGCTATGGAAATTCAGAGTGAAGCGAAAAATGCTGTAAGGACTCCATGCAGCAGTCATAAGCTAAATAGCTCCACTTCTTAAATTTCAAAAGAACTTGCCATTCAAGATGCTGTTGCAATAATGAAATAGGTAATCCTCTTCTTCAAATCGCATCCGAAACGAAAACAGTCTTCATGAACACCTTGGGGTGTGCCCTCACATCACTTTGGGAAACAAGGTGGGTAGAACGACATGATGGTGAACTTCAATGGACATGACATGGTGTACTTCAATTTTCTTTGGACCTCATCAAAATTGTGGAAGCGTTGGAAACGATATCGCGATGTTGTGACCCAAGCACCACGGCTGGCAAGGCTTCCTTACTTATAACATCTTTATGCAATTCACAGTTTATTGTATCAGTTTTGTGTTTGAGTGATGTGTTGTCTTTAACACAGTCCTTGAGCAAGTAAGTACAATCTAAATTTCTTGGCCTGAACAGCAGCGCATTGCTGGTGAAGAACACGATTTCGTTCTAACAATGAACATATACCAGTTTCCACAACATCTGGCAGCATGCAAAGAATTCATGTGATCAATTGAATGTTGAGTTGAGAATTCCTCGTATTCCACGTCATGGTGGACGCCAAATTCACCGAGCTAATTTTGACACTAATTCAGCAGCTGAGGTATACTACAGAATCTCGTTATATGCACCTCTACTTGACTTTGTCCTGACCGATTTGCATGAAAGATTTCGACCGGAAACCTTAGATGTATTTAAACTTACAATGTTAACGGAAAAGAAGCAGAACAACCATCTTCCCGTTACTGCTCTTGAGTTGATGGATAAATGCAATAAGGATGTGTTTGGCATTATACACAGTTTTCTTTTAATCCTTGCAACGTTTCCGGTAACGAATTCTTCGGCAGAGCGGTCTTTTTCTTCATTGCGGTGCCTTAAAACCTATTTAAGGTCCACAATGAGTGAAAATCGCCTTTGCGGTCTAGCACTTATGCACATCGAGACAAATCCCGATCGATGTTGAAAAAGTTAAAACAAGGTTTTCAAAAACCGACTTCAACAAAAAGTTAGATTTTAGCATTTAATTAACTGTTTTAAACTAATTTAACTTATTTTTGTTTAAACAATTTTTCTAATTCTCTTAAATAAAAAATGTATTCTTATATTTGATTGAGTTTATATTTAATAACATCAAATCATTGAAATGGAAGGAAAACTGCCCCTGGTCCGCGCCTGAACCAAACAGCTGTCAGAATTGCAGCCCTTTTCACAGTAGTACAACTTCTTTACAAATTGTACCGCACAGCTTGCTGATGGAACACTTCGTCCTCATAATTATACGGTACGTAGACGTATGACGTATCGTATCAATTATTGTTTTAAAGCAGCAAAAAGGATAAAAAAGAGAACAGGAAATTAATCTGCAGTTCTTGCAGCAATCATAGACACATAGCTTGTGACTTTGTTTATCCAAACAAAATCACAAGGTTAGGTTAGGTTAGGTTAAAATTGGCTGTCAGGAAAACAACTGACACACTTAGACCAATATTAGGTCCATTATGATACCATAAAAATTATGCGAGGGAGTACCTCACTTAACAAAACAATTTGGAGCTTTTAATAAAACGAAGCAGATGCAGGGGATCTGTGTTCGCCAGATCGCTTGGATCATCAAGAAAATATTTTCCTAGATGCCGTTCTCTTTTAAAGGAGAGTGCAGGACATGAGCAGAGGAAGTGTGGGATTGTCTCCTCCTACTTCTCATCTAAGCAACTTCTGCAGAAGTCAATAAAGTTCATCGGCTTTGCAAATACCCACGATATCTCTGTGCCCCGGCACCCAAATAAGGTGAATATTGAACTGTTCAGCCATCTCCTTAAGAAATAGGTGACAGTTAAGGGCGGTTACTGAGTTCGTAGAAACAGCGCCGAGTGATTTGAGGGCTGCTTGACTATCTGAGAAAATCCGAATATTCGCTGAGGATATCACGTTTTCTCTTAGCCATGATAGGATCCCTTTGATCGCCAGAATTTCCGCCTGAAACACGCTACAATGGTTCGGAAGGCGGAATGAGAAACTTACGTTAAGTCGCTTTGAGTACAACCCGCAGCCCACCCCTTCTTCGGATTTTGAACCATCTGTATAGAAGTGAATTGAATCATCTCTCAAAAATTCTTCGTCTTCCCAGGTCGTTCTCGGTGGGATTGAGACTTGGAACTTATTATCAAAAACCAATTGCGGGATGGTGTAGTCGGAGTGGCAAGGGATTGATCCGAATAAATTCAGCATTGTAGCGTGGCCGATGTTATTAACTGTTCATTAGGAGATATCTCTTATACGAATGAGTGTATTGGCGGCCATTTGTTTGCTGAAGATATCTAGTGGTGTGAGGTTAAGGAGTGTATTTAGGGCAGCTGAGGGTGTTGATCTCAGTGCTCCACTTATACACAAACAGGCTGTTCGTTGGACCTTGCTTAGATTATCACAGTAGGACCTTTTATCAAGAACGGTCCAACATACCACTACTCCGTATGTGAGTATTGGTCTGATGACCTGTAGAGCCAGTAGGTGATTTGAGGGGAGAAACCCCATTTATTACCAATGGCTTTTTTACAGGAAAATAATGCTACGGTGGATTTCCTGATTCTTTCCTGTATATTGGCTTTCCAGTTCAGCTTTTTGTCTAGGATTATACCTAGATATTTCGCTTCGTTGGAAAGTTCAAGTGGGATTCCATTAATTGATGGAGTTATTAGTTGAGGAATTTTGTATTTCCTGGTGAAGAGAACGAGTTCAGTTTTCTGAGGATGGGTGAGTCACATTTCACAATTTTATTTAAGGCGGTTTGCATCAGATCCGTTAGGACGTGAGCATGTTTATCAGATACCGCAATGGAGACGTCATCTGCATATGCAATCACTTTGAATCCCTCAGCTTCTAAGTCAACTAGAAGTTCACTGACGACTTTATTGCATAAAAGAGGGGATAAGACTCCGCCTTGCGGTGTTCCTCTACTGACAGATCTCTTTGCGTAGAAGTTTCCTAGAGTTGAGCTGATCCTCCTGCTTTTTAGCATTAGATTTATCAACCCCACTATGAAACTATCTACTTTGAGATTCGTCAGTGCCTTTGTAATTGCAGAGTTGCAGACGTTCTTGAAGGCACCCTCTATGTCGAGGAAAGCTGCCGTAGTGAATTCTTTGCGATGGAGGGAGTATTCTATAGTACGTACCAGGGTGTGTAGGGCCGTTTCTACAGATTTTCCCTTACAATAGGCGTGCTGTGCTGTAGATAACAGTTTAGGATCTATAGCTATACGCAGGTGGATATCAATCAGTCGCTCTAAAAAAATCACTAACAAAATAAGAATTGCGAAAAAAATCAATACTTCCACCGAAATACAAAAATCTTAAATAATTTTCAGCTGTCTCTTTAGTGGGCGTAGTAAAAAAAATTTACTTTTTATTGCAGCCGACTAGACGCTTAATTATTTGCAAAACAACGACCATGGTGCTAAAATTGAACTGGAAAAAATAAACAATAATCAAATGGAAAAGAACACAAAAACGTACTCTTCACATGCACTTGGTTCTTTTTACCTCATTTTTGTCGAACAATTTTGTGTAAACTTTCCAAACAACAAAGTTGTGTTTGTGTATTTAACACACACATCTTCTCATTAAACAATAAATCTCAAGTCTCCTCTATACAAATTCATCGCATTATTGTGAATTATTATTATTATTATTTTTTTTTTTTTTTCATATCAACCTTTAACACAGGTGTCAGAATCTTAACACAGCCCACCTAAACAAAAGTGATTACTGCCAGAAAAGGTGATCCCATGCAGTTGGATATGCTTCTCCAGGTAGTGCGGGTGAAGAAGTTCAAGAATTTCGCTCGTTTTTTTAGAGCTCAAAATTGATTACACTTATAACTTAGGGCTGGTAATCGTTTTGGCGGTTCATGTTCAATGCATAAATTTATGATCAACATAAATAAAAATAACGCTCCAAAACAATGCGGAAAGTTACTTTTATGAAAAATTATTCACTCCTGGCAATGAACAATAGAAATAAAAGTCATGGCACACGCCCACACGGAACAATGATTTAGATTTAGAATTTGTTTAGAAGTTGTGTATAGGTGAGAGTGCAGAGTTGTTGTTTTAATAACAGTTATTATATAAACAACGTGCGTTCTTTTTTTTATGTATTTTTAAAACCGTGTTAATGCACCGAATTTCGTATTTTATCGAGTTGTTATTTAATGAATGAATTATGAACCACTTTCCGTTGTAAAGGAGGACGGTAAATATTTTAAATGAAATTGTATTGGGAAACTTTTTCATGTGGATGATTATAATTTGTGGCTTTTTTAGTCCGGCGATAAATATCGATTTCTTTTATCTGACGAAGAAGATGTTTGAATAAATAGACAAGATTTTACTATTTTCAAGTTCAAAACCATGGAAATGTTAAACTCACTCACGGTTGGGATGTATTTTGGCAAAAGCATGAGTAGAATAAAGGAAATCCTCTTTATAATAAATTTACACAAATTTATAACGATTTTCGAAACGGAACAAGAGCTTCATTCAAACTATTCTCGTTAATAAGTGTGCCTCTGGTATCCAAAAAGAAAAGCACATTTCCAAACAACACGGAGTCGATAAGAATCTGCACTGTTAAATAAAATTCACAGAAATGCAACTAGCTTAGCAAGTGCAATTGTATCACATTTTTTAAAGATAGCTCTATATACATAACGTTGTTCTCGAAATTCTGTAGTTTTGTTTGGTGTATCAACTCGAAGAACAAAAAATGAAAAATGTTCTCTCATGTCTTAATATTCTACATTTCAAGGATGCTACTTGATATTTATGAAACATTGCATTATGACTGTGGGCTATACACACGGAGAGCGAGCAATGCGATGCAGGAAATACTTACAAGTGAAAGAAGAGAGAGAAAGAGTCGCAGTAGATATATGGCGAAAAAGTATCAAGGAAGACTTTTTTATCCTTCTTTATAAAAAATTAAAATCTTGTTGGCGACCAAGAACTAAATTACCGCATATTCCACAATATCAGTGGTCTATTCATCAAAATAATCAAATTTTATTCGATTGCTGATACATAATTACTAATTACATAATTCAGTCACGTATAACACGATAACGAGTAAGGTAATTCGAATACTGATCTACCTACTGAATGGCTAATGGATTTTCAACAAAGGTTTGATCTTAAAATGGAATGAAACAAGATGTGAAACAAGATGAGATATAAAGAGGATCTTTTTTTAGATGTGTGGTTTTCAAGAAGAAATAAATCACATATCAAGGGTGATTTTTTAAGAGTACAGATTTCCAGATTGGCTGCACTGGTTGGTAATAGCGTCCAAACGTCATCTGTCAAAATGAAAACTTTTCAGTGTACTCTGCATTTCATCAAGGAAACATTGTCTTTCCTTGATGAAATGCCAGAGTTCCTCATTCCTGGACGCTATTCCAGTTTTGATGAGGATCGTGAAATGTCAATTCGTCGTGGGCATGTGTCACTCAACCGCATGGAAAGTTTCACTTGTCGATTGTCGGGTTTGAAAGCCTATGAAATGCATTTTCTGCAAGAATTGAAGTCGAACGAGCTACCACAATGTCTAATTTTTGTTAAATGGGCCTTAGAACAGCTCCATGAAAATCCGCTGTTTCATCGGAAAATTGTGTTTAGCGATGAGGCTTCTTTCTGGCTCAACGGATAAGTAAATAAGCAAAACTGTCTTATTTGGTTTGATGATTAGCGACATGCCATACAACATACATACCAAATTATCACGAAAAAGGAACGGTCTATGTTCAAGTGGCATCATCGGTGCATTTTTCCGTGAATGATACGTTTCTGTCAACCGCGAACGATATCTATCCATGGCACGCAACTTTTTTTATACCCAGTTGGCTGAGTTGGAATTGGTTGACATGTAGTTTCATCAAGACGGTCCCACACATGACACAAGCCTCGTGAAACCATGGACATGTTGTAGGATGAACTTGGTGAGCCTATATCTTGAAATGGCCTTGTGAATTTGCCGCCAAGATCATGCGATTTGGAACAAATTTTGTAAAAATCGGCGTAAACAGCGTTTTCATTTCGAGATAATTCACCGAACCTACGCAGTGCCCAGTGGACGTGCGGCTTCAATTCTTCCACGATGAAATGCAAACTAAACTGAGCATAAATCAAGTGACAACGGTCAAAAAGGCTAACTTTGAAGAAAGTATTGCTAGACTCTAGACTGTAAACCTATCGTATCAAAAGACTTTTTACGAATTTCTTTTTATGTATTTCAATAAGGTTCTGTGGACTTTTTTGTTGCCGCTCGTAGTTTTTTCTCAATGGCTATCCTAAAGTCCTTCAAAGATACTTCTAACTCACGAAAATCTTTTGAGTCTTATATGTAAACTATCACTTTCACGACTTGAAGTCACCTGTTACCATATCCCTCGCAAAATTTGCATCGTAAGACAGATCAAAATCAAAGGAATCAAGAAAACATATGAGTATTTACTTCTGACAGTAGAAATAAATTCAGATAACGCCATTCTAGGTGATTGCCACTTTAAAGTGGAAGTGAGAGCCTTCCTTTAAAGAATGTCAAAATTGTTAGCTGTTTTCGAGTAAGCATATTAGGTGAATTAATGTATTCGACCGAACAAGGACCTTGAGAACAGGGACCGAAAGCCGATTTGCCAAAAACGTGATCGAGTAGTACGTGACTGAATTATGTGTTTATGGCATCTCACGCTATCGAGCACTTTATTTATTAGTATTTGAACGAATTAAAGTCGATAAATAAACAGCAGACTGATGTTGTGTAATATAGAGCGAATTTTAAAAGAAAAAATAATACTCACTCACTCGATCACTGAAGTGGTCATTCGAAGATCTAATTAGTTTTCTTTACCGTGCTATAGCGCCCACGACCTAATTACGTAGAGAACAGGAAGTCATGAGTTTGCAGGGGGACTTCTATATAAGATTCAGCAATATTGCGATGACTCGGAGTTGAGAATGAACTTCCAGAAACCGGAAACAATTTTGTTACATCCTTGTTGGCCGGGAACTCAAAAAATGACTGGCGAATACTGGTGATCGTTGACCTACATGGCCATGGCCACCCACTGCCAAAGCAAAGTAGTAGTCAAATACCTCGGCCTCTGGTTAGGTGAGTAATTATATCTAAACAAATACATATATGGATCCGGTTCTCACCAGGGCTAGAGGAGCTTTTGCACTGGCAAGGCGGTCTGTTTCACAGTAGTCAACTTGATAGCTGGGTGAAAGCCCTCATAAGGGCAATGATTGTCCATGTTAACCCTGTTTTGTTCAACGTTACAACGCAACGTCTCAAATGGAAAAGATTCGGGTGTTCCAGATTCAGTGTCTGCGTACCTGTCTTGAATTACTCAAAATACGAGTGTCGGAGTAAGAAGACTAATATCCCAATGTGGTCTTTTAAAACGGTCTCAAATATACAGAATCAACAACTTCATTATAAAACTGACTCGAGGTCACACACTGCACGAGCGATGACCACGACCAATGGCCTAATATTTGGGGCTTAATACCCCAACATTGAATACATAGAGAAAGCGCGTTTCTGTTGATTTATTCCACTCGAAACATATCATGAGTTGACTCGGGACAGAAAGGTGATTCCGTTCATCTACCAAGTCTGTCATGAGTCCAATTTGTGGAGGTTCTTTTACAAACGCGACATTACCGCAGTAGGCGGAGATCCTGCGGGCTCACCAAGGCGTTTTCAGATCGCAGATGACGTTGCAAAAATAGTAAATGAGTTCTGGGGCCTGCAACACAAACCTAGAACTTGTAATAGAAGTAAATTATGACAAGTGTAAGAAATTTCTGTAATGCTAAGCTGTAAGTTTACTTGCTCTTCTACAAGTACAATGGACTTGTAACACAAAGCTACAAGTCTACTTTTAGGATTATGTCTACTACTCTTGTAGAAGAGCAAACAGACTTGCAGCTTTGTATTACTGAAATTATTTCCAATTGTAATAACTCACTTGTATTACAAGTATACTTGTACCATTCAGTTGCACGGCCCCAGGTGGTTTTCTCAGACATACAGCTCCGAAAGAGTATAGAACATGACATTGAAAGCGAATCGTCAAAAGCGGGCTTACATAGATTTTTAGCCTGTGGGTGGTATGGCGGAGAATTAAAAGGATCAAAAACTTAAATAAATAAATAGCATGGCGCAACAGAGCGAGGAGCCCCAGTGCTTCGCCATGCTTCGTGAGGGAACGGAGGGGACCTACAAATTTTTGTCGGTTCCGAACGGCTAATCGAGCAAGCGCATTTCATGGCAATGAATTTACTAACGGAGGACTTGCCAATTCCTAGCGAAAGGCAATACCCGTAAATATTTTTGCCTCTGTTGGCAAAACGGATCAACAGTTAACACCGACATAACTTTAACATCCCTTTGAAAGTCAGTACCGAGCGATTTATTCTACTAAAAACGTAGACTTCCCTCACTAGATAAGACTTGAGTGGAATAACATCAGAATTTATGTTCTAACAATAAATTCTACTTGCTACCACTCAAGTGCATATAAACTTCCTTTTTCTAGGTAAAATATGAAGTAATGTAGGCATATTAACACAAAAGTGCGGCTATGTTTATGGCCTCACTTACCGCAAAGCCAAATAAATTAACGATGTACATAATATTGATTTTATTAGTTGTATGAAATTATAATGCAAGGATGGCAGCAAAGGATATGCTTTTAGTCCCCAATAAAATATACACGTATTGCTCAACAGTCAACTCACAAAATGGCACTCATCTGCCAAAAATAATTGGCATCACTGCTTGGCACAATCAAAGTAGACATAAAATTTTTTTTACGACTTCCCATAAATGGAAGTATGACATAAATATTCCCACACTTAACCAGCACCCATCCTGCTCTGTAAATGTTATAAAAGTACCTACCTATGTATAATGTAGGTCAGATTAATTCATTCGAAAAATAAAAACAAAAATGCTACCCTGCTAGTGGGAGTTTGAAGGCCAATGCTGTTGTTTTTTAAGCAGGTTAATTAAAATCACTGCTTTTTTTCTTCGTTGTTTGGTTAATGGAAAATATTTTTTTACAAAACCATATATCAGAGCGGCTCAAAACAAGGTAGGCTACCAAATGATTATGTTCATTATCATACCATAGTAACTGTGTGTGTGTATTGTGGTTTTAAATTGCAAGGAATTTTCAGGGATAACTTTAAATTTTGGAATCAGCATTTGGAAATTTGCATTGATCGAATTTTGATCATAATTTATACGTCAGAGGTGGACAGAGAATGAATGTTGTGATAACATTTTTTTTCGGTTTCGAAAAGGACTGTAAAATGTTTACCTTCAATCATTTTCTGTTGTAGGCTATGTCGATTAATGACGTGGTGCAATGTCAACTAATTAATTTGCAATGTGAATGCAACGCAAACATTTTGTTGACCCAATATTGGTTTAGTTAACGAAAAACTGCATATTACATAGCTCGTTTATGTTGAGTGGTTGTGAATTGTTTAACTAAATAATATATTAAAATATTCATGACATATTAGAATTGGATAGCAAGAGAAACCGATATAGATTGAAAAAGAGGCCCTATTGAGAAGTTAATCAAGGTGCTCTAGACACATTCTTATGCAAATCATTAGTTTTCATGTTTCATTGAAGAATCACAGCGTTTCTTCGCTTTATATTTTTTTTTTATTGCTCGGCGTAAAGTCATGGCATTGTTTTTATAGTTAAATGGATGCCTCTTGCTGCATCCCTAAAAAGATCTTTTGTGAACATATTTAGTGGTGATTGGTGTACCACTTCCTGTCATCTTCAAAAATTACGGCCCAATGATGCCATTGGTGAGTATGACGCATGCCTCATACAGTCAGTCTACGAAACGCCAGCGGTTGAGCTTTATAATTACACTGCCTCATAATAGCAGCTGTTTAGTTTGTTTACAAAACAAACATTTTTTTCGCGTGGATATTTATGACTGTGTTTCTTTATTTCATTGCTTGAGTGATGTTTTGGTTTTTTGTTTTGACGATTTTAGCGAAATTCCGGAAAGGAGAAAATACTTGGAACATTTTTAAAGTATACAATCATTAGAAAATGAGCGAAGAACATTATGTTATGTCTTAAACAAATAAACAACATGAGTTGCGCATTGAAGACATCGAGAAATGCCATTGAAATGATAGATATTCGAATCTTTTACCAAAAACTAAAAAGATTCAACGTGATACAATGTTTCCAACAGAAGTTAATTTAGGTTTCATTCCAGGATGGTTTCAGTTAACCAAGGAGTGTTTACACATAAAGAAAAGAAGTTTTGGATTAACGTTTTTGCAGTTCTTTTGTTAAAAACAGACAGAGATCAAAAAATTTTAGCAGAACATTTGACGAATGAGAAAATCCATTCTCTCTCCCCTAACTTTCCCTCTATTAAACGTGAAACTCATTGGAAAATTGGAAGTAGTGCGTTCAGCAAAAGGTCAGTAGATTTCAAGTTGGTTTCGTTAAAACCTGCTTAGTAAGAACGAAGGTTACATTTTGTACAATGACTCACTTAGATTTCGAGCAGGTTTGGGGTAGTTCTAAGTAAAACTAATTAAAGGACCAGGTGGAAATGTAGTATGAGTATGAGACGCCTTCATCTACTGAAAGAGGTTAAGCTGGTCATTTTGCGTAGGACCTGCAATTTTATTCCGATTTCGAATGGCTAATCGAGAAAGTGCTTTTCATAACAACGAATTCTGCTATTGGAGGACTTGACAATTCTTCGCAAAACACGAAACACGTGGAAAAACTATTTTGGTTTCTGTTTGGTTTCAAACCACGAACATCTCACGTAATAGGCAGATATGCTAATCAATACGCCACGGATCCCACCAGCGGATCCTAAAACAGAATACTTAGGCCGTTTAATAACAAAGGAAGAATTGGAAACACTTTTTTCATCCTAACCACACATTTCATTTCAAGTCAATTTGAAACCGGAGAAAAAGTCAAATCGTATTTTTTTACTTGCGATTATAGGTACTATAAGGCAAGTTTTGCAATCGTGCAAAAAAAAAAATTTGAAATAACAATTAAACATGACATTACGATGATAGAGAATACGAAAAAAGTGGGTCCTACAATTCTGTCTGTCTGTCTGTCTGTATATCCGTATATGGATCTACAGCCTGAACCGCTTGACCTATTTTCTTCAAAATTTGCAGTCAGGGTCTATTTGGCATCCAACAGAGGGGTTTTTGGAATTGGGTCTCTAGGTCTTGAAATAACGGGGCCTGCCATACAACCTATATGATAATACTTAGTTTTCTCGAAAACGGCTCTAACGATTTTGATAAAATTTTATTTGAAGGATTATTTTCCAATTGTCTTTCTTATGATGCAAAATTTTTTTTTGGGAAAAGTCTAAAAACGGTACCCCCCATAGTACCGTTTTTTTTTTTTCAAAACCGACTTCCTCGTTAATGGCTCACACGATTTTGATGAAATTTCATATTTAAGAAGTCGCAGATGACATTAAAAAGATTGCATATTAATATTTGGAAAATTCTAAATTTTGAAATTTTTATTAATTTTTTTAAAATAATTTGGTTTTTTTGAATATTTTCAAAACGGTATTGCTGATTTATTTAAATTTTCTTGTCAAAACATCTTCTGGCAAGATCTTAAGACTTGCATACCTAGATTTTAAAAAACTTTATTTATTAAAAAATGAAAAATAAAAAACCGATTTTTTAAAAAACTGCTCTAACGATTTTGGTTAAATATTCAACGTTTATAAGTACTAGCAATTGCAAAAGAATGGCGTTTTTGGATTTTCGATTGAAACTTTTGGAATATTTAATTTTAATTTTTTTCAATATTTTGCGTGATTTAATTCAATTTTCATTATTAAAATGTAGTTGGCAACCCTGAGCCCACCAAAAATATTTAGAGCGAATACTAAAACCTTTTACTCAGCCTTAATTTTTTGGTATTGTTATTATTATTATTATTATTATTATTTATCTTTATTTTCTTAAATAATTTACATACATATTTACATTTATCTAAGACTAAGGGCTTGGCATTCTGCCGTCTGCCTGATTTGACATTCCATAAAAACAATAATTTATACAAAGTGAAAAATTTTAAAAGAAAAATATAATTTTAATTCTTACTTGATATACCTACATAGGTTTTAAGAAAAAATATGTTAAGCTATATTTGTAATTTTCATTTTTATAAATCAATTTGACGTGATTTGAAACACAAAACAATAGAAAATGTTGCTTTGATATGATTTGAAGCAAAAAAGGTCTCAATTTCGGCATGATTTGAAACAAAAAGATATAGATTATAATAGATAACTGACTGAGTGAAAATTTTCAAATTTCAAAGCTATTTCGGTAAGTTAATGCGTGTTTGCAGTAGTTATACAAAGTACACCAATCAACCGCTCCATTTAGTATGTCGTGGAGTCTACTCGTTGTAATGAAACTTTCATCAAAGTGTAGTCGGCGAATTTCCTGTAAGATTGGACAAACCGCAATAAAGTGGTGTGTGTCTTCTCTTTCTCTTCTGTTGCATAAACTGCAGATTTCTGGTAGATCTGCTCGATGGGGACAATAGTTTAGGTTTAATAATTCCACTCGTGCCCTGAAGATAAAACTTATTGCTTCGATCGGCAGTTTAATATTGAAGTAGTTTACTTCTGATGTTAACTGGTGGTTCAGGTGTATGTAAGTGCTTCTCGTTGTTGATGCTGATGCTCTGGCAATACTTTGATTGTAAATGCTTTCAATCTTGGCAGTAATATCTCCGAACATATTGGTATTGTGCACACAATCGCAAGTTCGTGCGACCCAGTCGTGCCCATTTTTTGTATATAAATTGCTTTCCTATTTCATTACAGACCTGGTAGGCAAAGTATAAATTTTTTTTGTGTTTGGTAACGATTCTTCCCGTTAGATAATGTGAGCTCATTGATAAGAAACAATTTTGCTTTCTTGTCATTCGCATACATAGTTTCAAAGGCAACGTGAAAGCATGGTATATTTCGAAGATCTCGTAAGGAAAACTAAAAAGGCTAGTGTATAATGTTTAATGTATTTAAATTTCCTTACTGGAAAAATAATAATAGAAAAAATTCGCGCGAATTTGTTGCTATTATTATTTTTTCAGTTAGGAAATTTAAATACATTAAACATTATACACTCGCCTATTTGGTTTAATGTATTTAAATTTCCTTACTATAACTATATAAAAAAGAACAACCCGATTCTGTGCCCAATTTGTAGGCGAATTGTTGAAAACAGCACAAAAATTTTTTGTTAGTTCTATACATTTACTATACTGATTTGGAAATTAATGTACAAACTTTAACTGTTGCTTATATGTACATGCACATACCTACATTTAAAATAAAAAGATCGTTGACTTAAATATGTTCTCTTCATTTCAAAATTTCAAATTTAAGAATGGTTTTTAGTTCATTTTGGGCAATTTAGGCAATCGAAAGCGAAATAATGCCAAATTGGCCTTATTTCACTTTGACAAAGTGAAATATGGCCAAACGTTACAATTTGGTCTTATTTCACTTTAAGAAAGCGAAATAAGGCCAAATCTTTTCATTTGGCCTTATTTCACTTGGCCTTATTTCACGGCACCATTCATACCATGAAAAGCTCTTTCTCGATTAGACGTTCGGAACCGGTAGAAAATTGTAGGTCCCTTCCATTCCCTCACAAGGTATTGTTGTGAGAAATGCGCTAGGACCTTGGGCTCCTCGCTCTGCCGTGCCACCTTATTAATTCATTCATTTTACATGTCAGTTATCAGTTTATCAATTCCACAACGGTATATTGTGCTGATCATTAGATCCAAAAAAGTAATGTAGCTTTTCAGAAATTTGAATAATTTAAAAAATTGTTTGGACAGCATAAAAGTCATTGCTTCACTTGTAAAATGTCAATTGCGGCCCTCATAAATTCACGGCTTCCGAAATTTTTTGATAAATTCGGTTTCGGATTGGCCGGAGAGTTGAGATTTTTAGGAGGCATTTCAATTCGCTTAAAATCTGAGTTGTCATATCAAAAACAAACTTGCCAATTTAACAATTGAAGTTTACTTCGGCATTTTTTGTTTAGTTTTTATTGAAGTATACTTCGAGGAAGTTCATGCTTTAAAATTTATCATAATTGGTTTTAGGACATTTTGCTAAAGAAACGAAAGATTCAGAAAATCTCATCAAAGAATATATTCTTAATATTTTTCCAAAAATAAGCCTACAACTTGTATCAATCTCACAAATTATCAATTTTTTTTTTGACACCAAGTCACTTTCACCAAGTCACCAAGTAGCGCTGGAATTACAAGCGGGTATTCTAACTCACTTTTACTAGCTAAATCGGTTTTCAGTGAAAAGTTACTCACTTCACTCACTCACTATCACTATTAGCTACATCTCGGCACTCATCTCTTTCAACTTTGCATAGTAGAAATGGAGAACACGCGATACTGCATCATCGCACCAAACAAAGAACAAATATCATCACACTCAGTAAAGAAATATAAACAAAATTTCTTCTCAAAAAAAGTTCGTGATAGAGTAGAGTGATTTTTACTAGAATCACAGATCGATCACAGTCAAATAGAAGTTCCAATAAAAAATATTGTCCTGTGATAAAATGCATAAGACACGGCTAAATAAAACTGATGAAAGTGCGTGGCTGGGCATATTGATTTCGATTTGGGATACAAAAATTAGAATTTTGATGTTCTTACCTTAAGCTAGAGATAAAAAGCTCGAGAGCGCTTTCCATAATAGAACACAGGACACAAAAGTCACACCGATTAAATACCAACCAACTTACGCTATCGCACCAAATCAAAAACTTTCAAGAAATTACTAAATTTAACACACCATGTTTACAAATACTACACTTAAATGAATACGCAACAATTACTTTACGAACAAAATTGCTGATTTTGGCAAAGAAAAAAAAACACACGATAACACGCTAGCAGCCACCTCCGACGAAAAGATCGCACCAACTGGTAAAATGAAACAAATGTTTTGCTGCGAGTGAGAACGAGAATGATCTTGCTTGATCACTTCTTTATTTGGAAGAACCGCTCTTAAATTAAAACCGGTTTTGAGTATGCAAGTGAATGAACTGTTGAAGAGTTGGAGCTTGGAGTTGGAGTGCTTTGCTTATGCTTATCCTTTGTATGATGATAATTGATAATACCTACAAACTACAATAGCACTCGTATATTTACTTGTTGATACTGAAGAGACCATCGACAACAGCCGGCTACACAGCTGAATAAAATTATTTGGGAAACCATTTTATTCAGTTTTAGTAACCGTATTATTTTTAAAGCAACTAATTCGTGCTTTCGCAGAAAAATAAAATTTACAGTACCAGTTCGATGATAACTCAAAAGTGAAAAGTAAATACCAAATAATTTTAAAGCTCTTCAATTTTGTCGTCAGTGTTCAGAGCAGAGTAAGTACGAGTGGCTCAGTCATAAGCTTTGGATTTTCAAAACTATCAAAATACGATTCTACATGTAAACTCAAAGGAACGTTTCCTCGTTCTTGTTCAATACTCACTGAACACGTCTTTTGAGCTCCATAAAAAATCACAGTTTTTGAATTACCAATGCCAAATAGAAAACACCAAAGACATCGTCGTAATGAATGTTTTACAACAGATACGTATTTGGAGCTTGTGAGTAATTTTATCAACAGTGACAGATTTCGTAGCAAAACATTCACTACTTACTATGCGATGACGTCTATCTTCTATGATGGTCGCTTTCTGGCATTCGTAGTCCAAAATTGTTACGACCCACGAACAGTGGCGCAAAAATCGTAGCGTGATCAATTTTTTTTTTTAGCTGGAAATAAACTTCCAAATTTAAGAAAAATTAATTACAGGACATTGCAGAATTTTTAGCTGAAATACTAAATATTTCCCAATAGAAAAGGAACTCAATGTCTTACATCAAAAACAAAATTCCAATGACAATAAAGTAAAAAAGTCAACTAAAAACAGTGAATCTTAAAGTTTAAGGAGTCAAAGTCGTGTATAAAAGTATACATACACCATCAAAAGCCTTTTTAGTGATATTTTGATACATATTAGTAAAACTATACTAGAGTGGAACATTCAAAGTCAAGATATTGAGAAAGAATGTAAGGTGATAGGGGATTTTAAGACTTGGTTGATTGCCTCTTTGTTGCGTCATTATCTTCTGCGAGCCGCCATGCTTGTGATGTGTACGAAAGTATTAAATTGGTTGCCTTGTTTAAAACAAAATTAGAGTCGATTTTTCAATTAAAAGCAAAACACAATCGCAGAGGATCAATTTCAGATTCTTTTCTCTGGAAATAAAATGGCTTGCAATTCTAGGAATTCGATACCAAGCCTGTTTCATTAACCTTTCAAAACTATTAGTTTATTGCTCAAAGTCGATACAATATTTTCCTTTCAAGGAATGAATTTTGTAAAAGTCGATAGGTACAGCAAGTGATCATCATATTGACTAAAGGGCGTCTCAAAGTAGATTTTACATTTAGTCAAAAATAATATAACATAAAAAATTATGTCCCCTCAAATTGCGAGCAAAGATCATTCCGCCGGCTCGACTTTTCTGAAACAAGCTTCGTGCAGTTATTGTGTGAACCCAGAACTCACGCTTTGAAAACCTCTTTTTTTGCTTTTGTTTCATAACAGATACTACGAAAAATACTTTTTTTCTGTTGTCGCATGCAGTAGTGGCAGTGGCATGCTTTCTACGGTTGTGCAGATCAAATCGTTGATTGAAGCTCTCGCTGAGGAACGCAGTGGAACAAACCATTATTCAGGTCCTGAGAAAGCTCTCTTTTTCTTTTCGTTATTTCGTGACGGTCTGGAACTAAAAAAAGACTCATAGAACTTCGCCACACGACTGTATTAAGAGACACAGATAAACTGTGTTTATGGCCCTTTTCAACCCTCTAACTACTTCGAAAGTGACTCAGGAATGCAAGAGCTCTCTGAATGCCATCCAGGCAACCACCGCATAACTGGAAATGAAATCGCCGATGAACTTGTGAGGCAAGGATATCAGCTTTTCAGGACCTCGCTAGGTCTGACAAGGTTTTCAGTGAGGGCTTCAATCAACGATTGGACTTGTCAAGAGCACAACCACAGATGATATGCTTCAATTAGATGCAGACACACAAAGCGTATGCTCCCCAACGTAAATAAGTAGACTGCAACATTTTTGCTATACCGTAGCAGAAAAGACTGTAGAAAGCTTATTGCCGTTGCTACGGGGCACTTCTCTTTTGCCAAACACTTAAACGTACTAGGCTTAAGTGATACCACGGTCTGTGTATCTTGTAGAGATAATGAGGACACTGCGGGAAAAGCTCCTCTTTAAATGTCCTACTTTTTATCGCATGAAGTTACAGATACTCGGCGCAGATATGGTGAGAGGTGGTAACTTAGGTTTCTTATCATGGCAGCGACTTTTGGCTTTTCTACGAACATCTGAAAAGCTATAACAATAAATGAAGGTTGCTATCTGGAAGTTCAATGGACCGTTATTTAGGTCTGAGTGCTTAAGCAGGTATTAGAAAAACCTCCGAAGAAAAAAGGTATTAAGAGACCTCTTGCATTCCTGGATCACTTTCGAAGTAGATAGGAGTTGAGAAGGACCTTTACCACAGCTCGGCCCTTCTCAACCCTCTTGTGAACTGGTCCTGGAGCGTGAATTTTTGACGCAGTCATTAGATGTGTGTCAAAAGATATGCTGATGGCAAGCTTCTCAAAACTCCAATGCGAAATGTGCCAGAGACCACAACTTTTTTGTGGTTTCGTGAAAAAAATAAACAGGAGCATAGCAAAAAGCTCAGTATCCCAAAAAAAATTTAGAAATCAAATTTTCGTAATATTTCTTTTTAAACTACTCCAACCCAAAATCTTGTTACAAAGGAAATAAAACTTGGGCTTCACACAGGTTTCATACAAAAGTAATATAATTTCGTTACTAAAAAGGTTAACAAAAGTGCGACTCTATTTCAAATAATGCACAACGAAGAGAATTCGAAGTACTACCTCAACTTGCTTTGTTGTCTTCTTAAAAAGAAATGGAGAGATAAAAAATAAAACACTAAAATATCAGTAAAATTCACTTCGTTGCGCTTCGTATATGTATATTTAGTTAGTGTATAATGGCTGGGGTTATGATTGCCTCAGGTTATGAATAAACATTAATGTTGTGCTGTGCACTTTTCCCCATAATAAATGTACCTCTTTTTGCATCAGTTATTAATATAAAAATGTTTTCGCACGAGTTAGTTAGAAAAATTCGTCTCATTAATTTATGCAGTTTGCACACTTCACCGAAAAAAAAGGTATATGAAAATTTTTTGTAATTGAAGCAATACTGAGATGCGAACTTGTTATTCTTAAATTTTACTTTTCATTCACTTAATAAAATTCAAGTTAAAAAAAAGAAAAAAGTGGGTGAAGTGTGAAATTAATGGGAGTCTCACTCAAATTGTGCTAAACAAAGACTTGCATGGATAAAAAAAATTGTGCAATCTCAAGTTCATCATCAAAAACATTTTTGGACAGAGAATTTGGGAAAACAATTTTCTTACTTCTTCATTTACAGAAGAGTAGCGATTGGCGTTTGAAGCTAACTCAAATGTAACTGCAGTAGATTCTTAGCATGCTGCTTCCGTTGATTTTACCATGAGTATGGTGACATAAATGCTGATTTTTCTGTTCATGTAGTTCATGCAGTGGACGATGGCAGAGTCTATGATGCCGATGCTCTTCGCTACGATGAAACTTTTTATGTTTGTTGTCCCTGTTACTGGTTGTTCTGGTTCGAATGCCCTTAAACTACTCAGGCGTATTGATTTAACGAACTATTTAGTTAATGCCATTTTCCATTTAGAAAGTGTCATGTTATCTTCTACAAACGATGTGGTAATTGGTTTGCTATGAAGCGTATCGATTATTGTTACAATTATTGTGCAACAAACGTGCTCTGAAGTTCCAGATATACTTAAAAGCAGATACTGAAAAAAGTGCAAATTTCTGGCTTGTTGGTGTAGAAATACGTCCTTTCGCTTGCATACCAAAAAACCAATCTGTAAAAACAAGTAAAGGGTCCGCAAAATAACTTCTTTTTTTTGGAAAATGCTATAAAAAAAACTACTGAATATTTTCTCAAATTTCTTTTTTATTTGAAAGTACAATCCTTCCGCCTTCCGGTTAATAGTGGAAAATAATTTCATTCAAACAACTGCCTCGAGTGGTCATGCAGTATAGCCTACACGATCGGTGCAATTTTTAAGCACATTATCGATTGTGTGGAGCTGTATTTCACCAATGGCTTCACGAATATTGTCCTTTAAAGCGTCAATTGTCTTTGGCTTGTCGGCGATAAACACTTATCTTTTACGGCACCCCACAAATAATAGTCCAACGGTGTCAAATCGCAGCTCCAAAGTGGCCAAACGACATCAGCTCTGCGGCTGATAATGCGATCTTCAAAAACAGGGCGCAAAACATCGAGTGTAGCCTCGGCTGTGTGGCACGTTGCGCCGTCCTGTTGAAACCAAATATTGCCAATATCCTGCTCTTCAACATGGCCCGATAACGATCGCCATTGATTGTAACGGCCACTCCTTGCTCATTTTCGAAGAAAAATGGCCCAATTATGCCTCTGGACCAAAATCCGCACCAAACAGTGACTCGTTTTGGGTGTATCGGCTTTTCAATATATGCTTGCGGGTTTTCTGTGCCCCAAATGCGACAATTTTGCTTGTTTACATACCCGCCAAGATCAAAATGAGCTTCATCTGAAAAGATGATTTTAGATTTTGATGATTCTGCAACATTACCATGATTTTCAAAGTAATGTCGCAATATTTTTCAAGCGTATACACAACCATATTCGTTCAGCGGAACGATAATACTAATTATCTGTCAGATCAGACATGAGCTAAGTGTTACCTTTCACAAAAAAAGCACTAGTTAAAAAAAAAAAAAAAACGTTAGATGGGGGACCCTTTACAACGACATCCTAACAATGAAGACAGAAAACAATTTGACAATGTTGTGCGTTTCTTTCTGAAATGCTAGTGGACTGATGGTAAACAGAAACGAATATACCTTTTCTGTATAAGATGAATATATAAGAATGTCATTATTATACACAATGCGAACAGAACAGATTTGAATTCTCTGTTACTACTTTATTCATGCCATTGTAATAACTTCTATTTTAATAAGCATTGAAAAATTAAATGCATCGAGTTTTAGCCATGTCTCAGACAGTCAGGCGGCCATCAAATCCTTGGCATTTAATTCCTTCAACTCTATCTTAGCCCTTAACAGCCGATCATCTCTCAGGCAGAGCAGTTTAACATTCACCTGTGCTGGGTGTCGGGCATAGAGACATTCCAGGAAACTGGAACTGGACTCGCCTGAAACGGAACACTTCTGCCCTTTCTCCGATAACGGAGACGGAGAGTATCGGCATATCAATCGCTATATTATAAAAACTCTCGCTCAACAGGAGGACGCATACAAGAACTCAATCTAGATTGGATTGAACAGCTTGATCTCTCTCGAAACACATCAGTGCGACGATAGGTGTCATCACAGGACACTGTCTTATTGGACGATATGCCGCAAAGCTAGGAGCCGCCTCGTTGTTGTTGGAACATTACTTTTTTTTTGGGTAGGGGGTGGTCTCAATAGTACAACTTTAAAATATTGCAGTGAGGAAACACCGGTGAATTGATTTAAGAAATGTAAAATGACTCCTTGAGGTAGGTACGCAATATTTTCAAAAAATGATGGAAATACGTACGAATTTACAATAATGTTAGGAAATTGAGTAGTGAAAGTATAAAAATTCATCAGGCAGGTGCTTATGTGCGATTGATCTTCGTATGCCACAACTTTCCGCGTTGCTCGCTTCGCGGGAGCTCATTGTTTTAACTCTTTTTCCGCAGGGTTAAGCCGCTCACGCTAAATATGGAAATAGCAATTGTTTTTCTAACTAAAAGTTATGTGATTGCATTTCAATAACAAAGCTGGCCTAGCAACATTTAAAACTGTCGTGTCCCATATCCGTATTCAAATATATAAAAATCAAAACTACTTTTCTCCAGAAAATCGAATTTTATGGGTTTTTCGCTGATTGAACTTTATTCTCTAAGCCAAAGAGGGGTTGTCTGGACAAACTTTGTTTGGCTTATTTTAAATTTCTTAAAAACTAAGGAAGATTTTTACAATCGGCTTTCAATTATTGACTCCGCCTGGATAAGAGCATTGATTTTATTAGAAAAAAAATGTGACCCTTTTGTAGAATTTTGTAAATTTTTCAATTAAGAAGAATATTTTTTTTTAAATTTTGACTTTGGGACTCGTTTACTGAAAAACTTTTTTTGAAACAATTTAAAAATAAAATCTAATTGAAAGAATGTTTTAGCCTTGAAAAACAATATAGCATGTGATTGTAAATGACTTCATTGCTCTTTCCTCTTTAAGACTTTAAGCCATTTTTTTTACAAAAAAAAATTAAATTGGGGCTTTTACCGCATCTTATACAAATCACCCTGTATATCAAATTTTGTTCAACTTATGTTGCAAAGCTTATACAGAGTTGCAGTATATGGCTACTACTACATTACATGGGTTATAATTTGAATTTAATACAACGTAAGAAAAGACACCAAAACCCTTCATTATAAATTAGGTATAGTTATTAGAGCTCTACATTAAATCCGTGTATTTTGTTACACGTGTATTCTCAATACGAGTACAAGTGTATCAAAACAATGTTTAGAAGTTTCAAAATACACGACGTGTAGATAAAAATGCAGGTGTAACTCAAAAAAACTGATGAGACTTGACTAAGTTCGAACATCTTTAAAAAAAAAAAAATATTATAGCGCAGCAGGGATTGCAGCCGTAAAGCCTAGGGCATGTCTCACAATCATACCTTGTGAAGGAGTGGAGAGGTCCTTGAATTTTCTGCCGAATCCGAACGGATAATCGAGAAAGTCCTTTTCATGGATTTGAAATTACTATGGGAGTACGAAGGGAAACCAAATTAGGAAATCCTTTCTTTGAACATCAAAAAGGATGAAAGCACCATAAAAAGGACCAAACATTGGCTTGCAACACTTGAGAAATAAACAGTCCCAAATTTTGCAATGCCTCTCCAGTAAAAACAGCTTTTTCGATTTAAAAATAATCTAGGTATCTAGGATTTTCCTATAAAAAAAAATTTAAATAAAAAAGGATAAAAAATAGATATTATTTTGGGCGCAACAAGTTCAGGGCCTATCTTATCCCAGCGCACTTCACTCAAGCATTCTACAATAATCTGCCCTGCTCAAAAAATGTTGATCAGAAAGCACAGAGTCGAGCTTGGAATGTCAATTTAGAACTAAGTCTTTTATATTGGAAAACATAAGTCTTTGGGTCTTACAGTAATAAATTATGTCGGATCTAACCAAAGTCATAGTGTTCTCAAATTTCATAAAACGACAACACCTCACGGAGATCTTAAAAATCACGTGAAGTCAAAAAGCATTGGTTTCTAAATGTGAGTTAAATCAGAAACTGTGTTGAAAAATTGCGTAGTAATTGTGTAAACGTGATACTACAACAAATACATTAAGAGGCTTAATAATTGATACTGAATACTGCTGGGGTTCGATTGATGCATATAGTTTCACAAAAATTGGGCAACGAAACCAGAAAGGCCTAGAACAATCCTTAAACAACCCAAACAGTGCACTAAAGTTTCTACAAAACAAACGAAGCCCAAATTGAATGTTCTCTATCCTTGAAAGCTTCCGACCAAGATTTCAATGTTTTTTTTTTTCGACCGTAGTGATTTATGCGATACTTTCTCACATGGTTTCTTTTTTTTTTTTCCTATACAAGCAGAACAGCATTCGCACGCAATTTCAAGAAAATGAGCATATCAGATGTTAATTTTCAATTACACATCTCGTTTTCGACTTGAAATTAAAATTGAAAACGTCTCACAAAAGCCCGCTTTTTCAAAAAAAAAAAAAGAAAGAAAAATATTTTTTCCTTACAAAAATAATATGTTTTCCATATCTACTGAAGCTTTATAAAAGAATCTCTTCCTACAATGGTACCGACAGGCACATAAAAGATCACATGGCAATGTGATTTCAAAAGATTTTCCTTTACAAAAGGAGTACAATTCCAAAATTTCGATAACTGACGATGCTAGGAAATGTTAAGCAAAAAAACCAAACCAAAAAAAAATGAATAAAAGAAGCAAAGGAACGAATGAAAAAGAAAAAAACCAAGCCCAGATATTATTTTGATTTTCATATAGAACGTCTGACCTGGCCATGACATTTTATCTAAAAAATGTTAACACAAAATACACCCTTTATTGTATGTATATATGGGAAAAAAGAAGCAGATTCCTTGCATATCATTTCCGCTTTGAGTTTCGTTAGCTGCCGTTCATGTAAATAAATGTTCAAAACTGTGAAATGTGAAAAGCGAAAAGAGAAAGATGAGAAATGAGCAATGGCAAGAACAACGGATAGGAACCCATTCAAAACAGAACATCATGGGTGTGGTTGGTTTCGTTGTTAATGGGTGGCACACCCAGGAAGCAAAAGCATTTCGACTCAATGCCTTTTGTATTTGGACATGATTTGCAGAGGGAATATCCTTCATCATAAGAGATCGTTTTCTGATTCAGTTTTATTATATTTTTCCTTACAGTTTAAGAAAAAAAAAAGACACTCTCTATTTTTATTTTGTTTGTATGGTGCGCTTTGTGCTGCAGCCTTATCGGGGCCTTTTGTATGTCGTACTTGACTGCTTAAAATAATAAAACCCTCGATAAGAATGGTCTTTGAATGGGACCAATTGTGAAATACGGGTTTCTATAAATGTGGCTATCAAGAATCCAACAAGTGCTTTGGACATTTTCTATCATTTCACAGAATTAGAAGATGTGTCATTTCGGTTTTTTCAGTTACACATAAAAGGTCTTGAAATAGATTATTATGCTAGAAGGACATATAGTCATTCACTTTGGAGTATTCTCTTGGAAATGAGGTTATTAGAAAAGTTTGTGATACCTTCCAAGTAGCATTGTCTGATGAAATTGTCACTGACTTTGTTTACGCTCTGCTTATGGCTTTCCGATAAAAAGGCTAAGATTAAAGTGAGTGGGGGTGATTATCCATTGAAGATAAGGTTTGAATGCCAGAAACATCAAAGAAAAAATTGTTTTCATCATTTTCTTCTAGGGATTGTATTGGACGAACTTTTTTTGCCTCACGAACTATTGGGAAAACTTTGTGAACGCATAATGTATCAGGAATATTGCTTTCCAATTTTAAATCGATCAAAGGAAAGTTGACGAAGTTACTTCCTTACTTAGGTGGGCATTACAGTTCGGGGTGAACCTGGGCCTCAACCAACATCCTTCTATAAAGACTTCGATTTCGGGCGAGCTCTCTCCAGTTTCGCACTCCAAGTCGGTTGAGGTCTTCATCCACTTGATTGCGCCACCTAAGACGAGGTCTTCCCCTTCCGTGATTTCCATGCGATGTGCTTTTAAAAACCCGTCGAGTCGAAGCGTTTGAATTCATCCGCTCTACATGGCCCAACCATCGTAGTCTCGCGATGCGTACTCTTCTGGCTATGCCCATGTCGCGGTACAGCTCATACAGCTCGTTGTTGTATCTTCTTCTCCACACATTGTCTTCGCATACGGGACCAAAGATCATTCGGAGAATTTTTCGTTCGAAACGACCAAGAGTTTCCTCATCCGCTTTCGATAAGGTCCATGCTTCCGCGCCGTTAATCAGGGCTGGGATGATCAATGTCTTATACAGGGTTACCTTGGGTTTTCTAGAGATGGTTTTGTTTTTAAATTGCCTTCTTAACCCAAAGAAGAAACTTTTGGCAAGAGTTATTCTCCGTTTGATCTCCACACTGATGCTGTTTTTCGTGTCTATATCGGATCCTAAGTGGACGAAGTCCTGTACTACCTCATATTGGGTCATATTGCATTGCAATAAATGTGTCCCTGATTTCAAACGATTGAAGAAAGTACTAATAAGAATGACAAAACTTGCAACCGCATAGAGACAGAGACCAAGTTAGTTAAAAGAACTCTCAAGGTGCACACGAGGTTACTGCAAAGAAATAAGCCAATTGTATGGTTTCAGTTATCAAATGATTATGTAGCATGAACTAAACTTTGACTGTAGATCAAATTTGATCATTTTTCCAGTGATGTTAGAAAAAATTTGTCATCATTTTATATCAATCCCACAATTCATTGATATTTTTCCACTTCCATTAAGACAGGCCATCTTGAAATCCTTTTAAAAAGTCATGTCCTCGTAAATTTTTAACAATTCCTGCATATCACTATTACTGATTTCTCGCATCAAATGAATTGTATTTATATTTTGAAATAGTAACAAATAATCCTTCATACTTTTCGATCTCTCTCTACACCAACCCCAAATATTTACCACTAATATGCATGTAAATTATAATCGATAATTGTTCCTATAGTTCTATCGTTTTATTGATTTTTCTCAAAATAAACAATTTCAAGCCAAGGCCAATGGAACAAATATTACAACTTTGTAGAGCATCACGACATAAAAAGCCATAGCTTTAATATAAAATCGTTTGCACCGCCCCACTCTCATCCTATGCATGTGTTAAGTTTTGATTACAAACAAAGTCTTTAAGAAGTAAGTTGTGTGTTTCACTTTCACTTGAAAAATAACAGATTGGGGTGTTTAAGTGTGCATGCAGGTAAACATTTATTGACGTTGGCGTTTACAAGGACTATACTGTTTGTGTTGTTTTAAAGGTGAACATTATAATTTCTATTGAGCAAGTCAACTTTATCAAAGCCTTAATTTTTGCACAATTTTTTCAACAAGGTTTCACAAATCGTATTTGGAATAGCAGACTCTAAGAACAAACTTATATGATGGCCATTTAAGTGTGCCTGAAGTTCTGTGTCATATGCAACCACATGCCCGAAAGTGTCGTGAGTCCCGAAATGAGCTAAATAGTTCGTAAGCAGGTTTTCTTATTCAATATTGGTTTCTTTGTCATTGAGTGGCTTTCCTTGGAAATTATGAGTTAATATTACACTGACATTTCGTCGCTGGAGAATTGTTTTGTCGTAAGCGCAAAAATGGGTTTTTTTAAACTCGATATGCAGTCTTATGTTTTCAAAGGTGCTCTTTTCATTTCTGTTGTCAGAGTTTGCCTATCTCCTACCGATGCTGAGATAATTAGTATGCATTTTGTCGTATATCCACAAAATAATCACCCCTTGAGTTTTGTTTTGTCGTAACCGCCATTTTTTGGCATATACGACAAAAATTCCATGCGTTTTCCCTCTTTTTTTTTCTTAATGTTGTTTTGTCGCAAGTGTATAGGCTTAATACATACGATCAAAAATTTAAAATAAAACCTTAAAATTGCTTTGTCGTACATACACTTACTCACATATAATGTAGGACTGATCGTATGCAAGTACGACAAAAATGAGAAAAAAAAGGATTGGGGTTTGGTTTGTCGTAGGTGTATAGATATTTCAACTGGGGCGGCGCGGCGGTGCAGGAAGTATAAATACAAAGATATTGCCAGCGTAGTTTTAAAAATACTGCATCAAATATTTTCTGACAATCCTTTTGTTGAAGTTCTGCCTCTTTGGAGTGACTCCTGCGTCCCCCAAAATTAAAACAAGGCCATGTCCACTGCTGTGATTTTTCTCATTCAAAATTCAACATCCTTAAAATAAATTACACAACAATTTTCAGGGCCCCCCTGGAGATTCTTTAATTCCAGAGGCAGCTTGGAAATATTTAGCCTGCCTTCGCTTATGCGACATCTTAAAAATATGAACTTTAAGAACGTAAAATTAAAATTAATTCAAATGTTGCCAACAGATTTCAAAGCATTTTCAACCAGAGCGGACCAGTTAAACTTTTCGTCAATTCCATTTAGCAAAATAAAGTTTCTTAAACATATTAAGGACGAAAAATTTACACTCTATTATAAAGCGAACAGAAGAGAAATTGGGTATAAAACAGCTTTAATATAGAAAAAGTCAAACAAAAGTAACCGGGCAATTCCAACAAATTTGTTCTCTCAAAATCGTCTTGTTTTTAGCAGGTAACAAGTCAAAACTATTTAATGACAAAATGAATTATCTTAAAAGTTTATTTGTTTTTGTGCCAAAGGTAGACTAAAACTACTACGAAGCCTTGTTCAAATCAAGAGCGTAAGAATGAAATCATCAATAATTTATTGTTTGAAACTATACTATGGTGTACTTATAAATCATACAGTGTTACTTACATATGTAAGCGTTAGGTTTACTAACAAAAATTACATTTTCGATCTCAAAGATCTAATTTTATATTTCATAGTCAGAAAATGACTTTTTCGTTAGTTTTTATAACCAAAATGTGAATAAAATTTTGTACCTGTAAATGTAAATATCATTGATATCTTATGGTCATAGGATGCCTTTTTTGTTATTGTATTTCTTTTTATTACTATTCAAGTTAATTTTTTTCACACCAAGATTTTGCCTATGAACACAAAAACTCTTGTGATGTAGATATGTATTCCTATTTTTACCTTTATAAAATAAATAAAATTTAATTGTTAACATTGAAAATTTAATTTTTTTAATTGGTTTTCATACCAATTTCTATACGATTTAAACAAGACGCTTGAATATTGAAATGTCGTACGTGCGTTCACTTTGTCGTACGTGTATGGGATGGAAACAAAAAGGTTATTTTGGTGGCGTATACGACAAACTCATTTTGGGTAAAAAGCTCTATAATTTGAAAACCTTAACAGTTAGGACAATTCTGAATACATAAATAAAAAGAAGATACTCCAGACAATATATTCTAATTAAAAAAAGAACTAATCGCTTCGTTTTCTTTTTATAGTAACGTAAACCTTTGAATGCGATTTCCCAAAATTGTGTTTTTGGGAGATACGACAAAACAATTTTCGGGTGACGATTTGTTTCCTGCTCGAAATCGGAAATAAGTCTCGTTCTTCCGTAAAATGCAATAAGTCACTTGAACAATGTGGAGAAATATCGAAAACTTATTTCAAACGGAGAATTTTTTGAAATCATTTGGCCGAACTGAAATAACTAGGTCGCCTTTTTGTCTCACGAATTAGTCAAACGTTAACGAAATTGACATACTAGAGAGCAACGTACAACACTTATGGCCAACATCTTTGTTTTGTTCCATAGTCAAAAGGATGTTTGCTTTTACTAATTAAGCCATAATATATCATTGTAAAAATTTGATTATTTATATTATTGGGATTTTAAAATGCAACTTTAGCTTATCTTTTACTGACTGAACACACGATTTTTGTTATGTTATGTTCTAATATCCTCAATTCGAATTTGAACAAAAAGCTTAATTTGAACAAAAAGCTTAAAAAAAAGAAACAGCACACACAACATGAACAATGTCGGCCATATCCCCTTTCAAATGTTTTAACATAATCATCAAGGATGCTCTGTGTGTTGTACAGCTCTCTTTGTGTGTAAGTTTCGCATACCCTTTTTAGTTTGTACTGAAGAGTACTCTTGTGCGACCATTGGGGCGTACGAATTTGCTTATTCAAAAGCCGAACTTCGTAAACTTGAAATAATATGATGATTGAAAGCATTGGAGATAACGATACACTTCATATACATAGTTAAATTCATATGAGACTTTATATGGGAAAATTGGTTTAGTTTCTTACGGGAACTTAATTCATTCAATTAGTTTAGTTCAAACATGAAGTAAAATAAACTTTTACTAAGAGAATGAACAAAGACGATAACTCCAGTATGTATATGGCGCTCGAACTCCACCCATCCCAACGAGGCGGGGTACCCGACAGCTGCCTCGTCCTTAATGTACTACAATTCCTTGTATTGTCTGTGGCTTTAATTTTTGAATGCTCAAGGACATCTAGATCCTTTGTACTACCTTCCTGTTAGTTGAATCGAATACTGCTTTGAAAACTTTAAACGCGTTTTCTCAAAACTGCATTTTTCAAACTTGCCGCAACTGTAATTCGCGCAAATATTAACGAATCGTCTTGAAATCTTAACTGCATACTCTCCATATGTTTTAATATACAGTCATCTACAACTTTTATGATCGCATGAAAATTGTAAATTTGGCAGCCATCGAAAGACGATTTTTTTGAAGAAATTTGAACCTCTTTTTTTTTCTAAAATGCGGCCATTTTGTTAGTTTCCACTCTAATTATAGATGGCTGCATGGCTGTATGGGAAAAAGGGTCTACTTAAACGCCATTTTTTTATTTTCTTGTAACAGGTACCATAAAAATTCAAAAAAATGCGGCAAATTGACGTCTTCTAATTTCAAAGACATGGTCCATATCTCTCTTGGATTTCAATATTTGAGCTCAAAATTTCCTGACAATTTACATGAATAACAAACTCCTAAGATTACAGAATATTTGAAGCTATAGTTTATTTTTCACGCCTTCAAAAAATCACTTCCATTTGAGCTTGAGAAACTAGCCGAGTCCCTTAACATTTCTGTTCAGATCATAAAATCGTAAAATTTTCAAAACGGGCTTTGAATATCACAAATATCATCAAAGTGAGTCTAGCGACACCCGTAACACCACACGAGTCCATGTGCTTACACAACTGAAGATCTTCGATAATAAAACTCAAAAACAGAGCATGCACGTACCGAAAAATTTTGAAAATACGTTTCGCGAAATTTCTTTAAATTTCGATCTCTATGGAAATACTTACCTCACTCCTCACAATCGGATCACTAGTGTGAAGCAGTTAAGTGGGAGAGCTGTAATCCCTTCGAGATCACCATGCTCGTAATGTCGAAAGAAGAAGAATAGCTACTAATTTTTGTAAAAGCCTTTTAAATTTCATTTATGGAAGATCAAAAGATATGAAATTAAACGGACCTTAATTTGAACTCATTCACAATGTTTAGTGAAACCGAAAGTCACTGTATTAGAATTCTACTACACAACGATCACAGATAATTGTCTTAACGGATTTTATGAATTTTTTTTTTTTAAATGTCCTTATGTTTGGAATCAAATTAACAATATATTCGTGATTTTCTGACATCTCAGCCAACTGCGATCAGTAGAAAGTAGTACGCACATATCCATCCACATAATCTGCCTGACAGTGGGTCACTTAGCTATATGTGGTATTTCTTTGCTGTCATATGTGTTTCTTCAAATGGAGAGGAACAACAGCATGTTATCGAAATTAAAATACCATGAGCTTGACTTTGCTATTTTAATCTCTTTTAAAAGTATACACATCCCTTAGCTAGCTTCCAGTTTCAAAGACAATGAACGGACGTGAATAATATCAATTTTCATCCACAGCAGGAAGCACTCCTTTCCCTATCTTAGCTTCCCTCTGAAAGAAACATGGGCTTTTGTCCACAAATATTGTCGTTCCTATATTGTTTTTGAAAATAAAACAAATGTTTTACGAGTATCTATATGTATTATAATGTCCATTTAAAATAGCAACAATACATTTCAATCCGACTACACACTCTTTTGTACGAAGCACATGCTGGGAGACGTTTCTTTCGGCATTGTAATGTTTCCTTTTGTTCTAATTACTAATCCTAGTAAAATGATTTTATTTCCATAAAGGCACAACTCAGATAACTCTATTTTTACACTTAATGATGAAGATCTTTAATGTGCACATGTTTGCTGAAAGTTTAAGGCAAGGTCGTTTTGTTGATTTTGACTTTGAAAACAGTGAATTGGGTTCAAAAAAGGTTTGTTATCGAGCGGGGAGCTTTTTTGTAAAGTAGTTTGCAAACTATATCGTGTTTCCATAATACCATTTGGCTTGTTGACATATCCTTTTTTTTATTAATATTTGCTCTATTTCCCCAAAAGAACAAGAAAAAAAAAAACATTAAGACAAAATAAATGTTCAGCTCAATGTTTGACCCATCATCATACATAAGTTAGCCTTTTGCAAATAAGTTGGAAACCATTCGTCCCAGAGTTCCAAGTCAAGTTATGCAAAGGACCAACATAAATGATTTAAAAGAAAGTCAACTTCAATTTACTCTCGAAGTTGATATACTGTTGATTTTGTATGCATAGAAGCTTTTTACTGTGATTATTCAGGTTCTACCTTCGAAAATATAGGTAGGTAGATACTCACTAGCAGGCAAGGAATCAATCCAAGTTAATTAAAGGCAACTCTGTTTGTTTTAATTAAAGAATTTCTTACTTTTTCATTGAGTTGGGCTCTGTTCAGTTTTGGGTTTGCTAAGAGAGCTTTCACATAAACTAACAACAAAATTCAATTTAACTAGTATTCTGGTTTTACTTGACCACATAAAATACACATATTACATAAATTTGCAGAGATAACATCAACATTCTGATGAGTTGAGTTATCTACTTTAAAAGACTTACACAATTGTTTACATTTGCATGGCAAAGAATATTGGTTTTGGATTAAGGCAAGGGTACTAAACTGGGACACAATATATTTACTTATAAAGTGACTTCAGTGGGTAGTTATAAATTTTTTTGATTTTTTCAAATTTAAAGTTTTAAATTTTTCCAGTTCGCGTCATGGTGAATATTCGAATTTTTTTTAACAAATTTTTCATCTTTTTTTGGTGCGTTATTATACAGGGTATCCCGTAATTCGTGTTACGTACTTTGGGATATGATTCTTGGTCATATTTAAAAAAAAAAAATTGGTTTACAATAAAATTCACTTCCCAGCCTTGACATCACTTTTCGACGATCTACGACGATCTAACATTGGTGTACTCTGATCTTTGTTTAACTCGATTTCACTGTCAATACTCAATACTGATGGAAGAGACCTTATTTTGGATTTTATTTTTAGTAGAAATACTAATCCTTAAAATTGTATTTAAATTGGCATCATATGGTTTAAGGGTTGCCAGATTTTCGTTTTCGACTTTGAGGTCATATTTTTGTTATAAAACGTCCGATAAACATAAAGTTTCTTTATATTATTCTGATGCAAAAGCAATAAAAAAAAATTCAATAAAAAGTGCGCCACACTTTCAATGATATTTGGAAAAATAAAACATGAATTAAACATGGATCAGAGTACACCAAAGTAAGTCCTTTTTAAATCGCCGAAAAGTGATTTTAAAATTGAGAAGTGGACGTTACTGTAGCACTGTTTTCTTAGAATACGACCAAGAATATCATCCCGAAGTATGCAACACGAATTACGGGACACCCTATATTCAAATATTGAAACCTTAAGTGTGATAGTGCTTAGCTTTAATAAAGCTTCAGTATAAACTTATAATTCATTTAGTAATTTAACTTGCCTTAGATGTTAATTTGTCGATCAACATCGACTCTGTCTTCTCTGGGCTGACATTTGCTAAGAAAATTAAATTGCAAGGAGTTTCGGTATCTGTTCAAGAAAAAGTTCGATATATCAAATTTGCTTATTTATTACATATATTGACTTCTAGAAGTTTTGTTTTCCAGTCCCCCATAGATTCAATTAGGAACACAGATATTTGTGACTTTCTAGTTCCCGAAGATTCAAGCGCTGGCGCTGATACAGGTTTTTGTTTCACAGCTGTAGATGAAGTTGTTGTTATAAAAAGCTTTATGGCCATTAAGTCTAATTCCGTCGGATTTGACGAAGCATTAATTAAGCCAATACTTCCTTATATTTCAAAAGCTCTCAAACATGTGTTCATAAGAATCCTAATGACAGGTGTTTTCCCAATGGAATGTGAAAAGGCAAAAATCATTCATGTGCCAAAAAATAAAGATGCAAGTAATTTCAGACCCTTGATGCCGAACTCTTCAAGGCAGCTAAAGATCAGTTGGAAAGAAGCATGCCTCAGTTGATCTGCGATCCCGATGAATGGATCCTCTGTATCGTATGCCCAATCCTAAGGAAGGGAAACCATCACAATTGCGCCAATTACAGAGGGATAAGCCTCCTTAACGTCGCTTATAAGATTTTGTCTGTTGTAATATGTGAACGTCTTAAACCCCACGTCAACAACTTGATAGGTCAGGTCCTTATCAATTTGGTTTTAGAAAAGAGAAGTCTACAATAGACCAAATTTTCACACTACGACAGATTTTGGAAAAACCCCGAGAATATAATATCGACATACACTATCTTTTCATCGATTTCAAGGCCGCGTATAACAGTATTTACAGAAACGAGCTGTACCATGTCTAGTTTCGGCATCCCTGCAAAACCCGTACGACTATGCAGGATGACTTTGGAGAATTCACGCGGGTCCGTCAAGGTCGGTAAAGAACTCACCGAGACCTTTGATGTCGAAAAAGGCTTTAGGCAAGGCGACAAGCTGTTATGTGATTTCTTCAACATCATACTTGAAAAGATTGTACAATACTCAAATGTCAACACCAGAGGAACAATCTTTCAAAAGTCTGTACAATTACTCGCCACGATATTGACGTAATGGGAAGAAAAAAGCGTAATGTCATAGCTGCTTTTGCGAGTATTGAAACAGAAGCGGCAAAAATGGGTTTGATGGTTAATGAGGGCAAAACGAAGTATATTTTGTCATCAAACAAGGACACAGAACATCGACGAATTGGACAAAACGTCACAATAGACAGACATAACTTCGAGGTAGTACAGGACTTCGTCTACCTAGAATCCGCTGTAGACACGGACAACAACATCAGTTCGGAGATCAAACGGAGAATAACCTTTGCAAACCTTCTTCTAAATGGCGTTGTGCATATTTTGAATTAATAACATCAAAACAGGCTTTGGGTACCGAACGCTCTTGTATCTCCCAATCCTGGAACTAAAATATCTAATTGAAATGTTTTTCGAAAACCCGTCAAACCGGAGTGTTGATATCCATCCGCTCTACATGTCCGATCCATCGTCGTGTGGGAATATGCTCATGTCGCGGTACAGCTCATACAAACTTTTTCAGCAACGAGGCCACAAATTCACTCGAAGTATTTTTATTTCAAAACAATCAAGGGTTTCCTCATCCGCTTCCGATAAGGTCCATGCTCCAGGCAGGACTGGGATGACCAAGGTCTTTCAAAGCAGCATATAGTTCGTATCGAGCTCATTAACCTTTAAGCCAATTTGCGATTGATAACATTCTTCATTTACTGTTAGTAAAAATGACGTTTTTCTCAGAGTTCCTTTCCAATTTTTTGTGCCGTTATCTATTTGATGAATCAGCATAGCATAGCTTCTTCAGATTATACATATATGTATAGCATGTCTGCTGCTGCCCGGGAGGTTGGTGGTTCGAGTCTCAACAGAAACCAAAAAATGTTTTTCCATGGTCATCACCTTTCGCTAAGTATAGGCAAATCCTCCAGTAGTAAAATTAATTTCATTTAAAAGCGATTTCTCGATAAGCCGTTTAAAACCGACAGGATACATAGGCCCCCTCTATTCCCGCTTAAGGCATAGTTGTGAAAAATGGGCTAGGCCCCAAGGCTCACGGCTCTGATGCACCACCCCATGTATGTATGCAGTCCAGAAGCGTCGCAAAAACAACTCTGAAAAATTTAAGAAGTTTAGATGCCCACCCTGTCTTTCGCCTTAACTTTGTTCAGCACGTTTGTTCGAAGAGGTTAAAAATAAACACAATTTAAGATTAGTTTAAAACATTTAACATCAAGCAATATATGTAATTATGTATGTGTCTTCGTAAAATTTGTTGTCCTCGACTCTTGGCTGCATGCGAAGCCAAAGACATAATTTATTCATTGCAATGGAAATCAGACCTACTTTTAAAAAATATTCAATTAATAACGTCCATCCACAGTAACTAACACTTGAAGTGAGGAAATCTCGCATTGCCTCTATTTCAATTACCTCTACCGATTGACTGGCATTCGAACATAAGCAGCACTACTCCTTGCAATCGAAGATAAGCAAATTTTTGAAAGTGCGTAGTTTCTTGATAACTATTTCGAGACATAAAATAGAAAACCGGATAAAAAAATATATAAGACCATACTTGGTTCTGTATGTGCGGTAAATCTTGAAGAAAAGAAAAAATATTCTTGAGTTCCGGTAACGCAACTTTGTAGCATTTTTATCGAAATAGCCCGCTTGTCCCAATATCTGTTTGATTCCAATTTCATTTCTGCTGGAATGTTTTTCGTGCAGAAACCTTTGCAAAAAAATTAAGTTACATAGAAAACTCAACTTTTTATTGCCAATCAGTCTTCTCAGTTGGTATCAACTTAAGTTGAATATTCAAAGAGATATCAATCTCCATTTAGAGATAAAATTCAGCCATCTCATTACTGTCTGTAATAAAAAAGACAAAGAAACGCTATTCGTCTACAAATAAAAGCCTTTCGCACTGATGTTACATAAGCTCTAAACAATTTGGGTAGATTTCGGAACCAATTCCAACAACTTTAACAACTATCACTCAATTCACCAGATCCTCCCTATCCTGTCTACGAAAAAAAACCCACCCTTTTAAGAATTTCAACCCCCCCAAAAATAAATAAAACTGTTTTTCTCAACGAGTTTTATTTTATCATAGCAATCATAGGGCACATAAAACTTAGTCCTCAACGTCAAATTCAAACATTTTCGTTTTTGGTTTCCTTAAAGAAAAGACAATGATGCCGAAGAATCTGTTGTCAACCATTTTATGGTGCTTGAAAGAGTCAGCTCTTAGGCAAAAAAGGGTTTCTCTCAACTCAAACTTGGCATCTTTAATAAAAATAGCCCAGTAAACATAACACTCCCAGTATAACACCCATGACGCAATCGGTCATCCCATTGCGATGCTCGTCCATCATAATGGAGCTACGAGCACTGAGGTAACCTGTGGTATTTTAATTTTTTTTCTTTTTTATCCTTTTTGTTGGTTCTCCTATCACACTTTTGCTTCCTGGTGTATAAAACTAATTTCGCAAATTGCTTTTGGGCCCATTGTATTCGGCTTGGTTGTAGAGTGTATAATGAACATGTACCGTTGAAATACACGTCCATAAGTAAGGAGGTTCACACTCTAACTACACCAACAGTCGAGTAAAGATTGGCTGCCGAACAGGCAACAAAAGAGAATATAAAGGAAATATTTTCAGTAAATTTTCCTGTACAAAACATTAAATTAATTTATTGCTCCTATAATGGTACGGCTCATATTTTGAAATGAAACGAAACCAGCTATGAATTCAATAAATTTTCGAGAGATGGTCTCGAAATGTGTACCTTTCTGTTAAGGAATGGGTGAAAGAGAGGCAGCTCCTTTTTTGTCTATACAGGCTTAGAATAAGTGGATCTGGAGCGAGGAAGGTTGCTAGGCAGAATTGAATTTACAAATTCGTTTAAGAACATGTGCACGTGTCATTCATTGAAACTCCTAAAACATATCATGCAAAGTAAAGGTTAAATTATACTTTTAGCAAGTCGTACCGTTTTAAACTTTTTTAATTTGATGACGGGTCTAAGCTACGCACGAAAGGAAGAAGTCAATTTTTTTTTTTAAGTTTGAGAGACAGAATTTCTTTCACAAAACATATCAAGAAAATTAGGTTAAGATGCCCAGCTTGTAGGTTTCGGCCTATGTTAAGTTTTGTATTGCCTTCATATTCTAACTCGCCTAGCAGGCGTGAGTCGAAAATAAGGTCACAAGAGCTCATTTAATCTACGCACGTGTAACGATATCCTCTCACATTCAGGGTAAACGTAGTGAGACAAAGTCAAGTAGTCTGGGAATACACAATGAGAGAATTCCTTTAATTTATTCACAAACGTGTTTTAAAGTTTGAATCAAATAAGGGGACAAGCAGGACAAAGCAAAATAATACACCATAGCCCATTTGGACATGGATACTGAAACTCAACAATTAAATTGTTATATCATGTTCAAGTTCTTTTTGCTGATGTGTCCATGAAGGATAACCTGAAAACTCTCAAACATATTCCAGTTTGTCTATTTGATCCCTTGAGAGTATAGAAACGACACCAAAAGAGCTAAGCCTAGCGACGGACGTGTGGTAAATTGAGTCCTTCTATCTTCAATAGTCAAATCAAAGATGGCAACGAGTTCAAACATGAACAGAAGTTAAAACAGAGAAAGTCAGAAACACGAGTTCAAAATAGAGGCAAATGGACTTTGAAGAACTCACATTGACACGACACAGCAGATGTAATGTATAAGTCAAACTCTTCACCTACCTTCCTTTGCCAATGCTTGTTTCGTGTATAACATGTTCAAAGTAATTTGTGCTTCCTCTCAAATTACAATCCCAACAAGAGGAGGCTGATGAATACCCTGCATCAGAGGCACTCCTGTAGAAGAGGTCAACACAGAAAATCCTTGTCCGTGAAAATAAAGTTTCAGTCGACGTGCAATGTAACCAAAGACTTGGTTTTCTTTTTTAAGGTGGGTTTTGGATAGCACTGTGTCACTTTGGATTTGTCCGAAATGTGAGAACATTGGATGTGTCCTGATCTCAACCTATATATTCAACTCATGACATTCGCATACAATACCTTTACCTTCCTACACACTCATATCTACGATGTACCTTCAACGAGAAGGAACATAGAATAAATTTTCTTCTTCTATTTTCGGTAACATGTTGACTTAAGGTTTTTCTTTTCTATTCTTGAATTCAAAGATACCGCAAGGTCATGGTAATCTAAGCTGTCTTCAACTGAGAAAGTGAGATAAGGTTACAAAAATATACCTACTCTTTTCGCCCACGACCTCGTAATTATTTTGTGAAGGACCAGTAAGTGGCAATTTTTTTTTCGCTTTTCGTTGTTCGACGATGCTTTTTTTTGTCCAGAGAGTCAAATTGAGCTCGAGCAAGTGTCCTTCTGCGTTTATAATAAGAGGGAGTATTCATTGGGGAAAATAAAGTGGAAAATAAGCAGGAAGTTTCAACACCTCAAGGAGATAAATAATCCAATTAAATTGCTGAAAATGGACATAACAGTGGCGGGAAAACCAGGGTAGGTCAAAAAAACGCGATGCGTGTAAGTTCAAACAAATTCGCTGAATATCTCCAAACCTCAAAGGTTTGTACAAATAGTAAATTTCATAAGCAATTTCGGTTAGATTCCAAACGAATTCCAACAACTTGAACAGCTATCACTCAATTCACCGGATGCCAGGATACCTTATCGATTCAGGGATTCTAGACCCCAAAAAAACATACAAAACTATTTTCACCAGCGAGTTTTATTTTAATTTTATCAAACAATCGTAGGGCACAAACCGAAATGTGGTTTTATTGGTATCCTTAACTTTGAAGCTAAATTCAGAAAGTCTTTGTGGTAAGATAACAACGGCAACACAAACACAAAAAGAGCGTACAGCGAAGTGATAAGAAAAAATTCAAAACAAAGTAAATTAATAAATCTAATTAAACTACTTCAACTACCAGAACATAATTAAACACTTATTATCAAAATGAAGTACGTTACTGTGCAAAGGTAGAGTGCGCACCATGTCGTATATCCCGTTTACCTAAAAAGGTCAACTCAAATAAATAATTAATTAAGTAATGACAACAGCAACAACAAACACGTTAATTTGTGTTTATGTGAAAAGGCACACGAAGCAAATGATGTACTTTGAGTTTAGGTGTTTCTTTGGTAAGCTTACTAAATTGATGACAGGAAAAATATTTATTTCATATGAAAATATGGTATCAAACCTTCTTTGTCAGGCTCATTTTACAGAACATAGACGGGTGTTTCAAGGTTCGAATCCATGAAACATCAAAGTCAAAAGTCAAAGTCAAATTGCAATTCTCGGAAAGTTATAATTACACACTGCCATAAAAAGCGCTTTCTCACTTAGCCGTGATTGAAATTGGCATGAAAATTGCAGGTCTTGAAAATGCGTTTGGCCTCGAGCTTTCCATAGATTTGATGCGCCACCCTAATTATTTATACATTTTTTTATTATGAAATCTGGGAGATGTTTTAAATCATATTCATCCACTTTCTTTTCATGTCATAGGCTATTTCGGCACTGACAACTGGTTCCCTCTGGAAATGTTAACTGAAAGTCTGGGTCAAACCTCTGCGAATCAAAATGAGTCATTCTGCGCTTGAACAACATTGGGGAATATTCTAAACTAATTTTCGAAAGTGTTGTGTTGCCCAAACACTGTATTTTGGGTAAAAAGGTTTTCCCCCAAATGAAGCATCCTCTTCAACTGCTGAAGTACTCCGGTTTGGGCAAAAATTTCGTGAGACAATCATGTTTGTGCGGTCAACACTCATGGTACCATCGTCGCCTTCTCACACACTGGCAAGAAAGTGGCTTCTGTAGCCGAGAGTATTCGACTCAATCCACAAAACGAAACCGCACGACCATCCGCGTTGTTATCACTTTGCAATTGGGGCCTCATTGCACCTGGAATTGGACATTGTGGAAAAAAAATAATCTTAAGGCTCACAAACAAAATGGTCGAATTTGGGGATTGGAGAATCAGCACTATATAAAAACTAACGAGGGAAATTCAATCTTCCAACAAACTGAAAAACATCTTTTCATTTAGGGACGTCGTTCTGATTAATAGATGACTTTTCAGACTCAAACACACAAAACATTTCCGCTGAATTTAGTGTCATCCAAAGCGGCCCATACACACCACACAAGTGTGCACACTTGTGTCGGTGTGGATAAATGTGGTATTGGTAGGGGGTGGTTGCACGCCCATTTGTCAGTGCGCCACACGGTGCGAACAAAATGAAATAATTTTTATTTTTGGTGTCGGTGTGGGCTATGGTGCTATATGGATGGGGATGTGCGCACACAATCGAGGAGAATTCAGTTGCGTTCCGAACGTCAATGAGTCTGTTTCAGGTCTACGCACCATTGAAAGGAAAAGAAATGGCAATTAGAAATTGCGAGTTTTGGTAAATATTTATTTTATTAATCTGTACAGAGATCTACCCGAGCTCTGGCAGATTAAATCAAAAGGTTACAAAAACCGAGAAAAAAATAAGGGGTGGGAAGATCTTTTAGAAGTTTTAGCCGTAGTTACCAGGTGAGAGCTGCTCTGAGTATCTGTAACCTCATAGGAGAAAATGCAGGACATTCACAGAGGAGGAGCTCCGCGGTGTCCTCATCTTCTCTATAAGATTCGCTGAGCGTGGTATCACTTGAGCGTAATACTTTTAAGTGTTTGGCAAAAAAAAGTGCCGCGTTGCAACTCCAATAAGCTTTCTACATTCTTTTCTGCTACGGGATAAAAAAAAAATGTTACAGTCTTCTTATTTACGTTGGGGAGCATACGATTGTTCTGTCAGCATCCAACGGAGGCATGCCATCAACGGTTGTGTTAATGACAGATCATATTTTGATTTAAGCCCTCACTGAGAACCGTAGCAGACCTAGCGACGGTTCAGGTCCTGAGAAAGCTGTCTGATATCCTTGCCTTGCAAGCTCTTGGCGATTTCATTTCTAGTTATGCCGTGATGGCCTGGAACCTAAACGAGATTCAAAGAATTTATTCTTCGGACTGCATTCACAGAGCTCTTGCATTCCTGGATGACTTTCGAAGTAGTTACGCATAGTGAAACTCAACCTGCGGCCCTCGGGCCGCATGTGGCCCGTCGGACCATTTTGGTTGGCTCACCTGCATTAGATTGAACCGTGATCGTTCTGAATTTGTTTATTAGTTAAAGTTGACTTGACTTGACTTTTCGGTCCTAGAAAACCAACGCTAGTTCCGAGCGAAAAGTACATAGACCTTCATCGTCATCACCATCGTCGCCAAACACACACTTTTTTTCAACTCATTATAATAATAAATAAAATTGAACTTTAAAATTAAAATTTTGTACTGCGTTTTTTTTTATGATTTTTCTCGTTTAATTTTTTTAAGACGTTATAAAGTTGGAAATGCTTGACGATTACAGTTTTAATACTAAAAACAAAGTAAGAGGTGTCATAACCAGCAGGTTTGAGGTTTATTCGTAGACCCAGTTCTCAGTTACTGGAGTCCATGAGACCAATTCCTTCTCATTGAACCACAGAGCAATTTCCTTGTTTGCCGATTCAACAGCATCGGAACCATGCAGAATATTGCGTCCAACTTGGATGCAGAAGTCTCCGCGAATTGTTCCTGGCAGAGAGTCAGCTGGGTTCGTGGCACCCAACATCTAGTGACCAGTCTTTACGACATTCAAACCTTCCCACACACACCATTGGAACTACTGGGCCAGAGCTCATGTAATTAACCAAACCGGGGAAGAATGGGCGACCAGCTAAGTCAGAGTAGTGCTTCTCTAACAATTCATTCGAAGCACACATGAATTTCATGGCGACGAATTTGAAGCCCTTCTGTTCGAAATGCTCGATGATCTTGCCGACGAGTCGGCGCTGGGCCGCATCAGGCTTGACCATGATAAAAGTACGTTCCTTATTTGCTGCCATTGCAGTTGAGAACAACGAGAAGATTTTTTTATTATCTAACACCTAATTTTTTTTTATTACGGCGGCACACACGTTTACACGTGTTTGTGGCCCTCATAAAGGAAAGGTTAAGTACGGCTGAGTTAGAGGGTTGAGAAGGGCTTAAAGCACAGCTTGGCTGTTGCTGTAGGCGCAAATACTTCTTCATATCCAGCCACTCTTTCTAACGTGACTCGTAGCCATTTGGATAGCATACACTTTCGCTTTGAAGACAGACGCGCATTTGACTAATGAAACGTGCAGTCGTATCTCGTATGTCAGCCTCAGCAATCTCCACAAAGGCACCAGTGCAGCGCCAGATCCATCATCGGTTTCGGAACCCTCAGTGAAGATCCGATAACAATCCGTTTTTGATTCGGATTCTAGAGTGAACTAGTCCTTAACCGAAGGAAAGTTGGCTTGATACTTGGGATTATTATACGACTGCATATCCATTACACGTCTGTCAAAATAAAAATTTCTTTGAGCATCCGAAAAATTGTTCTCTAATTCTTTAACCTTTTCTAGAAACGAGTAAGAAAAGCTTTCTTTGTCAATAGCCGCGTTTTATTATCACAATGATCCAATCCGGATCAGATCTTGATAATAAAACAGCTTTAGATCATCATATTTCCAGTTGGAAGCTGTGAGAGACTGGCTCTCTCAACTGACATTTCAAAAGAGTTGCAGAGTTGCCCTACGAACTTTTTTTTCAATGGTTAATTTTTTGTTCTTTTTTTTAGGGAAAAATGATATTCATCCACTTTGTCAAATATATATGTTTTGCACTAATTCTTATTAATTTCACGAATATATGTTTTGTTTCGTAAAACTTTTTCATTATGTCATGTATTATACAAAAATGAATAAATGTGAAGTTTCTCGATATCTATCTAAAATATATTTCATTTCACACAGATAAAAATGTTCATGTGGCAATACTGTTGTTATTGGAAATATTGGAAATGAAACCAACGTTTCAATGGAAAGTCTCCTCTTGTGTGAAATAGAAGAACTAATTTTTAGATCACAAAAATAGATCCAACTAAAAAGCAGGATTTCGCTTTGTTGTTGTAACGCTAATAAACCCATGATCTGATCCGGATCAGATCAATAATAAAACGCGGCTAATATTAGTTTGTCAAAACATCGCTAACAGCTAAACCAGTCCGGAAGAGTCAAAAACACACTCTCTGACTTAAATAGAAGATTTTTTTTTAAAGATATCAACAACGGCAAGAAATCTAATTTGTTGGTTTTGCTATATCAAGTTTACAGATGAATATTATTTCATTATTTGGAAGAGCTAGAAGGCTCCACAAAGTCGAAAAGTCTGCCCTTTCATTTAAGTTAGTAAAGATAAGCTGAATTGAGAGTGTACCACAAGCCTCTGTGGACCCCATCTATTAGACACATTGTTCATTAGGAGGAACTGCTTTTGGGGATATTTGAAGAAAAATAGATTCAATAAATTCATCTATTAATAGATTTCAACTATTTTAAGTATCTCGTTTTTTCAACTTCTTAATTGCCATTAATATAAAAAAAAAATTGTCAAAAGGCATATTAGACTACCGTGAGCTCATCACAATTAAAAATCTCATTTATCAATGTAAAATAATGTCAATTTGCTTCGCTTAACATTTAAACAAAGCACACAAATCGCCTTCGAATAAAGACCATGTTTCCAGAGAGCCTCCAATAAAGTTTTTGTTCTAAAAAATGATTTTTTTTTCTACTGTATGCATTGCAAATTATGAATATGAAACGACATTAAGACTACAGATGTCGAAGTCAAAGAAGAATAAGATAAAACGTTCTTGTTCAAAATGCCTTGAACAGGTCGTGCATCCTAATTATAACTACCAAGCTATTTTTCAAGCAAGCAAAAGCTATTATTACTTCTCTAGCTAAATAGAAAAGATCAAAGAAGGAAACCATTTAAATTGTGTGTACGTAGCATATTGTTTTGTGATTTCATTATACAAATCACGTTATCATCTTCAAAGGAAAGGCCCTACATTCTACACATAAATAAAAAAGAAAACGTATTTCGGGTTGTATTTTTCGTTTCCTTTTTTAATTTTCTAAAAGCTCGCGTTTGTTGAATCCTGAATACCAAACAAAATGCAAGAGATAAAACGTACGCACGCACGTGTGTGGCTAAATGAAATATTCAAGCCAAATCTGTAGAACTTTCGCAAAGTGGAAATTGAACTTACCAAAAACAAAAAAAAAAAACAAACATAAAAAAAAGTCGCCGAAAAAGAAAACATCGTTTTTTTTGTTTGTCGGTCGATGCCTTTCAAGAAAATGAAAATAATCCTCTTAGAGGTTATAACTCTGTAGTCAACATGAGATCCTTTTTATTGCATCTTTTGTCCAGAGTCCAAAAAATACCAATAAAAAAAATAAAAAAAAAAACAGACAAACAAAGGAAAAGCAAAATAAAAACAACAGCAAAAGTTGTGTTCTTATGCTAAGTACCAACTCTTCGGCAATCATTAAAAAGGGAATTGATTTCTGAATAAAGAAGTACCTTTCAAAGGTCAAAGAGATTTAAAAGGTTTTATAAACTTTTGTGAAATAATTTAATTTCCACTCACTCTCTCTCTGCTTAAGCAAAGAGGGATAGTAATTCATCATTGTATTCGTTTCCATGTTTATAACAAAGGATGGAGCTTAGGGCAGAATTATTATTCAATGTAATGCATAATCCTTAAATTAATTTCCCACTAAATCATTTATGCCGAAAGTAACTGGAATTGGATTTCATTTAAATAATGTAGGTATAAGTATCGCAAGGACGGTATCAAATTTAAAATGAAACTTTTAGGAAACTGCTTTGTAGGTTACTATAAATATAAATAGCCTCTGGTTGTACTTACGCTGAACCATGAAGGATATTAGTCTCTACTTTCACTTTCCACAGATATTTTCAGCATCATAACGTAGATAAAGCCTTTAAGTCTTTCATAAGATTACAAGTAAAAACGAAATTATGTTTTTTTTTTCTTACTTTAAAAGGTCAAAGCTTAATCACTTACACCCGTATTATTTAAAACATGGATTACAGTTATCTGTAATCCATGCTGGCTTAAGTTGCTTTTCGTCTTTCTCGCGATATGGCAAGAAAGTCAACAAAAACACAGCAAAGCCTAAGATTTTGAATATTGGTTCCAATTAAAAAAAGGCGTTTAAACCACCTATTTTTAGTAATTGAAAAGGTTCAAAGAAGAACATTTTTCTTACGAGCTTAGAGGTAGAAGAGTATCAACCAACAGATAAAAACTTAGTTTGAACAAAGCTTACATGCGATTAAAAAAAGAAATTAGAAAAATTTTCCGACAAACAAATATCCATGATTCTTAAGAATTGGGGAATAAAGGATAGACAAGTCCATGGCAAATAACTCAAAGAATATCAATTCCTCTAGAGATGCAATTTCATCAGGAAACAAGAAAGATACAATTTTAACTAAAAACATTTATTCAATTTGACAACTTCTCGGCATTAAGAATTCTTAGATTTATTTGCCATCGATTGGTACAGCACTTGCTCTTCAATCATAGAGAAAACGTGCATATTAATCGAATTCAATCTTTTCTGGTCCCTATAACTCGGTCTTTAGCTGACCAAAAGAGAATGAGCCTGGCATCTGCTTCTACTATATACAAAACATAAATAGGGCGGCGCACAATGGACGCAGAGCCCTGGAGTCACAACCATGCCTTGTGTCTTATGAAGGAGTAGAGGGGACCTTCAGTCTTCTGCTGATTCCGAGCAGCTTATCGGGAAAACACTTTTCGTGGCAATGAGGTTTCTATGGAAGGACTTGCAAGTGAAAAATAATTTTTTGTTTTCAGTTGGGATTCACGAACCTCCCGCGTAACAGCCAGACATGCTAGAAGGGTTAACAACGGGTACCACTTCAAATTCTGATAAACACAAAAGAACTAATATAATGATAGTGGCTCTAGGTAAGGTTGTATGAGGGTGCAGCAGCGAGCGGCAACACCTCATTCGGATCTCAAGGATCCATTGTGCATCCCAGATAATAGAAGATGAGGAGGTAGTGGGAGGGTGATAGGTAGCAGAGGATAGGGTTGCTGACTGGCTTCCGTTAAGTGCCTTGAATGAATTTTAGGATGTTCTTCAGTGGCAGGCTAGAAATGTCGCCAAGTTCGTCAAAGAAAGATTTTTCGAGAACTTTTTTTCTATTGTGAGCCAAGATAGGGCGGGCACTCACAGAGGGAGTGGACAGACAGAGTCGAGGCCTGCTAAGTTGGAGTAGAATTTTTGATCTTTTTTTCGTGGAAATATCTGGTCATAAGTTTCGGGAATCCTGACATGTTTCTAAAGATAACCACCTGTTATTTGCAGTTCCTAGGAATTTTCGTTAAATTTTAATTTTTTGTTTCTCTAGTGGCTTGAAATTTGAGGTGTTTTTTGATGGATTCGAGAGCTCACCCAATTGTGTCCTGGAATCCAAACTTAAGTAAGAATTTCAAAATGGTAAGAGCTTCTTTTTCAATCAGCGGAGTAGGGCCGATATATGTACTAAAATAGAGTAACACAACAGAGCGAAGAGCCCCAGGGCCTAGCGCATTTCTCACAACAATGCATTTTGTAGGTAATGGAGGGGACCTTCAATTTTCTGTGAGTTCCGAAAAATTAATCGAGAAAGCGCGGTTTACTATAGGAGGACTTATCAATTTCTCGCGAAAGGCGATACCCGTGGAAAAACATTTTTGCCTCTGTTGGGATTCGAACCACGAATCTCTGGGTTAACAGGCAGACAAGCAAACCATTACGCCACTGGTACCATGACGTATCTATTAGATTGAGGAAATTATGGATCAAATTCTGAATGTGAGGATCATGGAAGAAATCATGCTTTTATATATGCTGGCAACGAAACGCCAGTGGTATGGGTTTTTCAGCAGGACAATGACCCAAAGCTTTAGAATAGAACGGCACCCACGGTAACATGATTTTATTCCAATTGAAAATTTGTGCTGTGATTTTAAAAACCCAGTTTCTCAATCGAAGCCCCCAGAAATTCGTAGATTTGAGCTACAGTTCGTGATGCGTGCCCGTCGAAAGATGCCAACATCAATTCGGTAAGCCTGGTTGTAAAACTGTTATTTCAAACAAGGGTCATGCAACATACAAAGTATTATCTAATGTAAAATTTAACATTTTGAAACTGAATGGCAAAAGTAAATAAAATTGAGTTCCATGAACTGCATAAGATTTTGACAGTAGCTTTGTCATTAGCCGAGTTCACACTACACAATTAGTCAGACAGACTTCGATTGACAAATGTTGGATGGCGGATGTAGTTTGCGTTCAGACTTATCAAACTTGTCGTCCAACCTTATGTCATACATTCCCCCACTCCGTCCAACTTCTAAATCTTCAAAAATATTTGAAAACCATCCAACAAGTTGGTCAAACGGTCGTCTGAGGGTTCACATTATCCAACATTGGTCGTTCAAACTAAAGTCTGTCCAACTAATTGTGCAGTGTGAACTCCACTTTTGAATAATTAGATAATATAGAAGCTGACAACCGACCTACACGACTTTCCCAAACACGGCATAAGAAACTTGTTACCTAGCAACAGTCACCCTTTTTATTATTACTTATGTTTTTGTCTCTACTTTGCTAATTTTATACACAAACCATTTAATTATTCAATAACTGTGTGTTTACAAAATTTTTTCGCCGCAGAAATTTTTCATACAAAAAAAAACTTTTAAAAAAAGTAGATTTTCAAAAATGCATAAAAATTTAAAAAAAAAAACGCTAGGGTGGATTAAGCAGTTTATTATAGATTCACTCGCGTGGTTCCAGTTCCTGCAAGAAAACGGGGATAAAATACAACATTTGTTACTGTTACAGTGATTTAGGTTTGAAGTCCATACAAAAGCTGAAATGGAGTGTGTTCGTCCTCTACACCTTAATCCAAACGCCATAGGCGTTGCTGGTTTATGTTCAGTGGCATAATGTTTGCCGACTTCGAGTTGCAGAAGCATTTCTGGCAATTTCAATAGATTTCAAAATTCCTCAGCATAGCTGACACAGCATCATTTTGGTTGGTAATGGAATCAAAAAACGTCTAAGTAATAAATTCGCTAGCTGCGTTATTTTGAGTGTGAAAATTAATTTCAGTGACTTCAGCGGCATTTTCAGTCAACGTCTGCTCAAACAAACTTGATTTTTGTAAATTCGAGCAATGCTATGGAACACCATATCCAAAACTTTACCCATTATATCAATAAAATGACAGGGAGGGTATACATTAATACAGGCGTTCTGTTCTTATACTAACTTGACTCTACCATCTAAATCATGCTCCGGCTTAGGCATCAGCTCCGTGACGTACGAGCGATTTGCGTTCGCTTTGAATTAACATTTTAATTTTGTTGTTGTTTTTAACTGTCAAAGCGAGAAAAAGTTCAACCAAACTGAACTTTTTGCTATGATTTGGAGTGACATTACGCTGTCTTTTGCACTAACCAACGTATCGTCGAGGTCAAGATTGTGATAGGATGTACTGACTTCCAATTATAAACATCACCTGAAGTTTAACCAAAGCTAAAGCCGTATTGTGATTCAGGCATAGTTTCCATTTTTCGGGGCTTGGAATTTGTGTATGAAAAGCTGACGACACAATAAATACAAACTCCAGTCTCCATGTGCAGCATAATTATATAAAAGGATGTACATTGAAGCAAGAACATTTTTTAAATTACCCCACCACTTTTCCATCTCTTTTAAAAAATGCACACCTGGCCAGCATAGCACATTATTGAGCTCTTTACGACTTCGAAGGCATTTACATAGGCATGTTTGGTACTTGGGCTTATCACATTTCTTAGACGATGCGAAGGCGTCATTTTTTGATTCAATGAGCTTTGCTGTCGGAGATATTGTGAACGTCATGTGTGGTTTCATTATAAATCCAAGGTATTTGTACGTTTTCACCACCTCCATGTCCGAAATTTCCCAACGACCACTCCTTATTTTGTGTGCTTGTCCCATTGCTGAAGATCATGTCCTTTGGCTTTATTGGTATTTAAAATGATGCTCCAAGGTCCACATACATAATTCCTTAACGCTGGTGGCAGCAATATAAATTTCAATGTTGTCAGATCATCTAGGGAAAGCGATAACAGGAGTGGACTCAATAGATAATCTTGACTAGCCCCAGATGTTGTCTGAAACCACGAAGAACCTTCCTGGAACCGTCTTGGAATATTTTGGTGGATATTCTCAGACATCTAAGCTTGTTAATCACTTCACGAAATCAAATTCGGCTTTAAAAAAAAAAAAGAAAATACCAAAAATTAAAATTTTCTTCCCTATATAATATGATCTTTAAGTGAGCTTAAATGTGTAGTTTACTTTTGAATATCCTTTCCTGAAACTTGCTGGAAACTAGTTTTTCATATCTTCAATAGTTTTTAACTTTTTTTTGCTATTTTTCATATTTTTGCTTTTAAAATCTAATCCTAATCTGAATTTGAAAGAAAAACCCACTTTCAGTTATAAAAACGTAAGATTAGATTTTTTTTTTTTAAATTTGAAGCAGCTTGAATAGGTACTTACAATTTTCTGGAGCTTACATATTGACAACTTCACTACTCTCACTCCGACGCTCTTGGACATAATATAGTTTTTCTACATTTTTTTATTTAATTTAAAATAGACGAAGTTCATGCTTCTAAAGAAACAACACAGGAACTCGTTGCTGGCTCCTGTTTAACAGTCAAACTCTCCGTTATCACAAAACTTAGGATATTGTTTTGTAGGTTGGGTCATGTAAACGTTAGAATTAAGCTCAGCTTTAACAGAAAATCACTTACTGAACTTTCTTCACTTTACTCTCTTTTCTTTTGACGCCAGGACATAAGTAGAGTTAATATTAACTAAATTCGTTAAAGCATTCGAGAAGCTGTGCCATAAAATGTTGATAAAAAACTCTTAAGCTTTATGGTTCACCGAAATTCTAGAAACGTTAATCTACTTTTTTTTGGAAATTGGACGTTCTGGCGTTACTTTTTATTGCTTGCGATTATAGGTAGAGACTACCTATGATGTGCCTGGATCTTAACTTGCGTCAAGAAATCGAATTTTTCTCCATCTCTACAGAGCACCGAACTTGAACCGAACATTGCAAACGTGACTTGCACTGATAGTATTCATTATCTACGTGGATTTTTTTTTTATGAAACGCCCTTATACACATACATGTGTTCGTAGCTGCCAAAATATTTTGCACTGAAATAAAAGTGTCTAATGCTTGTGACACACATTTAGTATAGACACCACGGTATGAATATTATGACATCCAATAATTGCCAATTGTGAGGAAATCTCTCTGTTTTCGTTGAAGACACACGCTTGGCTGAGATTACCAAATCGTGGCATCTTTTCCAGATGTGTGTCAACGGTAGAAAAAAGAACAAAAAAAAAAAATCAATCTCCTTCCATTTTTTTTGGTTTTGTAATTTGCATAAGTAAATAAAAAGGAATAGAAAATTTAATTTAGAAATGTTTTTCAACTTTTGTAGGATGATTATTGCAAAAGGGTGGGAGTTGTGTGATCTCCTTGAGATCATGTTGCTCGTGACGAATGAAAAACGGTGAAAAAGAAGAAGAACATTGCAAAATACACTTTATCTTTTCGTTTTTGTTTGTAGACCATGAAGTTGGATGTGCTTCGTTTTTACTTCGAGCACCTAGGAAGTGTCTTAAACGGGGAATACAAGATACAATTATCGTATGCGACTTGGATCGCATACGATCGAGTTTGGTTTTGAGTTCAAGGTATTCGACATCGCGACATCGGTACAGCATCGGTTCACTTCATGAACACACACGATATACAATCATACCATGCGATGTACGATTATCGGTACGATAATATGTAATTGTATGGTGTATTCCCCGCTTTAAAGAGAGACAGTAGTACCTACATTTTCAGCGTTAAAGTGTTTCTGAATGAAAAAAGAAACAGGATTAGTACTGAAAGACTACTCACAATATCTTCGAACAATTACGGTCAGATATTAATACTCTTCTTAAGAACAATGGGAAGGAAATCTTGTTTCAGATTTTAGTTGTACTTTAAAATTGTGCTGTTTTTTCTATAAAACAAAACTACTCTAGCTATCTAGCGTTACGCTATCTTGAGCCAATTGAATGAGAAAATCAATACTTTGCAAAAAAAGGTTTTGTAATATTGGTACTACCTGACCCGCCCGGCGTAGTTTCCAAGTTTTCATTCCAGTGGAAAAATGGACATAATATATAGTATATGTTACTCAGGGGCATTGAAGCACTCTAATGGTCAAAGAACTTTCGGAATCGGTGCAGTAGAAAAATATTTTGAAAAAAGTTGCGAAAGTTGTAAGTAAAGCAAAGTAAAGTGAAATTAGTAAAATTGTATCTTATATGTACCTATATCATATGCCTTTATGAAAGCCGTTGAAAAAGCAGGAAATTGGTTCCATGATTGTTAGTTGATAAATTATAATATTTAGCTTAATGGAAGACCATTGGGAGCTATTATTATAAACTTGTGAAAAGTGGATTGTGAAGTATAGTGAAGATGGGGTTACATAAGGTGAGAAGCACCAGCACCCAGGATTAACATGCATATTGTACCAGATGACTAAACTTGCCAATATAAATGTCGCTGCTAAGATTTCATCTCAAAACATTTGTCATGTAAAACACTTGCAGCCTTATTTATAAACCCATAATAGGGAGTGAATAGCGCTATGTTTCTCTTATAATATCTCTGAACAGAAAAACCTATTTATAAAACTTTTTGAACGTAACATAGAGGTAGAATATGCTGAACGCGGATGGAGATAGAATAGAGACTGAATAGGTTTTTGTCATCGCTATTTTGAAATGACAGGGGAATGTTAGTACGCCGGCCGATACATAGATGGCTTTCAGGGACCGGTTTGTTTTCGATAGTGAAGTATACCTGGGTATGACAGCTCAATGTTATAGATTTCCTTTTTTGGTGGTTTTCTTACCCACCAGCTGTTAAATAGGTAGGATATACACAATACACATCATAACTATAATAGGCTTATAAATAAGAATTTATTCAACGTAGAATAGAGTGCTATTCACTTTTCATCTGTTTAGAGCTATTTTGGGAAATCTAATAAACACGGCTGTTGTCAATTAATTTCTTTTTTATTTAAATCGAGTAATCATTTGTTTTGACTCGTTATTTAACTTTCATAGAGGTTATGACTTTGAAAGTGTTTACATTCTTGCACTCTTAGTTTTTCTACGTCACTAAGATTATTTATCTTTTTTCTTTGCATTCTATTTTCAATCACACTGTATGCATTTGGTAACTTTTCTGCTGTCAGCAATAAAACAGTTATTTGTCTTTGGGATAAAATTGTATTTTTTCGTTCGTGCATTATCAGCAATAATATCATTTAATTTGTATTGTTTTCATTCACACCTTTTTTATGTTCATTACTTGTCAGCAATAATTCTTTAATGTTCAATTCAGTAACGTCATTTGATATTCGAAACTATAAATTATTTTCTTTTGTTTTTGTTTTCTTATGCACATTTGTAAATATGTAGAGTAAGCAATTTTTAGGTATAAATATTAAGTCAATCAGAAATAAAGCATGATTTTGAAATAACCAACCAAGACTTTTACACGAACCTTCAAGTGAGTCTGCTTGAAACCTCTTCATTATCATCTCAAGGTGTTATAGTGTTGCACTGTAACCACCCTTGCTAATCATAGTGATACACTGTGATCTAGCCTACATCATTCGGTAGAAGCACCGATTGAACATTTGGTGACCCCGACGTGATTATTGCTTCCCTCACCAGCAGTAAGAAGCAATTTTCGCTACCAAACGCGTTGCCAAGGCTATAACATTGGCATTTTAATTGAACGTATCTTAAAGCGTTGCCAGGGCTAAAACACTGGCAAAACTGCAACATTGAAATCTGCTCAATTCATTGAACTCATTGAAGACTAAAACTTCAGAGAGAGATCCAGAGACGACGCGACGATCCAAAAATTTAAACTATGGAGGATGAACTGGATATCTACACAAAGGGTGCCAGGCAGAAGGTCATCACCGATGAATTGCTGCGTTTGCAATCCAACATTGCAAAGGACGGACCGGAAAGGAAAACAGCAGAATATGCAAGGAAGCGGTTGGTGTTGATTGAAGATCTTTGGAGTGAGTTCGAAAAGAATCACAATGACATCGAGGAGGGGGGAAAACACGATACACCATACTTCCAGGGCGACACAGCTGGGAAGGTCAAGCAACTCTACCAATCGCTAACACAATACCTTCTGTCCGTGATGAAGGCTGGGACATCGGAAAAACAAGCTGAAAAAGAATCAGCAAAGGAAAACGTGATGAGGGCTGGGACATCGGAAGGACAAGCTGAAAAGGTATTCGCAAGGGAACATGGTGAAGCTACTTCTCATTCGCTAACCTCAACACCGAACCAGGACATCGACACAACAAAGGTCTTTCGAAGGCAAAGGGCAATCCTGCAGTCATTGAAGCGATTGCTGGAAAACATAGAGGAGAGCGCAGAAGAGTATTCAAACACGTGTTGCCGCCTAAAGATCGACCAAACAAAAGGCGTCTGGTCACAGATGGAGGAGGTTCATCAAAAAATTGCTGAGCTCCTAGAAGACCCAGAGAATGCAGGTTATGACATCGAAGAGTACTTCGCATTCGAGGACAGAGTCCAGAAAAATCTCCTCATGTTGTCAACCAAACTTGAAGGAGGCCGTCCTGATTCCCATCAAGCTGACACATTGAGGCAAACGGCAAAATTACCTAAAATAACCTTGCCAAGGTTTGACGGAAACTACCTGACCTGGAGGCAATACTGCGACTTGTTTACCGAATTGGTCCACAATCAAAAAATAGCCGATTGCCAAAAGTTGTTTTACCTAAAAACAACTCTGGAAGGTGAAGCAGAAAAACTGATACGCCACTTCCCCACCTCAGACGCCAACTACCACGCTGCTTGGAAGGTAGTTACTGAGCGGTTCGAAAACCCTCGGCTACTTGTTTCAGCACTTATCAATAAATTAATGGCGCAACCAACTTGTCATCAGGAAACAGCAAATCAAATAAAGGCATTGCACGACACTACAGTCGAATGCCTGCTGGGTCTTAAAAACCTAAAAATTGACATAGCAAACTGGGACCCACTCGTAATGAGTATTCTGATGAAAAAATTGGATCGGAATACTCTAACCCTTTGGGAGCAGTCCCTAAAACAGCCCAAGGAATTGCAGCCTTTGGATATATTTTTGAAGTTTTTGGAAACAAGGTTCCAGTCACTCGAAGCAATTGGAGGCAAGAGCAGCAAAAGAGACGAAGAAGAAAGAAGACGAGTCCATGGCTTCAAGGTGACAAGTTCTATAACCACCCAGAAGAAGGATTGCACATTGTGTAAGGCTCCACATCAATTATATGCGTGCCGTGCCTTCCTTGATCTAACACCATCGAACAGATTAAGTCACGTAAGAAACAACAAATTGTGTGTAAATTGTTTGAAGGATGGTCATACCTCCTATGATTGTCGTCACGGAAGCTGCTCAAAATGCTCAAAAAAACACAATACGTTGGTACATTTAACAAAGAGGGAGCTGCCGAACTCTAATAACCACAGTATTGGGCAACCAATTCAAGAATCCACCAACAAAAACACAACACTAGCAGCTGCAGGAATAAACAAGAAGGAGAGTTATGTATTTCTCAGCACAGTCATCGTGAACTTAGAGGGACAAGACGGTTCAACCATCAACTGCCGTGCGGTGTTGGACTCTGGGTCACAGATAAGTATCATCACAGAAAGAATGATACGAAGGCTTAAGATACCACTGTCCTTCAAGCCTATGATCATCCAAGGTGTCGGAAGCTGCAAAAGAGGTGCCCAGAAAAGGGCAAACATTAGTCTTAGGTCTAAAACTACCGATTTTACCGCCAGGCTTGAGGCCATAGTTTTGCCTCAAATCATATCACCTCAGCCAACACAAGCGTTCGATGTTTCAACGTGGAAAATTCCAGGAAATGTCAAACTAGCAGACTCTCAATTTAATAAGCCTGACCACATTGATCTCCTTATAGGAGCCGAGTTGTTCCATCAATTACTCTGCGTTGGGCAGATTAAACTTGGAAGCAATCTACCACTTCTACAAAACACATTATTGGGGTGGATAGTGACCGGAAGGGTGAAGGCTGGGTCAACAACAACTACAACATGTGGAATATTCGCTGAAGAATCTTCTCTCGAAAATGCAATTACCAAGTTCTGGCAAACCGAAGAACTCCCGTGCTCCAACTCAAAGCGAACCATCGCAGAAGAGAAATGTGAAGAATATTTCAATCAGTCAACATCAAGAAATACGAGCGGAAGATTCATTGTCAGCTTACCCTTCGCTGACGATCCAACTAAATTAGGGTCATCAAGTGACATAGCTCTCAATCGATTTCATGCCTTGGAGCGCAGGCTGAACCGTCATCCAGAATTACAGAAACAGTACACTGAATTTATGAACGAGTACATCCAGCTGGGGCACATGACGGAAATAGATTTCAAAACAGTGTCTACACCACACTACTTCTTGCCTCATCATTGTGTTCTTAAACCAGACAGTAGCAGCACAAAACTAAGAGTGGTATTTGACGCCTCTGCAAAGACATCATCTAATACTTCGTTAAATGACATCTTGTATGCCGGACCAACAATCCAAGATGACCTGTTTACGATTCTATTACGTTATAGATTGCCCCGATTTGTAATCAAGGCTGACATTCAAAAGATGTATCGCCAAATTCTCGTACGTGAAGAAGACCTACACTTCCAACTTATATGGTGGCGCTCCCATCAGAATCAACCAATCAAATGTTATAAGCTTCAAACTGTCACATATGGAACTACGTCAGCTCCTTATCTTGCGACAAGGTGCCTCCAAGCATTGGCTAAAGAATACAATACGAAGTACCCCCTAGGCTCACAAGTATTGCAGAAGGACTTCTATGTTGATGACGTCATGACAGGGGCTGATAGCATGATCGAAGCAAAGGAAATTCAGACTCAATTGTCAGCATTGCTGCGCGAGGGAGGGTTCCAGTTAAAAAAATGGTGCTCCAACAAACAACAATTACTCGCAAACGTCCCATTAGAAGACCAAGAGATTTCACTCAGCGACGATCGTAACGAAAGCAGTGTCAAAACCCTTGGGTTAATGTGGCGACCAAAATCCGACATATTTTGCATTAAAACAAATTATCGAACATCAAAAAGATTTACCAAAAGATCTGTGGCCTCAGATATAGCACGTCTTTTTGACCCTCTCGGCATAGTCGCTCCAGTGGTAGTTGTCGCAAAACTTTTCCTCCAAGAACTGTGGGAGCTTAAATACGACTGGGATGCTGCCTTACCAGAAGAAATGCACACCAGATGGGATAAATACTACAAAGGTCTCCGAGAACTAGATACATTCCAAATTCCTAGACACGTCTTCAGTCATCACATTCCATCATCAGTGCAAATCCATACATTTGCAGACGCATCAGAAAGGGCCTACGGAGCTGCTGTATTCATCAGATCCCTCAATAAAGAAGGTACAGTCATAGTGCGGCTGTTATGCTCAAAATCTCGAGTCGCACCAACTACCAAAACAGCATCAGGTATGAGATCAATGACAATACCTCGTCTAGAATTGTGTGCGGCACTGTTAGCTGCCGAACTATCACAACGAGTAAAGGGAGACCTAAACTTGGGCAATACTAGTAGCTTTCTGTGGTCTGACTCTCAAATTGTATTGAGTTGGATCAATTCAAGTGCAGACTCCTTTCAGACTTTTGTTGGACGTCGAGTGGCCAAGATCCAATCACACACGAGCGCTGATAATTGGAGATATGTAAGATCATCAGAAAATCCGGCAGATGTCTTATCAAGAGGCATATCCCCAGAAAAATTGCAGGATCATACATTATGGAAATTTGGTCCTCGGTTTTTACATGGTTCAGAAGCAATTTGGCCACCACCATTTAAAAACAGTAAAACGTGGTCAGATGAAAGGAAGAACGCTGCCTTGGTAACCAGTAAAGTTGACACTCAAAAACACGATATTTTCGAAGGAATCAGACATTCCAATTCCTTCCCTAAGCTCAAGACAATAATGGCATACTGCTTTCGATTTACAAGTCTCGTCAAGTCAGGTAAATTAAAGGAGTCGCTAAATTCAGTGAGGCAGAACCAAAAAAGGAACAAATCTGCATGGCCAATAACAACTTCAGAACTAGAGACTTCTTTGCAATTCCTCGTCAAGGAAATTCAATTCCACGGCTTTTATAAAGACATTTGTTTCCTCAAGGCAAATAAGGAGCTGGAAAAGGATAGTCCACTGAAGGGCCTAGCTGTATTTTTAGACGCGGACGATATTCTACGTGTTGGAGGTAGACTTCAAGAGTCATCATTATCTTACGATAGCAAGCATCCGATCCTGTTACCATATTCACATCCATACGTTGAAATGATCATGACAGACTTGCACATTCAAAACAATCATATTGGGCCTCAAGGTCTTCTAGCAATCACGAGACAGCGATTTTGGCCGATAAAGGGCAAAAACATTGCACGTTCCATCACTCAACATTGCACTTTTTGCATCAGAGCAAAACCACATATGTATTCCCAGATGATGGGAAATTTGCCAGGCACAAGAGTGCAACCAGCACGTCCTTTCATTAATACTGGTGTGGACTTTTGCGGCCCATTATGGGTTCACTACCGCACAAGAGGAAGTCGTCCACAAAAATGCTATCTATCAATGTTTTGCTGCTTCGCGACAAAGGCTGTCCATATCGAAGTTGTTAGCGACTTGACAACTGAAGCTTTTTTGGGAGCCTTACGAAGATTTATGAGTCGGCGTGGACACGTAAAAAATCTGTATTGCGATAATGCCACGAATTTCGTTGGCGCCAAAAATCAACTAGAAGAACTAAAAACAAATATATACTCAGCACAGGCGCAAACTAAAATCGCAACTTCGTGCAGTTCAAAGGGTATTGATTTCCACTTTATTCCTCCCCGAGCACCACATTTCGGAGGATTGTGGGAGGCCGCAGTCAAGTCCGCCAAACGTCTTTTACAATGCAAATTGGCTAACGCTTCACTAACCTACGAAGAACTTTGCACAATCACAGCAGAAGTTGAAGCGATTCTTAATTCACGACCCTTGACAGCAATGTCCAACGATCCAAGTGATCTGAATGCATTAACACCTAGTCATTTTCTGATTGGGGAGTCACTAAGGGCAACCATTGATACCAAGGCTGAACCAGTACGTGGGAGCCTACTGACTAGGTGGAAATTAGTAGCACACATAAAACGAGAATTCTGGAATCGATGGTCTCTGGAATACCTTAACGAGCTTCAATATCGAACAAAGTGGAAAAAACAATCAAACAATATCAAAATTGGTACCATTGTTATCATGAAAGAAGACAATACGCCAACAATGAAATGGCCACTTGGCAGAATCGAGCATATCCACGTCGGAAAGGACGGCTTGGTACGTGTCGCTGACGTGCGAACTAAATCTGGCATGTTGAGGCGCCCCATACATAAGCTTGCCCCCCTCATAGAAAATGATGAAGTCGAGTTGAATCCGCCATCAACAGATCGAAAACGGAGAAGCGATAGATCCACTCCTGATGAAACAACAACGTCAAAGGCAGCGAGAAATTCTACAAATCTTAATCCGCTTACTACGATGCTTTTGATTGGTCTTCTTTTACCAGCAGTATTGACAAGTGACATTGAAGTACCCAAGTGGCACAGTTAGTGGCAATTAAGTCATAGTGACTCCCTTGTTACTGATTGACTGTAACAAAGTGATTGCAAATGAGTCCTGATGACTAATTTGTTACCAAAAAAGCGAGAGAATCGTCCAGTTTTGTTACTAAATTTTGGTTGCAAATAAGTAAAGCTGGGAACTTATTTGTTACCTCTTAAGTAACAATAGTGTAACATTGCTACTTAATTGTTCCTTTATTTGGCAGGTAACTGTTAGGTTTTTTTTTCTCTATTGTTACTAAAGCTAGTAAAGAGAAAAAATTGGAGCGCAGTAAGCACACGTACCATATTGTTACTAACATCTATGCAAATAATTTTTTGTTACTTAATTGAAACAAAAAGCTCATAGGTTTTATTATTTAATTGTAACAAAAGAATAACAAAAATTATAATGAGAACTTTTTCCAGTTTTCTCTTTACATATGTTAGAATTAATAAAGTGGCTAATACTGTCAATGGTTATTTTGTCTGGGATAATTATTATTATTATAGTTCGAATTTCGGTTAAATAACAGCATTATTTTCAAAACGCTCGCAATTGTTTCACGAAGTATGACTTTCTACCCCTTGTAAAATTCAAGCGCCTTTCAAATAACTTCAAATTATTTTTTTTTTTTAAATATCTAAAATGTTTGTTTCTTATTTTACTTTGAAATTAAGCAGTTTTTTTTATTTCTATCAACAGCTTAGTAGCTTTGAGTCGAAATAAGTATTTCTTAAATAAGTCATTTGAAGAAATTTTGATAATATACGGTTATTTATTCATTAAAAATTATAATTTCATAAGAAATATGGCCGGCGATGAATAACTTATATGTTACATAATAGTAACCGTTTTGTTACTTCCATTATGTTTAATACACTTGAAAATATCGTAGCGCCAACTACAATATTGATGATGTGATCAGAGCTGTCGCTTATTTTTAAGAGTAGTTTTAGTATTTTGGAAGTACATTAAATGTACATATGTATCAAATAAATGAAGATTTAAAGAATTGTAGCCAATTATCGGTTATTATTTTAAAAAAACTTGTAGATATATTTAGGTATGTCCAAATAACCAATATGCTGATTTATAAAAATTAAAATTAAAATTAAAAAAATGTATTTCACTTAAACCTAACAATGCGATTAAACGTATAAGACAAACAAATAAAAAGCAGCATTTTTTTAAAAAATTTCGCTCCCAAAAAATGGGGTTTATAGGAGATTACTTTCTTATTACTTTCCCATACTTCCACAAAAGAAAAAACTACTTTTGATATTGTTAGAGATAGCGACTTCGTCATGTGGCACGTGCATTAGCCACACCGCTTTACATAGTGACCTCACGGTCGCTAATTATAACAAGAAAAAGGGTCACTGTGAAAAAAACAATGTTAACTATGTTTCCTTTTGCTTTCTTTCCTTATAGTACCTTTAATCCTCCTAAAAGTGTTAGAAGCTATTTTGCTACTTTAATTTCTAACTGACACCTCTGGGTTTTGATATACATTGACATTAAATTCAAATTTAACTGACTGGCTACTGTATTGTAACCTTCTTTCTTAGAATCGAAGCAACAAAAAGGTATGTGGTTACTCTTTTGTTACAAAAAATGCTTCATTTGAATTGTTACTGGTTTGTTACTTGTTTGTTACTATAATGTTACTTGTCAGTTCTCTCTTTTCTAAAGAGAACTAAAATTGTGTTTGTTACTGTCTTGTTATCGCGTTGTTACTAGCTTGTTACTAAATGAAGTAACAAAGAAGTGTTTGGTTACAACATTGCAACAACTTTTTCGCGAACTGTCATATTTGCGAAACATTATTTTTGTATTCGTTCGGTGACCGTGGCTTTCAGTTGTGTTATGTTATTGCAAAGGAATTGGGAAACATTTTTTATGTCGCTTGCAGACCATTTAGCATTGAAATTGTTCAGTGATCCTGTTTTCCACCCCTGCAAAAATCTTTTCGTGATACCCAAATCTATTAAGTGCAGGGAGTCCCCAATGGGAAAATCGTTGATCATATCCAAGCCACTTATATTTTCAATAATGGTTCGGTATTTATGGTGACCTTCGTATACACCAGAACGAAACTCGGCATCTGTTCTCAAAGCAGCATCAATTTCAGGGAACACCATTGTACACGCAGTATAGTTGTATTCTCCCTCTGTTATGCATTTAAGACAAGAGTTGTACCCATTATGACTGATGACACCTTAAATATTTTAGGTAGAAATATTAATTTATTATTCTATGCAATCAACGTCGTTATGTTATGTACCTCGCAACAATGCTCGAGCTGACGTGTCACATATAAAACACCGAATCTTAAAAAGCATTGTTCTTCCATCACTTAATCTTAGTCCATCGTGTAAAATACTATTGAGCTCATCTACAAATTGATGGAGAAATTCATTCACATTCACTGGCTTACCTAAAGAAAACAAAAAGTGTTTTTCAGAGACAATTGGGAATAAAAAGTTTTTACTTACTTTTGACACAGTAAATACCAACTACTAAAGGTTGTATATAAGTTCTTAACTCATGAATGGAAACTAATATTGGCCAAAAATTAACCAAGGAGCTATTGAAAAGTGGAAGACCATCAATGTTTACATTTAATGAAAAGCACTTGTTCACATTGTATGAAAATTTAATAAGCCCATCTTGAAGACATTTTTTCAATCCATAGTGCCAATACGTATTATTTGTGCCTTCGAAATTGCTAATTTTGGTGTAGCGAGGAGTTTGAATTAGAGCGCGGGCATCACTTGGCAGGCTTATTGCATTTGGATGATAGGTTTTTAATAACTCGAGAAGTGAATTCATAGAACTTCGAGTAATATGAGCGTCACAGACCAATTTGATAAAGCTGATTGGAAAGATCCTATAGAATCAAGTCCGCTTATGTCGTGTTGTTCGTCATTGGTAAAGCTATTAAATATTTTGGCTGGAACATAGACATTTTCCTCTGCATTTCTAGAACGATTGATGGGTATTTCAAGACCGCCTGGCACATTTGCTGTTTTAAGTTGACCTCTTGCATTACTTTTGTAGTGTAAATGAATGGATTTCTTCTTTTTCCAGAAACTACCATTTCTTTTCACTTTTTTCAATAACTCTTCAAATTTTTTTTTAAATTTAATCGGTGCCATGAAAAATATAATACTTGGAAAAGGTTTCAATTCGATATTGTAAGGTAGATGTCAAAATTGATAAATTGAAACCTGGGTGTTACTTAATAGTTACTCAAGTTCTATTTTGAAAAAGAAAGAATTTGAAACGTCAAAATGAAAGTAACAAAGTAGTTGCAATTCGGTTGTATGTTAAACACATGCTAGAACTAGTAACAGTGAAACTCGGGTGCTATGCTACTTCTATGTTACACTAACATTTTTTAGTCGCAGAACTTTGTTCTATATACCTTTATGTTACTCATATTTTTTCTTGTTTTCCCTAAAGGTTTTCAAAAACCTCCTAGTTACCTATATGATACTGAGTTGGTTTTTGAAAACAATAGTGTTACCTTTATGTTACCCATTTGGTTACACTTTTATAACAAAACTCAGATCTGTGCCACTCGGGTAACAACTTTCAACAACACTTCACCAGGAATGCATTTTCACCGACACGGAACAATCAGCCTGATTCATAACAAATGGAACATCATAGTATTCTACAACCTCGAGCCTTACCGAATGGAATTTGAAGCTTTGGAAAATACAACTACAATACTTAACCACATTTGTAAAAAACTATCCGGTAACGAACTGTGTCTTCAAATGGTTCACCAGTTTCAAGTCATCAAAAACGAGCTCAATGAAGACAACCTGATCGGAACTACCAAATTATCTATAAGAAGGAGACGAGGCGCCGTCGATGTTGTTGGAAATATAGCAAACTCACCTTTTGGAGTCCTCGACTCTAAATATGCTGAAGATATATCTCAAAAATTTAAAGGCATCGAATTAAACGAAGACCATCTTATGAGACTACTAAAAAATCATACCTCCATCGTAGATTCCACTATCAACATTGTTAGATTGAGTCAAGAAGATTCAATCAAAAGAAAACAAGCACTTGACCAACAACTTAGTCAATTGTTCAACAGTTTAAGCAATGTCACTGAAGAATTGTACCAAACTAAAATGAAGGAATTATTTTTATCATGGTGCACGCATGCAACACTAGTTATCATCAACATTCAGAGAATGCAGACAGCTATAGCAGACGTTCTGACTGACACGCACCGTGGACGAGTAAATCATCTTTTAATCACTCATCAACAACTCGTAACCGAAGTAGCAAAAATAAGAAATCATCTTCCTCCAGGTCTTCGCATCGCCGTAGAACCCGATCAAATTTTACAACTCTACAACCTAATGAATGTGGAGGGTCACATCAGTTCAAATTACATAACTTTCAAAATAGAAGTACCATTACTCAGCTTAGAGGAATTTTCAATTTACAAGCTTATTCCCATTCCGGCACCAGCTAATAATACTTACATGATTATTCAACCCTCAACTGACATGCTAGCAGTAAGTGCTCATCATGACCAATATTATCCAATCACTGAAGGTGAACTTTCAAAATGTTCAACGCTCAATGGAAATCATCATTTATGTATGCAAACTCACCCGGTGTATCAATCTGGAACCAATTTGAGTATGTGCGAGATGAATTTACTCAACAATAACTCAGAGATTTCCACCTGTGAACTGAAATTTGTCAAGGCGGAATCAGTATGGACGAAACTTCCTGACACAAATCAATGGATATTTTCATTAAACAAAGAAGCTGTGCTTAATGTTGTTTGTAATCATCAAACCTCATTTTTAGCATTGAAAGGAAGTGGGCTATTGAAACTTCAGCCCAATTGCGTAGCCAAAGACAAGCACTTAACACTTCAAGGCCAACAAAGTTATTCATCAACGGTTCAAGCCTCATACACCAGGATTACTAACAATAATATACACAGTGAAGACGTAATTCGCCTAGCCTCTCCTCAGTACAACATGTTTAACCTCAGTTCATTCAGTCTTGAGCTAAATAAACTTCGAGAACAAATTAAACTTCAACAGCTTGAGCTTCCTACTACAATCAGTCTTCATAACACTCCTCATGTTGTTTCGAGTTCAGTTGGATTAATTATCATTTTCATAGCACTTATCTTCTTTATTTACAAGAAAATAAAGGGACGACAGAAGCCCCCTCATCCAGTTCCGTCTCCGCGGACAACCAACTCATCAAGTTGTACCATATCCATCTAGAAACTGACCTTCTGATGAAGCCTGGGATCATCAGCGCGGGGCAGGATGTTTACATTCTTGCACTCTTAGTTTTTCTACGTCACTAAGATTATTTATCTTTTTTCTTTGCATTCTATTTTCAATCACACTGTATGCATTTGGTAACTTTTCTGCTGTCAGCAATAAAACAGTTATTTGTCTTTGGGATAAAATTGTATTTTTTCGTTCGTGCATTATCAGCAATAATATCATTTAATTTGTATTGTTTTCATTCACACCTTTTTTATGTTCATTACTTGTCAGCAATAATTCTTTAATGTTCAATTCAGTAACGTCATTTGATATTCGAAACTATAAATTATTTTCTTTTGTTTTTGTTTTCTTATGCACATTTGTAAATATGTAGAGTAAGCAATTTTTAGGTATAAATATTAAGTCAATCAGAAATAAAGCATGATTTTGAAATAACCAACCAAGACTTTTACACGAACCTTCAAGTGAGTCTGCTTGAAACCTCTTCATTATCATCTCAAGGTGTTATAGTGTTGCACTGTAACCACCCTTGCTAATCATAGTGATACACTGTGATCTAGCCTACATCATTCGGTAGAAGCACCGATTGAACAGAAAGTAAAGGAATGGAACTGTAAGCAAATAAAAATACCAATATCACAACAAATTCAGATTGGCTTTCATTTCAAAGTTAAGAAATATTAAAAACAAACAGTCAAACAGTTAATGGAAGAAGCTCCCAGTTATAACTCAGGGCCTAGCGCTTTTCTCACACCCATACCATGTGAGGGAATAAAAAGGACCTTCAATTTTCTGTCGATTTCAGACAGCTTCTCGAGAAAGCGATTTTCATGGCAATGCATTGTACTATCGGAGGACTTGCTAGTTACTTGCGAAGGCCTGTGCAAAAACATTTTTTGGTTTCTGTGGGGATTCGAACCACAAACCTCCGGCGTAACAGGTAGACATGCTAACCATTACCCCACTGGAACCACGCATTAGAGAGTTAGGGTAATAGATATAAGGTCCGCAATGACATTCGACCATCTCTTTTTTATGACAGAAACAAAACTAAACACTTTTGTAGACCATCTAGGTTAGGTTAAAGTCGCTCTCAGCTCGGCTAACACACTTAGGCCCTCACCACAGTAGATCTAATGTATCCTGATCCTCATGGAACCATTTTGAGCTTACTATGAAGAGGGAGAGACGCAGGGCGTCGATGTGAATAAGATCACTATGGTCATTTAAAAAACGCGAACCTAGGTGTAGACCATCTAAGTCCTAAAACATCCCTACATCGACAAAAATTGAACCATAAAATGTCTCTGAGCTGCAGAATTCGAAGAATAAATTACTTGTAATTCATGTGGGAAATCTTTGAACTCCTTGGTGGAGTTTTAAGTGGTTAAACTAATTGAATATAAGAACTTGTGTGCTGTAATATGTGAACGTCTGAAACCCCACGTCAACAACTTGATAGGTCCTTATCAATGTGGTTTTAGACCAGAGAAGTCAATATTAGACCAAATTTTCAAATTACGGCAGATCTTGGAAAAAACCCGAGAACATAATATCGATATTCACCACCTCTTTATCGATTTCAAGGCCGCGTATGACAGTATTTACAGAGACGAGCTGTACAGAGCCATGTCTAGTTTCGGCATCCCTGCAAAGCTCGTACGACTATGCAGGATGACTTTGGAGAATTCACGCTGCTCCGTCAAGGTCGGAAAAGAACTCACCGAGACCTTTGATGTCGAAAAAGGCTTTAGGCAAGGCGACAAACTGTCATGCGATTTCTTCAACATCATACTTGAACAGATTGTAAGAAACTCAAACGTCAACACCACAGGAACAATCTTTCAAAAGTCTGTACAATCACTCGCCTATGCAGACGATATTGACGTAATGGGAAGAAAAAAGCGTGATGTCATAGGTGCTTTTGCGAGTATTGAAACAGAAGCGGCAAAAATGGGTTTGATGGTTAATGAGGGCAAAACGAAGTATTTGTTGTCATCAAACAAGGACACAGAACATCGACGATTTGGACAAAACGTCACAATAGACAGACATAACTTCGAGGTAGTACAGGACTTCGTCTACCTAGGATCCGCTGTAGACACGGACAACAACATCAGTGCGGAGATCAAACGGAGAATAACTCTTGCCAACCGTTGCTTCTTTGGGTTAAGAAGGCAATTGAGAAACAAAACCCTCTCTAGAAAAACCAGGGTGACCTTGTATAAGACCTTGATTATCTTAGTCCTACTTTACGGCGCTGAAGCATGGACTTTATCGAAAGCGGATGAGGAAACCCTTGGTCGTTTCGAAAGAAAAATTCTCCGAATGATCTTTGGTCCCGTATGCGAAGACAATGTGTGGAGAAGAAGATACAACAACGAGCTGTATGAGCTGTACCGCGACATGGGCATAGCCAGAAGAGTACGTATAGCAAAGCTACGATGGTTGGGCCATGTAGAGCGGATGGACCCAAACGCTCCGGCTCGTCGGGTGTTCGAAAGCACATTGCAGGGAAATCGCAGAAGGGGAATGCTTCGTCTTAGGTGGCGCAATCAAGTGGAAGATACCTCAACCGACTTAGAGTGCAAAACTGTAGGAGAGCTCTATCTCCCGAAATCGAAGTCGTTATAGAATGATGTTGGTTGAGGCCCAGGTTCACCCCGAACTGCAATGCCCACCTTAGTAAGTAAGTAAGAAATATAATTGAATGTGAATAAATAAATTGAGTGACAGAACTGAGGGAAGAGCCCTGGAACCCAGCGTATTTCTTTCAACCATATCTTGTGAGGAAATTGAAATATTCATAATAAAGGCACAAATTTTTAAGGAATTTTTTTACCTAATTTTCACTAAATTTTAATTTAAGAGCGATAAAAAAAAGTTGCAAAGTAAGAATCACGATACTTTCTTGTTCTTCTTTATAAATCAAATCAACGTTCTTCGTCCAGTGTCAATTGCATTGTAAGCACTTTGGTATCTTCAAATCATGAAAGGTTCCTGATTCGCTTTTATCAAATAAAGAACTTCAAAGCCCGGACACATCATAAATAGGTACACATGTTGTCCCGTTTTATAAACAAATTGCTTTTTACTACGCTTACATAAGCGGAAATTGATTCGTAAGAGATAAGCCAATTTCCGGTTTTTAAAGCTTTTTGTTTTTTGCATCGAACAATCATATGCAAGAACTTAGCTGAGCTGTTGAAAAGAGCATAAGATAATTTCGTATATTCGAAACTTCCAAACTTATTCATAAGGACTAAAGTCAGGGATCAACAGAGTTCTTTTTTGACTGTTTACTAAAGTAGTTTCGTTTGTGTAAATTTAATGAAACTACCTTCAAAAAACTGACACGTTACCCAATACATACAAAAAAAAAAATAAAGTAAAAAATGACAAGGTTACTCATTAAGTTGGTACTTCCCTTTATGCCGCATAGATCTGTAACGAGAATTTTGACTTTCCTAAATCCGCTTTAAATTTCTTTTTGGCTTGCTTGCTCACTACAAATTTCCTTCAATAGCAAGACAGTTATCGTTGCCAGAATATGGAACTCAAACCCGTTTTCTCGCACTATAGTTTAAGAAATGCAAATCAATCATTCTGGCCGAAAACAAATACCTCACAACAACGTTGAAGTATAAAGCTGCAAACTTTTTTCTATTATTTAAGTGAAACAGAAAACGATTACTTCTATGACCCAGTCGAACCACCACTCTAGAATAATCGCAAACGACCCAAAAGTGCCAAAAAGAAAGTCATATAGTGTAGTATCATCTTAGCAGAACTCAACAGGTGGCATCAAAAATGTTTCGCCAATTTAACATAAATATAGTTACTCTAAAGGAAACAGAAGTAAAACAGATTTTCAATTCAACTATTCATGAAAACCACTCACCTTTGTTGGCATTCCGTGTAAAAAAAACTTCAACAGACAAGGACAGCACCAAAGTATCTTATCGCCTTGAAGGCGCCAATACTATTATCCAACAGCGAAAATCCTCCTCGTGTTCTCAGTTCTACTACTTGTTGTTGAGCTGGGCAGATTCACTTAATTTTTTTTTTTTTTCAATTTATTTTATTTTTAAAATTGAATCACAATTTGGAGGAAGGCAGCACAACAAAGCACACACACAAACACCAAAATCACTTATTTAGGCAAATAATTTGTTTTATCTCTTGACATTGAACTTTATGCGATCTATCCTTCTGGTACATGCTAATTTATGTATTTTTATTATTCATATCATCTTTGTTGAACACTTCAAAAGGAAAATCTCAAGTCCAGAGAAATTAATCTACAAAACAAAACAACAAGACAACAAAAAAAAAATTATTCAACAGCAAAATCAGACGCAGTGATGGCTTGGCTTATTTATTCAGAAAAGGAAAAATCATAATTATTAATATTCCCTTCCTTTCATCCTTGCGAAGCTTCCTTGTTTTCGTATCTAAAAAGACTTTCACAGGGTGAATGCTGTCAGTTTGTTTTGTAATTTTCCTTCTTTTTTGTCGTCCATTAAAAAAAGGTTCATCCTAATGCCCTGCAGCTATACAACCACCAACAAACAATAATGGAACTATTTGTTCATTGACTGAATAGCTGCTGTTCTCGCGCGTCATGTGAAAATTCTTTTTGAAAGCCGTAAAAGGGCTTGAATAAATAACAGAAGTTTCTTTTTTAGCGGTTTAGCTCATGTTAAAGCTAAAGGCATGTATATGTTGAATTCTTTTGAGAACTCTTCTAACATCTTACAGCCGTCTTTTCGAGAGGACAAGAGCATTTTCGTCCTATTCAATCAAAGTACCTTCCTCCGGGAAACTTACGGGGTTTGACAACTTTTTTACGCTTTCAACACTCTAAGCGGGTCTCTTTGATGGGTTAGTTCTGCATGATTCAGGTTTACTTTTCTTCTTAATGAATGAGAGAGTGGGTACACAACATAAGAAATTAAAAAGAGGTTGAGGATTTCAAAACTTTCACCAAATTGTTACTGGCATAATGCGGTGCCTTTCAACGGCCTTCACAAAAGTCCTTTGACACAAACAGTTTGCTTTTCTTTTATTTTTTGTTTTTGCTCTTTATGATAGATACATGCATATGAAGGTTATCTTCTTGGGATTCTTTTATATCATCATCACCACACCGCCTGATGTCAAAAAAAAAGACGACAGAAAAATGTTCTTCACGATATAATCACTAAGTAGGTAAACTTTTAAGGAGTATAGGAGACAAAATCATTTTTGATGTAAGTATACATTATTTTTTATCTCACGGAGGTATTTTCTTATCTTCATAATGGTTGAACTTGAAAACAATTTTATCACTTCACTTAGAGAATGCTTTTCCAAAGGAATGAAGCCAATTGTGAGGATAGGTGATACATCGACGACCTTACATCCGATTTCATTTAAAAAAAAAAACCTTAAAGCCAAAACTCTTGAGATTGAATAAAAACTCTTACAAATTCTGTGTATCTTTGATGAATTTCTTAAATTTAAAAGGACATTTTTACATTGTATCTTTTTTCTCTTATTCACTTTCAAGGAAAATTAGCCGCGCGAAAAGAATTAACCATACGCTCGAACCTCAATCGGCAAACTGACAATGATTTGGGTTTTATAGAAGAAAAATTGTATATTTCGATTGAGTAAGGAAAAACGAAAAAAAAACTGTTGTATTCGTTTGGCAGTATTTTGAAATAGTTCTGAAAATTGCGGCTGCGTCGGAGTATTTCCTCTCCCTACATTTTAGTCTCCTACTCATCATACAGTGGATAAGGGCATGGAGATGTGAAAATTACATTGGGTTTCATGATGATACAAATCACTCGTTTGATGCTGTAGGTACTCCTCTCTAAAAAGATACGAAGCTCTCAGGGAAACAATCGAAACGGTTCAACCATCAACTATTTTCGCTGGCTCTCTCAGTAGCACGATGTTATTTTATAGACGGCGAATATTTATTCGCTGTGGTTTTCAAAAGTTCTCTTTGATGAGGAGCATTACTGGAAAAACAAGTATACAGTCAGCAGAGCTTCGTTCTCTTAAATGATTTGTTTTAAGGAGATAACGAACTTTTGATACGAGGTTCAACATATTCTACATTTGATTTCAATAGGCATTTGGTAGTTTAAGGACATGGCTGAATAGCAATTTGATTAAAGTTTAAAAACATTATTCTGTTTAGTTTTATTTTAATTACGAAGCAACAAATCCGTTGACTTCTTTCAATAGTTTTCTGTAAAGAGAAAAGTTTCTTATTTTGGAAGTGAGAAATAGCGATGCTCGCAACGACGAAAAAAAGGAGAAAATGCTTTTTTTTATATATATAAATACGTACAAGGTAATATGAGTGAAAGCCGAATTTAAGGCAGATAAAAAAAGGAATTTCAAGCAGAAATTAAATAAAAACTTATGTGCGTACTTATGCTCGCATTGGAAGTTAAACATCTTTGGCATAGCATAAAAAAAGATATCATTCCTCCATGGCAAAACTCTGACCTGCAAATTTGATGTAGGATTTGAATAATGATGAAATAATTTTTGAAATTGGTCCTGGAGTTTTTGAGTAAATCTGAGATGCAATATTGTCAGTCTTACAAAGAAATAAAATGACTTTACAATTTAGGAAGAACTTTCTTGATCGGTTCAGTTGTTTCTGAATTTCCGTTCCGTTCCCCGCAGTTGGGGATTGTATAGAGTTCAGATAACTTACAGTGAAGGTCATCTTAAAGTTGTAAGAGTTTTTTAAAATCGATCCAGTAGTTTTTTATCTCTCTCAATCCCGTGGGAATATGAGGGTGCACTCAAGATTATGTTACCCATTGATAAAAAGATAATGCAGTCGTACGTAAGCTTTCAGTTGACTCATTCAGATCCGCAAAAACCATTGAGACTTAAAATTTAGAAACGGCCAAAAAAAGTGAATATAAATATTTTAAGCGAAAAGTTTTTTGTGTATAAGTGATGTGCGTGTAGTTGTACAAGTATTTGACCCCAGGCATTCATTTTAAGACAAAAAAAAAGTAACTTTACCCAGAAACAGTCTGTTGACCTTCATAAAGGTCACAAAATGGTTAAAAACTGACCAACCATAAGCTCATTGGTTTTTAGGACGTTACAATACTCCAGGGTATCACAATGGATCTACATTGATCTAAGTGTGGTGGAAACAAGATAAACCGTCAGCCCATTCTACCTAACCTATTAGCTTAAGAAAATAATTAAGCAAATGTGTTTATTCGGGTTATTATAAGAAAAAACAAAACAGAAGTGTAGTCGAAAAGGAGATATGCACCCAAAAATTGTGGAATATACGGAACCGAAGCATTTTCCCCTGCTTCTACTTTTGAACCCATTTATTTTTTAACTGTTGAGACCTTGAAAGTAGAAAGGCCCCACAGTGCGTCGATCGTATGGAGATGGTGGATAAAAATCAATTTTTCGAAACTACACTAGTTGACTTTGCAAAAGTTTATGTATTTATAATAGAAAAGTAGTCTTACAAAATTTTAAGAAACGTTCAATCTCCCTCCCCGTTGCAAGCATATTTCTGTACATTTGTTACATCTTGAAAATGACTTGCAATATTGCAAAATGAACCTTAGCACAGAGATCAAACAAACTAAAGAATTTAAGTTTTTATTATTATTTTTTTATTTACAAAAAAATTTAAAAAGTGAACAATTTTACCGCTTGAAACAAATCCTTATGTAATGAATTGACCACAGATCTCAATATAATATATATTTTTCGGAAAGATCATTATCTAAATATAATTCCAACGCATCTTGGGATGAAAGAACATTTTTATTTTCCCCAGAATCAGCTTCTACAGCAGAGGAACGTTCGGAAACTTCTGCAGCAAACCTCAACTCTTCATTTGAATTAGAGGATAAAAGATCTGCAACTCTTCGTTTTTTTGTTTTTACTTGCGATTATAGGTACTATAAGGCAAGTCTTGCAATCGTGCAGAAAAAAAAATTTGAGATAACAATTAAAAATGACATTACGATGATAGAGAATACGAAAAAAGTGGGTCCTGCAATTCTGTCTGTCTGTCTGTGTGTCTGTCTGTCTGTCTGTCTGTCTGTCTGTCTGTCTGTCTGTCTGTCTGTCCGTATATGGATCTACAGCCTGAACCGCTTGACCGATTTTCTTCAAAATTTGCAGTTATGGTCTCTGGAATAGCCTACAGAGGAGTTTTTGGAATTGGGTTTCTAGGTCTTGAAATAACGGTACCTGCCATACAACCGATATGACAATACCTATTTTTCTCGAAAACGGCTCTAACGATTTTGATAAAATTTTACGTGAAGTATTATTTTTTAATAACTGTTCTAATGATGTAAAAATTTTTTTTGGAGAAAGCCTAAAGACGGTACCCCCCATAGTACCGTTTTTTTCAAAACCGACTTTCTCGGTAATGGCTAACACGATTTTGACGAAATTTCATATTTAAGAAGTCCTAAGTTGTTTGAGAAAGATTGCTTATCTACATTTGAAAAATTTAGTTTTTTCGAATTTTCATTAATTTTTTTAAAAAAAATTTGTTTTTCCGAATATTTTCAAAACGATATATTTGATTTATTTCAAATTTTTTGTCAATACATCTTTTAGCAAGATCTTAAAACTTGTGTACTTGAATTTTGAAAACCTCCTTTTTTAAAAAAATTAAAAATAAAAAACCAGTTTTTTTAAAAATGGCTCTAACGATTTTGATTAAATTTTAAGGGTTTATATGTATAAGCAATTGCAAAAAAATGGCGTTTTTAGATTTTCGCTTGAAACTTTTGGAATATTTAATTTAATTTTTTTCAATACTTTTCGTGATTTAATTCAATTTTCGCAATTAATGTGTAGTTGGCAACCCTGTTAAACCAAATATATTAAGAACGAATACTAAAACCTTTTGCTCAGTCTTAAGATTTTGGTATTTTACTTAGCAAACGATCGCAAGTTCGTGCGACCCAGTCGTGCCCATTTTTTTCTTAGCTTCCGAAAATGGTGTTTGGGGTCTACCCCGACTAGGAGCCTGTTCATTAAGAAGCGATATACTTAGTAAATACGTAGAAACGCTAGGAGGAATCCTAAATTTTTTTTAAATTTTAATTATTAATTTATTAAATTTTCTCATGCCGCTTTTCGAAAAAAGCTAGAATTCCTAGAACAAAGATTCTATCGTCGTTCAAGATTTGAATTAAATAATATAGTTTTGGACTTTAATTCGTTTTAATTTTTTTCTTTAATTCACTTAAAATAAATATCAAAATATCTTCAATTCGCGTTTTCTTAGCAAAAGAAATCCACTTTTCGTAAATCTGTTGATTTTTGAAAATTTGACCATGTCCTACAAAAAGTTGAATATTTTGAACGTTAGCAACAAGTAGCAAGGGAACTTTACATTTTCGCAAAGTTAAACAATGAGGCAATAAAATAGCTTTAACCAATCTGCTATACTTTGCTATGCTTTTTTTTTAAAATCTTAACGGAAATTTAAATAATGCCTTAAAAATAGACCTTTTTTCAACAATTTATTTAAATTACAATTATTGCCAAAACTAAATGAAATTTTTCATATCTGCTCTAAATGAATCCATTTTTAATTTAAGCTAAACACAAAACTTGTACTGCAATTGCTTTTTTTCACGAGCTGAATAACTTCGCACAAAAATGCTTTCCCGACTTAATTGCAATTCCCTTAAAATGCTTAAAAAGTTCCGCTATTATTTAATCTAAAAACACACCAGCACCAAAAGAATAGTAAATAACATTTATTCAGCATGTGCAAGAATTAACATTAAAGCTTAATAGAGCAAAACAGCACATTTTTTTTGTCCACTGGTCAACGTATTGTGGGGCGTAACCACCAAACTATCAAATTTGGGTTCATTGCACTACAATCTAGAAAAATAAATGGTATTTTACCCGAATAAAAAGGAAACCGTTAATTTTTCCTCTTTATGTAGAAAATGACGAAACACATTTTCTACCCAGAACTTTTTCAGAAACAGAAATAGTGCAACCCTCTTGAAAGATTTTTTCTTCAAATGACAAAAACGTGTTTTCGAAAACAAAAAAAAATTTTTTTTTTAATTTACTGATTATTATACGGGTAAGGCTCAAAATTCTGTTGGGATCAAAATTCTGCTTTCTAGATTCTGCTTTTCAAAATTCTGTTTCTAAAAATTCTGCTTATCAATAATAATAAAAGGTTTGGGAAATTTTAAAAAGCGCGCTTTTGAGACGATAGTGTGCCGGTGTAATGGAAAGTAGGTGTGCTTTTTATTATAAAAATAAATAAGGTGGCGCAACAGAGCGAGAAGCCCCTGTGCCTAGCGCATTTCTCACAACCATGCCTTATGAGGGAATGGAGGGGACCTACAATTTTCTGCCGGTTCCGAACGGCTAATCGAGAAAGCGCTTTTCATGGCAATGAATACTAACGGAGGACTTGCCAATCGCGAAAGGCGATACCAGTGGAAAAACATTTTTGCCTCTGTTGGGATTCGAACTCGAAGCTCTGGATTAACAGGCGGACATGCTATCCATCACACCACGGGCACCACGTGCTTTTATTTATGTGCTTTTTATTATGAATAAATTATATCACATGGCTTGAGTGAAGCGGTCTTTTTTTCATTGAAACTGGATACTGATAGTTTACAGCATATCCACTTTCTGTGTTTAACAAAACAAACAAAAAAAACACGCATACGCCACAGTGTCTGGTAAGTTTCTAGTGCAGGCTGCTGTGGCAGTATTAACGCAGTTCGCAACCAATCAAACGAAAAAATTTTAATTACATTTCACAAAATACTGTCAATTTTTGACTGCTCAAAAGGATGATATTTGAAAAAATGTTTGTCTCCAAAATTAAATTGGAAAAGGATTGCTTGTAAAAAGTTTGCCTTTGTAGACACAAAAAATATATGTACAAGAATTGAGCTGCAATTTGTGTTATTAAATTCGAAACCAAAGTATGACTAAGGCCTTAACTTTAAACAGCAGACTTTCTAAAAATGTTCAGCATACTGTAATTGAATTTACATAATATTACAACCAGCAATTTCAACGCAACAATTAGATTGTAGAATCATTGCTGTTTGAAACGTGAATTCCTTGGAAAATATAACGACTCACTTGGGCTGCTCTTATAGTGAAAGGCACTCTTAAGAGCCTTATTATGTATACTCATTTCAAGTCGGCTTCTCAAAAGGAAGATTTCCTCTAAGTGGCGTTCGCAGTGCTAGCTTTGCACTGCTATCCATTCGTTTCCCATGACTGCGCAAAGTGTTCGAAAACAATATAAATTTCTCGTATTTCATGATAAAAAACACCTTGAATAAATAATCCTCATCTATCCCCAAATATAACGAACTCGCTCTTGTAATTTAAATACAAATACAAGTTTCCTAATAGTTCTCAGGTGCTGTGGGATCCGCTTTTTGAATATTGAAGTGATCTTAAGGCAATATCAACTCTTACCCATAGTCAAAGCTGTTGTGTGGAGCTAAGGAAGTATTTTTGCGAAAAAAAATGAACCTTAAACGAAATTGCATTAATTTGAATTTGAGACGATAGTATGCCGGTGTAATGGAAAAGCGGATGTTCTTTTTATTTCGAATCATTTGTATCAGATGACTTGAATAAAGCGTTCCATTTTTTCATTGACTAGATACTGATATTTTACAGTATATCCACTTTCTGTATTTAACAAAAATGCGAGTTCCTAAATTTAAAAAAAAAAACACGTATTCGCCACAGTGTCTTGTAAGTTTCTAGTGCAGGATGGATGCTGTGGAAGTATTAAGGGGGGAAGAAGAAAAATTTTTTTTTTCATAAAAGGCAGGTACTTTAGGGTATTAAAAATTACAAAGAATGGATGTCGGCAAAAATGTCCAAACTTTTCATTCTGCGGCAGCGCCCCTCAGGTATGCCACATGATTTGATAGTCCTTAAAACTTTAAACGCGTTTTTCTCGAAATCACTTTTTTGTACTGGCCGAAGACATTACTCGAGCTAATCTTCACCGATCTATACCAGTACATTTGAAATACCTTTCTCCGGAGACATACCTAGGATTTTACTTTTATAGTGCATAGTTTTTTTTAATCAACAATTTTGTTTTTTTTTTTTTAATGAAAATTTTAATGTTTTGTTCAAACCTGCAACGTGTTTCGCGAAAAAAACAAAACATCGAAAAAATCCTACGTACTTATCTTGCTGTTATTTTTATTTTAAAACTAAAAAAATTTGGGATTTTGTTCCAGGACCAAAATTAAGGAGGTTACATCTTCGACCATGGACCCGTCTAAAAAATGAGGCACTTCCGAACAAATACTGGACAGCCGCCATTTTAAATTTAATTAACACAAAAAAAATTGTAATTGTATATTAAAACCTAAATTATAAAACCTCTTTCACAGATTTTCGATTGATTTTTTTGTTGAGTCACAAGAAATTCATAAATTATGGCCATTTTTTCACGCTCTAAATCTGCTTCCCCTAAACCAGCAACCAATCAAATGTATGAATCTTAATTACTTTTAACAAATTAATGTTTATAAAGGTCAACTGAACCCAAACAAAATGTTGCGAAGCCAAATTCCAAGACAGTTGAGCTTACGAAAAGCAAACAGCTGATAGTATAGCACGATATTGCCAATTTTCGACTGCTCATAAGGATGGCATTTGAAAAGAGTTTCTTGTAAAAAGTTTGCTTTTGTAGGCACAATAAAGGAGTATAGAATTGAGCTGAAATTATTGTTGTTAAAATCAAACCCAAAGTATGACTTAGGCCTTGACTTTAAACAGCATATTTTTAAGAAATGTTCAGCTTTCTGTAAGTGAATTTGGTATTATGTACAACCAGCAATTTCAACTAGGAACTTAGACGGTAGAATCATTTCAAGAATGAGCAAACTCAAAATCTCAGCAAATAGAATGATAAGAATCACTTACTTACTTTGGTGGGCATTACCGCTCGGGGTGAACCTGGGCCTCAACTTACATTCTACAACGACTTCGATTTCAGGCGAGCTCTCTCAAGTTTTGCACTTTAAATCGGTTGAGGTCTTCTGCCACTTAATTGCGCCACCTAACCCGAGCTCTTCCCCTTCCACGATTTCCCGTCGACCCGAAGCGTTTGTTTCCATCCGCTCTATATGTGCCAGCCATCGTAGTCTCGCGATGCGTACTCTTCCAGCTATGCCCATGTCGCGGTACAGCTCATACAGCTCGTTGTTATAATACGAGTCAACGATGTAAAAATCAATCGCTGCTTTTCTGCTTTATTGAAATTTCATAGGCTTAGTTATGAACAATGTTGCATTTTGCAACAAAACTGATCCCTGGATCCAAAAACTGACGTCACCATAATCGATCGGGGGTTGAAAAATACAGAGGAGTAGCAAATAAACCGAAAATTGACTTAATTAATTTCACTTGGAAGCCGACGATAAACTTGTATGTACCGCATACGCAATTCATTTCATTTCTGGTTTTACGCAACATAAAACTTTTCTGAAACAACAATAAAACACAGCAGTTTGAGAAAAACTTAAAAGTAACCCTCATGTAAGAAATCTCGTTTGTTTCTGTTTACAAAATTCAAATGTGCGCCATTGAAGTGGCATGTACTATCTCCCGGACGGCCATTTTGACTAAAACGACGTATCTACGCTTTTGGAGTTTTTGAGCATCATTTGCTTGTACCATCTTTGAGGATCTAATATACTTTTTACTTGGACTAAAAACAATACTCCAATTTTCGTTTTTAAAAACGTTCCTAATTTTTAATTAACACGGCAGTGTACAGGCTAACTATATTTTCCATCCCCATGATTGCAACAGAAATTCAATATTTTTGCTAATAAAAATAAGGTAAAATTCAACCGCAAAAAGCATTTATCAAAAAAAAAAAACAAAAGTATAACACCAATGTCAATGGTCTATTACTGGAAATAGGGTAATGCTGATGTTATAATCGGGTGATTCACTTTAAATATAACTATTCAAATGCTATCATTTTTTAAATGTGGTGGGGGCCCTTTGAATATATTTTTCTGATTGCAACGAAACTATTTGTAATTTCAATATTTATGGCCATGATGGACCAATTATTTTATTTTCATTAATAACAAACAAGGCAGTTTTTTCAAATTGTTTGATTTGATGAAGTTTTTAAAATTTAATCATTTAAAAGTGGTTTCAATAAATAAAACACGCGGTTTTTCTATTCTATAATAGTCAACACTGCCATCGGTGGATATCTAAGCCCACAAAAGATTGGTATTTTAATTTCAGCATTGGTTTAGTTAGATATAAGGTGGGGGACAGCATAAATTATTAATTTTGCACATTTTTGTGTAAATACTTGAGTAGGAATGCAATTAAATTTCGTTCAGGTTTTGAATATAGACATAAAAAATGATTGATTGACTTGTTTTTAATTACAATTCGATCATTAAACGTATAGGTAAGAGATGTAGATGTACGCATACTGTCAATCAATGAGCTTAAAAAAAGTCAGATTCACATCATGAAAAATTCAAACACTGACAAATCTCCATTATGTTTTTTCAATCGTCAAATTTACAAAAATTGAATATTTTTGAATAACACTGAAAACACATTAGGGTTTCTTTACATTGATTGAGCCAAAGCGGTACATGGAATTATCTCCGGGGATTTTATTCTGCAGCCAGGGATACATTTTGTTGAAGAGGACACGTCTTTGACAATAATAAACTAATTGTCTTTTTACGACGTGCGTTTGCTTCAAAATTTTGCTCTTATTAACCAGTCTAATAAAAAAAGGTCGAACTTATCAATCAAAGCACTGTACTGTGTGAACAGCTGGTGAATAACCGTGAACAGCGTGGGAACAGTCTGTTCACTTCCAATATTGAATGTTTTCGTTTCATGATAATTTATAAAGTTCAAAAAGCTTCAAAATAGCTGAAATAGGTCTCTCTTTTTCTATATACATTTTTGTTTGAAAAGGACTCTTGATTTTATTTTTCCATTCGAAAGGGATTTATATTTTATTTCAGTTGTGGTAAAACTGGTGGTAAATGTAGACTTAGAATAAGTCTACATTTAAAATTTAAAAATCTAATACGGAATTCCAACTATTTAATTATACTCCCCCTTTTATGTAACGTATCTTTCGCTAAAATATTGTCCTTAATTGGATCCAGATCGTTGAACATTGCTATGAGCTCGTACACTAGAGACACGAAGAGCTTCTTACTTCCAAAAGCGAAGAAAATTAACAGAATACCAACAAAAGCCACAAGTTTGATCAACTTGAGATAAAGTTAACCACAACAAAACTAAGAAAATGGTTTATATTTTCTCCAACAATGAAACACACTTTACAACCCCAAAAATAGTTCCCATCCCATGGTTAAGGTTAGAAGAATAAACACAAAATCTAATTTATCAAAGAACATTGAAAGTTCTATCATAAGTCATTGCATCTGCTTCTATGGCAATGAATAGAAATGCTGTACGATATGCTTTGCTACAGACCAGGACTGAGAACAGTCTGCGTCATGTTGAACTTCATACAAAGAACGAACATAAAGTTAAATTATTATTATTCCCGACAGCCTTGTGGTATTAGAAAGAGTTTATTGCTCTCTACCAAAATTGAGTTTTGATTCAGTTTTGTTTTGTTACTCTTAATACAGAATGGATGTATAAATCAAAACTGTCCGGGCTCCTACTAAATCACACGGATTTGATCAGTGCAATAAATCTGGAGGAAATAATCGTTGAAAAGCGGGCGGCTAATCGAATCGAAAGGATGGAAAAATATAATAGTTATATAGAAATGATTTTGATTTGAGCTAAGTTGTGACCAGCATGCGATATAAGAAATAATGAAACAAGTTATATTTCATTATTAATCTAGCGAAAATGCTTTACAGTGTGCACGCAGTACGTTTTCGAATTAAAAATATGACTTAAAGAAAAAAATATTATTTAAGGTTACGCTGATAAAATTAATAAAAAAAAAAACTATGAATACATTAAAATACAAAGTTTTTAATTTAAACCATTTTTAAAACTAAAAACCTAAAACTGAACTCTGATCTCTACGAATTTGAATTTTTACTGTTCATTTTTATGGTAGGTACTTGCGGATTTAGAGTTTTCTTAAGGGTCAGTTATAACGATCAGGAAAAAGAATCAGGAAGAAAGCTTTGAATGGGATAATAACTATGTTTTTCGTTATAATTGAATAACAAATTTTGTTTTTAATTTAATTTAATTTTTATTTAAACATAAGTATAGTAAAACAAAACATAATGTTTTTTAGATGATACTTACTAAATGATGTACAATTTTTGTGTTAGATATTTTAGAATAGAGACATAAATGATTTACAAATAAAACAAAAGAAAAAAACTATTAACTATGACAAAAGGAAGAATTTAGCACCTTAAATTACTGAAAAGATCCCTTTTGAATATAGCAAAGTTGTTGATTCGCCTGAGATTGGCATGTAAAGAGTGCCACAGCCCAACAGCTTAGACAAAAAATTGTCTTTTGGAAACAGTATACCAATGTGTTGGTATTCTACTTCCCTGCGAGTGTGCAAAAACTATTTTATCGTATAGGTAGTCCGGGGTCCCAGTCATTATTAAGTTAAACAGAAACAATAACACCTTGCTGTCTAGGTTATTTTGAAAAGCCATGTTGAAGATACCATTTGCATACTGTGTGACATGGTCAAACCTGCGAAGACTGTGCACAAAACGTGCTATAATGTTAAAAGCAACTCGGAGTTTTCGGTGACTATTGCTATCTACGTTACAGAAAATTACACTTCCATACAACATGAAAGGATTAAGTTTTTAGCCGAAATGGTTTAAGTTTTGATCGGCAGACAGATCCCTGAGGAACTGAGCACTCTAAGTGCACCATACGCCAACGGCGCCATATGCCAACGGCGCAAGAAATATGATGCTCCCAAGTTAAAGTTTGGTTGAAATGATGCCTAAGTTTTTAACTGTTTTCATATAAGGAATAATGGAAGAACCAAGTTCTACCTCTGGGAAGCAGGTCGTATCTATAGCATTTTTCCTAATGACAATGGCTTAACTTTTCTTCGGATTTGATCGCAATTTATTGCTCACAGCCCATTGAAATACTTTGTTCAGGTCAAAGTTTAACCGGACAGTAGCGTCATCAATCATTCCGATTCGGTAATTGTAGTACAGTTGAACAACATCTGCGTAAATAAGCGCCTTACAAGACCTGATAACATCAGGAAGGCCGTTTATAAATAACGAAAAAATAGTAGGGCCCCGAGAATAGAACACTGTAGAACACCATTGTTAGTGTACAAAAAATCGGAAAGCTTATCTTTGATCGACACAGCTTGAGTTCGTGCAAATATTTTTGAATTAGAGCAACCGCAGTTCTTTCAAAACGAAAATTTAAATTCAGTTTTCTCAGGAGAATTTCATGACAGTCAGTAAGTCTTAACAAATTAAGGCCATGAAAATGATCAATTGAACAAATATTTTCTGCTAAATTGTATTTTTCTTGCATCCTGATGAAATTTCAGCAACTGATCTCAGCCATAAATGTTTCAGTAGGGAGTACCCATATCTTTCAATTTATGGCTCTCTCCTTAACAAAACTTTAACAAAACAAAACATAGCACTACTTAAGTGCATTGAGAACACAATAAAAACATTCGTTTTTGACACTTGACAAAAGACACTTGTAGAGCAGATTTAGCTTTTCTTTATCTGAACGGCCGGCGGCGGCGATATGATGAATTTGTTTTATAATAAAAATAATAATTTTTAAAACTTTTTTTTTACAGCATCAATAGTTTTAGAAGATGGCATCGGTTAAGTTGACTCCATGATTGTTGCAGTTCGGCATTGGGATTTTTTGGCAAGTATACACATATCGTGAACTTGTTCTCTCCATTCAAACACCAATAAAAAAAAACGGCCAAGTACGAGTTCAACTCACACACCAAGGACTTCGCTCAATCTAGTGTTATGAGCTTAACACTTCAAACAGGCATTCCAAAGGTGGAAAGTAACTTGCAATAAAAACTTAGCATTGCTTTAAAAGCGAATGAAGTTATAGTCTTAGTTTAAGTATTGGCCATGAAGTCAGTGTGTTTCTTCAGCAGCTCTAGCTGCTTTCAACATTAAATCGCTCTTAGTAACGAGGTGTGACCTACTGAAAAAACCAAGAAATCAAGTAAATCAAAATGAAAAGTTCAAGTGACCTTCACTCTTTATGCGTTTCGACCACGGGCAAACCTTCTCTAGGTGCAAGAATGCAATCCCATTCCCCTAGAAATTTCCCCTAGTGTCGCCAAACATCGACCAAACATTGCGTCTTAGAAAGGTACAAGCATCTTGATGAGCCCACTGTTTGTACCTGGCCGAAACGCATAAGGAGTGAAGGTCACTTGAACTTTTCTTTTTGATACTTATTTTCTGTATCGATCCAAAACAATTTAACCTCTGGAAAGTAAATTTCTTCGTACGATAACAAACACAAAGTAAAAAAATCGTCTCAACCATCAAAACTTTTCAACAAAACATTGAAAGCATCAATCAAATTTATGGATGCTGCTAATATCTACATACACAAGACATCCAACCAAATTGCAGCTCAATAAACATGTCTTTCAAGAAGACCACCAGGCATATGCCATCAACGTAAAGAAACTATAAAATTTATTAGTCCACTCACTCAATTGGGGGCATTTGAAAATACTTCCACACATCTTAAGTTCCTCAAAACGAATCTATAAACACCATTTAAACTAAGAGCTCTTTTCGTTTTATTTGATTCATTTTATTCGCCAAGAGAATTGTGAATGACTTCAACGTATCGTATAGGCCCCACATGTGCTATGTTTGGGCCATCATACCTTTTGACAGTTCTAAGACTACCTATACGAGTATTTATGAATTACTAACGGCACCGAAAACATTTCATATAAAGCTGAAATGAATTTTCATTGCAAAAATACGCGACAGGAAAACTAATATTTTTCCAAAAACAATCCCAAAGATAACTTCAATGGTTTTTCTCAAATCAAAGAGATTATATTTTTGACATTTGGTGAAGAAAGTGTCTTGTGTGTGGTTAGTGGTGGTGGTGGTGAAACTCTTTTACAACTTTTCTGTAGGATTTCTTTTTTTTTTTTTTGTTATTTTTGTTGATTTAAGAAGAAAGAAAACAGGCCACCTGACATGACAGCAAGAAAAATGTTTTGCCTTAATTTTTCTTTTTACGAGAAAAAGTAGGTTTGCATCATTCATGTCTCCTGTTTGTTAGGCAATTAGTCATGTTTAGAGTTTTTATTGGATTAATTGAGTAGGTAACAGTTAGGAACAAATAGTGTTAAGATTAATGGATGAGCGGGCAAAGTTCTTGGCAGTTTCTTTTAGTTAGAGGCCTGTTCGTGTCGATCATTGCAAATTGATTATCTTCGACTATGGCAATAAGCGCGCTTGTGGCACGTGCCTTAGGGAATCGGTGTTTGAGTGGTTTTTCTCCTTCAAAGTACTTAGTTCTTTCCCACTTCTTCTCAAAATTGTGTTTACTTAAATTTCGTGTTAAATCAATGATTTAATTTGTAAGTTGGACTGACAACTTATTTATGTCTTACGAAGAAATTTCCGAAGAGGGTTGAGTGATAAAATTCACTTTTAGCCGATAAACAAATTAGAAAAGTGATGGGACGAGTCATAGTTCAAAAATTAAGATACGAAAATCTGCTACAGCTCCAATTAAGCGCTGGTCCAAAGGAACTGTAATTAGAACCTCTTTGTCACTTTTGACTAGTGTTAGACCGAAATTCACAACTGAGAAAAAACAGATTTACCTACGAACTAATCAACAAAAAGCATTCAGAAGAGGATTGAAACAAATCGCTTTTGAAAAAAGTTCTGAAAAAGAGATGAGATTATTCGATGAAAATTTTTTTCGAAAGCTGATGGCAGTTTGCAAATTCTTTGTAAATGGATGCACAAAGATCCTTCAAAAATATTCATCCGTAAACATTAAATAGAAAATACCTGGTAAAATTTTGAGCAGAATGCTTTATCCCAATTCTTCACTGTCCTTCTTTACTCATTTATTTTAAGAGGACATGACATTTTTATGTTTCCCGTTACTCATTCATAGTGTTACTCCTATTTTTTTTTTTTTTTTGCTTTTTTTGCTTTTGAAAAGAGTTTTTGTGAAGATGAATTAGCGTTAACTCCTCCCATGATTAATGATCCACCTTCTACGAAAGGACATTAAACTTTCTTTCCTTATTTTTCCTCTATTCTAGCTAAGCATAGTTTTCTACTATCTCCACCACTCCCAAGCCCTGGAACTTAATTCACTCTCATTTACAAAATGTACAAAATGACGAAGGACGACAAGGTAATGTAAGCCCAACCATGGTATGCTCACAAAGTGTGTGTATAAATAAAATTGCGAGTGTTTCATGGTTAATTTGTCGGTTTGTTGATTTTGACAGGAAATGATTCTCAATTTATGCAAATTGTATTTGATGTATGTAACTGATGTATAGGTATCAGGACATAATGGTATCTTTTTTTTCCTCTACGAGAGAGTAAGAACTATTAACGATTAGAGTGAAATGATGCCACAACGCAAATTGTTATGATAACGTCAACGGAACGATATCTTAAATAAAGAGTTTTTTGCTTTCAATCGTTTTGGGGTAAAATTAAGGGTTAACAGACAAAAAATTGTTTGAATTAGACAAAAAATACTGCTCTTTGTTAGCGCAGAATAGTACACCGAAAGAAAAAAACCTTGGTTGATTCAAACATGTTTCATTGTTAACCAACAATTCATCTAAAGTTGTGAAAATAACCAAGTTTCGTGATGAATTCAAATAAGAACGCATTTTCAAATCAAGTATGCTGCCGTGATCAATTTTTATTCAGGTAAGTATCATAAAAATGTTTAAATTAAGTACGTTCGTAGTTGATTTGAATATTTTCTAATTTTTAACCAACAACGTGATTGTTGATTTCATACTTGATCAACAACAAACATATTTAACTAACAAGTAAGGCTGAAATTACAAAAACTATCACGTTTGTGATTGAAATACCAAATACATTGTTGAACTATCACCAATATGTTTGATTAACAATGTTCATACTTCTTTAATCAATAAAGAATAGTTAAAGTATCAGTAACATTTCGAATTCCAATATTTTTCATACCTAAGCCCACAGAAAACGTGAAGTCGCATAACGGAACTTCAATTCATTATGGTCAATTAGTCTTCTTCCGAGTATCAGTAAGGTATTCGAGAAAGTTCTCAATAGAGCACTGTCCACATGGGCTGAGGACAAAAATATCATTCCAGAAAATCAGTTCGGTTTTAAGGCGGGCCATGATACCATACATGCCGCGTCTAAACAAGTAATCAAGTATGTTCGTATGTTCGTGAGAATTCACCCACGATTTTATTTGCTCAACAGTTTTAATGTAAAATTTCTATGATAAATGCTTGAATTGAAGTTTGACCTATCAAATGTATAGGTCAAACTTCAATTCAGGCATTTATCATAGAATTTTTACATTAAAACTGTTGAGGAAATAAAAACGTGGCTGAATTCTCACGAACATACTTGATCAACAATGTTCACATTTTACCAACAATTCAGAATTGTTGACGAAACACAAACGTTGTTAAAGTATCATGGACATGTATGTTTCTAGTATCACAACCGTTGTTGGTTAACAATGAAATTGAAAATGGCGTTGTTGATTTAAGCAATGAAAATTGTAGCATTTCAATAAATACAATGAAAATGCCAGCTTGTTTAATTTAAGTATGTTCCTGCTTGACGCAAAAACAAACAAGTTTCATGTTTGATTTTACCAACGTTTTTCTTTCGGTGTAGCAGTGGCATGGGCAATCGATGCATTGGTAGAAATAAGGCCTTTCGGTCCTTCAGACTATGTGCTATTATTATCAACCTAAAGACACGATGACGGAAGTACGGCAATTAATTATAGATTTCTTTACACAAAGCTATTCGAAGTTGTTTTAATCTTCTTGCAACTCAGAGTCAAAGTCGTACCGAGCTGAGCACACTCTTTGGTTGCAATTGCTACATTTAGGAAAAGCGAAAACAGAAAACCATTAATAAGAAGACACCGATGCGAATGCTTTAAAGTTATTGTACATGTAATGTGGGACAAAGATTAACTCCGTTGAAGCATTCCACATTCTTCTAATACGAATCTCTTTACTCAATTATTCTAACTCCAAAGTTCGGTACAAAGTTGAACGAAATTGCCTTTTCTAATATGGGTGATTGCTAATAAAATCAAAGTGATGAAATATTTGCACAGTTATAAGAGCGTTATGCAAAACTCAAACCTCAACATCACCAGAACAAACTTTCGAAAATCCGAAAAGTAATTCACTTACACAGATATCTACATAAGGGGAAAAAATTAGAGAAATGAAATAGAATCGGATAAAACGTCACAGTAGTCATAACTTTGAGATATCAAAGGATTCTTTCATTTAAACTATGTAGTTAGAACGGAAAGCCACAACAGCGTGGATATCAAATAGGGAATTATTTTTGGCAATCGCTGTTACTTGCAGAGCAGGATAATGGTGTAAGCACGTTTGACTGTTTCGTGGGAGTTCGAAGTTTGAATCTCACTTCTTTTTCACGGGTGTCGCCATTTGTAAGGAATAGGCGAATCACCTGAAGGTAATGAAACTGCCATGAAGAGTGGTTCGCAACTTAGCCGTTCGGAAGTCGGCATAAAACTGTAGGTGCTTGAAATTCGTTGGGCCTCCTTATTTTAAATTTCTGTTTCTTCGAGCTAAGAAAGCCATTGAGGAATGAAATTCTATCTACAAAAAAAACTCATAGTTTATAAAACCCTTATCATCCCAGTCCTGCTATAAGGTACAGAAGCGTGGAGCTTAACTGAAGCAGATGAAAAAATTACTCCGACAAAACTGCCGATTTGAGTTAAACAGGAAGTTAAGAAGCAAAACATGTTATCGAATAACTTAGCTCGTTATTCAAAGACCTTGCTCATCCCAGTAACGCTACACGCAGTAGAATAATGGGCCTTCTCTTAATCGGTGGTGGAAACCCTTGGTAGTTTCACAAGGAAAATACTCCGAATGATCATTGGTCACATATGTGAAGACAATGTGTTCAGAAGAAGATTCATCAACGAACTGTGTGTGCTGTTCCAGGACATGGCCATAGCTAGAAGAGTACGCATAGCGAGACTACGATGCATGGCTTCACGTACTGCTTGTTTTAAGGAAATATAAGTTGTGCACTTCCTCTCTAAAATACTATCCCAGCAGGATTACGTTCATCTTAATACAATAAAGTTTCAAAGTATTAAAAGGTTTCACTTCACATATTTTATTTCAACTTTTCTTCAACCAGTTATCAAACGCGTTACTATACAGAGCCCGGGCTTTACTGAGCAGCGGAGCGGCAAAACTAGAAAAAAATTTAAGGCTGAGCGGCAGAAATATGTCGCTTTTCCTTTAATGTTGTTCAAATTCTACCGCTTTTTCGTTTCACCGCTTAGAGTACTGAACTGGAGAGAGTTGACCCGAGATCAAAATTGTTGGCGAAGGAAGTTGACTGAGGTCTAAGTAAGGTACCAGTTATAGCGATCATGAAAACGAATCAGGAAAACTTTTCAAAATTAATAATCACTATGTTTTTGTTACAATTGAATAACAAATGTTATACCAGTTAGCCCCTAAGTAAGAAAGTAAGTAAGGCTTTGAATTCTAGAAAAAAGCTGTAACTACAGACTGTATACCGAATGAATATCTGTGGTTTAATCTGTAGGATGAGTTGCTAAGTGTGTGTTAGGCATAAAGGGGTGAGTTGAAGATAAAAGATGGACTGATGGATAAAAGAGATGGCAAAGTAAGGGTCACTTAGGCGAGTACAGTGACAGGGTGGGGTGGGTTGAGGAGATTTCTCGCGAATGCTAAAATAACATCTAATTGGCAACAAAGACTGGCATGAGTTATTGTATACGGGTTATGGGGGTCAAGTCCCACACCCATCGACGAGCAGGAGCCGAACAAGATATGACTTTAGCCTTTCGGGATAATTTAAAACATTTGTCTATTTTCGTACTTTTTAGGAAGTTGGCAACCATCACAAAAGAAAAAAATGGGCACGACTGGGTCGCACGAACTTGGGACTGTGTGCTATGAACAACATCAAACACAAAGTTTCACACTCATCTTAATTTATTTGGTGGTACAGGGTTGCCAACTACATATAAATTATGAAAATTGAATAAAATCGCAAAAAACTATTGAAAAAATTAAAACTAAGTATTCGAGAGGTTTCTAGTGGAAATCATAAAACTCCAGTTTTTAGCAGTTTTTAATACACACAAGCACTGGAAATATTTTATTTTTCACTTTGTCAAAAAACGAGTTTTTAAAAATCAAGAATGGCAAGTCTTAACACCTTTGCAGAAGATTGAAAAAAATCCAATTCATTGTTTTGAAAATATTTAAAAAAGAATTTTTTTTAAATTAATAAAAATTTCAGAAAATAAAATTTTTTTAAAGTTGATTGTTAATCTTTTTTTAACCAACTAGGACTTCTTTAATATTTCATTTTGTCAAAATCGTGTAAGCCATTAACGAGGAATTCGGTTTAAAAAAAAACGGTAGGTACTATGGGGTACCCCAAACAGACTGAATTGCAGGACCCATTTTTCCGTATTCTCTATCATCGTAATGTCTTGTTTTATTGTTATTTTAAAATGTTTTTTCTGCACGATTTGCTTGTAGTACCTATAATTGCAAGTTAAAAGTACGGTTCCAACGTTGTATCTTTGCCATTGTTTTGAATATCGTACTTAGCATGTAAAAGCTGATTTGCGCTACCCAATCGCAAACACTTTAAAAATTTTATTGTATTAGCAAATACAGAACTAATCATCCTCACAAGCCATGAAATTTTAAATTAAACAAGCAGGCCGGTACGTGCTCTTCGCCACGAATAAAATGAAATAACAAAAAAATTCAATTGGAACATAAAATTCATTTATTCAAACAAAGAAATATTTTATTGAATACTAGTTATTTCAAAACTTAATACAAAACATTTGGATAGTCAATATTTTTAGTTTTTCCCTTTTGAGCATAAATAAACAAACGACTGGCAACATAAAATTGACCATGTGAAAAACACGATTCCCCCAAATTCACACCACAAACGCTAAATGTTTGTTTTAGGGCCTTGTTGATGGACATCGCCAATAATGAACGCACAGGATATTGTAGTTGTTTGAACTGAAATGGCTTATCAGTTGAAATCATAGGGATATGCGGTATCCAACAAACTTCTCCTTTTGAGTAAGCAGTTAAGATTGTAGCTTCAATAAAATTTGGCAATAACTTTTTCACTGCCAATCTGGTGCCATTACGCAGTTTCGGTGGATTAATATTTCGCAATATAATCAAAATAAACCAACTTTCATACCAACCGGTTGTAATGAATTTAAAAATTCATTGTCTCATCTTGATTCATAACACTGCCAATTGATTTATATGTATTTGTATATTTACTGTCAACACTGAAAAAAGTTTCAGTTTAGCAGCAAAATCCCCGTTAGCAAAATTTAGATTTAAATTTAAAATTATTGAATTTATTTGTTACAAAAAATGTGATAAATGAAGAACCGCTCGACTGATTTCGTGCAAACTTCACATAAACCATCTACTAAATAGTCCGAACAAAGCCTTAACATTTGGTTTGGATAGGTGAGCCCGTTCTTGAGTTATAAAATTGCAACGAAAAGTAGCATTGATTTTTATATATAATAGATTAAATTGAACCGTTATCATTTTACATTCAACGCTTATTTAGAAAAGAGTTTCAGTTTTTTCACAGGAATGGTAGATGAAATTTTTGTATTGATTTATCACAAGTGGACTTTGCGCCCTTCCTAATTTAATTTTAAGTTTTGTTTGTTACTTTCTTTTTGCAGAAATTAAAAAAATTTAATAAAATATTGTAACAGACAAAATATCAATTGCAATTTAAATGAATTCATCAAAATTTAATGTAAAATTTTCACACAAATTTAATAAATTCAATTTTCAAATATTAGTTCTATATTCGGATGAGTAATGAGTAAGGTTGCATAATAATTATTTTATAAAAGTTAAAAAGGTTAGAATTTACATTTAATTCAAAATCAAAGTATATTTACTTATGAATTCGTGCGCATCCTTTTCAAATCATTTCCGGTGAAAATTAATATTTCAATAGGTTCTAAGGACTTTAAAAATTTAATTCCACTTTTAAACTTTTTATGAACAAAACTTAATTCAAATCGAATTTAAGTTTTCTTTTTTGAACATCCCCTCTATAATTTATCGCAGAGAACTAAACGATGCAAATAGTATAAGTATTTTTCAACACACTGAACTTAAAGTTTGAAATTAAAAAGGGAGCTTTAGATTTGTCAAAAGGATTTGAGTATGGAATCCTTCCAAAAGACCCTGAAGTTTTCACATAATGTACAATTTATGTAAAACAAACATGGTAATAGAATTAATTAATTAGAACTTTCACCTTGAAATCATAAAAGAAGCTTGCCTAATAAAATGTCTCGTAAGAGCATAAAGATGAAACCTATTACCAAAGCATTGTGCTTGAATCTTAAACAAGCTGATAGTTTCCACTTGCAAAGATTTCTAATGGGATGAAGCTCGATGAAAGATATCTCTTAGTTTCCATACTCTTATTGAACACAAACCACACTAACATTCAAGAGTATTCAATCAATTTGTGCTTTGACATCCTAAACTCGTTTTATATTTTATTTTGATAAGTAAAATGATTTATTCGCAATTCCCATTCCCATCATCACGTCAAACTGTTTCACTTCCGAACATATTTTTGCCTGAAGCAGAAACGATGATAACAAGACAAGTTTGTTCTTCAGTTATGCACAAAGTGTATCTATCTATCTATTATAAGGCTCTTGTTTCATTTATATTCAAGAGCAAAACAAGACCAGAATATTGATAGCGTGATATAGGCGTGACATTTGGTCCAACAAGTTAATTGATTACACGTTATCCATCTCAATGCGCCATAAAACTATGTACATCAGCAACAAGACACCATCATAACCAATCGATCTATTTTCGCAGGATGAATTTTTTATTTTTGCAAATGCATTAACGTCACATCAAAAACCAATTACCGGACTCTCTCTAGAATGGTTAAAACAATTTATTTGAATCAATCATGGTGTCTCGAATGAAGGTATGATACATATTCCGCAGTATTAAGAGAAAATTAAATAAAACTTTGTTCGAGCAGTCTCCTCCGCCGCGCCGCGCCGCCAAAAACGTGCAACATCTGTTACATTAACAATTAGATCATTACTCTTACCATACCTACGTATAGAGAGCTCCTCTCGAAATTTCCTCCCCGGAAACCAGACGTAGCCGCAGAGCTCGCTATCTTGATTTATACTTTATTTCGAAAATCGCTAAATGGATTACTTTTAGTGCGAAGTGTGTTGTGGGTTGAGGGGTGGCGCAGTCTTGAGGCTTTTACTTCTGACATTCACTTAAGCAATCCATTTGTTTTAATTTAAATAATAATAACAAAAAAAAAACTGTATATCAGTTGATGTGCTATTAAAGGCGCCTTTTTCAACAAGAATTTGTTCCTTCTTTCAAGACATGGTGATTTTTTTACAAACATGAACATCTCTATCTTCCATGTTTGTGTTAAGTTGATTTTGTTCTTTCCAATTAAATGATGCCTTGGAATGATGTCATCAACTTCTATGCCTGAATGTTTAATTTTAACCCTCAATTTACATAGTTCATACTATTTAAAGTTTGCTCAAGTAAAAGTTTTCATCCCAGTAACGAGTCTCAAAAAAAAAAGTTACAATATAATTATTGGAGACTGTCAGAAGAAAAGTTTTTGCAATTTAAGGAAATGTCCTTAGATAAAAATTCCTTAACAGAAAATGTCCATTTGCTTAATCCGCTGTAAGGCAAGAGATTTAGAAAAGCTTTCACGTACCTTTACACAATGAAAGGCTACGTCAGCGACAAGTGGTTGATTTTGAGTATGGCCAACAAAGAAAGCCAATACAAATTCATATTGCAAGGGAAAAGGTATTTGATAAGTATCGTATTTTCGTATACTTAAGAAAAAAAAAATTTAAGTACTGTTTTGTCCTTTTTTTTCAACTACAACCCTAGTTAATCATCCCTGACAGAAATTCGAGATGGCAATCAAACAGGAAATTTGGCTGTTGATGGAGATTGGAAAAGAATTTATTTTAATTTCAAATTTTAAGTAATAATTATTGAAAACGGAAAATATCGTTGATAATTAACAACGACTTACAATAACATGAAGTTGCGAGTTGATATTAAAAAGTTTCCTTTTTTAGCTGCTGTGTTTTTTTAATTTGTTTAAAATCTCTCCCCACCATATCAATGGGCAATACACTGCTAAAGGCCGCACTCGTCTTGCACTCGTCTTACCAGAAGTCATGAAAGTAGTCTGAGTCGTGGTGTCATTAGTCAATTAAAATATGTACTCTTTAAAATAGTCTGCAAAATGTAGCAACTTTTCATACAATAGCTTAACTAATGTGGCACATCCGGTGGAGGTAAGTTCAAAGGTTCAAACATAAAAATTTCTGTGTTGAGAGGGTATTCTGGGGCTGGACTAGGGCATCCGTTATCTAACTACTCGTGATGGAATTATGTGAATTTAGTACTACCGACTACCGCTCACGTTGACGAGTAATCTAGTACCACAATTTGGCATTTTCTCGTCAGTAATCGAACGGAATTTCATTCGACGCAATCAGAGCTCACTGATTTATTCTTGAAATGAAAATATAAGAAACTTTGTGAATGTTTTTAGTCGTATTCATTCCGAAGGTGGGTTCCATTATTCTAGTCAAAGTAAATTTATTGATAAAAAAGTGACTTATCAATATAAATAGCTAATCAACCACATCAAAAAGAAGAACCTATCCGTTCAAACCGATCACTCGTTGCCCACATACACATGCATCGGAAGACAATCACAACCGTTTTGTTAGCAATTAACAAAATTCTTTTAACAACACCACTCGATTGCATTTACTGTTTTTGTTTTCTGAAATTCTCGCCAAAACTTGCCTATTTTTACAAAGGAATGAATTTCGCTAACAAAAAATGTTTTCCACGGGTATCGCCTTTCACGAGGATTTGGAAAGTCGTCCGTTGATAAATTTATTGCCATGAAAAGCGCTTTCATGATTAGTCGTTCGGAACCGGCAGAAAAATTCTAGGCCCCCTCCACTCCCTCAGAAGGCAATTTTGTGAGAAATGCGCTTGACTCTGGGTCTCCTCGCTCTAGTGCGCTACCCTATACTTTTTTTAATTATTTAGATCGCAGCGAAAAGCATTCTGCGACGGAAACAATGCAATAATTATTTTATAAGTAATACCTAGGCCGAAAGGCATTAACATTAAGATGTTGATTAATTAAGAGTACCCGCCTAGGGTCAGTAAGTTAGTTAAGATATTATATAAGCTAGTTTTATACATTTTTGTTAGCATGTAAGTAGTTATAAGTGAAAATTAATAAAAATTAATTAAAAACAATGCAATAATTATTATTATTATTCTTATTATTATTATAAAGTTCTTTATTTTTTCATAAAAGAAATATAATTTAGAATTATATGAAAAAGTAAACGAAGCATGGCTTCATGAATAATCATGAGCCGTCTGCCAGTTGAAAAAAAATGTATAATTGTAACAGAGAGATTAATTTACATTATATTATAGTAGATTTTGCTTTGTACATACATAAATCAGTTATTATAAAATTTCTTAGACAATAATATGTTCGAAAGGAAAATATGTTTTTATATTTCATATGCATAATAAAATATTGAGGAGTTATTTTAGTTATTTTACTTGAGAGGTTATTTTAGTAAGTTATAAGTAATTTGAATAAACGACAAACATAAAATGATTTTTTTTTATTTGTTTTGCTATAAATTGAGATTGTTACTTTTACTTTAAAAAGACTTTGAGTTTAGTTAAAACGAAAAATTGTCAAATTTCGCAAGAACATGGGAGGTAATCCTGACTCCACATGAATGGCGTACGATGGGGTATTGATTGGTAACCGTATATTTCGTAACCGTATATTTCGTTCCCATAACAAAAACAACTATTAATCGTTGCATTGAAGACTTGAAATTTTATTGCTGAATCAATATAATTATTGCAAAAAAACTCTGAAAAAATGGTGTTTATGGCTGTTTTTGCTTTTGCAGATTTTTGTTTTAAATGTGATATAACATTTAAGTTAGAAGTTAGTACATAACCTAATTACTTAAATTCGTTCACCACTTCTATTACTTCATTGTCTATCGTCCAGTTACGATCGTAGTTGATAGGACGATTTTGGGATTTGAAAACCATTATTTTTGACTCGGCTGTATTTATTTTGAGATCCCACATATCACAATAACATTTAAGTTTGTTGATTTGAAGCTGTAAAGTTAGTCGGTTCTCAGACAAGATTAACATATCGTCAGCATAGAGAAGTATTTTAATTAGAAGGTCTCAAAACCCGATACCCATTGGGATCATCCATCTCGTTAGTGAACAGAGAGAAAATTAATGGGCTCAAAACGCATCCTTGTCGAACACCTACTTCACAATTAAATGACCTTGAAGTACATTCACCATTTTGAATTACTGCAGTCATATTCTGTAAAAGTTTTTCGTAAACTCTTATAAATTTGGACGAAATTCCTATATTTGAAAGCTTATAAAGCAAGGACCTTCTGTTAACAGTGTCGAAAGCTGCCTTCAAGTCAACAAAAAACACGTATAAACATTCTTTTTGTCAATTGAACGTCTTGCTAGTTTATTGAGAACAAATATTTGGTCGATAGTTGAGAGGCCAGCTCGAAAGCCTGCCTGAAAACAGCTTACAATATTGTTCTGTTCTGTCCATGTGACGAGTCTGTAATAAAGGATTTGGGTAAATATTTTTCTAAGAGGGTTAAGAACAGAACAATTCCTCTGTAGCTTTCTGGAAGATTGCGATCACCTTTTTTAAATATCGCAGAAATTTTTGAACAAAGAAAATTGTTGGTAATTGTCTCTTCATTCAAAATCTTATTAAGAAATTCCAGAATATAATCTAGGAACTCAGGGGGTGCATTTTTAAAGAATTCAATAGGAATACCATCAGATCCACAATTTGTTATTTTTCAGTTTTCTTAATGCATCAGTAAGTTCGAGCATTGAGAATTGAGAGTCGAGATCAGGATTTATAATATTTGGGCGTGCAAAACTAATTTGGTTTTGATTTTAATCAGTATGTCAACATCTAGACTCTAGACTCAGAGATTTTATTCTACTACCGCCACTCAAAATGTGTATGTCTATTAAAACGATTTCCTTTCCAATATAAACTGATCATTGTTCTCAATATTCGAATTTTGGAAATCACTTATTCAACCAGGGATCTTCCCCGACAACCATTAAGTTTTTGTTATTGTGTTGGACTAAAAAAGTTCGTTATATTTTGTATTCCACTCGTTAAACGTTAACATTAAGGTAAACAGGGACAATCTGAAAATTTTTGAATCAGATATAATGTCCGTAATAAAAGTGTTAAAAATATTTTTGAATTCAATTCGATTATTTGAAGTGGACCTTTTCACACCACACATTATACCTCCTCTGGATCTACCAAGCCAATTATTTCTAATAGCTGCGGGATACATTCTATTTTAAAGTTTTCAAAATATTTTAGATAAGGCAGTTCTTTTCCCTCTTCCAAAAAACAATGCAATAATTTGACTTATGTAGAAAATGCCTAGACGAAGAGGTAAAGGATCATTCCACTTCCTCTATGAGTACCCTATCTTGGTCCACACTACGTTACGGACAAATCAACTGAGTAAGAATAAGAAGTTGAAACAAGGTGTTCTATATTTAGCAGTTTTAATTTAAGATCCAATTTAAAAAGTGACCATAATCAGTGTGTAAGTCGTTTAAAGTCAAATAAGATTCTTCTTTTATTTCGACTGTATTAAGAGATTGAACTGAAACAGGGATTATGGTCTGAGAGAAGCAAAAAGCCTGGGAGGTATTAAGCGTATTGGTTTTAAAAGACCAAGCACTACAAGACAACATCTGGAACCAGCTGGTATATAAGGAGGAGCAAACAATCTGGTGAAATGCGTCAAATCCGATAGGATATTACTATACGAATTTGCACTCTACTTAAACTTTAATCTCTATGATTGCAGTTCAAATCATCTCCTACAAGTTTGTTATTGTTTCTCTTCACAAGATTTCTTAAGGTTTTGTCTCTTAAACAATGTAATAACAATTCCATGTTAAGCGAAGTATTTTGATTGAAAATAAATATGAAAAAAAAATCAAGTGACCTCAACTTCCAATGTGCGTCATGCTGTTACAATTTTTGGGCTAATCAGTTAGATGGATGCCGATGTACCCTTATAAGACGCAATGTTCGGTAGATGTTCACCGACTTATACACAAAAATTACATGTTTACTTTTGGGAAAATTATAATGTATTCCAGTCACACAACCGTAATTAATTTAAGTTAAGCACAGTTAGTGGTAAGATGATGGAACACCTTAAAACAGCAATGTGTTGTTATCATATATCATCGTCATTATGTGGTGTCTGCTTTACCTATATAGTTTAATACGTCTTTTGTGATGTATCCACTGTATGATCCATGTCACCTGTACTCTTTAGGTCGAAGATTTATCTTCGGAAAAGATATCAGTTACTGTGACTGTAAAAAATTATTTAAGTGTATGTCGGGATTAAACCAGTGTATGTTTTATTTAAAATTCATGTGAGTGTATCTGCCATTTGGGTGGAACCATAAATCTTCTGATAATTCCAACAGCGAGATGAAAATGTGATCATAAAAAAACCCACTCCGTTGCAACTGAAACACTAGAGTTATTCCTTCAATAAACGTTTACGACTTTGCCTGTAAGCGATATCGAAATGAGGGGGAAACACACAGGGCTCATAATAATCCTCTGTTTGACTCTTGAAAAACCAACAAAGAAAAACAATCATGAACAAGAATAACGCTAAGGAAGAAATACTTAGTACAAACCAAACAATCAAAAGCATGTATTTAAACAGGCCTATCCAACCCTTTTCTCTTAAGTAAGCATTTTTCTGACATATCAAAAGTTTTCTGATCTCCATCCTGTGCAGCCTTTCCTGAAATGAAATTCACAAACGATAAAGAAAACCACACATTTGAACGTTTCGCATTGTTAACCATTCCTAATAATTCTATACTCTATGTGATGATTTTGAATCAAAGTTCGTGTGCTGCAAGCTTTAAAATACGTTATGCGAGGCGCAATCAAAAGCTAAATAGTAATTAGAAACAAATTTGTTACCAGCGCAACAATACAAAACAAAAATAGCAATTAGCACAAAGCCACATTAATAAATATATTACTTCCTCGCAAAATTAATGTTTGAGGAATTCCCCTGAGGAAAGATAGCGAAGGCATCATCATGCCAAAACTGTTTAAAATTCGTTGCTAAGATGTTGAACAAAAAAAAAATCGCGGAGAACCACACTCGGGAATGTTTCAATTTAGAATTAACGTTTTTAATACGCACAAGAAGAGTAATTTCATAAATTGTGTGCGCTTTCCTAAGGGTTATGTTTTGACGGTGTGTGTGGCTGGGTGTGTGTGTGTGCGATGGCAGAACGCGAGAATGAAAATATGCATAGAACGTAGCCAAGATTTAAAGAACAGAAAAGCAGCAACAAGGATCCTGAAGTAATTGCTTTTGAAATGTGAATTATTTGCGAAAAGTCAGTTGGAAGAACATGCGTGTATTAGTTTTTCTATGAATATTTAGAATGCGAAATGTTTAGTAATTGCGATTGCAGAGAAGCGTAGATGATGTGATGAATGCAATAGGTTGTCATGTTAGCACCCTACGGGAGAGGAGAATTGCAGATGGGGTTGTAATTTTGCATTTGAATGTTCATTCTATTTTATGGGTTGTCTGTAATTTAGACTGTCTGCAATCAACCTCAACCACAGGTTGAAGGAGTTTTTTTTTAGATGTTCTCCTTTCAAGTACAATTTGATGAGAAAAATAAAAGAAACATGGCAGTGAAACCTTTTTTTTAATTCTAAAATAAAATAAATTAATAGGGTGGCGCAATAGAGCGAGGAGCCCCAGGTCCTAGCGGATTTCATACAATCATGCCTTATGAGGGAATGGAGAGGAACTACAATTTTCTGCGGATTCCGAACGGCTAATCGAGAAATTGCTTTTCATGGCAATGAGTTCACTAACGAATGACTTGCCAATTCCTCGAAAGGTGATACCCGTGGAAAGAATTTTTGCCTCTGTTGGGATTCGAACCAAGAACGTCTGGGTTAACAGGCAGACCATCATCAAGCCACGGGTACCACCATAATTATATAAAAGAAATAAAAATCATTTCGCACAAAAACTGGTGCATTTGAAACACCACACTGGCTTACCCAATTCGTATTCGGCTCTAATAACTTAAATTGAAGAAAATATTTAGAAGCAATGTGCTATAAAGTTTATCAAATAATGTAGAATGTAGATTATCATTTGCATTATCATATCCCAGGTGAAACATAGAAAACTGTTTGTTGCTGGTTAACTTTGCATATGGATGCTGAGATGGAAACAAAAAATGGGCACGACTGGGTCGCACGAACTTGGGATTGTGTGCTAAGTACAATACCAAAATATTAAAGCTGAGTAAAATGTTCTTGTACTCGATCTTAATATATTTGGTGGTACAGGGTTGCCAGCTACACATTAGGTATGAAAATTAAATTAAATCCAGCAAATTATAAAAAAAAAAAGTTAAATTAAATATTCCAAAGGTTTTAATCGAAAATCTAAGAGCCCCATTCATTTTCAGTTGTAATAATACAAATAAACGCTAAAAATTTAATCGAAATGGTCAAAACAGTTTTTTCAAAAAATGTTTGCCATTTTTCACTTTTTTCAAAATCAAGTTTTTAAAAGTAAAGTATGCAAGATTTCAGACCTTGCTAGAAGTTGTTAAGACAAGAAATTTGAAAGAAATCAAAAACACGGTTGTGAAGTTATTTCAAAAAATCAAAAACTTTTTAAAAAATCTATAAAAATTTCAAAAATTTTAATTTTTTCAAATGGTAGGTATGGACCTTCTAGGACCTCTAAAATACAAAATTTCGTCATCATCGTGTTAGCCATTAACGAGAAAGTCAGATTTGAAAAAGCGGTACTCTGGGAAGTATATTTTGAACTTTTTCCAATTTTTTTTTAAATCACAGGAAATACAATCTAAAACTATTCCTTCTCGTTTTCGAGAAAAAAAAGTATTATCATATTGGTTGCATGGCAGATACCGTTATTTTAAAACATAGAGGCTCAATTCCAAAAACCCCTCTGTAAGCAGCTCAGAGACCCTAACTGTGAGTCTTGAAAGAAAACGGTCCATCGGTTCAGATCCATATACGGACAGACAGACAGAATTGCAGGACCTACTCTTTTCGTAGTCTCTATCATCTTAACATCCAATGATATTATATCCCATCTAACTTTGAACCACAACATATCTAATGACTTAATTATTAGATGTACCAAAATAAGTAAACCTAACAGTTTTGTTTCGTCCTTTAAAATGTTTGTCCCTCCGTCACAGTTTGATTATCTTTGCAGCCCGAATCTCTGGCCTTCAGGCACTCTTTTAAAAGAATTTGTTGGTTCTTCCAAGAAGAAACGTGTTGCAAATAGTACCGTCAATAATGTTTCAAAAAACTAATAAGACTTTCCCTATTTTACCAGAATGTAAGGGGGCTTCGTAGTAAAACTACTGATTTTTTTATTAATTCTCAAGCTTTTGCCCATGATATTTTTGTTCTTACAGAAACCTGGCTTCATTCAGGCATTCTGGATACAGAACTTTTTAACTCAGAGTTTCAAGTATTTAGAAAGGACCGCCATTCTCATGTAGACGCAGACGTAGGAGGTGGTGTTCTCATAGCTTGTCGCAATAGCTTTTTGTCTTCTAATATCACTTTTCCTTTTACTTTAACAATAGATCTAATTTGCATTGAAGTTACCTTTGAGTCTAAGACAGTCTATGTAATTGGCACGTACATTCCCCCAAAAAGTTCTGCCCCTGCCTACAATGAAGTGGCTTTAGTGTTAGATTATTTAAACAATCTGTCTTCTTTAGATATAAATATTTTACTGCTGGGTGACTTTAATCTATCTTATATAGATTGGTCTCCATCAATTGACTGTTCATTTCAGAAAGCTTCCTTGGAATCCTCTCAACAAGAGCTTATCTTATTGGATTATCTAATTTCTACTGACTTACAACAAGTGAGTTGTATTAAAAACTCTTTAAATCGAAATCTCGATTTAGTCTTTACCTCTGACGCTGTTAGTACTGTCGTTCTTAAATCTAATTCCGGCATTACCAATGTAGATGACTATCACCCTCCTCTAGACATTTTCCTTGACCTAAGCGGTCACATTCATAGTTATAGTAATTCATATGACTGCTCGCATATATTTGACTATCGAAAGACTAACTTTCAAATGCTTTCTGATGAACTAAGTAGATCTAATATTAATAATACATCAGCTTTCAATAATATTGACGAAGCAGTTAGTTACTTTTATTTTATTCTTAACGACTGCATGAACAAAGCTATACCCCTCAAGATTTCAAAGAATGTGAGCTCTAATCACCCATGGTACACTAAGGAACTAAAAAAGCTTCGCAACAAAAGAAATAGTGCTTGGCGGACTTACATTAAGACGCGTTCTGAATCTGATCACCTTTCTTACATCTTTTTTTTTTGATGAATTTAAATCACTATCAAAAACTCTGTACTCAAGTTATGTTCACAGAATGGGCAACTCATTAAGGGATGATCCAAAAAGTTTCTGGAACTTTGTCAATTCAAAGAAAGATTCGGATGGATACCCAGATAACTTTACATATGGTAATGACACATTGACAAAAACATCCGACATTTGCAACGCTTTTGCTCAAAATTTTTGTAATTCCTTCTCTGATTCTATTGTTGAGATAGATCGTAGTTACTTCGAGTTTCTATGTAAATGTCCTAAAGTTAATTTTAATAATGTTCCAATTATCCTAGAAAGAGTCCTTAACAATATTTCATCTTTGAACGATGATTACTCTGCTGGCCCAGATGGCATCCCTCCTATAATTTAAAAAAAGTGTAAGTCCCAAATTGCATTTCCCCTTAATTATTTGTTCTCATTATCGTTAGATTTTGGTCGATTCCCTTTACTGTGGAAAAGATCTTTAATTACACCTGTATTTAAAAAAGGTATTAAATCAGATATCCTTAACTATAGACCCATATCTAAGCTTTCGTGTATCCCCAAATTATTTGAACAGCTTGTTTGTGAAAGCTTAACTTTCGATATTAAAAATATAATTTGCAAACAGCAGCATGGTTTTGTACAGAAAAGATCAACAGTAACAAACCTTGTATATTTCCTTCATAAATGTTCAAACGCGCTTGAAAGCGGGCAAGAGTTAGATTGTATATATACTGACTTTTCAAAGGCTTTCGATAAACTATCTCACGATATTATATTGTTTAAACTAAATGCATATGGATTCCCTTCGACCTTCGTTGATTGGATCAGATCGTACCTTACTGATAGATCATATGTAGTAAAATTTAGAAGCATTCTTTCAGACTCCTTTAAGGCGAACTCAGGAGTACCACAAGGTAGTCACCTTGGTCCTATCCTCTTTATACTAGCCATTAATGATGTTACTTTTAGCTTGTCATCGAGCGAAATTTTGATCTTCGCGGATGATATGAAAATTTTCAAGAAAATAGACTGCGCAGCAGATCGTTTTATTTTACAATCTGATGTTGAAAATTTTGCCACATGGTGCGATAAAAATGGATTGATTCTCAATCCAAGCAAATGTCAAAGTATAACTTTTTCGAAGAAACGTACACCGGCTTTGCATAATTACTCGATTTCTCATCAAATATTATGCAAGGTGTCCAGTATTAAGGACCTCGGCGTTTACTTTAGCTCCAATTTAGAATTTACATCTCATATCAATTACATTGTTAGTAAAGGAAATTCAATGCTTGGCTTTATTAAAAGATGGGCTAAGGAGTTTACGGACCCCTACGTCACTCTTTCGCTGTATAACTGTCATGTTCGACCCCATCTAGAATATGCTTCTCAAGTATGGTCTCCTTATTATGCAGTCCACAATTCAAGAATAGAAAGTATACAGCGAAGATTTATTAGATTTGCTCTTAAGGGACTTCCTTGGACGGATCCTTATGACTTTCCACCGTATGAGCATCGTATTCAACTTTTGCAGATGCAACTGCTTTCGCATCGCCGAATAAATAATGATTTAGTCTTTATTCACCAGCTCATAACAGGACAAATTGATGCTCCTGACTTGCTCGCATGCATAGGTTTTAACTACCGGGGAGGCTCATACCAACTGCGCAACTTGGAGTTACTTCACTGTCCTTATCATAGAACTAATTATGGATTGAATGAGCCTATTACTCGTATGATAAAAATTTTGAACTTAAACTCAAATCTAGTAGATTTTCATATTAGTAAAACTACGTTAAAGTCCTTAATTCGAACCAGAGCTCCACTCTCTTGACTATGTTTCTTTTTATGTTTCTTATATCTTTATAATTGTCATATTTAATAATTAATTTTACGTTTACATGTAGCTATCTAATTTGTTTTTGTATATGTTTATCAATAATTTTGCAATATTTCTTAGTTCTGTTGTCTTTAGTGTGTTAGACTTAATTTTTGCTTACTAACAACTAACACCTCGCTAAATGATGACAGTGATACATATTTCTAAGTACTTAAGGGTGAAAAAACTCTTGAAGAAAAGATACATTGTTTCACAAGCTTGAAATAAGCTTTTCTGATAGTGAAAAAAAAAAAAAAATCTTAATGTTAAGTTTAATTGTTATCTCAAATTTTTTTTTTCTGCACGATTGCAAAACTTGCCTTATAGTACCTAAATATAATCGTAAGTAAAAATGGCTACTCACAAATCAAGTGGTAACATCTGAACATCATTGTAACATCATTAAGACAATCTCTTATGTGCAGAAAATATAGGGATCGCCTATAACGAAGTCACTACTACAAAATTGTGGAAACAGTGATTAGTAAAATGAGAGCAGCTTTTAAAGTTTGATCAAAGTGGCTCTCAAAAAATATAGAAGAAAAAACACGTCTTAGTAGAGAAGCAAAAAGAAGTAAAGAAGAATAGATCCCAGGTGCAAGCAATATGCAATGGAGGGCATACTCCGTGAGCTAGAAGAAATTATTTTTAGTACTTATTCAGTTATGACCAAGCTTTTGAATGTATAGACAGCTACGTTTTGTGAGTTACAATGATGGTTGTTTTATATTTAAAAGTAAAATGCAATAAAGAAAATTAAATTTTCATTTTTGTGTTCAAATTAATAATAAACTACCAAAGTACTTTTTAAATTACTTCGTTATCTTTCTGGTGCAACTCAGAACTCTTAATTCTCGTGGCAGAGAGCTCCAAATTCGTGCAGAGTTTACTTCGAAATCAAGACACTTAACGATCGATTAGAATTGAATAAACTGATTTCATTATAAAGACTATGACTATATCGTAGAAGAAAGTTTTCACCAAAAAAATGCTCACATTCAATGGAATTATGAGTTGGATAGGCCATAGCATTCGAAGGATACTATAAGCTTTTGCAACCGTATAATTTACATGAAGTTCCCAAGATAGAGCCCGGTGAAAAACTACACATAAGTTTTTGACTGACTCAACATAAGCAATAGGACTATATCTAAGCAGTTTTCGAGAAAAGTATGATTTTTCAATATTGTTTTTGTGGATAACGAGACATCTAGATTTCTTCGGGCTTATTTGAAGATAGTTTTTAGCAGAGCATCGATCAATCCTACCTAAGTCTTCATTCAAACATGTTACCAAACGATCGATTAGCCCTTAAAGGCAGCTAATGTATAGTTGCGTATCATCGGCATACATGCGAATAGAACAATAGAAAACTAACTCCGGTAATTCGTTGATTGAATATAACAAAGAACCAAGGGTAGACCTTTGTGGTACACCACTCTTTAACGGCAAAAATTCAAATTTTGTTCGTTAAATTCAACACTTTGCTATTGACTAGTTAAGTATGTGAACAAAAGCTTGACTGCAAAGCAAGAATAATTTAACTTGTTTTAGGAGAATCAAGAACGTCATTCCCTCCATGTCTATTTTTTTCTCATGCGCTCTCTGAAACACTTAATAGTGCAGTCAAGCAGCTACTTTTCCTTTGAAATCCTGATTGTTTGGGTGTCAATAATTCGAAGTGAGTAAGAAACACGTTAGATTGTTTTTGAATTACTTTTCAAAGACTTTTGGCAAAAATGGTAGTATTGAAATTGGTCTTATGTCTTCTTTTTTCGATGATTCGGGAATAGGAACTACCTTTGCTTTTTCCATAATAGCAGCATTGTGGGAAAAATAGTTTTTGAAAGTGAATGGTGTACAGGGTGCGCAATCAAGACAGGACCTATTGAAATGTTCAATAGCTCTGCCATTTTTCAGCCGATTTTTGTAAATAATCAAGGTATATTAAGGGTTATAAAATGCCATTTATTGACAATTCACTCAGAATACAATATCGATCAAATGATCGCCTTCATTAGAAACACATTTTCGGGCATAAAAGCAGCAATTTCTGCTTTGATATTAGCTTTTAGTTGTTCAATAATCTTCGGTTTGCTGGCATAGACCTTACTTATCAAGTAGCGCCACAGAAAACGACCGGTGCCGTCAAATCCGACGAAGAAATTTGTCGGACCGTGCTTACGCATTTTACGAACAAACAAATTGCGCCAACATCCAACGATAGCGTACATCATCGACGGTTTCTCCAACTTTGAAAAAAAAAATTGTCAATAATCGATTTCGGGCACACTCCGGCCCAAGCAGCTAACTTATACGTTTCGTGAATGATGTGTGTTCCCCAAATTCGACAGTTTTGTTTATTGACTCCGCCAGAGAGTGAAAAATGAGCTTCAACCTGTTCAAGAATAGAAATAAAATGAGAAATGCATGTGTTCCTGTCGGTCTAATTGCCCCTGTAACTGATGCAAATCAAGCTTATCAATAAACTCGAGCAAATAACAAGGAAGCTACCATCGAAATAGCCATCCAAAGAAAGATAAACGCTCAGGAGATCCATTCGTCAAAAATTCAAAAACAGTGCTCAATGACAGACTCTTGCGGATTACAGCAAAATTTAAGTCAGTTTATGACACCGCTTTTGTGATGATCTCTTGATCGATCACGGAAGGTTCCAACATCATGTTCGAATCAGTGCGTGAGGGGGTGATGGATGGATTTCATTGGGCTTGAATGGCTTATGATTCTCATATCCGCGCTGTCAAAGCAAGGAGCAGTTTATGTCTCGGGAAACTCATTGGGTAGTACGTCAGTGTGGAATTTTGTAATTGTTTTTAACTAAGTTTCCGATAAATAAGAGATTGGAACTTTGAAGGAAGAAGAAAAAAATTGATGGAAAATAAGAAGAAGAAGAAAAAGGAGAAAGAAAAAGAAGAAGAAGCAGAGGAAGAAGAAGAAGAAGAAGAAGAAGAAGAAGAAGAAGAAACCAGAAAAAGAAACAAGAAGAAGAAGAAGAAGAAGAAGATGGAGAAGAAGAAGAAGAAGAAGAAGAAGAAGAAGAAGAAGAAGAAGAAGAAGAAGAAGAAGAAGAAGAACAAGAAGAAGAAGAAGAATGATGATGATGACGATGATGATGATGATGATGATGATGATGATGATGATGATGATGATGATGATGATGATGATGATGATGATGATGATGATGATGATGATGATGATGATGATGATGATGATGATGATGATGATGATGATGATGATGATGATGATGATGATGATGATGATGATGATGATGATGATGATGATGATGATGATGATGATGATGATGATGATGATGATGATGATGATGATGATGATAATGATGATGATGATGATGATGATGATGATAATGATTATGATGATGCTGATGATGATGATGATGATGATGATGATGATGATGATGACGATGATGACGATGATGATGACGATGATGATGGTGATGATAATGATAATGATGACGATGATTTTAAGATAGTAAACAAATTACGTTGATAATTAAAAAGTGTAAGTAGTAATCTTGATATTAACGTAAAGTAATAAGTAAAGATATTAATAAATGCAAAACTAGTGAGATTGTAATATGTATATAATCTAAAGGTATTCGCCATTCAACGTATTTACTTCTATACGCTTTTGGACAATTAATTAATTTTCCAATAGAAGCAACTAAACATAGCACATACATATCGCTTTATGTACACACAACCTATTCTATTCATCATACCCATATAGTACGTCGCACTTAAAATAACAGTAAGTAAGAAAGCCCTTCTGAATGGCAATTCCAAGATGGTTTTGTTGGCGAAGCCGGGAATAATAGTGCACTAATTACACTCGTTTGCAATTTGCCTCAGAAAGATTTTAAACTGAACAAAAACCAAAAAGGAATAAAAAAGGAAAACACTCCTGAAGCAAATAACGTATATGTATATGCAGAAGAGACAAGAGAGCACTGTAAAACACTATGAATCTGAAGCAGATGTAAAAACGCATAGTGTCTGGGGTTTATATACGGGCATAAAAAGAATACGACCGTAATAAGGATTAGCCATAGCTGAAATGGCTTTTCCCTCTCAGCACCAACTACATATTCAAATGATGAGAGGTAGTGGCGTCGTCCTCGTCGTTGCTTTTATTATGTTTTTTTCCACCCGCCTGAGGATGCTAAGGTGTATTAATGCATGGCTCTGATGTTAGAAAGGATTTTTGCTGTCCCTTTCGCTTTTGTTTTTTTTTTTTTATTCTCTTACATATCTCGCTTTTAGTTTTCATTTCTTCTTCTGTTAAGAGGAACTTCAGTGCCATTACATTATGCGGGTATTGTCTACTACTTTCTATTATCCAGTAGCTAAGAAAAGAAGAGTAGTAATTGCAGGAATTGTCCTGCCAAATGCACATAAAGCCACCTGAAGATATTTAAAGTGAAAAAAGAATACAATTTGTGATGAGGATTAATTTAATTGCATGGAATGCGTGCATGCCTTTGTATGAATGTGAAAGAGTTGGTTTGATAAAAGCATTCACATGGGAATGGGGTGAACTAATTTAATACGGAGAAAGCGGTGATACAACCTCATTAAATACCGAATAGTAAAAATAATTAGTGTCCTTACAAGGGAAACGAGAGGGAAAGAAAAACTTAATAAAATAACTCGTTAGCGAGCGAGGATAGGTATTTAAAAAATAAACTGCAGGTTCGCTTTGTATTTTCTGGTATTAAAAAAAATCCATCAAAAGCCTGCCATGCAAGAAACTGTTAATGAGGGATACAGCAATTAACTACCCCATGCGGTTAAATGCAATTACTGCAGAAAGAATGCGCTTTTTTTGACGAAAAAAAAAATTAAGAGCCTGAGGGCTATTCAAACACAAACCAAAAAAGTACTCAAATTAATTGCTTTTCAGTCGCTTATTTCCAAGTGGCAATCAAAAATATATCGGAAATATAATTTTGTAAACCAACGCAGTGCCTTATTTCATAATCGCAACACACAGATAAAACAGAAAATCTTAATCGAATCACAATTTAGACAAGGAACAACTTCGATACATGTAGGTACTAGCCTTTGTTGAGTACGTGCGTTTAAATCAAAAACAAACACTTTAGCACTTAGTTTTCTAATTTGCTTAAAAAACAAACAAAAACAATTAATACTTTTATAATAGAGGAGACCGCGATATTACCTTAGCAGGTTTGTCTTGGATAAGACGATAACAGATGCAATCCAAGGCAAAAGGATCCTAATGGAAAAACATCGTGGTTCCTTAGAATATATGCATGTTGCTTTTGTGTGGGTTGATTTCGAAAAAGCGTTTGATCGACAACGACGAGATCTAATATGGGTAGCCTTCAGATAACGAAGAATTCCAGAGACCAATGTCCGGATGATTGTGGATATGTATGAAGGAGCGGTGACGAATGTTACGTGTCCAACTGGAGTCAGCGAAGCCACAGTAGGTATACACAAAGGTAGCGTCTTAGTTCTCTGCTCTTAATTACAGTCCTTGAATACATGCTGTGGAAGATAAGGTACAGAACACCAAAGAACATCAAATAGTCCTTGCTGGTGACTGACGATGGCCTCATCATAAGTGATGATCCTACATCTCTGCAACAAGCACTTGTCTTGCCCACTTTCTAATCCAGACATGACCTTTCCAGACCTTTACTTGATTAGAAATGAACTTCCCAAGTGTGAAAAGTTTAAATATCTGAGATCAATGATCGAGACAAGATATCAAGACGTTTATTGATCAATAACAAAATAAATTTCTGTTACTGTTTTTGTTTTTGTCCGGAAGTTGGAACTTTATTTAAAAAAGGAATCTTAAAAGAAATCCTAAAAGACGTGTTTGATCGTGAAGATCACCACAACTCCTAATTTTGCGTTTCGCCCAGGTCTAACTGATCTAACTGATGAGCCCAATTGCTGTACCTGGGCGAAGCGCAAAATTAGGAGTTGTGGTGATCTTCAAGATCAAACACGTCTTTTAAGAAATTTTATTTCATTTAAGATTCCTTTTTTAAATATCAAGACGACATCAAATATCGAGTATGTAAAGTGGCGCGAAAGATCTCCAATCTTCTGTGATACAAAAGAAAAAACTCTACGCCGCGTTTGTACGCCCAGCACTCACTTACACTCATTTACAGCAAATATTAATTCTTCACTGAAAGAAATACAAGAAACAACATCACTGATATCAAGAATAAATAGAATAGACCTAAGTGACTTCCCTGGGGTACACCCGAACTTGCATTAATAGGGTTGGAAAGGATATTACTAAACATTGCTAGGTAAGATCTCATAGATAGATAAGAAAGTTCCCAATCGGTGAACACAGATGGGAGGCCCAAAGCCGTTAGCTCGAATAAAACTATATTTTGTAAAAATTGATCGAAAGCTTTAGAAAATTCCGTGTAGATGCAATCGAGCTCATTACCATTTTCTAGTACTAAAGAACATTTGAGTAACCATAACAGGTTTGTGACAGTCGATCATTTTTTGACAAAACCATCTAGCTGGGTGCAGATAACGTGTTTTACACTGAAAGCCAGTTATTCACAGACTAGTTTTCAAGGAGTTTTGGAAAGCTAGAAAGTTTGGAGATGTACAAAAGGTAAGAGAGTAGGGTGACAGCAACTGAGATGAAAATGTGCGAAGATTCGTGGAAGCTTTTATATCAAAAACACCATCTTGGAAAAAATTGGTTAAGTTGGTATTTTCTGGTTCAAAACAGAAACCAATTCAAAAAGGCAAAGGCAAACAACGTTCAGACACGATTTCTAAGAACCAAAAAGAAAAGCAGACCGAAATACTCCTGGGACTGTCAAATGAAAAGAAATCAGCAATTGGTTGCCTTAAACCGTCGACGAATCAAAAATAGGATATTTTGCCGGCGCATTATAAGGTCTGAATATGAAACAGTGAAAGGAAAGAGCTGTGATCAGTTCGAGTTCATAATGCTCGTAACGTCGAAAAGGAAGATGAACTAGACCTAGGTAACCTCGATAATTTTTTGTCTGTTTAAAACTACTAAATCAGAAAGCACTTTTCACGGCACTTTCTTTTGTGAAGGTTTATAACAATATAATAGCAATGAAACATCTCGAACTATACTGTAAACCGAGCCCCGGCCTACTCTGTTACAACCCGACATCAACGGTACCAAAATTACGGTAAATACGAAATAAAATATCTATTTTTCCTAGAACACCGAACTATTCAGCCCTATCACAGATTCCATCGTAGAAAAATTCCGCACGGAAAGCTAAGTTACGAACTACGAAAATTTGTGGTCACAAAATCCGAATGGAATCGAAAAAAGCATTGCCAAGCTGGTTTTCGAAATCAGATGTTTTACGCTGCAAACACAACTTTGTTCTTATATTAAGACGACGAATTTACATTCCACTCGGACTTGGTGATACCAAATCTACGAATTTCGAGATTCGTTCCACTCCGAAAGGATTATGTGATAGTTACATCGGGAAACTTAGATTTTTCTATGTCGCCTAAGCCACTGCAATAGTTCTTCAACCCATCGTTTTCTTCATGTTATTAGATCAAGATAAAGATAACTTGCCCCGTCTGTCCTTAAACAAATGGTGAATTTCACTCTTTCAAATTGCCTTCCAGTTGCAATACCGCCTCTACTTTCCAAGATCATGGAAACGTTTATAAACCATCAAAGATAGCGGTACGTTTAGAAAGAAAATTATACGGCTGCTAGAGCTCTACCATAAATCGAACGATATTGTAACGACGCGTTACAGTTTTTCATAAGAATGAACCCAAACATCCATATCTCTAGCATATTTTATCTGTTAGTTCAATGCTTTTTTTTTAATTCATACCGTCTATTTTTAGAAACAGTGCTCTAAGTGAAACATTCAGTTACATCGGTGTCTCGTAGGTACGAATCAATTCGTCTCCAATTTTCCTAAACGTTCACACTAATGTAAGAATAATAAATTATCATTCATGTACCTTAAGTCATCAATCCTATTATTTATTTTTTGTACTATAAAAGACTTTCTTGTCTTACTTGTACTCCCATATGTTCAATAAACTAAACTAAACTAAACTAAATATACTAAAACATAATAAGGCTACTTACAATTACATTATTCAAATGCTTTAACAGGCGCCCGTAAATCAACTTTGCATCTTTGCACTAAGGTTACAAAACAGGTCGACAGGTGATCAACTTAGTCCGAAGAGACTCTAAATCCAATAATAATTACAATATCCTTCTTAATTAAAGTTCGTCTGTATGTCCTCACAATTAATAGCAAATGTATAAATTAGCACTTCATTGACTATTTTCCAAAAACCCCAAAGTGCTTTTATTATAGATTGCAAAAGTAATTCAAGTAGAGCCCAGAAATAGTATAAATATGCGAAATTGAGTAGGAAAATATACTGGTACTTGCATCACAACCAAACTACTTGTGTTTACAAAGCAAACAATCTAAAAGTAATCAATAGCATCAACTTCAGTATCCGTTCGTTTGTCTTTCCTGTTTTGGTTTGATTAAAATGTAACTTAATTCAAAGACTTTATATTAGTTGCTGGTGAGTAAGAACGGAAAGCAAATAAAAACACTTACTCAACAGGTATTGCTTATTGACGGATAACTAATCAAACAAACTTCCAACTAACCTGAAGTTCTCAGGTGTAGTAAAAGGTATCGCAGAGATATGATCGGAATTCGATGAATTTCTCCCATTAAATAGAAATATTTGATGCAATTCCAAACAATTATTGTAGGCATTTCGTCCTGAAGAGGTTGTCAGTATGTTTTGAAAAGAAACAGCACGAAAAGATTTTGTAAGAGGTTTTAAAGACATCTCAAAGAGTTTTTGGTAGTACTTCAAAGAAAAATCGCTTTCTAAGAGCTTAGTAAGTGGTAAAAATTAAATAAAAGCTTATCAAGAGCCAATTGTTTTTGAAGAACTCTGTTTGTACTAACGCGTTCCCTGGGTCATTACAAAAAAGTGTTTGTTTATCTGATCAAGAAGAACCATAGCCTGTATCTTGTTTGTATGCTTCAATAATTCAATACCTACAGCTATGTTTGAGCCTTCTACCTAAAAAACTCACCCAATTACACCCCAGCCCTCTTTTATACACATCTTGGAAACAAATATTGCGAGTATTAGTGTCCCAATCTTCAGGGCGTTAAGCTCATGACGCGATTTCAGAGGAAAAAAATTACATTTGCATAGAAATTTACTGTATAACGTCTTTAACATAACCATGTGTGGACATGGACATAGACTTCAAATCAGTTCGTGAATAAAAGTAACATTTTACTAATGACTCTGAAGTCTGAAACCGACTCGAACACCTACTTACCCTCGCCTATCTCCCATTATTATGATTCATAAAAAAAATCAATCAAAACTAATTACACTTTTGTGTACCTCGACTGCGTATGTGTAGTGTACTCCCGTTTAATAAGAAAAACATTAACAAATCAAACGAAAATGTAATTTTCGTTTGCAGTTCGAATATGTCTACAAAGAGGTCTCCATTGAAATATTTTATCCAATTAGCTTTGAGCATAAAGGCATAAAAGTCTTCACTTCTTTTGTCTAAACTGGGACAATACAAACAATCAACGTCAGTTTCATTTGCTAATGCCATTCGTAAATATTTTTGATTTATTCCATCGAATTCCAATCAGGATATCAAATGAAAGTATATTTCTGTGAACTCTCTGTATGTCCAATGCATGTTAAGAATGTTGGTATTTTAATTTTAATTAGATAGAAAATTAGTTTCATTGAATTGCTTTATATCACCAAAAGTTTCGTTTCCAATGAAAAAGAGCTAATTTTCTATCTAATTAAAATTAAAATACCAACATTCTTAGCATGCATTGGAAGAGTTCACAGATATATACTTTCATTTGATATCCTGATTGGAAAATCAAACATATTTACCAATGACATTAGCGAAAGAGAAAGAGAAAAAGAGAAATGACAAAACTTGGTGCTTTGCACTATTTGCAAAGCATTTATGGGGAGAGATTTTTCTTAGAGCATGGTTTTGGTTATTTTTGCTTTTAATTTCTTCAGACCGAAAGGTATTAAGTCTTAGGAACATTTTCGAGAAACCTTTTGTAAGATTACGAAATAACAAAGAAAAACTAATGATCATATTTTTTGATTGGAAAACCAAATGAGAGAAAAGGAAAATTCTTAAAACTATTTCCACAACTCTAATTACTTCAAGACCTATGGAAAAGATTTCGTCATTCAAAATTTCTCAGTTCTATTAACATAAACTTTTCATAACTAAAATGAAAAATAAGTTCAAGGTTCTTTTTCCAGAAAAAATCTAAAAAGGGAAAATAAATTCTAACGAAGTTAAAATCCAAAAAGGTTACTCCTGGAAACATGTCCTCTACCTTTTTCAATATCTCAAAATCTAAGAAAGATTTTAACATTCAGTATTTAACTCAGAACTTATAAGAGAATTTTTTGGTTTGATTCTCAGAGTTTTAACTCTGAAACTCAAATGACATTCCGAACTCCTCTATCAAAAACAAATTTGTATCTCTTCCTCTCAGTTTTAAAAAGTGTGTTTGAAAAAAACTCGCACATATCGAAGCTTTCACTTTAGGAAATTTTTTGAAAACAAACACAATCAAACAAATTTGTTTGTTTTTCTGAAAGGGAGCGCTTTTATCACTAAATTACTGTCGTTTCCATAACAAAAGCTCTTTCAAAATGTCAAACAAATTCTTTAAATATCAAAGAAAAATAAATGTCAGTTGTGTTTTTTAAATTTGAACTTGTATTTGCAACGTCTTTATTAAAATGGAAAATCATATTGATTGAAGTGGTATGTTTGGTTAAGTAGTTACATTATTTTGGAGTTACATTTTCCTTTTTTGCAGAATCTATTGATGAATCATTGATTTCAATCGTTCGAGAAAATTCCACATTATGGGACTGAAAACGGAACGATTTTAAGGATTTTAAAAAAAAGCAAAGAATTTTCGTCCAAATAACCGAATATTTTCCAAGATTCACCGCAAACGAAATAGAAAAAAGATTTGTAGCTTTAAAAGAAAAATTAAGAAGAGAAAAGAAAAAAGAAGAAGTTCGCATAAGATCTGGGGCAGGTGCACGCAGATGTAAATCATGGTCCAAATCAGAATTTTTATGGCAAACCATGAATACCCGTACTACTATAAGTTCTGCATCAAAAATTCGGGAGTTATTTTATGAGGAAAGTCGGGAAGCTATAAAAAAAATAGCAGAAAATGCTTCGAAAATATCTGATGAAAATCAAACAGAGCTTCAAACCTCAACTACTTGTACCTTATCTGAATCAGAAGAATTGAAACGAAATCATTTTAAGATATTTGATTACATGGCAAGAGAAGCTATGGAAATGGACAATGCCGGTAAGAAGGAAATTATAAAAAAAGTTTGTAATGTTTTTTGGGAATACGAATTGAAATTGCCATAATCTAAACGTATCTATGTTTGCATCATCCTTGCAACGTCTTCCTTAACTTACCTAGTCTGTAAAAAAAATAAATAAAAACAGCAGCTCTTAAAAACAATGCATTTAGATGTATTTAATTGGTTAATTGTTATATATCCAGTCTTTTGAATAATCTCTATATCCCAAAGCAGTTGTTCTAGCATTTCGTTGGCCTGAACGTAATGTTGGTGGAATTTCATTCAGTTGTGATGTGGTTAAATTGTTCCTCCAGCTTTCATTAACCGAAATTCCGTCCCTTTCGTTTTGTCTATCAACGAAGGTACTCGGAGCATACCTATGTCTGCTGCTGTCACATAACATGTTATGCAAAACAACAGTAGCTTTTATAATGCTGTCCACAGTGTTAGGTTCAGCAATAATGGTTCTATGGTATATTCTCCACCTTGAAGCCAATATTCCAAACGCGTTTTCAACCACGCGACGAGACTTTGATAACCGTTTATTGAAATACGATTTACTTTCATCTAGATACCTGCCACTAAAAGGTGTCAGAAAATACGTTTTTAACGGAAATGCCTCGTCTCCTATCAAAAGATATGGTAAAACCATTGTTTCTAAAATATATTTTTTATCTGGTAAAGCATATTGGTTATGATAAGAGTTATGAATTTAAATCATACCTCCATGTAACCCAATGTCCTGATTGGCAGCCATCGCGACCGAACAACGAGCGACGGCAGCTGCATCGGACGATTACAATATCAAACAACAATAACCCTATTGTGTGTCCTTATTAACACAGGAAAGCGGTCGCGCGATGTGGTAGCACGGTCGCAAATGTTTGTTTCTTGATCGTTCAAGCTTTATCATTAAAGCTTTTCATATTCAAAGTGTATACTCATGCGACCGCCGCCGCCGCTACGAAAAGTAGTCTGGTTGCTTCAAATCAACCAATTTGATTTTCGTCGCGTTGCTCTTAGCAAATAGCAAGGGAAAATGGAATTCGAAGACAATTTAACTAGTGAAATTTATTTGAATCCCATTTTATGTATGTAATGTGTATATTGGTAAAAATATCTTGTTGGCTTCGCAGCTCTGCAGAGCTACCCAGATCTGGGTACAAGTGGTGGAACTTGCCAAATCTCAACCGGCTTTTATGCATATATTTTATTTGAAGTTTTTGTATTTTTTTTATAATTGAGAATTATGCAGCCTGGTCGCGCGATCTTATGAGCATCTTGCGACTGGTATCAGGACACTCATTGTGGTAGCACTACCAACAAGCAACGCGACCGACCGAAGTTCATCGTTCAATCGCGCGACGCAACTCCTATTAGGACATAGCCTAAGGGGCAAGGTCTTGTGGTAAATTCATCCGTGGATTTTCCATTAACATCCCTAGTGTACTATTCGTGAAAAACTCCACCATCGCTCTGCGAGCCAAAATCCCTAATGTCAACATATGAAAATTGGTAGTTGGCATCAGCAACTCCCAGTAAAACTATACTGTAATTCTTTTTATAATTAAAAAACAACGAACCACTCTCTCTAGGTGCCTGGATATTGATATGCTTTCCGTCGATTGCACCCAAACAATGTGGAAGTTCCAAGTTTGAAGAAAATCATCAGCGCCTTGTAACCAATCAAAAGGTTGTTTTGACGGCAAGTATATTGGTTTAAGTACATTCCAAAGGATGTCAAAAACTTCAGGGATAACTTTTTGAACAGTTGACCTGCCAATGCGATATGCATACGATAGTGAACCGTAACTATCACCAGTTGAAAGAAACCTTGGAAAAAGAAGTTAATTCCAAAGGTTAATGATTCATAATATAGGTCTGCGTAAATGATTCGTTTAAAATTACAAAATGAACACAATTTTAGTGTACATCTTCAATTTGTTTTGCATTTTGAAGAATACAGAATTCGTTGCAGACTCCTTATTATGAACATACCTCAGTGTAACAAAGAGGCGTAATTCCTCTGACAGACCTAGTCTGTTGCTGAATTTTGTTAAATGAGATTTCACCAAATTAAGCAAGTACACAGAAACTGGGGAACTTCCATTCTCGTGTAGTCAAAAAAATTTTCCTCATCCAGTTCATAGATTTCTCTGATTAGATTTTCAAAATCTCTTTGTTTGCTTCTGTTTTGGTTTATTGGATGAACTCACCATCTCCTATTGGATGTTATTGCATTTTCGAAAACCACTCTCGAAACATGTACTATTTCAAAAATGCTGTGAAATGGCAATCCTGCAATTTCATTATTCATTGTCTGAAAATATAGCACAAAATAAACTAAAGCTTAATCAATTTGATTTATTGCACATTTACCGACCATTATCAACAACTGAAAATTATATTTCTTTATTTATTATTTTTGAAAAATTGTTTGACTAGTTTTAAAATATTTAATTGAATTTTAATTGAAGAACAAAGCATTAACTTTCAAGTAGTCTGCTGAACAACAGTCGCCTTGTCAGAGCACAAGTTTCTTTAGCCCTGGTCAGAACCGCATCCATAAGTTTGTTAAAATATAGATACCCAGATGCCGAGGTACTTGACTACTACTTTTCTGGGCAGCGTGCGTCGATCTACGATCACCAGCTATCGCCAGTTCTTTATCGTATACACCATGAGGCCTAAACCGAAGCGGTCCTAAACACAAGTGTCTCCGATTTCTGAAAATTTCAACCTAAAGTCATCGCAATTGCTGAATCTTATCGCAGTTAGGTTATGCCCTGTGTTTTAAAGTTAAGATTTAATTCTTCTTTTCCTAAAAAGTTTTAAAATCAAAAAGTTTTGAAACACACGGATATATTTTTTTTTTTTTTCTGATTAAAAAAATCTAACAAAATCTGGAAAAGCCCAATTTTTTTGTATTGATTGCTATATGTCTAATAAGATTTTATTGGTTTTCGGTCTCGTTCGCTTTCCAAAAAATCAACTCACACAACTTTGTTTTTATTTTCCCCTTAAAAAATTAATTTTTCGAATACATATTTTTACGAAATTACGATGATTATAACCATTTTAAGTGCTGTAGTTCTTTTCCAGGATTTGTTTGCCAACCTCATGAAAAGTTACCTCCCCGATGAAAGTTTATGTCATACCCTACCCACCATATTTATCCTGTTCGACTTTTAATTATGACTATGATACAAGACTTCCCTAGCGAAAAAAATTGACAATGACTTAAACGTACATATTACCACTGTAAATGTAACTACGTCGATTATTTTATTATTTTTTTCAAGCATCTTTGAGAATAGTCTTCCTTAACAAAAAAAATACCAGCCAGCACCCCGAGAACATATATGTGCGATTCAGTCGTGCATTTATAAATCTACTAAAAGAACCATAGTCACGCAGTGTAATTTTCATAACATCAACCTGATTGAAATCCGCATGTTATTTCCTTGAAAAGTCCTTACAATGCACATGGCATTGAGGAAAATCGAACCTTCACTAGTTCAACCGCACGCACAGCTGACAAGGCTTAAATGCCTATATTAATGAGAAATCATGACTAACGCCCTTGTTTCAGCTCTTAATTTTATCAGAGCAAAAAAGAAATAAACGGAACAATTTTTCATGATGAATAATGCTGACATTGAAGAATTACTGAATTAATCGTGTGAATCTTCGAAAAATTATATGAGATTTTGCGTGAAAACAAAACCAGTTACACTTGAAGGGTTTTGCAACTTAATCTCACATAGTTTTATGGTCATCTACAACAAATCATGGTTGCAATTATAGCCATGTAAAATTCGTTCGAAAACAATTTTAAATGGAAAGGAAAATAAGTCCCATGCCAATGTCAATATTCCTTGTCCTTTTGGACTACAACTCCACTTACATATTTCCTTTTTATCTGGAATGCTGAAACAAAGTTGATTTTTCTTCTTTTCTTTGTTTATTCTGTTTCAAGAACAAAGGTTTTTTCTCTCTCAACACCGAAGAGGTAACATGTGTTCATAAATGCAAAGTCGATCCTTATTCTTTTCACACTTCAGTTGGCCTTTTGAGAAATCAATTGGCAGTTAAGCAAGAACACTGAATCCTTTGCTATCGACAATCTGTGGATTAAGCTTTTGGCTGGCTACCAAATCCATCATTGGGGTAACTTGTGTGTTTTGCTTGAACAAGAAAAAACTGTTAAGAAGGTGCCAAATTATTTTGATTCGTCTATCGGCATATCAAATTTTCTTGTCTAGGGAGTCGTGATGTTTGACTTTTGCGGAAGAAAAGTTGGCTTTATTTCCAATCAAATTTTTAGTAGACATTACTTTTGTTCTGTGATTCTTTTTGCCTAGAGGAAAAGTTTTCTCCCCTTTAAACTAGAAAAAAATAAACTTTCCATTGATTGACTAAAAATTGGGATTTTAAAAATTTTCAGGCAGACAGATACCATATATGATGTGACTAAGCATGTCTCAAGGACAGGAATTTACTACTTCGGAATGAGCTAATGTTATTTGTGATCATAGGTGCCATTGTTGTGGGATGTCAAATTAAAGTGCAACTATATAATTAACTAGTAAAAACACATTTGAGGACAAGAATGTTATCAAATAAGAAATACTCACTGGAGCTTTGGTATATTAGGTTTCGTTTTAATTCAATTACTAGCACAACACTAATAGTATAGGTTTACTTCATTTTCTTAACATATTGCAGCAGTACACACATTTTTAAATAAACATAATCTAAGCTCATTCGATCTATGCACAACTGAATTTGTAAGGAATTTAACTTTCTCAAATTTACAGAGACATTTGTGTAAATTCATCAGTGAACACTACTAAACACAAAGCATCTCTTGACATTTCTGACTCAGAAAGTTTTAGTGAGAAAAAGGAGAAATACTTTAAAAATTTCAAAGATATATTCGATCGATCTTCTCAAAAAACATGTGCAGAAGAGGCAATAAGTGTTTTTATTTTTTTTATTTTAGTAGTGTATTGACCAATTAGATTTATAATTGTTGGTGGAAAATGTATTTTCCTTCGGCTTTTTTTGGTCACTTTAAGTTTAGCAAAGAAACAAGATGGATCTTTCGCTTTTTCCCGACGTTTCGGCAAGGGTTGTTGCCTTCTTCAGGGGAAATTATAAACGAGATTTTTGAAACATTGACATTGTTTATTTAACATGTTTTAAAAATCTCGTTTATAATTTCCCCTGAAGAAGGCAACAACCCTTGCCGAAACGTCGGGAAAAAGCGAAAGATCCATCTTGTTTCTTTGCTAAACTTAAAGTGACCAAAAAAAAACCGAAGGAAAATACATTTTCCACCAACAATCATAAGTGTTTTTGCACTACGTTTTGGCGGGTGTTGCGGTTAAATTTCCTGCGAGCGGAATGCAAATGGCTTTTTCGCAAAAACATTGTCTGTAATCGCAACGATAAAAAAGAGTCTTTGTGAGGGAGTGGAGGGGGCCTATATAGTTCTGACTTCTGACAATTCCCATGGCAATTAATTTACCATCGGAAAACTTGCCAATTCCTCGCAAAAGCAGATACCCGTGAAAAACATTTTTGCTCCTGCTGGGAAAAGTCTTTATGACTGAAAATTAAGAACAAACCGACTTCTTAGTGGCAGTAAAAATTATCTTAGCCTTTTGTAGTTTTTTTATTTTATCGAAGGAAAACTACATGACTCTAAATAAAGGTGTTTTTTTGGAGACTACGGTAATTTACGGAGAGCACACAAGAGATAACACAGTTTTAATAATACCAGAAGCTGTCATTGAAACAAGTTCGAAGGTTATCGCAACCAGTCGCCAAACTTCCTTAACTTAAAACATACCTATGGTGAAAATCTTGTATTTTCAAATAGAATAATAAAAAACTTTTGATTAACTTTGAACATTTTGCTTTAAAGAAGTTTTAAGTAGGTTTTGATGATCGAAAAACAAACGTTGAAAGGTCAAGTCTCAAAGAGTTCAAGAAAATTTTTAACAAAGATTACTTTTTTGTGAAGTATTAAAGTAACAGCAGCTCTGTGCACAATATTGAATGTTCCCTTTAGCTTCCGGAACATCATTGGGATGATGCAATCTTTTCAATTTATTAGAAATTTTATATACTGGGTGGTTGACATAAGATGCGACAAAAACCCATTACGGATTGTGTGGGCAAGACAAGAAAAAAAGCGTTTGGGAGGGAGATTTACATACTTCGACGGGATGGTCAGTTTTATAAAAATAATTACTTAAACAAAAAAAAACTTTTTAGAAACAACCAAGTCACCTTCCACCACTTACTATAGTATCTTGGAAAACTGATACTTTAATCTTCAACAAATTTTGAATTTCAAGTTGTTTAAATGAATAGTTTTTGAATAGGGTAGGGTGGGCTAGTTGAGCAACTTTCAACTTAAGCGTTTATAGCTCCTAAGCAATAAGCCTCAACAGCTTGTCATGTATTAAAAAAGTTACGTCTAGGTAACTATCTATACTGACTATGTATAACAAAGACAAAACAATCAAAAATCTACAGATTTGTTCTCACCCATCTTAAGATATTCAAATCCGTTTACCAGCACTAAAAAGTTTCCAGCATTGTTTCCATATATGTTGCCGAAGTCTTTGAGAATTGGAGATTTAAAGTAACGATCTTCATTACTTGATTTGTTTGCCTTGCGCTGGAAGTTATTGGTTTCGTTCCGACTTGCGAAATACAAAATTCTAAACAAATATCGAAGTTTTGAAGTCGTAGGAATTCTAGGTACGGTTTAAATGGCTGCCAGGAAAACAACTGACGACCAGTACTTGGTTCATTGTGACACTATATGAAATGTGTGTGAACCTCACTTAACTAAAACATTTGGAGCTTTTAATAAATCGATAGAGGTGAAGGGTATCTGTGTTACCAGGTCACTTGAATCGTCGAGGAAGTATTCTCCAAGATGCAGTTTTCGTTTGAGGGAGAGATAATGACATGAACAGATCAGGTGTGGGACTGTCTCTTCTTCCTTCTCGTCTAAGCAACTTTTGCAGGAGTCATTTTATGGAACGCCGCATCTTATGGCGTGTCTACCTGTGAGACAATACCCGATAATTACATCTCCGAGTCCGGAGCTAATTTGCGATCGCCGCTTCCATTTCTTGCGAACTTGTCGGCTTTGCAGTTAACTAGGATATCTCTTGAAATGTGAATATTGAACCATCAATCTCCATGTCAGATCTCCATGTCAGATAAACGACAGTTACGGGCGGTTACTGAGTTCGTAGAAGCAGTGCTTTAAATTGATGGCTGCTTAGCTGTCTGAGAAGGTACGGAAATTCACTGAGGTTATCACGTTTTCTTTTAGCTACGAAAGCACCTCTTTGCTCGCCAGAACTTCCGCTTGGAACACGCAACAGAAATTTGGGAGGCAAATGTCTGTTTGAGATCATCCCACTATAAACCCTCTCTTAGGTTTTTGAACCATCTGTAGGAATTGAATCATCAAAATTTTTCGTCTTCCCAGAATGCTCTCAAGGGGATAGAAACTTGGAACTTGTTTCCAAAGACCAATTGGGGAAAGGTGTACTCGGAATAACTTGGGATTGATCCGAACAAGTTCAGGATTATAGAGTGACCAATGTTGTCCCAAAAAGGTATTATACATAACTGGTTTCAGCTCGACCTCAAAAACTATCGTGTATGTGTGTGTGCGTCGATAAATTTTTAAAGTGCGATAACTGAAGAAAGCCTTTACCATTGAGGTAGTCTCCATTTGATGAAGTAAATCAACAACCAACAAAACTTAGATCTGATCAAATCTTAAAACTGATCGGTTCAGTGTTTTCGGAGAGATTCAAAGAATTTTCTGTGGCGAAGGTATTGACAGTCTTAGCATTTTGGTATTTCAATCAAAAGAAAAAATTATTCTTATCGATGAAAAAGTTGCGAAGTCGTACAAATTATAAGGACATAGTGGAAAGTTCAAGGAAACTGAACTCTTTAACCCAATGCCAAATTTCTCTATAAAACAGTAAAAAATCAGGCCACCCCGTGTTTATTTCCGTGTAAGTTTATTTCATAACCTAGCTGCAGGCACAATAAGACTTCACCTAACCAATCCTTATTGAAGTATAACAGCTTCTTTGAACCAAATCGTCGAAAGTCTTCAAAATTATTACATTTAAGAAAAAAAGGAATGTAACGAGTGATTTTTTAGCTGGTTTGGTTTTGGCAACACTGGTTTTGACAGCTGACGTGTGTTTAGTACCTTGTGTCACTGTCAAACAGCTTCAGTTTGGTTTGCAATTTAACCATGGATCGTCTTACAAATGAACAACGCTTGCAAATTATTGAATTTTACTATCAAAATTCGTGCTCGAAAAAGATGATGCGAATCGCAGCGTTACTGTCAATGGTGAACGCTACCGAGCGATGATAACAAACTTTTTTTTGCCCGAAATGGAAGTTCTTGACTTGCATGATATGTGGTTTCAACAAGACGGTGCCACATGCCACACAGCACGCGAAACAATGGCGCAATTGCGAGGCGAGTTTGGTGAACAGTTAATTTCACGTTTCGGGCCGGTCAATTGGCCGCCTAGATCGTGCGATTTGACACCATTAGACTATTTTTTGTGGGGGTATGTCAAGGCTAATGTCTATAGGGAAAAGCCCGCTTCGATTGACGCACTGGAAGCCAACATCCATGCATTCATTCGTGAGATACCGGCCAATATGTGTCAAAGAGTATGCCAAAATTGGACTCAGCGGATGGGCTACCTGAGACGCAGCCGCGGTCAACATTTGCATGAAATTATTTTTAAACATTAAATTGCAAGGTTCAAACTATCGATTCAAATAAATATTTCATTCTTTTTTTCGAATTTTTTGTGTTTTAAAAAAAAAAAAAATGTTCTAAGCCTCTTAAAAAATCACCCGTTACATACGTACATGCACAGTAAATTTAAAACGAAGCAACTATGCCTCTAAATGAATCTGAATGTCTGAATGAAAACAAGCAATGCCTAAAACTAAATAGACAAACGCAAATCAGATAAAAAGCCGTTTAACTATATTCTCTTTTCCGCATCAACGATCTCATGAATTTTCTTATGGCTTTATAGTTTAAATATCTTACACCATAAAGGATAAGAAGCCAACTTTTCAGACATGTCGTATTATGTTTAAGAAAACATTTGGCTTCGTTTGATTTATTTTCGGTATTATAACCTTAACGAGACTTCTTCTGCCCAGATTTATAGCATAAGCCGTGTGTGTCTACAAAACTAACAAACAAGGCCACTCACCATTTATACCCAAACTTTGTTCAAAGAAGCATACAATTTGTTAAAGAAACAAACCGTCTTAACTCTATAAAGAAAGGAAACATTTAAACACTTCTTCAATATTACTTGTACTTCTATCGCTTCTTGGCAAATTGAAGATTTATTACCACCGTCTTAGTTTTGCAGCACAAACTCATTTTACTCAATTTTTGTGTTCTGTGCACACATACAAAATACACAGTCTTGTTATCGTGATAACACCATAAACAATATAAATATATGTATCTGTATGTTGGTATTAGGTATTATTTACTATTAATTCCATTGAAGGGTGTCATTTGTATTGGCAGCTTTTTCTGTTCATTTTTCTTCTTTTTTTCTTGTTTCTAGCTCATTCGTGCAACCATCTTGGGGGATTATAGTAAACTAATAGTTACTATGCAACACATACCTTCACATTTTTCATCTAGAAACAGCTTTATTGAAGAGGGCGTGAGAAAGAAAAATAATACTCCATAGTGTAAGCGATATTTTATCCTTGACCTACCAAGAGCAGGAGCTTCGATGGTAGAAATGATGGAGAACGCAACAGTTTGTTTGGCCACTTTTCAAATCCTTAAAGGAAAAGTATCAAATGTTGGTGGAAATGTTATGATAGATTTTTGTTTGTTTTCTTTTTCTGCTTCTAAGAGAAAGTTACATGATATGGAGGATTCATCATTTGAATACTTTCGAGGAAATAGATTTCAATTAGTTTGTTTTTCTTTGTTTTGTAACTGGGCACCACACACTTTGCTGTGTGTACCTGTAAAAAAGACAACAAAATTAATTTCCATGACTTAAATGTTGACTGTTATACAAACTTCAAAACTTTTTCAAGTATCTTACAAAACACTTTTTAAAAGAAATAAAACACTTTCATTGAAGCTTATTTTTGACTCGTCGGTTTCCCAATGCTGGAAGATGACATAGGAAACACACAGTATAGAATTTGTACTATATTTTAAAATATTTGTTTCACAATTCAAATGAATATGGCTAATAGTTTGACTAAAGACTAGGGTGCTTCGTAGCTAACGCTCAGCACACTTACTGATGGCTCCTCAATGCCCGTACTTGAAAATTGATCTAGAGATGTCATATTTTGTACAAATTTTCCACTTATTTGGACTTACATTTTATATACCCAATCAAAGAAGGAGGTGAGAGAGGCCCTTTAAAATTTTCTCTCAGTTCGTAATGGAAAACATTCTTGATAGCAGTTACGACCTCCACATTTTAAATTTTACAAATTTCTAATTTGTTTATCTCAAACAGAAATTTCCAATGAAAAAGGGACGCATCTGAGACTCGATTCATCTATAATGTTTTTGATTTTTTTTTTTTTTTTTTATCCCTTTTTTTATTTCTTTTACAACTTTTGAACTTTGTCCACCTGTGTCAAAGTTCCAACATCGATAAAAATTGAGCTTATCATGGTGATAGATCCCTCCTCGACATTAATCATATAGAGCATATATTTTCATTCGAATCCACACGTGAGGGGCTCGTTTTTCACCTACAATCACCTATATCACAGTTTATGTTTATTTCTTTCTTGTCAGAAAAAAATAGTCAAATATAACTTTCTAAGTGTTGGACTAACGACAAATGTTATTCCAATCTGTACCCATTAGCAGCTGTTTCTTGTAGAACAACACTTAGCTTTTTCCAAGGGGATATGCCTTATAGTCCCATTCAAAAGAGAGTCGAAGTAGTTTTATATTAAGGTTTGAGGGTGTTTTTTTAGATGTGTTATTTTCAAACTGGCAGTTCTTTCTGAAGTTGGTGTTTTTGGTTTATGATCAGTTTGGTTTGCCATTTTGTACTGAATAGAATTACTTTGGAGTAACATTTACAAACCGTGCACATTTATTAATGTGCGACGCGACGCGTCACTTAATGCGTCCAATATTAACTCTACATAATCGACCAGCTAAGAAGGCAATTCGAGCAGCCATGGATCGGTTATATGCAACGTTTTCTCAAATGGATAATGCGCATCCTCAGAGAAGCCGTACAGTTCGCACCCAAGGCGCTATTGAAAGGTCCGAATGAATCCATCCGCCATCGGGTGCAACAATCGGAGCAGTGATCATCCACTTCATGGATGGTTTTGGGAACGAAACTCTTGCAAGAATTGAAGTCGAACGAACACCGACCGTTTCTCACGTTCGGTGAATGGGCCCAAAACGATATCGACACCTCATTGCTCAGCAATGAAGCTCACTTTTGGATGAATTGAGTCATGGTAATCCAAACATGTGTTCTTTGGGCAGAAAAGGAATCATTGATCCATATTTTTTTTCAAAACTGAAGCTGGCCCCACAATCTATGGGGTAAGGTAAAGAGCCATTATTAATGTCTTTTTCGATGTCGAATTTGAGGATGATGATGTGGACGACCTAAGGTTCCAAGATGACGGCGTTACGTGCCATACATCAACGAAAAAATTAATTTATTGAAGGAAACATTTAATGAGCGGTTTATCTCTGTGAAGTGGCCTCCAAAATCGGCCTACGATACTGAGGTTGCATTCATTGGGCATACTTTCGTCTGAACATATCATAACCGAAAAGAGTCGGTTCCCATTAGAACACCGTAATTAAATCGGAATGAGCGCTGTTAGTGACAAGATGGGGGACCGTCTGTAACTACTGCGTGCTGTTGTCATGTGTTATTTGTTCTATGTAGTATTTGTGTAGTTAGTCTTGTGGTGTATAAGCCAAATGGTCTTTGTCGCCCGGCTGCAACCCCCCTACTCCACAGATTTATGTGTGGAGTAGGTTTAATGTAAATGTAAATGTAAATATCATGCAGATCAGTTTGAATAGGCATTCTCCCTGATAGCGGAATTAGTGGTTTCATCGCCGTTTAGCAGTCTGCAGTAGTGGTCTTTCCAGATCCTCAGTAATGACTTCGATTCCATCACTTTGGCCAGCAAGGAAGGTCATTGCATGATTGAGTACAAGGCCTGCCACCCTGGCATGATCTTTTTACCTTTTGTTTAATTTTCCGAATCTCATTTCAATCATGGCATCTCTCAATTTCCTCTAACAGTTGACTCCCATAGCGCTGCTTTTTCATTTTGAGATTTCGGTGCTCTTCCCTTCTTTTCTAATTGTAAATCTCGTTATAGTGTACGAAAGCAGCCATTCTTCTCTTTTGCAACAGCATTTATTTTGTATTTTTTTTTTATGGTTGCCTGCCTACATTCTTCATCAAACCATGGGTTTCGTTTTGGGGGCAAAGTGAAGCCCAGGACATATGAGGCTGCGGTTCTGATGGCTTGTTGGCATTGACGCCATTGGTTTTCCACCCTTAGCATTCAGAGATAGTTGGAGGGACAATCGATTGGAAAAAGTACTGGCAATCTCATGCGATTGTCCACTCATAAATTTTCTAATGACAGCAGCAACTTCATGAGCAAAAACAAATTGCCATTGGAAACCAAATAAATCAACTGTCTTTTTGATACAAATATTCTCAACACTTACACAAATTGAAAGCACTCCAGAGTCTTAAAAATATTCATTCCATACCATAAATCAGAATAGCGAAGCTTTATGCACTGCCTCAGCTCAAAATATGTGCAACATTCAAAAGTATCGCACTTAGGTATACAAAGTTTCTCCATACAATGAAACACAATACAGAATAGTTTATGTATGCATATGAAACAGAAGGAAACCTCTTGACATCTGGGAAATTCTATAGAAAGTGATACCCACCAAAAAGAAAAATCGTTTTCCATTGTTGGAGCATCTTGGTTCTTGTATACGGGCCAGTGACTTTGTCAGTTTGGCAAGTGTTTCTGTTTTAAAGTTTTATCGCTTCGGCTTGAAAATTTATGATTCCACTATTATTTAAATGGAGAAGAAGCCAAAAAAAAAACGAAGGAAATGACGAAAGTGTAGAAGAAGATTAATACCGTCCTTATACACATTTGAAAACAATTAAATTTAAGCTTTCCATTGTTTGCAATTAAGGAATTTCTTTAATTCTTTAATTTGATTGACAAATAAAATAGGGAATTAAGTGGAATGACTTGAGTTTCGTTTCGATATTTAACTTTTTTCCGGGAATAATAATTACGAAAGTGTAGAAGGCCCATTGAAAACTCAATGCTTTTAAATCGGATGATGCTTCAGACAATATTTATGTTTAGCTCAGTGTATAAGTTGGTGCTCACTCAAATGGTTAAGACTTTTATTTATATCTGTTCATGGCAGTGAGTGATTGAACGAGAAAGTTAAAATTAAGTTGAGGCCTTTGAATAAAGGTAACCTTTGCAATGAACTAAGGTTGCCGTTCTAATCCGATTAGTTTCTTATAAAAGTACAGGGATGGAGGTATTTTTGCCGAAGGTGTTTAAATCTTCATCCACTGCTGCAGTTAGAATTTTATTTTATAATAGGGACCTCGTCATTATTTTGATGGTAAATAAAACCTCAAGCTTAATTGCCAATCAGCATTGTTAAAGTTGCGTGTCTTTAAATTACTTAATTTAAACTCGATTATTCGGGGGAGGGAAAAAATACAAATCTTTGTTATTGAATACAAACTGAACTGAACACACAAAACCAGTAAATTTTTAAGAATAAAAAATCAAATTGTTTTTCCTTTCAAATATAGTTTAAAACTCGCAGCGCCTTGACGTTTTCAAATCAAACGACTGCAATGAGTCCAATAAGATTGAGAAATGATTGAGTGACATCGTCTTAAACGAACCAAAACTAGCCTTACCATGAAGTTTTCAACTCAAACGACTACAATAAACTGGTTTCAGGTTAACCAATAGGAACCGCAATTACCTTTTTCATCACAAATGACTGAGTAGTTTTGTTTAAACGAACCAACTCCAGTCAAACAATTAGTTTTTTTCCTCAAATTATTCAAAATGGCTAAAAAAACAACTAGTTTAAGCTCTTCCAGGGTGCAAATAGACACGATGAAGTACATTGTTTAATCAACCCAATAAAAAATAATTAATGAAGTATATGGAGAATGAGGTTAAGAACAAAAATCATATGCATTTTGAGCATACTATGTATGAGTTTTTTAGTTGAGATACTATGTACTTTTAAATTCTTGTTTCTACAAGCAATCCGTGAGATACTCCGTGATTGTTGAAGCCAAGGTTAGGTTAGGTAGAATGGACTGACGGTGGATCTTAATTCCAACACACTTTTTTTTCAATGTAGATCCATTGTCATACGCTGGAGTGCTGCTACGTCCTAAAAAACTGGTCGACTTTTAACCATTTTGTGGCCTTAGTGAAGTTCAACAGGCTGTTGGACGGAGTGTCTGATAAATTCTTCCAGTTCGATGAAGAAGTAAATGCCCAGGAATTTTTTTTTTGTTGTATCCGATTGTTTAGCAGTGACAAAGGAAGTGAGTGGTATCCTCATGTTCGTCTTCGTTATTCCATCCTCTACATAAGTCAACGGTGCAGAGATCATTTTCTTTTTATGGTAGCCTAGTAGGTTGTGTCCTATTAGAATACTGATTGTGATTAAGCGATCGTATTGAAAGCCTATTCAGGGATAGTACCCTTTTCGATCTGTTCCTATCGTATTTGGGCAAAATTTTCATGGAGATGACACAGGAGTCTAGGCATTCATCTCTAATTGGACTTTCGTATTATTTTGCTACCAATGATCTGTTTAATAGCACAGGTGGAACCTTGATTGATTGGTCTATGAGAGAATGGTCAAGGGCTGGCTGAGCTTTTTTTCGCCAGTTCATTCGTTTTTTCATTTCCCGGTGTGCCAATATTACCGGGAACCCAGCAGAGTCTAACGTTACGCTGCGTCCAAGAACCTTTAGCGCTTCGCCACAGCAACAAGCTTAATTTTTTAAGAGTTGCCGAAATTGGTTTTATTGTTGCTAGGCTATCAATGAAAAAAGTGATAGATGATGATGGCGCCATCATGAACACCTGCTTTGCTGCGTTTGTAACTACCAAGATGCCACGCTGTGGTTTGGAAGTTTAAAGAAACTGACAATTGAGGTTTTCTGAAAAGAAACCTGCACCCTTTCCGACTTCCGTTCTCGAGACGTCACGTCGGTGTAAATTGATATAGATGTCTCTTACTTATGAGGTTTCTTATGCTTACACTAAAGCCCAGGTATGGACTTATGCAAACCGAGCAGATATTGTTGTTTGCGTTATCTTGATAAAATCTGTGCATGTCCAGGTCAGCTGATTTTCCAGACATTACCCTGATTTAGTTGAAGCCTAAGGATAAGAGCAAGAAGGGAGCATCCTTAGAACAAATAATGAGCTGATAGAGAAACATCTACAAGATCATTGTTGATACTTCTTCGAGTAAGGGCTTAAAATGAAATTAGTCTTTGCAAAGCAGTATCTTCAGAGCAAAGAGTATGAATCTGTGTTATGTTTGCCCTAAGCACGGTATAATTGGAGGAATTCCGCGGAACAACGTTTCCACTATGAACTTGAGGAAAGAATGTCTCAATGAAGTTCCAATTGAATTGAATTGAATTCACTATAAACCGTAAGATTATCAGCAGAGGCAAAAATGTTTTTCCACGGGTATCGCCTTTCGCGAGGAATTGGCAAGTCCTCCGTTAGTAAATTCACTGCCATTAAAAGCGCTTTCTCAAAAAGCCGTTCGGAACCAGCAGAAAATTGTAGGTCCCATCCATTCCCTCACAAGGCATGGTTGTGAGAAATGCGCTAGGCCCAGGGGCTCCTCGCTCTGTTGCGCCACCCTATTTATTTTTTTATTTTATTTAACTAGAAAAAAAATTGCATAGATCCAAAAAGTAGTTTTTAACCATTATTATGGTGCATCACAAAACGAACTGCAGGAATTATTTGTGAAGACATTGCAAATATCTTTAGTATCACCGTAAATGAAGTTTTCAGGGTAGCCACCAGATTTTCGTACTTTTGTTTGGTAAACAAAACATATTGGGTCATCCGGAAAAATACCCATTCAATACTAAGGTAGTTTGAGTAAAATGTTTTGAAGAGCGTGTTAAGGTTTTCGAAACGCCTCATATACAAATAGTGAGTGGTTTTAGAATGAGTTTCAATGTAAGCCTTTCAGACTTTGTTCCTCTCATTCCGCAGAATCTTTTTAACTCTTTGGTATATCAAGACTGACTAAAGCTAGAATCTTAAGAAAGTTTTTGGAGAGTAAACTCATTCATACAATTTTCCAAGATTTAGTAAAAACATTAAACCTTAACGGAAATATTGTCAGAAAATGATAAATTAGAGATACAAACTCTTCTAAGTGTTGGCGCTCGTGGCAAAATTGTTAATATAATATTTGGATGTGACAAGGAAGTTCGAGGTTCGAATCGCATCCACAAACATCGCTATTCACTATAAATCCACAAGTCTATCGAAGGCTATTGAACGACAATGGAAAACGATTTCTGAGTGCGCAGTTAAGAACCGAAATAAAATTGAAAGTTCTAAAACTGTCTTAGGCAATGAAGATCCCGCAGCCTTGTGAAAGCATTACATTTACTGCATTTATTTTTATCTAAATGCAATTGTACTGTTTGAAAAGTTATTTGCCATTGATGGGTGACTTCAACTTGGCAAAAGAAAATTGCGTTCAGTTAAAAGACGACTCCTATCGAGTAGCATCCTTGATTCCGTAATATAATACTCTCGAAAACTAAAAACAGCTCATTATAACCTCAAAAGAAACTCCGTGGGAACGAAGTTAACAAAGTAAACACTTCGAAACACAAGATATCAATCCATATATTGGGTGGTTTAAAATACTCGTAATCAACGGCCTATAAAAGCACTTCTTATCTAAACGATCCATAAAATATTCCTAGCAACCGGCGGCGGCGCGCGCCGACACAACTGGTTTGTGCAATTGATCCCATTGTTGAGTATCCCTAAGCTTTTTAATTTCTTTTTGATGATAATGACTAGCATTTTGTGGTGTTTGCCATCAAAACACTGCATTTTATCCGTGTATATTTTATCGTACAGACTGAGTAAGCAATTTTTGAACAATGTTTACGTATTTGAATAGGTATCATCTGCGTAAAAACTCTCTATGTTGAGAATAATAGGGGTGACAGAATTGATCCCTGAGCGACATCTTTCGTAGTTAATTATTTGCTGTTTCGGTAAACCGATTGTGATTGTGAAGGCTGTGGTTTAGCCATGCTTTGACACCATCTATCATAGTTGTAACTGACTATCTCATCATTAAGCTGGTTTCTCATGGGTTTACACAGGTTTTCGGAAAGAAAAACAAGATTTGAACAAGAAGAAACTCGACACATAAAGTTTTTTGCAGGCTTGTATAGTTTAAGTGACTTGACATTGAAGCGGCAAAATTACAGTTATAATTATTGTATTTAAAATATGTTTCTAACACATATTCAATACAATACGAAATTGGACTATGGGGATTTTATCGTCGACCCTTGCGTTCATCGAGAGTATACTTTTCAAGAAATACAACGATGTTCGTTCACGCAAAGTCAGAAGTAAAAAATTAAATAAGCTCAAATAAATTTCTAGCCAATTCTTGGGTCTGGTTTGGTAGAGAAGAGATTTCCATAATTAGTTCTTCGATGCCTATGAAAAAAATTTTTGAGATAACAACTAAATATGACATTACGATGATAGAGAATACGAAAAAAGTGGGTCCTGCAATTCTGTCTGTCTGTCTGTGTGTCTGTGTGTCTGTCTGTCTGTCTGTCTGTATGTCCGTATATGGATCTACAGCCTAAACCGCTTGACCGATTTTCTTCAAAATTTGCAGTTAGGGTCTGTGAAGTAACCTACAGAGGGGTTTTTGGAATTGGGTCTCTAGGTCTTGAAATAACGGTACCTGCCATACAACCGATATGACAATACCTATTTTTCTCGAAAACGGCTCTAACGATTTTGATAAAATTTTACGTGAGGTATTATTTTTTAATAAATGTTCTAATGATGTGAAAATTTTTTTTGGAGAAAGTCTAAAAACGGTACCCGCCATAGTACCGCTTTATTCAAAACCGACTTTCTCGGTAATGGCAAACACGCTTTTGACAAAATTTCATATTCAAGAAGTCCTAAGTTGTTTAAAAAAGATTGCATATCTACATTTCGAAAATTTATTTTTTTTGAATTTTCATTAATTTTTTTAAAAAAATTTTGTTTTTTTGAATATTTTCAAAACCGTATTTTTGATTTATTTAAAATTTTTTGTCAATGCATCTTTTAGCAAGATCTTAAAATTTGTGTACTTGAATTTTTAAAACCTCACTTTTTAAAAAAATAAAAAACCGGTTTTTTAAAAAATGGCTCTAACGATTTTGATTAAATTTTAAGGGTTAATATGTATTAACAATTGTAAAAAAATGGCGTTTTTAGATTTTCGCTTGAAACTTTTGGAATAATTAATTTAATTTTTTTCAATACTTTTCGTGTAAAAATTTTCATAATTAATGAGTAGTTGGCAACCCTGTACCACCAAATATGTTTAGAACGAACACTAAAACCTTTCACTCAGTCTTGAGATTTTGGTATTTTACTTAGCAAACGATCGCAAGTTCGTGCGACCCAGTCGTGCCCATTTTTTTCTTTACATGTTGTGTTTTTGTAGATTTTTTAGTGTTTCTAGAGATTACGATTATCTGCAAACATATTAATGTGACCTGATCAGAATATAGCTTTTAGGTATATTCCACAACTTTAATTCGCAACAATTTGCAAGCGAGAAAAGAAAGATGAGGTCTTATTTCTGGTGGAGAGAAATCAATATCTAACCATTTGATCTAACAGCAATTATTTTACCTATTTTAGATCCAAAGTATGTATACAAATTAAATGTAAACTAGACAATAAATAATATAAGATACAAAATTACAAAATATATATGGAAAGAAGTACAACGACTCGTTTAATTCTGAGCATTATTAATTCTGGCAATTGCAGGAGCTTTTGTGTTCATCCACATGTTGTTATAGTATTGTTCATTTGGTGATATAGTTTTTGGAATGAGATCGTTTGCAGTTGTTGACACAAGAGGAGCTGTCTTAAAAAAATGATTTTGTCCTGGAATCGTACGGATATGTTGTCCAAGGTTTTCGTCATTGTCTTCAATGTCTCTAAGGGTAGTTAGAGAAATTCCAGATCAGTTTCCTATTTGGAAATGGAATGCTGGAAAAACATGATTTTAATGCAAAAATACAGGTATTTACATCGATTTGATCTTAACAGAAAACTATATATTTCACTACTGTCAAAAAGAGGTTTTCAAAAGTTCTTGAAGAGTGATTGAAGTGGTTGGGCATTATCAAGTTGGCTTATGTTATAGTGATCCTTTTTGCTTTTAATCGTGTATATTTTACACGATTAAAATTTTATTATTTACGTTGCCACTTAAAATGATGAAAGTTGAGGTATTGTAATCTGTTCAATTATAATGTCGTAAAAGATCAACATTAAATCCATAAAAAGTATTTATGCACGCATAGGTTAGGTAAGGATTAAGTGACCGTTAGCTCGGCTAACAATCTTAGTCCCGTTGGGCTCATTGTGAAACCACAGTGATCTAATGTATCATCATCCTAATGGAACCATTTTGACCTTACAAAGAAGCGGGAGAGACGCATGGCGTCAATGTGAGTAAGATCACTATGGTCATCAAAGAAATACGAATTTAGGTGTATCCTACGTTTGTGAGTCAAAGCTGGGAATGAACAGGGAAGGTCTGAAATACATAGTATACTCCTCTTCCTCATCCATAAATCTTCTGCAAAAATCGTTTGAAACGACTCCTAGCCTTGGCGGCTTGTCTTCCAATAAGACAGTGTCCTGTAAAGACACCTATTATTGCACTAATGTATTTTCTGATGAAAGCGATCAAGCCGCTTAACAGCTTAAGATCTAGCTTGAGCCAGATCTGTTTCGTTTCGTTACACGTTAAACATATATAGCGTGGCACAACAGAGCGGTGAACCTCGAGGCCAAAATGCCGATTTCGAACAATTGGGTTTATATCGCAGATCCTAGTGTTCATCAGGAGGATAATTTCAAGAACTTTAACGATGTTAATACACGCAAATCAAGATAGAAGCTTAAGTAGATCTCTGGCCCACCTTAGAGGTAGGGGTGGGTAGAGTAGAGAACTTCATAATAACTTCCATAATCTCCATGTTGTTTTGGAATCTTTTTCTTCTTCTTCATTTCCAGCGTTACGAGTAGTGATCTTCAAGCGATCACAACTCTCCCACTTTTCTGCTTCACACTAGTGATCCGCCTGTGGGGTACGCCGCGTTGACCTCAGAAAGCGTCGGCAAGCCTCCCGGTTTTGGATTGTTCCATGTCTGAGGCCAACCAAATGCTGCTGTTTTTGCATTTGCTTGTACCAGGAGTGTTTTGGCCTGCCTTTTCTTTTTCGTCGCGAATTTGTTGAAACGTTGTACGATATTGCCTTTTGGACGGGGTTCTGCGGATCTCTCCTTTGAACATGACAATACCAACTGAGCCGGTCGTGCTGAATTTTGTCCAAGATGGTACTTTTGACATGAAGGCTTCCACGGATCTTAGTACTTCTAATTCGATCAAGCTTTGTTACTCCTGCTGTCATCCGAAGCATCTTCATTTCGGCTGCCGTCAATTTGCTCTCATACTTTTTGTACATTGTCCAACATTGTGAACCGTATGTCAGAGCTGGACGGACAACTGCTGTGTAGAGTCTTCCCTTCAGCTTAGGGGGCATTTTTCGATCACAGAAGATAGCGGAGTTTTCTCGCCACTTCATCCACCCTACGCTTACTCGATGATTGATGTCGTCATCACAAGTTGCTTCACTATTGATCATAGATCCCAGATATTTAAACTTTTCACACTTGGGAAGCACATTTCCATTCAAATAAATGTCTGGAATAGGCTTGTCTGGATCAGAAAAAGGGCAGCACAGGTATTCAGTCTTTTTTGCGCTAATACGGTACCCATTTCCTTCCAGAACATCAATCCAAACGTCAAGTGCTCGTTGCAGGGATGTAGGATCCTCGCTTATGATGGCTCCATCGTCAGCAAAGAATAATTGTTGTACTTTATTGTCCGTTACTTTTCCTTCGAGCAAATAATCCAGAACAGCAATAAAGAGCAGTGGACTCAAGACACTTCCCTGATGTACACCTACTGTTATTTGGAATTCTTCGGTGACTCCAGCTGGGCATCTCACTTTTGTAACTGCTCCATCGTACATGTCCATAATTATTCGCACATAGGCTTCAGGAACTCCTCGGTGTCTGAGGGCCACCCATATCAGATCTCGTGGTTGTCGATCGAATGCTTTTTCGAAGTCAACCAACACAATATGCAAATCCTCTAAGGCATCTCGGTGTTTTTCCATAATGATCCTTATACTTTGGATTGCGTCTGTAGTTGACTTACCCGCGACAAACCCGCATTGGTCATCAGACCTTATTATTTTCCGCAGTCGGCTATCCAAAACCCGCTCAACGATCTTCATAGATTGGGACATCAACTTGATCGAACGATAGTTGTCACAGCTTCTGGTATCTCCCTTTCCCTTGTACATTGGAAGAAGAAAACTTTCCCTCCATTGATTAGGCAAACTGTCACCTCTTATAAGTTTGGAGATGAGAATCGTGAGCCATCTCAACCCGATGTCTCCCATATTTTTCCAAAACTCATATGGTACCTCGTCTGGCCCAATCGCTTTGCCTTTTTTGGAGTTCTTAACTGCCTCCCTAACTTCTTCGACTGTGACGTCGGATACTTCCGTAAAGTTAGGTGCAGCTGTTGGAAAGTGGCGCCGAGGAAACTGTTCATTCAAAAGATCATCACAATACTGTCGCCACCTGTGAAGAATTTTGTCGTCATCCACAAGTAGCAGTCCTTGAGCATCATTTATGAACTTTGGCGAACGAATCTCCTGCGCATTTCTCCTTCTCTGAGCGGCTATTTTGAAAATGGTTGCTCCCTTATTCAAGTTACTTTGTCTTAGCTCTTGGATTGCCTGATTTGCTTCAGCAGCTGGGGCAGAAATCTCTTCCAGCTCTCGATACAGGCCCTCCGTGCTTCTTGCTTGAAGTTGGGCGCACTTTTTCTTCGCTTCTTTTCTGCAGCTCTTGTATTCCATTTTGAGACGCGCTTTTTCATTTGTATTTCTTGAGGGGCACTTCGACCAAGCTTGGAAAGCTGCTTTCTTCTTTCTAATCACTGCTTTAGCTTCATCATCCCACCACCAGGTTTCTTTAGCTTGTTGGTGGTGTCCTTTTGAGACTCCTAACAGTGATTTGGTTCTCTCTAAGCAGGTTCGTTGTAGGCGATCCCACATATTTTGTGCCGTCATTGTATTTGAAACTGCGTCGATGGTATTACACAGCTGACTTCGCATATACGAAATGAATTGCTGTCCTTTGGTTTTCTCCAGATTGTACCACTTGATTCTCCTAGGAGCCTTTGTTTGTTTGACTACCTTCACCGCATCCGTAAAAAAAAATTCTGTTAAAAGAAGACGGTGTTGTTGAGCGGCAGCTTCTCCTAGAATCACTTTGCAGTCTTTCACCCGAGATTTCATGTAATTGGTTACCAAATGGTAATCAATCTGGGTTTCATTTCCTCCACTGCTGTAAGTGATAAGGTGTCGGTCTTGTTTGATGAACATGGTATTTAGTACGATTAGACCGTATGACTTGCACATATTTAGAATATCTTCACCAGGAGTGTTCCTGGTGCCGAATCCAAAGCCTCCTTGGCAGTCTTCATAATCCTCGTTTGTCTTCCCGACATGTCCATTCAAATCTCCTCCAACAAACAAACACTCTTCTTTTGGGATGTTCTTAAGTAGGTTATGAAAATCAAGCCAGAATGCATCTTTTTCCTCCTGCTCACACCCTATTTGGGGAGCATATGCACTGATTATATTCCAGACCTTTCCTTCCATCACCAATTTAAGAGACATCAAACGGTCACTGGACTTCAAAATGGTCAACACGCTGTTACATATAAACTTTGGTCAAGGATGATACCGACTCCGTTCCTACCTTGTTCTGTTCCATAGTAGAACATCTTGTAAGCCTTGGTCTTTACATCTAAGAAACGGGCTTTGTTTGCTGTGTTTCGCCATTTCGTTTCCTGAACACACAAGATGTCCACTCGCCTCCTTCTCATCATCTCTTCGAGTTCAAGACTTCTACCAGTCATACTTCCAACGTTCCAACTCGCAACTCTAAATTTTCGTCCAACTCGTCGCATTACTTTGCTAGCCCCCGGAATCCGTATAGCTCTGACCCGAAAATTGCTGCTCGGTCCAGGATCAGCTCCATGCATAGCAATGGAACTGCCTGGCGGGGTAGTGCTTCTTATGTTTGCAAGTACTTCCATAATGCTCAAAATTTTTCAAAAATTTTCCTTTCATCCTTTTCGACACATGCATGCTCCATTTAATGAGTTTGATTTCCCTTTTACTACACCGGTAATCTCCAGTCGTGTAAACCCCGGGATCTGCATGCTTACTTGGGGAGAGTTTTTAGGTGGTATGTGTGTCGCTAGACTCACTTTGATGTTAGTCGTCTAGATATGATTGCTCCTTTAGTCGCCTTTTACGACAAGCGGGGAGGCGCTGCAGTGCTATTCTAACCCGACACTGCACGGGAACCATGTTGTTTTGGAATATGTGCTCTTAACGTTATGTGCATTGTTTTCGCAGATTTTTCAATCATAAACTGTGATTGACTTTCATCCATGGAAATCATAAGTCAAATCAAAACAATTCGTAACATTTATATAGTTTCATAACTAGAATTAAGAAATTTTACCTCCATGTCCCCTCCATGTGCTCAAAATAAAGTGACTGCGAGCAACCGACAAATTGAGACGCAACTCAAAACACGTTTGAAGTGTTCAATCTCGGTATAGTAATTTCAAAACATAAAAAAAAAGGAAAGCCTCTTCTAAAGTCAAAGTACTCATATTTAAATTTCAATTGTAATTGAGGTTTATTGAGCTCTTCAGGCTTCAGCAGAAAGGTATGGCTTTATTACGTTACAATTTTTTTTTGTATTAAGTGTCCGGATTAACGGGGATTAAACCAAAAGCCAACTATAAAGCGATGTATGATGTTTTTTTTGGCAAACATTTTTCTATGCACTCAATGGTGTCATAAATGCTTAAAACAACATTTTCATACAGCTTTGAGCCCTCAAACAGAAAAAAAAGCATTCATCCATACACAAATGTGTCGGTAAAGAATTAAATGATGCAGAAAGATTTCAGATTTTCGCAGTGTATGACAATTTTTTCGCATGACAGGATTTTGCAGGAAACTTTCAAAGCGATAAAGAATAGATGCGATGTGTGTGATGTCTCGAAAAGGAATTTTCGTTTCAAAGATCCCTTTTGTCTGCTTGTTTTGTTGGGATGTTGTAAACAATTTTAGTTTGACTGACTAATTTCATGCTCGGTGACACTACAGGGTGTGAAAATCATTCAACTATTCTTTGAGTGTCGCGACAGGATGCCTTGCCTTTGAAAAAAAAAGCAAAACGAAAAATATAATATTTGGGAATCACAAAAGAAGTGTAGGCACTTTTTTTTCGTCTTGTCTTCTTTTAGTGAAAGCAAAGCAAATGTTGAGTGACTTCAAGATTTGATGTCTATGTTGTCTTTATTTTTTCTCCCAATAATGTGTTCATCGGGACTTTTTTTCGTGTGAATAACTTTACCACGCGCCATCAGGTTTATTTGAAGAAGGTATGTGTAAACTGTAAACCACTATATTCGAAGTTATCTGGTGGCGACAGTTCCTTTTCAACAGCTTGGTATGATTTTCACTTGAATAACAAAAAAAAAAAACCAAACCATTGAATACACACATTTCTCATTTCCTTGGAAGTTTGTACCACTTTTTCAATGAGAAAGCCAAAAAGAGTTTTTCAAGTAAAGTAAGCGACATCTAATGGTTTCGTTTCAAATCGTAGGTTATGTTGCCTCTAACAGCTGTTTCACGTTCGTAATTTTGACAAAAAGTCGGTATGAAACCTTCTTGCTACGAAATAAGTCACTTTACGGTTGAACAACGTTGGCAAATATTGAAAACCTTCGAAAGTGAAATAATAAATAGCTAACAAATTAGAGAGGGTTGCCACACCGTCAATTTTTGAGCGACTTCGATAGTAATAAGAAATTTTGGAAAGGATCAAGGAAGGAATTAAAGACTAAATAAAGGCATGAGTGTCATTTCAAGATAGCGAGTTCTTTTTCATTTGCATGGGCTAAAAAAAAAATCTTGTTCCAAAAAGTAATTAGTAGCGTCCAGTGCTGTCTCGCACTGTCGAATTTTAAATAAAGTGATATCGTCCACTGTAATGTTCAGCATAACCTCAATGTTCTTTTTCACTTCAGAAAACTTACCAGAGCAGAACCACGAAACACTGAAACATTTTTTTCGTAGAACGATCCCCGAGCCGAGCAGTGTAATTGCTTTTCGAACAATGACTTCAGAGGCAAAACATAAAATCCAGAGTCACTACTCTTCGAAGAACGATACTCAAGCCATGCTGTGAAACCATAAACTGTCGCCCTTTGATGACAAGGCCACGCCTTAAATCAAGAACCCAAATCATCCGAACTAAGGCTCCTGAGTCAAACCGTCCTAATTGCAACTGTCTTCATTACTATACTGAACATGTGTAATATAATGATATGTGTAAGCATTGTGAATTAAAATTCCATTTTTTTTTTATTATGAAACAAAATCGGTTTTTAGTCATAAGGAATGGAATAAGCTGAAGTTTGCTTCTCTTTGTAGCAAATCCTAAATACGACTGTCTTTCCTTAGCCTTATATAAAACGCGAATTCACAGTCAAAGTCGAAAAGGGTTCTTACGGAATAAATACTCCAAGCCTTCCCTTAGTAAATTCATTGCCATGAAAAGAACTTTCTCGATTACCCGTTTTGAACTGGCAGAAAATTCTAGGTCCCCTCCACTCAGACAAGGCATGGTTGTGAAAAATACACTAGGCACCGGAGCTCCCCGCTCTATGTTGCGTCACCTTATGTATAAACCGATTCTGGTGTTCCTCAAGGAAGTATTTTAGGACCAATGCTTTTAATAACTCTTCCTCTACATATTCAATACGATTTGCGCATTACACAACTACTCTTGCAGTGTCTGGTTTAGTCAGATCGCTTACGAAAAACTTTGCATAGATCCAAAAATTTAGGGTAAACGAAAGGGTGGTGCATTGTCCTTAACTTGCCCAAACCGATGCTCTAACGAAATGATCATCTGGATGTGCATTTAAGTTCCTACTACCTTTTAAAGTTTCGTTCAAATAACGAATCAAAGTAACATAGTAGGATTCATGAAACCATAAAAAATAAATAAATAGGGTGGCGTAAATAAGCATTGAAACATCGAAGTTCCAAAACCTACAGTTTTATACTTGATTCCGAACGGGCAAATTAGAAAGCGCTTTCATGGCAGTGTTAAAGTAATACTCTCAGACGATTTGCCAAATCCTTGCCAGAGGCTATACCTGTGGAAAATATTTTTTTTCTTTTCTTTGACGCCTCCGGGATTTGAATACTGAACATTCCAAGTAACAGACAGATAGGTCAACCACTGCGCCAAAAAGCACATCGAGTTCCAAAAAAATCAGATATTTTTAAGGTCAAATTGCTCTTTTTGTGTGGTACCGATAAACTCGCGAAGGACTGAGTTTATTTTGTTGGGTTTTATTTTGTTTGAACGGTATTGTTCGGTACCTTCATCTGTTCTTATGTTCCCGACGGCGGAAATGTTTTCTTCTATGTCACTTTTGTGCTTCAACACACGTATTAGCCACATTAATCGCCTCACTCAAAAACTTAATCCCATACAAAAAAAAAAAAATAAAAAAATAAAAATGTTACCATGTAGTGATGTGAAAGTATCAAAACCTGCGTATTGATTTGTTGCCACAGATTCTTCAATTCAATTAAAACAAAAACAAAAAAAACACGCAAGCATCTTTAACTGATTCAAAAGTGAAGTTTAAAATCAAAGAGCAAAAATAAAAGCATCTACATCCTCGAGGGATGGGAGTACATAATGAGAAATGGCAGATGTTTAATTGAAAAAGTGACTTGGCGCCTTAGCACACAGATTGACATCGTCTTCGCTAATAGATGAACTAAGGCTCTTAATTGGACGTGGCATCCGAAGACGTTCGTTGGTGTGGCTAAATATTGGACAATTTGATTTCGAAGAAAACTTATTTTCTTAATTAAATCAAAAATCTACAGAGATTGAATAAGGAGAACACACATAATTGTATTCCCTTAAAGTCACGGCGGAGAAGTTTTCTTCTATTGCAGCTCACTCTATGATAATGAAGCTATCAAAAAGCAAATAGTTCCCGGTTGGACTTTACGAGTGCCAAGCACTGGAAGGTCAAAGCATAAAATTGTAAAAGACGGAGAGGCCAATTTTCAGCAGAAGCAAGCTGGAATTAGCTCCCTTATGATTAATTTAGTGATTTCTTGCAATGATTCCCACATGAAACCCAATAAAACCAAGAACATTTAGTTCTTAGAACAGTCTGACCGGTCGATACACAACATCAGGGGGATATAGTACTCTGTTGACTTGAATTTGGAAGTAAACTGACAAATTTTATCGAGAGGAGGTATGAAATTATGCCATTTGACAGATCTCCAAGGTACAAAGTACATACACACATTTTTTTTGGCTTTTTGAAGTAACAGTTAGTGGTTTAGTGTGTAATAACCCCTAGTTGTTCGTATAAAGAAATTGGTTATTATTAGTCTCATGTGGTTCGGGGTTGAATTGAATGGTGGTGTATGCTGGTGACTTTAAACGATAAGCCAAATCTTAGATCAACGATGCTAAAAACTGTTTGGTAAAAATGTTTAAAAAGCAATCAATAGCTTCAATAGAAGACTGCTAAGGAGCGGCACCTTACCGCTGGTAAGGGGAAGGCGAATGAAATGACATTGCTTTTAATTTTAACTCATGAAAAGAGATTTGTTCTCCCAAAATTGGATATGAGTATTTATACAATTAACTGAATTAAGTTTCTAGTTAATAGCTAGTTAAAGAAATAATAAAAACAAACAAAAAACAGAAATTGTATAGCATTGTATTGTATAACATTGTGTGCATATTTGTTGCAAGATAATACTTCAAAAGGTTCATACCACACAATCTAACAAACATAATTTTATTTTGCCTTTAAAAGCGCCTCATCGTCATCAATTAATTGCACAAAATTGCATTTTAGAAACGCACAAAACGAAAAGCCAAACCAAAAATTACTTGTTGTTCATTACAACGAACTTATTTTCAGGGCCCTTTACTTTCATCTGAGTCATTTCATCTGAATGACAGTCTCATTATTCCCTTTCATGAGCCATTTTATTCAAGGATACAATTCAACAAAACATGAATGGAAACATGAACATTATAAGCACACTAAAAAAAAAGATGGTGTCGGTGTTTGGTAGAAAAACTACAAAATGCATGCGAAACTCCCCAGCTTTTCTCTGTTGTACTTTTTTAGGTTTTAAATTTAGCTAGTGGAGCGATTATTCTGCTTTCGCTGCCACACACCAAGTTATGAAAAAGGAGAGTTGTCAGAAAGAAAATAATTTTATTTTTCTAATCTCCTTTGTAGAATACTTTATTATTCTTAATCAGAAAAAGGAAAATAATGAATTGCGCACAGTTTTCCTCAATTCACTTAACATTTGAAGTAAGTTAAAAATTAAAAATTACAAGCAACCATCGCGGTTCACTCAACAGTTGGAAAATAATAACAAAAAAAATTCACGGTATAAAAACTCAAAAGAGAGAAAGTGCATTCTGATTGAAGAAATTTGAAAATGCAATCCTTTGCGGTTCAATTCACAAAAAACTTCGTTCACGTTTCGTTTCTTTCTCTGTTTCTCTCTTTTAGTGGCGAAACTAGTACTTTCTTTTGGTGTTATAAAAGCAGGCGGAGGTAATTATGATCCAAAAACAGGATGTGGTTTTGACGTGGAAGCAGTTGTTTGATGAAAAATTTCTTCTTACTTTGATGTAAAACTAATTTTTCAGCTAGTTAAACAAGTATGGTTCGTTAGAGCACAGAGCGAGAAAATTTAACACCTACTTTGTATTTAAGAACAATGACAATTTGCTTTTTTTCTGCCAAGTGGTCAGAACTGGGGGAAAGAAGGGAAGAGAGAGAGAGAGAGAGTAGTTTCGAAACGGAAGCCAATTATAGCTGGAGTGGGCAGTTTTGACGCCATATTTCAACATATTCGAATGCATAAAAATGTGAAATAACGGGTGAATGAATATGGTTTCAACAGAACTCCACCATGAAAATGTCAAATGTTCTAGTCCTTTTTCAAAATTTTTCAAAGAATTCTCTTCAAACGAGAGGCATGTTTGGCTAGTCAGATTGTTTTACATTTTGAGAGAGCTAAGCACGCTTCGTGAAGCATTAACTTAAGTATAAGTGATGGCTAACAAACAATTTGACGTTTGGTGCGTTCAAAGCTAAAATTGCTTTGAAAGTTAAAAATATTTAAATCAAGCTGCACACTTTATATCAGAGAAATTCACTATCTGTTCGTTGATTTCAACTCGTTGGAGCAAAAATTAATTAAATTAATTATTGAGTAGTATCGTTTTATCATTAAGGAGTCTCCCAATAAAAGGTATCGTTTTAGAAATCCTGCTATTGTAATCAGTGGTGGTCCAGTATAACGAACAATATAATGTCCAGAGTCAATTCGTTATATCGAAAATTCGTTGTATCGAAACCTTTTTGTCATAGAAGTCTTTAGGTAAATAGATTCAATTTGTACTCAAAATTAAGATACCAATCGTTAATATGCATTTGTTTTTTCGGGTGTTAAATGTTATTGTTGAATGCCTCTTCCCGTAAACTTTTTAGAACTAAGACTTTAGAGTTTTCAGTGCCATTTTGTCTTAAATTCGTTACTTGTTCGTTATATAGAATACCTAATAGACTTGAAAAAAGCGTTCGTAATATCGATCATTCGTGATTTCGGCTTTCGTTATACTGGGCCAACACTGTAGTTGTGATAACTCAAACTGTCACAACTTTGCAAATAACAAGTAAAAACTATGCCATACATAAAAATGAAATGATATTCGTCTCAACAATAAAAATAAAAAAATAAATGGGGTGGTGCAACAGAGTAGGGAGCCACAAGGCCTAGCGCATTTCTAGAAACCATACCATGTGGGGAAAAACAGGGAGCCCTGAACTTTTCACGGCATGACATTACCATTGGAGATATGTATTGTCTATTCCTCCCGAAAGGCAATACCAGAAGAAATAAATATTTCTCGTTGCAGCTTCTGGGATTCGAACTTCAAACCTCCCATGTAACAGGCCGTCACGCTGACCATTACGCCACAAGCACCACACATTGTCACAGATTGGGATCTGAAAATTCAAAAATTACTGTTGAAAAGCCTTTCCATCTTTGACACTATATACTGTTTGGTGCATTTTGGAACGAGTTTTCTTATTGCAAGTATTTTCTGCAAAAAGTTATATAACATGAAATTTCTTTATAGATAAAAATAAGATTTTATTACTTATAGTGGAGGGCCGTTAGACATAAAAAAGGCAAAACCTAGGAATTGTGGGCCAGTACATGGATTTTCATGAAATTTTCGGAAATATGTTTTGAATGGCGTATATAAAAAAGTTAAAAAAAAAAAAAATTCACCGCTCTCAATTTTTTAATTATTTTTATAATTAATTATTAACTTTTAGAATTTTATTTTGTTTATGTAGGGTGTTTCATATACCGTTTGCCAAAGGCTCAGGATGGATAGGTTTGGTCAAGACAAAAAAAAATATTGTATAGGAGGGGGGTCTATATCCCTCCGTGTAGGCGCGAGGGGCAATTTTATATGAAATTTACTCAATTTTTTAAAAAAAATTTAAAAACAACTAAGCCACTTAATTTCTCATACTTTAGTGTTTTTGAAAGCTATTGCTTTGTTCTTTAATTAAAATTTTAATTTAAGTTCACTTAATGAAAAGTTTTTGAGAGATCAAGCCTCAAAGCCAAAATTTTGAAAAAAGAAAATATTTTTTTCTCAATTAATTTTTTTTTAATAATTTTGCCCCATTAAGGGCCATTTTTTCTTACTATATTCAATGCTTTTATTAATTTTTACTCAAAAGCCAAAACCGAACAAAAAAATTTTTCTTCAAATTAAAGATGTATGTATAGGTCTTCCTGATTACATTCTATCTACTCTTCGCTGCAACAATCGCAGTTCAATTTCCTCCTTAGTCGGTACTTAGCACCATCTAGATGTGAAGTCTGTGACAACATCCTCTTGCTTTTGATGAACATAATTAAAGTTCCCTTGACAGTAATTTTGACATCTGTTCATGAAGCATTTGAGCCTCTCACTTCAAAGTACCTACCAACATTCTGAATAAACAGCCACAACTTCATACAAAACAAAATAACGACTTCAATTTTGTTTCATGTGAAAAAAGTGGATTTCAATTGAAAATCAGGAAATCACCATACCTAAACTAGCAAATGCTCAAAAAATTAAACTAATCAGGTTCCTAGCCAACAGGGCAGTCATTAGAACCTTGATGTATTTTTTAAGGCTGAGGATACATGAATTTCTCAAGGCAATTCAGACACTTTTAAAAAAATGAATTTTAAACGATTGACACTGTTTGTCAATATCTACATATAGACTAGTGCATAATAAAAATTAACTTACTTGATGCCACCACCAGAACAACTTGCTTCATTGCTTTCGGGCCAATGAAAACGATCTCAGGATTGTTGCATATCAAGCAAGGACATTTTCCAAATACCATCACTTGGGTCTAGTATCATCGAAAAGCAAGGAAAGGAGCTTTGTTTACCATAGGTAAAAGCTGAGTACAAATTTCTTCTTATTAAGTTTATTAGTGATTCTGATACCAATCAGCTCTAAATAAATTGGCCAAACTCTACAATATTGCTCACGAAATGATGCCACATGATAACCAGCGTTTAGAGCAGGTAAAAGACCACTAGGGAAACATGAAATCCACTTCAATGATCCGACGTTGAATAAAGTTGTTGAAAAGCGATTTCTCGATAAGCGGTTCGGAATCGGCAGAAAATTATAGTTCCCCTCCATTCACTCACAAATGATGGTAGAGAGAAATGCGCTAGGCTCCTGGGTACTTATTCTTCTGTTGTGCCACTCTGCGTATGTATGGTTGTTGTGAAGGATTCAGAATCTCTCGACACAGATTTTAGATAGTGGGATGGTAATAATATTCAGCGTATCTGCGAGGCGCATCGTTGATATTTTACATTGTAATATTCGCTCACATACTAGGGAGGATTAGATTAGATACATTTTTATTAAACTATTAATTTACACATATTATTGATAGTACAAAAATCTTTATAGCATGGCGTAACGCCGTTAGTCAGATTTTTTTTACTATCAAAAAAAATCTATCTTATTAAAAAAATAAAAAAAATCTAATCTACTAGGGAGGAGGAGATGATATCATTTCTGGCTTTAGATGTATAAATCCAGTAAAAAGGTACCCAACAATGATGTCATCAAATTTTGATTTCTATTGAAAGCCTGTAGGCAATAAGCTCTTTACAAAAACACCCTATGATTGCTTTTGTGTAATTCGCAGCGTAAAAAGAAGAAGAAGATACAACAACAAAAACCAGAACAACGCCTTTTGATCTTTCCACCCTTATGAAAACATTGCAGTGCACACCGTCTTCACAACACTTTTCCACAAATATAACTTCCATATAAATACATCGCGTTCAGGTCAGGTAAAAAGGTTTCACTTGTTCTTGCTAAGTTAACTTAGCAAGAACAAGTGAAACCCTAAGTTCAAAAAAACAATTTGGGAAAGTATAAATGAAATAATCCCATAGACTTGTTGAAAAGTATAAAAAGTGTCAAGCCTCGAGAGCATGTAAAATCAAAGCTTCTTACGTACGATTTCGCCATAAATTCTTGGAAGATTTCCTAAAAAAAATTAAATAAAAAAGGAGCATTAATTTAAAGAATTTCTGTCGATACCAGTTGAGTGCGATGAAAAATATTAAAATAGACAAACTTTTAACATTGAACATTTATTTCCTATTAAACTACTGAATGTAATTCGAATGTAACCAGAAAAACTCTTACCAACCCAACAAAACTCATTAAAAACAACTCACACCTAGATAAATATACACACAACCAAGTTGTTTTTAGAATTAGATGCCAATCTCAGTATTTCAGGTGGAAATTGTTTCCTTTACAGCGTATAAGTGCCATACTTGATATACAAACAGAAAACCCAAACGGCAAATTTTCATAACATGATTGTACAAAGTTTCTTTACGCTCGTAACACGTACAAATACATTGCCGAATAAACCACGCCATGCCTTTGAAAGCTGAGATAGAACGACGGCAGTCAAATACTTTTACTAACCTCTCACTGACACCTTCACCTCAAAAGATAAATCTGACATCCGACCAAAACCCCGAGATCACATCAAAGATAAGAAAAATATAAATTTAATTTCATAAGGTCGTAAAAACATCATCACTTGTCGAATTGAAGGCATCCAGCATTCTTGCTGACATAACTTTATACCTTCCATCTTTGATGCAGACACAACCACACTTTTCACTAAAGGCAGTATGCTATTAAATTTCATACCCAAATTAGACGTGCGGCATAAAGTGAAATGGCAGAACGATTGACGCATAAAATGGTTAGCCCTAAGCCCTAAGGATTCATATCTCATAACGAACCTGTATTCAGACATAACAGATCCCTCCGGACCACATCAAGCTGTGTCGGTTAATTTTGCAAAGGCAAAGCTTTGGCTTTGAAAAGCGATCCTAGTGTGTTTATTAAGAGTGTGGTGAGTAAAGAGGTTAACATTTAAATCATAACAATTGAATAATTGAATAGAATTTATGCAGGTGCTGTAAGGTTTACGTGAAATGTGTCCTCATTTCGGATGAATCGTCAAATATTGTATTCCTAAAGCGACAATACCTGCGTGGTTATTGAAAGCATTCAATCACTAAACAAATCCAACTGCATTTCAATGTTATGAGCTCTACTTGAAGGGTGATGAGTTGATTTTCTGACAAGTCCTGTGGGCTGTTTCACATCGCACAAAATGCTTGATTCGAACTGTTAAAATGCCACTGTTGTTAGTATATGTGGAATGAAATGATTGTGATGTATGATCTATGGAACATGCTCTTGGTCCTGAAGAAGGACGTAATCCGATCAGCTATGGTAACTGAATTCATATGAAAATGCGGAATATGGACTCATTCGAAGTGTGATATGCTTTCATTTTTTGCTCTAAATTAAAGCATACCACACTTCGAATGAGTACATATTCCGCATTTTCACATAAAATAAAAATACAAAAAATAAAAGCTTCGCTGCTGGCAACCGCAAATTTAAATACGAGCACTGTCTGAGGGCATCATAAATAAGTTGCACTGATTATGTCGACCCTGCTGGACACAAACAATGGATTGAGATTTGCAGTTTAACATAATTCAACATGGAAGGATGCATTTTACCAACCAAGAGAATCAGTCTGCAGGCAACATAAAACGTCCAATGACGACAATTTGTTTATCAACCTTGGCAGCTGTTGAATGTCCACGAAACTTATGTAAAGCTACAGAATATTTTGGCAATTTTAAAAAATATTGAGTGTAGTTGGTAATGCGGAGTGTACCTAAAAAGTTTAAAATGAAGTAAATGAACTCAATTTACGTGTTGGAAGCGACGGCGGCGACGTAATGTCAAATGTGTGCCGGTTTACCTTGTTTCTTTGAAAACGATTTCTTGGAATGACAGTCTTTTTAAAAACTATTTTTTTAGGTGGCCATTTACACGATTAACTTACCATAAATAGTATTCTATTCGTTTTGTTTCTCTTTATTGAGTTACTGGAGAGTTGTCCGGGTATATCTATCCGGCTAAGTACTTCACAATAGATCATTTGAAACCGACAGAAAATTTCATACAAGAATGATAGAGGGAAAATCACACGGTGCGGTTAGAAAAAAGTTAGGAGTCGGATCCCAGCGCTTTTCCTTCAACCACACTTTGTGAGGGAATGGAAGGGACCAAAAACTTTTTTGGCGATTCCAAATGGCTTATCGAGAAAGGGCTTTTCATGGCATGAAATAAGCAATGGGGTAATTTGAAATTCCTACGGATTGTTATACCCATGGAAAGACAATTTTTTCCTGATATTTCTGGAACGTCGAGCCCCGATCAAAATGCACTTATTCTATGAGCACATTACTAAGGAAAAAAATAAAAAAAGAATTGAGTTCACAATTGTTGTCAATTGTTGAATTTACTTCTGGAAAAATGTAGGATTGTCGGCTTATTACGTGGGAGTTTGAAGTTCGAATTATAGAAACACCAACATTTTTTTTGCGAGCATTCCGTTTGAAATGAACAAAAAACGGTCTTCATTGCTGTTTTCCAATAATGTATCTAACTGAAAAGTCGGCCTTTTATCACTACGCTCAGTCTAGTCAGAGCTATCAACTGACGGTTGAGAGTAAGGTGTTGGGCTTTCTGAGATATGTTGGGACCCCCTATTTGTTTTGTTCATCCAATGAGCTCAATGAATCTGGGAGCTAAATTTGCTCTTTGAATTTGCCCTCTTTTATTAATTAATGTTAATTGGATTAACGAAATTTTTGTAGTAAACTTATTTATGTAGGTATCGAAAACGAAATATGAAATTCATCAATATTGTTGCACACAGGAACGCAACCCATCATTTCGATAACCACCAACAGAGTGTTGCACCCAGGAACGCCACCCATTTATCGATAACCATCCACGGTTGTCATGATCTGTCATTATTGTCATGTTGATTTGATTGTTAACCTAAACGTCAATAAAGAACCACATTTCTTCTCCTGGCTGCTCTTCAGGTTAAGTTTAGATATTGTGTTAGATTAATCGGAATCTATTTCAGGAATCCGTGGAGTTTTGCAACAACTGGTGTCAGAAGTGGGATCTTTGCATGATTTCACAAGAGATCGAAGAAAAATGATTGCAAAATTTCTTATCAATTAGTATCGCTTACCTTAACCTTAGCCCAGCAAAATGAGCAACTGACTCAACTTAGGAATGATCAACAGCGTTTAGCGGAGGAGTTGAAGACAATCGGAGCAACAACATTCGTCGAGAGAGTTTTCGGGTGTTCAACCCCCGACGGTATCAGAAATGCGGTTTCTGGACACTCAGCATCTGATGAAAGAATGGCTGCACAAGCGAACTCGGATGCTAGGACATCGTGAGCCCTCAAAGCCACTACAACGTTTGAGTCAACTAGGCTGACTCCCCAGCCATTTGATATCAGCACAACTCTTTGGAATGATTATGCTATCCTGTTCGACATCATTGCTGAAGGAAATGGTTGGGATGAGCCGGAAAAGGCTCGAGTCCCTGCTTCAATGTTTCGCGGGGAAGCCCTTTTAGTTCTAGCCAATCTCGGGCTATACCAGAGGTTTTCTGTCACAAACAAATTCACTCAAATATGGAACCGACAAAGTTCACAACTTCAATCGTCGTCTTTCAGTCGTGGAGTTAAGTTGTGTACCTTGTCGGTTCCATATTTGAGTGGATTTGTTTAAAACAAAAAAGCCATCATGTCGAAAATTGGTATTAACGGATTCGGACGTATTGAACGCTTGGTTCTCCGTGCCGCCATCTTGAAGGGTGCTACTGTCGTTGCTGTCAACGATCCTTTCATCAATGTTGGTCTATTTGTTCAAATTCGATTCGACTCACGGTCGTTTCAAGGGAACCGTCACTGTTGATGGCGATTGCTTGGTTGACAATGGACAGAAAATCAAGGTCTTCAGTGAGCGCCACCCCAAGGACATCAAATGGTCCAGCGCTGGCACTGAATACATTGTTGAAACCACCTGTGTCTTCACCATCATTGAAAAGGCTTCAGTTCATTTGAACGGTGGTGCCAAGAAAGTCATCATTTCTGCCCCCTCTGCCGATGCACCCATGTTCGTGTGCGGAGTCAACTTGGAAGCCTACGATCCACCAATGAAGGTTGTATCCAACGCCAGTTGCACCACCTATTGCTTGGCTCCATTGGCCAAGGTTATCAATGACAACTTTGAAATTGTTGAAGGTTTGATGACCACCGTACAGCGTACGGGCAACAATATTGAAGATCATGACTAGGACGATATGCGGTTCCAACAAGGTTCAACACGACTAATTATAGTTTTATTGCGTGAGAAGTTTCCTGGTCGCGTTGTCTGTAGCCTCAATGAAATGGTTTTTATCTCTATTGATTTTTACGTTTGGTGACATGAATTGGTCATCCGCAGATCACGCGATTAGATAAGCAATTAGAAACGCGAGTAATTTTCTATGTGGCTATGCGAAAGACTTTGTTGCTCTCGTCAACAAGAGGTTATGCTCCTCAACAAAGTTTTTTGATAAGCGCCAATGAAAACCAACACTGAATCAAAAACCAATACTGCCCAGTTGTGGCCGAAGTGAAGTATCGCCCGAAATTTGCGAAAAAGTGGTTTAAAATTACCACGAAAAAATAATACGAATCTTCCCGAGGCGGTCATTCTAATAATTTTTTTTTCTGCACGAAAAAACTACAAATGATACTGACGCAAAGTTTTTTTATTTAATAAGTAATTAAAATTTTGAAAAAAGAAAAACTTGATTTTGTTTGTTGACGTGTCCTTGAATCGACCTCTGCCGGAGCAACATAGTAGACTTTGTGGTGCGATTTCTAAGCTTCAGAACCTTAAATTCTGAAGAAAAGTTTAACAGTTATGAACTAGAGGTTCTGGCAGTGGTCCGATCGCTAGAAAAACTACGAGTATATTTGCTAGTGTTAGAATTCAAAATCGATACAGACTGTAAAGCATTCCAGCTTATAATGAAGAAGAAGGAGCTGTGCACGCGCGTTGCAAGGTGGGCCTTGTTATTGGAAGAGTTTAGCTGTACAGTGCACCACAGGCCCGACATGTAGATGCGCTAAGCAGGGTTCTCACGATTACAGTAGTGGATACGGGTATCTTACATCAAATCAAAAAGGCACAAGCCAAAGACAAGTCATCCCAGCTAATTTTGTATATCCTGATGCAGCGTAAGCAGTACGAAGATTACACAAATAGAAACGGAGTACTTAATAAGTTTGAGCAAGGAGTTTATTTGCTGGTCGTACAAAAATCTATGCAGAAGGAGGTCATTCGTGGGGTTCATGAGGTTGGACACATAAATGCGCAGAAGGTAGAACACAGACTCAAGCAGAGCTATTACATTCCAAATCTGCATAAGAAAGTCACAGAGGTTATCGCTAATTGTGTAGCCTGTATACTAGCTGTAAAGAAAGGAGGTAAGCAGGAAGGATTTCTTCATCCAATAACGAAAATTGACGTTCCGTTACACACCTATCATATCGACCATCTGGGGCCTATGCCGTCAACAGCCAAGAACTACAAACATCTTCTCGTTATAATGGATGCTTTCACAAAATTTGTTTGGATCTATCCTGTGAAATCCACTACAAATCAGGAAGCTCTAACGAAACTTGTATTTTTGGAAAGCATTTTTGGGAATCCATCTCGTGTGATCACAGATAAATATTCAGCATTTAGTTCCAATGATTTCAAAGATTATTGTCACCAACGAAAGGTTTCGCACATTCAAATTACTACGGGAGTCCCCAGAGGAAACGGTCAAGTTGAGCGCATGAACAGAATCATCTTCTCTACGTTAACTAAGCTGTCCTTAGAAAAACCATTGAAATGGCACCAGCATGTTTCGAAGCTACAAAAGACAATCAACTCAACCGTCTGCAGAGCCACAAAAAGAACACCCTTCGAGCTTCTAATTGGAGTCAAGAATTTGAAGACAGCAGAGCAAATTTACGACAAGCGGCAAAGCAACAAATCGAACGAATCCAAGAGGAAAATAAAAAGAATTATGATAAACATCGGAAGCCTGAAAGAAAATACGCCGTTCATGACTTGGTTGCCATACAAAGAACTCAGTTTGGGGTAGGACTGAAAGTACAACCAAAATACCTAGGACCCTAGCGGTTAAAATCAAGCGAAATGACCGCTACGAATTACAAAAGTTGGAAGTCATGAAGGTCCAAACAAAACATCATCTGCCGCCGACTTATTGAAGCCATGGATCCAAGCAAAAGAAGACTCTGACTTTGAGTCAGATTAATTCAGGATGGCCGAATGTGGGATATCGAACCTACCCCTAAGTCCGTCTTCTTCAACGGCATAAGAACCGAAGCAATTGGATATTGAAGGATATAAAAGCGCAACACAAAATGAGAAGAGAGAGACGAAGTTCGACCGGCTACGAGTAACGCGGAAACGCTACGCGACGACTTAATCCAACCTGTGAATTAAAACTAGAACTTGATCTCAGGCGTTTTCACTAGTGATCCCCTTTTTGCCTTCCCCACATAAATGTATGAATGAATTAATGAATAAGTGAACGAATGAATGAATAAATTGATTAATGAATGAACGAATGCCTAAGTGAATGAATGATTAACGAAATGTGTATTTGGCTTATTGATTGAACGAACGAACTCATAATTCAAATATTATTTCTAAAAAAATAAAGTTTGTCAAATTTTCAAGCAGGCTTCCATTCTTGGCTTTTGAAAATATCAAAGCACAATATTGTAAGCCATTTTAAGCTTTTCGTTCACTACTCTCATCATAATTTACTCAAATCTTTGATAGGTTTTGTCTGACGAAAATTGCCACTTTGATAGACTATAAGGATTATACGTTTTCTATAGACACACATAAAAGCTTGTTCAATGCAATGGGATGTTGCTTGGAAGAACGAAAAAGTTAGGAGGGTTCAGTTTTCAAACACAACATTCAAGCATTTTCTTTAACAGGAGGTTAAGCAATCAGCAAACTTTTTATTAACATAAATTCAGATCCAATCTCATTCATAGCGAATTGATTTGTTTACATTTTTGCACAATATTTAAAAAAAAAACCGTTATAACAGAAGAACGCTCGTCTGTGACGACAAAATATTATGTCGTAAGCAATATTACATTAGACCAATGTATTTCATTTATGTGTAAACTTATTTGTCTATTACAACAGTATGGTATAGCATTAATCTAATGTAACAGTTTTAGTATACGAAATTAGTAAAAGCACGACTTGAGAATCGATTTTATTCTGAAACAAAATCCTATCTGGTACGTGTTAATGAAACTCAATAGTCTAAACTAAATGAAAGCCTACCATCAATTTGTACACTTGCAGCGTCTCACACCGCTATTTGCAAAAGCTTTTTTATCAGGGACATGAGTTCATTCAGAAAAACTATGCTGCTCTGTGCTTCAACTAAAAGACATCATTGCGAAAGGAAACAATAAAAAAAAACTTCATCTTGGATGTCCTTTTATTTTAAGTCATGTTCGCAGTGCTTTCTAACCTCCTCACAAAGTGTATAACTATAGAGAGACCCTTTACAAATTACCGTTATGATTGTCACTGCACAAGAATACAAAAACGATAAAAACAAATAAACAAAATCTGTCCCCCATAAAAACCGCATGAGTACACCAGACTGTGTGGTTTTTAAAGTCCGTATCTCCTCCACTTAAAATATTGGCCAACAAAATTAGTGGCCTTTCGCTATGGCTAACCTCAGCCGACAAACTGCCACGTATTCGTAATCCAGTTCGGTGTGTATACTTTTTGTGAGGATGGTCAACACTCTGAACACTCATTGTAATGAACGTTTTTATTTCATTATTTGGCTCTCATAGCGGTCCCGCCAAGTCATTTTTCTCCATAGCAATTTCTGCTTTCACGATTGACAAAGTATAGACAAAACAAAGGGGCAAATATTTCGCCATACAAACCAAACACCTTCTACGTGCCTCATCGTGTGCCGGACAGAGTGGGCGAGTTCTCCTCGACAAAACATTTAATATTTGAATTTCGGATGGTAGTCTGACGAGGTCGACCTTGGTCGAACGGAGTGGAAAAGAGCATCTCTGTGGTTTTGTTGGGCTTTGGTGGTTAACCATTAAGTGAAATTTATTACCACTGGGTAGATAAAAAATTGTTGGCTACTAGGATTCAAACATGCGAACGAGTTTAGTTTGGCCGCCATTTGTGAAAATGGACGTGAAACCTCCTACACTATCATACTCGTACAGGCAGTGCCTCCCAATTTTTGGTAGATGTACAGATGAGGTAGATTTCAATAGTTCCGCTCAAGGATACAAAAGGTCGTTATCCTTTCATTTTTCTTTTACTATACTCATGTTGGAGTCTCAGTTGGAAAGTCTGTATTTGCTTAGCTCTTGTTGAATATTTCGACTTACAGAAAATAAGGCAAAGCGATAATACTGCCAACGGAAACAATGCGGTGAAAGGCGATCGATGAGCCAATGGCAGGATAAGCTAAAGGGATCATGAAATAAATTGCGGCCGGCAAGTTAAACGCTTGAATTGGTTTAAGTTAAACATTGTATAGGTTTTGTTGTCTGACCAAAAAAGTCATAATTTCAGCAGTAAAATTAGAGATAAGCCCGTAAGAGAAAAGATGTGGACGAAGAAAAACATCGTTTACATTGTACAAGTGGGTGGCCTTGATGTTAGCTGCTATACCGCACGAAGTTATCAACAGGATTTGGAACAGAAGCAAATTAATGTATGTGCAAGGCTCATACAAATGAAGAAGTTGTAAATTTGTTTCTATGCTCTGCCTTTGAAATGGTGTGAACGTTAAGAGTTTGATCTGGAATTCGCGGTGCGTTAGATGACAAGCGTGTGACATATGTCATGTTATGTTATAGCTCAAGGTAAAACTGTTGTCAAATATTTGAATAGAGTAGTAAATTAACTGGAATAATTGAATTAAGGAACTACAAGTGCCTGAGGAAGCTAAATGCTGTTAGATTGACAGACAAACAGAGAAGGAATATATGCATTTCCGTGATGTGAGAAATGTGCCAAGCGACAACTGAATGAAATATTCCAAATGCACTGCGTTATAGTATAAAACACCATAGTCTTAAAGCAAAAAAAAAACACGGCGGTTGCTTGGTCTTTTTCTATAAGTCTGTTGAATTCATAACTACAAAGGCTTTTTTAATGTTTGACCATTAAAATTAAGGATTCTTGTTATTCATTATACTAATGCCTCCTTACCAGCTAAATGGCAGACATAAACACTGGAAGCACAGAAGGAACAACATCTTTCAAGCCCTTGTCAACAGACTGATTTGCATAATAAATACCTTCTCCTTTTCCCTTTGTTATAGGCTTATCATCACAATAAACTTTTGATAAAACGATTTGTTAAAACAAAAATACCACAAAAGGATAGGATACCACAAACATGACGCACCAATTAAAAGTCACCCAAAATAAATATTTACATGATATTATATGTTACCTTTGCAAAGTCTCTCATACTAGAAAAGGATAGCTTTCAACACAAATGAGACAAAGAGAGAGAGAGAGCGAAGGGAAGGGCAACTGAGCAAATGTTTTCGCTTTGGACGTAGAAAGAGCTTTGCATTTTCATTCATTTCTTGTTTTTAGCTTAATCCTCATTGCCATTCCGCACATCCGCCAGTCAGCTAGTAGATAATTGTTTTACTTTACCTTCAAGGATCGTTATGGTGTCCTTTTTGTTTTTTGTTCTTTATTTTGTTGACCTGCAAGTTGTTCTTCTTAAGATGAGTCGAGAGTAAGTAAGTAAATTTACGCAGGACTACACGAAACAACATAAGCTTGACTCTCGCTGTAACAAGAAAAGGTTGGCAAGGGTGCCAGATTAGACGCCTCCGAATACCTTCCGTCTTATCAAATATTTATCATGTACGAGTATACACACAAAAGTATTATTATGTATGCGGAAATCCGGCAAATAAAAAATAATAGCGAATTAACTCGTGGCGAAGGGAAGCTAATATTGGGATTTTGCCATTTTAAGCGGTTGGTATTATCGGTATGATAAGGTAAATGTAAAGCATATTTGCTGGTAGAAGGATAAACTGGTGAGCCTAACCATCTCAAGGGATTTTGATTAAAGCGGAATGTTTAGGCTAAAATGATTCAACGGCCGAAATTCAATTTTTGTATAAGATGAGCTGTTTGAAAACTATACTCGGTTGCTTTTATCAGCCTTATTAGGCACGTACATGCAACCAGTTACTACCTTGGTACACGGTATATAAACCAGCATGAAATTATGACCGACCTCCTCAATCCTCATTAAGATCAATTAACAGAAGTCGCGAGCAATATGAAGAAAGATGGTGATGATTATCACAGTTGAGATGACAAAGGATAACTCTACGTAAGAATTTGTTTTTTGAAGTTATACAAGCGCAATATGGGCACCACACTGGCAGCCATGTTGCAAAACAAAACGAGCCATAGACAAGCTTCTTTTGACATATAAGTCGCTGATGGTCTTTTGGAACAACGTTAAATCATTTCCAGCCAAATCGGAGCATTTTTACATATTTTTTTAATAAAAAGAGGATGCTTATGCCAATCTGGAGCACGCAGACCTAATGGCCGGTTATTGCACTACCAGGGTAGCAGCCTTCCCTTTTTGTGGTGCAGTATATAGCAATAAGCTGGATGTGATTTCATAACCTCAAGAACGGCGTCCTGATAAAACTGAGAGGCTGAAAGAAAATAAGATGCCCAGAGCGGGCAGGATTCGAATCCACACCTACTAAACTCTCTACCACTGCACCACGGTCACCCTTTTTTACGCACATGTAATCGATATGCAATCTGAAGTCTAATTTCAAGTCTTGTCTCAAATCCACAAAATAGTTAGCTCTCTTCAATTTTGAGATACTTTTAATCTAATCATTTGTGGAACCATTCTTATTTCTTGCCAAAGTTATTTGCTTCATGCACTTCGTTGAATGCAGTGTTCGATAAATGTAAGTGTCCCGTGGTAGTGAATGATCGAAGTAAGATTACAGTTGAATTTGATCAGGACTATTCTTGTATGAAAATAAAATTTTCACATCATCAACATTTAGATATATATCACAGGTTTCTTTTCTATCACAGAGGGTAGATCATTAATATAGATCACAAAATAAGACTGGTCTCAAGTGAATGCCTTGTGGCACCTCAAACTGAACATCTATTTTGCAGGATACTTGTGATTTGAAATACACGAGTAGAGTTAACATTCAAATCATTGAACAAGTTTCGGAGGCCAACCTAAACTGGAAAGTTATATAACAAGCAGCTTAAGATAGTCAAAAGCATTGGGAAAATCAGTGTGAACCGTACCTCTTTGAAGACCATTCATAAATCCTATTTAAATGCAACTTCAAAAGATTTGTAACAGTAGATTTTCCCTCGACGATTCCTTGTTCTGTTACCGATATATGCGACTTTGTTCCATGAATCAGCTCTGCGACTATTATGGATTCCATCATAGGAATAACGCTGATTGTTTTGCAATACCTCTATAGCCACACATATTGCATCGGCTTCCTGATAAGAACGGAAGATAGAGACAGTTAAACATTGAAAATTAACAACGAACTAAGGACAGCAGCTAAAAACATTATCAGGTCCAGAAACAAGTGGAACGCTTTACCATGGTAATAAGTAACATCAGCTTCACTTTAACGTTTCATGAAAGTGTCACCTTCCTCCGAATTCTCTAGAGCACAGGTTTTGCTTAGTTCGTTTGATATCTGGTGTGTCAGGAACGTTGCCGGAAACGCATTTGTGTCGCTGTGAATAACTGGCAAGTCCTCCGATAGTAGCTCCATGCCATGGAAAGTACTTTCTGGATTACCCGTTCGGAATAGGTAAAGAATTATTGTTCCCATCCGTTTCTCGGAAGGCATAAATAAAAATAAATAAATAAAGTGACGCAACACAGCGAGTTCTCTGTGTTATAGAGCATTTCACACAACTTGCCTTTTGGAGGGAATGGAGGGGATCTACAATTTTTTCCCAATTCCGAACGGCTAATCGAGAAAGCGCTTTTAATTACAGTGAATTTACTATCGGAGGATGTATAAGTTCCTCTCGACAGGCGATTTCCTTGAAAAACGTTTTTGTTTCTTTTGGGATTCGAACCACGAACCTCTGGCTCAACAAGCAGGCATGCTAACTATCAGGCCACGCATACCGGACGGGTTCTAAGATGGCATAGTTGTGAGAAATGCACTCAGCACCGGGATTCCACCCTCTGATGCGCTACCCTACTTATTGTAAGGAACGGTCCCTCCGTCAATTCTATTAAAGTCGAAATTGTTCTCTTTACCAGATGCATAAAATTGACAGGTATGACGCAACTAGCACTAAGTGCCTTTAACATTCCCTTCCCAAACGAATTCGTGCATCTTGAAGTAGTATAAAGGACAAGAACAAGCTTCTTTGAACTAAACACGTTGAAACGAAAACTGTTAAAGCACTTTCAGTCCCCGTGCAATGTAAAAAAGCCTTTGGCGCAAGACATGATGAGACCAATCATCTCCTATGCATCAATTATTTGTTGGAACAAGATCTCACGTAAGTACGTTAATTACTCGTCCACCGAACAATATGTCTTGGCTGTAGGTACTTTATTGGGGTTCTTTGCTCGACGCGCTACTTGAACCCTCCACTTAGTACACATTACACATTCATGATATGTGCTTTCAAGACCATGCCTAGTTTAAAAGAACTAGTCTATAGAATCATTCACACTGGAGTTTGACTCAAAATGAATGTCGTGCGATACCATGATCCCAAGTCCCAAGGATTAAACTGTACCAAAAAAACGCAGACGAATTTCTCTTGGTTCAGGAATGGAATGGTGGTGGAAAGGACGAAGTACTAGTTTCTGTACTTAAGACTCTACTGAACCCTCTAGTTACTTCGAAAGCGATTCAGGAATGCAAAGTCTCTCAGAATGCTGGAGGGGGACTAAATTCTTTTCGTTTTGTTTGGGTTCCAAACCATCACGGTAAAAGCTAAAACGAGATCTCTGACCAACTTACAGCTTTCTCAGAACCTGAATCTGCACTCGATTGGGTTCCAGACCAGCACGGCATAGCTAGAAACGAGATCGACGTTGAACTTGTAAGGGAAGAATATCAGAGCTTCCTCAGGAGTCAGGATACGAACCAGCGATTTTTTTGCTGTTTGGAGCGGGGAAAAAATCTGTCAGTCCCCTCCATGTCTCATAAGTTATGTTTCAGATAAGTGCCATAACTGCTCGCTCTTCTTCGGTTCCCGAGCCTGTGCCTGTGTAAAAGTGTTTTTTCTCTACTTAGTTATTAAATGTAAAAATAACTTTTTCCCTGGGTCGAACATGTTAAAACTTCTTCGATATCAGTAAGAATAGAAATAGAAAAGAACATAGAAAACTCTTTAACAATTTAACAGACAGAAGTGGTCGTAGGGTAGCTGCCTAGAGGAACTAGAGGAACACTTAACTTATCATCTATATCAGAAAACATTTCCTCTCACACAAATACTCGCAATTGAAACTACTCTTCCCAAGTGGTTTTCTATTACCGAATTGTTTTTAACAAAAACCAAGTGAAATTCTCAAAAGTCAATCTGTGCTACTGTGCCACACAAATGAATATTGGCCTTTTTCTCTAATTTCAAAAGCTATTCAACATTCTTTGCCATTTAAAAGGTACAGCAACTCAAAGTTATTTAATTAACGAAAAGAAGAAAACGGAAAACGACAGCATCACCTTGAATTAATTTCAAATTGAGTTTATACCTACGAACGCTTTACTTATATGTAGTTCACTCTCTCTCTCTCTTCACATTGATGACGAGAATGCTTTTATGCAGGTTCAAACTTATACGCTGGTGCTATTGTGGGACATTATGAATATGCCCCATCACGAGCAGAATTACCATTTTCATGCTCTTGCAACCATGAAAAATACGCTGGATTCACTCATGCTGCAATAAAGGTGTAAAACAAAAAGGGGATATATGCGTTTATATTTACTAACGTATGCGTGTTAACTCGAAATAGAGTTCTTCCTTTGCTCAGCTAGTTGGATAATGCTTTTTGTTTGCTTCGGAATTTGTTCGTAATGACCTGGTGAATGTGAAAAGCGAGTGCTTACACATTGTACGGTTTAAAGGTTTTCGAGAACGACAAGTAGTGGATCGCAAATGTTGTGAATAATTGCAAACATAAAGGTCCTGATAAAATTCATCTGAGCTCTGCATACAGTCTGAATTCACAAGGCATAAGGAGTTCAAAATTGTTTTGTATGGGCCACTTATATAGAACAATCCGACTACTCTGCTTCTAACGAGTATGCAATCTTGGTTCATTCTCTTTTGTATTGACAGCTTCATGAATGGTTTGGATTTTCAATTACAAATGAATTTTGACATGGCTACAAAGGGTAGGTGATGATTGCGTGGTATTTTATCTATACCTACTATAAAAAAAATGAGTCGTCCACTGTGTAACTTAGCGCAAGATTCGAGAACTGCTGAACCAATTCGATTAATTTCTTTTTATCTCGTTTCCATGTAAGAGTGTTGCTTTTCCTTTCGTAGATTTTTTTGGAAAGAGTCACATCAACAACTTTCCCTTGATTTTCAGTTGGGATTGATATAGCAGCATTCCTTGGATTATGCTTTAGAAAACAAGTTGGTCCTTACAGTTCTTCTTTGTTTGTTAAATTCTCTTTCGAACACACTATTCTTATGAATGAAATCAAAGAAAACTTTTTCGAAATCACCAAGGCTTCACCGTCTCAGAGCGAAACTGGGGAGCTGATGAAGTATAACATTGTTTTTTCGAAAAAAGGGTCTAATTTCTCACTTCTCCTCTTAACACAATTAAAAGAGTAATTAACCATTTGTTCTCTCCATTGATATCGTGGAGGCTAGATAGACGAAGTGGAATCAGGCCCGCGTTAATAAGCCCCTGAGTTACATAAGTCATCTGCTCCTATCCTATTTGCAACTAATTATGGTCATAAGACATCGCCGAGACCAAAACTCCTGATGAGTCAAGTTGCAATGTACAACAATATAATATAATGAATGCATAATGCAGTGGGAAAGGCTCTCTTTTATTTGTGTTATTTTTATCATTTTATGTTATCTTTTGGTCATGTTAACTACCTTTTATTTATATACATGTTTGCTTATGTTTCCACTTGTTACTGTAAAACATTTTACCTTTTTAAGTTTTTTAATTTTTAATCAGATCATCATTTGAAATCGAAACTATGATTTATTTTGTCAAATAAAAAAAGAAGAGATTTTTATAAAATATTCATTCAAACGAAGAAGTTGTTTTAATTTTCCTGAATACAATAGAAAACATAACTGGCGCAGTCGGTGAAGGTTCTGGCATTGCAGATAATTGCATTATATACATATGCATATAAGTTCATTGGATTGACATTGGACTGAAATCAAAAATCAAAAGAAAAAAATGGGAATTCGCAGAATAAAAGAAATTCAACAATCAATTATATAAGCAGAAAACATCGAACAATCTGGAACCGAAAGAAAAACAAATTTTGATCTGGAAGAAAATTAAACCATAATTTTGGAAGAAGCATTGTACGATATCTCTGGAAAAAGTAAAAATTGAAGAATGGCGAATATAAATATATTCAGTTTGATTAAAGAAGTTCAAGAATTTACCGGTCAACCAGAGGAATTAAATTTATTTGTAAGACATAGATTATACCTATAAATTTTGTGATAACTTGGATGAAATTTCGAAAGGATTGCTAGAACTAAATATCAGGCAAAAAATTAAAGACCAGTCAAACATAGTTTTAATTAACAATAATGATCCGACAAATTGGCCGGAAATAAAATTAATATTAAAATCAAATTGCACAATTGGAGAAAGTATAGAAAATATTATAAATCAAATTAAAACTATTCCATTTCAAAATTCTGTACAAAATTTATTTGACAATATTCTTAGATTATTAACAAAACTAAATATTAAATCTGATACAACTACAAACATTCCAACTGGTTTAACAGAGAACAAAATGAAAACATGGTCTTGAATCTTTTTATTAACAAATTACCTAACGAACCAAAACTTATACTTCAAGCCAGGAATCCGTCTATAGTCTTCGAGAGGCTAAAGATATTTTGGTGAATACGGAACACTTTTATCGTGTTTATAACTATACCCATAACTTTCAGCCACAACCACATTTTTCCCCACAACACTTTAATTCTTACAATCCAAATCAACAAAATTTAAACAGTAAAAAATTTCAAAATTTTAATAATTATCGGCAAAACGATCAATCAAATTTTAACCATATTAGTACCGGTAATAACTCAGGATATTCTGGAAATTATATCAATTATCCTCGTCAAAATAATATTCAAAATTATAACTCACAAAATCCAAAATTTAGAAATAAAGAAAATTCAGGAATTTCACAACAACTCAAGTAATTTAAGGAACAATAACCGTAGCGATGTTATGCAAATTGATGATGTACGAGCTGAAAACCTCTAGGTGAAAAACCCTGCACGTTATGCAGATAATTCATTTGACTTTACGTTTCAAAATTTTCAATCAGTTTCTTCAGATCTCGACCCTTTGTAATAGTTCAAACGAAAACTGTTCCAATCAAATTATTAATTGATTCAGGAGCCAGTACTTCAATAATACAAAAAGGCCTTTTCAAAAACATGTACAAAACAGAACTTGATAAGTCAATTTTTCTAAAATCAATTAATTCAATAACCCCTACCACATCAAAAATAACAATTCCTTTATTTAAAGAATTTAAATTACCTAATACAAAAATGGAAATGCTTGAAGCTGATTTAAATGGTGATTTTGATGGAATACTTGGATGCAACGTACTAAAGCCGTTACATGCAAAAATTGACATAGAAAATTCACAATTAATTACAAAACATTCCGTTTTGCCTTTAGTGTTTTGCAGTTGCAAACCTCACACTTCATTAAGTAGTAAGTAAAGTAAGTAAGTATTCATTTATTGATTTGTTGTTTTGATACATTTGTTAACAATTTGAATGAATTTTAAGCTATGGTCTTGCCGTCAGCTCGGTTAGCAATTTTGAATAAATGTATATAAAAGATTTTTCTCATTACAAAATAATGAAAAAGTATAACTATTCAAATTCTGATATTAGCAACATCCTATACTTGGATATTTCTTTCAAGAATGATGCGAGAGTTTTCCAGTTCGTTTCGTTCAAAAGTTTTGTTGTTTCATGCATTGTTAGCGATCTTTTTCCATAATATGATAAACGTTGGGATGCAAAAACTGGACATATACTAATGAAATGAAAGCAGTCTTCTTTGGATTTGAGATTGCATAAAGAGCAGAATTGGTTAAAACTTCCATTGTAAGGTGTTCCGTTGAGTCCTAAGAGTTCACATCTTGCTTTAAATATTAGGGAGATCTCGTTGTAGCTGAATGAGTCATTAAAATAATTTGCTTGATTTAAGCTCAAATTGAGTTGGGAGTACAGGAATCTACTAAAGGATTGGCGAGCGTTAGCTTTAAATCCATCACGCACAGAGTTTTCATATTTTCCAATAATGCGATAGAGCTGCTCTTTCAAAACAACCAAGTTTCTTCCATCCATCGATATATCTTCATCAAAATTGATTGCCATATCTTTCCATTTCTTCATCCACCAATCTTCGTTTCTTATTTCGTATAGAAGCATTTTTTTGGACAGCCGTTCGCCTGGTTGATTAAAAACTTTTACGATATAGTCCGCTTGGGTCTTAAGTGTACTAATAAAAAGTTTTGGAAGCCCTGTTTCTATGTATAACGCATAGCTCGGCGTTTGAAGAGGCAGGTTAAAAAGCTTTTTTAAGAAGTTTCTGTGGAATTTTTCGATCGCTTCGTACTCATCCATACCCCACACTTGAGCAGCATAACAAAGTGTGGACTTCACAACAGCGTCAAATATTTTGTATTTTGCAGAGAGTGGAATTCGTTTATTTGTGAAGACATTTCTCCACGAGAGATTCAACATACTTTGGCATGAGTTGGTTTTCTCAATTAAATGTTCGTTAAAGTCCAGCTTCGTATTAAGTTTTACTCCTAAATACCTATATTCGCGGACTATTTCTAGAAGATTACCATTGTAGTACCAATTATAACGGTTCTGGCTCCTCGAAGATCTTGAAAATACCATAATCTTAGACTTGCTAGTATTAATCATAAGATCCCATTTGCAGCAATACTCTGATAGACGGTTTATCATCAGCTGAAGTACATCGGCAGATTCTGACAATAAAACCAAATCATCGGCATATAGCAGTACATTTATTGACATTCCGGAAATCCGAATTCCACCAGGAAGATAATTCACTATATCATTAATGAATAATGTGAACAAAAGAGCACTGAGGAGACATCCTTGTTTAACACCATTATCCGTTGGGAACCATTTTGAATAATCTGACCCATCCCAGACAGCAGCTTGTGAATTGAAATACATTTCCTTTATTACGTGTATAAATTTAGTTGAAACACCTATTTGCGAGAGCTTATAAAACAGAGCATTCCGATTTATCAGGTCAAAAGCTGATTTGAAATCAACAAAGAATGCAAATACTTTTTTGTTCCTAGCTTGAAAAGCTTTGACAATTGAAGTTATTGAAAAGATGTGATCAGTGGTTGAATAGTTTTTCCTAAAACCAGCTTGAAATTCAGTGAGGATATTGTTGGCGTCAACCCACGATTCCAACCTGGCTGCAAGGACTCCGCAAAACAATTTCGCCAGGACATTGATAAATGAGATTCCTCGGTAGTTTTCAACCTCGTCCATATCTCCTTTTTTGTGAATCGGGAAGATCACTGATCTTTTAAATGAGTTAGGGATGTCCTCGTTTTGGAATGCTTTGTTGAATAAGATCTTCAATTGGTTGATAAAGCTCGGGGGAGCGTTCTTGAAAAATTCATATGTGATTCCATCCTCACACGGTGCTTTTCCATTTTTCGCTCTCTGAAGAACAGCAAGTATTTCAGGAACTGTGATTTCTTGGTCCAAGCTCTCATTGGTTACCAAAGGTTCCGCAAATCGGTAGCTCAGTATCGATTTGCCATAAAAAAGGTTTTTGAAGTGCATTGCTAGGACTTCAGCAGTTAGCCCTATGCCTATCGCGAAATTTGAACCATTTATCACCCTTGTGATCTTCCAGAATTCCTTAGAACTGTGTGTATAACCAAGTTTGAATGCTTGGTTATTTTCATATACAGTTTTTTTTTCCAGGCACATTTGCTTGTACCGAAAATTTGCTTCAACATACAATTCTTTTAAAGCTTGACAGTTGGAATTCCGCATAGCATTAAAAAGGACAAATGATTTTTTACGACTTTTCAGGCATTCATTGTCAAACCACTTTTGCTTGAACTTTAAGGTTCTATTAGGAGCCGTAGATGATGTTGAGTTTCTAATGCAACGCATAAGTTGGTTTGAATATACTTCAGTTGACTCATAGCATACATTTAAAGTTGATAGATGGTGATCTACATTTTGTTGGAACTTCTCAGCATCCTCCTGCTTCCACTTCAATCTAGGGATAAGTTTCAGATTTTTTTCTTGATTAGAATTTTGACTGGTCCAAACGACAGTAATGGGCATGTGGTCAGAGAAGTTTTGATGCTGCACCTCGAATTTGGTTATTAAATTAATCCAATTGTTATTAGCCGCGCAATAGTCGATGACAGAATTTCCTTGTCCACCGTAGAAAGTGAAGTTACCATCGTTATCACCGTTCGTACATCCATTTAGTACTAGACAATCATACAACTGTAGCATTTCCAGGAGATGTGTGCCGTTTTGGTTGCGTACAGCGTCTTTTGATGATCTGTTATCAAGATTTAATGATGTGTTGTTAATACTCTTGGATGTGGTGATTTGAAGATTGCTGGTTCTCGCGTTAAAATCTCCTATTAGTAGAACGTTTTTCCCTGCCAGGTGATGCATGATGTTGTTCAAACGTTCGTAATCGTCATTCCATTTGTTACAGTTTATATAGAACGGGATAATGTACATATTATTTTCTCGTAACAGTTTAACAATCGTGACTCCTTCATGCTCTTCAAAGTTGTAGTTTTTTAATAGTGCTGTTTTAATCCCGTAGACACTACCTCCACTTGCTCTGCCTTTAACATTAACTTTAATTGCTGCTTCCCAAACTAATTTATATCCACTAAAATATTTTGTAAATTTGCTAAGGTTTTCTTTAGTTACATGCGTTTCGAACAAAAAGAATAAATCATAATTTTTGATATAATTGAAAAAATCTACAAATAAGAGCTTATTATTTAAACCTGACACATTATAAGACAAGATACTACAATTATTAATAGTTAGTGAACTGACGGCATCACAGTTTCAATTTCGTATCATAGTACTAGTACTGTCAGAATTTCTTAGAAGTGGCATCCCTGGTCTGGTACCAATTGGTCTCGACCATTTGTTATGACGTCCGCTTGACATATCTATTTGTTTGACAGCTTCAAAATCAATCTCACCAAACATCTCTCGAAGTTTATTTTCTCTGATCGAATTGGACGAAGGCACCTGTACCCTTGAGCTTAGCGGAGTTCCGTAGCATATTCAATGCATTCATGTTAGAGTTAGTGTCAATTTTTAGTTTTATAACTGAATTGTTTTCGGTTAATTTAACGACATCCGAAATTTGATGATTTTCTCCTAGCAGAAGACGTGTGATGCCTTGAATCTTTTCTTGTGGATCAACATTTTCGTTCGGAATTGTAAGGATGATGTTTTTTCCTTTAATTTCGCGACTTTGAATTTCAAGTTCATCCTCCAAAATATTGCATCTGCTCTCGAAACGCTGAACTTTTAGGCATAGTTCTTCATTTCGTTTTTTTAAGCAGTCGATCTCTGCATTTAATGTATGTACATCGTCTTTTGTGGCCAGGTTGGCGATTGCTTTTGGTAATTCGGTGCTCAGTGAAAGATCGATTATCATTTTAATCTTTAGTAGATCAGCTTCGGAAATAGACTGATCTACTAAATGATTGAGAATGAATGAGAAATGATTCGTTGTTGTTTGTTATATTGATTGTATGTAAGGGATAAAGGTTTTTTGCAGGTGTAGTTTTCTTCTGGCGAAGTTTGGTTTAATTTTCTTTTTTGTTCTGTCATGTGACACAGCTAACAGTTTTAAAGTTTTGTTTCAAAGCTTAAACAACTTATTTTACCTGTTTAATTGACACTTTTCTTAAATAAACTAATAAAAGAACTTGAACAAATAAAATTAATCAAATTTTGTGAATTAATTATTATTTTAATTTAAAAATTCGCAGGAGCGATATAAAAATTTAACCAATCACTTTCACAACAGTGTTGCCAACCACACTTCATTAACTGAAGAAGAAATTCATCTTTTCATCTTTTTTTATTGCCACTTCTTTTAACAAGCCAGATATAAGCCACCTTACAGATAGACTTAAGTTAGACAATTCAAATCTCTTAGTAAATACAAAGAAGTTTTTTACATCGAAGGTGAAAATTTATCAGCTGTCTCAGAATTTTCTCATAAAATTCCGACAAAGCACGATATACAAATATATTCTAAAGCATATAGATATCCAGAAATGCACAAGGAAGCAGTTGAGAGGCAGATCTCAGATATGCTTAGTTCTGGAATAATAACAAAATCAAGTCGCCCTTCAATTCGTATTATTCCCAAAAAAGTTAGATAGCTCTGGCCTTCAAAAATGGCGCATAGTCATCGACTTTAGAAAATTGAATGAGGAAACTATAGGAGTAAAGTTTCCTATTCCTAATATTGAAGACATATTGTCAAAATTAGGCAATGCTCAATATTTTTCGGTGCTTGACCTAGCAAAAGGTTTCCACCAAATTCCTATTAACAAAGAAGATAGACATAAAACTGCATTTTCAACCGCAAATGAACATTACCATATTACTCGAATGCCATTCGGATTGAAAAATGCCCCAGCATCATTTCAAAGAATGATGAAAGAAGTTTTTTTAGATTATATAAACAGAATCTGTGTGGTGTATCTAGATGATATTTTGATATTTTCAACCTCGTTACAAGAACATATTGATTCATTGAACAAAATTTTTAAAAGATTAAAAGAATTCAATTTAAAAGTTTGGGGCCTTTTTCTGTGATCTCAAATACTATTTGGGAATGAAAAGTCTCATCGTTTACACTTTAACTTAATGTGAATAAACTGGCAAAGGGACGTAACTCAACTAGACATATGTTCATATGTACTTTGATTGTGGATTATGACATACCTATATAATAATAATAATTCTCCAACATAAAGCTTCGGAAGAAGTTGATTTTGCTGGAGATCAAAAGCTCTCTTGGTTTGTTCAATTGGCCAGGATTAAACTCCGAATAGAAAAATCATTTTATATTTGGACAGACTGTATGTGGGGTCTCCTGCTTTCTTTCAGCCTTCTTCAAAAATTTCAAACACTATCAACTATTCTCACTCGGCTCTTAATTGCAACAAATCTACTTATCACGCATAAACAACGCAACACTGTCTTAGAAGTTTTAAGTAAGAACTTATCTAAAGGGGGTCAAGTCCAGAACTGCGTCGACACCCAAAATCATCTTCATTTTCAACACCTGGAAATCGATAGACTTGGACAATTATTGATTAAGCGCCTCCTTCTTAATCTTTTCTAAGAAGGAAAATTAATTTTAAGATCCCATGTGCATCAGCCTCTTATAAATGCTACTTCAAAATGGGAACAAAAACCATTGGCCTTCAAAGAGGAAACAAAGCACGTGGGTGTTATATCCATTTTTTGGGCAATAAGACCCGTGGGCTTATTGCACTGCACCAGACGAAGTCTTGGGTTACCCACCTGGAGGCTAAGGCTATCTAATGTGATATTTTGACCAGATCCTTTGCTTTGCTTAATCACAGCAAATGCTGCCTTCCAAACCCTCATTAACCTTTTCACACATTCATTTGCGCAAGCCACCAATGACGCTTGCATTTTCCCATAACGTTAATATCGTCTGCGTAAGCCGTCAGTTGTATAATCTTCTGAAGACTATGCATAACTCGTTGACGTTTAGTTTTGAATATCCCTTCCAGTTTGATATAAAAAATCACATGAATGAGTGACATTATGTCTTGCCATTTTGAACATCGAAGGTCAGAAACTGTGAATTTATCAAGTCAAGGATTTACCAAATTATTGACGTGAGGTTTAAGAGACACAGCAGACAAGCAACTATATGCTACGTTAAGGAGGCTTACATCCTAAAATTCAATTGTGAAGGCCTTTCCATTTCAAATTTCGGGCAAACATCGCCTTTTGAACGTCCGCAAAGATAAATTTCTCAATCCGTCTTTAACCCTTAAGCTCTAGTAATCTCTTAGTCTTGTATACCCAAGTTTGTTAGGAAACCTTCATGTACCTCCCTCATTCATTGATTTAAGATTTTACCTTGTAAAAATGCTCTTCTAGTTGAACAAACTCACAGGAATTGCCCCAAATCTTAAAGCCATATTTAAAGAAACCAGTCCTCTATCCATCCTTAACCTACTTATCTCCTGTTAGAATTCCAAAATTTGTAAGAAGTGACAGACACAAGAATATACAAAAGTTTGACCAAAGTCAAAAAACAAAAACAAAACTTCATTATGTACAAAGTTACTGGGTCACTAATGAGAGTAATGTAAGTTTCGTTCTCTCATTTAAACATCGCTTTGCATAAACGTCCGAGGCTTAAACTGATAAGAACTCTCATCTAATAAGCAGACTTTTCAGACTTATTTGCTTCGAGAAAACTTATTAATATTATTCCGCAACGAAAATTCAATTTTAATTTGCATACCAAAGTTGACGCAATTATGATAAATTCATTGTATTTGCGTCACATTGTGCTTCCATAAATCATTTTCAAATCCGAGCCAGTTGTACACTGCAGAGTGTTCAGGTGTTCTTCAAACTGAAGTCCTCTGATGTAAGAAAAAAAAACTTTAAATCCACCAGGGATCACTTCAACAGACTTAAATTAAGTGTCACAAATCCTTTGGCAGTTATAAACAAAAACAGAAAGAAATGTCCACAATGCACCACGGCATTCTTAGATGTTGCATAAAAATCTTAATTAATTGCTATAGATACTGACAATTGTTACCTTATCCATTCCTCACGCCAGCGCCACCATCACATCAATCTGACGAAAGTATTTTATTTCCTCTTGGAAGCCACAATTCCACGAAAGATAAATTTGTTACTTCAGAACTTGTGACCATTTTTCAACTTTAATTTGTTTAGGTAGGGCTGAAGAGAAAAGTTATTCAAATAAAAAAAAACGAATTGCTTTTCTCGACACGATTCCCACCCCACTATTACACCATCATACCAGCAGATAGATCCACTATTGCTCGGGCGACAAGGGCGGGCGGTTTAAGGACTAGAAAAAAAAGGCAGGCGTCAGCAATGTGAAAGTTGAAGAATAAAACAACGAACATTTTTACTAAAAATCTAATTTAAAACTTCTTAAGTGCATACTTGTGCTCCAACATCTGGTGCACTGTTCCTGTGTGGCGCTACCGCCGCCGCCACCGGCCGGCCTCCTACGCCCTCTGGTAGTGCTCCCCTGTGTAATGTGTTGCAAGGAAGTTGGCCAAAACAGTGAGCAAAAAAAAATTACTTTCACCAAACTTTAAACGAGAAATTATTGTTATCCAGTTCCGTTCTTACCTCACCTCCGCTACCGAAACGTATTTTATTTCGATATCCCATATTATTTGTATTCATTTCAATTTTTCTTTCCCTATTTTTTTTTTTTTTTTTTTTCGTTTGCTCCTCTAAAGGTTTACTGGACCATGCGTCAGACTGTGAGTATTATCAGTAGTCTTCGTCAGAAGTTATTGATAACTTTTTATGGGAATTCTTTTAAAAAAAAAGAATTTAAAAGGGAAAGCGAAAACAGAGTAGATGGGAATATTTTATATAGACGTACTCGTATACGGCTAAAAGTATAAAAGCAGATCCTTTTTCAGTTTCAAGAGTTCCATTGTGGTGTTTTGAGGCTTAAGATAACTCAATCAGTGTGTAAAATCAATCAAAGAACACCCTCTGGCGATGAAGGAAAATATTTCAATTAATTGTTTTGAAACTTACTTAAACAGCCTGTGGTTGCGTTAGTCGAGGTTTTGATGAATTATACTTTACACTGTTCAGTAGTCGAGCTATGTCTTAATTAAAATGTAGATATTGCGCGAATTCTGAGTGATGTTGGTTGAAAATAGGTTAGTCTTTGATGGTTAGTTTTTTTTTTTTTTTTTTTGATAGACCATTTAAAGTTTTGCAAAATTAATTAGAATTTAAGCAGCGTTGACTTGCATAATGGAAGCTGTTTTCGAATAAGATATAGTTTTTATTTTGTTTTGTCACCAGTTGATACAAGTATCCACATTGTTTAGGTTTCTCTTTTCTGATGGTGCATATAAACTTGCTTCATTTATCAATGAAGATTAGAAAAAGGACTTCCTGTTTCTATTGTTGGCCAAGCTAAAAGTTCTTATGTGATTGGGCCATTAATTAAGCGATAGAAAAATCTCTACACACAAGCTTGAGGTATCTCATCGTACAAAAAAACCACCAGTTGAAAATTTTAACAGTAAATATTGAAAACTTAAAATTATAAGTACATATTTGCTCATATCTTGAGAAAAGTCCTTTTTATCCTGTCTAGAAAATCTTTTCACCTTTTACTGAAACTTTAATCAATTTAAGAACAAGTTAGTTTAGTGGGGGTAGTAACCCCATGTGGAATTTTTAATGTTGGGGGTTGGAGCCCCGACTTAAGATCCGATGCCTCTGAATTGCTTTGAACTCTTAACAATCTACATTGCCTTGAATATACCTGATTTCAATTCGTAAATGAATAAAAAGTATAAACATGATTATAAATATAAATACGAATATAAATATAAATATAAATATAAATATAAATATAAATATAAATATAAATATAAATATAAATATAAATATAAATATAAATATAAATATAAATATAAATATAAATATAAATATAAATATAAATATAAATATAAATATAAATATAAATATAAATATAAATATAAATATAAATATAAATATAAATATAAATATAAATATAAATATAAATATAAATATAAATATAAATATAAATATAAATATAAATATAAATATAAATATAAATATAAATATAAATATAAATATAAATATAAATATAAATATAAATATAAATATAAATATAAATATAAATATAAATATAAATATAAATATAAATATAAATATAAATATAAATATAAATATAAATATAAATATAAATATAAATATAAATATAAATATAAATATAAATATAAATATAAATATAAATATAAATATAAATATAAATATAAATATAAATATAAATATAAATATAAATATAAATATAAATATAAATATAAATATAAATATAAATATAAATATAAATATAAATATAAATATAAATATAAATATAAATATAAATATAAATATAAATATAAATATAAATATAAATATAAATATAAATATAAATATAAATATAAATATAAATATAAATATAAATATAAATATAAATATAAATATAAATATAAATATAAATATAAATATAAATATAAATATAAATATAAATATAAATATAAATATAAATATAAATATAAATATAAATATAAATATAAATATAAATATAAATATAAATATAAATATAAATATAAATATAAATATAACTATAAATATAAATATAAATATAAATATAAATATAAATATAAATATAAATATAAATATAAATATAAATATAAATATAAATATAAATATAGATATAAATATAAATATAAATATAAATATAAATATAAATATAAATATAAATATAAATATAAATATAAATATAAATATAAATATAAATATAAATATAAATATGTATAAATATAAATATAAATATAAATATAAATATAAATATAAATATAAATATAAATATAAATATAAATATAAATATAGATATAAATAAAAAAATAAATATAAAATAAATAAAAAAAATAGGGTAGCGCAGCAGAGCTTAGAGTCCCTGGGCCTAGCACGTTTCTCACAACCATGCCTTGTGAGGGAATGGAGGGGACCTACAATTTTCTGCCGGTTCCGAACGGCTAATTGAGAAAGCGCTTTTCATGGCAATGAATTTACTAACGGAGGACTTGCCAATTCCTCGCGAAAGGCGATACCCGTGGAAAAACATTTTTGCCTCTGCTGGGATTCGAACCTCGAACCTCTGGGTTAGCAGGTGGACATGCTAACCATCACGCCAGGGGTACCACAAAAATAAATATAAATATAAATATAAATTTAACTATAGTGATGCATTTAAGGACTCGTTTGTTGCCCTGGCTTACTTCGACAGACAACGCTTAGTTCCAGGGCCTATGCGCGGTTGATAAGAATTTGTATGAAAGAACAATAATAAAGAAAGATATCTAGTTGGAATTTCGGTGCTTACATTTTCAAAAGCATTGTCAATATTCAAAACAATATCCTATAAGGTTGCGAATCGAACGCGAAAGAAGAAACAAAAAGGTTAGACCAAAACAGTCCTAGTACGAACAGATATAAGGACTTCTGCATTTGATTGGCTTCAGATATTGAATGATCCAAAACTAGCGTAATAGTGCAGTCATTGAAACATCATTGCTCCGAATTTTTTTACTGTGAACCGATTTGCATGAAATTTTGGAATTAGGCTCATCTTACCCTTAACTTCAAAAGAGAAAATGATTTGAACTCCGCAACCATCCTGGGGGTGGTTGCCACCCCTTCTTGGGGGTGAATTTTTTTTTCAAAAAAACATCGGATATCGATAGAAGGCCTAATTTTAAGCAGAAAATCATTTATAAAGTTTTTCAAAAAATCCAATACTTTTCAAGTTATTGACAATTGAAAATTCGCAATTTTTTCTCGTTTTTCATCTGTTTTTCTTAAATATCTTCAAAAATATACGTTTTATCGAATATTTTGAACAAAGTTGTATCAGGTAAAACAACGAACAATTTGGGTTTTTATAAAGTATTCTTAGTGCAATATTAAGCTAGATATTAAAGATCAAAGCCGTTTTTTATTTTGTCTGAAATTCAATCGATGTAGTCAATGCCATCTAGCGGCGAGCAGATGCATTTTATGCATTCTAATACAAAAGGGTTTTGTAGGGTTTTTCGCTTCAATGACTGCACTATAAAGCAGCTAAGTGAGTTAGTAGCGATCTCCTAAATATCACGATGGCACCGGCTTAAGAAAAAAGAAGAAGGGTTTACCTAACTACTTTTGAAAAAAAGCTAAAGAGTCCTGCAAACTAGGGGTGACACTTAAATGGTAAAATGACCATTTCATGGTATTAAAAAACTTTTTCTTAATATCTAAAATCATTTTGGTAAGATTAAAGTCTTTAAATCTGCAAAAATTTAGTAAAAGTAACGATGAAATGCGTGTTCATATTTAATTAGACGTGTATTAAAAAACTATTTGCATGTGCAAAAGAGGAGTTTTTAAATACACGTGTAGTTACAAAAAAAAAAAGTTTTTGTAAAATATCTGACGAGCTTGTTACCTGATCTTTTCAATATCAAACATCATTTGTCCATTGAAGTACAAAAAGTTCAAAACGTACAATTGGGAAGCTATTTGTAAAAACCTATCATTTGATATATAAAGAGGTAAAATATTAGAATCTAATTCTTACAATACACAAATTGCTAAAAGTAGTCCCAAGCTTTGGTAGATTTTAGTCCATTTCATTTATCTATGTCTGTGATGATTGAAGGTATCTCTTGAGGATGCTGTGAAGAGTGACTCAGCGATTTTTTATTTGAATACATGTGTGCAAGAATGGTTATTTAGTAACCGCCCATCTCCATAAGAAAATAATGTTGAGACTGCTGCAAACAAATGCATCACCTTTCAGGGAATGGAATCAATATGCTCTATTCAATGATCTTACGTGTGCAGGCGCAGGGACATAAGTCCCCGGGACATAAGTCCCAACTTTTATTTTTGGGACTTATGTCCCATCTAAGTGAGACATAAGTCCCAACTTCGATTTGGGAGTTATGTCCCACGCCATCGGGACATAAGTGCCAACTTTTTTCCGTTGAAGATGGGACATAAGTCCCAACTTTTCAGGAATAGAGCTTAGTAAATCGTTGTACATTTCGACTAGGCAACCAAACAATTTTTGCTTGCCATAAAGTTGTTGGTCCTTGACACCTTTCTCTCAAGTGGTTTTAGGTAATGGAACCAATGACCTCTAGATTTTTACAGAATCGTTATATACTCTTTGAATACCGATTCGAAGGCTCTGTTCGAAATATTATATTCCATCCAGCGGGCGATGGAAAATGTTTACTTTAATTATAGCTGAGGTATTTGCACATATAGTTCCTCCGACTTTCTATTCATTAGAAAGTAGAGATATGGTTTTCCGGAATTAGGAGATAATATTTTACTTGTAGAAGTTAGTAAAAATTTTTTAATTTAAAAAAGAAACTTAAAAAATTAGAATTTTTGAGTATTTGAGAAAATAAAATTAAAAAATCGCGCGATTTTTTAATTTTATTTTCTCAAATACTCAAAAATTCTAATTTTTTAAGTTTCTTTTTTAAATTAAAAAATTTTTACTAACTTCTACAAGTAAAATATTATCTCCTAATTCCGGAAAACCATATCTCTACTTTCTAATGAATAGAAAGTCGGAGGAACTATATGTGCAAATACCTCAGCTATAATTAAAGTAAACATTTTCCATCGCCCGCTGCCCTTACAACATATTTCAAACAGAGCCTTCGAAACGGAAATCAAAATTTTTTAAGTTTCTTTTTTAAACTAAATTTTTTTTACTAAATTCTAAAAGTAAAATAACATCTCCTAATTCCGGAAAACCATATCTCTACTTTCTAATGAGTAGTAAGTTTGCATTTTGAAAAAAGAAGCTTCAATAATTTGAGAAAAACACAGACAATTTTTCAGAAGGGCTTCTGAAAAAAATGTCTTAGCTTGTAAAAAGTATATTCGGAGGGACAAAAGTCCCAACTTTTATTTTTGGCACTTATGTCCCGATGGCGTGGGACATAACTCCCAAATCGAAGTTGGGACTTATGTCTCACTTAGATGGGACATAAGTCCCAAAAATATAATTTGGGACTTATGTCCCGGGGACTTATGTCCCTGCGCCACGTGTGCAGTAACCGAAGCAAATCTGTACGAGTGAAATGACATTTTTGCAAACATTATTTCAAAAATAGACGCCAGTCTTTTTGATCAGCACCTTACCAGAGCATCATCGTCTACTTCCAGAACTATCTACAGGAATCTAAATCACCGGCTGCCTACTGCAGAGAACTACTTCAACGATAAGAACTCATCAGAGCTGATAAGCATGGTTTTCAAAGCTAGGGTTGAAATTCTCAATCTTAATTTCATCCCTCACAGAATTGATCTTCCGCAAATTTGCAATCATTGTAACAGACGTGAGTTAGAAGATGTCTATCATTTTATCGCAGTTTGTCCAATTTTGCAAGAAATTCGTCGACTGCATTTCCAAGAAAGTTTTTTGTCTCTCAATAGTTTCCACGAACTACTTAATGGTGCTAGAGGCTGGTCTATATTTTACAAATTCTGCAAGCATGCCCTAACGTACCGAAATAGTTTTTAAAAATTGAAGAGTTTGCTTTACTCAATAATACACTTTTAGGTTTTAAATCATTTCAAAATTATTACTTTTTGTGTTTCAAATCACTGTTAAAATTGATCTCTTGTTTATGTTGCAAATCATTAAAATTGTAGAGGAATTGAAAATATTCTCGCTTTCTCATTTAAAAAATATAAAATCATAGTTGAATAGATTTAGATTTAGATTAGATTTAGATTTTATAAATTATTTATTCATTTTTTTGTTTTCTTATAACATTATAATTTTAGATTAACAAACTGTCGTACTGAAAACAATAAAACAACATTAATAATTTAAATAAGCAATGGCGTTGCCGTCTGCCTGATTGACGAAATTTAAACATTTGATTAATAAATTATGATTAAAATAGAAATTTAATAAAATAAAACTGATTAATTGATAAAACCATGACATATTGGGATTTATAATTATAGAATTTAATTGTATTTTTTTTTTTTTTTTTTTGTATTTTCTATGCAAATTCATTAATAATATTATTTCTATACGTTAACGCAGTGTCTATAAATTTGTGTAGTGCTGACCAATTTTCTCCATTAAGGATGCCTTTAGTTTGTTCCATTGTTAATGAAAGTTTCCCGAAAAACATTGATCTTAAATCTTTATAAATCGGACATATTGCCAAGAGATGGAAAGTGTCTTCTTTCATTTGGAGATTGCATATAGTACAAATATTTGTTGTGGTTTTTTTGAAGGGCGCACCGTTTAAATTCAACATATCGCATCTTGCTCTACAAATTTGAGATATCGCCCTTATGGTATAACTGTCATTGAAATAGTTTTTTTCATTGAGATCATAGTTGAGTTCAGGATATATAAGCCTGTTCATGGACGATGTTGCACTAGTTTTATTTTCGTTTCTGTGGAGAGTGTCGCATATTTCTAAAACTTTATAAAGTTGTTGTTTCAAAATGATTGGATTATCGTATTGAATATCCAGGCTAGTATCACATTCATCAGCTAAGGCTATCCAATCTTTAACCCATTCTACTCTATTATTCATACTGTATCTAGTGAGTATGAGTGGAAGTCTATGTGCGGGGTATTTTAGTACTTTGAGCACGTAGTCAAAGTGTAATTTCAGCGTGAAATTAAAAATGCTTGGTAGTCCGGTTTCTAAAGTTAGTACGTAATTCGGTGTAGTTGTGGGAAGACGGAAGAGCTTTTTCAGGAAAAACCGAAGAAGCCTTTCTACTTCCTCGTACTTTTTATATCCCCACGTTTGCGCACTATAGCACATTGTAGACCTCATAACAGATTCAAAAACACGGTATTTTGCAGATATTGGTATTTCGTGTTTGTTTATTATTTTTGTCCAGGCTGCATTTATAAGATTTTTGGCAGCTGAAAGTTTATTTTCAAGGTGGAAATTGAGCTTCATATTTGGTGTTAGAAGTACTCCTAAGTATTTATATTGTGAAACAGTTTCGATTATTTCACCATTAAAGAACCATTTCTCGTTTTTGGTAAGTTTGGTTTCTCTATTGCGAATGATCATTATTTTTGATTTTTCTAGATTTACTTTCAGGTTCCAGAACTTACAGTAGTTATTTATTTTATTGATCATAAGCTGTAAGCTTTGGGGAGATTCCGCCATTAGCACAATATCGTCTGCATAAAGCAGCACCTTAATAGTTTGTCCTGCTATTCTTATTCCTGCGGGTAGATGGTCTGCTATATCGTCTATAAATATTGCAAATAGGGTTGCACTAAGGAGACATCCTTGTTTTACTCCAGACTTAGTTTCAAACCAGTTTGACACATTATTGCCATCCCAAACTTTTTGCCGTGTGTTAGTATACATGTTTTTTAAGACATTAAGCATTTTAGTTGACATTCCTTTTTGCGATAATTTATAAAAAAGAGCATTGCGGTCTATCGAATCAAATGCTGCTCTAAAGTCTATAAAAAACACATACAGTCTCCTATTTTGCCTAAGGAAGAATTGTGCGATGGTTGTTAGCGTAAAAATGTTGTCAACAGTAGAATATCCTTTGCGAAAACCTGCTTGGTATTCGCTAATTATACAGTTTTTTTCTACCCATGTATTTATTCTCAACTGAAGAATAGCGCAGAATATTTTGGCGATGGAGTTCATAAAGGAGATTCCTCGATAATTGCTCGGCGTATTGACATCACCCTTTTTGTATATTGGATACACAATAGCATCTTTGAACTCCTGGGGTACCTCACCTGTTCTAAAAATGTAATTAAATGCATCTAACATTTTTTCTAAAAAGACGGTCGGCGCATATTTATAAAATTCATTCCCTATCCGATCAGGGCCAGGAGCTTTATTATTTTTGGCATTGTATAGGCACTGCTCGAGTTCGCTAGTTTGAATTTCAGAATCGAGAGCGCTATTGAATATAAATTCATTTTCATAGTTGAATACATGCAGGTAGAAAATTTTTCTTTTTTTTTTAACCTTTTCTTTTTTTATATAACTTTTTTTAATTCTTGTATTTATATTTCCAAATCGCTATTTTTTTTATTAAATTAGAATATTATAATGTCATATCCGGCAGACGGCAAATTAGCCATGTCCGTATTCTTTACGTCATATTGTACATTTGATTGAAAAAAATAAAGAATAATAATAATAATAATAATAGTAACCGCCCAATTTTGAAATTGGTTTTAATATTAGAAAAAAAAAACTTTTGGTTCTTTTCTGTTCTTGATTTTGTCGCATCTTAAGGTGCTTACAAATTTATAAAACGACAACACCTAATAGCCCGGTCAAATTAGCTTCAAAAATAGGGGTAAGGTTACATTAATTCGCATATAGCTAAAAATTGGCATGAATGTTGGGAACCCTATTACTTACAATTTGTCAATTATCCACATTAATCCGCCGAGTGGTTTTCCAGCTAAACGGTAAGTTTTATCATAAAAATAGAAAGAGAAAAATTATTCATCATGCTTATATCTAATTATCTATAAAAATTGTGAACACCCGTAAGGTAGTGTGCAAAGCACATTTTTTTTTACGTGGTTTCCCCGGTAGGCCTATTCCACTATCTACTGTGATTCTGTTGAGGTAAAAGCCATTGTATTAAATTGAAAATGGTACTATTGTAATGAGTATTGTAGTGAATGAGAGCGGGGTAAGTAATGAGTAATTTAAGAAAACTATTCGTCTGATTGAAACTCTTCTAATGAACATAATCCATTCTGTCTTGTTCTTCTTCTTCTTCTTCCTGCTGGATGCAAAATTGTTCAAAGAGCGATACATCAGAAGTGTCCTCGCATATATCGTATAAGAATCCTCTTCTACTGGCGATTGAACATTGGAGCGCGATTGGCCTCGACAACTTATACATGCTAATGAACAAAACAACCCAACTTTCTTACAGCCGCATTTAGCATTACACCCCTTTTCGCAATTGCAAAAAATTGAGTTGAGGAGTTTTTCCGGTGCAGGAGGGAGTAAAGCCTTAACTGGTTCCAATATATTGTCATTTAACTTCCAACCACAGTTTTCTGGGTTTAGTTTACTACCGAGCCATATTTGAACTTGATAATTAATATACCCGAAATAGATGTTGCTCAGCAGAAGCAGAGGTTGGAGGAAAACAGGCTAATTGTACTTGTTTCTTCTTATGCGTGCTTTTAGCAAAAGATAGTCGCGGAATAGCAGACAGTTGATGCTCAATAGAAGCCTACAAGACCGTACGGTCATATAAAATGATGGACTGGGTTTTTTTCGAGTTTATATTCTTACAATTGTATGTAGTATGTATACGCCACGAAAATTATTATTTTATTATTATTTTTATTTATGTTATCGTTCTGTAACGCATAAAACGGTAATTGACATACATAAAATGAAGAAAACAACATTTTAAACTTTTTGCATAGCTATATCTCTGAAATGGTGATTCTTAGGGAAAAAAGTGTGTTCATAATTTTTATAGATAATTGCATGATGAATAAAATTTTTGTCTTTCTATTTTTAAGATAGAACTTACCGTTTAGATGGAAAACTCAAAAAACCGATGTTTGCAACATTTGACCTTGAATAAATTTTTTTCACACGGCGGATTGATGTGGACAATTGACAAAGTGTAAGTAATAAAGTTCCCAGCATTCATGCCAATTTTTAGCTAAGTGCGAATTAATTTAACCTTGAATGTCTCTCTTGACCGGAAATTGTCAAAAAATATATTTTTCTACTTTTTATTAATATTCAATTCACATGGATAGTTTATTAAACGCATAACAAGTGTATATGTCTACACTTGCATTAGAGGCCTTAGTTCTTAGAATACGAGATGAAAAAATGTTTCTAATGAGAATAATTTCATAAGGAATTCAATTCAATGCAATATAATTTTATAATTTGAATTACTTATTTTCGATTTCAATGTGAGCTTTTCCGCAAATTTTGAAAGACTTTATTGAATGTTTCTTACATTATCAAATTGACAATTGCCTTAAAACAAATGTTAAAAATTTCTTTCCGTTATGTAAAGTGAAATGAGAAATGACAACTATCTTTTGTATACCTGCAACCGCATTAGTCAATTAATAACGCTTCCAAATTCAATTCGAATTTTATGGTACAACCCATAAATTATTATAAGAACCTACAAAGACTTCCTATTTCAAAAATGTACCTTCATCTATCTTAAATCAGTTACGTACGTGAAGTATCTACATACTTATCATCACCATCAATGACGTCATTATACTTTACTATTAGCTTGACATAGCTTAGAGAAATGATACCTGCATTTCCGACCACAATGACCACTCCCTTAAAATGTACGCAATTTATTTTCAAAGAGAAACAAACAACAAAACACACACAATATGAAATATCTTTTTCATTCTTTAAGTAACGGTTCACCTAGTTTTCAATGAGTACAAGTTCAACTGGTTGAACATGAAAAGTCTTTTTCTTCCAGATAAGTTCATTGGAATAATTTTATGTTAGAAAGCAGAACTGTTGCTCTCTTTCGTATAGTCACCTTTTTTGTGGTGATGTTTTCTCTTCGGTCGCAACATAAAAGAACAACTGAAAAAGGATACACATTTAAATGTAGATGAAAGAATTTCATTGCCCATCAAGAACAAAGTTGAAAGAACCTTTTTCTAGAAAATCTTACCAAGTGGCTGGTTTTTCACTCACATTTTTCTTCCTCTTTTTGTTTCATCTCAATCAGAAATTCATCGGTGTAGGGATTACAGAACAAATTCTCGGATACATTTTTGACGATTTGCTCATTTGCAAATGGAACTCGTGGAAATCGATTGCTTATGCACTCCAACATTCCAAATTCCAATAGTATCACTTTTCGCCGAAGCTTTCATCTCGTGTGTAAAAAAATATTTGAACCGTTTCGGAAAATCCTCTCAGTGTATTCATTCTCTGCTCTCGTAACTTCCACTTCATCGGGAGAAGAAAATTCTACTGAACTCTGAGGAGCAGGATAAGCATTGAGAGATTGAGATTTGAGAGAGACACACAGAGAAATAGACACTGTTACTGTTACACTGTGATATTCTCCTTACGACTCGCTTTATTTGCCCCATTATTATCAAATTCTATGATACTCCTTTTAGCATTGTAATCAAACCTCAAATGACGTCACTGCAAATAGAATTTATTCGCCACACACAACGCTTTTTTAATTCGTTTGGTGTTCTGACTTTTGATTCTTGAATTCACTGCGCTCAATCACCATTCAATGATTGACAAGAACAAGGTTCGGCATCTTTCAACGCATTATTTAAATGAGATACTTTACTGAAATATCGACAAGTGAATATATATGTACGTACCTGTTGACAATTTAACAAATTTTTCTGAGGTCGAAAAAATGCTTTGACAAAAAAAATCATAGGTTTGACACGTCGACGTCGTCGTCCCTTCGAAATAAAATCATCTCATGTGTAAAGAAGACTTCTTCTCCCACAAAAAATTGGAGAGTGAGATTCATTGATTCGGAAATTTTAAGTTTAAAAACGATTGAAAAAGGTCAACAAAGTCACGTCAACCAAGGTTAGATACGTAAAGCACTTTTTTTTGCAAACTCATTTGATTTCTATAGCTTTTAAGGGACAGATCCAAATTGTAAAATATTTTGAGGTTATAACCCTTTTACTATACTTAAAACACGTCATTGTGACCATTGTTCTACTTGTTGTTTATAAAACGTTTGTATTAGTTACTTTTTCATTTTACACTGCAAGTTTTCTTATTAATGTTTCGGAATCAATAGTTGAATAGCAAAGCATATCAGCTAAAAATTTAACTTTAAGCTAACGTAGTATAAGAAAAACAATAAATAGGGTGGCGCAACAGAGCGAGGAGCCCCTGGGCCTATCGCATTTCTCACAACCATGCCTTGTGAGAGAATGAAGGGGCCCTACAATTTTCTGCCGGTTCCGAACGGCTAATTGAGAAAGCGCTTTTCATGGTATTGAATTTACTAACGGAGGACTTGTTAATTCCTCGCGAAAGGCGATACAGGTGGAAAAACATTTTTGCCTCTGCTGGGATTCGAACCTCGAACCTCTGGGTTAGCAGGTGGGCTTGCTAACCATCACACCACGGGTACCACGCGTAGTAAGCATCAAGAAAATAATTTGTTCTGAATATTCTTTCTCCAATTCTCATCTTTATGTGAACATCTTTATTATGATTACCACAGTAAAATGCAGACCTGTCTCATTTCTGAGCCTAAGCGTTTTTACCAATTTTTAATACTAAGAGAAAATCCGATGGACTTCCTTCAACTTTAAATTTTGTGAGCACTTCTTCTTCAGACTCTCAATTTTTTAAGCCAATCTTACAGAGTCCATATTATCGAACCACACCCTGTTTACTTTAGTTACCTGTCGAACAATCCACATACCTCTGTCGTTTCTCTTTGGTAGGTCCTGATATTGTTTGATTGATGAGATCAATTTACTCAGAGATGACTTTTCTCCAGGATCTGACGGCATCCCTGCCATTTTACTTAAAAAAATGCACTAACGTACTACGCAAACGCAAGCCTCTCACTAGTTTATTTCAAATCTCTCAGTTTTTCCTGTTTTTATGACTCTCCGTATGTATGCTCCATCGATAAATCTAATTTGCTGCTAACTCGACATTTCTTGAGTCTGTAGATTCTGTAATGAAGCAGATTAACTGTAATGATGTAATGAAGATAACATTCCCCCATTGCCATAATCCATGAATGGTACCTGCATCCAAGAAACCGAAAAGCTGTCAGTACTTGGTATGTGTGTAAACGATGATCTTCGTTGGAATGACCACATATTTGAAGTCGCCAAAAATGCTGCTAAATGCTTAGGCTTCTTGAGACGATGCAGGAAATTCTTCACCCCTTCTGATCTGGCTACAATTTATAAGGCTTTCATCCGCCCAAAACTGGAGTATAACTCCCATATCTGGTCAGGTGCTGCTCAAACATCTTTGCACCTGCTTGATAGGGTACAAAATAGAGTGTTAAAATTGATAGGTGATAGTTCAATAGTAGAATCGATTGATTCTCTCGGCCATCGTCGAAACGTCACCTGTCCCTCTGTCTCTTTTATCGCTTTTTTCACAAACAGTGCTCCAGTGAAATAGCCAGTTGCATTCCTCCCCTGAAACAATTTAGCCGCAACACCCGCCTCGTTAGGAATGCTCATCAGTTTTACCTTGAGCCCAACTTCGGACATACAGTCAAGTATAGAGATTTGTATTTTAGTCGCACCACCCGAATGGGGAATGCCCCGTTTTTCCCCTACATTAAGATTCACAAAGGTTCAAAAGCAACGTGCATCGGTGTCTCCTTTCAAATCCTCTCCTATTTTCCAAAATGCTCACACTGTGTTCTATAACATTATAAGGGTAGTCATAACCCCTTGATATGTGAGCTAATTATAAAAAAAAAATTGAGTTTTTTTTCCAATTCACAAAAAAGGTATACGAAAAACGATAGTTCTAATTACCGTCCCATAGCCAAACTCTCCTCTATTCCCAAACTATTTGAAAGCATTGTCTATGACTCCCTTTACTTCCACTGTAATTCAATTTCTTCTCCACTACAGCATGGGTTCTTAAAAGGTAGATCAATCACGACGAATTTAACTCAATTTGTGTCAAATACGCTCTGTTCGATATGACTTTTGACAAAATTTCTCACCATATAATTTTTATTAAGCTAAGGGCCTATGGTTTTCCTCCGCTACTTATTCAATGGGTGAGTTCGTACTTGGAGCAACGCTTCTATAAGGTAGTTTTCCGTGGCGCAATATCAATTCCTATTTCTGAAACATCCGGTGTTCCCCAAGGCAGCCATCTTGGCCCACTCTCATTCGTCCTTGCTATAAATGATGTTGATAAGATTATTTCCCACTCTGATTTGTCCATCTACGTAGATGACATTAAAATTATAAAGGTTATATCTAAACCTTCCGATTCCTCTTTCCTTCAGCAAGATTTTAATTCTATTTTAACTTGGTGTCAGAAAAATTTCCTGGAACTGAATGTCAACTCATCACTTTTCACGTAAACGCAAACGCCTCCCCTCACTCCTTCGAACTTATGTCTTTTGTGACAAACCTGTTCCTGTAGTGTCTTCAATTCGTGATCTTGGTATTTATTGCGATAAAGAGCTCAATTTGCGATTCCACATCGATCAAATTATTGCGAAAGCAAACTCCTCCCTTGGTTTTATGGAGCGCTGGTCCAAAGCATTCTCTAACCCTTATATGTGCCACCAAATCACTTTACATAACATTCGTCAGGCCTATCCTCAAGTATGCTTCTCAGGGTTGGTCTCCCTTCCAAATTACCCACTCCCTTAGAATCGAAGTCGTACAACGAAGATTTCTTCGTTGCGCTTTACGTTACCTTCCTTGGAATAATTCTCTTATCTTACCCCCCTACGAAGATCGGTTACTTTTAATTGATTTTACACGCTCGCAAAGCGTCGTGTAGTTGCTAACATTATCTTTTTGCACCAAATAATCACTGCTGTCATAGACTGTCCCGCACTTCTCGGAAATATCTTCCTTAATACAAATCCCCGCAATCTTAGATCCATCCCTCTCTATAACTTTCCCACTCACCGAACAAACATTTCAATCCTATCACTCCAATGCTCTTAGCAAACAGTGTACAGCATATCCTTGATTTTAATATAAGCTTACTTTCTCTCAGAAGTAACTTATACTCCCGTAATCCTTAATTTCCCCTAATATTTTTGCTTTTAAGATAGGTTAAAATATTTAATTTTAAATTTTTGTATAGTGTACATTAAAATTGAAGTTTATAGTTGATCTGCATGTATGAAGCTTGAATTTAGACAAACTAATAAATTCAAATTAAATTTTAAATAAGAACATGCGACACAAAACCAGGACGGATAGGTTAGGCCGAAACAAGAAACAAAATCGTAAAGGAGTTAGTTAAAAAAAAAAATTTGCATAAAATAATTTATAAAATTACTTAAAATCAACAAAGTGGTCTATCACCCTGTTTTGTGTATAGTGTTTTTGACTATACTATGTTCGGTTTGAATGTTTAGTACAGGAAACATAGGAAATTTGCCTCTCACCCTAACCATAATAGATTTCAATACGCTTTCTCTATTTAAAAGCTTTCACATGTTTGCCGTAGTAAGCATTATCAATTGACATAATTCTTTCTCAAATGTCGGTCTGGCTGCTAACTGTTGCTTATGACTACTTCAGGAGCACGGAAGTAATAAATGAGCACTACTGGATCGCACGAACTTGCGACTGTGTGCTGAGTACAGTATCCAAATCTAAAGGCTGCGTACATGGTTTTAGTATTCTTTCTTCAAATTATATTTGGTGGTATACGGTTGCCAACTACAGATTATGTAATTAAGAAAATTGAGTAAAAAAATTAAATTAAGTATTCCAATGGTTTTTTAGCAAAAACATAAAAATATAATTTTTCGCATTTGCTAATATGTATATACAGGGTGTTCCGTAATTCGTTTTACATACTTTGGGATGTGATACTTGGTCATATTCTAAGAAAAAAATTGTTCTACAGTAAGACTCGTTTCTCAACTTTGACATCACTTTTTGATAATTTAAAAAAAGGCTAACTTTGGTGTACCCTGACCTGTGTTAAATTCGATATCTCTGTCAATTCTGATGATATAGACCTAATCTTAGACTTAAATTTTTGTAGAAATAATAATCTTTTAAAATTTATTTAAGTTGAGCTTCTATAGGCTTAGGGTTGCCAGATTTTCAGTGGTGTTCAAATTTTCTTCCCCAAGCAAAGTTTTGACTTTGAGGTCTTTTTTTTCAGAAAATACCTGATAAACAGAGAATTTTTTTAAATTTTTACAGATGAACAAAACAATAATTAAAAAAAAACTTATGAATAAGTGCACGCACAAAAACCCATAAATTTTATAATATGTACTTGAAAAAATGCAAAAAGAGTAAAATTTAAAAAAAAAAATTTAAAAAAATTTTAGCTTTGAGGTTTGCTTGAATAAAACAATAATATGGGCACTAGGGTGGGTCAAAAAAATTTAATTTTTTTTTTTTTAGATCCGACACATGAAAACTTGTTCTTTGGTACCTCTAGAAAGTACTTACAAAATTTGAGCTCTTAATATTAACGGGAAGATGATGCTCATCGTAGTTTTCCATTTTCAGTTTAGTGTCATATAAAAATGGTCATATCTTTTTAAAAATAGATTGTTCAACCATTCGCAAAAACAGTATTTATAGGAAATTAAACGGTCTACAAAAATGATCTCTTATACTTTTTTCATTAATCTAACCATTTAAAAGATATTCAAGGTCAAAAATTAAAGTATTTTAAAGAAAATAACTTTTTTGTTTTGAATTTTGTACCTCACTTAAAAATAGTTATTATCAAATGAGCATCAACTATTTCAATAGAAAATTGAACGTTCTACAAAAAAGGTATTTTGTTGTTAATCGATTACTCTTACCATTTAAAAGATATTCGCAGTAGAATTTTAATTCCTACTAATTTTAATAATTTCTTAATAAATATTTCCAATACATCTATTAAAAAAAAAATTTAAAGATATTCGCAGCAGAATTGCAACTCCCACTAATTCTAATAGTTTTTTAATTAATATTTCAAGTTTATCTGTTTAATTTACAAATTTTAAGGTAATTTATGATCTACTGCAAAAAATATCGTTAAAAAATTGAGTCCAATGAAAATATGAAATATATTCTCAAACAAAAGATACGACATAACTTGCAAACTATAATTTTTTTGGAATAAACTCAAGTTCACATGAATATTTTCAAAGTTCATATATTAAGTAGATAAATTGGAAATATTTATTAAGAAATTATTAAAACTAGTAGGAATTAAAATTCTACTGCGAATATCTTTTAAATGGTTAGAGTAATCGATTAACAACAAAAGACCTTTTTTGTAGAACGTTCAATTTTCTATTGAAATAGTTGATGCTCATTTGATAATAACTATTTTTAAGTGAGGTACAAAATTCAAAACAAAAAAGTTATTTTCTTTAAAATACTTTAATTTTTGACCTTGAATATCTTTTAAATGGTTAGATTAATGAAAAAAGTATAAGAGATCATTTTTGTAGACCGTTTAATTTCCTATAAATACTGTTTTTGCGACTGGTTGAACAATCTATTTTTAAAAAGATATGACCATTTTTATATGACACTAAACTGAAAATGGAAAACTACGATGAGCATCATCTTCCCGTTAATATTAAGAGCTCAAATTTTGTAAGTACTTTCTAGAGGTACCAAAGAACAAGTTTTTGTGTGTCGGATCAAAAAAAAAAAAAATTTGATTTTTTTGACCCACCCTAATGGGCACTTTTAGTAGTTTTTTATTTATTTTATACAAATGCAATTATACAAAGTGCTCAAAGTGCCCTCCTTCGTTTTGAATGCATGCCAGAGCCCGTTTTTGAATTTCATTGTGGGTGTTTGCTCTCGATATTTATTTGTAAATGAAAAAACTATAAAATTATTTGAATATTAAAAAAAAACAAATTAAAATTTTTTAGATTTTTTATTTATTGTTCAAGCTACTTTTGTTTACAAATAAATACATCACACAAATTGTAGATAAAAAAAATCCAAAAATGGTTTGCTCTCGATAACTCCTGTCTTACTTGTAGTCCTGTAATATTTCAAACAGTATTTAAATAGGACTATTATAGGCGTAGGGTTGCCAGATTTTTAGTAAGGATAAAGTTCCTGGTATCTTCGTTGTGCTTTTTGTGAATTTCCATTGCAAAACTCATATAAGAAAAAAATGTCTGCGTATTCTTCTTTATTAAATGAAGGCATTGTAAAAAGCGCTTTGATCAAACTGCAATCGTGGCTTAATTTGATAAACTAATGAACAAATTTATTTTCTCATTCTTTTATACGTTTTATTTACCTATTGAACATTCATACCCCAAATTTAAAGCAAACATACACAATGAAATCCAAAAACGGGCCCTGGCATGCATTCAAAACGAAAGAGGGCACTTTGAGCACTTTGTATAATTGCATTTGTATAAAATAAATAAAAAACTACTAAAAGTGCCCATATTATTGTTTTATTCAAGCAAACCTCAAAGCTAAAAACTTTTTTTATTTTTTTTTTAATTTTACCCGTTTGGTATTTTTTTAAGTATCATAAAATGTGGTTTATGAGTGCACTTTTTACTGAGTGTTTTTTCATTATTGTTTTGTTCATCTGTAAAAAATAAAGAAATTCTATGTTTATCAGGTATTTTCTGAAAAAAATGACCTCAAAGTCAAAACTTTGCTTGGGGAAGAAAATTTGAACATCATTTAAAATTGAAAATCTGGCAACCCTAAACCTATGGAAGCTTTAAATAGTTTTAAATATTGTTGTTTCTACAAAAAATTAAGTCTAAGATTAGGTCTCTATCATCAGAATCGACAGAGATATCGAATTTAACACAGGTCAGGGTACACCAAAGTTAGCCTTTTTTTAAATTGTCAAAAGTGATGTGATGTCAAAGTTCAAAAACGAGGTTTACTGTAAAACATTTTTTTTCTTAGAATATGACCAAAAATCACACTCCAAGGGATAATACACGAATTACGGAGCACCCTGTATACTATGCGGTAGCTTACCAAATCTAAATGTGAATACAAAAAAAATAAATGTCTATCTATCAATGAAACGAACACCACAGTTCTCAAGCCACTAGAACAAAAAAAACAGAATCCAACAAAATTTCTAAGAACCGCCAATGGTCATCTCTAGAAACATGCCGGGTTTCCAGAAACCTGTGGCCAGATGTTTTTAAGAAAAAACCAGAATTTTTTCTCCAGCTTAGCAGGTATTAACTCTCTCTGTTGAAAGGCATTCTGACGAGTCACAACTCATTGGGTTATATCCACATGATGAGAATGGGCATAAGAACATCCGACTTATGCAGGGAATGCCCAGACGAAGAGGCAGAGGAGGGATCATTCCACTTCCTCTGGGAGTGAGGAAAAAGCCCTCGGAGGATACTTCTTCGACAATCTGGGCGAGATCTCTAACCTCCTACTAAACTGCATCCTTAAATTCATTCAGGGCTCCAAATGGTTCAGTGGGGTTTCTCAACCCCAATGACCCAGTCACCAACCCAATCCTCTGCCACCCCTCTCCTCTACCTCCTCATCCTCTTATCCGGGGAGCACAATGGACTTTTTAGATCCGAGTGAGGTGCTTCCTCTTACGACTGCACTCCCCATCCTACCTAACCTAGTCTAATTGCAATAAAATTACTTTTCTATATTTTCGCTAAGGCTTTTGGAATACTAAGTAAAATTTTAACACCAAAATTTATTTGTTCTAAAACACAAACGGCAAATGTCTGCAAATTTTTGAAAATTTTGTGTCCTAAATACCTTCGTTAATTTAGCAAGAAAAAACACTGGCGGACCTTCTTTCAAAAAGAATTGATTTTCTCCTACTCTGATGCATTTCCTCCTCTGTTCACTCGTAAATATCCCACTGTTTGACTTACTCTCAGGTTAGTTTCGCTTTCTGAAGTTTAATTGCCTATTCTCTTGCAATCCTTAAGGGAATTGCGAGGAAAAAATTAGAAACAGTCACTGTCACTACTTTCCAAGCGACGACGATAGATTTTTTTCTTTTTTTGTAATTTTGCATTCAGTTTTTAAGATACAAAACTTCAACATCCATTAGAATGCAAACACCAATCGATTTATATCAACACAAACGTCCTACACTAAAAGTTCGCATTTTAGCAGTTCAGTCACATCACAACCATGTTTTACGTATAAAATATGCTCAAGATAGACATACAGCATATTCGTAAGTTCATTTAAGTACTTTTGAAGTTTAATGCTTTTCCTATTTTCCAACCAACTGTATCCGGAAAGAAAAGGGAGAGAGCTGTTAAATTAATGGACGACAACCATCTAACATTCACGCGTATATAGTTCAAGTATAAGAGCTATTTATATGCAGTAATCCAAACTTGGCATTTTGTCCATTTGTCAGATTCTGAAATGAAAACCGAAAAAGTAATATCTGCAAGTTTAGGGATTGAATCAGGAAAACTTTGTTGGTATTTCAGTTTCAGTTTGTACTTTATGAATTTCGTACACCATAAATCGTGATTCATTGTTTGGAACATGAGGAACGACAATAATCTCTCCCCGAACATTAAATTTTGTTTTTATTTTATTTTTTCTTTTTCTTATTTCTTACATTGTTGGATTTCGTTACTGAACTGGATGTTTAGTTGTTTAAAATGAATGAACGAAGAGGTTTCTATTTAAATTCTTGATAGAAATTGAATTCATTTAAAAACTTACCGGGTGGTTTTAAATGATGAGGAAACTTTGAGAAAATATGGAGCATTTTACAGAGGAACGCGAGCGATAACAACAAACAAATATATCAAGACCGTTGGCAATTCTTAGAGCAGAGTTAATTTATTCAATTCGAGAATACGATACTTGTGTGGCTACAAATTTGTTACAAGAAGCTATTGTGTACCTATCTGCATAAAATGGGTGCGTCATTTTATTTCAATACTGACTGAACTATTAAAAGTAATTCAACGACTTGCTTTAATTTTATTTTTGTACAGCTGAAGGAAAAATATAAAAACAAAATTTAAAAGGGGTCATAAGAACCCTTCTGGGGTCTTGAAGTTTTTAAATGACAAATTTACTAACCGCATCGACTAATGGCATACAAGAAGTTTATTCGAGACCACCGACGGAGAAATAAGTCCGCAACCAAGATTTTCCCACAAGCTTCGCAAAGACCTAATATTGAATGACTTATCGGAACAACTACTGTGAGCTAACACAAATCAATAAACAATTTCATCACATTGTTAATCGTTTGTTTTATTGATTTTTAGAAACTATAAGTTTTTATTGCTTACGCAAAAATTTTTTTAAATGTGCTTTATACATCTGGCCATAAAGCCCTACAAAATGTTTTCCCATATGGAAAATGAAAACGATCGATTAACTTAACATAAACAAACGCATCAATATTCCCAGCTGCTGATGATTGGTTTCGTTTAATCGGTACTTTGTTGCAAAAGTACAAACAAATTGAGCATTTTTAGAATACAAACAAAACGAAGTATCACTTTGTTTTCTAATCCAAAAATAACCAATGGCAACTGATGAAACTTCAAATAAACGAAGTTTTTCCTGAGATGAGATACTGAAATGATCGACTATGCTCTCTTCCCAGAAGAAAATTGCCATGAAACGAAAAATCTTTGAATTTATAGGTGAATCAAAAGCTTAGAACAAAAAATTATTAATTAACTAGTTCAGTGTCAAACAAGTTATTAGAGAAAAAAGCTTATTTGCTTCAGGGTGTTCTTGTTCCTATTAAAGTATTTTTAAAATCAAACGCGTGCCTCGAGGGGATGATTAGTGTGAACCAGTTCAATGGGAGAGCTGTTATCCCTTAGAGATTACGATACTCGTAACGTCAAAAAGGAAGAAGAGAGGCACAGTAAGTATGAATTTGGTGGAAGTAAAGAAAATTGGTGCAGAACGCAAGTGCTTCAAGTGCTTGGAGCCCCATCCTAGCGCATTTCTCACAACTAATGACTTTATGAGGGAATGGAGGGGACCTTCAAATTTCTGCTGTTGGCGAACGACCTATTGAGAAATCAATTTACATGACAATGACAGTACGAACGGAGGACTTGCGAATTCCTCGCTAAAAGCGATACAAGTGGAAAAACGTTTTGGCCTATGTTGGTATTCGCACTACGAACGCACTACGAAAGTCAACTCGACTTGTTAACCCGAGTCAAATCGAGTTGCTAACGCGAGTCAACTCGAGTTGCTAACCCGAGTCAACTCGAGTTGCTAACCCGAATCAACTCGAGTTGCTAACCCGAGTCAACTCGAGTTTCTAACCCCAGTCAACTCGTGTTGCTAACCCGAGTCAGCTCGTGTTGCTAACCCGAGTCAACTCGTGTTACTAACCCGAGTCAACTCGTGTTGCTAACCCGAGTCAACTCGAGTCAACTCGGTTTGCTAACCCGAGTCAACTCGCTTTGCTAACCCGAGTCAACTCGGTTTGCTAACCCGAGTCAACTCGGTTTGCTAACCCGAGTCAACTCGGTTTGCTAACCCGAGTCAACTCGAATTGCTAACCCGAGTCAACTCGAGTTGCTAACCCGAGTCAACTCGAGTTGCTAACCCGAGTCAACTCGAGTTTCTAACCCCAGTCAACTCGTGTTGCTAACCCGAGTCAGCTCGTGTTGCTAACCCGAGTCAACTCGTGTTGCTAACCCGAGTCAACTCGTGTTGCTAACCCGAGTCAACTCGTGTTGCTAACCCGAGTCAACTCGTGCTGCTAACCCGAGTCAACTCGAGTCAACTCGGTTTGCTAACGCGAGTCAACTCGGTTTGCTAACCCGAGTCAACTCGAGTTGCTAATCTGAGTCAACTTGAGTTGCTAACCCGAGTCAACTCGAGTTGCTAACCCGAGTCAACTCGAGTTGCTAACGCGAGTCAACTCGGTTTGCTAACCCGAGTCAAATCGAGTTGCTAACCCGAGTCAACTCGTGTTGTTAACCCGAGTCAACTCGTGCTGCTAACCCGAGTCAACTCGAGTCAACTCGGTTATCTAACGCGAGTAAGCTCGGTTTGCTAACGCGAGTCAACTCGGTTTGCTAACCCGAGTCAACTTTGTTTGCTAACCCGAGTCAACTCGGTTTGCTAACCCGAGTCAACTCGGTTTGCTAACCCGAGTCAACTCGAATTGCTAACCCGAGTCAACTCGAGTTGCTAACCCGAGTCAAATCGAGTTGCTAACCCGAGTCAACTCGAGTTGCTAACCCGAGTCAACTCGAGTTGCTAACCCGACTCAACTCGAGTTGCTAACCCGAGTCAACTCGTGTTGCTAACCCGAGTCAGCTCGTGCTGCAAACCCGAGTCAACTCGAGTCAACTCGGTTTGCTAACGCGAGTTGCTAACCCGAGTCAACTCGGTTTGCTAACCCGATTCAGCTCGTGTTGCTAACCCGAGTCAACTCGTGTTGCTAACCCGAGTCAACTCGTGTTGCTAACCCGAGTCAACTCGTGTTGTTAACCCGAGTCAACTCGTGCTGCTAACCCGAGTCAACTCGAGTCAACTCGATTATCTAACGCGAGTCAACTCGGTTTTCTAACGCGAGTCAACTCGGTTTGCTAACCCGAGTCAACTCGAGTTGCTAACCCGAGTCAACTCGGTTTGCTAACCCGAGTCAACTCGAGTTGCTAACCCGAGTCAACTCTAGTTGCTAACCCGAGTCAACTCGAGTTGCTAACCCGAGTCAACTCGAGTTGCTAACCCGAGTCAACTCGAGTAGCTAACCCGAGTCAACTCGTGCTGCAAACCCGAGTCAACTCGAGTCAACTCGGTTTGCTAACGCGAGTTGCTAACCCGAGTCAACTCGGTTTGCTAACCCGATTCAGCTCGTGTTGCTAACCCGAGTCAACTCGTGTTGCTAACCCGAGTCAACTCGTGTTGCTAACCCGAGTCAACTCGTGTTGCTAACCCGAGTCAACTCGTGTTGTTAACCCGAGTCAACTCGTGCTGCTAACCCGAGTCAACTCGAGTCAACTCGGTTATCTAACGCGAGTCAACTCGGTTTTCTAACGCGAGTCAACTCGGTTTGCTAACGCGAGTCAACTCGGTTTGCTAACCCGAGTCAACTCGAGTTGCTAACCCGAGTCAACTCGGTTTGCTAACCCGAGTCAACTCGAGTTGCTAACCCGAGTCAACTCTAGTTGCTAACCCGAGTCAACTCGAGTTGCTAACCCGAGTCAACTCGAGTTGCTAACCCGAGTCAACTCGAGTTGCTAACCCGAGTCAACTCGAGTTGCTAACCCGAGTCAACTCGAGTTGCTAACCCGAGTCAACTCGAGTTGCTAACCCGAGTCAACTCTAGTTGCTAACCCGAGTCAACTCGGTTTGCTAACGCGAGTCAACTCGGTTTGCTAACGCGAGTCAACTCGGTTTGCTAACCCGAGTCAACTCGAGTTGCTAACCCGAGTCAACTCGAGTAGCTAACCCGAGTCAACTCGAGTTGCTAACCCGAGTCAACTCGAGTTGCTAACCCGAGTCAACTCGAGTTGCTAACCCGAGTCAACTCGAATAGCTAACCCGAGTCAACTCGAGTTGCTAACCCGAGTCAACTCGAGTTGCTTACCCGAGTCAACTCGAGTTGCTAACCCGAGCCAACTCGTGTTGCTAACCCGAGTCAACTCGGTTTGCTAACAGCAGACATGCTAACAAACATGCCATGGGTACCGTTTTTAAAGTAGCTATCCTTTATTCAAGCCTTCAGAAAACTTTGCTTATCAACACTTAGATGTTAGCAATTCAAGGAACCGCCTTGGATCTGTTATGTGAAATGATAATGGATATTAGTTCCAGATGCAAAGAGCGTACCACGGCTAAGTAGCAGAAAAAGTCTTCTCAGACTTCTTGGGGAACTTTTTCATAGAAGCTTCAAAAGAAAACCATTTCTTTTAAGTTTATTCCACTTGTAACATCTAACACACCTGCTTGCTGACTCTCATATCGTCTTTCGCTGGTGTTGGTGTCGGACGTCGCGTCGTTCGGGTATTATCCTCCAAAAACAAGATTTTGCCTTCGTCAGTAATTTCTTTGTTTCCTTTTCTTTTTCTTCTTTCTAATAGGTGTTTGTGTTCAATGTCAATTTTTTTATTAAAGAATATAGTTCCTGTTGCTATTCTTAAAAGCTGGTAGTTGCTTTTATCTTGATTTCGGAGTACCAAAAAACCGTTTAGTGCGAAATGACCGAATGGGGTAAGTTGACTAATTTTTTTCGGGGTAAGTCGACTCATTCGACGCGAGAACGTCGAAACCAATGGTTTTTTTTTTTTTAAGTTTTTAAATTGTTATATCACACGAAATGGCTTTAATTTGTTTAATTAATTTAATTTTGTTATTTATTTCGTAATGCCAAAAGGAGTGGATTTGGTTGGTTAACTGAATTTTATATTTTTTTAAATCATTTTTTTGAATCTAGTTCTTATGAAGTGTATTTATTTATAATTTCAAGCTTCAAATAAAATTCTATTTGCTTATAGTTTTAGTATCAAAAAGCTGGATACAGTCATCTTACCCCATAGCCTTGTCCAACTTACCCTGGTTTTAGGGCTAGTTGACCAACTCGAAGTCGTTTTGTAAAATTAGGAAAAAAAATGCCTTAGTATTAATAATGTTAAGAAGATATATTTTTTTATAAAGCAAAAACAATGTTTTATAAAATGTTTTTTTTCCGTTTTTATATCTTTCTTAGTTTTTCTTAAAAAAAACTAGCCCCGGTCTCCCCTACTACCAGGGTAGCCTTCGTTTCTTTTTATTTTTTTTTGTGGTGCAGTTGATAGAAAAAAGGCGGTTGTTGTTTCATATAAAACCTGAAGATCGACCTCCAGATGAAATCGACTGAAAGAAAAGTAGAAGCCAGAGCGGGACTCGAACCTACGCGTCTGGCCTATCTACTGAAGACTCTACCACTGCACCCCCGGCCGCCCTTTCAGTTCACAGATGAAGTTAACTCTTCGGTTCCCGGTGTCACCCGTAGGTGACACTTGGTTTTAAATTGCTTTCCATCATACCATCTTTGCCTGTCACCTGTAGGTGACACCCCCGCAAAAAAGGAGTTGTGGTGGAAGTTTTTTTCGAATTTTTTTTTTTTTTGTCTTTACTAAACCCATTTATATTCCTCAATAGCAAATAGTATTTATTTTCTCCAATACAGGCCTGGGAATTGACGAGTTAATTAAGCCGAAAAAAAATTAATTTCAGGTTTAAAAAACAATACAAGAAATTTCGTTATAAGTTGAGAGAAAAGTGATGATATCAATCGAAAAACTTCTTTACATTAATAAATAGCAAGATGTTATTTTAGCTGCAGGGTAGATTTCGATAGTTTTTGTCTATAGTCCGACAGTTTAGAATGTTAAACCGTGTTGGCATTTCTGTTCAGTTAGCTTTGGCAATTCATAATTTATTATTTTACGCGAAAATAACGCTTCCAATTTACGGGAATTTCATTTAAAAAAAAACTGTTTGCCAAGTTCATAAAGCATTTTGTCCATTTTAACATATTTTGCCTACTGGAAGAAGTTGTTAACCATTTTCTCACCAATTCTTTCTTTCTTCTTCTTCATTTCCGGCGTTACGAGTAGTGATCTTGAAGCGATCACAACTCTCCCACTTTTCTGCTTCACACTAGTGATTCGCCTGTGGGGTACGCCGCGTTGACCTCAGAAAGCGTCGGCAAGCCTCCCGGTTTTGGATTGTTCCATGTCTGAGGCCAACCAAATGCTGCTGTTTTTGCATTTGCTTGTACCAGGAGTGTTTTGGCCTGCCTTTTCTTTTTCGTCGCGAATTTGTTGAAACGTTGTACGATATTGCCTTTTGGACGGGGTTCTGCGGATCTCTCCTTTGAACATGACAATACCAACTGAGCCGGTCGTGCTGAATTTTGTCCAAGATGGTACTTTTGACATGAAGGCTTCCACGGATCTTAGTACTTCTAATTCGATCAAGCTTTGTTACTCCTGCTGTCATCCGAAGCATCTTCATTTCGGCTGCCGTCAATTTGCTCTCATACTTTTTGTACATTGTCCAACATTGTGAACCGTATGTCAGAGCTGGACGGACAACTGCTGTGTAGAGTCTTCCCTTCAGCTTAGGGGGCATTTTTCGATCACAGAAGATAGCGGAGTTTTCTCGCCACTTCATCCACCCTACGCTTACTCGATGATTGATGTCGTCATCACAAGTTGCTTCACTATTGATCATAGATCCCAGATATTTAAACTTTTCACACTTGGGAAGCACATTTCCATTCAAATAAATGTCTGGAATAGGCTTGTCTGGATCAGAAAAAGGGCAGCACAGGTATTCAGTCTTTTTTGCGCTAATACGGTACCCATTTCCTTCCAGAACATCAATCCAAACATCAAGTGCTCGTTGCAGGGATGTAGGATCCTCGCTTATGATGGCTCCATCGTCAGAAAAGAATAATTGTTGTACTTTATTGTCCGTTACTTTTCCTTCGAGCAAATAATCCAGAACAGCAATAAAGAGCAGTGGACTCAAGACACTTCCCTGATGTACACCTACTGTTATTTGGACTGTTATTTTCTCATCAATAAGTAAGAAATAAAATGTTTCTACTCGGCCTTGTGAACAAATAAGGCATGAAGAAAATTTGATTGGATGTTTGTAACACAAAAATTCATTTTGACATAAAAATGATTTCCTGATTAAATTCGAAATTAATTATGACCTGAGTAAAGGGTTGATGTAAATTTACAAAGCTTCCTGGACATGCAACTTTGGGCATCATTTGCGTTTGAAGTATTCTGATTCTGTTCAATTCGTAGATGATTGATGGTTCCAAGAGATAGTTAAGAAATCATATTTTTTTAGAAAAAACTCCATTTAGTAACTGAGAAATGAACGAATTCATTTATCAGAGAAAGCTAAATATTTCAGCTAATTAGGTTCCACCAGCATAGTTTTTATTTTTCTTTTAAATCATCGTTAAGTGTTAACTTATCTGAGACATTCTTAAAAAAGTAGACACCCACGCATACGACCAACTGATAATGTCTACATACCTAATTAAACACTACTTACTCATCACTTAACGTCTACCTTAGCTGAAACTTTTGCTACACCATAACCCGATTCGTGTTTTCGAAAGTAGTAGGTAGTATAGGTCGAGATTAATTCAATGATAATGCTATTATCATTCCTTTTAGTACCTATTACTGTTAAGAAAAGACTGTCAATTTTACTGGAAAATTTTAAGAAGCTTATAAAATGGAAGCAACCACAACTAAAAAGGTTAAGCACCTGACAAGCAGCTAAACTCAAAGAAGATTGAAATCAAAGTAGGTATGATTTTTCGTTTCCTTTTCTTTTGCATCAATCCTTTATAAGAGCCTGCCTTTTCCTTTTATATTGACTGTTCGTATAATGCGGCCGGCACACCTTTGCCTGTGATAAATGTGTGCGTGAGGATGTATGTAGGTTTGTAAAATAAAAAAAGATTACGATAAAGGTCTATGGAGACTTTTAATCAAACATTTGAAAGCTTTAGGTTTATTTTTAAACCTACCGCAGCTCTTTGCCATGAGGGTTAAAGTGATTAAAACCAAAACCAGTGCTGTTTACTCAATTCTTTCTACAAAAAAAAAGAAAAGGAAAAAGGAAATGGAAAACACGAATAATTGTTTACCCTGTAGTATATGGAAGCTGTGAACCTCTATACTCATAAAATGCAGTTCAGTTTGTGTTATGTCAGGTGGTAAGTTGAAAAGCAAACAGAGTAATCGAGCACATTAATGTTTTCACTATCAACTCGCAGAAAGTTGTACGACAGCACAGAAAACAAACAAGATAATTGCAATTTCAGTCTACTCATTATCCAAATATTACAAATTTAGCCTTAAACAAAAAATTTTGTGAAATGAAAGCAGTGGAGAGTAGGATTCAAATTTTCAGAAAAGCTTGTTTAAATTGTGTTTAAAATATTAACAAGGCTTTTGTTTCATACTTGACGTACATAAGGCAAATAAAACACTTAGTTTTAATCAAATTCAACATTTCGACGATGTGTTGGTTTTTGGCACTTCATCAGCAGGTCTTGCAGATGAACATCGATCTACAGACCAAAGAGGGAAACGAAATCTCTTCAAGCCCGCAACTTGGCACATTTTTGAGTTCCCTAGGGCACCACAATATAAATAGTTTAAATTTTTTCCTAGTTTCCAAGATCAAATTATTAAATTAAGAACATGGCTTAGAAAAAACATTTTGCAGAAGAAATGCACATCCGCTTTGTGCATAAAATAATGAAATTTGGTTTCACAAAAAATCTTCAATTGAAAATAACTTGAGAATCTATACTCAAACTCGGTACGCAACCTGGCAAACAGTCAATAAAAAGATAAAATAAACCTAGCCCTAAAGTGCAGCCTTGTGGGACCCCAGATTAAATTGGAAACCATTTCGATTTGGTTTTACCATTTCAAGCTGATGACTTTGTGTTTTTGTATATATTTTGAAGCAGCTATTTTCATCAATAAGAGCGTCAAACTTGTAAGTTAGATCATTGCGAAGCATCATAGTAAAGGCCGCTCTGAAGTTCAATAAGAGAACTTTTTATGATAAAGGACTTGCTTTTAAGAACAAATACATAATCATTGGTAGAATATTCCAATAGAAAGGAACGCTCAGAAGATTTTTCGAAGTTATATGCATATTTTAAGATGATTTTTAAGCGAAGCGTTCTGCGAAATTTCTGGCCATAAAAGAAGTCCTCTCCTGGCTTAGAGAAAACGGATATTCGCATCTTCTCGGACAGTCAGGCTGCTCTCAAAGCTCTTACCTCTGTATCTACAAAATCTAATACGGTCCAAAACTGTCGCACCACACTAAATGAGATGTCAGAACAATTCAACATTCACCTTTCATGGGTGTCAGGCCACAGCGATACACCAGGCAACTGCATGGCAGGCGAACTCGCCAAAAAAGGAACAACTTCTCATGTTCGACCTGAAAGGAACAATATAGGTATACCTATCGCTACATGTAAACTTTTGCTGAAGCAGGACGGCTCTGAGAAGATGAGCACTAGATGGACGCAGAGTAAAACATGTCTTATGACAAAGTGAATTTGGCCATGTGTGATTTCTAAACGTTCAAAGAGCTTATTGAATCTAAGTCATCTGCACATTAGCTGCACTATAGGTGCCCTTACAGGACACTGCCTGATAGGTAGAAACGTCAAAAGACTCGGTGTCTACTCAAATGACTTCTCTAGAAGCTGCATGGACAAGGAGGAAGAAGAGACAATCCAACATCTCCCTTGGCCATGCCTTGCTCTTGCTAACAGATAGAAAGCTCACCTTTTCGACGACACCAGCGTTTTAGCTAATAAAGACCTCAAAAGTCACTCCCTTTTCGTACGAAGTTCTGGATGGTTTGACTAGCTGGTGATCAACTCGTCAACAGAAACAGCGCTTATTTGGATGCGGATTTGTTGTAAGAGGAAGACTCAGGGATAATGTGATTAGCCAAAATCCAGTTAATGAACGTATAATGACTATCCGCATCAGGGCTAAATTCGTAAACATTAGCCTTATATGAGCCCACGACCCCACAGAAGAGAAAGACGACGATTCCAAAGACTGTTTCTACGAGCTCCTCGAAGAAACATATGAGCAGTGCCATAGACACGACACGAAAATCGTTTTTGGCGATTTTAACGCAAAACTATAGGGAAGGAGGACATTTTTGGAAATACAATCGGTAAGCATGGCCTCCATGACAAAACCTCCGAAAACGGACTGAGGCTAATCGATTCTGCTGCGATTATTGATTCATAAAGGTACATGGCGATCCCCAGATCAATTAACCGTCAACCAAATTGACCATATTGCGATCGACGCAAGGCACTCTTCCAGTGTGTTAGATGTGAGGGGCCAACTTTGACTCGGTCAGCCAAACAAATGCTGATGCAAAAACGAACGAGGGCTGCTTACGATCAGTATAACGAGATTTACAAGGAGAAAAGAAGAGAGGAACACCGAATTCTAGAAGAGAAAAAGAAGCAGCATGAGAAGCGCTCGTTTGAGGAAATTGAGAAGTGCCATGACAGGAACGAGATTCGGAAGTTTTACCAAAAGGTAAAAAGATCCTGCCAGGGTGGCAAGTTCCGAACTCAAGCCTGTAGAGACCAGCAGGGAAACATAGTTGTAGAGTCACAGTCGCTACTGAGGATCTGGAAAGATCACTTCTGCAGACTGCTTAACGGCGATGCAGACACAAATTCCGCTGTCAGGCAGATTGCCCCATTCAGCTTGGACGATGATCAAGAATGCCGTCCTCCCGACCTAGAGGAAGTTAAGCTTGCCATATGCAAACTTAAATCAAATAAAACTGCAGGTGCAGATGACCTTGATGCCGAACTCTTCAAGGCAGGTGGAGACTAGTTGGAAAGGAGCATGCACCAGCTGATCTTCATGATATGGTCGGAAGAAAACATGCCCGATGAATGGAACCTCAGTATCGTATGCCCGATCCTAAAGAAGGGAGACCCTCACAATAGCGCTAATTATAGAGGGATAAGCCTCCTTAACGTCGCTTATAAGATCCTGTCTGCTGTAATATGTGAACGTCTGAAACCCCACGTCAACAACTTGATAGGTCCTTATCAATGTGGTTTTAGACCAGAAAAGTCCACAATAGAACAAATTTTCACACTGCGAAAGATCTTGGAAAAAACCCGAGAACGTAATATCGATATTCACCATCTCTTTATCGATTTCAAGGCCGCGTATGACAGTGCTTACAGAGACGAGCTGTACAGAGCCATGTCTAGTTTTGGCATCCCTGTAAAAGTCGTACGACTATGCAGGACGACTTTGGAGAATTGACGCTGCATCGTCAAGGTCGGTAAAGAACTCACCGAAACCTTTGAAGTCGAAAAAGGCTTTAGGCAAGGCGACAAACTGTAATGCGATTTCTTCAACATCATACAGATTGTAAGAAACTCAAACGTCAACACCAGAGGAACAATCTTTCAAAAGTCTGTACAATTACTCGCCTACGCAGACGATATTGACGTAATGGGAAGAAAAAAGCGTGATGTCATGGTGCTTTTGCGAGTATTGAAACAGAAGCGGCAAAAATGGGTTTGATGGTTAATGAGGGCAAAACGAAGTATATACTGTCATCAAACAGGGACACAGAACATCGACGAATTGGGCAAAACTTCTCAATAGACAGACATAACTTCGAGGTATTACAGGACTTTGTCTACCCAGTATCCGCTATAGAGACAGAAAACAACATCAGTGAGGAGATCAAACGCAGAAAAACTGTTGCCAACCGTTGCTTTTTTGGGTTGAGAAGGCAATTGAGAAACAAAACCCTCTCTAGGAAGCCCAAGTTAACCCTGTATAAGACCTTGATCATCCCAGCCCTGCTATACGGCGCGGAAGCATGGACCTTATCGAAAGCGGATGAGGAAAACCTTGGTCGTTTCGAAAGAAAAATTCTCCGAATGATCCTTGGTCCCTTATGCGAAGACAATGTGTGGAGAAGAAGATACAACAACGAGCTGTATGAGCTGTACCGCGAAATGGGCATAGCCAGAAGAGTACGCATCGCGAGGCTACGATGGTTGGGTCATGCAGCGCGGATCGACCCAAACGCTCCGGGTCGACGGGTTGTCGAAAGCACATTGCAGGGAAATCGCGGAAGGGGAAGACCTAGTCTTAGGTGGCGCAATCAAGTGGATGAAGACCTCAACCTTAGACTTAGAGTGCAAAACTGGAGAGAGCTCGCCCGAAATCGAAGTCGTTATAGAAGGATGTTGGTTGAGGCCCAGGTTCACCCCGAACTGTAATGCCCGCCTAAGTAAGTAAGTTACTTTACTTTTGAAAAAATTGTTTTTAAAAAAAGTGAAAAATAAAAAACGTTTTTATTAAAAAGGTCCAACAATTTTGATTAAGTCTTCAGCATTAATATAAACTAGCAACTGCGATAAATGGCGTTTTTAGATTTTCGCTTCAAACCTTTGGAGTTTTAATTCAATTTTATTTTCAACATTTTGGGTAATCTAATTCAATTTTCATAATTAATGTGTAATTGGCAACCCTGTACCACCAAATCTTTTATGAAGAGCTAATACTGAAACGTTGTATTCACCCTTAAGATTTCAATACTGTAACTAGCATACAATCGCAAGTTCGTGCCCTTTTTTCTCATTTTTATATCGCAATAGACCAAATCCTGTCTAAGAGCTTCAGTTGTTTTCCCGACGACCACCTTAACCTAACTTAACCTAGCCCTTCAAATGAAATTCAACATGTTGCATGCCCGTATAAGTATAGTTATTCCTATTGTTAAACGAGTCTTTCCCATAAAATCAAGTTAAGCCATATTGTTTTGATTATTGGGCAACCTCTGCACACAAAAATCCCACTTAAGTAAAACATCCCCCTAGGTATTATACCAAAAACATAAAACTTCCTTAATTCAAATTACTGTGTTCGAGTGTAATAAATTTCCACTCAACTGGGCCTTAAAACTGTAAGCAAATTTGTCCTTCATAAACATAAAATACCTCTAAGCCCACTAGAAACAAATTGAGACATATGAGAGGATGTCACATAAGGGCCAACTTATTGCACTGGTAAATAAGATGGAGCGATTGATGGAACAAAGAAATGAACTTGCTAATATCAAAATGCTAAGCGACACGACAATTGTGGTACGAAATCATTAACCAAAATCATTCATACTTTAATAGTCCGTTTGCTTCTTTGTTTTCATCAGTGATTCGTTTAAATCTCAAGGACGAGTGATAAGCCAAAGAAGACACAATAAAAAAAAACAGATTAAATGTTAAGGACCCTCGGATATGACGATGATTGGACGGTAATAAAATTTCTAAACCAATATTAAACACATGCACAGCGGCCCACCGACCGATCCTGGGTTGATGACTTTAACGTGCAGATGGAAAAACAATTCTACAGTCAAGAGCTCATACCATCACCATTACCATCAGCCATCACCTACAACAATAACCATAAAGATCGAAAAGCCCAAAAGTGGGTGACCTATTGAAGAAAGAAAAACAAAAAAAAAAGAAAGAAAGGGAAGAGCTTTGCTGGATTAACCTGTGATGACTGCCTGGTACGCAAAAAGTGAAATAACTTTTGGTCCAAGTATTTCAATCAATTTACAATTTAACTCAAGTCAAAAGCATCACCGTAATCTGAGGGGCGACCGACCGACCCTCCCACAGAGTGTTGGAACTGAGATATAGGTACCTGGCTGGAGGATAATTTCACTGTCTCCAAAAATGAAAAAGAGTTTATTTCTCCACCTTCACCTTGCTATTCTATTTCTTCTCTTGCTGGAAAATTACAAAGAATACGACTAAGATGGCACACAGTTTATTGAATTTCTGCTGAGGGAACAAAAAAAAGGGATAAAACTCTTGTACAAGGGGTTTTACAATGACGACAAGGATAGGCACTGACAACAAAAGAAAACTCAGGATAGGACTACTGCTGTGGTTGTTTTCGTTGTTGTTGTTGTTGTTTTTTTTTTTAGTCAAACCACATCACCAGCGATTCTTCTTCGTCTGGGTGGATTGTTTTTTGTTGTCTTACTGTTTTCCCATTTTTGTAATAAGAAAATAGTAAAAGTAAGGGCCCAGATACGCAAAGCCTTTCTAATGCTGAGACGTTTATTTTTTTATTAAATTTGTCCTTTTTTCCCTCCGTACGATGGATAATGAGAGGAAGTTGTTACTTACGCTAGAAAAGAATAAAAATATTCTACAGATTTATTTATTTTGAATTTGGAATTTTTTAAAAATAAAAAGAAAGAGCTACATAATTCTATTTGAGACATAACGAATGAGTTTTGCTCGGAACATCTATGAATTTCCTTCAAGAACGTAAGGCGATTGAAGATGAATGAATGAATTACTTTGCAAGAGCTCCCACGATATCTTCTCAGAGTGAATTAGGTTTACTTTTCTTAAAACTATTTGAAATTTCTACAGTTCTGTAGAAGTTTTTTGGATCAATTCGACATTAAGCTAACACTCTGCTTCTGTTGTGTTTTATTTTATATACGTAAGTTAAAAGAAAGTAAGACCTTGAATCCTTCCCGACGATCAGTCACCTTGTCACGAAGGGGGGCTTGAGTAGTCTATATGAACCGAGCTCGATGCCGAAAGGTGGTCGAAGGATGAGGAAAATGAATGAAAACTAAGAATTGATCAAAAAAACTGAAGATAAACCAAAGGAATTTTACTCTCCAGGTGGCAGTAGCGAAAATCCACCCGTAGTTTTCACTAGGGGCTTGGATTCTGGAGGCCCCATCTAACATACTAACTTTCGCCTTTACTGGTGGTTGGTTACACGCGAGTCGAAGGTACCGTAACCGATGACTCCTGCAGTTCCCTTTATGAAGCTCTTCGTGGTTTGAGCTGGAAAGATGAAGAAGGCAGCTCAAAGGTCCTACCTCCAAAGCTAAATTCTCATCCTGGTTTAGCTGTTGACCAGAACGGTCAACCAACGACGGCATCCTATGGAGAACAGCTTTCCAAGCGCCAACAGAAGCTGGAGAGAAGGCAAGCGGCTAAGGTTCAGTGCAAAGAGGAAACCAGGGTGGCCGAAGGCACTGAATTAAGTTGCAAACCTTTCGTGTTGGCGGCGAAAAGGGACAGGTCGGATGAGGTCTCACCCACCAATTCAGGACGGTCTCCCGTAACCGAAGTCACCCCAACCTCTGCAAACGCGAACAGGTTTCAAAAGGAAGAAGGTTTCCGGAAGCTCTGCCAATCTTCCTGTTGGTCTAACTGGAAAGTCGGTGAATGAAACTGGAGAAACAAGTCGCAAGACTTGTAAATTCGGTCCACGGACACTGGCTGGAAAGGACGAAGCCAGCATGGTTCACCTCGTAGAGCCATGGGCCTGGAAGGGCCGAGTTCTTGGTCTCAGAGGGCTACGAGGGTTCAATATTCTCTATGACGAACGGTCTGACTTAACCCGGACCTGTCTCATCATACTAAAATCTTTTTCAGTAACTAAACTTGATCATTTCAGTGGTCAAGACATGGTTGCGGCTATGGTGAACTACAAAACGAACGGTGAATGGCAAACTTTCGTCGTTGCGTCAGTTTACTTTCCCTGGAACTCCATTTTACCCCCTCCCTCAAGACAGGTTGTGGATTTGGTGGAGTTCTGTGAAAGCCGGAAGTTGGGGCTTATCATGTGCTGTGATGCTAACGCTCAAAACATAGTTTGGGGCAGCGTCAAATGCAACATGAGAGACAACCATCTTCTTAGTTACACTCTGTTTTCTGACTTAGACATTAACAATGTTGGCAATAGGCCAACTTTTGTTACGGCTATACGACAGAACGTAATTGATTTGACACTATCTAACAGATATGCCAATAAGATTACCAACTGGAAAGTTTTGCCGGACGTGTCACTCTCAGGCCACAGATACATTGAATTCCATGTAGCAAATGTGGTTCCCACTCCTTTACACTTTTCAATGATGAGCTTGGTAATTTCGTCAAAACTCTACCTAAGCTCTCAACATCACAAAAAGTGGAAGATGCAGTTCTAGAAGTGAATTGTGCCCTTACAAGTAGCTTCGACTCCATATATAGAGGGTTCAAGTAGGAAATATGGGTGAAAAACAACTCTAACCAATTCTTTGAATATTATTTATTTTATTATTATTTAAATGCTTTATTTTTCAAAAAGATTTTTTACAAATTTGGTTTTACGTACATAATAAAGACATGGCCTAGTGCCGTCTGTCTGAGTGGTAACAATATTTTGTTTTTCTATTACAATTTTATATAAATATGAATAAATAAATATCACAATATTTAAACATTTAATGTTAAGTTAGCATGGACTTTACATTTAACATGAATGGGATTTAATGCATCCAGGACGATGGGGGTTTGATTTGCACAGAGCGCCCGAGCGCCCCTGTTCGCTCGTTGTTGGCGTTAAATGTAGCGCCAAGTTTAGACAATTTAATTTACATTTATTTACATTTAGTGATCATTACAACAATAAAGTTAAGTGATATATAAATAATGATAATAATAATTAATTTATGTGGACTAGGTAATCAAACGAGAGTAGATACAATAAACAAAAACAAAATCGCTACCTTTACAACAAATATAAGTGGACTTAAAAAAACTCATTTATAACATTTATTCTGTATGCAAGTGCTTCATTACAAAACCCTAAGAGCCTTTTCCATTGTCTGCCATTGAGTATCAGTCTTATTTCTTCATCTTCTAAAGTTGATTTATTCCAATACACCCTTCTAATTTCTTGGAGTATAGGACATCTTCCTAGGAAGTGGCAGATATCTTCACGCTCTCTTGAATTGCACAAACTGCATTGTTGTTCCAGATCCGCTCTATGTGGGCGATAATTAAGGCTAAGCAGTTCACCCCTTGCTTTAAAAATTGTAGATATTTCACTTAATGAGCTGTTGAAATAGTTATTCTCGCAGAGGTTGTGGTTTAATGTTCCATACATGAATCTAGCTGAGGAATTCTGTGCCTGTTCAATGAAGTTTTGCCTTTTTGCATCATCTAGTTTCTGCATCAGTTGGTAAAGTTGGGGCTTCCAAAAATTGAGGTTCGCAAGGTCCAAAGAAAGTTCACATCCACACTCCCTAGCTAGATTGTGCCATTCTGCAAACCAAATTGAGTTGCTTCTGATGACTTGTATAGCGGTCCTTTTTGGAAGCCGATTATCATCCATTTCTACAACTCTTAGCAGATAATCAATTTGTAGTTTGAGGGTAGTCATAAAGAGTTCAGACAGGCCAGTCTCTAGATTGATCATATAATTTGGCACTGTTCTAGGTAGTTTGAACATTTTCTTCACGTAGTACCTTAGCAAGGATTCTACTGACTCGTATTTTTTATAACCCCAACACTGTGCACCATAAAACATAACGGGTCTAGCAGTTCCTTGAAAAACTTTGTATTTAGCTTGGTGTGGTATGCAGTTGTTGTTAAAAACTCGTTTCCAGTTAACTGCGATAGCAGCTTTGGCCTTTTCTAACTTACTGGTTATGTGTTTTTCCATGTTGAAATTATGAGTAAGCTTTATGCCTAGATGGGTATAATCTTCTACTATTTCGAATGGTTGTAGTCTAAATTTCCATTTCTCATTTCGTGCTGGCTGTCCTGAGCCATTTTTGAAGATTTGTGGGCGTTTACCTCTAACATCCAGTGCGTGCAGTAAGTTTCAATTTTATTAATCATCAGCTGCAATGACTCGGGGAATTCTGCGAAAAATACAGCGTCATCAGCGAATAATAATCCTTTTATGTTGTCTTCTCCTAATTGCACACCGCAGGGTAGATTTTCTGCTATGTCATTAATAAAACAGTTGAAAAGGATTGGGCTTAGATTACATCCTTGGCGTAAGCCAAGCTCAACTTTATAATGATCGGATAGATTTTTCCCATCGTATATTGCAGACAATATATCATCGTAGAGAACTCTTAGTGATTGCACAAATTTATATGAAACCCCAAGATTGTACAGCTTATAAAAGAGCAGCTTTCTGTTAATGGAGTCAAATGCTGATTTAAAATCTACAAAAAAGGCGTATGTAGTTTTCTTTTTCATCAAACGTAGCTGAACAATGTTAGATAATGAAAATATATTATCAACCGTGGAGTATCCTGATCTGAAGCCCGATTGATATTCGCTTATTTTATTATTTGTTTTTAACCAATTACTCAGTCTATCCGAGAGGATCTTAGCGTAGATTTTCATTGCCGTATTCAGAAGTGTAATGCCTCTATAGTTTGCAGGATCGTTCGGATCTCCTTTTTAGAAGAATGTAATAGTTAATCCCTCTTTAAAATAATCAGGTACAGTGCCAAAGTTGTATATAATATTAAGTGCATCTTTTAAAGCTTTTTTGAAATTTTCAGGTGCGTTTTTATAAAATTCTGTAGGGATTCGGTTGCTTCCAGGTGCTTTGTTGGTTTTCATATGCGAAAGGGCATTATTAATTTCTTCAGTTGAGAATTCTAGGTCCAATTCTGAAACAAAATTCATTGGTGCTGCGTACGAGATTTGGCATACGTTTTCGTTGACTTTTGAAATGTTTTCAAAATAGAGTTTGAAACGTTCTAGAGGGAGATTAGTTTTAATTGTGTTTTCGTTTCCATTAATTTTTTTTGTTAACTTCCAGAATTCGGCAGAGTCCTTGCATTGAATAATGTCTTCTTATTTTTACAGAGGAGTTTGTATTCTTTACTTTTCAGTAAATATTCTCTTTCAAAGGATTCACAGCTATGTTTTCTGAATAGATTAAGCCATGCCATAGTTCTTTTCCGTAAGTTCTCACATTCCAAATCAAACCACTCTTCCTTTCTCGTTAACTGTCTTTGGCGTTGGTTTCTCATAGAATTTTCACGTTTAAGGATTAATTCTTCCAAATCTCCCAAAGGAATGAAGCTCGCCATCGTTGTTCTTTGCTTTTCTTGTAGCATGGCGCTTAAACGGCGTTGATAATTTTCAACTGATCTATCGTTCCATTTTAAACGATTTGAGATTTGAAGCTTTCTCGATACGGGTCCCATCAATTCTGATTGTACATTCAACCGGGAGATGGTCCGAATAGATGGCTGGAATAACTGCAAAATCTGAAAGGGTGGTAAGCCAATCACCGCCGGCCAAACAGTAGTCAACTACCGAGCTACCTTGTTCTCCTACAAATGTGAATTCACCTTTTCGATCTCCTTCTGCACATCCGTTCAAAATACTTAGTCCGAAAGCGTTACTTAAGGACAAAATCTTTTTCCCTTGGATGTTTATACTGGAATCTTTAGATTGTCTTTGTGCTTGGTTAAATTTGAACTCACTTTCTTTATTGCCAATTCTCGCATTTAGGTCACCAAGAATAAGAACATTTTCAAATGATTTTTGAATAAGTAAATTAAGAAGTTTTTCAAAATCAAGCTGCCAATTGGTACAGTTTAAATATTGCGGTATTATGTGAAATTTGTTGTTCAAAAGCAGTTCAATAATGAAGGTACCTTCAAAATCTACTATCTTACATCTATCTTTCAGATTTGTTTCTCTAGAACCAACCATGCAGAATTCTTTGAATATATCTCGCAAACGAAGCCAAATTTTTATACGTTTTCAACGACATTTTTTTTAAGAACAAAATCTCCCATATTTCAATATTTCTATCTAATAGTTTTACAATAATTATTTGTTTCCAAAACATAGAAATCCCCCACCCGAAAAGTCAAAACTTAGTTTTTTTAGTAGCACATTTTTCTTGGACACAGGTTGGATGGAGGGGATGTAACCGGAAGCAGTAACACCTCACTCGGATCTCAGCGATTCATTTTGCTTAAACACATAAATTAAGAAATCGTTAAAATTTTTCTCAAAACCCTGTATCAGAGAATTTCAAAAATATTTGATCGAAATATGGCCGCTTGATCACAGAAATTTATGGTCGATTTTGATTTTGTGCTTGTGCTTTTTCTCTCTTTTTTTTATAAAATTTTGTTGCACAACATAGAAAGCTCTGAATATGGTTGAACCTTGAACGTACACGAAGCGGAACAGTCGACTAGTCAAAACTTTATTAATTTCTATATCCTCTCTTTTAAAGCAAAGAATGAGACAAATGCCATTCTAGTTGAAGAACCCCATGAAAAAATTAATATTCAATATCAGTTCTCTAAAGTTTCTCCTAGTCTCTTTTATATCTGTGGCAACAAGGAAAAACGACATAAGTCGACTTATGTCGAAAATGAATTTTTGATAGCATTCAATGCGCAGTAAGCCGTTTCATCTGTCATATTTTTTTTGTATTTTTATCTCAAATGGTTAAGGGATTACAGACAAAAGAAAAACGACATAAGTCTGTATCTACAGAGCTTACACAAGGAAAAGCAGCATAAGTACAATTCCTTAATTTTTATTTCCCACTTGTGCTTTTATTCCATAACGAAAAACCAAATCAACATGTACATAAGTTTACTCATGCTCTTTTTCTAAAACTATTATAACGTTTCCCCGTGATCATAAGTTTACTTGTGCTCTTTTTCAAAAATGAAATTTTAGCTCACACGCAGATATGTTGACTTGTGTAGTTTTTCCACAATTACTTTCGCACAAAATACATGCACACGTTTACTTGTGTACGTTTTCCATACTTCGGTTTGTAAAAAGAAAGAATACAAGTTGACTTGTGCTGTTGTTCCAAAAGACGTTACAGAATATACTTAAAATTTTTTAGACACTCAGTTGCTACTTATGCCGTTTTCTTGTTATAAAATTTCTGTTCTGGCTGGGTTATTGTATTGGAGTACGTCATAGATGTGTGTCGAAGGTTAATTTAAATTGAATTGTTTTATTTTTGTTTATTTTTTATAATTGTTTTATTAAGTGTTATATAGGAAGTGTTAAGGAAAATTGATTGTTTTCAGAAAATATTGAGAAAATTCTTTCGATAAAAATAATAATGTCGCGCGGTAGCGCAATGTCGTCTTTAGCCCCAGAAAGAGCAGCCGCTTTGAGTGCAAATTAAAAAAGTCAGAGAGATAATGTTTGTGAAAATATTGAAGGTAAGGATTTTGGGTTGTTTTGGCGAATCAAATGGTTTTCTGCGGTCAGTAATACATAAGAAATTGAGTTCTCCTTCCAGTATACTAGCTGACAAAAGAGGAAGCTCGACACTCCCAAACGCTCTTTCTACAGAAGAAATAGAGAACATAAAAACACATATTGAAAAATTCCCGGCTTATGAGAGCATTATACAAGACGGGATACGTCTAAACTGTACTTACAGCCAGGGTGTCACATTTTTCAAAATGTATAGTCTTTATTGTTTGGGAAATGAGGAACCAAAGAGCTTATCCAAGTATACCAAAGTATTTCATAAGCTGAATTTGAAAGTAAAAAAAAGATGCATCACAAAACTTCAGCTATAGAAAGTGCTGATGAAAAATTAAAGCTCGAGGGTGAACTTGCAGGTCACAAAAAGCTGATTTTGCTTACTCATGCAAAAACAAAGACAAAAACCTAGCCAAAACCAACTAAGCTATTGCAGCATATGCGTTTGATCTCCAGCAGTGCTTGCCTACACCATATTTGAAATCAAATATTGCATTCTATAAAAGCCAGTTATGGACATATAATTTAACGGTTCACAATTTGGCTAACGATAAACCTCATTGTTATAAATGTGGCATGAAGGAATGGTAAAGAGAGGTGCAAATGAAATGGCATGTTGTATTTTTAAGTACATAGACAAGTAGTTCTTGTTGCCGCCAAAATGTTAGTTTCTTATAGTGATTCTTGCCCGGGTCAAAATGAAAGCACGCATGTTAGTTGTATCTTTATAGTCGCCTTAGCGAATAGCGAACAACAAGGGGTAATTGTCTATAAACTCCTGGAACCTGGTCATACCCACATGGAATATGATTTCAGCCAATTGAACGAAAAAAAAGAAGACATCAGCTAAGATTCACCATCCAAGAGACTGGCAGAACTTAATTGCTGGCTTAAGGGACAGAATTCTTTTTAAAGTGAAGGTAATGCGTCAGCTAGATTTCCTAGACATTGTTGCAACCTCAAAGAACAATTCACTTGGCGAAAGGTGAATACTAACGCGAGAAGTATCCATGGCTTGAATTCAGGTGGCTAAGATAGAAAGACAACCTTGGTTCATTATCCTACAAAAACAATTTGGACGAGGATAGCCCACCTAAGGATATAAATATAAGAAACGTGGTGGAAATAGTCTCAATAGATCTGACATTCCAGTTATTCCACATGTCCCTATTATTTCGGTGCAAGACCTTCTTTTCTTGTGGGATTTCAAGAATTTGAAAAACTGATCCCCAGTTTCATGCATTCTATAGAAGTTTTGTTGTTGATATCATTAAAAAACAAAACGTTAATCTGGATGTATGTGACAGCGATGAAGATGAAAACTAAAAAAGAGGACGATCAAAAAATGATAAATTTTTGCTAGTTTTATTTTAAATCAAAATCTGTGAATTTTTGTATTTAAGAAAATTAAATGTTGGTGTTCTCAATATATTTTACTGTCAAACACTTTTATTTTATGTTGATTTATAATAATAATTTAGGCGATAAAATAGCAAGGCTGGGTCCTTTAGTTCCTCCATTGAATGTAAAAAATTATTTTCATCCTTTTTCGACTTTGACTCATTTCTGCAAATTTCAAAAATTTGTTTTGGAAAAAGGAGTTAAGTCAATTTATTACAGTGCATTATTTTATTTTGCGTTTGGAAAAACTACATAACTAAACTTAAAAAAAAATATTTAATTGTATTCATTGAGGACCAACGACATAAGTCATATTTTTATCAAAATCTGCTATAAAGCGACATAAAATTAGTTCTTTATAAATTCAAATAAAATCTTACAGTAATTTGAGTCATTTCCACGTTTAAACTTCGTCCACAAGTCTAGTACCTGATTTGTAATTGCAAACCAAACACTCAAATCGCTCTCCTGGAAAATAGCAAAAACTGACTTATGTCGTTTTTCCTTGTTGCCACAGATATCATTGGTGTCTTATCAACACTATAAGGACAAACTTAATTTTGGCATTGAATCAAAACCAAAATAAAGGCAAGTTACAGCCACTGAACAACTACAAACAAGAAAAGTTAAAACAAGCGAGGTCTAATCCTTTAATTGTTTCCATTAACGCTTCTGTTTTACGACTCAAATTAAATTACCTTGCACATTGAATAATCTATGACGTTGATGCTACTGCCATTCTGTGTTTTTTTGTTGTAGCGGCTGCTGGTGTTTCTGTTGCTTCAGTCTACTCCATTACTTTTCGTAGAATTTCATTTTGAACGATTTTCAGTTGTGCAATCAGTGTCACAGTTGTTTTTGATTTCGGGGTGGATGAGGACTAAACCACAGCAGAAAATCGTATTAGAGAACAAGAAACTCTTATTGGGATAGTCTTTGTAGTTTGAAATTCGGAAAATGTTCTTGAAGGTTACAGTGGAACAAGTGCTGTTCAAATTAAAGCTAAATTCCTTTTTTTTTATGTACAGAAACCTAAGAAACTAACCTTCTTATCTGCAATATCGGCAACGAACCAACCTTTGTCACAAAAAACAGACAAGAGGTTTTAGATGTTACCTTTGTATATCAATCAATCTATAACAAGATTGAAAATTGGGCTGTATCTAAGGATCACTCCTTCTCTGATCACAGATACATCCAATTTAGTCTAACAGATGACACACCAAAACCCATAGGCTTCCGTAATTATAGGAAAACTGACTGGGTAAAATTCAGCGAAATCTTCAAACATTCTTACAACTACAATGACATTAGCTTCCCTTCAAACCCCAAGGATCTTGACAGCAAAGTCGACGATCTAACTAGTGCTCTTAACCATGCCTTGTGTAACTCCTGTCCTCTTACCATAGTAAGAGGGAAGAAGAAACCACACTGGTGGACCAAAGAGCTAGAACCGCTCAAGAAAAGTTGTGCGAAGCTTTTCAATCGAGCCAAATCTTCCAGAAATCCCATAGACTGGGATCTATATAAGGAATCCCTTAGGATTTACAAAAAGAGATTACGAATAAGCAAAAGATCCTCTTGGAAAGAATTCTGCAATAAAATTGAAGACTCCTCAGAGGCATCTAGACTTAGGAAAATCCTATCAACGAGTCCAAACATGCCAAGTTCTATAAAAGATGAAAACGGCAACTGGACCAGCTCATATGAAGAAACATTAAACTTGCTACTGGATACTCATTTCCCTGGTAGCTCGTTGACAATAACTAATGAGGAGCACTTGCCTCGACTCGCAAACCAATCAGGTAAAGGTCTTATCTCTAGAGATATACTGTTATGGGCAATAAACAGCTTTGACCCTTATAAATCACCAGGGCCTGACGAAATCATCCCTGCGGAGCTGCAGCAGGTTTCAGACATCATCATCTATAACTTAGAGATGATCATGAAAGGATGCATCAGCTATGCCTATATTCCCAAGGCCTGGAGAGAAGCTAGGGTCGTCTTTATACCTAAAGCCGGCAAAAGCTCCCATGTAAATCCAAAAGATTCAAGACCTATTAGTCTATCATCCTTCCTCCTTAAAACACTGGAAAGAATGATTGACATACATTTAAGACAAGAAATTAAACCTAGTCTGATCTCAACGGCGCAACATGCCTATACAAAAGGTAAATCAGTGGAAACTGCACTCCACTCTCTGGTTTGCACCATTGAAAAATCCCTGCACTACAAAGAATACTCTCTCGTCGCATTCCTAGACATAGAGGGTGCATTTAACAATGTTAACAATTCAGCAATCACTAATGCTCTTGATGGGCTGCTCATAGAGGAACACATCAAAAACATGATAACAACAATGCTCAGCAGCAGAATCATTAGTTCCGAAATGGGGAACTACAAAACAAGCAGAATGGCCAATAGAGGAACCCCGCAGGGAGGAGTTTTATCTCCCCTACTGTGGAACCTGGTCGTTAACAAATTGTTAATCGACCTAGAGGACGAAGGTTTCAAAACCATAGCCTATGCCGATGATGTAGCAATTGCCGTTTCAGGCAAGCACCCACAAACCCTAGCTGAGCTGCTATAAACAGCACTTAACAAGCTTAACAATTGGGCTGCAGATTGTGGTCTGAACATCAATCCACACAAAACGGAATTAGTTCTCTTTACGAGGAAATACAAAATTCCGGACTTCAGACCCCCAACTATTAAAGGGGTAACTCTCACACAGTCAAATCAGGCTAAATATCTAGGTCTCATTTTTGACAAAAAACTGACCTGGAAAACCAATATTGAGGAAAGAGTAAATAAAGCCAACGTAGCACTCTTCTCCTGTAAAAAAGCCATTGGCGGGAAATGGAGTTTCTCGCCCCAAATCACCCATTGGCTGTTTACCTCGGTAATTAGACCGATACTCACATACGGGGTGATAGTCTGGTGGACAGCACTAGACAAGATGATCAACTACAACAAGCTGGCCAAAGTTCAAAGAACGGCTAGTCTGTGTATTAGTGGCGCACTGAGGACAACCCCATCGGACGCCCTCAATGTACTACTAGATCTCACACCCCTAGATATCTTCAGCAAACAAGTCGCAGCTAGCTCAGCTACTCGACTCAGAGCTACATCACAGTGGACCAATAATCAAATCGGCCACACTACCATTCTAGATAACTTTAGATTCTTATCGAATCGATCCGACTACACCACCCCCAAGTTGGTGTTTGACAATAATTTCCAAGTAACCATACCTTCAAGAGAAGCTTGGGAAAATGGCGCTCTTTTGGAAAATGAAGCAATACACTTCTACACCGATGGTTCAAAAACCAGCGAAGGTGTGGGAAGTGGAATCTACTCAGAAAAACTGAATCTCAGTCTTTTCTTCCGCCTACCCGATCATTGTAGTGTGTTCCAAGCGGAAATTCTGGCGATTAAGGAGGTGCTGTCTTGGCTCAAAGAAAACGTCATATCCTCCCATATATTCGGATCTTCTCAGACAGCCAAGCTGCCCTTAAATCTCTTGCCTCTGTCTACAAAATCCATCACGGTCCAAAATTGTCAGATGTCTCTGAGGGAGATGTCAAATTAGTTTAACATTCACCTTTCATGGGTGCCAGGGCACAGGGACATACCAGGCAACTGTATGGCAGACGAACTAGCCAAAAAGGGCACGACCACTTCCCTACGCTCAGAATGGAACAACATAGGTGTACCTATCGCTGCATGTAAACTCCTACTTAGACAAGACGCTTCAAAGATAACAAACACTAGATGGACTGAGAGTAACAACTGCCTTGCAACCAAAAAAGTTTGGCCGTGTGTAGACTCAAAACGCTCAAAGAGTTTGTTAGCCCTGAACCGCCTGCATCTAGGTTCTACCATAGGTGTTCTTACGGGACACTGTCTAATAGGGAGACACGCCAAAAGACTTGGTGTGTTTTCCAATGACTTCTGCAGAAGCTGAGTTACGTCTGAGACGTCACCCCAAACCTGTATCCCGTTACCCCACACAATCCCCTTTGCCTAACGGCTTTTCCCAGTTACACAACGGCTTCCCACGCCATTTTTGCTGAACATGCAAAACGTGTCGAGAACACCTTTATTTTGCTGTTCATCCCAACGCACAACAAAATACTCATATTTCACTAACGACAACGAAATATGAATATTTTGTCAACAAGTGCATTCCTTTCCCTTTCCCAAATACACTAAAACGGAGGTTACCTCAGATGCAATACAATTTGTAAAAGTTAGTTCTAGTTCTAATATTCACTCATCTGGTTCAAGAAGTGCAGCCTCGCTTTGGACAGCGGCTTCTCGTTCCAGTTTGATAAAACTACTTGTAATATATATATTAAGTGATGAACGAATAAACAATAAAAAAGAAATAAAAGAAAAGAAAAACAGTTATGTTTTTTTTTAATCAAACCGCTCAACCACGAACGTAAATGGCGCAGTCGGTAAACGAACAATTAGCAAACATTCGATTAAGAATCTAGCTAAACGTGTGTATACGGTTCGAAAAAGAACAATTAGCAAACATTCGATTAAGAATCTAGCTAAACGTGTGTATACGGTTCGAAAAAGAACAATTAGCAAACATTCGATTAAGAATCTAGCTAAACGTGTGTAAACGGTTCGAAAAAGAACAATTAGCAAACATTCGATTAAGAATCTAGCTAAACGTGTGTATACGGTTCGAAAAAGAACAATTAGCAAACATTCGATAAAGAATCCAGCTAAACGAGTGTTAATGATTCAAAAAGTTAATAATCGACAATTTAAGTTAGCAAAACGTTCGATAAAGAACCTAGCTGAACAAGTGTGAATGTAAAGTACAAATAAGTACAAAAGAACAAAACGCGATCAAGTGTTCGACAAAAAGTTCGACAAAGAACATGAAAATATTTTCTAACAACGCGCGATTAAGTGCAAGTAGTTAAAATATTCTCCAAACAAAAATATAGTGTGCATAAGTGCAAACAAGAAAAAAAAAAAAAGAACAGTATCAAGTGAAGACAATCTATTTCAAAAACTGTGCAACTACTCAGGAAAATAATCTACCTCAGAAACACTGGAGGAACTAACATCTTTATTTACAAGAATGACGACATCGGCAACAACATTAACAGCATCAACAGCAGCAGCAACTATGGCGGTAAATACTAACTTATTAACCCTAAACTTAGATCCAATTAAATACTTAAACAACATACCAAAATTTAACGGTAACAGTGATGATCTTAGTAGCTTTATAGAACTATTAGATAGGGTCCAACCCTCACTAGCCAGATTCGACGGGAACAGTCAGCTTATATTTTTAGATATAATAAAAAGTAGGCTCACAGGTAGAGCTAGGGAAGCCTTAGAAATTAATAGTTTAGTGCAGAATTGGGAAGAGATAAAAAAGGTCCTTTACCAATATTTTGGTGATAAAAGGACGATAGAAGAATTATATGATGACCTCAGAGGTCTCAGATTCACTGACAATTGTCAGAACTTTTACGATAAGATAAAAGTTGCATTAAGGCGACTTAATAACAAGACCAAACTTGACAAAAACTGTATACCATCTATTGAGATAAAGAGAAATTGTGACATGGCACTACGCCTGTTCACAAATAAAACCCCTGAACCGATGAAGGGCATCCTGACTTGTATGCAACCTAAAACGTTGGAGCAAGCCATGGATATCCTTCATGAGTCCGGGTACGCTTATAAAAAAATCTTTTTCAAAAACAACTACGACAATCAAAGACAAAATTTTAGGCCTTCAGAAAACACAAGACGGAATTACAATAACTCAGGGCAATACAGTAATATAGTTAGAAACACTGACCAAACACAGCATAGGGACACAAGAACTTCAGGACAGACAAGGAATACCAGACAAAGCTACAACTCAAACAATTCGGACACATTTCCCAATAACAGATCTGGTCAGTACAATTTTAACAACAGAAATAATTCACAACAATATAGGAATGCGAATCCATTCAGATCGCAATCAAATACGGGACCAGAGCCGATGGATACGACGTCCGGAAGCTACGCTAGACAACTAAACGTACAAAATTTGGATTTTCGGGAAATCAGCCCACAAATAGACTTCCCTATATAATTATTAAAACTAAAAACAATAGGTATACCTTAAGAATTCTGATAGACACTGGGTCTGAAACCAGTATAATTAATCCTGGGATATGCCACCCTAAATGGCAAATTAAATTAAAAAAACCTATCACACTGAAAACCGCAGCAGATACACCGATCTATGCGGATATTAAAGTAAGAATCCCGTTATTCGAAGAACTCGGCATGTTGAACAAAACAGCAGAGTTCCTCGAATACAAATTCCACGACACTTTTGATGGACTAATAGGAAATAATATCCTATTTCCTACAAAAGCTATCATTGATCTTGGGAAAAAATTTTTACTGATTGGGGAAACGAAAATTCCCATCTTCTTTGATAAAAAGGAAGAAAAATCAGTTGAGGACTACGAAAAAGCAACCCCAATATTCGAGTTATACCACACTGAGACGAGCAAGGACCCAGTGTCGGAACAAATAAGAATTAACCACCTTAAGGCCGAGGCCACGCAGTCAGCGATAAGCGAGCGAGCGAGCGACTGAGCGACATGAAAAAATTAAAACAAATGAAATTGCATTGAACTGGCCATGCATTGAGCGAGCGATGAGCGATTTTTTTAAGCGACTGAGCGACGTCGCTCTGTCACCAAACTTGTTCTAATTTTTAGTTTGTCGCTTAGCGTCAAGAGCAACAGATAGAGAAGATACAACAAATATAAACGTAGGGCTCTTGACAACGGCATTTTAACAACTAATCGCTAAAGAAATGTCGCTCACGAAACGAGTGGCCCGTCGCTCGACTTTGTCGCTTAATCGCTGATCGTTCAATCGCTCGCTCGCTTATCGCTGACTGCGTGGCCTTAGCCTAACGGTGAAGAAAAAAAAGAAATAATAAAACTAGTAGCCCAATACTCAAGTATTTTCTATCAAGAAGGGACCGATTTGACATTTACTAATGCGATTAAGCATAGTATAAAAACGGTAAACGACATCCCCATATATACCAAAAGTTATAGATACCCTGAAATACATAAATCAGAGGTATCTAGACAAATAAATGAGATGCTTGAACAAGGAATCATTCGCCCAAGCAAATCTCCTTACTCTGCTCCTATTTGGGTCGTTCCGAAAAAGGAAGACGCCTCTGGGAAACGGAAGTGGAGAATCGTCATCGACTATCGCAAATTGAACGAAGTTTCAATAGATGATAAATTTCCAATTCCGAATATAGAAGATATATTCGATAAATTGGGAAAGTCGATGTATTTCACAACCCTCGATTTGGCCAAAGGCTTTCATCAAATCGAGATTGCGGATGAAGATGTGAAAAAGACAGCGTTTTCAACTGCAAATGGTCATTACGAATTTGTTCGTATGCCATTCGGATTGAAGAACGCGCCCGCTACTTTCCAAAGACTGATGAACTCTGTTTTATCAGAATATATTGGAAAGATTTGCTTTGTATATCTTGATGATATTATTGTTTTTTCGACATCTTTGCAAGAACATATAATATCACTTAGTAAGATATTCAAGCGCTTGAAAGAAGTTAATCTAAAAGTACAATTAGATAAAACAGAATTCTTGAAAAAAGAAACGGAATTCCTTGGACATATAGTTACAACAGAGGGTATTAAACCCAACCCCAACAAAATTTCAGCCATACAGAATTTCAAACTACCTACCTCAACAAAACAAATTAAATCATTCTTAGGCATCACCGGATACTACCGGAAATTTATTAGAGACTACGGCAAAGTAGCCAAACCTATGACTAATTTCCTAAAAAAAGGATCAAAAATAGACACAAAAAATCCAGATTATATTAATAGCTTTGAAAATTTGAAAACTTTAATTACATCTGACCCGATACTTAAATATCCTGACTTTGAAAAAAAATTTACACTAACCACGGACGCATCAAATTACGCAATTGGTGCTGTCCTCTCGCAAGAGAATCATCCAGTTTGTTTTGCCAGCCGCACGCTAAACGACCATGAAACAAAATACTCTCCCATCGAAAAAGAGTTATTAGCTATAGTGTGGGCAACAAAGTATTTTCGACCTTACCTATATGGAAGGAAATTTTTGGTCAGAACTGACCACCGACCCTTAGTTTGGCTAAGTTCACTTAAAGAACCAAACGCTAAACTGCAAAGGTGGAAGGTTAAGCTGGAAGAGTTCAACTTTGATATAGAATACATCAAAGGAAAAGATAACCAAGTAGCCGATGGTTTATCTCGATTAGAAATTAACTTCCACGAAAATGATGACAATTTAGACAATCAGTCATTAATAGCAACTATCCACAGTGCGCACGAAGACAGCAGCAAACATATCCCGATTGTAGAAACACCCGTCAACATCTACAAAACACAAATAATATTGAATACCACCAAAAATGCAAGTAATCATAAAATTTACAGTCCTTTCAAAAAGAAAAGAATTGTTATAGAATTGAAAACCTTCAACGAAAAATTAATCATTGATATCTTGAAAAAATTCATTCCTCCTAAAGGAATAGTAGGAATATTCGCAAGAGACGATCATTTGTTTGCCCAATTTCAGGAAGTTTATATAAATTATTTTAGCAATAACAAACTCTTAAAATTCATTAAGTGTAGCAAATTCTTAGGAGACCTTGAATGCGAAGAAAAACAATTACTGGTGATTTCAAAAACCCATGATTCATTAAATCATAGAGGAATTAATGAGGCTTATGAGGAAATCAAAGATACATACTATTGCCCAAACCTTAAAGATAAAATTCAAAAGTTTATAAACAACTGCAAAACTTGCAATAAAGCTAAATATGAAAGAAAACCTAACAAAATCCCATGGAAACTTACCGAAACTCCTATAAAATGCAATCAAATCATACACATCGATATTTGGTATGCAAATATAAACCTAATGTATGTCACAATGATTGACAAATTTTCAAAACATGTCACAGCATACGAAATCAAACATAGAACTTGGCCTTCCTTATTACACACATTAGAAAACAGATTCGCCACTTTAGGAATTCCTGAACGAATAATAACAGACGGAGAAACAGGTTTTTCATCATTAAACATTAAAGAATTTCTAAACGAAAATAATGTAGATCTACACATAACCACCCCATATAATAAAACTGGCAATTCGGATATCGAAAGATTCCACTCCACTCTTAACGAGCATATTAGAACCTTCACCGCCGATGAAAATAACACAGACACTCTTAGGCAAAAAGTCTTAAAAGCAATAACTATCTACAATAAAACAATCCACTCCACTACAAAAAAGAGACCAATAGATTTCTTAAATGGAACCATATCTAACGAAGAATATCCAAAAATTACAGAAATAGTGCAAACAATAAGGAAAATTATATAAATAAACTAAATAAAGACAGGAAAGATATTGATATTACTGAAAACAAACAGCAATATTTGAAAATCAGAGCAGGGAACAAGCTTAAACCAATATACAAGAAAACCACCATACAATTGTCTGACTCAGATCATGTTAAAGATGAAAAAGGAAGTAAATTCTACAAAACACAAATAAAACGTAACTACAAATACGAAAATACTTAATTTTTTCCAGACATTATTCATCACCTTTCTGACAGTTACTAACGGACAGAAACTAGACATACAAAATCTAAACACAGGAAACGGATTTATAACAATCAAAGAACAAAACTTAAATATTATTGAAAACTATACGAAAATATTACACATTATTAATTTAACAACTTGGACAGAAAACCTTGACATTTTAGAGCATAATGTAAATGAATTGAACGAAAATAATGAATTCGCAACAATAAAACACAATTTTAATAGTCTAGTATTAGAAATAGAAAATACTTTAGGACATCACCATCATAAGACAAGAAGAGGTTTATTCGACATAGTAGGAAAAGGATTAAAATATTTAACAGGTACGATGGACCATGAAGATGAACAAGAAATAAAACAGAGCTTAGAAATTAATGAAAAGAACAACAAAAACCTAATAGACGGACTGAACGAACAAATAAAAATTAACAGTAACTTTAACGAAATCACAAACAACATTACAAAACAAATTAACAAACAACAACATGACATTAAGAAACAGTTTGAGAATTTAGGTAATATTATAAACGAGGATCATATTAGAATCATAAGAATGCAACATGCATTTCAAGTTAGTTACGACATAGAGCTATTAAGAGATCAAGTAAGAAAAGTAAAAGAAAATTTAATGCTAAGCCAACTAGGAGTTCTAAGTAGAGATTTATTAACTCCAAAAGAAATTCAAAAATTTAATGTTACACTCAATAAAATACCAAATATAAAAAGTTCTGCTATCCTTCATGAGGATCAAATAATATTTATATTACTTTTACCAAATTATTCCAAAGACATTTTTATAAAATAATTATTGAACCGATTCCAAACAAAAATAATCTTGAAATTGTTATACCAAGCAACCACTTTATTACAAATGGAAAACTAATGTTTTATAACATGGAAAATAGTTTAAAATTAAAAGACTTAAAAATTGTAAACAATACTTGCCTATCAAATCTATTAAATGAAAATGCTGAATGTGAATTTAAAGAAAATAAAAACACAGAAATAAAACAAATGGCAAACAACATTGTAATAACGAAAAATATTGAACAAACAGAGATATCACATAATTGCCACAATTACAAAATAAATATAGTCGGAAACAACATTATAAGATTTGAAAACTGTAAAATTGAACTAAATGATGTTAAATACGAAAATTTTATTTACTATGATAATTTTATAATACCAAGTTACAAAAATATAACAATTAAGAAAATTGTAATGAGTTATAACCCTGAGGACCTCCACTCAAATCAATTAGAAAATCGCAAAGCTATAGAAGAGATAAATGGGAAATATATCGCTCACATTTCTACGAACATTGGAAGTTCGCTTATAATTTTCATTATTTTGTCAATCATTTTGATGTTCATTTTTAAATACAAAACAAGTCTTAAAGTAAATGTAAAAAGTTATGATTCTCCGGAGAAGAATCTTAAGGGGGGAGGAGTTACGTCTGAGACGTCACCCCAAACCTGTATCCCGTTACCCCACACAATCCCCTTTGCCTAACGGCTTTTCCCAGTTACACAACGGCTTCCCACGCCATTTTTGCTGAACATGCAAAACGTGTCGAGAACACCTTTATGTTGCTGTTCATCCCAACGCACAACAAAATACTCATATTTCACTAACGACAACGAAATATGAATATTTTGTCAACAAGTGCATTCCTTTCCCTTTCCCAAATACACTAAAACGGAGGTTACCTCAGATGCAATACAATTTGTAAAAGTTAGTTCTAGTTCTAATATTCACTCATCTGGTTCAAGAAGTGCAGCCTCGCTTTGGACAGCGGCTTCTCGTTCCAGTTTGATAAAACTACTTGTAATATATATATTAAGTGATGAACGAATAAACAATAAAAAAGAAATAAAAGAAAAGAAAAACAGTTATGTTTTTTTTTAATCAAACCGCTCAACCACGAACGTAAATGCTGCATGGACGAAGAAGAGGAAGAAACTTTCAACACCTTCTTTGCTCATGCCCTGCACTACTTCATAAAAGGAAAACTCATCTCGGTGAATTCTTCTTCGATGATACTAGCGACTTAGCTTACATAGACCCTAAAAGTCTTTCGAAATACATTAAAAGTTCCACGTGGTTCGACTAGCAGGTGATTAACCGGCTAGTCCCGTAATGGAAGATTAATAAGTGATCAACTCGTTAATCTAACATCGGGTTTCTGAGATCAGTAGGTGATTAACTTGCTGATCTCTGTGGTATCACAATGGGCCCTTGCGGCCTAAGTGTGTCAGGCAATGTACTCATTGACTGACAGCCACTTCCACCTAACCTATGTACAGAAAGGACACACATAGTGTATAATTGTTTTAAAAACAATAAAATTATAAAATGGTGTAAAAGAAATAAATAAATAGGGTGGCGCAACCAGGACCTAGCGCATTTCTCACAACCATGTCTTGAGAGGCAAGAGAACGAACCTACAATTTCCTGCAGGTTTCGGAGGGTTTATCGAGAAAGCGCTATTTATGGCAGTGAATTCACTTTCAGATGATATGCCAATTGTTAGCGAAAGATGATACATGTGGAAAAAAAACATTTTTTGTTTTTCTGTTGGGATTCGAACCATAAGAACCTTTCGCGTAGCAGGCGGACATTCTAACTTTTACGCCACATCACTATAAAATGGTTAAAACTGGTTCAAAAAAATATTTTTTAAACCGCCTATCCCACAAAAACCCCTAAAAAGGTGTCAAAAGACGTCTGTAAAAAGGAGAGCTCAAAATATCATTATTAAGAGGCTTTTATAGAATTACTAAAAACTTTAGTTTTTTTCTTGTAAGGCTTCCATTGACTACTTAGAATTCTCGAAATTCATACACAATCGTAAGAACTACACTGTTTACGTTGTTCAAAATGCTGTGCCTGTATTGGAATGCTATGTTCAATGTAACACTTCTTATGCTGGACTTGCACAGTTGCTAACATATTCATCTTGGAATATAAAAATTCCAGGAAGAATACGCAGTGATTCTTAAATTATAAAAGTTGTTTTACTTCGATCAAACATTCCGCCTCTGAGAGGTACACGGATCTTATAAATCAGGTTACTGAATATTTTTACTGGAAAATAAGGCTTGATTCAAAAACGTGTCGACAAAAAAAAACCATATAAATGTACGCGCAGCTGGGAATCAAGTCTCTTCTTTTACAAAATCGAAGGATCCGTTTAAAATATTCCATTAAAATTTCAAAAAAGAAAACTTTTTTTTTTTTTTTAACTTATCCCACTGTATTTGAAGTATCAAGGAGAAATAACACTTCAATTGCATTGACAACACAGTTCTGTCTATACTGCGCCCGATTTCGCTTCATGGAAACTTTAAGCCAAGAGAAATTAATGTATCTTTACAAATTTGTCTTGCAGAAGAAGGTGATGTTAGGTGATGAAGGCCCAACCAAAAAGGAAGGAAATGCGCGAAAAGTTATGATTTAAGAGATATACCCACAAAAAGTTTGACTATCGCAGCACGGAAATCCATGATGGACAGCGATATTTTCAGGACATCCTTCAGCTGCTTTCCTTTCGTTGTGATATTTAACACTTTCTTGTTTGTTAACGGATAACGGGTGAAGAATGTTGGTTCGCCATCAAACTTTTTCTTAGTTCTTCTCCAACGGATTATCTTGGTTAAGTTTGTTTTTCTTCAAGAAATGCGACCCATGAATTTTCTCGCTTGAATCAAGTGATGGAAATTTAACTTTTGAAAATGAAATTGTCTTCAAAGCTGATTCATCAACTTTAGAAAACAAATATTGGATTTGGGATGCTTCAATTTAATGTGAAGGCAAATAACTTATGGACCGCCAAAGTTTTTAGATAGAAAAAAAAAAAACAGTGGTTGAAATTATAAATTTCGACTTTTGACAAAAACGATAAAGTTGTCATTTAGAGTCTTTTAAAAAGTAAGTGAAAGACATTTATTCCTATCCTAAAATTACTTGAAAAGAATATATTTGAAACAAGGGGTAAACAATCCTTTTGGACAAACGATTCTTTATACTAACTTCAATTTCAAATCAAAATCATTGTTTTCTTTGCAAGGGGTTCATCCAACATGAAGTAACCATGTATATTTGACAAGTGGCGTAGCGTGCCTTGTCGGGGCCCCGTATAAAAAATTTTTTGGGGGCCCTTATATGGAGGTAAAGATTTTTCACAAAAGAAAAAAAATATTGTGAGAAGAAATATTTATTTATCATATAATTTACCCATTTTACAAATAAAAATCGAATTTTAAATATTCACTCTCCTTGCCTTTTTTTCGGCAAACTGATTTATTAAATCATTTATGGCTGATGATGATTTTAGTTTTTCTAAAGTTTCTGCCTCTATGGACAATAGTGAGATGTCTGACAGCCGTTCTTGTCCCATCGAAGTTCTTAAGTAATTTTTTATTAGTTTTAATTTTGAAAAACTTCTTTCTGCCGTTGCGGTTGTAACTGGAAGGTTCAAGAATAAAAAGCATGCTGTGATTACCTCGGGAAAACTGGATTCAAAACTATTGAATTTTACTAGCAATAATTCAATGAGTTCTTTAATGGAATAAATTTTTTTAATTTCAGAATTTAATCATGTTTTTAGAGCCTTTAATTGGTCACAAAGATTAAGTGAGATGTCTTTACTGTATTTAGCAGACAGTTTTCCGGAAGCGTTTAATATCTCTTCGCTTGAAGAAGATAGGAGTTTCTCCGGTTGTAATATTTCGAATATACTATTCAGGTTGCAAAGGCTCTGAAATCTTTCTTTAGTTTGAGAAATTAATATATCTAAACAGCAATAGTATACATTGACTTTGAAATAGGATTCCGGGTCGGAAATTCTCTCATCTTGTGATAACTCATCAAAAAAACGCTTCGTTATCTTTCGCCTACTGTTTTTAAAAACAGTTGTTACCCCCCACTCTTTTGCTAAATCTTTGGATTCATTTAGCAAACTATTTAATATATTTAAAAGATTACTAAAATAATAGATTTCTGTAAGTCATTATTTTCATGCTGTAGAGCTTTAGAAACAGGATTAATAATTTCAAATAGTGAAGAAAAAAATGTAACGAGCACTAAGAAACCAAAACTCTCTAAAATATTAATTATACTTTTACATTCTTCACGTTCATCTTTTTTATTTGAAATTAAATTTAGTTGGTACAAAGTTTTCTTGATTAGTAAAAAAATTTTCTTTACTGCTAATAAAGCGTCGTTCCTAGAAGGCCATCTGGTAGGACATACCTTTTTAAGGGTAATCAAATATTTTTCAGATGAATCGTCACTTAGCATAGCCCAGCGTTGTATACTATTGCCAAAAAAAGTATATATTTTTTTTAAATTATCGAAAAAAGTCGATACTTCACGAACATGTCTCGCAGCGTCGTTCAAAACCAAGTTTAAAGCGTGCGCAGCACAATGAACATAATCGGCATTTGGAGCATGCTCTTTTATTAGGGTTTGTAATCCTCCATACACACCCGACATAACATTTGCTCCATCGTATTGTTGTCCTCTACATTTAGTCAAATCAATTCCATATCCTTTAGTCAAATTTAAAATGACAGTTTACAGACCTGCAGCACTGCAATCGGTTACTGCTATAAATCTAAAAAAGGACTCACAGATTTTTATTTCTTTAGGCACATTATCATCATTTTCTGTAACCGAGATATATCGAAAAACTACAGATAGTTGGTAAATTTTTGACAAGTCTTGTGTTGTATCCAGAATTATTGTCAGAAATGGAGCTTTTTTAATTTCTGAAATAAAATTGTTCCTAACGGTGGTACCAAGCAAACTAATAATTTCGTTTTGAATCGTAGGGCTTAAATAATTTATTTCACCTTTCGGTTTTAGAAGAAGTTCTTTTAAAGTTGCATCATAATTAGATAGCCGACGTGAAATAGCCATAAAATTGCCAGAAACAGAATCATGCCCCCTCAAAGGTAGATTACATCAAGATACTAAAGTAATTATAACATTAATTATGCGATGCAGTACATCTCTCCAGAATGTAATTTTACTATCGATTTCACTTTTCAACGCACGCTTAAGACGGGAAAAAAAGGAAATGCTTTATAGAATTTTGTCATTTGTAAAATAAAATAAATTAGAAAGTTTTTATTCTTTTTCCTAACACAATTTGGGGGCCCCCGTGGCCCGGGGGCCCTGTATAATTGATACGGCAAATACGGCGGTAGCTACGCCCCTAATTTGACTACTGACAGTTATGAAAGGTGTTTCGAAACTGCTTATTAATAAAATGAAAATGGGGCAGCATAAAACTTACGCCACTTCGATATCAGGGAGGGAAAGGCTTGTGTTGAATTTTATCAAACAAAATTTTCTTCTCAGTTGAAGCTTTTTCCAGCTTTCTGAATGCGTTAACAATCGAAATCGCCGCATCTCATTATGATACACGAGCATTTGCACTCCTGAACTCTGTGGTAAGGATGCGGACACCTTACTTTTTTATGTACATTTTAGTCAGACAGTTGCAGCATAGCCACATAGACTCCAGCAAGCATATGGTTTCGGCAAGACGGTACAACTTGCCCCACATTCCGTGAAACCAGAAATAAATTGCGAGAAAAGTTAAGCAGCAAACCTTTTTAAATTTAATAATAATAATAGCATTGTAATTTATTACGTCAGTTCAACATTCACCTTTCATGGGTGCCAGGGCACAGGGACATACCAGGCAACTGTATTGCAGATGAACTAGCCAAAAAGGGCACGACCACTTCCCTACGCTCAGAATGGAACAACAAAGGTGTACCTATCGCTGCATGTAAACTCAAACTTAGACAAGACGCTTCGAATATAACAAACACTAGATGGACTGAGAGTAACAACTGCCTTGCAACCAAAAAAGTTTGGCCGTGTGTAAACTCAAAACGCTCAAAGAGTTTGTTAGCCCTGAACCGCCTGCATCTAGGTTCTACCATAGGTGTTCTTACGTGACACTGTCTAATAGGGAGACACGCCAAAAGACTTGGTGTGTTTTCCAATGACTTCTGCAGAAGCTGCATGGACGAAGAAGAGGAAGAAACTGTTCAACACCTTCTTTGCTCATGCCCTGCACTACTTCATAGGAGGAAAACTCATCTCGGTGAATTCTTCTTCGATGATACTAGCGACTTAGTTTACATAGACCCTAAAAGTCTTTCGAAATACATTAAAAGTTCCGCGTGGTTCGACTAGCGGGTGATTACCCGGCTAGTTCCGTTATGGAAGATAAATGGGTGATCAACTCGTTAATCTTACATCGGGTTTCTGAGATTATTATTAACTTGCTGATCTCTGCGGTATCACAATGGGCCTTGCGGCCTAAGTGTGTCAGGCAATGTATTCATTGACTGATAGCCACTTCCACCCAACCTAACCTAATTTATTACGTGTCAATAAAGATATAAATAAATAAATAAATAAATAAATAAATAAAATAAAAACAACAAATATAATATTGAAGTGAAGTTCTTTTTACAATTCATTTCACGATGAAAAACAACATCAACATAAAAAGCGTCAAGATCCAACGAACGGATATCAAGTAAATAAAGCGAAGATGAACGTCTAGAGAAAAGCATCTCCGGCAAAACACCAATGATGCCACTACCACTATTACATATCACTGATCGGTACTTTCAGGACCAAAATGACCTGGAACACCATAAATGTACAAATTTTACTTAGCATGTCTCTATGCAGAAATCGGCAGCTGTTCATTTATTACCAGTGACTCAGGAAAATAACATCAATGCGAATATCAAAAGGAGAATAACTCTTGCCAGTAGAGGCTTCTGTGGACTGTGGTACCCGTGTCGTGATGGTTAGCATGTCTGACTGTTAACCCAGAGGTTCGTGGTTCGAATCCGAACAGAATAACAAAAAATGTATTTCTATTGGTATCGCCTTTCGTGAAGAATTGGCAGGTCCTCCGTTAATAAATTCATTGCCAAAGCGCTTTTCCGATTATCCGTTCGGAATCGGCAAAAATTTGTAGGTTCTCTCCAATCCTCGAAAGACAAGAGGCCATGGGGTTCCTCGCTCTGTTGCACCACCCTATTTATTTTAATCGCGGTTTTTCCCGGTTAAGAAAGTTCTAAATCCTCTCTGGAAAAGGTGATCGTTTATAGGACTGTCATCACCTGCTATACGGCGTGGAAGCATGAACCTTATCTAGAGACAATGAGGAGACTTTTCGAAAGAAGAATACCCATAATGACCTTTGGTCCCGTATCTGAAGACGATGTTTGAAGAAGAAGATTCAAGAGTACGCTAGAAGTGTACCTACTCATCGCGAGGCTACGATGGCGATGGCTGGGCCATGTAGAGCGGAGGGATTTCAACGCTTCGGTTCTGCGGCTTTTCGAAAGCACATGCAAGGAAATCGTTGAAGGCGAAGACCTTGTTCTAGGTATCGCAATCAAGTTTAAGAAGACCTCAACCAACTAAGCTGGAGAGAGAGAGCGTCCGAAGTCCGAAATTTTTGGCGAAAGATGTTGTTTGAGGTCCAGGTTCACCCCGAACTGTATTCTCCATCTAGGTAAGTATGTAATTCGGATTTGAAAGAATTACAAGTAAACATCAAGCCCCAATCACATCTTCTAGTGACTTATCCAGTAGAGAGCATCATGAACCAGTCCAACAAAATAATTTTCAACTTCATTCCGGTGAGAAGAGTCTTAACAACCTGAGTAAGCTTCTGGGAGAGCTCATAAAGAAACTGTAGAAGTCCTGCCATGTATTGTCCCAACTATAAAACAAATAAATAAATAGACGCAACAGCGCGGGTAAAGCCCTGGCGCATTTCGCCATGGAATAAAAGGGACCCACCATTTATTTGCCGATACTGAATTGTAAATCGAGAAAAGACTTTTCAAGACAATGAAATCACATTGACAGTTCCTCGCGAAGCTATGCAGTTTGGTTTTTGCAAAAACCACATGGACATGTCCAGTATGTCAACCGCATAACGCTCACAAGTTACCGTGTTGGTTTTGATATCGAAAAAACTCGAGTTTGTGTGCACAGAAGCTCGTAACCTAACCAAAATTGTTCTTGGTTCTCCTTCTTCTAAAATCATTTAGGTAGAACTAAGTGAATTTAAATTAGGAGTCTATACATCAGAGCTTAATTCGCCCAAAGTAGTGCACGTAGTGGCTGTGGCGTATTTGTTAAAGCCTGTCTGTCTGTTGCGAGGCTGTTCAAGGTTTAAATTCGAGAACCATAAATTTGTTTTCCCACTGATATCACCTTTCACCAGGGATATGCAAGTCTCGTAAAATAGTTAAGAACTGACATTTAGAATAATCATAAAATTGTATACGTCCTTAAATTGTGTTGGACTCCAAGGTTCTAAGAGCTATGTTGCCATACCCCATTTAATTAATTATTTTTGTTTTGAGTTCTAGCGAATGCGAAAACTCATCTCTTAGCAACTTGATCCCCAACAAACCAAAATCTTCAGCCAGCGGATAAATGTCTTAGTCAACTCTTCAAAACTTTTACAAGCTGTGGCTTCCCAAGCCTAGTTCACAGTCCCCAAAAAAAGGAACCGTTAGTATTTAACTGGACTTCCACCTGATCTCGATGGCAAACGACAAAAACAATTTAAGAAAAAACAAATATTTAACGAAGCCAAAGCTTTCCCACCAGATGAGTTCTTATCGAATGAAAGCTGATGACGATGAGTAAAACCATAAGACACAAGAATCAACTGACGAGAATGAAAACCAATACACAATAACATCGTGAACACAGGTACCAAAAAACTATAAAAGACGTCATCGCAAGAACCAACCTTGGAGCACCAAACTAATCGACCGACTTTGGTTGACTCAACTTCCATAGGAAAGTTTCCTTTCATTGCCTTAGGCTCTATTTGAAATTTCATAAGTTTTCTTGAATTTTGTCTTAACATCACCTTAAAACCAAAAGTAAACTAAAAATATTTATGAAGGTACCACAATTTTTCTTCTCACCTTTCCGATAAAATTCAAAATACTTTCGAATTCGTTTCGTCGAGAAACACTCCATGATTTGACTTTGGCACAAACGTACAGATATGTAAGTATATGCGAGAACTACGGAAAGCAAGTGAGTCTACTAATTTTAAGCAAAAACCAATCGATCTCCCAAGGATAAACTCCTAACTCGTTTTGTCACCCAGAAGTTTGTCCAGCAATATGAAAGGACAATACTTTCTTGCATCACTGATTTTAACTTGGTTCTGGCAGGTAGTCTCTCAATTTTTTTTTTTTTTTTTTTGTTTCTTATTTCAACACCATTTTACAAATCAAATTCCGAAAACTTATGAAGAAAGATTTTCTCAAACTTTTCCCTCAATAAGAACTTTCGTCTGACTTTCTCTCCATAACTTACCCATTGGGTCTGTCGCAAGAGCACGTATACAACTATAATCAAAAGATAGATTAACTTCAGAACTGTTACCGAATACCGAGATGAACAGTTTTATTTGTGCAGTGCAAATCGATTTTCGATTACAATTCAACTTGAAGCACCAAATTTAAGATTATATAAAAAAAGCACAATTCAAATGAAAAGAGAAACCAATGAGAAATTGCTTCTATTGTGTCGTTCTCTAAGTTTACGACGACAAGCCATCCTCTGTTGCCATATTCACTTTAGTCGGGGTACCGTCTGTTGTGTTTTTTTGTTATTTTTGTTTTTAACGATCACAGGAACGTGCTGGAAATGATTAAAGAAGCATTAACAATTGAAATGTGGAGACCAAAAGTACGCTCCAAATTATTTTCACCGCAGCGGAAATGGAAACTCTTCTTATCCATTCCTTTGCTGTTAATTGAGTATAGTGCGGGGCTAATACTATCACCCGTCGAGTCTTTCCTTTTCCTCTCCCTACTTTATATCTACACACAAGGGGAAAGTAATTTTGTGGACAAAGGCAACAACTGGGCCAATAGTCCGCAATTAAATTCATTGCCACGTACGCACTATGAAAGGGAATCAACTTTTAATCCGATGGAGCGAAAAGTGCTTAAATCGATATAACAACAACAAATGGTCCACCTCCTATAGTTGTACGGGGGTAAAAATGTACAAAAAAAACCTCCCATGTTGGGTCTATTCCAGGCAGGGCTGAATTTGTCATATTTCTTGACATGACTGGTGGTTACTTGGTGGTATGAATCTTGTTGTCCGACTGCTTGGAATACTGGCGTTGCTAAATGGGGCACCTAACCCTAAACCACATTGCAAATCTTCCCATCAAAACGTTTAAATTTATGCTTCTGCATTGAAAACATAAAGAATTTCATCGAGAGTATTCTACAAAACTTTAAGCTGCACATTCGACTCCTAAATACGCCCCTGAACTCTCAATATGAGCACCACTAAGGAAAAAGCAAACATTAAACAGCGATATTGTATAACTGACCATACTCGTCGGATTGCCCTAAATGTTTCGAAGAGGATATCCTTTCAACACCCGCACAGTGTGATATGTACCGCTTCCCGGAGCGTACTTTCCAAAGTGACATTGAATGCAAGGGAAGTATACTCTACATGTGTGTTGCGTGTTGGTTTTTGAAATTCCGCTACTCCTCGTATTCCATTTCCGGAAATGGATTCAGTTTTGTTTGTTGGTTTTATTGCCATATATGCAAGAGTGTTGTTTATGTATATAGAATACTTCTATAGATAAAAATCGCTAAGCTAGAGGGTAGCGAAGGTATCGTTTAAGATTACTTTGCCTTGTCTGTCATTTTCATTTTGGAGCTTAAGCAGCATTGTTTAACCGCTGCTGCAGATTTATTCCTGCGGGAGATTGTAATTCTTTTCTATTTTTGTACATACAGGATTTAACATGCAACCGCCGCCACTGCCACCGCCGCCGCGTCGGACTAAGAGAACCACATACGTGCTCGTAAGGAAGTTGTTTGGTTGGGAAGCGTTTGTCACGATAAGTCCCTGTTGAGTTTTTGGCGTTTTAATTCAGTGTCGGCCTCGGCTTTTTTTTTTTTCTTATTTTAGCTTAGCATGCGAGGTAAGCTTCTTTTGTTCAAGAGTAATTCAAAAGATTTTTTGATACGAGTTAGTTTAAAGCTAAAAGTGTTTCAATATCTTTTAGTGGTTAAAATGTGTATCGCGGGCATGAGGTCGACAAGACATGTAGCTTTGGACATATTTCATGTACATAGGTTTTCCTATTATAAAAGTGTTATCCTCATGTCGTTCTTATCTTTTGCAATGTGGAGTTGTACAATAGACACAAAACATTCTGAAAATCCGAGTAGAATCTTGTTGCCCGAGAGCAGTTTTTGAATGTATCTATACAGGGTGTCCCGTAATTCGTTTTACATACTTTGGGATATGATTCTTGGTCATATTCTAAGAAAAAAAAAGTCCGTCTCTCAAGTTTGACATCACTTTTTGACAATTAAAGAAAAGGCTAACTTTGGTGTACCCTGACCTGTGTTAAATTCGATATCTCTGTCAATACTGATGATAGAGACCTAATCTTAGACTCAATTTTTTGTAGAAATAACAACCTTTAAGACTGCATTTAAATTAGGCTTCCATAGGTTTAGGGTTGCCAGATTTTCAATTTTAAGTGGTGTTCAAATTGTCTTCCCAAAACAAAGTTTTGACTTTGAGGTCATTTTTTTGGAGAAAAGGCCTGATAAACATAGAGTTTCTTTATTTTTTACAGATGAACAAAACAATGATAAAGAAAAAACTCATCATTAAGTTAACTCAAAAACCCATACATTTTATGATACTTGGAAAAATACGAAACGGGAAAAATTAAAAAAAAATTAAAAAAAAATGTTTGCTTTGAGGTTTGTTTGAATAAAACAATAATATGATCACTTTTAGTAGTTTTTTTATGTATTTAATACAAATACAATTATAACAAGTGCTCAAAGCCCCATCCTTCGTTTTGAATCCATGCCAGAGCCCGTTTTTGGATTTCATTGTGGGTGTTTGCTGTCGATAACTCTTGTCTTACTTGTAGTCTTGTAATCTTTGAAACTGTATTTAAATTTGACTTCTATAGGCTAAGGGTTGCCAGATTTTCAGTTAGGATAAAGTTCCTGGTATCCTTTGTTGTGCTTTTCTTCAATTTCCTTTAAAAAACTCATATAAGAAAAAAAAAATGTCTGCTTATTCTTCTCTCGTAAATGAAAGCATTTCAAAAAACTCTCTGATCAAACTGCAATCGTGACTTAATTTGACAAACTAATTAACAAACTTGTTTTCTTATTCTTTTATACGACTTATTTACCTATTGAACATTCATACCCCAAATTTAAAGCAAACATCCACAATGAAATCCAAAAACGGGCTCTGGCATGGATTCAAAACGAAGGGCGTTTGAGCACTTGTTATAATTGTATTTGTATTAAATACCTGAAAAAACTACTAAAAGTGATCATATTATTGTTTTATTCAAACAAACCTCAAAGCAAACATTTTTTTTAAATTTTTTTTTAATTTTTCCCGTTTCGTATTTTTCCAAGTATCATAAAATGTATGGGTTTTTGAGTTAACTTAATGCTGAGTTTTATCTTTATTATTGTTTTGTTCATCCGTAAAAAATAAAGAAATTCTATGTCTATCAGGCCTTTTCTCCAAAAAAATGACCTTAAAGTCAAAACTATGTTTTGGGAAGAAAATTTGAACACCACGTAAAATTGAAAATCTGGCAACCCTAAACCTATGGAAGCCTAATTTAAATACAGTCTTAAAGGTTGTTATTTCTACAAAAAATTGAGTCTATGATTAGGTCTCTATCATCAGTATTGACAGAGATATCGAATTTAACACAGGTCAGGGTACACCAAAGTTAGCCTTTTTTTAAATTGTCAAAAAGTGATGTCAAACTTGAGAAACGGACTTAACTGTTGAAAAATTTTTTTCTTAGAATATGACCAAGAATCATATCCCAAAGTATGTAAAACGAATTACGGGACACCCTGTATAAAAGACAACGTTTATGACACATTACTTTCGTTCAGGGATATTTAAATAGTTGACAACTTGTTCAAAACAATATACAAAGTGACATCAAACCATACTTAAACGTTGGTTAGGCCTTTTCCTGTAAAAAAAAGATCTCGATTGAAGGGTGGATATTGTAGACTTTTAGCTCTTATTTGAGCCTTTGTATCAATCAACCAGCTCTAAAATATCAATACTTAAGATTCATGTCAGAAAAAAATTCTGAATCAAACCAAAAACTGACACAACGATGATGTAGAAGTTCAAAATAGTGGTCTACAATATACTGCAATATTATATTTCAAAACAAGTACTAGTGGAGTGCCGTTAGACATAAAAATGGCAAAACCTAGGAATCCATGGCCAGTCCATGGATTTTCATGAAATTTTCGAAAATGTGCTTTAAATAGCGTATAGACAAGAGTTTAAAAAAAAAATTTCACCGCTCTCAATTTTTTAATTATTTTTATAATAAATTATTAACTTTCAGAATTTTCTTTTATTTATGCAGGGTATTTTACAAACGGTTTGCCAAAGGCTGTGGATAGGTAGGTTGGGTCAAGAAAAGAAAAAAATTATATGGGAGGGAGGGTCTATCTCTATATCCCTCCGTCAAGGCGGGAGGAGCAATTTTATAAAAAATTTACTTAATGTTAAAAATGTTAATTTAACTAACTAATTTACTAATTTACCTGACTAGTTTTTGAGAAATCAAGCCTCAAAGTCAAAATTTTGAAAAAAGAAAATATCTTTTTTCTTAATTAATTAATCAAGCAGAAGTCAGATCAGGATATTCCACGGTAGACCATATATTTACCCTCAAGAGTATTGCAGAATCATTTCTTCGCAAACAAAAGAAGCTATATATATATGCTTTTTTCGCGGATTTTAAATCTGCATTTGATTTGATCGACAGAAAAGCACTTATCTACCAGCTCTTCAACAACGGCATGTCATGGAAGTTTGGAAGAATTTTACAGAATCTGTATGAGAACACTACAGCAAAAGTATGGAATGGAGAATTGCTGTCGGAAGGATTCAATACACAATCGGGAGTCAGGCAGGGGTGCACATTGAGCCCAAGTTTGTTTGCATTATTCATTGATGACCTTGCGGACCTTCTACCGTGTCGGTGTCGAGTACAGTGAAATGATAATTAAAGTTTTGATGTTCGCGGATGACATTGTACTTTTGGCAGCCTCACCAGAATCACTACAGCTAATGATAAACCGTCTATTTCAATTTTGTAAGCTTTGGAACTTAATCGTCAACCTGGAAAAATCTAAGGTTTTGATTTTCAAACGTGGAGGAGGACGCAATTGCGCAAACGAAAAATGGAACTACAATGGAGAACTCATCGAAGTTGTTACAGAATTTAAATACCTAGGAGTTAAGAAAAGCTCATGAAAGCTAAAAGTGCAGTGAACTCTATTTGGAATAGATGTTTCTGTAACAAAAATGTAGCCCATAGCAGCAAGTACAGGATATTTGAAGCATTATCAGAATCAGTGCTCTTTTACGTGGCGCAAACTTGGGAAACGAAGAAGTATGATACAATCGAGAAGCTTCTGCGACACTATTGCAAAAGAATTTTTCGATTGCCGAATAGTACCTACACCTAACTACGTCATCATGTTAGAAACCGGTTTATCCCCGCTTTTAATACGAACATTGAAAATTGAAGTGGATTACATAGTGAAGGCATTAAAGATGGATGATAACCGACTTCCAAAGATAGCAGCTCTGCAAGCCATAAGGAACAAAACAGGATGGTACGCTGATTGGATAGAGCTAGCAACAGAATGTGGCATAGATATAAACGTAAATTATACCAATATTAAAGAGCTAGAAACGCCACTTTACCAGCTAATTTCTGCAGTAGATCTTAGGCAACGAGAAAAATTCTCGAATTATGCAACTGAATCTATGCATAGGCAAATTTACAGCAGATTAGAGCACAATCTGGGGAACAAAAACTATTTCAATGACAAGAATAGTATTGCAGAAATATCAACAATGGTAAAACTGCGAGCAGAACTTCTACCATTGAACTACATACCGCATAGAGAAGATCTACCCATAATATGTTCGCTATGCAACTTAAACGAAAGAGAAGATATTGCTCATTTTATGGGAAAATGTCCGATTTTTAAAGAAATAAGAAGGGAATTTCTTGGAAGCGACATTCTAACACTTAACCAAGTCGTACGTACGGTTGCTGAATGACATGGATGTAAAGAAGTTTTTCTAATTCTGCAGACTCGCTACTCTTTATAGAAAATGTATTATAAATGAAAAATACATTTGGTTCGGATTGTAACTGAAAGTTCTTTTTTAAAACTTGTGATAATTAACTGAAAGGAAAATCTTACTTACATTTATTGATTTATTTTTTACGTTTTGTCAACTAGGCAGACGGCAAAATTGCCATGCATTTTGTTTTTTTTTTTTTTGTAAACTTTGTAATAGAACAATGAAAACTAATAAAAACTATCTATCTATCTATTTATCTAATTAATTATTTTTTACAAAATTTTGCCTTATTAATGGCCATCTTTTCATAATCAATGCTTTCATTAATTTTTACTAAAAAACAAAAAATTTAACGAAAAAATCTTTCCTGATTTTTGAGGAAATAAAAAAAAAAAACGAAAAGTACTCTTTGTAGAAAACAAAATGTTGTTAATTTTCCGCTGATTGAACTTTATTATCGGAATTGAAACCTGAAATTTGTTTCAAATAACATATAAAATAATGTTAAAAAAATATTTCGTGCGATCTTAGTGTAAATTATAAATAATCTTAACATAGTATAAAACAAAGTAGCTTTCTCTGTCCCTATGTCCCTATGTATGCTTAGATTTTTAAAACTACTATACGGATTTTGATGCATATTGATGATGAATAGATTGATTCAAGAGGAAGGTTTACATGTATAATACATGCATATTATAGTAGAGAAAAACCAAGAAATTTAAAGATTTGTAATGTGATGTCGTAACAAACATATTTTTCTGCGCTTGCATTGCAAACGCTGGCTAAACCGTACGAGATAGATCAAATTTATGCACAACGGAATTGTATATCTTAAAAAGATGAATAAAAAAGTCCGCGACAGCATATGTTTATCTCCTAAGGATAACCCACAGTAACCATTTTTATCTTTTATTTTTTTATCATCGTGTGAAGTTGGGGCGGGTCGCTAGTGTATAATAAAAGTGAGATAGTTAAAATTAGACAAGCTAAGATTTATAAAAATGTTTAATTAAAAACACAAACGGCTTTAACTGAATAAGACCGACTGTGAGTCATAATCTTATCAGCCAAGTCATGAAATCCAAACTGTTTTATGGAATTTTTTTCAAGTGCTTTTGATCGTAAATAAGTTACACCCATTTGACGACAGTTCGTTACAACCGATTTTGTTCACATTTTTAAATGTTTTATCATTAAGTGAATATCAATTGAGTAAAAATCGGTTAAGAACTCGCTGAGCTAAGCTGCACGCCAATTAAAAAAAAAAAAAAACATTTTAATTTCCAATATCCAAGTTTCACGATCTTAATATGCATACAATACTCACACGACACATAACAAAGAGCACTTGTGCCTTAACTAATGTCCTGGTGCCTCTTGAAATTAAACAGATGAGTAATTCGTCTATTATTTAAGACAGCACGGTCGAACAGTAAACAAGAGTATTCACTTGATCGAACTCGGGACATATGATTATGAAAGACTTATTTAAATTTCAGTACCGCCATCATATTTTACGGGAAATTTACTAATTTTTTACTCGATATTTTTGACCGTCTAAATGAGGTACCCCTTTGAGTAAACTTTCACGATGATGACAAAACAAAATGTCACTGATTGTGGCTTTTATTTCTATTTTTGAAATAATCGCCTTATTCCAAGGATGTTCGCATTAGCTAGGCATTTGTGTGAGTGAATGTATCACATTTAGCTACATACAAATGTATGCTGTTTGTTTGACTTGCTTTAAAAAATAAACAAAAATGTTGTTTCTTCTTTTTAGATATGCATCAAACATGAATGAAGGTGATTCAGCAGGAGGTGGGCAGCAAGGGCATAGCCCGGCCCCTCCTACTGTGCCAGACCGCAGATCAACTCTACCAACAACAATTTCAATAGCATCTTTATACAACCACCTGTGTCCCAATCTATTTCAACATCTTTCTCGATCTCTTCTTCGTTAACAATCGTAGGAACTACATCATCTTCTTTGTCATCTAGTTATTAATATTTTAGATTCATCTTTTAATTACATTAGTTTTAAGTTAAATTTTGAAAATAAGAACTTTTAGAAACATGAACTTTGGGTTTCCGGTCAAACGAGTTGCTGAAACCAAAAAAATGGGGTTTTTTGCCAAATTAACAATATTGAACCAACCAAAGCGATCAAAATTAGTTAAATAATCGGCCCGAAGAATTTTTTTTTGGTTGGATAGCATGTTGTAGTGTTCTTGTTTTTAAAATAAGAATTAATGCATCCCTTATTGATATATCGTCAGCGGAAAGCTCAATTGGTCTAAGTCACAAAAACAAAATTTTACAGGGGACGATATTTTGTCTTTAAATTGAATTATAGTCACATTTTTAAGATCATTTTTTGCTCATGTAAACTTTTTTTTGTTCTCTTGCCATTTTTATTTCTAAAACTAATAAATAAATCCTATAAATTCTTTCCTACTAATTTACAATAATCTAGAAAGCAAAATACCCAAAAATGGACATAGAACAAGCCACCATACAAGTATGCATTCTCCTGAAAAAAAAAACCTAAACTTAGAACAAAAATATGGATTTAGAACAATTGGTCATATGGTCTTTCAATAAATCTATGTTTTTCTTTTCTTCATGTATTGTTCTAAGTCAAAGAATTTTTTGGCGCTTAGAACAAAATGACTTTCTGAATGTGGATGCATAATTATTCTCTTTCATACAATTATGTCTCTTAGATCAATTTGGAATAAACTTAGCATGAAAAATTTGGCTCTTAGAACAAAATGGGTGTACATTATCTGAAAAACTATAATAGATAGACAAAAACAGATTTCAGATTCGGAAAGAGCATACCCAAATTAGTAAAACTGCATCATTAGTTCATTTTCGAAAAAAAGTGGACATAGACCAATTGAGCTTTCCGCCGACGATATGTTTGTAAGCATACTGAATGCACGTAGACAAATTCGCGAGTATTTATTTGCCAAAAAACCAAAATTTTTTGGTTTCACCAACTCGTTTGACGTAGAGGTGATGACTTTGTGAGAAATTGTGTAGATAAAGTTCTTAAGGCGTCTCTTCTTCCACTTCTCATCCATCTCTTCATCAACAAATCAGTGAAAATGTGCAAAAATGAATCGTGTAATGAAGTTAATTGTGTACCTCAATGACCTCACAATTTATTGAAACGACCCTACTCTTCGAGAAAAAACAGGTATCGTATAATTGCACCAATGCACAGTGGTTCCACTCTCGAACAAAAGCGGCCATAATTACTTACTCACTTGATAACGTCTAAAGACTATTTATTCTTTAATGATTTGGGTTCTCTGATTACGAATCTGCCATCAGTTTTGATGTATCTCTTAGGTGTCTTGAGATAAAGGCGGTAAAAGGGTTCAAAATCGGTTTGCTTTAGTTTAGCTATTGTGATTGGAAAAAATCCTGTAAGGTATATTTTCTATATTTATCGAAATATAATTTTTCTGTTCTTAATATGTTTGTATATATGTATGTATATATATACAGATCTTATTACAGTATGCTCGTACCATATTGTGTAAAAACTAAACTCTTAGTAAAAAACAGAAAAAACTAGATGCAAATTATGTTTATTATTTTTTTTTTTTAATACGGCTTTTTTTCAAAAAGTGTTTTGTGTACGAAATATATGTTTGAATAACATACGAATAAAATAATATCAATAGTGTTTTCTATTCCTAAAACCTTACCTTATTTTAGCGTCAAAACTGTATAATCATTTTGAACCAAACAAATTAATCGATAAGTATTTTTGTAGAAAATTAAATTTCCTTCAAAAAAGGTAATTGTGAAAATTTTTGTCAGGCTAACCGTTTCCAAGTAATCAAGCTTAAGAAACTGGTAAGTATTTTTGATTTTGCTCTTTTACTTTGATATTACTTTGAATTAACGAACAAATCAATAAACGATATATTGCAAACATGTTTCTAAAAGAAAATTTAATGTTCTACAAAAAAGGTATTTTGATATTTTTCAACAAAGTGCTTCCTTCAGAAGTTATTCTCGATTAAAGTTGAAAAAATAATAAATTTCTTAGTTCGCTTAAAAATTAATTAAAAATCAATCCGCAAATTTCCGCAGCTGATTGAACGTGTGCTAAATAGAACATTAAATAACCTTTCTGGCAATATATGATACTTTGGGGGCAGTGCGGGGCATAACAGTTAAAAGTTTAAGGCAAATAACATTAAGATTTTCCATTTTTTTTATGTTTTTCTATCTAGGCCCAGTTTGCAAAGTTTATATTTAGTCTAACACTGATTTAAAAAAAAAAATTGTGGTGGTTTAACCTTTTAATAATATATCCACATCAAAGAAACGCTCCACAAAAAGATAAGAAAACGTCAAAACCAGCAAATGAAGTCTTACTAACATTTGGAGCACTAAAATTCAAATGTCATGTGTTTGCAATGTTATAACTTCGAAAGTAAATAGTTAACGGCATTTAGGTTTTCATTTATTACGACTTAAGGATGTTCTCAGTTTATTATAACGGGTTTTTATTATAACCGTTGCAATGAATTTTTTTAATTTTGGCCTACGGTGGAACCACTGTGCAATGGCTTCAATAAAACAAATCCAATCTTAACTTTCAAAAACACAAATCAATTTCTTGAGAAGTACGTCTCATTCTTTCTTAATTTTTCAAGAGGTCAAGGTGAAATCCCCAACATCACATGCACTCCAATTACGTAATGAGTTTTATTTAAATACTCCTCCCAGCAGTCTCTTTTACTTCAAGATTTTGTAATAGTGTCATGGGAAGAGGGAAAAAACTGTAATCAAGTATGCGACCTTTTTCTGCTCTTATGTTGTCATTTATTCATGAAAAGAAAAAGAAACTCGATAAGCCCTTAACAGGTATGAAAATCTTGGTTTAATTTAAAATATTCTTCCGCCCACCTGCTGCCATCACCCACAACACCCTACCCCACCCCCATTCCACCCAAACACAGCAATGGTCCCTGTCCCTACCCAAAAATGTAATTGAAACAATTCTCTACTGACACAGTCGTGTCATTCCATCTCGTTCGGTATTCATTAACAGATTCATAAAATTAAATGATACTTCAAAATTCAATCTCTCTACAGGCAGCCTCAAGTAGCAGTAGATATGCGCGGACAAAACAAGTGAAATGTCAATATCACTCTCCTTTTAAAAGATATACATTTCAGTTCAATTATCCTGTCCGTTTACATTGATCAGTTCAATGTTAGGGTTTGTCATGGTAATGGTACTTGTACTGAGAATTGTTTGGATAGTTACCCGGGTGATGTGATTTAAACTTTATCCTAAAGCCCATTAGCTATGTTGGTCTCTGTTATAGACACTCGGTTTCAAATCACCAAATGTTGTTTTAAACAAGCTGAGTCCTTAACTCCTTAACTCAATTAACTGGTAAAGTTTTAATGTTGTCTTGCCTTTAATACAAAAAAAATGTTGGCATTGCTTCATAGTGGATTTAATTGTAACTGCAGTTGGATTTGAGAAAATCAACTTATTTCGAGATTCACTTTCGTCATTGTTTGACTTAAAGGACTCGCTGGCGGCTGACATTAAAAAAATTGAATCTTGATGAATGTTGAACCAGCTACAAAACAGAACTTTGGAATATACTCACTAAAGTTTTCTCATACCGATGTTGACGTCTTACCGTAGGTTGATTGAGTTCAAAATTAAGAATCTTTTGAAAATTAATCAAAAGTGAAATTTTAAGCTTTGTAGAAACTATTAAATTAAAACGGTTTGTGACCGTCATTATGAATAACTGAATTTGAATAAACTATTTGAAAACAAATACCAGCGCCCGGCACTTTTAAAACGATTATCGTATATTTGACTTTCATTGATTGCATCCTCAAAAGATTGTTTCACGTAACTTGGCTACTTTCCTATCAACTTATACATTTGGGTAGCTTAGGGTTTAAGAAACGTTTTTTTAGTACCTAGAATTTAAACAATAGTCGCCTAAAAAGTTAAGGTATATGCAAGCCTAGTATCCTTTGACTTTTAATGTTTCGTAAACAACTGTCGCTGATTACTTCTGCGATTCTTATTCTTTACGTTCATCTAATCTAAGCCAATCAGTCCAGCTACTTCTACGAATGTTTTTTGTATTCAACGTTATAAAAGTTCATACATATTCCAAATTATTGCTGTGACTGCGGGGATGGTGAAGATGTGAAACGAGGTTCTGCTGTTCTTAAACTTGACACTAAAAATGGTGACGCTGTTGATGACAGTTGACTCAAAAAATTCTTTTTCATTCGTTCAAAATACGTGATAAAAATACATATAGACAAACTCTTTTATTTTTGCTCAGAAAATTATATAAAGTATTTTTCAGTCCTGAAACATCCTTGTGGCTGTGTTTTAAATGCTTGTCTGCTTTACATAAACATAGCTGCTGTGTGTCGCAGCTTACACTTAATATAATAAAAATAATTGGGTAAAATGTGGAAAGACATCGTCAAAAATAAAATGAACAATGTCTGGTGTCGTGAAAACAGCAAACCATTTACGAAGCGACGACTCGACTTCGAGCAGCTTACGATAGTCAAATGAAAATTCAGAACAGAATCAATTTGGATCAGGAATGTGATGAGTCCATACCAATTCTTCGATTTCTTTCACAATTGCAATATGCACTCAACATTCGCTCATAATACCATGGAGGTAAGAAAATTCATGCACGTCTTGCGAATTAACAAGGACATATATTTGTTTCACGAAAGTCTATTCGGCATTCCAATTTTTTAGAATACCTATCTTAATCTATCTGACTTGCACGAAAATACCACCAAAATCAATTGGTTGACCGAGAGTTTTCACCTTCGCCTAAGAGTGGAGTGGCATTATACTTTCCGTAGACAAGCGCAAAAGGTCATCAACTTATGCTCATCTGAATGGTAAGCGAGATAAGTAACGAGACGGGCGGCTTTCAGTTTACTTGGCAAGTACAGATTTAGGAATGCCACTTAAGAACTGAAGCATTGAATAACTATATATAGAAGTGACACCGGAGAAAATCGCCACAAGGAGTTCTTATGTCGCTAGTGTCGTCGGAGTCGGAGCTAGTTAATTCACCAACCTTTTTGCATATTTAGTCCCAAAGGATATTTTTTATTATTGTTTATTACTGTTTCTTTGGTTACCGATGAGGTTGTTAAGATTAAAAATGGTTTTAAAGTAATGATAAGAACTGAGTCATTGAATAAATGCAATTATTCAATGACTGAGTTTATGAGTTTGTATATAAGAAGTATCTAGTTAAGTAGATTATTTCTTTATCCGGTGATGTTAAGTTGTATACCATCATACCCAACTTTTAAAAGTAATTTGTTGGGTAGATTGGTAGATATGTAATTATGTAGTTTATATATATGGGGTACTTCATGTAAATACGGTTCCCTCAGTTTGAAAGTTCTCATTAAAAAGGTCATAAATGTTCAATTATTTATTAATAATAATTAAGTCAACAAAAACTACCTTGACACAGTTTTTTACTATTACAGATTATGTACATATAATTGAGAGATTGTTGTCGCTTCTCAATACCATTTTCAGAAATAAATCCCTTAAGGGACATATTTTAAAACCTAAACTGCCAAATTACCCTTATTTCAAAATAGTTTGTGTATGAAATAAGCAAAGCAGAGACAAAAACATAAACAATAATATATAGTGTGACTATTGCTAGGTAACAATCTTCTTGTGCCGAGTTTGAGAAAGTTGTTTAATTCGGGTGGCAGCTTCTATATATAGTTATTCAATGACTGAAGTATTTTACCTCACTTTATCAACAAATAGATTACGGACAGACATTTTTATTGGTTGATCAGAATATTTAACTTGAAAAATTCGGTGAAACTAAAAATACCGTTAAGAGACTATACCGCCGACGATATTGACATAATTGGAAGAACGCTGCGTGATGTCAATGGCGCGTTTATGAGCATTGAGACGGAAGCAAAGAAGACGGGTTTAGTGGTCAATGAGGGCAAGACCAAGTATATGCTGTCGTCAAGAAGGGACACCCAACACCGACTTGGACAGAACATCACGATAGACAGCTATAACTTTGAGGTAGTTAAGGACTTTGTCTACCTAGGTATTAATTCTATTAATTCAAACAACGACACCAGCGCTGAAATCAAACGAAGAATAACTCTTGCCAAGCGCTGTTTCTTCGGACTAAGAAGGCAATTGAGTAGTAAAGTCCTCTCTCGAGCAACTAAGGTGTCCCTGTATAAGACACTTATTATCCCGGTTCTTATATAATGGCACAGAGGCATGGACCTTGTCAAAGGTAGACGAGAACGCTTAAGAATGGTTCGAGAGAAAAATTCTTCGGGTGATTTTTTGGTCCCGTCTGCATAGATGGAGAGTGGAGAAGAAGATTTAACCACGAACTGTACGGGCTGTACAGCGACACTGACCTTGTCGAACGAGTCAAGGTCCAGCGGCTTAGATGGCTGGGTCATGTAGAGCGAATGGACACCAACGCTCCGGCCCGGAAAGTCTTCAATTCCAATCCCGAGGGACGGCGCAGTAGAGGAAGACCGCGACTCAGGTGGCGCACGCAAGTAAGAGAGGACCTCAACCAACTTGGCGTGCAAAACTGGAGGCAGCTAGCTAGGGACCGAGCTGGCTGGAGAAGCATGTTGGTTGAGGCCCAGGTCCGACCCGGACTGTAGAGCCACCTTAAGTAAGTAAGTAAGTAAGCTATCTGCTATCTGTGGAGTTACGTTGGAGGGAGGTTCGAGATTCGAATTGCAGAAACGTCAAGAAAAAGAATGCCTTCGCGAGGATTTAGCAAAGTAATTTCACTGCCAAGAAAAGCGCTTTCTCGTTAACCATTCGGAATCGGCAAAATATTCCATTCCCTCAAAAAGTATGCTTGAGAGAAATAAACTAGAGCGCGAGGCTCCCCGCTCGGTTGCACTTCTCTATTTACATTTTTAGCTACTGCAACGTAACAAATTCCTTAGAACGACATTGTACGACCCAGATGTGAACTTTATAGGGTGTGAAAATATCTTTCAATGGACTTCTATTGTCCAGCATAACTTTTCCTTTAGTCCTGTTGACTGTCGACTCCAAATAAAAGAATGCCAAATATCATAGCGACAAGGTGAAATTTTGATGAAACTGCTTATGTGTATCAATATCAATCGTGAGACATATTGCCATAGTTTCGTAGTAGTGTGGGGTTGATTTTGATGACAGTACCAAAGTAGGGACCAATCAATGAAAGCAAAATATTATTTCAAAAATATAGGATAACTCGTGCAATTTTTATATCGTTATGTAGACTTAGGGGCCTGGCCCATAAGTAACCACATGCCAACAAAAAGAGGTGAAAACAATTTGTGGCACAAAAATAAATTGTTTGCGGCTAGTGTGTGGGTATTGTTTTCGTGTGTGGTGTACGGAATAATAAATATTTATCATGCTGCCATGGAGCACGATTGAGTGATGTTTTGTTGCCTTATTTGGCATTACTTTTAGTAGAAAAAAAACAACAAGTATAAAATACATATATTATGAATTATTATATCAATGGGCATGAGAAGAACGATGTTGGCTGATTAGAAACGTGATATTTTTTCTGTTCTCAATTTAAGATCCTCATTAGGCAGAAGAAAAACCATAAGCTTATTGGCCAAAGCTGCTTTGGAATTTATGTCCTGTGTCCTTATTATTTTTTTTTAGATACTGGAGGCATTTATGGGATGATGTAATGGTTGAGGCTAAGAAAATATAAATATGTAAGGCAATAGTGAGCACATATGTTGCGCGTTCTTTTAAGGTGCATCTTGAGTGCATTTGAGCTATTAGATGGACAGGAAACCAATAAATCAATACCTGCATTATATGAACAACTGAATAAGTAAACAATTAATGAATCTAAAAGTGCATGAATGAGTAAATGAAGGAATGAATAATTGAATGAATGAATCTATGAATAAATGAATAAATGTATAAACGAATAAATGAATAAATCAATAAATGAATAAATGAGTAAATGAATAAATTTTTGAAAGTTGAGATTTGATACTTTGTTTTTAAATACTTTGTTTATTTTATTGTTATCAAATTGTTCTCATTTTTATATGTTTGATTTATTGAAAATAAATTTTATTACTGTTCAGAATCTTAAAACATCAGGTTATGGGCCTTATCACGAACTAAATACAAAATAATAAGGAAATTTGTATTGAGAAAAGATATCTGAAACGAAATTCAGTATTGAAAATCTTCGGGGAAGCGAAAACTTCGAAGGCTGAAGACCAAATGAAAGGACTTTGGACGGCTGTTTCTGATGGTAATGAGACGGAGAAGGATACAACGAAGCTCTTAAACGCAAAATCGGAGCTTATATTGCTTGTTGAAACATCCATTTATCCTCATATAAGACATTGCAAAAGCGCTAAGGAGATTTGGGATTCTCTTCAGAACATTTTTCAAGAAACAAGAGTGCAATAAACATATCTAAAAACAACGTTTATCACGCACGTTCAAAGCACATCGATATAAGGCATCATTTCATTCGAGATCTTATAGAAGAAAATAAATTAGAAGTAGTATATTTGAAAACCACCCAAACAAAACATCATAAATGAATAAATGAATAAATAAATAAATGACTAAATGAATATATGAGCAAATGAATAAATATAAATGAATAAAGGAACGAATGTATAAGGGAATAAATGAATGAATGAATAAATGAATAGTTGAATGAATAAACAAAAGAATAAATGAATAAATACATAAATGAATCAATCAATGAATGAATTAACGAATAAATGAATGAAGAAAGAAATTAACAAATAAAGAGATGAACAAATGATTAAATGAGTAAATGAATAAATGAAAAACTGAATAATGGAAAAAGTAATTAATGAATAAACGAATAAAACAATAAATGATTAAATGAATAAATTAATAAATGAACATATAAGCAAATGAATAAATATAAATGAATAATGGAACGAACGTATAAGTGAATAAATTAACGAATGAATAAATGAATATTTGAATAAATAAACAAAAGAAGAAATAAATAAATGAATCAATCAATGAATGAATAAATTAATGAATGAACTAACCAATAAATAAATAAATAAAGAAATAAGGAAAAGAAGAGAAGGACAAATGAATATATGAATAAATGTACAAATAAATAATTGAATAAATGAATTCATAAACAAATGAAAAAAAAGTAAATAAATGAATAAAAAAATAAATGAAAAAGTAAATAAACGAATGAATGAAAAAAAAACCATGAAAGCTAATTATTTTCTGATTTTTTTGTGCAGATATCACGCATAAGAACACTAAAAAAGCACTTCAAAAAGCGGCCAAAATGCTCTAAAATAGGTGGTTTTATAAACACAAACATGAAATAAGAGGCAAAAGAAGTGTTTGTTCCCGAAGTCGGTAAAAATAATGATATGCTTAAAAGCCGTTTCCCTCTTCCAAGTTACTGAGACCACAAAGCAAATTAGTTTAAGTCTAAGTAAGAAGAGTTTAAGAAGAATATGGAGAAAAAATATCAACGCAAGAAGATGTAGAAAAGCTTCACTTTTGACTTAAATTGCCAAATAAGTTGACCAAGACCCTCAAGGCCCTAATTCTGAGATCATTTTAGTATTTTTTGAAGTATTTTATGGACGAACGAAAGTTAAACTGTCTTGTACGGCAATTCTAATTCCCGTCTATATGTGCAACGCACAGCAAAAATGCTGAATACGAACTTACGTATGTAGGCAATCGCAGAAAACCGCGAAAACATGATGGCGTAATGCTATGGGGTTGATTCCCATTGTTGCAGCTTTAAAGTCTTTCGCAAGGAATTTGCAAGTTCTTCTAGACTCTAGAGTATATTTATTGAAACCTAAAGCGATTTCTCGATTGGCCGTTCGGAGGCCGTGGAAACTGCGAATATCCCATTATGAAGATGTCAGCCTTTGGCAGGATCCATGAATCGGCGATGCAAACCGGCAGTAATCAATAAAAGGTCTGCAATTATAAGCAGTCGCAATTCTAATTACTTGCTATTTCTATCAGAATGTTGCTAATTTTTTACTAGATATTTTAATGCTGTTTTTTTTTCTTAGTCATTTTTTATCTGTTGGACTAAACTAAACAATGAATTGCTTATTAAATAAAAAAAGGTTATTACGATAAAAAAGCACGGTGGCATTTGTTTTGCATATCCTTAAATTAAAATAAACGAATAAATATTACGGGGCAACAGGCTGGGGATGGTTTTCGCAGATACAGCAAATTTATAAAGCATCCTCTTATCTCAGAAATGGATTTTTGTTGGAATAGAATTTTCATGTTGATAAAAAAAGTTATTATCACCAAAACACGAAATCAAACAGTATCCCGTTTCAGCCACAAAAAAACACGTCCTCCAAAATCACTTCCTGATATTTTTAAGAATGTATACATAAATTTAATATTCGGGAAATATAAATTCACAATTTATGCTGTCAAAACATTTACCCTTTGAAAAAAATATTGCTTTTAGTCCTTTGTGTCTTAAGTGTTTTCTTATCGTGATTTCCTTGACATTGTTGGAGCTGATTTTAGCACAAAGCTTGGGTCAATCTTTTTGTATGTTCTCGCTACTCGTTCTTCAACAGTCCCTTTGTATTTTTGTTGAAAAAAAAAAAATACAAACAAACTTGTTAGTTAAAGGATTTGGCATAGATTCCATTAATATTCCACTTTATTTATTGCGAAATGCTTTAGTCAAAAGTTTGTGCCTAAGCAGAGCGAATGAATAAAATCATACACTCAGGAAGAACATAAGTATACAGAAGAAAGGAAGCGAACACAATTTTTTAGTGCCGGCCGTTCGGTGGTTGTTTTGGTCCTCTCTTCTTTTTACGAACTCAAACACACAGAATAGAAAACGATAAAAAAAACTTTCACTCATAATCCCTTTTAAGGAGGATATAAACTTATTATGAATAATTTATAAACCTAAATTTTCCTATGGATAGCCCTTCAAATAAGGGTCTCAACCGAAATATACAAACTCGTTTGTATGAAACCTTTAGTAATTTTATTGTTGCAGAATTGGAGAAATTGATAAAGGTTAAAATATCGGAGCAATACAATTTCAATCATAAAAACGTTACTTTGACTCCCATAGCTTTTCCCAATAAAAGGCAAGGCTTAAGGACAGAAGGTATACTCTTTAGAAAAAATAAGAAAAACAGGGATGTATTGGAAATAATAACTCGCTTTTAATGATAATTATGTGGGCAAATAAAAGGGGATAACATTCGATTATTCAACAATACAAAACAAATTTTCCATGTTGTCCTCCATTGAAACATCAAAAAAAAAAAAGTTAAACGATGCAATCGCTGCCATGGCAGCAAAATAAAATTGTTCGAAGAAAGAAAGACTTTGATAAGAGTTTCTGCGTGAGTTACAACTAATGTCAATACTTCAATAACGTAATCAATGAATATTGTGGATAAACTTGGGCTAAGTGGACATTGCATTGCTTAGATGCAATCGAAACATCTCCAGACCCCCGCAGAGTTAGTATTTTTATACTCCTTCGACTTGGCCGACTTTGTTGAAATTTTATGCGTATATGCTTGGTAGATCGAAGAATAGGTTATCAACTGTTTTTCATTCCCATATTCTTACGGAAATCTTAAAACTACTACTGCCAATATTATGGTACTGTTCAGATTTATCATAACCAAATACAGTTGTCACTAGTTAGTGAGGTATTTATAAATCGTTTGTATTCAATGACCCCATTTTTAAGCTAGATGTTAACTAAGGCCAACATTTGCCCTCAAAAACGCGCTGATATTCGCTCTTTATTTTATTACCATATTCTCACTGTAAAGGAAACATGAGAAGGAACGGGTATTTATAAATTAAGTAAAAAAAAAAGCAATTACTTTTCCAACTTCAAGTTCAGTTCAGTGTCCAATCAATAAAATTATTTTAGCTTTGCACTTCAATGACAAAACTCATGACAAATTAACTTTCGGGTGAATTATGACACCACTATGAGATTTTCAACTCAGACTAAAATGCAAAATGTTCATTTTAGACTGACCAGCACGGTTGCCACTTACCAAAGAAATATGTGTCCAAAATTGTAAATAAAAATGACCAACCATAGCTAAAGATGACCAACATAATGGTTGATTCTGATGAAGAAAGAACAAGAAAGGAAAGCGTTCGTTTGAGGAAATTTAGAAATGTCATAATTGGTTCAGAGTTTGTGCCAAAAGTTAAAAAAAAATCAGGCCATGGTGGAAAACCAATAATAAAGACAAGCAAGTAAACTAAAGCAAGGAAGGACCGCAGTCTCTTCATAGGATCTGGAAATACTACTTTTGCAGACTCAACTTAGACAATTATCAAGAACACCATACTCCAGAACTACTGCAGTTGCACACGGCCTCGACAAAATTTTCAAGGCAGCTAGAGATTTTCTAATAGAGAATTCTCCAGCTGCATGATTTAGTCAGGATAAAGAATGTTCAATGAATGAAAAACTTTACAATTGCACCAATTATAGAGGAATACACCTCCTTAACTTCGCATCTTTTTTCTTGTCTACGTGAACATGTGAAAAAACCCCACGTCAACAAACCTTGGCAAAAACCCGCGTGTGACAGTATTGACAGAAACAAGCTGCATAGCGTCATGTCTAGTTGCCAAAAAAGAACCTAGGTTTTCGGTAAAAAAAAAAATCGATCACGGAGTCACCGCACATGCTGGTCATTTGAAGAAAAACATGTGTCATTTGACATCACTGTTTATTACCTGAACCTCTCCCCAGCAAAAATCTAGTTTTATTTCATGGCGAGTTGATGGTAAACCCAGAGCTAAAAAAACCGCCCAGCTTGGTATTCACTGCACGGTAGGTTGAGGTTTTTCAAAAGGAGGCATTGTGGCTACCTCAGAGCAATCCCTGGGCTAGAACGAACGAACTTAATAATGGACTTTTTACATCATGCTATAAGAGAGCTGCTGGATAAATTTCATTTTTGAGAACCTAAAACCTCAAGTGTTTTTCTTATTTCATTCCGTTGAAAGATGACCATGTTACCAAGTAAAAAAATAACGACCCGGTTTGGTCATAAATGACCAAATTGTCAACCGTGGTAACCAATAGGAAACCTCTGTCATGAGAAATGACAGTGATTTCGTTTTACAAGAACCAACATGAGCCCCACGATATTGGTACCAACTCGAATGACAAAAATATATGTCTGCTCAAGGATGTCCAGGGTCCTTACCATTAACTTCAAAACAGACTTCAAAAGGACTACAGTTCAAATCAAAAATCAATGACCGAATGGATGACTGGACTCAAACTTAGAACACATTGCATTTCATCCTTTTCTAACTATTGTAGCGTGCCGTTACGATGATGTTATGGCAAACGAAGTAAAACCTTCATCAGGCCGAAAAAAGCCATTGTACCAGTCTGCCATTTAATTTCTGAAATCAAAGTTTTAAACTTGAAAGTAGTTTGGAGCCCTGACAATATTCCAGGACCCCTCCTTAATATTGAATGATTGGGGGAACTGCTAAATAAATGAACAGTTTCGAAAAGCCTTGGGTTTGCTGATTGTGCAATAAACACAAACTGAAGTGGTAATGGTTTTCCGTATGCAATGTTTACATTTCCTCAAAAGTTACATACAAACATTTTACGGCTCACTCTACTTAATATTTTTTTTGCTTGATTTTTATTTAACCTACACGTTTATGTCCAAGTGTACCTACATATTTATGCTTAACTCCTTTTGTTCAAAATCAATTTTAGTCGGCAAACAAAAACGTTATTGAACAAAAAAACATTTCAAGCTGGTCGTTGAGTTAACAAAAAGAGTTCTTAACCTACAACCAAAAAAAAAAACAAAACTCCACATTCCGGAGATGAAGCTACAATACCACAAACTCAATTTTATTTTTCTGCAACAAGAGGATACAGTTATCAAATAGAGCGGCATGCCATGCCATAAGCCATGCACTTATGTTCGCTCTTTTTCAAATCGATAAACCAATAACAGAAAGTCCACAAATTTTACAGCTTCGTGCCCTCGTTTATTGGAAAACGATGCTTTGTTTTGCAAATTTTTCACTGCTTCATTTTCTAGTGTAAGGAATCAGCTTACCAAGCTAGGTAGAGGTATCCCCATTCTTCGTATATAACCTGATGAAAATTTTCAACCAAAGAGATGAGGTTGAGGTATGCTAGTGCCATTGTTTGGCGTATTAGTTTTCTTCTATTTTTTTTTAACTGTGGGTTGGATGGAGTAGATTGCATTGTAAAATATTCAACTTTTTTTAAGAGAAGCAAATTGCGTTGCAAAATAAAAGAATTGTAGATGAATGGATTGGGCTAGGAGCAAGGTATTCAATTTTCATTTGCATCTCTTGATGACGGAGCAAAAGTTTTGCAGCGCAACATTTTTGCGAATGTTATTTATTTTTTTTTTCCCCCATTGATTGCGGAATGAAATTGAATTTTTAACTCTTAGAGTTCACTTCATGAATATTTGTACTTTTAAATTGATCTTTTTGCCACTTGGCCAGTGGAATTCAACTTAAAATGGCTTCTCGGATTCAATCGTTGCAACAAAAATATTTTAGGCTTTGAGGTTGAAGGGTTCTTGAAGCTGAATATTATTTTCTTATTTCGCAATTGTGTTCTATCGCACTGTTAGCACGATCGGGCAGTCTTGACATTTTAGGTGTAGAACTAATTTATTCAAACACACAGAAGGTTTCGACTCCGAATCACAAAATGGAAGAACATAGGTACCCATTCCTTTGTAATATTCAATGGCCTTGGATTTTTTCCACGATATTTTTAAAATTACTTTATGATGCTATAAGAGCATTACAGGAGTTATATTATATGCAACCCAAGAACAATTACGATTTTCGAATGGCGCAAGCCATCGACAGGAGCTTTTTCATTTGGGACGAAGTTTCCTACTCGCACTGTTCCAATTCGAAACTTGGAAAAAATGTAAGAGTAAAAAAATTTATTCGTCATTTCGTTTTTGTTCAAGTTTTTATTTTTATTTTTTTATTTCCCTCTCCAGCTACTACTTACACACTAGTGTGGAGTAAGCTATGAGAAAAAAACGTGCTTAAGGGGGAGCCACAGTAAAAACAACAACGGTTTATTTTCCTCTTTGTTCGTTGCAGAGCAAAGTCGTTTTTGATTGTTCGTCCATGCTGACCAAATATAAGTAAAAATTGTCGCTCGGTTCTTTTAACAGCTCACGACAATTACCGCAATAAATTCACCACACGTTCGGATTTTCTCATCTTTAAGTGGTCATTACACATACGCAGCATGCTGTCGGACGAATGCCTTTTATATGGATCCTAGCTCCTTCAAAAGTCAACACCAATTGTAACTGATGTGGTGCGACTGTGGCTCTGTGGAATTTATGGTCAATCACGATGAATCGCAAGTGACGTAAAGCCAAGCAAATTACATCCTGTGGAATGTCAATGTGCCTGGCTTGGATGAATTTCTCTTTGAGTGTGTAACATTGGTTGAACAGTGATGTGTGCGGCGTCTATTTAATCTGGACAAATAAAAAGAAAATTAAACAGGAAAAAAAAACATCAACCACATTACGAGTAACATATACGTGTGTACAAAGAAAGGAAATCGTTAAGGTAAGTAGGTAGATATGGGTAATAGCTCCGAGCAGTCTAGCTCAGGTGGAGATCTTCCCTGTATACCGTAATTTATGGAACCTGAGAATAATGTCGGTAGTAATGTGTGCGACCGTTTGGATGGTGCGAAACTCAAGAGCACTGAATTAGTCCGCACCATGTAAGGCACCCATAAATTATTTGCAATTTTGTGGCAATTTCGACTTCCGTTACATATTTCGATGCATTTTCACGTAAGTAAGCCCAAACAGTTAGTGGCTAAGTTCCCCAGCACAAATTCTGCACGTCCCCATTGATTTACTTTTTCGTGGTGAGTCATTCATTAAAAGGCATTGAACATTAAATATTTTGGTTCTGGGTACCAACCTAATACATTTTTTAGTGCTCGTAGCACAATGGTTATTATGTCTGCCTGTTACGTGGGAGAATCAAGGTTCGAATCCCAACAGAAAAACAAAAAATGATTTCCCAGGGGTATTTCTTGTCGTGAAAAGCGCTTCCTCAAACAGAAGTTAAGAATCGGTTGAAAATTGTAGGTCCCCTCCCCCATTCCCTCACAAGGCATGGTTGTGAGAAATGCGCAAAGCCTGTGGCACTCCCTTATGCTGCGCGAGTCTACTTATTTATTGGGGACCTAATACTTAAAAAAGACATTTTGAATTTGTTCATTCTTGGCGTTTTTAATACAAAACTAGGGAAGGAGGACATCATTGGAAATACTAACGATAAGCTTCCCTGCATGATATAACCTCCAAAAACGGACTCAGGCTGTTGTTGGTATAGTACACGCTTCCCGCATCTCAAAGTTCATAAAGGTATATATTGATCCCCAAATCAATCAACCGGCACCGGCGACCGAATTGACCATGTTGGAATGGACAAAATGCCTTCTTTCAGTGTGATACAAGCCCGAACTATCCGAGGGGCCATTTTTGACTCAGACCACTACCTTGTTGTAGCTAAGGTACGAATGAGGATATCCTGTCCACGACTACCGCGAACCAACGCTGTAAAGAGATATGACGTCGGAAAGCTGCAATCCTAAGAGTTTGCCAGTGCCTTTTAAAATCTCATCCCACCAGCGTTATGCATTGAAGACGAGTTATTGAGGAGCAATGCCAACCAGTCATTAGAACCTCCGATGTTTTGGGGACCTTCACTCGGCTCCCAAAACGAAACCCATGGTTTGATGAAGAAGGTAGGCAAATGCAGCCAAACAAAAAGCACGAGAAATGTTGACTCGTAGGGTTGTTGATACAACCCTACGAGTTGTCAAAAAACCTGGGCTTTCCAGCCCTCAATAAACGCTAATCCACAAAATCACCACACATCCCTGTCATTTGAACAAAAACACATGCCATTTGACAGCCCTGTTCATTATCTAAGCAGCCATACTAAAAAAGTAGGGCGAGTTGAGGAAAAACCCAGGGCAAACCCAGGGGTCAAAAAACACTCATTTTGACATTCGCCCTGAATGACTTTAAATTTCTCAAAAAATTCTTTGTGGCGAACCCAGAGCAACCCCAGCGCTTCAACGAACAAGCCTTTTGACGTAATGGGAAAAAGGAAACGTAATGACATTTGCGCTTTTGCGAGTATTTAAACAGAATCTGCAAAAATGGGTTTGATGATTGATGAAGTCTATGTTGTCATCAAGCAAGGACAGCGAACATCGACAAGCTAGACAAAATTAGACAGACAAGACTTCGAGGTAGTATAGGACTTTGTCTTTATATAGGAACAGCCATAGACACGGAAAACAACATCTGAGTGGAGATCAAACGGAGAATAACTCTTGCCAACTGTTGATTCTTTGGGTTAAGATGGTAATTGAAAAATAAATCCCTCTCCAGAAAAACCAAGGTAACCCTTTATAAGACCTTAACCATCCCAGTCCTGCTTTACGGCGCGGAAGCGTGGACCTTATCGGAAGCGGATGAGGAAACCTCTGGACTCTGGTCATTTCGAAACAAAAACAATCCGAGTGATCTTTGGCCTTGTACTTATGCGAAAACAATGTGTAGAGAAGAAGATGCAACAACGAGCTGTATGAGCTGCACTACGACATTGGCATAGCTAGGACATTAACACTCCGTTTTTGAAAGCAGAACTGGTACCCGTGGTGTGATGGATAGCATGTCCGCCTGTTAATCCAGAGGTTCGAGTTCGGATCCCAACAGAGGCAAAAATGTTTGTTCCAAGGGTATCGCCTTCGCGAGGAATTGGCAAGTCCTCCGTTTGTATTCATTGCCCTGAAAAGCGCTTTCTCGATTAGCCGTTCGGAACCGGCAGAAAATTGTAGGTCCATTCCATTCCCTCACAAGGCATGGTTGTGAGAAATGCGCTAGGCCCAGAGGCTCCTCGCTCCGTTGCGCCACCCTATTTTTTTTTTTTTTTTTTTTGAAAGCACATTGCATGTGAAATTTCGGAAGAGGAAGAATATTTCAACCGACTTAGAATCGAATTGTAAATCGAAAGATGTTGGCTGAGACCTAGGTTCACAACGAACTGTAATGTCCGCCTTAGCAAGTAAGCAGGTAATTGAAAAATTTGACTGGTATGTACCTACCTTCTCCAAGGTGAACTTCTAATTTCAAAATCTTCAAATCTTGCAGCAAGTTGTTCTTAAGCCAATAGACAAAAAAACAAGTAAATTCGTTCCAAAATCAACATCGAAAAAATTATGAAAAAAATTCAAAAAACTCACGGATATCCTTAAACTACAAATAGCTACCTACCCCAAAGCCCAAATAACTAAATTAAAAAATTAAATAGATCAATATAATCGACTCACCGCAAGTTGAAGACTGATGTAAATTCCAATTGATGTAGTATTTCATTTTTCCATTGGTGTTTTTGATTGAAGAAAGAACTTTGTGCAACAGATAATTTAACGAGCTTGAAAATGAACTCAAATATAGAAAATATGGAAAGAGCAACTATAATCACGGCTTTACAAACGCACTTTTTATAATTAATTTCTTTTTATTCTCAAACAACACACATCACAATTGGATTAACCTTTTTTCTCTGCTTTTTTTTTTTGATTTACTTGGAAAAATAAAACTACAGCCATGCCACAGCTTTTGATTATAAAAAAAATATTAACCACTACACTTTTCCTTTGATTTTTCACTGCAACGAACAAATTATGTTGAATGGAATCCTTTAAAACCACACTACTCACTAAACGATTATGAATTTCGAACCAACGCAATGCATTGCACTTAATTTCCACAATGAAACTTATTCCGAACGACTCTGCAAGCAACTATTTAAATTTTACATATAAAAAGTGATAGCCATTGGAGACGAAAATACAAATACTGACGAAAGCACCGAGATTCACATCTTAAAACAACACCAAATGAATTTCTATCGAAACTTCAAACAAATTTTAAATTAACATTCTTTGCAAAGACTACTCGATACGATTTTACTTTTTTGCATCCCGACGATATTATTGCGCAAGTGAAAAATGAAAACTTTACTACTTACTGCACTACCGAACCGAGACAAAGAAAACTAATGGCGATGGGGGTAACTGTTCTGATCTGAAACATACCTGTGACCCGCTTACAAGAACGGGTTGATGTGAAGATCGAATCGAAATGATATGAGATTTCGGTTGAATTTGAATGGCAACGGATCGAGATGTCGGAACAAATGAAATCGGCATTTTGAATGGGGAAAGGATAGTTGAGTTTTTGTTGTTTCTTGTTGGACCATTGTGTATTATTTATTTTAAAGTAATATTATGAACAGTAGCGGCCCCCAAAAACCACTAACATAATTACAGGCTATGTTATGAGTTCGGCAGAGTCATAAATGTCTAATCCTTGATATGATATTGGTATAAATTCTTTATAAGTACTTCGGTTGGACGAAGCCCACGTATCTCGAGAAACTATAGTAAGGCGCCGATTATTTATTTACTTCCTTTGCCCTACATTTTCCAAATGCCTGTACAATGTTTCTTTCGCATCAAATACGTACAAGGCTGAGTATAAAGTTGGTAATACTTTGCGGTAAGAACTGAAATGAGATCCGATCAAAAACCTTTTTGCCAGTAAAACGCTGGGAAAAAAATTACTAATTATTATAGAATGTTGGTGAAATGACATTTAATTACCAACCCAAACACAATAGTTGGTCTGTTTCTTAACTTTTTGCACATAAATTCACAATCTATGAAGGTAAAATTATCTTAGTAACTCTTTGAAAGAGCGTAACTGTCTAAAAAGTAAGGAAACGCCTTGAACAAAACATTCGCGGTAACGCGAACTGTTTGACAGTTGTTGTATTTATTTCGGCTGTGCACGATTTCTGTTCACAGACATTTTGGTTCCAGAAATTCGCAGTGAGCACTCTCTTTTATACACAGCTACGAAAAATCACTGTTACTTAAATGTTAATTGTCAAACAATTATTTTCGTAGTTTAGTTGTTTAATGTTAACAAAAATGAGAAAATTTAACATCCGTGCAAGTTCGTTTGCTCTTGTAATACGAGTAGTTAATACTAATACAGTTACAGGGTTTTCACTGGCAACAAAACGCTCATTCTATTGACATTGCTTTTAAATTGCCAATGGAGGCTCTAGCTGTGGCAATGACAATATTGTTCCGGAAATAGAAGGCAATGACTGCTTCCCATCATTCATAAATCATTACTCCATCATCAAGGCAATGAATTTGTGGTTTCGCTTCTTTGACATAACAGATGTAGAATGCAAGTGTAATGACATTTAGAAACAAACTTTGCATAATTTTGTCAACAGCGACGGGAAATATTGTGTCCATTGCCTTAGAAATTTAAATAGTTTAGACTTCAGGCTAACAACAAACAGAAGGGGTGCCGAAAAAAGTTATTTCCATACACTTACATTACACTTACAAACTACCTGGGTTAAGTTGGTTCATATTATGTCTGGTATATCGGTGCTATAAATATCTAGCCAGAAAAGTTCTGTTGAAAAGTTTTGTTAAACTGTAATGACTTACATGCAGCTGCTCGTACCTACAGCAGAACAAAAAGAAGACCCAAGATATAAAGTTCATACCTACCTGTCTGGTAAAGAGGTCATGTTCATCCGCAGTAGGAACGTCAACTGCAGCCATTATTTTATAATTTCAATTTCCAGCTTATCTTTTGAAAATTATTAAAGTAAGAAAAATAGTTAGTGAAATAATTTAAAAAAATTGCTTTGACACAAAAAAATTTCATTTTCGAATCCAAAACTGTCGTCTTTGAAAAGCGAATTCGAGGTTCTCTTTCTTCTTTTGTGCTATATAATCTATATCCGTCTTGCTTAGCTTTTCTGTACTTCTGAACTTGCAGATGCAAGTAAATCCACTTTAAGCCAACTATAATAAGCGGAGGGTTACTGCCAGAGTGCCGGAGAGGTGAGTTTGCGATGGGACCTATAGAAAAAGATTTGACAAGTGAAGTTTAAGACAATCAGCATAATTGACAGATTATTCCGTCCTAAAGTTTCTTTATAAAAAATGCAGACATTATTAAAGTTATCGTCTAGGCGGAAGCACTGGTTATCGCTGTTTGCGAAAGTGTATATAAGAAAAAAAAAAACTAAACGTGCAACACTTGGCTGTTCCGTAGTTATTACACCGATTATATCGATCGAGGAACGGTGAAAACCGGACCAATTCCTTTAGAATTGTAAAATTTCGCTACCCCAGTTTCCACCGTTTATCGCCGGATTTTGTCGAGGTCCTAATTAAAGAGCATGGTGGTTGTAAATGTGGAAAAAAAGCTTATCGACGAAAGCGAACGAATGATTTTTCAAAATAAGGAAAGGAATGGAAAATGATGCCAAGCTACGTCATCTTACTCATTTTCAAATATATGCCAAAGAGAAGGGACAACTTTTGAGAATATAGAAGAGGGATACGCAGAGAGAATTCAACATAATTTACTTTCTATATTGTAAAAAGAAACTATAGTAATTTTGAATTGAATTGAATTGAATTGAATGATGTTTATTTAGCTTTAAAAGCCATTTAGTTTTGATTTGTTTACATTTTTTCACTTATACTCTATAGGAGTCTTAGACTACATACATATATTATAAAATATATACATATTTTTAAATTGTTATAAGAAACCTTTTTTAATCTTTTTTTTAAATATTCATGCTTTTTACATAATAGATAAGTTTTTGTTTGAAAAGGTTAAAATTACTTAGATTTTTGATTTCATTCGGTAGGTTATTAAAATCTTGAAAGCCCATACAAAATATTGTTCGCTGCCCTCTAACTGTTCTTGAACGAGCTATTCTTTGGTCATTGCTATTTCTTAGGTTGTAATTAACAATATCACTTACAAGCGTAACATTTTCACATAAATAGCCAGGTAACATATTATTTTTTATTTTGAACACAAATGTCATGCACAACATAAAAAGTCTTTGATTTACATTCATCCATTTAAGTCTGTTTAACATATTTTGTATTGGTGTGTATCTGTTACATTTCAGAATTAGTCTCATTATTTTATTTTGCTGTAATTGCAGTCTATTTTTAAGACTTTGTGGACACAAGTACAATAAAGTAGCACAATAATCAAAATGTGGTTTAATTAATACATTGGACAAATTAACAGCCATACTCATAGATATATTTTTTCTAATCTTTCGCAATACACCTATTTTTTTGGATATTTTTTTACAAATATAGTTTATGTGTTCCGTAAAGTTAAGTTGTTCATCTAGTATAATACCAAGATATTTTATTTGTTTAATTTGTTCAATTTGCTCATTATTTATAGTTACGTTAATTGAAACATTATTGTGAGACACACTTACAATACTACTTCTAAACACCATACATTTAGTTTTATTTACATTAAGTACCAGCCTATTCATCTTCATCCACATACTAATTCTCTCCAGATCTTGGTTTAGGGTTTCTGCACACTCAGTTAGGTCCTTTCCAGCAACATATACAAGTCCGTCATCAGCAAACAATACCAGTTTTGATGAATTTATTACTTTGTTCATGTCGTTTATGAACATGAGGAATAACCACACTCCAAGTATTGTACCTTGTGGTATCCCTATATTCACGTCAATTTGTGGTGATATAACCCCATTCACTGAGGTTCGCTGTGTTCTTCCATGTAAAAATGATTTAAACCATTTGAACTCAGTAGATTTTATTCCGAAATACTTTAATTTTTTTAATAAAATTGAATGATTCACAGTTTCAAAAGCTCTTTTTAAATCAAGAAACACAGCAATTACACAGTTTTTATTGTCAATTTCTCTTCTCCAATCATTTAAAACAAAATTTAAACATGTTTCACACGAGTGGTTTGCGCGAAAACCAGATTGATTGATATTAAGGAGATTTTCGTTTTCTAAATAATTTTGCAGCTGAATTACAACACACTTTTCAATAATTTTCTCATATAATGGCATCATATTTATTGGACGAAAGTCACTGAGCATTTTGGGATTAGGTATCTTTTTCGTTGGTATTACTAGGGATTCTTTCCAGGATTGTGGAAAAACACCTGCACTTAAGGAAATGTTAATGATTCTTGTTAATACGGGCCCAATTATAGATATTGAATCCTTAAACATGTTTACACTCATATAGTTAAAATCTCTTTTTTTATTTATCAAGTTCATTGCACTGGTAATGTTTTCTAGGCTAATTTGATCAAACTTAAAGTCTGTATTGCACTCTTCTAATAAATTTTCATAATCATAAAATATCACAGATCGAGTTATGTCATTAATAGACTGGACAAAAAAATCATTGAATTTAACACACATTATTGCACTATCATTTATCACAGAACCATTTTCAATTTGAACACTTGATATTCCATCATTATCATTCTTTAAAACATATTTTTTAAGGTTTTTCCACATGTCTTTCTGCGTACTTGCATTTTCGATTTTAGTCTTAATAAAGTTTGATTTCGCGATGCTTAAAGCTTTTTTATAGTGGTTTCGATATTGATGGTATTCCACCCAATCTCCTTCAATATTACTAAGGACTGCTTGTCTGTAAAGTCTTATTTTTATACTTTTCATATTATTTAACTCATATGTAAACCACTCTGCATTTTTAAAAGGCACTTCCTTCTCTTTAACCATGGATTTTACTACTGATTTAATATTATGTACAAATTCATCACACAAAACATTTAGACTAAACAATTGGTCACTTTCAAAATTATTAAATAGAGGAATATCCGACAATTTCAACATAAACAAATTTTGATCATATGCACAATATTTAATTTTCTTTTTATTCCATCTCTTATGTTGGTTTTTAATAATTAAGTCAATTGTTTCATGGTCACTTATTTTTAAGTCTTTATTTACGTTTGCTTCTACAATTTCTGTACAGTTTGTTATCACATAGTCAATTAAAGTGCTCGAATTACTGGTGATTCTCGTTGGTTCATTGATAATCATTTTCAAATTGTTATCATTTACAATGTTTGAAATTCTTCTTGTATATGTATCATTAATATCAAACCAGTCTATGTTCACATCACCCATTATTATAAAATTACCACATTGAAAAAGATATTCTATCCAGTTTTCCAACTCATTAAGAAATTTGAAAGACGATTTAACAATCTTATAGATCGGACGACACTGGCGGCGGGCGCGGCGCAGCAGTCGCTTTTATACACACAATGGGGAATCCAATAGCTTGGAACGGAGACTGCTAAGTTGAACCGGAGATAATAGGTTCGCCGCCAGACCAAAAGTCTTCACAATCCTACTAAAGTTTCTATATACCTACAATGCTTTGTGTGCATCCTCAAAATTGATTTCGTTTTACACGTGTCTAACGAGGATCGTTATATGGATTTCCATTGGTAAACAAAAGCACGTTTGGAAAAAGAAGGATCAAAAACTGAGCATCAGTTAATAACTTCGCAGGCGATCTATAATTTTAATTGTTAAAACACTCAGCAGGTCCGCAATTTTAATTAACTAATTGATTTAGTTACGCCATTCAAAGACATGTTTAAGGACGATTGTGTATCTGGACCATATGGAATTTCAGCTATTGTCAGTTTTGCTAAATGGAAAAAACGTGTTTCCAACGTCCTGGAGAACATCATATACTGTCCATTTTCATTAAAATGACCAATGAACAATGTGTCTAAATATCGCCTCAAAGCCAAACTTTCATGCAAACCAACATTTTTTAAAGGTGTTATTTATGATGCACAGTCTTTCTGTTTCAAATCTATTTTGTCTCCAAATCAGCTGACTTCCTAGCAAGTAGGTCAACTAAGACCAATCTGGTAGGGTAAACTGTCCCACAGTGAACTAATTTCCGCTTAACTTGATGTAGCATTTCAACTACTGGTCTATGTACAGGAAATCTTCAATGTACTTAAAGTTTGATATTTTGACATTGTATTTCACCAGAGATATGTTAGAATACATCATGCAAAATACTTCATTTTGAGCTTTCAAAAGTACGCCAAAATTGGTTCAGTGTGTACCACGGGGTGTACACAGTGAACCAAGGGGTATTAAACACAGTGAGCCATTACTATATATTCAAAAAATGTTTTCAAAAAATCTATAAAAAAGAAGAAAACGTATAGACTTTCTCTGAAAAATTAAAACCGAAATCATTTAATTTATTAGACATTTTTATTTCGTTTTACGAACATTTATTCATTTATTAAAAAAAAAAAAAATTAAAGGACTTTTTACTTTTACTTAAGAACTATGGAAAAAAAATAAAAAAGTAAAAAGGAATAACAAAAAAAAAAAAACAAACACAATCCTTCCCATATTGTTCTTGCAAACTAAAATAACAGAATAATCATAAAAAAAGCAAAAAAAGCACTTTTAAAGTAAAATATAGGCAGGTACATAAATATATCAATAGACTTACTATTTAACGGATATGGAATCATGAACCATGGAACCATGGTTCACTGTGGGACTTGATGCACAGGTTCACTTGTGGACATAGTGACTTTTTCTAAAAAAATATTAAAATAAAAAAAACTATTGCACATATTCAACTTTTATGCTGTTCTTTATATATGAAAACAACCAACAAAACATATGTAATGAAACCACATCACTTCATAAACCACTTTTAAAATTAAAAAACCACAATTTCTAGTTTACTCACCTGCGAAATTCACTTTTCAATGCGCACAACCGACACCGGCTAAAATACAACTTCAACTTCAGGATGTACTCAAAAAGGATTAAAATGCGCGTGTTTCTCTATCTTTTTTTCTTTTCCATCTTGGAATGGGTGAGAGAAAATTGGAATGGTTCACTGTATCTGCTGGCTCAATGTGGGACAGTTTACCCTAGATCTTGTTTCACATGCTTTGTGTACGATAGATAAAGGAAATGAAGCTAATGTTATTGATACTGACTTTAGCAAAGCATTCGACAAAATGTCACCTACTTTTCAAACTAAAATCCCTAGGCCTTCCCCATTATTTATCTCTCGAATCAGTACTTATTTGACTCAAAGAAAATATGTGGCGTCCATCGGGTCATCTTTCTCCGCTCCTTTCATAGCAACTTCCGGTGTCCCTCAAGGTAGCCACCTTGACCAGGTATTTTTTATTTAAGCGTATTATACTTCTTGGTTGACCTAGTTGGTTTTTTTTTTTGCGAATTGGAAATTTTGAAAAGAGAGAAAAAGAAAGTTTAGAAAGTGGAAGTTGGAGATATTTGGATAATAGTTTTGTTAATTAGTTTCTTTTAATAGTTTGAGAAAAGTTTAGAGTCAGTGGAAGGAGGAATTTGAACGAGATATAGGAATCGTCAGACGGACGAAAATTGAGAACATAGAAGGAGGAAGGAAAAACAGGAAAAAGATAGTAAAGTAGTAGTATGTTGTCAAATTAATATTCGGTTGATCTTTGCTGTCGAAATTCTCAATTATTGTGAGACACGCGACCCCTTTTAATTTTTTTATTAATTGTTCTTTTCGGGAAAGAACAATTAACGTTTCAATCTTCGGTTACTTGCGTTTGTTTACATTTTTAAACGGTTCGCCTAACCGTCCACCATTGTCATTTGATTGTTGAAAAGATTTGGGTTTTTAATCCACTTCTTGTACGGTTTTCCCAACAGAAATACAAATAAATAGCTTTAAATCCCTTTGGGAATTTAAATTGCGTATTTTACTTGTTATTTTAACATTTCAGCAGCGAGTTCGTGGTTTGGAGATTTCACCATAAAATTTCCTGGCGCCCATCTTTCTCCAGTACACCCGGTACTTGGAAAAAATACTTTTAATTCTTCATTTACTAATTAATTAATCGGTTCTCTTATTCGCGATCGATCGTTTTATTCGCGCTACGTTATCGTATAATTTATTTGTGAACCCAGCCTAGCTGAGCTTAGTCGTGGTGTCAGCAGCCTACCTGCTGAGTGTTACACTTTTTAGTTTATCAGCGCGTTTGACATTTCGTCTGTTTACCTCGCGGCACACCGGTTTTGCATTTCTTTTAATCGTTTTAATTTCGTTTAATTATATTTTATTAATTGGAGTCGGAAAATCCAATCGCGTTACAAATAGTACAAATCATAGTTTCGTTCATCATAAAGTTAATTTAATCGCGAAAAAAAGTGTAACAAATTGTTACACTTATATATTGTTACGTTAATATAATAATATGTTCTCTGTTTGGTGTAGTAAGACAAAGTCTAACCTTCAAGTAAGTAAATGCCACCCTAGAACTTTTTCACGCAAACGTTTACCCCCACAGACTAAACGTAGATTTCTTCTTTTCGGCTAACGCAAGCTTCCGTGGGAAGATAGATACCACTTGCCCCACATGCTGATCGTTTAAGACTTATTAACTTCCAGGATCTATAAAAGAGACATGAGATCGCAGACATAGTATTTTTTCAATAGATTTTTAAGCGGAAACACTGACAGTCATAATTTATAATCCCATTCCAAAATATGTCTAACTTTGGACAGCTCTTAGAACAGTGTCCAACTCCAAATCGTATTTATAAACACTTGCATCTCGTTCAGGAGTGTCTAACTTTAGACACCAAAATTGGTTATCTAAACTGTGGCTACAGTGAAATTTGATACAACAAAAAACAATATTGTTGAACATGTTATAAAACAATGTTGAGAGTGTTAAGATCGAAAAAATTAAGTGCAAAAATACTACTTTCAACAATTTCATTTATAAATTGCACAAATTTCATAATTTTATGAGACTTGGAAAAGCTGTAACACAAAGTCAAATCAGCTGATTTTTTGGTCTAGTTCAAGTCCTACGCCACACTCTTTCAGAACCTTTTAGTTGTTGTATACTCGCATATATCAAAAAACAAACGATGCGCGATGGTACTGCACGGATACATCATGAACGCCACCATTTAGTTTTTCGTTCAAAGTTGACAGTTTGAGGGGTTATTTAGACAACTGTTGGAATGTATTTATTAATACGAAACTGGCTAAGGCTTGTCCAACTCTTTAGACACCGTCTAGCTGGACAGTTGTCCAAGGATGTTCTAATCAAATTTTATAAATACGACTGTGATTGTCTGATTGTCCGTACCTATTGAGCTCCATCTCTTTTAACATTATTTCTCAGAATCTTGGGTCTGCTCCCCTTTTCCGCAATTCCTTTGCCACGTAAATATGTTACGTAAACTAATAACTCCTCGAATCTGTTTGACTTCCAATCTTCGGAATTAACCCTTTCTAAATCCCTTAATTCCCATTCACAATAAATAAAGCCCTCCTTAATTCATTTAAGATACTTTAGAATGGAGTTGTTTGTACATACAGTCGATGGCAAAATTATTTGCACAATGTGTTTTTCATACTGTATCTCCTCAACAAAGTGGTATTACTTTAAAGTAAAGTAGTTTTTAGATAATTGGGTTATTGATTTATCAACTCCAACATCTTCTTCAAATGGTGAACCCCAAGAAAAGAATCAGGTTTCATAAGTAGCGGTAAAAATCACAAAAAAGAAAACGGCAAAATTATTGTTACATTAAAAAAAGCTGGCAAAATTATTTACACAACTGTACTTAACGGTTTCGGAAATGAATCGGTAGATAAGCGTGCTGACTGATCAATCCCAAATTATGCAGGTTATTATTATGATTAGTTAAGTGTCACCTTTCATTCAAATAACTTTATTGGAATGGCTAGATCCAAAGAAATTTCAATAGAGACGGGGGCAATGATTGTTGCAGAGTACAAAATCGGAGTTTCGGTTGGAAAACTTTCTGCTAAATACCATTGCTGTCGAAGAACAGTTTATTATCAAATTGAGAAAGATAAAACGTGTGGAAGTATAAAAAATCCGAGTCGGGAGAGGCAGGAAAAGAGTTACTTCGAATAGGGAAGACACTCGAATTATTCGTTTTTTTAAATGTAACCCTTGCGAAAAGGTAAGAAATGTGTTAAAAGAGTTAAGGCTCGTGAGAACAATTTCAGCGTAGCGTAGGAGGTTAAAGGAAAACAAAATTAAAGCCTACGTCAGCCAGAAAAAACCCTACATTACACCAAGGAACAAGAGCGCAAGACTGCAGTTCGCAAGGGAGCATATTAGTAAGCCATCGGATTTTTGGAGGAGTGTACTTTGGACTGACGAGACTGCTTGTTCTTTGGATGGTACTTATGGGCGAAAGTTTTTTTATTCCGATCCAAGAACAAAAGCTAAAAAACCCATCACGCAGCCCACTAGACATTCCAATGGATGGAAAGTTATGATATGGTGGTATGGGACCACTTGTAAGGTGCTCCGATCATATGACACAGTCACATTATTTAGAGATACTAAATGATGTTGCACTGGTGGCAGGTTCCACATTCATCGGGACCACACCGCCTGGAACATCAAAAAGTATCTATCGGAAGTAGGTCAAGAAACTTTGAAATGGCCTCCCCAAAGTCCCGACTTAAATGTAATCGAAAATGTTTGGCAATTTGTGAAATCCACATAACATAGGAAGATCTGCAGATGAAAAGTGGAAAGATTTTATAACAGCTTGGAGTACCATTCCTGCAGAGCATATTCAACACTTAATAGATTCCGTTCCAAGACGCCTTGCAGAGGTTATTGCTGCAGAAGGAGGAAAAACAAGCTATTAGGTAAAAGTGTGGCAATGAAACTATTGCGATTTTACTAGAAATTTTCTTTTATTTTGCTTTCAGAAGCGTTACTGGAAGAAAAATGCCTTGTGCAAATAATTTTGCCACCTTTTTTTCATGTCACAATAATTTTGCCATTTTCTTTTTTGTGATTTTAACCGCTACTTATGAGACTTCATTCTTTATTTTTTTTTTACCACATCAAGAAGATATTGGAGTTAATAAATTAATAACCCAATTATCTAAAAACTACTTTATTTTAAAGTAATACCACTTTGTTGAGGAGATACAGTATGAAAAACACATTGTGCAAATAATTTTGCCATCGACTGTACTTTAGATTTAAGTTTTCGCACGAACTAATAAACTAAACAAACGATGCGCGATGGTACTGCACGGATACATCATGAACGCCACCATTTAGTTTTTCGTTCAAAGTTGACAGTTTGAGGGGTTATTTAGACAACTGTTGGAATGTATTTATTAATACGAAACTGGCTAAGGCTTGTCCAACTCTTTAGACACCGTCTAGCTGGACAGTTGTCTAAGGATGTTCTAATCAAATTTTATAAATACGACTGTGATTGTCTGATTGTCCGTACCTATTGAGCTCCATCTCTTTTGACATTATTTCTCAGAATCTTGGGTCTGCTCCCCTTTTCCGCATTTCCTTTGCCACGTAAATATGTTACGTAAACTAATAACTTCTCGAATCTGTTTGACTTCCAATCTTCGGAATTAACCCTTTCTAAATCCCTTAATTCCCATTCACAATAAATAAAGCCCTCCTTAATTCATTTAAGATACTTTAGAATGGAGTTGTTTGTACATACTTTAGATTTAAGTTTTCGCACGAACTAAGTGTTAATAAATAAAAATACATTTTTATTATTAATTTTTTAAGCATTTGTCCTCAGACTTTTACAGTTAAATGCTTTTAATCGCCTTTATGAGCAGTACAACAAAGAACTCTTCAAGCAAGTCCTTAGACCGTTTTACAGCTACTTGGAGGCTTTTTCAACTAAACATGAACGTAAAGATACCCTTAAGTTAATCTCTCACATAAAAATGAATATTCATTCTCAGAGAAATTGAATATAAGCTTAACGATAAAATGGTTGTTCTAATTCAACAACAGCGTATTAATATCACAAGTTTATTAGCAACAATTAAATACCCATTCCGTTTAAACCATATACCCTTCCTCACAGCCATAAACTTGCCAAAATATATATCCGTCTTCAAAGGTAACGTGTAGATTACAAATGGCTTTTGCGTTAAAATACTTGCTTTACTATCGTAAGTACACACACCGCACAGCCTGCCATTCTACCTTAAACAAACCTTCATTGCATCCTATTTTTAGTGGTTTCAGTAAAGCGGTAAAATGAAATTGCTTTTCCGATCGTAAATGTGTCCAAAACAGCGCACCAAGTAGCAGAAAATGGGAAGGAATCACCAGTGGCTTCAAGGCCAAAAGACGACCAAGTGTTGAAATTTTTCTGAAGGAAATGAAAAGACGAAATTTTATGTTCCAAAAATTGCACTGCGAAATGAGCTTTGCCTTGTGACAACAAAGTCAAGAATTGGAAGCTATAAACTTTAATCGGAAAATTTGTTAACTGTGATGGTACCCACTAACTTTATAACCCTCACCAGAAGTTTTTGTTTCAATTTACCACTATGAGAATATTGAATTTGACGCAAACAGGTTTTATTGAAGCTATTAGAAAACCTTAACTGGCTAATGTTAATTGAGTGTAATTTATATGCATACTTTGAAATTAAATATAATCGCGGTGTTAGATGTGTTTAAACAGACCTAAAGCTACAATAGCGAAATGAAGGAAAACTTTTACCATTACAGTTGACCTGGTAAAAAAAAGAATGCTTACTTGAGGTCAGTAACCGATGCCTAGAACATTCTGAAGTGTGCATCTAACGACTTAACAAGCCTGTTCCGTGGCAGTATAGCATAAACGCTACAGCGAGCGTTGAGTTTTCCCAAAACATAGCACTTAGATAGTGAGTACAGGGACAGAGCATGTCCAACTCTTTCCACACAAAAAAAAGCACTACATAAAATTTGAAACAAGGCAGCAGAATCCTCTTGTCCGTGAAAAGGGTAAACCATCCACTGTAAGCTCTTAACATTTTTGGTATCAGAAATAAAACAATTACACCTGCATGAATATGCAACAGAGTGCAACCGACCACATAGCCCACATACACACACATTTTGCAACAACTAGCACTTCATTAATCTTTGCTTCTCTTTGTCCATATCTAAACCTAACTTACTGGAGTATCGTGTTTGTTTATGGTTCTTGTTTTATCAGACCATCAGCTATCCATTTAATTAGATAAACTTTTGTTTTGCACCTTGCAGCAAACTGCTTGCTCGTTCAAGCCAAAGCGACCGACCGACGGACGGGTGCCCGGGCCTAACCCATTCAAATGGAAATGCTTTCTCCTTAATGAATTCGTTAGTAGGTGGTTTATATTATTCTCTGAATATAAATGAGCGGATCCTCCTATAATTCAACTCAGTATACCTTATACCAGCCCCCAGTTGTAACAACAAACTACACTGTCAGGGCGGAATGCGAATCGGATAGTTATCGTATATGTGCCTGGTTTAAGGTGAGCTTAAGACAATAAAAAAAGAAAGCAACTGGGCTGGGACAGGACGAGATTTATTTTGTAACTCAGTCTGTTTTCGAAAGAGGTTTCTTAATTTCCCACTAGCTCATCAATATTATTTCAAGTCGGGTGTATCCCTTTTTTTTGATTCACAAGTATCCCTGCGATATGCATCTTTTCGGGCTTAGATAAATGCACAGGCACATAGAAATAATTATCTCTTGGATTTGGTTCTGCCTATCTAGGTTTGATTTAGTTTGGTTCATTTATAAATTTGAATCAAAGAACAAAGACGGACATCGGATAAGACTGTATAAAGTGAAAGTAAATGATTTGGCAAAACGACACACAAAGATAGTCAGTCCATGGCCCCTCGCTGAGAGAAGTGAATTTGCACGAGTGTACACAAACTTATATCCAAAAGATGTTGAAGTACGCATTTTGAATGTGAAATAGCGTTTGCTTGTGAAATTGATTTTAAATTGTTAAATGGATTGGAACTGACTCAAAAGGATAAGCTTCAATGGTTCGGATTGTTACTGTCAGTCAATCGTTTAATTTTATCGACTGGATTTTGACAATAAGCTAGGACTGCAGAATTGCTATGAAATGTGAGTGTCCTTTGAGTATTATTTGACTTAATTGTTTACTTGAATTTGTAAAATGGCATGAGGGTAGAATTTCCTTGCAGAAAGGATTGCCTGCGGAAGTGTGCGACACCTGAAAAGAAAATAACTGAGCAAGCAATTGATGAATAAAATATAAGCTAAGTACGAAATGAAAGTGTTGGGAAAACAGGGAGTTTCTATTCAAAGGGGAACAATACTAAGCAATTAAGGACGACATTTTTTTAATGTTTGTGCAGTTTAATATTTCAATTGTTGCGAATTAAATTGGTATTTTCTTAAAGCTACTCTGTTCCTCAGTTATGCATGCAAACTTAGCAACGAAATTAAAACTAAAACATTAAAAATGTATTTTTTTTCGTCTTTTTCAACGAACCATATTTTGTTTCGTATTTTTCTAGTGCATTTTTGTCGTAGGTGGAAAAAACTCAATAGCCTAAGGCAATTATAAATAATAAATAAATAGGGTGAGCGCATTTCTCACAACCATGCCTTCTGAGGGAATGGAGGGGACCTACAATTTTCTGCCGGCTCCGAACGGCTAATTGAGAAAGCGCTTTTCGTGCTTTTAGCAATGAATTTATCGACGGAGGACTTGCCAATCCCTCGCGAAAGGCGATACCCGTGGAAAAACATTTTTGCCTCTGTTGGGATTCGAACCTCGAGCCTCTGGGTTAGCAGGTGGACAAGTTAACCATCGCGCCACGGGTACCACAAGGCAATTATGCGTTTCAAAGAATCCTTGACAACTTAATAAAGCAAAAGTAATCACAGTCCTCTTTTTAAAAGCTGTGGAAATGTTCATTTTGAAAGCGAGTATACATAAATGGATATACATAAATGTTAAAGTTGCAGTAATGTCGTTCTTCTTCTATATTCTATCTTACAAATAAGGCATTTATATCGAAACCTATATTAAGTAGTCTTTCACGTATGAGCGTAAGAAACTTATAGCTGGTGTAGTGTGTCTTTTTACCGTAAGTTTTTATCAATCACGGATCACGGTGACTTTATTAGAATTATTTTGGAACTATCGGGTGTTTTTTTAGAGGTTGGTTTTTCGAATAGGACATTTTGTAGTCGAATCGGCCAATTGTAATGTCATTTATGCTCAGTTTGGTTTGTCATTTCATCAGCGAGTTGACAAAAGAACGACGCTTGCAAATCATGCAAATTTATTTCGAAAATAATGATTCAGTTCGCGAGGTTTACCGTAAGTTCCGTCCATTTTATGGTCGACATAATCGTCCATGGGAGCAATCAATTCGATTAACCATGGATCGATTTCGCACTACGTTTACTTTATGTGAACGCAGTGCGCACCGAAGAAACAATTGCCACTGTAGAGCAAAGTGTTGAAAAGGACCCGAAATGAATCGACAGTGGCGATTCATAGCAATTGGACCTTTGTCCATCAACTTTATGGAAGATTTTGCGCAAAGATCTTGGCTAACGACCTTTCAAGCTCCAGCTTTGTACAAGAATTAAAACCACGAGACCATACAATGCGTCTTGATATTGGATTGGATATTGGAGTAAGGGCCGAAAATAAGATTGATCTCGATTTTGATTTTCATCGAAAAATTTTGTTTAATAATGAGGCTCATTTTGGTTAATGGTTGCGTCAACAAGCAAAATTGCTTCACTTGCATATGGAGTGAAGAGAATCCACATGAGTACTTTGAGACGCCATTACATTCACAAAAACTGACAGTTTAGTGTGCTCTGCGGGCTGGTGGAGTCATTGGGCCATACTTCTTCCGAAATGATACTGGCGAGCTAGTTACCGTTAATGAAGACTGGTATAGAGCCATAATAACCGACTTTTTTTTCCCGAATCGGATGACATGAATGTGGGTGAGATGTGTGGTTCCAACAAAACGGCGCTACTTGCCACACAGCGCACGTCACAATCGCTTTATTGAAGGAAACATTCGAAGAGCGCATAATTTCGCGGAATGGGCCACCAAAATCGTGTGACCATTGGATTATTTTATTTGGGGATATGTGAAGTCACTAGTCTACGTCAACAAACCAGGAACTTTAGGGGGCTTGGAAGGCGACATTCGTGTCGTAATTGCTGACATACGGCCTCAAATGCTCGAAAAAGTGGTTGGACTTCTAGACTTAGCCTGAGATCATATTTAATGGCATAAATTATCCTTCCAATAGAGCCAAAATGATGGACATAAAAACGATTTTTATTTCAATTCGAAGTTCTATACCTTTATAATATAGGAATGACAAAGTTTTGGTAAATAAAAAGAAAACAGGCTTAAAAACTCCTTATAAAATAACCTTTAGGCATTGAATTATCTACCGTAAGACTTGCGGGTACTCTATGAGGTCTCCCTGGGGGCTCACTTATGTAAAATTTGCATTCCTGCGTATTCGTTGCATTCATTGGTACTATTGGTAGTCTTTTATTCTCTTGCGGTCATTGCGTTCAATTTGTGAATATTGTATTCTCCACACAGGAGAACAAGTTCGTGCAACTCCGTTGTGCAAATATATTATCTTCGAATGCATAAAACGAATGCAACAAATGAAGAGCTACAGAAATTAACTATCCGCAGCAGCTGTACGTCAAAATTCAAGAAAAATAGAAGTTCATGATTCTTAAAATTTTAGGATAAAAAAGGCACACTATACACAAAAACAGTTTTATCTTATTCAGTTGAGTGCTAAAAGAACTACAAGCATCCAACCATTAAAATGCCACTTAGAATACGTTAGAGCCCTCAAACTCATTAGTAAACACTTAAAATCCTCTCTAATTTCTCAAGGATCACTAAAAAATTTAAAAAAAAAGCGTAAATCTGGTATTGGCTTTTATCCCTTGCAAAACTTAAAAAGTCTTATGGGTATAATTAAGGCTTCAATTAGGTTCAGACAATAGTTATGTTTCTCAATTTAAAGTAATCCTTATAACAAATTTTCTCGTCTTGAATTTAATGGTGTACTTTGTGGTGTCTGTGTGTGTCGTTCGTTCTACCTTATGTGGTCTTACATTTCGGTAAATAGAGATTAAGATTAACAATCTGCTTAATGGAGCTACAGCTGCCTTATACGCATTTGGTAGATTTATACAACGTCTCATACTCACAATACAATCTACACACTACAGAAACCAGAAACAGTTTCGGATCATCATAAAAGATTGGATATAAGTTTTGGTTAATTGTCGAAAGCCAAAAAGGAGGATGAATGCGATAAGTTTTGTAATAGCTTTCAATATGAATTAAATATTTGATAAAGGCAAAGATTCAAGCCATCTCACAACTTTTACTTCTTTCTATGCCTGATATAAATTCTATTCGTATTTTCGAGTGTGAAAATCATAAGTCGTAAATAGACATTTATACGAAGACATTTATTTACTAAAAGGTTTTAATGACATTTGTTTGGAAGTCAAACTTGTTTATTTGATTGGAAATTTTATGAGAAAGAAATGCAAGAGCGAAAGAGAAGGACACAGTCTTTTTTATATGAACTAATAAAAGACCAAGGCACAGCAGGTGAAAAAGGATTTCACGTACGTCATTTACTTTAATATAATCTTACAGGGTGTTCCATAAAGACGTACAATTTTTAAATGGCTATAAAGTTGTTGCAGTACGTATTACTCAATCTAAATCAGTTTCGAGGTGAAACTGTGAATTGGTTTCGGGTCAGAATGTTCGAGTCTAATGGTTCTATTTTCAATCAGACGCTTTCGGGACGCCAAAACTTAATAACAACAGAAGAATCAATTGACGAAGTCCGTATTTGTTTGAGAATACAGAGCCATTTTGAAAGGGTTTTTATTTCTATACAACTGCAAAAATTAAGCATGTAATCGTGAGACATGGTTTCAACAAAATTGAGTGACATGCCATACATCTGATGCCGCGATAGAGCGGTTATATGCGAAAGGTTTCGAAGAGAACTCGTATTGCGCTGATGTGATATTGCTTACCATGCCACAAAAGTCTAACCACGGCTGCCAATTTAAAAACCAAAATCGAAGTAGAAATGGCGACTATTTTAAGAGCAATATGCCAGCGAGTTTTCGATGATCTAATGTCCTAACATCGAAGGCCAAACCAGGTGGGTGGTAATCGTATCAGGGTACTTTCCGGGAGAAGAAGCGAACATCCCTCCCTCTGAGGTAAAGAATCTGATAGATTACTGCCGGAAGAAGAAGCTACCAATACTGGTAGGTTGCGACGCAAACGCACACAACAGCATCTGGGGCAGCACAGATACAAACCAAAGGGGTGAGTACCTTTTAGAATTCTTTTTAGAAAAATGCCTAGAAATTTACAATATAGGGAACACTCCTATCTTTGTTCAGCGACAACCGGGACGGGACATCCCGAGATCACCCAAGTCAACCGACTTATAATTAAGATTTTCCTTCCTTTTCAGCTATAAAATATTAAGTTATTATTTCAATTCTAGACAATGTATTTGGTTAGGCCCCCTATGTGCCAACATTCTTACATTATCATTTTTAAATTCTAAAATTATCTAGTATAAGTATCAATTGTATATATACGTATAACGTTCAATAAAATAATTATTATTATTATCCTATCTTTGTTACTAGAACTATGGAAGAAGTACCAGACAGTAGACATTACTTTCGGTTCTACAGTCTTGAAAAATTGGATCATTTTAGCCCTCTCTAACAGATCACAGGATAATTGAATTTGTTCTAGATGAAATCCTATGTGGAAATACTCCTAGGAGAAATCCAAAAAGAACCAACTAGGATCTTTACAGAGATAATCTCACATACAATATAGAAAATATAGCTACTAACAGGGGACCTAAAAGTCGTCTTGAGCTTGAAAATGTGGTAAGCGATCTCAATACAGCTATGATTGATGCATATGAATCAAGCTGCCCCTTAAGCTCCGCTTAAGAAACAAGAAAACAGAAGAAAACAGATGCCCCCTGGTGGAACAAAAACCTAGAAGCGCAAAGGAAGAGAGTAAGAAAACTCTTCAACAAAAAGTAACAGCAACTGGCATGCTTACCATGCGGAACTTACAGCCTATAGTAAGGAAGTGAGGAAAGCTAAAAGATGAAGCTTTGTAGCCTTCTGTGAAAGCATAACCACAACCCCAGCAGTAGGCAGACTTCATAAGGCTCTTTCATGGGAAAAGTCACAAACCACCATGGCCTTGAAACACGCTGACGGCAGCTTCACAGAAAATGAAGAGGAAAGATCTCTTCTCCTGCTTAACACTCTTTTCTCTGGAAGCATACTAACAACAGGACATGAAAGACCTACACCTGTGCACAGTACTGATAAGCAAGACTGGAAGACAGCAACGATAGTTTGCTCGAAGAAAAGGCTAGAATGGGCATTAAGTACCTTTGAACCCTTCAAAACTCCCGGGGTAGATGGGATCTTTCCAGCATTATTGCAAATGGGAAAAGAAGTGATCCTACTACACTTGCTTAAAATTATCAGAAGCAGTCTGGCTCTAGGGTACATACCTAGTCCATGGACGCGATTGCTGTGGCACCCTTGGCGTGATGGTTAGCATGTCTGCCTGTGAACCCAGAGGTTCGTGTTTCGAGTCCCAACAGAGGCGAAAAAGGTTTTTCTACGAGTATCGTAGTTATAGTTAGTAGTTGATAGCTGGGACTATGGTGAATACTATTATCCAGATGCAAAACAACCTATTTAGCAAGAGATTTGAGCTTGAGATTCCGTAACCATTGAAACGCTCCACAAGAACTATTCCTTATTAAAAAATTCCTGAATGATCTCAAAACTCAAGCCAATTCAATGAGGTTGAGATATAAATTGAAGCTCTCTGTCATTCCCAGACTCCTTAACATATTCCATATATTGTTAAACTCCCGCCTTAGAAATTATTTTCTCTTGCAAATTTCAATGTCTATCTATTCACATGCACATGAATCCATCCACGAAAGAGTCACCTTTTCAGTAAACAGCAGCAATTAAAGTCGCTTATGTAATACTCCGCACTGAGAACAAGTCTCCTGAAAACTTGCTAATATAAATCAATTAACATCGCATTTACATATAGTTATCAATGTTTGCCGTTTTGAATTCCAATCCTTAATATCCCCCCCAATTCACAATAAACCCTTTAGCACCCTTCTATCTCACATTGCTTATGCACAGGGTTTTGTCTAAACGTGCTCCGCTAAAATTTTGACATTTTCATAAATTTCATGACAGAATCTACTATCGTGTCGTGTCGTCGTTCGTGCAGTGCATATAAGGAAGGATACACAACACCCAATATTGATGCATTTGAAAAATGCCTTGGTTTTATTGTCAACGCCATCATTAAAACCTGGTAGCGGATGAAAGCTTCGTGACACAGGAAAATCATGAAAAAGAGGAGAAGCGAAGAGAAGAAGGAGCCGAGGACGAGGACGAGGACGATAGACACAGTAGGTATTTTGCATCATTTACATTTAAACGGCAAACTACAATTTCGAAAATCACAACACAAAACACAGATGGAGCGTTTGGGTCGTAATGTATTAAAAGGCTTTTATCAAAATTAATTATCGTTGATGGTGATGATGGCGTCGACTATGATATAATGATAAATTGTTTTGATTAGAAAATGATAAAGTGCGCACATTGGATGGGAATAAAACTGGATTTATTGGATCACAGACGAGATACTATTTGCTAAATACGATTGGCTTTTCTATCGAAGTAGTCGAAGTTAATCAATCAAACATGATACACAATTGTTGTTAAGTCAAGTGTACAAAAGACAATTAAGAATTGATTCAAAGAGTGAAATAAACATATGATGATGGGAGAGTTGGAATTTCAGAAACTTCCTAGAATGATTAATCGAATTTCATCAATACTATAGAAGTATAGATTAGAAGACTTTTTCATCACTTTTACCAACGAAATATTATAATATTGCTGTAAAAAGTTGACGTCCTCTTACTGATGGGTAGACAGACGTGCGTTTACTTTCGGATTGAATATTGGACAGTCATATTTACATCTTCTATCCGTTAATGAAAATTGAATAAATGCTAAAGCTTGTCTTTACTAAATTTGTTGTTTAAACGAGTTAGCCCCACCGTTTGTTTATTCATTTATTTGTTTGGGTCAAATCTAAAAGGTGTTTTTTTAGACGTACACCGAAAGAAAAAACCTTGGTTGATTCAAACATGTTTCATTGTTAATCAACAATTCATCTAAAGTTGTGAAATTAACCAAGTTTCGTGATGAATATAAATAAGAACGCATTTTCAAATCAAGTATGCTGCCGTGATCAATTTTTTTCAGGTTAGTATCATAAAAAATGTTTAAATTAAGTATGTTCGTAGTTGATTTGAATATTTTCTAATTTTTAACCAACAATGTGATTGTTGATTTCATACTTGATCAACAACAAGCATATTTAACTAACAATTAAGGCTGAAATTACAAAAACTATCACGTTTGTGATTGAAATACCAAATACACTATTGAACTATCATCAAAATGTTTGATCAACAATGTTCATACTTCTTTAATCAATAAATAATAGTTAAAGTATCAGTAACATTTTGAATTCCAATATTTTTCATACTTAAGCCCACAGAAAACGTGAAGTCGCATAACGGAACTTCAATTCATTATGATAAGTTTCGTGACCATTTTATCTTAAGGGATAATTAATTATTCTTTATTGTTGATCAAGCTTGCTCGTGAGAGTTCAGCCACGTTTTTATTTGCTCAACAGTTTTAATGTAAAATTTCTATGATAAATGCTTGAATTGAAGTTTGACCTATCAAATGTATATAGGTCAAACTTCAATTCAGGCATTTATCATAGAAATTTTAAATTAAAACTGTTGAGCAAATAAAAACGTGGCTGAATTCTCACGAACATACTTTATCAACAATGTTCATATTATACCAACAATTCAGAATTGTTGACGAAACACAAACGTATGTTTCTAGTATCACAACCGTTGTTGGTTAACAATGAAATTGAAAATTACGTTGTTGATTTGAGCAATGAAAATTGTAGCATTTAAATAAATAAAATGAAAATGCCAGCTTGTTCAATTTAAGTATGTTCGTGCTTGACGCAAAAACAAACAAGCTTCATGTTTGATTTTACAAAGGTTTTTCTTTCGGTGTAGGTATCTTTTCAATCTAGTAACACTTTTTTCAGAATTGGTTCTTTTTTACTTGAATTATGTACAATTTGGTTTGATATTTAATAATGGAAGAATTGAAGCCGCATAACGACTGGGTTAGTTAGCCAAATCGGTACGGAACGCTTTTGACGCCGATTTTGCCGCAATTTGGAAATTTGGTACACACCCTTAGTTTTGATGAAAATGAAATTAAATACATTCGGTAAGTCATTGTAAATTGAAAATGGCCGCATCTACAAAATGGAGAACTACACATTTTCACCTTCTTCTTCAATATTGGTGTCAAATGAAAGTGATTCATAAGTAGAACAAAGTTCTTTTTGGAAATGAAATTTAAATCTAACATGGCCACCGAAAAATGGATGGTTCGTTATTCTTTTCGTAACCCCTAAATGTAAGGTTTTGTTTAAAATAGGTTATGAAAAAAGGAAAAGTCCAATACTGCTGCCAGCAAAATCAAAGACTAGAAACTTGAAAGTAAAGGTGAGTAGGGGAGAATGGGGCAAGAGGGACCTCGGGGCAAAAACAACCAAACCTAGCTAGAACTAATAAAAAACCTTCTCTCCCAACACTGGAAAACTGAAGTTTATTCCGGTTTAAATGATAAAAGTTTAAAAACGGTCTATCTTTTAAAAAAATTCCATTTTGCAAAACCAATCCAAAGCAACCAGTTGGTAATTTCAAACATTTTGATCATTTTAAGTTGTTTGTGATCGTTAGTGCTTACTTTAACTGCTGGAAATAAAGGTAAATAAAGGTAAGCAAAGAGGATTTGAAGGAAGTTATGGAAGGAGTTGGGTTATCTCAAGGCCAGCAAGGCTTTCAAGATCCCGAAATCCACAATCATTCGGAAAATAAAGTAGGACAGTAATGAAAACTTGGACGGTTCACAACAGTCTTCAGCTCTGAGCAAGGAAAATAATTAATTGGACATTTGTTAGACTTCGAAAAAAAGTTCTTCGGAATGCCGACTCGCGGTGTTCAAGCTCTTGCTTATGAGCTAGACGAAACGAATAAAATACCCCATATCTTTGACCACGAAACAAAGATTGCTGGCAGAGAATGGCTTTTCCATTTCCAAAAAAGGAACCCGAAAATCGTTTTGCGCAACCTAGAACCGACGTTAAAGCCAGAGCTCAAGCTTCTAATAAGCCCGTCGTTTCGACATACTTTGAGCTTTTGATTAAAATATGCGAAGATCTTTACTTGTTTTTGATACAATTATTAAAACAAATCAGTGGTTGGTTTTGCCCCATTCAAAGGTCCTTTATGCCCCGCTAGTGGGGCAAAACGTACTTTTAAGATAAGTGTGTATAGTTGGGTTTATCTCTTTATACAACTGTTCAACTATTCTGATTGCTTGCTATGATTAAGTTCAAAGGTTGAAGTATTATTTAAAAAAATATTTGATTCCCTTTTAGGACTAGAAAAAAATCTAGGAGTGTCTAAGGCTTAAGTGGTCCTTCTTGATCAACTCTCCCCTACTTTTTACTGAAAATAAAAAATAAAAACATGTAGAAATTGTACTAAAAGCTTTAAAATTATTTGGTAAGCCCTATGAAGCCCTATGAAGCAATTAAAGAGGTTTGTTTGTTGTTCTATCTTACTAGCAAATTTTCATGAGTTCACAATAAGGATCTTGAAATGTATCTCTGGCAGCACGCTTGTCGACCTGAAAACTGCACTATCAAAAGCACTTGAAAAATATCTAATCACCTTTTATAAGACATAACTTGTCCTTATAAGACAATAATTTGCACCTGAACGACATGCATAGTTGCAATCACCTCTGATTCACCAGCACCAAAAATGGCCGTGCGGCAATGTCTAAGGGAAGTTTAAACGTACTTCTAGCGTCCATGCCATTTGGACTTGATTGACGGCTCATGGAATCCGTCTAGCTGGTTGCCTTTCCTCTTCTCTAGTTGTTATGTGTGATTTTTTTACGACCATTCCGATAATAAGCAGTGTGTGATGTTCCGCTCCTTCGTATCTGCGAGTGAGAAGCAAAGCTTTCCAAAAAAGGAACCCGAAAATCGTTTTGCGCAACCTAGAACCGACGTTAAAGCCAGAGCTCAAGCTTCTAATAAGCCCGTCGTTTCGACATACTTTGAGCTTTTGATTAAAATATGCGAAGATCTTTACTTGTTTTTGATACAATTATTAAAACAAATCAGTGGTTGGTTTTGCCCCATTCAAAGGTCCTTTATGCCCCGCTAGTGGGGCAAAACGTACTTTTAAGATAAGTGTGTATAGTTGTGTTTATCTCTTTATACAACTGTTCAACTATTCTGATTGCTTGCTATGATTAAGTTCAAAGGTTGAAGTATTATTTAAAAAAATATTTGATTCCCTTTTAGGACTAGAAAAAAATCTAGGAGTGTCTAAAGCTTAAGTGGTCCTTCTTGATCAACTCTCCCCTACTTTTTACTGAAAATAAAAAATAAAAACATGTAGAAATTGTACTAAAAGCTTTAAAATTATTTGGTAAGCCCTATGAAGCCCTATGAAGCAATTAAAGAGGTTTGTTTGTTGTTCTATCTTACTAGCAAATTTTCATGAGTTCACAATAAGGATCTTGAAATGTATCTCTGGCAGCACGCTTGTCGACCTGAAAACTGCACTATCAAAAGCACTTGAAAAATATCTAATCACCTTTTATAAGACATAACTTGTCCTTATAAGACAATAATTTGCACCTGAACGAAATGCATAGTTGCAATCACCTCTGATTCACCAGCACCAAAAATGGCCGTGCGGCAATGTCTAAGGGAAGTTTAAACGTACTTCTAGCGTCCATGCCATTTGGACTTGATTGACGGCTCATGGAATCCGTCTAGCTGGTTGCCTTTCCTCTTCTCTAGTTGTTATGTGTGATTTTTTTACGACCATTCCGATAATAAGCAGTGTGTGATGTTCCGCTCCTTCGTATCTGCGAGTGAGAAGCAAAGCTACCATCACCTCTGATGTCCCAGCTGCAGCTTTTGACACAACTTTCGACTGGAGGAGGAGGCCTCCTGAGAAGACCGATTCGTATTTTCAGCGATCTTCCCATTTAGGCGTAGGAGACCTCTGGATTAAAGAACCATGGAATACGTCTGGTTCTTTATCTTTTTTCTTCCGTATGTGTGATATACTCTTCGAAGACAGCCCCGAAAAATTCAGTCGCATCTCTACCGAACAAAACGCGTTTCATTAGTATCTTGTCTTCGACACTTTCTTCCACGAGCTTGAACTCTATATGTCTGTGGTTCTATCCACACTTGGTCCACCTCGACTGCATTTGGCAGTTGAATGATTCAAAAGAAAAGAACATGAAGAAGGTCTCTTTACCGGTTTAATTTCTCCCATTTTACAATCTTTAAGTCTATAATGGCGATGTTACTTAAACTTGTCAGTCGAATATAAAAAGAAAGCTTGACCAAAAACATAAGCAATAGCCGCTTCCTCAAACGACTTTACCCCGACGAAATCAAAATCGTTGCTTGCCACTCAGCGGAGTTCCGCTAAGAGCTCCTCTGGATCAGAGGTAGACTCTATCCTTTTCAACAGCACGGCTTTCGTTTTCTCCTCCTTATGAGTGAAACTAACGTATCTCATGTGATGCTGAAGCTGATTCTCAACGTTTCACTGTAAATTCCTAAGCGTTTGAAAGTGAAATATTCTCCAATGGCTGACTAACACAGTTTGGTATTGTCCTTAAGCTCTGTCTTTAAGGTGTTTATGCGACTTCGATGAGGAGTAGCAACACCAAACAAAGGAGTCTGATAATTGATAATAGACTTGGCAACCTGAAAATAGCTAATTCCAGTCATTTAGTGTGTATGTGTATTGTGTATGTTAAGTTGTATACTATTTTGTTGTGATTAGCTCGAAAAACTCTACAAGGCGAATAGTTTTCAAATATGTCAACAGAGAAAGTACCTACCACTGTCTGAAGTCATCTGTTGACATGAAAGAAGCATTTGCAGCTCGAGGCTTCCTTTGATTCTACACAACCCTTCTGGCTAAGACAATGCTCCTAGAAAAAAAAACATTTCTGCTTGGCTTATCTCATTTTCCAATGACCATTCGGATAATCATAACAAAACTTACGTCAGTAAAAAGTATTCCTTTTTTTACTTCATTCATTATAAAAAAATTTCCCCAACCAAATGGCTGCTGCCACGACCTTAGATACTTTCTATTGATATAAGGTAACTTTCTCCCAAGCAGTTTATTCTAATTATTATCTCATCTCAACATCCAAGCTGGAAAACATTAAAAAAAAAAAATACCAGCCCTGGTATCTAAGTCTCTGGCCCAATTTCTAAAATACAACTTGGCCGTGCACAATGCACATAACTACACCTTCCCGCTGCAACTGTTTCGGCAGAACACGGTACGATAAGTCACATTGCCTTTAATCGCAAACACACTTAACCTTTCTCGACCCACCACCGGCCATACTAACACTTCAGCTACCATAGGTAGGCAGATAGACACACACAAGTATATGCGGATATACTATACATTGTAGTCCACTTGCTGAAGCTAAGTGCTGCATGGCATAGTTGCAATAAGATGTGTGGGTGGATGAACTCACAAGTGTTCAAGTGTTGTAAATTGACCCTCATGACCAAGTGAAGATGCACTTCTACTTACCCAAACACCAACAACAGACCACTTGGGATAATTGAATTACAATAAATTTTCGCTTGCCCTTTCTCTCTTTCTCTCAAAAAACACTTTGCTATCTTGCTTCTATTGTTAAGATTTTTTGTGTATAATGCAACATGAGCTGAGAAGGTAAGTGAAGAACAAAAAATATTTATGGAGGAAATTCCATTTAACAGTTTAGTGAAAAAGCTTTTAGTTTCATCCTGTTGTACATTAGTTTTTCATCATGGTTGCTAGATGTTTTTATGGATTAAGACTTGAAAAGCAGAGTTATGTCGATATGCTAAGTACTTTGTTGAAAAATGTTCTAACCAAACATATCAGATTTTAGGTTTTAGGAAATTCAAATGTAGAGATTTAAAATTTGAAAAGGAAGCTTAAAGTAGGGTACACACTGTCATTTCTTAAATGACATTCCAAAACTGTCATTCCTGAACGTTTCACTTCATGCTACACACCACACATCATTTTAATGAAGTCATTTTCCAATCATTTTATTCGTTCACTTACTCTAAACTTTCTTCGGTACTGACGTGCTGTTAAAAAAAAAAAAAAAAATCCATCATTCCAGTCATACCAACGAAAAATTTTGATCTTCATCATTTTCCTCGTCATTTTTTCGTCATTTATCATTTGCATCTACACACTATCATTTTTTTCCATCATTCCAGCAGAAATGATGGAAAAAAATGACAGTGTGTACCCTACTTAAAAGTCAATTTTAATTTAACAAGTTTGTTACTTTTGAATTACAAATTTTTCTTTTCACCTAACGTTTAAGAGTTCAATTCTAGGAAATCAGTAGATCCTATCATAATGTAGCTTTGACTTAACATGACATTTAAAGCCATCACACAATAGCGCGTTTGCTTCGCGTCGGCCTCATTTGACAGAACAATCAAAAGTTCAACTATACGAAATCTGTAGAGTCTCACACAATCACGCTTTGTCCTCAAACGCGTCGTTTGACAAACGTAAGCAAACGTAACAAAGCGACCAACCTTCAAAAAAAGTTCAGCTATGTTGAACTTTTGCTCGCTTTCTGACATATCTCTCCTTTTCAGTTTTACAATAGGGAAGAGTAATAAAATCGATGTAAGCAAAACATCGATTTACGAAACAAATTATCGATATGTTGGTATCGATGTTGAAATGTGTTTCAGCTGAAATTTATCGATGTAAATACTAAACAAATATTTAAGTTCTCGTTGTTACAGTTGTATAAAATTTAATTTTTGTTGGATTATTCAATGTAGGTGTTGTTGAAGCATTTAAACTTCTATGAATTTGCCATAATGTTTTGAAAAATCAACTTATACTTTATATAATATTTTTCATATCGAGAATTTCGATGAACTTTCGATATATGAGTGAGTATAAAGTTGATTACAGATTTTTGTGGCTAACAAATCAATCAAATTGTACTTCATATTTGTGCATGAAGTATGCTTAAGCTGAATTTTAGAATGTTTTAGCAGAACTTTATCGATGTAACTAGTAAATAGATAGTATTTCAATTCTCGTTGTTAAACCTGTATTAAACTTGACTTTTGCCAGATTGTTCACCGTAGGTGATGTTTAATCACTTAAACAACTATAATTCTGAAAAGTCGTTCTTAAAAATCGATATAAATATATATGTTATATTTATCATGCCATAGATTTCGATTAATTTTTGATGCATAACCGCACGGGTGAATATAAAGTCAGTCAATATGGGCGATATTGAAGCACTTAAATCATTTTCTTTTTGTTAAGATGCTCGACCAATAACTTATGAGATAATTTCATACAGTATATTGCGATAACATTTTTGATATTTGTATGAATATAAAGTCGATTATGTTGAAAAATCGACAAGGTTTCCATTTTAAATAGCAAATGTTATCACAAACTAGATTGCATGCGACAACACAGTATGGAAATGCAACTACGGACATTATACTTAGCTCAATTGATTACACCACACAATTCACTAAGCTCCTCATTCATCTCTTTATCAGAAGTAATTAACAAATTAGCAATCGATTTAGTTTTCCACGTACTTAATACAAAAGAATAAAATCGATTTTTGTTATCGATAGTAACTGATAACAACGATGGTCGTTCGATATTTCAATCGATATATTTTCTTAATTTTGCACAAGCTTAGACGAATGAATGACAGTAGAGCGCTTTGAGGATTTCTCATGTATCGTGAAGCCTACGTGAGGTCGACGCGCCGCGACGCTCTATTGTGTTTTGGCTTTTAATGTTGGTTCGTCTACAAGACAACGTAACGTTACTCCAACTCAAAACAAATAGCGCTCACACGTAACGGGAACGAAGACGAAGTTGGAGCGTGATTGTGATTGAGGTACCACGGTTTTTATGATAAAATTAAACAGAAAACTATGTTTGCTGAGCTGAAGTCAAGACACAAGTTCTGCTATTTTGATGAATGTTTCTGTCTTTAATTAAATGGAGACAGACATAAAATGTAAGCAGAACGTCACTGAAGTATGAAAGATTTAATTCTTTCTCCACTCACTTTCAAACTACATTCACTAGAATAATGGTTTCAAGTAGGTCGAGTTGAAACCCAGTGACTGACTGAGAAGGTTTAATATTGTATGGCAAACGGAGTAGTTTTTATGTAGGTTATTATTTTCGGATCTCAAAGCCAGTTTGAAACCAGAAAGTGAAGTGGTGTTAGTAATTTCACTGACACAATTATATATTCAGCTTAATACGTGTGTCACAGATAGGTCTCGTGTTATAAAAACAACAATGTAAACAAATGGAAGCTGCGGAGTAGGAGAATTAATAGTTTTCCCTCTTGCTCTTTATTCCTCTGAGGTGTATGGTGAATGTCATATACCCCGTTTCCACTTAGGATCGGGTAATCGAAATGTATTAGGATCGGATTTCGATGTTCTGTAACTAACGCATCGATATCATCGATCGAGAAACAGTTAGAACCGGAACAAAATCCTACTAAATTCATAGAATTTCGTTCCATTTTCCATTGTTTATCGACGGCTTTTATGAATTTACTAGGATTTCATTCTGGTTCTCACTGTTTCTCGGTCGATGTTATCGATGCGATAGTTACAAAACAGGGGCACAAAGTATGTGTTTTTACGTAATTGACAAACGCGCTCACGAGTGAGTGCGACTTTGCAAACGTGTAATTTCATTTCTATTTTTACCTATATCCAGTACAACCACCACTAGTTTTCCTATGGGTTTTATCAAAAACGACTTGAAAATATCTCGTTCATAGAAACATTTGGTTTAAGAGAAATGTATGGGAAAACTTAGTAGGTTTTTTGAATTTTTCGCGATTTCGTCCCGGTGGGTATAAAACAAAAAAGTTTTCCCATACATTTTTTTTGAATCAAACTTTTTGTTCTCAAACGAAATGTTTTCTCTTCATTAATGTAATTGTCTATTCAAACCGGGACAAACACCTAACAAGTTTTCCCATACATTTTTCGTAACCACGCGTTTTCATAAGAGATGTTTTCAACTAGTGGTGGTTGAACAGAATAGAAGCTTCAGTATGCTGAATTCGTTTACTGAAACAGCTGTCGTACATTTATATATAAACCGTGTTTTATTGTGAATTTGTATATTCACTGCGAATCTCAATAAAACGATTTTTTGGCAATATTCACTTACCAAGTTCATTTTCCCATAAACGACATTTACCAGCCATCCCTGTTGTTCACTTCGGCAAGTGAGTTATTTTTGTCCACTTACGCTATTCACTTTACAGTTGTTGTTTTTCCATACGAAACGAACTTTGCAGTTCTGTTGAAATTTACTTTTGGTGGTACACTTGGGTATTATATTTACAATGTAGGGTTCATTACTTTCTTTCCGATTCAAAATAGCTGTCCCTTAATCGAACAGGTAGATGGCTATAGCATCGGGTGTGTTCATGTGTGTTTTATATAAAATGATGAGTACTTCATCTGCAACCGTAATTCTATTCGGTCAAGTGCCAGTTTATCTAGTGTAAATCATCAAAATATATCTGGTAAAATAAAAAAAAATAAAAGTAAAAACCAAGTAAAAACCAAGTAATAAATATAAAAAAATCTGCTTTGACACAAATATTTTTATTTCATTTACGAAGCTGTCAACAAGTTATAGCAACTTCCAAAAAAGCATCAAAATAGAGGTAGTAGGGGTTTTTCTTTTTTAGTTCCGAACAGAAAAGTGAAACGTCAAAAACGTAAGAGTATTTCTTTTTCAATTCAGCAACACCTAAACGCTCAAAATGCTTTTCTTTTTTATTCAGAACACTACGCGAACACACTCTACGTGCTCGAAATAAAATGACGGGGCATCTAGAGCAAAAGTCTGAGCGCATCCAACTTCACATAGCTCAGCTCAGAACACGTTCACGCTGTTCGTTCTCAGTTCGGTTCACTGTTCGGAACTAAGGCCGTGTGTGAATTGCGTTAAAATGTGTGTTAAAATTTAACCCGCGTTAAAATTTGACACTAATGAGGTGAATAAAATGGGTTAAAATTTATTGAGCTGTGGAGCAGGTTAAAGTGTGTTAAAATTTGACGTTTCAAGGGATAGAGAAATTTGCTCTTGCTTTTGCATTCAATTCAAACAACGAAATATGAATCAAGAAAAAAAACGAAGGCAGTCTGGAAAACCATACATTAAATGTTAGTTTGAAAATTTATATAAATTTTTTTTGTTTTCTAGGGTTTCACGAAAAAAAAAATAAAACTAATTGAAATTAGGATAAGTCTGGATGAAAAAAACAATTACAACAATTACCAAATACTTTAAATTTGTCATTTTTCTAAACCAAATACGAATTTATTGTTTTGTTTCTTTTGAAATGTATGAAAGATACCAGCCATGAAAACTGATTTTCAGTGTTACTACACCGAATAAATCAATGAATCAAAATGGGAATTTTGTTTGAATATTTTTTATTATTGTTTTAAATTATAACATTAGAATCGAGAACAATAAATAAAAAAGATTTTTTTCAGTTTAAGAGACTTTTTACTAACCCTGTTTTCTTAAAAATATGTTTTGTAAGAGAAATTATTTTTCCGTGAAAAGAAAACCATTTCTTGTTCAGGGAAATTTCTTAAATTATCGAGGGAAATTTTTTTAACCTACGCAGAAATCTTGGTTAAAATAATTGTTTTAACGCAATTCACACAGCAAATGGCTAAATTTGATCCCACCTCAAACAAGACGTCAAATTTTAATCATGGTAGAAGTTTTAACGCAAATTTTAACGCAATTCACACACGGCCTAAAAAAGAAAAACCCCTAGTGTCTCACCTTTTAAACCCCGTGTAAGCGTGGCCTTGAAAAAGTATCAGTGAACGCATACATTGGGTGCGTTCGAAAAAAAATGGGTAGCATAACTAGGATACCTTTGTATCCGGGTAAGTTTTCGAACGACTAAGATTAGGTATCTGTCAAATCAGAAACAGCTGATAAATCGAAGTGAAAACAAACCAAACCAAATGTGTTTTAAAAATTGCAAACAACACGTACCACTTATTATTCGATTGCAAACTTCTTCACAATCGTTTACTTCGTAAACAACGTCGTTTAGATTAATTAGGAGCACCATATTTTAAATTTTATGTTTACAAAAAACAATTTTGCAACAAAGCACTATGACAGAAAGCAAAACAAAAATGAATCCAAGTCAGCTGTTCTCAAATTTCAAATTGGGTAGCTTGCTATACCATGATTTTTAAGGTACCTTTGGATCGCTTTCCCCTCAAAAGATGTTTTGCAGTCAGCTGCTTTTTAACATGGGATTACACTAACAACAAATGTCACGAAAGGTATCTAGTTCGTCTTAGGTAAGAATCCGAACGCAGCCATTTATTGATGGCTGAATGAGTTGCTGTCAAATGTCTCCGTTTCCGCCATTTAATACAGTACTGTTAACTCTGTCAGAGCAAATTGCAAAATTGGTTTTTTTTCTTATTTTTTGTTTCCAAAAAAGCAAAAGTAAACTCGTTAATTACTTTGCAGTCGGTCTTTTGAACAATAGTTTCCGCTTTAATTGGTCTTTTCTTGTGGGCGCAATGATTCCATCAGCGACAATTAAAAACTAAAATCGGTTCCAACGTGATTCTTCATTTGCAAATAATAAAATTTCCGTGTCTTGTTTCCTCAAAAAAGTGTGCGTTTCAAATTGTGCAAATCCAAATATTAAATTCTTTTCATTCGTAATCAAGTTAAATCAGTGCATCATAAAGTGAAACGATCAGCAAATCGTTGATTTAGAAAATCAAGTGAAAAGTCTATGCATTTTCTCCAATCTTTCTAATCGCTAAATTTTTCCTTTTCATTTATTTGTCTGTATTGTGCTACTAATGAGTGTAAAATAATAAGTCTAATTCGAGTTCTCAATTGGCCTAGTGACAGCGACAGGCCATTTGCATTTGTTCGCCTTATATTTTGTGTGCTTATATTTTTTTTGTTCTTTGAAAAATCTATTCCCTTACGAGAGAAGAGTGAATAAATCTGTTTGAGTGATTCCTGTTTGTGTTTCAAAGGCTTGAATTTAATTTGTAAAGCGGAATGCTTCAAAAATTGTTTCAGCAAAAATAATCTGTGTGTCGTGTTTCGTTTAATCAAAATTTGATGTCAATCACATGAGAATTCTCAAGTGAGAGTTTCTTTTTCAGCAGAAACAGATTCTTTTATGAACAGTCTAAAGGTAAGTTGCTTAAGATTATTTTATTTTTCTATGATTTTTAAAACTTTGCTCACTTTTCTGACGGCTTTCAAGTCTTATCTCTTATGTCGTCTTTACATTCCACTCACTCCGTTCCTTGAATCAGAAACTTCTTCAACAGGATTCCAAAGAAAAACTCTCTTCGTTAGGAAAAAGCCGATTCCTTTAATTTCCTTTGTATACGTTCATCGTTCCTTAAGAAAGCTTTGTAAAAAGCAACTTTAATGTTCTCCTTTAAAATGAAATTTCGTATTTCTTTCTTTTTTTAATGAAACCAAATCAGTCCTTTTTCCATTTTTATTAACCAATCTAAACAATAATAGGGATTCTACAGCATTAATTAATTTTAGCATTTTTTTAGAGTTAACTATGAATGAATGACTTTAAGAAAAAAACAAATAAACTGATGCATTAATCGCACAAAATGGCCACGAAATTGAGTTCTATTCATTTCAAAAATCATATACTAAATGACAAATACAAAAAACAATGAATTACTTGTTACTTTTTAAGATTTTGTTACAAATGAGGTCAGATATTTTCCATCAAATGGAAAATATACTCATTTGGTGTCCGATATAGTTACGTTCATCAATCTTTCCTCAGAAAAAGAAGGAGATACATAGTTACATGAAAAAATAATTATTATAAACAAATGGACAATCTTCACGGAAAAAAAACACTCAATTTCTATAAGGTTTATCAGTCCCTAACGTACATACAAAATATTATAAACAATCCTTAAGATGTTTCCAAACATGAACGATTAAGTTTTAGGTAAGCAGGACAACAACAGCAGAGTAAAATGATAAATTTATCTGCTCTCTTTGCAAATTCAATAAATTAACAATGAAATAGGTTTTCTTTTAGTTTTATGTTGTGAAATAGATGAGAAATTAAAAAACTTGGATGCGGTGGTTTTCCCGATCGCATACCAAAATATTTCCATTCGACATAATGGCGACTCCTTCAAGTCCTTTAAATTCACAATCTCCAGAGCCCCATGAGCCGAATGCTTTAAGGAAACTACCATCCGGGTTGAAAATTTGTATGCGATTATTGCCTGAATCAGCAACAAAGATATATCCTTGGTCATCGACGGCCACACCCCTGCACAATTAAATTGAATAAAGTTTCATATACTCGTAGGATAGATTACAATAATTTTCAAAAGGAGTCTTACCTTGGAAATTTGAACTGCCCATCGTCCGAGCCTTCTCCACCAAATGTAGATAGGACCTTGCCATTGACGTCGAATATCTATAATTGCAAATTGTAATGATAAACATATCATGGTATTGCTGGCCAAGTAATCAAACAGATTGGATCTTCTCATTCTTCTTACCTGAATTCGATGATTATTTGAGTCAGAAACAATAACTCGATTCGTATTGGAAACGGCTATGTAGTGTGGATGTTCTAGTTGGCCTTCTCCACGACCGCATGTACCAAATTTACCAACGAATGAACCATCGGATTGGAAAACCTGCAATGCAATAAAAAAAATATTATTGGCAATGATTGTAGTAGAGGAACTCAAAACCAATTTAACTGAATAAACTTGATAGCATATAATTAAAGTATCTCTTCGATAATGAAAATCAAATATACACTGGGATATGCTAATAAGCACTTGTTTGTTGGAGAAATTAGTTAGATTCAATAGTCCTGCAAATTTTTGTATGGTTATCCTTTTTACGATCATTTCAGTTTTCATTTCAGTTGAGGTTTTAATTAAACTGATGTCTAAACGCTTAAAAATGAACTGATAACTGATGAAATTCCTAATTCCTATCAGTTTTCTGTTCAGTTCTAGGTTTTCGAAATAAAACAAAAGCTCAACTGAACATCGAACTGACGTTTATTTACACACTGAACTGAGAACTGAACTGATAGCTGAACTGACAACTGATCGTCTAAAAGGGCCTTAAAAGGGTTGAGTTAAGGCCAGGGTTGTGACTTTACTGCGATTGCAGTAGATCTACTGTATTTTTTCCTAAAATGATTCTGCTGCGTTAAAAAAAATATCTGCTACACTTTTGGTTTTACGAACAAACACTAAGCCTAAGTATAATTGCAAACACTCATAAATGAATTTTGAGTCCATTTACTGAATACAACCATTTTCCAAACGCAACCGTATTATAGGTATGTATATTCAGCTGTTGGCTTCGGCTTATGGCTACAGCCTTTTGAATGGTTATTTATTTATGAATTATTATTATTTATGTTTTGAAAGAGATTTGTGTATTTATAAATGAAATCCTTTGAAAATATTAAAACTACTCCATAAAATGGAATCTACTGCGCTTTTTTTGAAAATCTGCTTCGGAAATTTTTTCAAACAGTAACAACTCACAACGCTGGTTAAGGCCCTTTTAAACGATCAGTTGTCAGTTCAGTTATCAGTTCAGTTGTCAGTTCAGAAAAAACAGTGTATTAAGACGTCAGTCCGGTGTTCAGATGAGCTTTCAATTTTATTATGAACATTGAGCACCTGAATGCTGAAAGTCAGTTTAACTAGTTTCTGAACTGATAACTTATGGGAATTCCATTAGTTTCGATTTCTGTTTTGGTTTTAGTTAAATGCTTCAGTTTTTGCATCTAGACATCAGATTAACTGAAGCTGAAACTGAAATGATCGTATAAAAAGACCTTTACAAGAATCCTCACAATTGCTGTGAGCGGTGACATATAAGGCTTTTGTGAAGCATATCGCCGTAACCATCAAGCGGATCACTACTCACTAGTGTGAAGAAGATTCGCCTCTAGATATGTTTTTCAACTCTATCTCTATGCATCTATTTTAAAGTCCTATTTGCTGATTTTGCAAATTTTCGTTTTTATTGAGTAGTAATTTAAGTCCCAGCTAAACAAAAGCAATGAAATCTCTTTTCGTCTATCGAAATCATAATCCGCCAAAAATACGATAATCAGGCGAATATAAAGCAAAAGAGTTGAAGGCGAAAACAATAATACTTCATCTTTATTTCGCCACCAAAGCCGATTCGACTTGAAATGGCGTACAAAAATTGTGCGATACTAAGCGTTTCCACTGTTTTGGGTACAGATACATGTGAGCTCTTAGCTCTATACAAAGGCACAGTTTTTTCTCGTGCATGAGAGAAAAAAACCGAGACAGAAGTAGAGCTACCACAACAAGCACGGGTAGGGTAGGACTTAAATTGCATTTTTTTTTATTTTTCTCTTTATTCGTTAATTTTCGTATTTTCCTTATTCTTTATTTGAATTCTGTTGAGTGAGCACTCGATATCATGGCGGAAGAATTCAAATAATTGAAGGAATTTACAAGGGAACTAATAGCTCATTATGAATGGTATTCAAATTTGTACGACCCTTGCCAACCCGACTATATGAACCGCTTTAAGAAAGCTGATGCTTTTCAATCCATTTTATAGACATTGAAATTGTATGACTTATTAAAAAAGTAATATACATGTTTGCAAACTCAATTTTCAAAATAGTTTCGTGAAATGGAAAGATAAAAAAAGTGAAGCGCTGAAGACGTCTATATGTGCCTAAGCTCTTGTGCTAGGGCAATTAATGTTTTCAAGAAGCTCTTGTAAGACCAGAGCATAAAATTAAATTACTAATTCTTCACAGATCCGTCCAATTGCTCGTATATGCCGACGATATTGACATAATTGGAAGAACGCAGCGTGATGTCAATGGCGCGTTTATGAGCATTCAGACGGAAGCGAAGAAGATGGGTTTAGTGGTCAATGAGGGCAAGACCAAGTATATGCTGTCATCAAGAAAAGAACACTCAACACCGACGTCTTGGACAGAACGTCAAGATAGGCAGCTATAACTTTGAGGTATAGTTAAGGACTTTGTCTACCTAAGCGCCGCTATTAATTCAGAAAACGACACCAGCGCTGAAATCGAACGAAGAATAACTCTTGCCAATCGCTGTTTCTTCGGACTAAGAAGGCAATTGAGTAGTAAAGTCCTCTCTCGAGCAACTAAAGTGTCCCTGTATAAGGCACTTATCATCCCGGTTCTTATATGTGGCGCAGAGGCATGGACCTTGTCAATGGTATATGAGAACGCTTTAGGATTCTTCGAGAGAAAAATTCTTCGGGAGGTTTTTGGTCCCGTCTGCATAGATTGAGAGTGGAGAAGAAGATTCAACGACGAACTGTACAGCGACACTGATCTGGTCAAACGAGTCAAGGTCCAGCGGGCGCTCCGGCCCGGAAAATCTTCGAATCCAATCCGAAGGAACGGCGCAGTAGAGGAAGACCGCGACTCAGGTGGCGCACGCAAGTAGGAGAGGACCTCAACCAACTTGGCGTGTATAACTGGAGATAGCTAGCTTTGCTAGGGACCGAGCTGGCTGGAGAAGCATGTTGGTTGAGGGTTGAGGCCCTAGTCCGACCCGGACTCTATAGCGCCACCTTAAGTAAGTAAGTAGTTCTTCCAACTGTTTCAATTGAAATTTCGAACTACAAGACTCAGCGCAGAAAGGAAAATGAAAGATAACCGTCAAAATCATGCGCAACTGAAAACATGCAACGTGTAATAGTAAGAGTTTCCGAATATAGGTTCAAAACTAAATAAGCGATTAAAGCAATTTATAATGTAAAAATTAATGAACAGCCCCTAGACTATCAATGCTATTGTGCAATATTTGACATTGGACAATATTATTGACCGTCTAGAGCTCATATTGCTTGGTTGCGCAAAACCCTTTTGATATTTATTGTACAATGAAAAATATTGTGGTATCCCCGTGGCATGTTTGCCTGTTAACCGGGAAGTTCGTGGTTCAAATCCCAACAGAAGCAAAACTGTTTCTCTGGGATACCGGCTTTCGCGAGGAACTGGCAAGTCCTCCGTTAATAAATTAATTGCCATGAAAAGCGCTTTCCCGATTAGCCGTTCGGAATCGGTAGAAAATTGTAGGTCCACTCCATTCCCTCACAAAGGCAATGATTGTGCATGCTAGAGTGGTCACTAACATTTTTGCACAAAAGCTCAAAATTCAGTCTGGTTTTATTTCCGATTGAATTTTGCTGCGCTTTTTCCTACTTCTTAGCTTTCGATAGTTCTATCAGCTTCTTCGATATTCAGCGGTGTTGTCATAGAAATCTTAGGGGAAGTATTTTCTTTGCATTCTCCTTTGATTGTTTACCGTTTTGTTCATGTGTTTGCTGAGAAATGACCTTTTTTTTAATCATACTTCAAAAAACTGGCAGCATTGCCGGTGAATAGTCATTTGGTGTGTACAAAGTTTTCTTCAATCTTTACTCTAATTTAGTCCCTTAACGAATAACATGTTATTTTTACTTTGTCTATATGTTTGTTCTCCTCTATCAACAATGATTGCCTTTTTGAAAACTAAAAGCTGTGTATACAACTCAAAGCGTTGTCAAGAAAACGTGGGTCAACCCTCTCTTAAGTTAAACGATGAAAGTATTTATTATATTTGTATTTGTAACTCAGAAATTTTTTTTTTTATAAAAGATAGTGTTTCATTGCTCATTACAGGCACATATTTTACCTTAAAGAACATTCAAGAACATCTGTTCGGTTTATAAAGCTCCAGGATAAAGGCAAAGCCCAACGTGTATCACTTATTAAATTTCTTAATCTGTTTTAATCTCACCTAAGCGACAATTTATTTTCATTTTCCTTACTCCTTTCAAAACTGAATTGATGCTAAACAATGTATGAGATGGCAGTTTCCTAATTAGCTAAATTGAATGAGCAATAAAACTAAGACCTGTGTAATTGAAGACACAAGACCACAATATGAGAAGAGCAAAACCGACATACTTCAATTATACAAAGTCTTAAGGACAATTTGCTTTCACCCTTTTCTGTTGATAACTAACTCGTATGACTACAATCTGTTCAAATTTTCTTAAATTACAACAAAAGTATTCATTCACACCGAAACTATGTTATTTAATGAAACATAAGCATAAGCGTAACCTCAAAATGTCACATTGCGTTCAACACATACCTGAACTCTGTGGTTTTCTTTGTCGCATACGTAGATAAATCCTAAGGCATCGGTTGTTACACCCCATGGATAGTTGAATTTACCATCCGCAATACCTTGTGAACCAAATGCTCTTAGAAATCTGCCCTGCGGATCAAGGACTTGAATGCGGTGATTATATCTGCAAACAAAACAACAAGGGGTTTAGTGCAAATTCCTAGCAATTTCATACCAACACACATAGTCATAAATGTTAGTATGTTAGCATACATACCTATCGGCTATGATGTACTGGCCGATACGATTGACAGCAACACCGGCTAAGCAATCAAATTCACCCTCACCGTTGCCGTATTCGCCAAATTCCTTGACAAAAATGCCATTGGAATCAAATACTTGAACGCGATGATTCGATGAATCTGCTACAACGATGCTATTGTCTGGGCCGACGGCTAGACCGCGCGGCCATGTAAAGGATCCGGGCTCGCTCCCCCGACCCCCCAATTGGAACAGCTGCTGACGCTTACGTAGGTATAACTGTTTAGGGGAAGTACCTGCTACTCCTGTTATACCGGCTGCCGTAGGGGAGGTAGGGGAGCCTAGCCCGTTTTTTGAATCATCGTCCGATGATGCAATTTCGTTTGCCTGTCGCAATGGCAGGCCTAGGCTCAATCGGCGCGATGCCGATGATGATGATGCTCCCGATGTACCGCTTGACGATGGAAGATGACTACTAGTCGATGGTACGTCACGTGTGTCCTTAGTTGTCTTGTTACCGTATTTGTTTTTAAGGTATCGCGCCCATGAGCTTAGAGCCTCACCATCTTTAGCGGCAGCTGCTGTGGCGCTGCGGTCGGGTGAGCTGTCACGCGATTTGAGTGCATGTGATGAACGACTCCGTGAGAGGTCAGTTCCTCCATACGATGAGCCAGATCCTCCGTATCTAAAAATAACCAAAAGTCACCATGTTTGTTAAGGGCCCATGGAATGAATGAGAATTTTGAAATTTCATGTAAAGTCTCGGTCGGATTCAATCAAAATTACAGTGATGTTAAAAAAAAAAACAACGCGGACGATGAAATTTTTAAGAAAACAAAAAATAACCACGAATTACGTAAAAAAAACGAAACGATAACGAGCACGACTTTGATTATTTTGCTTAAATTTAAACAACAACAAAAATAAAAAAAGGTAAACTAAAATTACTAAAGCGGTATGGTCGAGAAAATGTCACTAAACTAAAAATTCATGAATCAAATTTAGCTCTATATTAATTCTACACCGATTACTGAATAATGTTATGTATCTTAGTACTGTATTTTGAGTAAAAAAAAGTATAGTAGGTGTTCTAGATAGTAGTGGAAAGTAGTAGTAGTAGTAGTAGTAGTAGACTGGAATCGCACCTTGAAGCTAAGTAAGCAGATGGTGAAGCTGTTGTCGGCGATACAGGATCATCAAGATCGTCATCTTCATTGCCCATGGTATGGGACGATCGACTGCGTGCCAATCGACTGCGACGTTCCTTCATTGCTAAATAGCGAGAGCGCCCTGTTCCATAGCGGCTGTCCGAATCGTCTCCGGTTCCGTTGGCATCCTCGTCGGCCGGGGGCTGGACAATTGCAGTGCTCTTGCTTTTATTCAAAAAGCGACTTGTATAGCTGCAAATTATTTTTTTTTGTTGATTTTTATGGGATGTCTTTATTTTAAATAAATTTTTATTTTGATTTTTCTTTTTGGAGTTTTGAAAATTTAATTTTGCAGTCCCATCGGTGAATTTCTTTTGGAAGTCTTTTTTTTTTATTTGTTCTATTTGTTATTTAGCTTTGCCTTAATTTACAGCTGGCAAAAGTTAAATGAACAAAAACAAGAATTAGTTGAAAGAATGGAAATGGGTGGAATAGAGGCGTTACACAGTTGTTGTATTTGAGTGTAGTTTAGCTAGGAGGAGGGTGATTGTGTTTGTTTGGATTTGTTCATACTATAAAAAATTTATTTGCTATGTTTGTCTGTATATTGAAATAATCTACAAATATTCTACCGAATAATATGAACGCCTAGGTATAATGGTCTTTGAATTAAGCAAATGAAGTAATTGAAATGCGTTTGCATTCGTTGCGCAAAATGGGGAAACGTATGATTGCATTTGATTTACTATCTATTATACCTTAGTATATATTTGTTGACTTGTCCTGGGTTAAGAACTGGTCTTGAAAAATAAAATTAGAAATTGTAAGTAGACATTGGTTTTGAGATGTGAAAAGAGTTGAAATGATTTGATTCTGAATAGAATATTTTTAAATCCTCTTAACTGAAATGAATGATTGAAATTATGAATCTCTTAGCGAAATTAGGGTGTCCAAAAAGGAACGGTAAATAAATCGTTGAACGCAATTCCACGGAGTAGTAAATAAAGTGTTTCGTATGACTTAAGACCTCACTTATCCTTACTTTTTTAGGAAGAATTTGTTTGAACAACTGCTGGTATTTGGTCATATGAATTTATTTCAATCTTGTATAAGTGAATGAAAATCAATTGAGTCCTTTTCTGTGCCCTGTATTCCACAAGCAGAGTTACTTGAGTTTTAAGATGATTCAAATGAAATGAAACCTACAACTGACACTTTCAACTTGACCAAGAACAAAAATAGCAACATCTAAATCACACACTGGAATTCTTTGAAGAGAATGCGTTTGAGTTTGTCACATTTGTATTCGAATAAAATTATCGATTATAATCGATTATAATCGATTCATTTACTGCCCCTAGATGTTTCCCGACCTCATATCGGAGGATTCAATTAACCAATAGCAGTTTGAATTGCTGTCCATCTATATCAGCATCTCACTAAGGTCTGAGGAATACATAAACATTTCATGTCTCGAATCAATAATCGATCGATTATTCAGAACACTTGAGAACTAGTATCTTGTTTGCAGGAATCAATCGATTTTTTCCATGAGTTATCAGCACTAGATTGCGTAATAGTTAGCATGTCTACTTATTGTTACGTGAGAGTTTAAGACTAGAATCAATCAACGGCTTTCGTTTTCGCAAGTTTCGCAATTGACAAGTATGTATTTCTCACAACCATCCCTTGTGAGGGAATGGAGGAGACCTACAATTTTCTGCCGATTCCGAACGGCTAATCGTGAAATCGCTTTGCATGGCAGTGAATTTACTATCGGAGGACTCGCCAAATCGAAGGGTGATACCCGTTTAGAAATGTGTTTGTTTTCTGTTGGACACCACCTACCAGAAAAGCAAAAGCTCTGTGCCTGTGGTTAGCATGTCTGCCTGTTACGCCAGAGGTTCGTGATTCGAATCCCAACCGAAAGCAAAAAAGTTTTTCCACCAATCGGAATGTCCTTCGATTGTAGACCCATTGACATGAAAATCGCTTTCTCATTTACAGAAAAATTGTAGGTCCCGTCCATTCCTTCAGACGGTATAGGGAATAAATAAGCAGTGTGGCGCAATAGAGTGAGCAGCTCCAGGGCCTAGCGCATTTCTCACAACCATTCCTTGTGAGGTAATGGAGAGGACCTGAAATTTTCTGCCGGTTCCGAACGGCTAATCAAGAAAGCGCTTTTTATGGCAATGAATTAACTACCGGAAAACTTGTCAATTCTTCGTGAAAGGCGATACCCGTGGAAAAACATATTTGTCTCTGTTGGGATTAGAACCACGAACCTCTAGGTTGACGGTAGACATGGTAACCATCACGTCACGGGTACCAAAAAAAGGTATGGTTGTGAGAAATGCGTTATGCCTCCCTGCTCTATAGCGCCACCCTATTTATTGATTTATTTTTACACACAGATTTCAAGGTAGCCTTTAAAAGCAGGTATGCCTGAGCAAGCATCTTCATAAAAATGTAATTGAAGTAGTTTCACCTGCTTTTTACAAACTTTTGTGATAAAAAAATATTGCAAAAGTTGCTACTTTCCATCGTTTGGTATTTTTCAAAACTCGTTTGCTCAAAGCAAAAGGGGACCGAAAAATCATCTGTTTACTTAATCGACTTTAGACCTACGTCCTAAATTCAAAGTCGTCGTACAATTGCTACCAACATTACGGCGACTGATCTAAGTTTTTTTGTAAACTTCAAAGTTGTATTGGATGTTGCTATTTTTTTTCGGATACGTCTTTGGTCTCATTTATAGAGCAGCTTCAGGACTTGAAGTTCTTAACTAGAAAATTCTTTTACAATAATATTACGAGCAAAGAACGTCCTCTCCAACCCTGACATTTTTGTAAGTCAAAATTTTTCTTAAAAAAATCTGTTTGACAAATGAACACTTGTATTCTATTTGGCAGTTGTTCAATATTCGCCAAATTGTTTCAGCACCTGTCAGTGAACCATCAACGCAATGCTATAAACTATAATACTGGCTGTGTCTATTTGTAACAGATTATCTGTCAACGTTTTTTTGACAAAAAGCATTTCTCCGGTTTTGGCAAACATTGTTCAAAATTCACAAAAATATTTTCACAAAATCATCCGTGAATATGGACATAAGTCACAGTAAGACAAATTTAAACTTAAAATCGTAAAGTTCAACAGATGGTAGCGATATTTTGATCATGATTCAGGCCCTTAGAAGCCAAATTTTTAAATTTGTAATGACCGCTTCCTAATGATTGTGATTGATGATGCAAGTTATTGTAATAGGAGTAATTTAATCTTTTTTTCTTCTAATTTATGTTTTATTTTCAACAAACCAAACAAACAAGCACCCTCCCCACCAACTGCCTTATCAAATGCTAGATCGACCTTGGGTAAACGAACAAATTTTAGAAAATATTTAATAAAAACTTGTTTCTTCATTAACAACAAAAACAAAAATCAAAATAAAAACATTAAATATAAAACATAAAATAAAATTAAAATAAAACAGCATGTTTTTCAAGGAGTTATTAACCGGTGCAATTAATTCAACAGGCACATATATAATCAATGTGATGAAATCTAGTTTTTTTTGTGTATCCAAATAAATATAACTTATGTGGTTAGAAAAAAAGAAGTATGTATTGAGTTTTCTGCTTTGTTTATTTATTAGTGTAATTTGAATTTATTCCGTTTTGTTATATTCGTTAATTAGTTTTCATAAAAACATAAAATTCGGGGGATAGCGATAAATAAGAGCTAATGACTAAAGTATGGGTTTTTTGTGTTCAATTCAACTAGCATTAGCTGGTTTATTCGAAAAATTTAACTACCAATGTTTCTAAGCTTCAATAGTTTGAGGGGAGCTTTTTCTCATTTGATAATAGTGAATAAAGTAGCAAGGGTGGGTCAGTTTGTTCTCCGAGTTTATTTTTTTATAGAACAATAGAACGATAGTCAATTGATATCGTTTGTGGTTTGCTGTCAATTGATTGTGGCCTTGAGCGATTGATAACATTCTCTGAAAGACCCAAAAAATTAATTAAAAACACTTTCAACAATACACGACTTTACAAAGCAACCAGAAAATTGGTTGAGATTATTTTTATTATCTTGGAAAATAATGGTGAAAACAAATAATTCTAATTGATGGTGCCAAGAAAGTACTTAAGCCTTCAAGACTTTCTCAAACCAGTTTGTTTCAGACTGCTTCTGCCTTTCAATTTCAAAAGAAGTGAATTCTCCGAAATCGAAAAAGTCTTCTTATATTTGATGAAAATTTGGAAGAAATTAATTACAGGTTTGTTTGGAAAAGCTCTTGTTAAATTAAAGGGTATATTTTATTACTCAAGTCATAAAATAGGAAAGGCGTCTGAAGTGGCATATTTTGAAATAAGCAAGTTACTTTTAAGAGGATTGCCATGCTAAATACACAAAAATGGGCCCAAAAGAAAAACATCGAATCATATTCTTCAACAGTGATGATAAAAAGTCAAATTCAATTTATTTCTTTGATTTTTATATCCTATTAAGAGTTATGGCAGCTGTTAAAAAAAAAGTAAAGGTTTTATTAAAGTGGATGGAGACATTGCCTATTAGATAAATAAAAACAGCGATTACCTATTTGTATAAAATGAACGTTGTTTTAAATTGCAATAGTCGCAAAACAACCCGAATGATTAAAGCTATAGCCAGTATGACAAGTCCTATTTCCCGGATAGTATTCGAAGAACTAAAAAATCATTAGTCGTATTTTACAAAGCAAAGTCAATTAACATCGTTTATATATATAAATAAACTGTAATCGCTTCCAAGAACTGCATAAATTCATACGTACTTCAAATTCATGTGTTGTGGTTATGAACGAAAGGGATTGGAAAATTCTTACTAAATGTTATCAAATCGAATCTGGTGTGTTACGAATTTTATTAATTTTTTGAGGAAGGAGAACAATTCATTTTTTGTTATTTCTTAGAATACATAATGACTCCCTTCCTCTTTTTGTTTTTCATTTGAATGAACGTGACATTTCTCAGAAAAGCTTTTATCCAAATTCCAGCTCAATTTTCACAACAATGTAAATTATTTGCAACACGATTGGCTTGAGGAGTTTTGATATTTAAGTTGTTAAGTTATTTTAATAAGAAAATCTCTGAGTTTCCATGAACTTTGAAAAATAAACATAGGTTATCAATTTAACTGAAAGTATTTTTGGAACAAAACAAAGCTTTAAGGCTTTTATATCAGCTGCCTTCTATACACAATACACATGTATCTACAGACTGAGACATCTAGTGGTTTCGTTTGAAATCATAAGTTATTTTGACACTCACAGCCGTTTTCCGCTCGGAATCTTGATAGAGAGTCAGTGTCACACCTTCGCGGAATGAAATTGTAGGTTAAACAAACTTGGGAATATTAAAAACCGAGTGCTGTGTAGCCTAAACTGTTCGTTATTTCAAAGGAAGTTTCGTCCGAAATGAAGGCTTAACATTGGCCGGCTCAGACCTCTGATTTGACCCATTGGGACTTTTTTGTGGGGAACCGATGTTTCCAACAATCTGAGAGTAAAAGCAATCCATAAGCTTACCACCTGAAACTATTAACAAGCTATTGGGAAGTTGGAGTGGAGGAATGCGCCACTGCATATGCATATGCAGGGGCAAAGTAAAAAAGCAGTGAAATTAAATCCTGGTTAATGAATAGTCAGTCTTCCTCTCTTTAATCTTGTGTCAATTTAATCCAAAAAAAAACTATGTACTCTTACATATAAATACAAGTACATTTTTCAATCTGATTTTTTACTTCCGATTCTACTTGGTCTCGAAGTTGTTCGATCTATTGTATCTGACACAGAGATACATCTGAGGGAAGAACAATCCATCACCGATAATAATCAATCAAAAGAAGTACCACTGGGACATCCGGCTTATGATTTGGCCTGAGGATGTATTCATTGAAAAAACATTAGTGCGGAACAAGCTTAGTTTTGTGTTATCGTTATGTAATTACAACACACAGAAGAAACGGATTGGCTTGCAGAAAGAAAAAAGAAAAATCAAAAGCTCTACTAAGTATGCAGTTTGATTTTTAAACTTGAATGCTCCAATCAATGGTAGATAGTATGAGGTGCTACAGTAAACAGTAAGCATTGTACTTATAGTTTATTACCTGAACTGGCCCCCAAAAAAGAAACCTTGTGCTACTTTAGGGCGAGTTGAGGCAAAGCAGGGCTGAAAAGACACTCAGTTTGACATCCAGGGCTAGATTAAGGTTTTCAAAAAACGCTTTGTGACGACTACAGTACAACCCCAGGTGAAAACGAACAAACCTAATATTTATATTGAAATTTACTTCGGAAATGGTGAAAGTTTCGCATACCAACAGCATATTTAGTTTGTCATGGAGCGGCTTCTCGACCAGCAACTGCGAAACTGGTGGAAAAGTTGGAGCTGTTAAGACAAGTAAGTGGTGATGTGAAGAATGAAATTCATCCATGTCGCTTGAGAACAACTGGGAATTTCGTTGTTGAGGGAAACAGAGCTTTGTCAACCTTTCGTTGATCTTTGGAATTAAGTACATAATTCACTAACAACAAACATTACACCAAATTTTGCGTAAAGACCAAGGCCTTTAAGCTTTCAAGATTCTGAAAATACTGCTCATGTAGCCCATAGTGTTAAGGGAAACGTAGGCTAATTTATCTTCAATCTTTGGAATTATGCATTACACAAACTACATGAAACCGAATGTTGCATACAAATTTAGTATTCCCAAATTGTATTAACTCAAGAAATCAAACCTACCGGCTATCAACTCATCGAAATGATTGAGGAGCCCTACCTTCACGTCAAAGGCTATCGTACTTGGTGCTCGGAAATACCTGAAAGTATTGTTGGAATGCATTTTAATCCTCAACGTGACAGTTGTTGGTGCTATTGTTGGTCTGCTGTGGTTATTTTTCGCAAATGACTGCGTGAACACAATGGCTGCAGAGACGCAACCGCAAGTGATGTCAAAACATTAAATACAAGCTAATACAAAAACAACGCAAGACGGAGCTGGAGGAACTGTTTCCTTGATTGTACCACCGGGAATTTCAAATCAATTGATGTGTAGGTACGACGTTTATTTTCAAAATACGGCACATTGTGTTATGTGCGACATAGGCAACAAAATCATGGCTCTTTTGCGTGATAAGTTTCCAGAGAAATTGATTTTTCGAAGAGGCAATCACAGCAAGCCCCCGAGATGTTGTAATCTAACACTTTTGTAATTAGGAACTGCTTCAAAAGTGGGGTTGAAGATGCGTTTTCATTTGAGAACCAAAACACTAAGAGCAATTCTCAGGCCTCTCTCGAGAACAAAGATCAAATGGACACAGCCATGAAAGTAAGCAGTGCGGATATGACTTTTTGTTCTCGTAAGTGGCCACTATTTTTATCACTGTCGTAGATGAGTTCGCAGGATTCCAACATTCTTTGTATTTTGCAAGTAGCTTTCGAGAAGTCAACGTGGCAAAACAGTGGACTCTAGAGGACATGAACGATCTCATAGAAAATGAGTCATTTGAAATTTTGTCGAAGATAAATCATTTCGGGATAGAATCAAATGGAATGAAGTGTTTAGAGAATATTCAGTACCATTTTTATGAAATCTCTGAATTGCTCAAGAACATATTCAATTGGACAATGGACACGAACCTAAAATTTATGACCCACCATCGATGCAAGACCATAAAGATGGAACTACTAAAAGTTAGTCAATTTGGTGTCACCATGACAGAACTCATACCAGTAACAATATTGCATCCAAATCATAATCCCAAGAGTAGGTAAAAAGGGCGACCATGGTGCAGTGGTACAGTCTTCAGTAGATAGGTCGGACTCGTGGGTTCGAATCCTGCTCTGGGCATCTACATTTCTTTCAGCCTCCCAGTTTCATCTGAACGCCGCGTCGCCCTTAAGGTTATATGTGAAATTACTTACACCTTATTCCCATCTATCTACTGCTTCACAAAAAAAAGGGAAGGTTGCTACCCTGGAAGTTCAATGGACCATAAATTAGGTCTGAGTGCGCCAGATTACCATAAGCCTCCTCTTAAAAAAAAAAGGTTAGGAAACTACAGCTAAGGCCTAAGTAGGGGAATCAAACTGTTGAGTTGTTATATCAGGACTAGGTTTAAAATTGCTATCTTGTTTGAACTTCAACCAAGAAAAAGCTAACCTCTTCTCTAACAATGCGAATGACATAAATTGATTTCGTTACGATGTCATAACAGTTTTTATACCAAACTAGGCAATTCTGTCATTAGCTAATCTATTCATTTTCACACTGATCACAAAAAAACAATATTGTCTGTATGATTTGTTTTGCGTTCAGTGGCAAAGTGAATAGCTGAACTGATTAAAGAATTGCAGAGTAAACAAAAAAATTGCGTATAACAGAAGAAGAAGACCATTAGCGGTAGTATCGATGTTGTTTTTATAGACGAGCGTTTATAGAACTTCAGAACAAAAAATAATTTTTATTAAACTTAGCATGTTTTTGGTCAGCAACTTTAAAAGCGTTAAGTAAAATTTTCTTTGCTAAGGAGACATTAAATAATAAAATGAGTAAGAATTGTCTTTGAAAAAAACATAAATATTTACATGGTACTTGGAAGCGATTTACAAAGAAAACCAAATAAATATTCAAAGATTTTTATTAAGTTCTCAAAACCGTGCAGTGCAATAATTGAATTGAACTCAAATCAGTTTTTTTTTTTTGTTTTTGTTTTGTGTTAGTATTTTGTATTCCATTTTCAAAAGTGTCGTTTGTATTTGCTTATTAGAAAAAATAATAAAAAAAAAGACAAATAAACGAAATTAAAAATAGAAAAATTATCATTTTAGAAAATTTGAATTTACCTGCTTCCAGATGCTCCATAGCGATCTGTTTCTGGTTCATGATGCGCTGCGGGCACTGGTCGAGTGCGGGTAGCAGCGGAAGTACTACTATAACTGCTAGTGTTTGGTGTGTATGCTGACGGTCTGTTGGCTTCATCTCGTGAGTTACGTCTAGCCTCGAGACGTTCTCTATATGTACTAGGAGCAGTAACTGGTGTTGTTGTAGTTACAGGTGTTTTGACTGGTGGCTTTTTGCTAGCTTCATCTTCAGATTCTTCAGATGAAGTTTCTTCTTCGGTGCTGGACTCAGACTCTGGTTTTTTCTTCTCTGGCGTGCTGTGAGTGTGCTGCGGCAAGAATCGACTTACGAATGGTTTCTTTTCGGGGACTGGTGTCGCGGTAACACTCTCAGCACGTGTACGAGGTGTTGAAGTTTCACGAACTGTCGATTCTCTGGGTGTGTATCGTGATCTGGTTTCGGCAGCTGTAGTTGTTGCCAATGGAGTAGTAACTTTTGCAGGGGTGGTGGGGGCAGCAGCTGAACTAGAACTTTCTGTTGATGCTGTTGAATCGCTGCTAGCAGAGCGGGTGGGTTTTTTGACAGCTGTTACCGCTGCTGGTGTTGGTGGTTTCGACTGTTGAGGAGATGTAATTGATCCATCAGATTCTTCTTCTGAATCGCTGTCAGCCTGAACAGAAAGATAATAGATGGACGCAAAATGATGATGTGGATATGACAAAACATTTAAATTGCATGTGTTTTTCAGGAATGATATAGTTGGATATTGGTGGAAAGAACTAACACAAGGGCAAAATTCACTGTGAATTCCTTACAAAATGATTGACCGTATAAAGTGTGTGAACACCAAATGAAGAGAAAACCAAGTGTTTCATAAGGCAGCCTGATGGCGTGTTCTTCGTATCTCTAATTCATATTTTGCTTTTGTTAAGTACGTCGTCACTCTAATTGAAACAGGGTTCGTGTCTTATGGATACTTAAAAGTGGCAACAGTTCGAACTTAAAGCCGAAGCTCTTTAGACAAGTCTCATACCTTTCCTTTTGAAGGACATGTAATAAATTCAAATCATCAGTATAGCTGTTAATTCGTTAAGCGTTAACCAATTTGTGAATTTACTGTCACGGTATGAAATGAAAAATTCTTTTTTTGAAAAAGATATTCTCTACACCTACTTGTGGAACGTGCCGCATAATTTTCATGACACTGTGTTCATTCTCATAGTCAAGTGTCCACAAGCAGGTATATTACTTTTTGTGGTCAATGCAATTGACCACATTACCAACTTAGGCCTGAGTGCACAAGACTTCAATAATAACATACTCCTTGCAATTTGGGGCAATTGAGGAGAATACAGGGGCAAAACAATTGCTAATTTCTTTGAACAGTGGTGCTTGTAGCATAATGGATACCCATGTTTATTGCCTTTCGCGAGGATGTGGTAAGCTCTCTGAGATCTTACACGGAAATGAAGAGTGCTATCCCTATAATGCTATACGCAACCCTTCGCAATCGACTAAAGTTCATTCCATTCCGTGCGAGTCTGAGAAAAATGCACTTGGCTTCGGTATCCCCGAGCTCTGTTGTGCTACGTTATTAATTTTTGTTTATTTGTTGTTAGTAACTGGCAATATGTTTAAGTGCAAAAAGTTAAGCCTGTAAAAGCAGTCATCGTTTCCTTTACAAGAAAACACAAACCAAATCTGTCAACTATTTTCTAAAAGTGTTTCAGTGAACTTCCAAAATCAGTTTTATCCTGGCTTAGCCAAGACATCACAATGGGTTTTATTCAGATTCAGACACCGCAGTGTTCAGAGCTGCGCAAGCTCAACCCACCATATAATCTAACCCAGACAGCCAGCTCCTCCTGGATTATGATACAACTAAAAAGGAAAGCGCTCCCTTTTTCGTTTAGACTCGATCTGCGCATGTACATCGGCGAGGCACACATTTGTTGACGTTTAATAGAACAACATGCGTAATGCGCTTTCTTTTTTAGTTGTATCATACCCGGAATTCTTTACAAAAGCCGTAAGGGCTCAAACATGTCATTGCCTGCAGCTTGCTCTCCAGATTATTATATCTGGCCGTTGCATTGGAGTTCCAGACTCGAATCTCAACTGTTTCTCTATGGGTATCGTTTCGAAGGGAGGTCGTCCGAGAGTTATTACATTGCAGTCGAAACCGCTTTCTCACATGGCCGTTCGGAACAGGCATTACATTGTAAGATATTGTTCCTCGAGTTTGTTTGCTTATTTATTTGATTTATTCTGAAGGCTCAAAAGCAAACAAAGAATACATTTTAAGGGTTATTTTGGTTCAAATCCTAAATTTTTCAAACCTTTCCTTTTCTTGTTGAAATAGGAAAGGTTTTTTGTTTTCAGACAGTCAAGTAGACAAGAAAGCCTTGTGTCTATGTTTAATGTCGAAATCCATACTTCGCTCTAGTTAGTTAAGACTTCAGTTGAGTAACTTACCAGACAAGTCTCACATTCTACTTTTGATAAACAAATTGCTTTTCCACTTGGTCTCTCAAAGAAACCCCACTTATAAATGACATTTAAGGGCGTCTGCGGTATGTAGGTATTTCTTCTTGAATAAATTTTAATTACTTTATCCACCTGATTATTTCACAAAACATAGAATAAAGATATATTTGAATGTTTTGTTGTGGTATGAAAATGTGTCCCTGATTTTACAAATGACGTAGCTTTGCTTTATCTAGATGTTGCATAACAGGCCTTCAGCTTATTCAAAGACATGTGGGAACCTACACTATAACTGATGTCACCTAGGCTCCTGCTATGTGGTCTAGCTAGAGTAGGCCTACAATTTCAATTCAAGGTCCTGAATTCCACCGCAATTTCCTCCCAATTAATTCCACAGAAGATTAATTCACAAAAAAACCGAAAAAAGTTACATAGTCCATATCTAAAATTCTACTTCTAACCACCGTCAATCGGAGTTACTTATGTTCATGTCACAAAAAACAACGTGCTTGACGCTCAACTACTCACGGGCTTCTTAATGAATTACTATTATCTCAACTATCGCATTAAAAACAATGGGGCTCAGTTCAATCACGAAGTTTAAAATTGCTTTGAAATAAAAATTGAAATATCAAATGATGAATTTAAACAATGGTTCTACTATTCGCTTATGACCAGTTCGAGGAGGTAGTACGTTTGATGGAGAATCCATAAAGCGATACCAGCGTTTCTTCTCCGTGGCGCCGCTGTAGTCTATAAATACAATGAAAAAAGACTTCTATCCAGTCATTTGAAGGAGGATATACATATCGTGCGAATCGTGTTGATTCGTTTAAAACGAAGTCAAAGGCCGTGTTCCTTTTGCTATAACATGTTCTTAAATACTAATCAGTTAAAGTTATTTAGAAAAAGTATGTAATGTGGCCCCTGCACGTATATTGCACCCTTTAAAATTTTAATAGACTGTATTTTCACCTGGCACTTAAACTAGGTAAACGTGAATCTTGTCATACAAAATGAAACCATTTCAGTCACTAGGTTTCAATGAAACCTACTCGAAACCTAGTGACAAATATCGTGCTGAACGCACTTTTTCGAACATTGCATTGTCGCTGCTGACCTGCAGTCATATGTCGGTCTCGCATCTTTCTTGTTTATAAACAAATCCAAGCGTAGAAAAGCGAGCTGGCGCACAGTGCCGGCCGGCGCCGGCGTCGGCGGCGCGGCGCACAGTGGGCCGGCTCATATGAAGGAGTCGGAATAAATAAAAAAAAAAAAAAAAATTTAAGCTATGAATATAAAAACTGGTTTTTCCGTTAGCACATATTCTAATGCATCATTCGCAAAAACAGTTGTATTTTAAAGCTGCTTGTTTACTCCATACGATCGAATTGAAAGTCACACTTCATTTACTTTTAAGACAATTGATAAGTAGGTAGTGCTTTAGTATGGCTTTGATAATATAAAATTTAATAAAATGAAAATTTAAAACCAATATGAATTTAATAGTTTCAAATATGTACTTTTTTTCAAAATATATTTTAAGTCTCTACGTTTTATCGTTTACAAAAAAATGGTGTTTAAATAATATTATCAATAAATTAAGGTATATTTTATAAATAGTTGGAGTAAAGGTAGGTTTCTGGACGTTTCTACGCGGACATTTTTATTTGTAAAAATAGTTGAACATCTTGTGTATTGTGCGAAAAAAAAAGAAAGTGCTTATACGTGATCCAATTTTTTTTATTGAAATTTTCCGAATAGACTACCTTAAAAATTAATTCGCAAAAAAACGAATGATGATTTTTTCTGACGACACGGGTGTCTTTTTAGTAAAATCAGTGTTGTTTTCAAAAATGATATTTTAAAAATATTGTGTAAAAATTTCATAAGGAATAATCAAAAACTACGGCAATGGCAACAGTTATTGTGAAGCGTCTCGAAAAAGAGGAGAGTTGCTGTGACCTTCATAACTTATGTGACCACCTGTACCGAAATTTCCGGTACTGTACCGGAATTCAATGCAAATGTACCGTGTACCGAAGCAATACTTCGGTACATGCGAATGTACCGAAATTTCACAATTTAAAATATCTGTACCGAAATTTCATACAAGAAAAAAAGGATTGAACGGTTTTGAAGAAGAAAGAAATTCGTTGAGTACACAGATGTTATAAAGAGAGACGAAAATTGTTTTCATATAAATATAAGACAAACAATATTTTGTTTAAATTTCAGTTTTATCCTCTTATTTATAAAGTATCAGTCATTTTATATTTTCTAATAATTATTTTGTTTTATTGATAGAGTTGACAGTTTACAGTCCTCACAAATCTATCAATATTTCTCTTATTTGACAAGGGGATGTTGAAAACTCATTTTAATTATACAGTGTGTCCCGTAATTCGTGTTACATACTTTGGGATATAATTCTCGGTCATATTCTAAGAAAAAATTGTTATACGGTAAAGTTCGTTTCTCAACTTTGACATCACTTTTTGACAATTTAAAAAAAGGTTAACTTTGATGTACCCTGACCTGTGTTAAATTCTATTTATCTGTCAATAATGATGGTAGAGACCTAATCTTAGACTTTTTTTTTTTTGTAAAAATAATAATCTTTAAAACTGTATTTAAGTTGGGCTCATTTAGGTTTAAGGTTGCCAATTGCAAATTGCGACATTGATAAAAAAAAATTTGTAACCGATGAAAAAATTCAATCCTGGGAAGAAAAGAATATTGCCACTGTAAGCGATGTATAAAAACAATATTGCCACTGATCAGCGATGGGTAGAATGTTTCAACCACTTTACAAAACATGGCGTTCCGTACAATCATATCATGTCGCATATATTCTTGCTCTGCCAGGCACATCAGCTCCTGTTGAACGAATATTTTCTATTATCAACGATTTATGGTCCGCCGGAAAAACCATCGAATTTATTAAAACTCAAACAGAATTATTGAAAAAATCGGATCAAATGATAAATATGCTTTTAAGAATAGCAAAAATGATGAATAAAATGATCTGAATTAAAAAAGGTTTTCAAAATGTACAAAATTAAATTTTTGTTTAAAATTTTCAGTGGAGGTTTTTCCATTTTTATGTCTAGCGGTACATAAAAATGGAAAAACCTTGGAATCCGGGGCCAGTCCATGGATTTCCATGAAATTTTCGGAAATGTGTTTCAAATAGCGTATAGAAAAACAGTAAAAAAAAATTTCACCGCTTTTAAGTTTTTAAATATTTTTATAATTAATTGCTAGCTTTTAGAATTTTCTTTAAATTTTGTAGGGTGTATTTCATACGTTTGCACAAGGCTAAAAATGGATATGTTGGATCAAGACAAGAAAAAAAAGTATGGTAGAAGGGGGTCTATATCTCTCCGTGTATGCAGGAAACGCAATATTATAAAAAATTTACTTAATTCTTGAAAATTTATTAAAAACTAACTAAGCCATTTACTTCCACATACTATAAAATTTTTGAAAGCTAATGCTTTGTTATTTAATAAATTAGTTTGAGTTCACTTAATGAATAGTTTTTGAGAAATCAAGCCTCAAAACCAATATTTAAAGCATTAGTTTTCAAAAATTTTATAGTATGTAGAAGTAAGTGGCCAAGTTAATTTTTAATAAATTTTTTAATAACTAAGTCAATTTTAAATAAAATTGCCCATACTGCCTACACGGAGGGATATGAACCCCTTCACGTACAATTATATTTTTGTCTTAACCCAACCTATCCGTCCTTAGTTTTTGGAAAGCCGTATGTAAAACACCCTACAAAAATGAAAGAAAATTCTAAAAGTTAATTAAATTAACTATAAAAATAATTTAAAAAATGAGAGCGATGAAATATTCTTTTTTAACTTTGTTCTATACGCTATTTGAAACACATTTCCGAAAATTTCATGATAATCCATGGACTGGCCCTGGACTCCGAGGTGTAATGCTTACGGCACTGCACTATATTGTGTTTTCTTAATGTGTACCGAAATTTAGTACAAAAAAGGTGGTCACCTAATTCATAACTCAGTGCTGAATCGTCCCAAATCAAAACCCTTAAACTATTTCGTTATATAATTGCTTTCCTCAGGTAACACTGGAAAGTTTTTTTTGAAATTTTAATTTTTTACTTTAACTCCCAACACTTTGAAGTGAAAAATATTTTGGGAAAAAATCGGAGCATTTGTAATTGTTAAAAAAAAATATATACCTAAACGAATTAAAAAAAAAAAACTACAGCGTTGCCTTCTAAATCGTATACAGAAATAGTGTTGAAAATATCAAAAGAATCGGTGAAAGAGTTTTGAAGTTAAGAGGGGAACCGACTTTGAAAAGTGAGTGGTGGAAAAGAACACTTTAAGGCTGCTAGGTAACAATAGCGCCCTTGGGCCGAACAGGTGAGGAAGAGTTGTGGTAGAGGCCAAACTAACGAGACACCAAACAATATTATTAGAGCCAAGGACCCTGAACGTTTTCCTTCCAACAAAATAGTTCAAAATGCGAGAGAAATGTGCTATCCGAAAAACGACGAGACGATAATGTTTGTATTGCCCTGATGAACACCAGCGCTTTTCAGTGCTGTTACATTTGTAGTTCTAAGGACTTAAAAGAAATTGAAAAGTTGCTATTGAGATACTACAACCAAGTGCATTTCTTTTTTTGAATCTCAAAAAATTTAAAGTATATTTTTATTTCTCTTTTGCTTTTTTTCATTCAATAAATATTAAGGGGCTACCAGTGTGACACTTTCAAAATTTTTTTTTTTTTTTTTGATAGTTTGTAGCTCCAAAAAAATTCTGTGCCGCGGTATTTTAAACGCGTTTTTCTCGAAGCGACATTTTTCAAAATGTTCTTTCATCATAGCTCAAAGCAAAACTGGCCGATCGACTTGAAATTCAAACTGAGTTTTTCAGAATATATTTACTATACAATCCACTACAATCTTTTTGATTGGTTGAAAATTTCACAATTATTTACCTCAAAAAAGACTTTTTTTAAAAACTACACCATTTTGCTAGTTATAGATATTTTTCAAAAATTGTAGGGGATAATACCTTCAATTTAAATACTCTTTTTTAATTTTTATGTTTAAGCTACTCGTTCGACAGGAATCTTGTCAGCATTTGGGGCACTTTTTTGGCACCTTTGAAGGCAGCAGATAACTCCGCTAGTTTTCAATATTCTTATAAGACAAATATCATAATATACAACTGAAAATATACCTTATTACGTTAAAAAAGTTCAAAACATTTTATCCAGTACTTTTCTTTGAAAAAATTCTCAAAAATCGCCTAATTTTTCATGGGTTACACTGGTATAGCCCCTTAAAGAAGCATTGAAACATACTTAAGAGCACAACTATGGTTCTCCTATTCATGGTTCAGGTACTTCTACTTAAAAAAACTGATATAAATAAAGTAGGTCCATCCCCCGAATTGATTCCGATTATTGAGGTATCTTGCCCCACTGTGCGGCGGCGGCGGCGTCCAGATGGAAACACTTCTAGGTTAACACAAACCATTCTGGAGAGAAACCTAGTTCAAATTCAGGTGGTAATGTAGTATTAACAACGTCAGCTGCTTTAATTTTATTGTTCATGTCATGCTACTGATTTGGAACCGTACGAATCCAGCAGAGACGACTGTCATTCGAACTAGTTGAACTTTAGTTGGCGAGACTCTTGAGTACTGTGATTTTTTTTCGATAGTTGTTTCAAAATAGAAAGTTTTTGCGTTCGTGTAGTGTACGACCGTAGGTCGATTTCTAGCTGAAGCCGAAGCCGAATATTCGGCTGAACATCAACCTTCGGCCGAAGCCGAAACCGAAAACGAAGCCGAAGCCGAAGCTTCAATAACTTTAAGAATTTTCTATTCGGATTGACTAAAATTGAAAAAAATTGTGGTTTTTTTGGATTTTTTTTTCTTGAACAGGCTCGACCGTTGAAGCCATGGGGTCACATCAAAGCGTTTTTTGAAAAGTTTAAACTCGCCCTGAATGTCAAACTGAGTATTCCTGAACCCAGGAGTCGACCTGGGCTTTTGCTGGGGCGAGTTGAGGGCTGTCAGATGGCATATATCTTTATTCAGGGATGTGTGGTGATTTTGAGGTTTAGTGTTTTTAAGGACTGGAAAATCCAGGTTTTTTGAAAACTCGTAGAGTTGTCAAGGAAACCTGTGTCAATTCCGGGTAAAGTTCAACGAACGAACCAAATGTATGCATGCGGTACCCAAATTAATGGGATAAATTAAATTGACTTTTCAAAAATAATAAAAAATTAAATTAGTAGCAATACTAATATTTTCTTGAAGTTAAGGAAAAGAACAAGAAATTAGTCAACACGGGTCTACGCTCTACGAAAAACGAAATTGGTTTTTTCTTCAGCGCCTACCACAACGCACGTCAACCAATAACTAAACCTTCGGCTTCGGCCAAAACTTCAGCCTATTTTAGCCGAAGCCGAAGGCTTAGCCGATTATAGTTTTTTTAGCCGAATGTGGCCGAAGCAGAAGCTATGGTCGGACACTATTAATCTGTTTTCCTACGGGAATTGAAGCGGTTAATATGAAATTTAACTTTTAATAAATATTTTTGGTACGTTTCCTTAAATATTCGCTATAATTATAATTTGGCCCTCTCACAATTGTTTTACTGTGGCCGCGAGGTTCAAAATACATGTATGAGTGATTTGTATACTAAAATGGTTCCCGAAAACGCGGTCTGTATGATGTGCGAAACAATTTATTTCAATGACAGACCTGGAGAGCTAGTGTCAAAGTTGCGACTTATAGGCTCATGTAGCCTGTGGAGGTGACAATTGCATTTGTGATTTTTGCTGTTCAGTTTCAGCTATGCAATACATTGAGATAATGTAAGCCCCTAAGAGGTGCGGTCACACCGTATAACCATTTTTTTGCTCACAAGATGCCAAACTTAACTAATTAAGAATAAATAATAATTTCGATTATTCTATCCGAGTTTCATTTATTTCCAAACAAGGCACGTTCTGAAACAAATAATTAAGAAGTCCTATAATGTATTTGTGAGGTTTCTGACTACTTATTTTTGAATAAAGCTTCAAATACAAAGTGGTGGGTTACATTACCACCTTCTCCTCCATGTCTTAATAGAATTGCGGTGATGAAACTCGCTGTGCTTTAAAAAACTCTTTGATTCTGACTTATCTAAGCTTGAGATACAGTTGGGTTTTTGGCTGACTAAGTCTGACGTATGGAGAGAGCGAAAATAATCACATTTTTTGATCGTAATTCTATTAATTATTATTTCTTATTAATCAATTGATAGATGAATAATAAGAACGAAAAGTTCTTTCAAAAAATACCCATGAAAAAGATTTCTAAAAAAGGACACTCGAAAGTCTAAGCTTACGATTCCGTTTATACATTTAAGTTTTTTTTTTTTTTTTTAGACGAAAATCCCTGTTATCTAGAAAATAATAATAGATGTAACCCATTACGCAACCCAACTACTCTTATTTACTTTTTTTCTCAACAACAGTGATGTATTTTCAAATAAAAACACATGTAAGGACGTGCGTGATTATGCACAAAATATTCAATGAACCGAGAAGACTGAGCAATTTTTTATCTCAATATACGTGTACCTAAGTTTGTTTTATTTCAAGGTTCAGCGTGCTATGAGCACGTACTACATCACATGTTGGGAAAGTTGTTTTTTTTTTATTTTTTTGCTATTCCTTTGGATAAACCTACGTAAAGTGATTTTGCATTTAATTTTGCCAGTTATTTTTCTATCAGTATAAGGTGCGTGCTTCTGTGTTTGAGCATGCTTGTTCGTCTATCGCAACCCGCTCGAAAGTTTGCATATCCATGAATGTTACACAAATATTTATTCCAAAATACCTTGATCACTTATTAAAGTGATTTAAAGAAATATATGTATGAGTAAGAATTTGAATGTGTATCGTCTAACTCAAAATTCGTTTATTACAAATTCATCTAACCATGGGCCATCATCATTCCCGAATGGCTTTTGTCACTCCATTAAGGAAGTGCAAACCTTTACCCAAAATTTATTCACAGATAAAAGTTATTATGCAATAAAATCTGGCGGTCTACCCTACAAACGGCACCCACGGGAGCAATAATGTTGCTAAGAACACTGATTTATGAAAAATATTTCCAAAGTATCGTGTATATGGAATATGTATATATACACTACAGTATACCCCTTCCTTCCTTTCATGTGAATATTATTACTTTTCGGGTTTTGATTTTTGCGAAAGGAGCCAGCCGCTGCCTACCCAATGTTGGCTTTTGCCCTCGGTATTTCAATAATATTGATTTATTGAACTGAAAATATTTTCCGAGACTGATTTTGCAAGTGAACCCGGAATTATTTGTGCCCGAGAGCATTTTTATGAATGCTTTCTGTTTATTTAAATCTTTTGGGTGAAAATATTAAGCCCTATATTTTTAAAGATTTAAATTTTTAGCTGTTGGGCTTTCAATGTCGACAAATACTCACAACATACATTTTTATAGTAACGAAGAGTTGAGTGCTACTCAAGCTGAACATGGCTAAAGCGTGAAGTTTTACCACAAAGTTTGAGTGTGAAGTTCGTTCTATTAGAGAAAATTTACGGAACCATTACATAACAGATGTTTGTAAGCCTTAAGTTGAAGGTCCACAAGTTTTCCTACCTAGTTGGCCTTCTGGACAATAGACTGTGGAAGCAGTTTGTCTGTGGAAATGGACAACGCCGGGAATTGAAGTGCTTACTAGACTACTACATATACAAAAAGAAGAAGAAATAAATTCACAGAGACAACACGGTCTAAAGAAATAAACTTTTTATTGAGATCCGCCAGTTTTACATTTGTAAGTTGTAGTTGATTAGTTGGAAAATGTAGGTACACTCAATTTCGACTAAAATTTAGCAGGACAACGAAATTGGCATTGTTATATTTTGTGTATCAAGCAGAACTCATACAAAAGCTTCGTTTTGTAAAGAGACAGCCTCGAGTTGCCGAATGAAATTTGGTGTCCTTTTCATAGTTTTTTTCCCAATTAGTATAAGCACTGTTATGTGCTGTTATCTAAGAACAAAAAGGGAAATGATTCGTGATGTTTGTTAGTTACTATTCAAAATGAGATGCATTCGAGGACTAACTGTAACTGAGACAATTTTTTCTAAGACTATCATTCGTTGTGTGAAAGAATGACTTTTTTTTTGAAAGAAAGATCACCTGCGCCTAAGCTAATCATCGTCAAAACTTACCTCAGCCCTGGAAGGTGTACGACGAACAGGAGAGGCCCGATGCGAACTGTCGCTTTCCTCACTGGTAGCTGTACTAGTGGTGTTTGAAGCAGCCGTATTGCGTTTTAAGGCAGCAACACGATCAGCCGTTGGCCGATCTGGTTCTACAACTGGTGTTGCTATGGCAGCTGCTGCTACTGCAGCAGTTGAGGTAGCTCCCTTATTTTGACGCTTGATCCGACTGATTTCATCCTCTTCGGATATCTGCCGGGTGGCTACTGGTGGGATGGATTTCCGCCCTACAACGGGCTTGGCTGTTGGTGGTACGACGGGAGTTTCTTTCTTTTCTTTTTTCTCCTTACCCTGTTCGTTGAGACGTTTGATAACTCTGGGACAATCGCACAAGCGAATAATTCCACTCAGCTGTCCTCGTGACACATCTTCGGTGTCTAATACACGGTCGCGATCCTTTGGTTCCTTTTCAGAACGTACGGTCCTCTGTGGCTCTGTATCAGAGTCTTCGTTTTGGTGGCTGCGAACAAATCTTGAGCGGAATCGAGACTTACTTGGACGCGATTGCTCACTTTCGTAGTCGTAATCGTAGTCGCCTCCTGTGCGGCCGTATCTTGAACTTGTGTTCGTGTCGCCATAACGTTCCCTTCTTTCGCCAAACTTTCTTCCGCCCAATGCAGGCTCATCGTCATATCCGCGTTCCTCTTGTTGGCGGAACTGCGAGGCTAATCGATGGTCACTCTTTGACCTCATCAAGCCAGGTTGCAGATTACTCGGTGGCGCTAGGTGTGATGTGCTTGCAGTGCTGTTTGCATGTGTATGCGGTGTAATATTCAAATCACCAAATGTGGCCAAATTCATTACCAACTGATTAGGATCAATGGATACAAGGAATCGGACTCGTCGACTGTAATCAGCGTTTTCGTATTCAAAGTTCCTGAGAAACTCAACGGTCTTTAAGAAAATCTCCTTCGTATCCATCAGTTCACAATCATCCCATTCAACGGTTTCGTTCATATACTTGTCAGCAACGTCACAATTACTAGCGATGTTACCTATCTCCGAATCGAGATTTTCCTTCAATGACGTCAAATTTCTCAGTTCCGTTGTTAGGTAGCGATCGATCTCACCCTTGAGATGCTCAGAGCGGTCCTTAATTGCCTTAGTGACGCGCCTATAAATCTCATCAATTTCCTCCGAGACACTAATGCAATTCGTCTGCAAGCTCAAGGTGTTCTTCTCAATCACTGCCAAGGAATCCTGCAAACGATGAAGACTGCGACGAATCTAAGAATGAAAAATCGTTGGTTTAATATTCTGTCTCAAGGACAAGTTTGTCCTATTTTTGCAGTTTTTTTTTAATGTTGCTTGGGTGTAATGTATGTTTACCTGACTATTGATCCGGGTGATTTCACGTCTCAGTATGTCCATGTGAGCACTTTTGCAGTCTTCACATATCTTCTTGTCGCAGTGGGCACAAGGCGAAAGGTATGCCTTTTCTGAGCAGACACTGCAGCGCTCCATCACCTGACCTTTGGAGGAAATAAAAAAGAAGAATGAGAAAAAAACATAAAAAATCGCATTCTTCTGTTAGTACACAAAAATATATTCAAATTAAATGTAAAGTCGGAGGTGATGGGATGGGCTGATGGATTGTATGAATTTATTTTTTCGTATTGTGTTGTGGGCTCTTTATGTATATTTCATTGTTATGTATGAAATGGATTTGGATGCTTCGGCTAAGCCGAGAAAAGGGGTCATTTCAACACCGCATGTGGTCGAAACATAAATGAAGAAGTATGGTAGATTGTGAAAGGGCAATCTTACTGACTTTCGTGTTATCAATGTAAGGCCGAGAATTGGTGGTTTGAGGCGATATGCCAACTTCGTTTGAATAATGTCTTTCACGATTGCCATATTATTTAAAAAATTTAAGTGTCAAGCAAACTTTTTCACAGCTGGATGAGGGAAAAAATTAATTTTATGCTCAAATGTTCAAGGCATGCAAAATGTACGATTCGGCGAAATACACAAAGCGGCGCTTTCAAGGTATTTCTTCTGCCTTTCACTATCTATAAATCGTAACTTATGAAATGTATCAGGGCGTTAGAAACTGCATTTACCAAAAAAATGTGTGCAGCTCAAGCACGTCGTAAGCGAAACTTCAGAAAAGACAAGATGACTACGAAAGACCGACCAAAGAAGAGAAGAAGATTATTGGAAATACGTATATTCTACTTAATTGCCTCGCAGCCTGAATTCCATTTACGAATATTTTTGTTTTTTTTTGTGTCGATTTTTCGTTTCATCGCATTTTCAAATCGCACAAGAACTAAACAAGTTTCACTTCAATTTTGTGATATGCAGGCTCAAACACGTCTATTAAACAGAGACTATTTGCTATGATATAGGCGTCGCGAATTGCGATAGTTTGATAGAGTAACTAAAAGTCTCTTAATGAGGTAAGGCTATGGATGTAGATATACCCACTAGCCCGCTACACAAGGCAGATGCATATGGACAGAACATAGTAAGCGACAGTGAGGATGGTACAAATCATCAGACAAAAAGAAGACCATGAATATAAAATATTGTGCAATGTATTTCCCCTTAATCGCTTGCCAATTTAATCTTTTGCATTTGTGAGCTTGTTTCTTTATAGTGACGCATTTCCATTTCAGTGATTTTCAAGTTACAACGAATCGAAAGACGCTTCACTTAAAATGTTTTGTGTGTTTGTTTTTTATCGTGACACATTTTCGTTTCATCGAGTTTCAAATCACATCAATTCACTTCGGCAATGGAAGAGATCACTCAACGATTGTTTCGCTTAGAGAAACTAAAATGGAAACTGAAATATTTTCAGTTGAAAAACCTTATATGCCTCAAAAAAGACTTCTGTAAAACTCCGTTCTTAAGATTGTTTTTCTTCAGTTATAACACAATACAGACTAAACCTTGAATCTCAAAAAAAACGTGAAACAAGCGGCACAACGTATTTGACATTTCATACCTCCAGTTGGTCAGTTATGATTTCTGGTTTTCATATTAAAGAATCTTACTAAAAACACTCGAAGCTTAAAATCGCTAGGACACTTTTGAGAATTGCAGCGAAACTCAACTGGTAAACTGCCTGAACAATATGAAAAATTCATACATCTAGAAATTCTTGAAGTCCTCTAAAAGGATTTGAACTATGGTCATGAGCGCTCATAGTACTATATACTATTATATATCTAAACGAAATGCTTCGTCAAGTTTCCAAAAATATCCTGAATAACCATAGATAATGTGGCGAACCGTGCAATATGTGCTGACATGTGTGCCTGTTACGTAAGAGTTCGAATCCTAAAACGATTGTTTTTCTCATTTTATAAAGCCTTCCACCATAAATTGACAGGTCTTTCGATATTAGCTTTATTGCCACGAAAAACGCTTTCTCGATTTGCAGTTCGGAATCGGCAAAAACTTGTAGATCCTCTCCATACCTCACAAAGTATTGTTGAGGGAAATAAGCTTGGCCTCTTGGCTCTCCGCTCTGTAGCGCCACTCTATTTAATTCTCAAAATGGCTTCTTCGTGAAGAATATTTTTACAATCGCAACAAAACGTTTTCCACTGTAAACCTACAATTTCAACTGATTTTGCTACATGCGCTTATTCTTTGTTAGTGCTCACGGTGGCAAACGGGCCTGGCTTAGTACCTTCAACAATAACCGAGGCAATCTCTACTCCGGCGGCTCTACAGTTAATGTACAACATCAAAGAACGATAAAATGTCACAAGTTACTTCATGAAAGACTTTGAGAAGCTCATGTTTGAAGTTGGATGCTGTTGCCAAACTACCGCTCACGTTATCGAGTTATACGTGACTGAGATATATGACTTTGGCTTAAATACTCACGTTATCGAGCAGTCTAGTACCATAATTTGACACCCTCTCATCAGTAATCGAACTGCATTTGGGTTGATAGAAGGACAACTGACTGATTTTGTATATTTTGGCGTGAATTTCAAAAGAAAAATGCAACTCACTCAGTCGATCACCGATGAGCTAATTTGGCCATGGATTTTAGAGAAAACGTTTGTTTTGATCTCTCGGGTTGAATAAGGATCAAAATATCTGCTGTCTTTGTATGTGTTTCTGTAAATAAAATTTCTAACCGTACGATATCCTCAGAGCGGATCAACCGATTGTTACAGTCATATTTTCAGTATCCAAATGAGTCAGTACTTGGATCTTATTAGATTTTGGTGTTTATCTATTGAGCGAATTCCTTGACGCAAAATGGCTCTAGAAATAAGTGACCTGCTAAGACCAAATTTGTGACATTCGAAAATAGTTTTTTAATATTTAAATCTGATAAATTTGGATTTGATCGATGAAGCAGTTCCAAAGTTTCTTATGAAACGTGCATTTAGTGAAAAGCTCATGGATTCGCCTACAGGTCAACCGAACTCCAAGATTCTTTTTACCACTTGACATTTATTTTTGATATTGTTTGTTTGAAAAATGTAAGAGATTGCGTCAGCCTACATAAATATGTTCAGCGTCTATACCTTTTGACGTCAATCGAATGGCGTATAAGGACCTCAATAAGAAACAGTTTTCAAAACATCACAATCTGACTTTGAGGTGCTGCTGCTTTTGAAATATGTTAAGTTAAGGTTGAAATTGCCAAACCTTTTATCACAACACGAAATAAATTAAAGAAAGGGGGAAAAAATCATTTGACGTAATTTACACACGTCCTTCAAAGCAAGCAACATATACAAATATACATATTTCTATTTGGTTTCTTAACTCTTTGCTTGCTCTCTATTCGATTGGCAAAAGTATTTACTTCCATGGAATCCAACTGTCAATTTGTCTACCCGTAAAAAGGTTCGAGTATTTTATCCTCTCAACTGCAGACATCACTGAGTAAAGATATTGTATATCTTAACAGTGCTTTTTTTAGATTATAAAGAAAAACCAATTTCATACAGAAGTCGATAACGCTCTTGAGTAAATGTACCTATCGATACACAGGACCTACTGCATGTATATTTGCTTCGTATGTACATTGTACACCAGGAATGGAATATATTCTTTTCATACAAGTGATTGAAAAACTGAGATGAGTGTTTGGATGTTTTTTTTTTTTTTTATTTCAATGTGGGATTATCCACACTTTCAATTGACGAAGAGGATATTCAAATGTCATATATGCACTTGGCAGCCATAGTGCAACAAACATAAAAGAGTAGAAAATTTAAGGATTTTGTAATAAGTTATTTTGAAAAAAACAATTTCATGTGTATAGAATTGATTGAGTTGATCTTTTTCTGACACAGTACTACAGTAAAGCTGGACATTTTTAGAAAATTTTCGTCTTCTGTATTCTTTGCATTTTAGAGTTAGTTTTTTAAGTTAGTTTTGTTTATTGAACAATATATATTTACAATTGATACTTATACTAGGTAATTAAAAAAATTGAAAAAATTAAAATATGAAAATAATGTAGGAATGTTGGCACATAGGGGGCATAACCAAATACATTGTCTAGAATAAAAATAAGAACTTAATATTATACAGCTGAAAATAAAGAGAATTCTTGATTATAAGTCATTTGACTTGAGTTATCTCGGGATGTTCCGTCCTGGTTGTCGCTGGTGTCCTTCTTTATGGGGAGGTTGTAGGAGGTGGCTTCAGCCACGGAAGTATGCTGACCCAGGGTCAGCGTAGAAGTTGGTGGCTTCGTCGTTGGTTGTTATTACTTCTTCGTCCAAGGTGTTCATCACGCTTAGGTATCTTGGCTCAGGGTGTCGGTCCTCAGTGGTCATCCTTCTCACCAGGGGATTAGGGTGGTTGCATTTGCAGCCGTCAGCAATACAGTCGATAAGACGTATTGGTCCAAGGGCGTCATCTTGCATTTTAGAGATGAGTTTCAAGTTTGTAGGTACATACACCATTTCCGACGGATAAAGTCCTTGAGTGTTCTTAGATCCAAAAAAATACTACAAAAGATCGACAGGGGACAGGGGACTGGGGACAGACAACAGACGACAGACGACAGACGACAGACGACAGACGACAGACGACAGACGACAGACGACAGACGACAGACGACAGACGACAGACGACAGACGACAGACGACAGACGACAGACGACAGACGACAGACGACAGACGACAGACGACAGACGACAGACGACAGACGACAGACGACAGACGACAGACGACAGACGACAGACGACAGACGACAGACGACAGACGACAGACGACAGACGACAGACGACAGACGACAGACGACAGACGACAGACGACAGACGACAGACGACAGACGACAGACGACAGACGACAGACGACAGACGACAGACGACAGACGACAGACGACAGACGACAGACGACAGACGACAGACGACAGACGACAGACGACAGACGACAGACGACAGACGACAGACGACAGACGACAGACGACAGACGACAGACGACAGACGACTGGCGACAGGTGACAAACGACAGATGACAGATGACAGACAACAATCAAAATTATCTGGAGTTAAATGTGTGTTTTTGGAATTGAAAATGGTAATTATGTATTGCCTAATTTTTATAGTGGTATGACTGAATTGTCGCGTGTTTATATGCATGTATGGATATGTTGCCAGTATCCATAAATCTACAATTTTATAAATTTTCTGCATGATTCGAGAACTGAAAAAAGATGTTTTTATCAGAAATTGCCATTCTTTGTTTTCATTTCATTTCATATCTCTTTACCTAAACCGGACTTTGTAAGGCCAATGAAGCTTGAATAATTGAGTGAATGGTATTTTATTTTCATGTAACAACCCTTAATTTACCTATCGCTCTCCTTTATTCCGTTCTTTTTTTGACCAGTACCAGACAATGATATCATACTTAAGTGTCATACGGCATGACACTTAAGGTATGACTCATACCTTTACCATTACCTCAATTGAGTAAAGCTTGTTTAACGGATATTAATTTTTTTATGTGTCCCTGAGAACTCTTTGAACTTCCGACTGAGGTTATTTAGAGTTATAGCAACAACGATCCTCACAACTCGTCAATAGATTGAATGTAATAAACATTTGGAAAAAACAATTAGGCTTTCCATTCGTGCGCCCCTTGATCTTAACTTTCTACTCAGTCTATCTATTCAGGTTTGCGCCTCTTTAGGCATTTCTATACTTTGAAGTTCTTTCCCATACAAACATTGTGACAAATTTTTTCTGTGTCAGAATCACCTTATAATAACAGCTTCAGTCGCGAAAGTCCTTTTTCTGTTTTGTCTAGAGAAGTGATTCCCAAAGTGGTCGATATCGGTTTCTCAGGGGTCGACAAAATCGAAATCTGAATTTGGGGGTCGACAAGTTTTGCAATCGACCCCCTTAACACATTTTCTTATTTTAAACTTTAAAGATAGTATGGCGTTACTTTTGCCATTCTAAAAATGAAAAGTAGTATTGCTACACCTTTAAAAAAACTCAACAATTTCCTTTTCGTATCTGAGTACTGTTTCGACGAATCGTTGCTGGTTTTTTTTTTTCGGAAACAACAGTTGGTAGGTAGTTTAATAAAGATTTAGTGTACTTCAGCAAACTTTTGAATGGTGAAGTATTTTTCTGTCCTCGGAATATGTATTATATGATGACCTGTTAGGAGTCACAGCTATGCAGGGTGTCCCGTAACATACATACAACATACTTTGGGATGTGATTCTTTCTCATATTTCCTGCTCCGAAAGATGCCCAGGACTTTTATATCAAAGTACTGTCAGTTATTGCCGAAGAATGTACTGAAGAGAGAGAGAGAGAGGAATTATGATGAAGATGGACGATTTTTATCTTCAATATTGAAGTTTATATGTTTTTTTTTCCTTTGGTTGATTATTTTATATTTGGATGTGTTTGTTATCAATTTAAAGCATTTCTTTAACTAGCTTTAATATGTTTTTTTTTATTTAGAAATACAAAATTTTAAATTCGAAGCTAAGACAACATTTAGTAGCAAAAAATCTGAGTCTTATGTAGATTGTACCAGTCTTTGCAATACGTTATAAATGCTGTCAACAAGATTCGAAGCAATTCATTGAACTCTCGGTTATTTGCTCAGCTTTGTTAGGATAACGACGAAGTCTTTACTAATTTACTTTTGCACACTGAAGCAAGATTTTCAGCTATTTTTGGTTGTTTTGTAAGAAAATCTGACGGATGACGGATATTTATTACACGACTGTTATCTTCGACATGTTCAACAAAGTCAACTTGCAGCTGCAGGGTGACGATCTCAACTTGATCAAAACAAAATCAATTATAGCGGCGTTTGTGGGAAAACTTATTCTTTATAAACAAAATTTAACCAAAAAAGAATACTTATAGATCCGCATTTGTCGAAATCAACCGAAATCCTTCAAGACGATGTTATTTTATCATAATGTCGCTCACTTGGAAGCGCTTCACAAGGATTTTAATAAAAGGTTTGAGGATCTTTTGAACTTACAAATTCCTGAGTGGATAATAAATCCGATCAGTTTAATAGCCATGGAAGAAGCCAATGTGACAGTGCAAGAAGAGTTGATCACCAAACTGACGAAGAGCTTAAGCTAAAGTTCAACGAAGGCTATCAGAAGTTGTGGTTGCAGCGCAGCATTGAAACTCAATATACTGCATTGTGGAACATTGCTGAGAAATATCTCATCGCTTTTCCATCATCATATTTAGTTGACAAAGGCTTCAGTGTGGTTGCAAACATTTTGACGAAAAAAAGAAACCGTTTGAAGGTCAACGAACGCGGAGACTTAAAGCTGCATCTTACCAATATTAAACCAGTTCTATAGCTAGATTGGTAGAAAGTCACCAAATTCATTAATTGCATTAATTTTTCTAACCATGAATTTATTATTTATTCTCAAATAAGAGCACGATTATTAAAAACTTGCATTAATAAATTTTGAATTACATTTCATGTTTATTGAATTTCATACCTGCTATCATCGTAATGTCATTTTATTGTTATCTCAAAAAATTTTCTTTGTGCACTACTGCAAAACTTGCTCAGGGACTAGGTACCTATAAAAGCAAGTAAGAAACTTGAGACAGGATTTTTAAAGCAATTTGGCTTTGGGGGTCTACGGTATCAGCTCATTTTGGAAAAGGGGTCGGTTGCTCCAAATAGTTTGGGAAACCCTGGTCTAGAGGTTAGAGGATATCAACGCCTTTGAAGCCGGCTTAATTTAATTGAAACTTAATTGTATTTCAATCGTTTACCAACACCAAAACTCTCAATTGCTACCCACACATATAAATACACCGACCAGCTCTCACCTTCTGATTTATATTGATTGCTGGTTCAAGCATTAAAATGCTACGCAGCCAATTGCCCTCATCTACATCTAATTATATTGGCAAACATCGAAGATAAAAGTCCCTCAATAAAGGAAAGCCCTGAGCACAGCAACAACCTCTTGAGTAGGTAGGTATATTCATTTACGGTTTGTATGATTAATTAATGGATCGATTATATCGAGTGTGAGTTGCTTTTAGCAACTGTATAGATATGTATACATTATTTATATATGTATGCTCTCAACTTCATATAGTGTGTAGCATTTATTTAACAAAACAATTAATCAATGTCTGTCTAATCGCATCCTCTGGTATTTCGCTTCCCCAACACTTTGGCAGTAATTCAACCAATCCTAACCAGACGTCCGTCAGTGAAAAGATAGAGAGAAAGAAAAAAATTGTGTTAAGAAAGAATGGACAAACAAAACGCTTTTGCCTTCCATTGATAGTGTCCTTTATCCAATTTGATCGAATTCCGTGCTGTTCATTACTCAATCATTAATGGTAGGTTGCATACAAGCACATTATTACAGAATTTCAGAATCCAAGGACAAGTCAGAAACATAATTTGCTACATTGCCTGGAATATGTACGTGCGGGAGTATCTACGTACCTCTACATTGACTAACACGTTACACAAAATACTGCCTTCTATGTTTTATTGTATATTGAAAAAGCAAATTAAATTAGACTGAGTATACCACAATGACATTTGTGACGATACCGACAACGACAACAAAAGGGAATTGCTGCTGAAGTCACCAGCAAAAGTTTACACACAATTTGTCTCTCATGTGGCTAACAAAAACGTGTTAGTAGGGTTAAAAACATTTATGTCCTGTCCCTGTGTGGAGAGGGTGAATTTTATGTTAGCTCCACTAAAAACTAATGCTGCTATATACTGTGTAAGAAGAAGGTGTTGGATGCAATTAATTTCAATAAAACAAATATAATTACCAGATGTCGGATCCGGTAGCTCTCCAGTGATTTCGATGTGCAGCTCCAGGAAGCGTGTCAAGGTGACATTTGTGGGAAACGCCTGCACGCCTTGGTATGGTATCCGGTGCTCTGCACGACATTCTGGGCATTTGACCTGAAACGATTGCAAAGTTGTAAAGTCAGCAAAATTCAAGATGCAATATGAAAAACAGTCATTGCTGTCCATTAGTTGGACCTTGGACGTACATAAATTCTATTTCTTCCTTCAGACAGGATGAAAAGTGTTTATTCATGTATAACCTCCGAAAGTCAGGTAATTCAAACTCACCACACAATGCGCATAAAACTTGTTGACAACAACTGATTACTACCCCAAAAACCTATCCCCTCCCTAACTGAGCGCTGAAGGATTTGGAATTTGTTTTTATTTCGGGCTTCCTATAAGCGAAAACTAAAATAAAAACTGGGTTCGATGTAAATGATTTCATAACTCAGGAGATTTCTGAATAAAGCATTCCTCTAACGCTTCATGAATTTTTTTCATCCGTTCGAACAAACAAAAAATATGTATTTCTACAAATTACTTTGAAAAAGCTACTTTTGGGTTAGTCTATGTATAATGTTACTACCCAACTCTTGGAATATCTCATAAATATTGTTTTTTCATGCAAATTTCCGGTTCAAATGTTGTTTGGCTTTGAGCATTATGCATGCTTTGATTTCATTTTGCTATAGATACTTTCATTCCCGCCTACTCGTCCAGTTGATATAAAAAATCTGATTGAAAGGACGAAGGACGATGCGACGAGACGGTTCGTTAGATATTATGTTATCCCTTTAACTTCAATAAAAAAAATCCTTGAAGAAGAAACTATTATTACAGGAAAATATGCATGTATTTTCGCAGCCAAGGACCTTGGGATAATGCTCAACGCCGCAGATCATACTGACTTGAATAATATTTAGTTCCCAAACAACTGGACCACTTTGTACGCTTTATTAAGATTAAGACCATTACTGTTTGCTAAAGGGGGAGTGACTGCGACTATGCAGGATGCATCTACAAAAAAAACATTCATTCTTGAACTCTGTAGCGCTAGCATGAAACGCTACGATTGTTATTATTTTTTTTTACTTACAAAATCCTGAGCACCTGCATCAAATGGCAAGTGGGATAATGTCTAGAGCTCCATTCAACTTTGATGTATAGCCAAATGCATTTTATCATAAACTATGCTCAAATTGTTCTTCTCCCTTTTTTGTCGGAAAGAAAACCCTTAATTCATTTCTCTACAGTGAACCCCTTTTTCCGTTGCTCAACAAGAGCACTCATTGTTTACCTCTCGTCTTAGTGCGCCAAATGCTATTATGGCTATGCTAAGGAGCTTCTGCTATGCAACTGGCATCTTCATGTAGACCTAGGGAGATCCAAAGTGACGTTGACAGATTAAGTACATCGGTGCAATGGACAGTTCATTTTCCCCACTCAGTGTCCTGATGGTGTAAAACTTCTTTAATATTATGACATTTTTAAAGAAATTGAATGCCTGCAACATGAGAACAAAACTACACTCACAATGCACGTGAAATGAGGTAAGCTTATAAACTTTTAACTTAATCCGAGAGTTTATGTGAGAAGTGAAAAGGGTGATGCTTTGCTGATGTGTATCACGAGCAAGTAGGATAATGATTGCTTGGGGAACTGGCACTGGATGCGTTGCCAAAGCAAAACAAAAACACATTTTTTGAATGCACAAGAGAGAGAGAGATTTTAGGTGAAGATTTTGTGAAATGGGGAAAATGTCCTAACGATTAAAGGCTTTAGCTGCTATTTCTACATTTTTTCTTCTTCAACTTAGGGTAGCAAAAACTAATCTTCGAAACTTATTTAAACACCACCGGTTGCAAATTTTAGTCTATCTTGTGTGCTATCTTTTCTGCTGTTAGTTTAGGTTAGGTGGAAGTGGCTGTCCGCCAATGAGCACATTGCCTGACACACTTAGGCCGCAAGGGCCCATTGTGATACCACAGATATCAGCTAGTTTATCACCAACTGATCTCAGAAACCCGATGTAAGATTAAAGAGTTGATCACCCATTTATCTTCCATTACGGAACTAGCCGGTTAATCACCCGCTAGTCGAACCACGCAGAACTTTTAATGTATTTCGAAAGACTTTTAGGGTCTATGTAAGTGTAAGCTAAGTCGCTAGTATCGTCGAAGAAGAATTCACCGAGATGAGTTTTCCTCCTATGAAGTAGTGCAGGGCATCAGCAAAGAAGGTGTTGAACGGTTTCTTACTCTTCTTCGTCCATGCAGCTTTTTGCAGAAATGATTGGAAAACACACCAAGTCTTTTGGCGTGTCTTCCTATTAGACAGTGTCCCGTAAGAACACCTATGGTAGAACCTAGATACAGGCGGTTCAGGGCTAACAAACTCTTCGAGCGTTTTGAATCTACACACGGCCAAACTTTTTTTCTGCTGTAATATGTGAAATTTTGAACATCTGAAACCCCTCATCAATAATTTCGTAAGTCCTTATTAATGCGGCTTTAGACACGAAAGGCCCACAATCAACCCAGTACATTATGCCAGATCTTAGATAAAACGGAAAAACGATATCGATATAGACCATGACAACATTCACAGAAACGTTCGACAATGCAAAATGACTTTGAAGAACTCACAATGCTCCGTCAAGGTCGGTAGGTGATTCAACAAGACCTGTGATGTCGACAAAGGCTTGAGGCAAGGCGACAAACTGTCATGCGATTTCTTTAACATCATAGGTATTTGAAAAGATTGTACAAAACTCAAATGTCAACACCAAAGGCATGTCTTTCAAAAGCCTGTACAATATTCGATTACGCAAACGATATTGAAGTAATGGGAAGAAGGAAGTGTGATGTCATAGGTGCTTTTGGGAGCATTGAACAGAAGCAGCTAAAATGTGTTTGATGTTTGATGAGGCCAAAACGAAGTATATGCTGTCATCAAACAGGGACAGAGAACATCCACCAGTTGGACAAAACGTCACAACATACTGGACTTCGTCTACCAAGGTATCGAGTCACGAACAACAACATCAGTGCGGAGATGAAATGGATATAATTCTTCCCAACCGTTCCAAAATAAAAAATCCAAAATAACCCTATATAACACCTTAACCTTACCAGTCCTACTTTACGGTGCAGAAGCGTGGACTTTATCGAAAATGGATGAGGAAACATATGGAAAAATACTCCCAATGGTATTTGGTCCCGTATGCGAAGACAACGATCTGTATAAGCTGTAGGTACCGTGACATGGGCATAGCTAGAAGAGGACGCATCGCGAGACGATGGTTGAGCCATGTAGAAGGGATGGACCCAAACGCTCCGGCTCGACGGGTTTCCGAAAGCATATTGCAGGGAAATCGTGGAAGGGGAGACCTCGTCTTAGGTGGCGCAATCAAGTGGAAGAAGTTCTCAACCGACTTAGAGTGCAAAACTGGAGAAAGCTCTACCGAAATTGAAATTATCTGCGTAAGAAGTTGGTTGAGGCTCTGGTTCACCCTGAACTTTCGATTTTGTTCAAACAGAAACATCCAACACTTTTTTCACGCACAACGTTTTTCTCCTTGATTTCCAAGCCCTCCAAGAGCAATTATTCTGCTTTCTCACCTAGCCAATAGGAGACGGCTTATTTAGAAAATGAAGTTCTTATCCATACCTCACTACGGCTTGGTTGATGGAATAAGTAATAGACTCTCGGGCCTGTCCAAGCTCTATTTTATTTATTTTATGACATACTGAATTCTTGTGGTGCCCTTGGCTTAAAGGTTAGCATGTCTGCTTGTAACGTGGGAGTTGGGAGGTTCGTGGTATGAATCCCATCAGCAGAAACCAAAAATGTTTTTCCACTTGTATCACTCTTCGCAGGTCCTCCGTAAGTAAATTCAAGAAAAGCCCTTTCTCGATGAGGCGTTCGGAGCTGGCAAAAAATTGTAGTCCCCCTCCATTCCCCCACAATACATGATTGTGAGAAATGCGCTAGGCTCTGTAGCTCACCGCTCTTTTGCTCCACAACAAGTATGAATGTATTTATTTCATGCACTAAAACATAGTGTTCCCCATGAGCCATGAGCCGTGAGCGGATCACTAGTGTGAAAGTGAATCAGATAATTGAGAGTACTGCCATCAAAACGAGACTACTATGTTCGTAACATCGAGAAGAAGAGAAAAAAGGATATTTCATATGTAAAAAACATTACACTCTTAAGTGTGAGCAATCTTTGCTTTTTTACTGGAAATTGTTTCTTCTATCCATATAACCGAGATGTCCTCTGCTTAGCTGTTTCATCGTCGCGTAGCCTTCGATCTCAGATTTCACCTATGGAGGTGTTCAGAAAAAGTCTAATGCTACTTCGGTAAAGCTGAAGGGTTGATCACGACAAACTCTATTCAATTCAATTCATTTGGTATACCTTGACATTCAAAGAGTCACACTCGAACCCAACAAATACCACAAACAAATGTCACAAAAAACTAGACTTCCTATCGACAAACTCGCTGCAATTCTCTTGAAGGTGTGTACAAATAAGTTGAAAACATACAAAAATAATATTTGTCTATCTAAAACTTTGTACCATAATTCACAAAATGGAGTGTGCATCAAGTTCTTGGCATACGTGACTTCATGTTCCTACTTTGATTTCTGCTACATATCCAACCTTTGTTCGCCCCCTTCCTTGTATTTATGCCTATAAAGTTTCTCTTATTCTGCAACTAAAGTGTTTTCCATTCACGTTCACATTTCTAAAACAATTTATCTAATTTGCCATGATAGGTCTTGGCCACGTCTCTATATGACTTACTTTTTAATCATTGGCATCCATCTAATTTACTACCTCTGCATTTTTAAAGAGAGAAGAAAAAAACTTTTTTTTGGATGCGTTCCGAACATTTTGTTCGCAGTTAGCCTGCAAATCGTTTCATAAACGACAAACGACCATCCATTTAACCTCTAAGGAAGTTGCAAAACTATAAACTTGGTATTTTCTTTTCGGGCGAAAATGACAAAGCACCATTCGGTAGGGCCAAAATATATAATAGTCCTTGATATATGTTTATGGACCCTGAGTCTATGAATCAAGAAACTTTTGTCTCTACCGCATCTTTGTGATAACTTCACATTCATTGCAATGCTGTATTCTTCTATAGAAAATGTTTAAACCTCTACCAGTGTTACACGTCGAAGACATATTTCAGCCAGTAGCTTTCTCAAAGGCATCTCATACTCGTTCCTTTAATAAATTCATTTGGATGCAAAGCAAACTGATTTATTCTCTGTGTGTGATTTTATTATTAAGAAAAAAAAAAATGAAAAAAGAAAAGAAAAATATTGAGAGCAAATGACCAGGCTAAAAGTTTGCTTCTGCCAAGCTTCTTTGAATACTTAATTAGGGAAAAGCAGACACACTACCCGGAGGCAGACTTAAGATGCAAAAGACATTGATGACATGGGGTGGCGGTATAGTACCTTGTTATCAGTATACTCTTTCTTTAGAAGACTACGGGCAAGAAAATTATGTCCTTTGCCTTTCATTCTGAAAATAAAATTCCGGACAGGATTCAAGAACATACGCAACGTGCAATATCTCTGGCGTGTGTATGTGTGTGAAAAGGGTGTGGGGTTGTGTGTAGGACTAAAGTGGGAATAAAGTTATTCTATTAGGATCAACGAGCTCTATGGCATAAATTATGCCATAACTCTGGGTGTCTTATAATAATTGTTATAATGAAGATGCAATTTAAATATTCAATGAATTTATTACGGTTTCTTTGCGCTCCTAATTGGAAGGATTTGCAAAATCATAATTTGCATTCCCTGAGAATCGATTGATGTGTTATAAATAATGGAATTTGTATTCTGGTATATTTGAGATTTTCGAACTTTCCAGCTAAGTTTTATGGTCAAAAATGTCAACATGATATTGAGCATGTCAGGAAAATGGGAGACAGGCTTGGAAAGCGTTTAGGGTATGAAGAGCATTTATTCTATTCCGCGTTGGTTAACCCCTTACCCGTATTTAGTGGGCGAGGTGATTTCTTTTGTTAAAGATTTCTTCATGAAATCACTTATCAGTTATCACATTAAGAACCTTCATGATGTACACAAACACCCTTTTTAGGAATGGAGGGGACCTTAATTTTTTCGCCGATTCCAATCGACTAATTGAAGCGCGACTAAAAAAGCGCTTTTCATGACAATGAAATTACTATCAGAGGACTTGCCAGTTACTCGCGGAAGGTGATACCGGTGGAAAAACATTTTCTTTGTTTCTCTTCGTAGTCGAACCTCGAACGTCTCACATAACAGGCCGACATACTTGCTTTTAAGTCACGAGCACCACAATATTATTATATGTAGATATTTGAAGCCATAAGCATGAGGAGAGCTCTCCGTTTCGTTGGGGAACTCTTGTGTCATAGTTTGAATATCGTGTTGTCTAGAATTTGGAGTCTCTCGATGAGTCATTATTGTATTTCCGTGGAAATTAAACTTGAATCTGTTTCGTGCAGACTTGAAATCTGTTATTTCTGCTTTTACAATTCTTGAGGGGTGTAATCCAAAAATGTCTGCCTGTTACGTACGAGTACCAAGTTTAAATCCTAGAAACATAATCGCTTTTAAGAGCAAGTCTTCCAAAAGTAACTACGCGCTGGGCTCCGAAACTCCTCAAGCTTTGTTGAGTCCCCCTTTTACTTATTTCCCACTCTTGTTTTCATGATCTAGGGATATGGTTTAGCACGAGATCATATTTTGCAGCATGTAGACGGGTAAAATAACCAAAACCGAAAACTAGGTCAAAAGCAGTTGTAATTTAAACCCACGTACTTTGATCTTTGTTATTTCTTTTTAACTTTAAGTATTAAATTGTATTTTAAAGATCTCATTAAAAGTCCTCATTAAAAGTCCACTCTTCATGAATTACGAAATGATGATTATGAATTTTGATTTCTGCTTTTATATATTTTTATTCCATGCTTAAGTTTCCATTATAATTAAATCTACTTTATTAATTTCTTTTCAAGCGCTTCTTTGATAGTCACTTGTAATTAATTTGGCATCAATTCAGTAAACGCACTCGAAGTTTGTAAATATGAATACACAAATACACATCCTTTAATTTCATCTGGTTTTTCGTATATGAAAAGAAAAGACCTACAAAGCGAGATAAACCCATCGCATCAATTACAATTAAATTCAATTAATTTTAATTAAAAGATCATAATTGCAATGTTCTCCTTGTCTGCATTATTATATCAACAAAATGAATAATTGCAAATGACAAGCATTCGTAATACAGGAGGCAGATACTCAAAACACAAAAAGGGAAAAAAAAGAATGAAATCCATTTGTTATCGTTATTGGCACGTTCTTTGTACTTGTATACTATTATAACCGGAACCAGTAGAGCCAACATGGGCGGCAGAGGGATACCATAATGATACTGTTTCATTAAAAGAAGACTTTTAATTTCTACTTTTTTTGAGCTGTGAATAAACTTAATGAGGAGGACCGGTAGCACTTAATACAACAAAACACTTACTTGTCTCCGAACGTAATCAACCAATCCCTCCATGCATGGCTCCATGCAGAAAGAATGTTGACATGGCAGCAATTTGGGATTACGATATCGATCCAAGCATACGCAACACGTTAAAAGTTGCTCGAACTGTTCCATTTTTCACTGAAAATAAAAAAGAACATTTTTTTTTATTTTTCAATTAGTTGATTTTGATTTGCACTTAAAGATATATGATAGGGCATTTACAACCTTTATTTATTTTTTTAATGTACGTATACATGTCTAATTGAGGAAGGACCTTTTGAAAGAATAAATTAATAAAGTTTGCGTTGTTGACTGAGTTGACGCAGAAAATGATTTAAGTAGCAAAATTAAATTTTGTTTCGATAAGGGTTGCAACTGTGTGCAAAGTAGATTTTAATTAATTTATTTGCATTTAACATCGATTGATGTTCCCTCACAAGCCATGGTTGTGAGAAATGCGCTAGGCCCAGGGGCTCCTCGCTCTGTTGCGCCACCCTATTTATTTATTTTTTTTTAACATCGATTGACGATTTATAGTTCGTCATTTAAATTACCTAAGACAATTGGTTAAGGATTAAATTTGGTTTTAATTTTATTTAATATTGGTTGTTAGCAACAATTTATTTTTTAAGGCTAGTCTGCTTGTTCCAAAATTAGAAACTATACTATTAAAAATGGAATCATTTTCTACAACACAACACAAATCCGAGTTCATTGAGATCATATGTTTTATTTTTGTTCAAAGAAGGCAGCGAACGCTTAGCTGTGATAGAGGAAGAAGCGTTTGCTGGGACACGTTAAAATGCCTCTTATAAAGATACGACTGTTGAAAAGTTACTGTGGAGCAGTGGTAGCAGTGTTAAGTGAATAGGCCAGACGCGTAAACTCGAATCCTGTACCGGGCATCAATTTCTTTTTCAGTTTCCCAGATTAATTTGGACCACGCTCTCTAAGTTATAAGTGAAATTACAACAACCTTATTTCCATACAGTAAATCAAAAGCCCAAGGGCCTAGCAGATTTCTTTCAACCATACTTTGTGAATGAAAAGAAGGAACATAAACATTTCTTCCGATTCTCAACTAATCGATAAATCACGCCTTTCATGACTCACTATCAAAAAAATTCACAAATCTTCTCGTTGAAAAACTTTTTTTTTCTCTGATGTTTCTAGCATTCGCGAACCTCCAACGTAACAGGCAGACACGATAAACATAACGGCACGGGCACCACATTTCTATCCACTGCACCAAGAAAACATGAAAGGTTGCTACTCTGGTAGTACATTGACGGTCAAGTAGTTTAAGTGGTCTAGCTTAATGTTAGCCTCCTCGTTTTTCATAAAATTAAAAGTTACTGAATTCTAACTACTTAGTATTTTAGTTTTACGCAACCATAAGCATACAGAAAAAAATTAGATGAATCACATTTTCTATATTTAATCAGTTGGAGCAGCGGTAGTGGCAGCTTGCTCTTCCTTGATACGGTCCTTCTTGAGTGGTCCCATAAATGCCAACTTGTTGGCGGCAGACTGGAAGCGACCATGACCCATTTTGGAGGATGTGTCGATAAATTTAAGCTTGATTTGTTCCAAAGCTTTGCGGTTTGTGTGAACCAACAAAGATTTACGTAAAGTGATGACACGTTTCTTTGACCCAATGCAACATCCCTTAAGCATAACGAAGTCGTTGTTCATTTCACCATAATGAGGGAAACCATTGGTGTAATGCTCTTGTCGGTCAAATCATACTCAGTGGATGCGTTGTTCTTGATTACATTGCCATCCTTGGTGTGGATACCAGCTCCAATGCGATAGATCTTCTTGTTGATTTCGGTACGGTGATGGTAACCCTTCTGACCGGCACGTGCGACAGTGAGGGAGACACCACTTGGATGCCAAGCTCCGATACATGCTACCTTACGCAGACCTTTGTGTGTCTTGCGGGGTAGTTTTTTGGTGTGCCTTTATACCCTTGGTAACACCAACGCAGTCAATGACTTCATCTTGTCTGAAGACCTTTGAGACTGGGACGGCTTGTTCCAAGTGCTCCTTAACCCACTTAACTTTATCTTCGATGGAACCTCCGTTCAATTGGATTTCCATAATGTGAGCCTTCTTTTGGCGTTGCTTGATTAAGCGGATCTGTGAATGAGCAATGACGCGGATAACTTTGCAGTAACGGATCATCTTCCAGAAGTCATTCTCAATGCTTTTCTTGCCGACATCATCGGTACATTTCTTGCTGGCCTTGTTGAAAGCCTTCTTCTTGCTCTTGTACCAGTTCTTGTAGAAGCGAGTAGACGACATTCTTCAGACAAGTGCTGGGCCCAGACATTGACTAGGACACGGAGACCAAATGGAGTCTCGATGTAGCCAACAGCTCCGACAACCGTCATTGGTGGAGTTTCCAACACGGTTACCGCTTCAACGACTTCCTTTTCTTGTTGATCTTTGATCCAGGACGGTCAGCTTCACCGGCCTTGTATTCAACGAAACACGTTAGATGCACTGGCTTTGAGGCATCATCTTTTGGGTTCAGACGACGATGATAGGAAGTAGGGCAAAGGAATGTTTAGATGCCCAACCTTATCTAGATCTATTAAATCTCCTTTTGAATCTTAATTTCTTTAGTTTTAATCCACGAACGTTGTAGAATTGATTCCATTTCACAGAGCGAAATTTCAAGATTGACCGTATATAACAGTCCAGTCGTTCGAGTCCCAACAGAGGCAAAAATGTTTTTCCACGGGTATCGCCTTTCGCAAAGAACTGGCAAGTCCTCCGTTAGTAAATTCATTGCCAATAGCGCTTTCTCGATAAGCCGTTCGGAACCGGCATAAATTTGTAGTTCCTCTCCATTCCCTCATGGTTGTATGGTCCAACAGGGTTTTACTGATTTGAAGTAATTTTCTGCGCATTTCGTGCTAATTGAAAGTACGCGAACATACCTAATATTAATTATTGTAAATTGATACTTTGTGACTAGTTTTTTTAATTGAATTTGAGAAAGATTTTTTCCCACACAGTTGGATATTTTAGTCTCGAAAGTGGGCGGTAATAACGGGGTTCAGCGTAGGCTATGAAAGAGCAGGTGCATGATTCTTAAGAACTATGAAAATGAACTCCACCAGGAAAATTTTTAATCTTCAGTTGAATCAGTCGAAAATAATTCCATATCCGCTTTAAATTTACTTAGGCTAATCCACTTAACTTTATCTTCGATGGAACCTCCGTTCAATTGGATTTCCATAATGTGAGCCTTCTTTTGGTGTTATGCTTGATTAGGCGGATCTGTGAATGAGCAATGACGCGGATAACTTTACAGTAACGGATCATCTTCCTGAAGTCGTTCTCAATGCTTTTCTTGCCGACATCATCGGTCCATTTCTTGCTGGCCTTGCTGAAAGACTTCTTCTTGCTCTTGTACCAGTTCTTGTACAAGCGACGACGATATTCTTCAGACAAGTGCTGGGCCCAGACATTGACGGGGGCACGGAGACCAAATGGAGTCTCGATGTAGCCAACAGCTCCGACAACCATCATTGGTGGAGTTTCCAACACGGTTACCGCTTCAATGACTTCCTTTTCTTGTTGATCTTTGATCCAGAGGACGGTCAGCTTCACCGGCCTTGTATTCAACGAAACACGTTAGATGCACTGGCTTTGAGGCATCATCTTTTGGGTTCAGACGACGATGATAGGAAGTAGGACAAAGGAATGTTTAGATGCCCAACCTTATCTAGATCTATTAAATCTCCTTTTGAGTCTTAATTTCTTTAGTTTTAATCCACGAACGTTGTATAGAATTGATTCCATTTCACAGAGCGAAATTTCAATATTGACCGTATATAACAGTCCAGTCGTTCGAGTCCCAACAGAGGCAAAAATGTTTTTCCACGGGTATCGCCTTTCGCAAAGAACTGGCAAGTCCTCCGTTAGTAAATTCATTGCCGTGAATAGCGCTTTCTCGATTAGCCGTTCGGAAGAAAATTGTAGTTCCTCTCCATTCCCTCATGGTTGTATGGTCCAACAGGGTTTTACTGATTTGAAGTAATTTTCTGCGCATTTCGTGCTAATTGAAAGTACGCGAACATACCTAACATTAATTATTGTAAGTTCATTGTTTCTGACTGGTTTGTTAAATTGAATTTGAGAAAAATATTTTCCCACACAGTTGGATATTTTAGTCTCAAAAGTGGGCGGTAACAACGGGGTTCAGCGGAGGCTATGAAAGAGCAGGTGCATGGTTTTTAAGAACTATGAAAATGAATACCACCAGGAAAATTTTTAATCTTCAGTTGAATCAGTCGAAAATAATTCCGTCTCCGCTTTAAATTTACTTAGGCTAGATCACCGAAAGATAATAATTCATAGAATAATTTACCCTAGACAGCAACCAAAATTTCAATCCTAAAGAGATTCATAATTAGGGTAAATTCAATCAATTTGGAACTTTTATTTTTCGCCATTATCTGTTTTAGCTTCTTGGGAACATGATGGTGAGATGAGATCAAAGTCTTGAAACCCTTTACCTGATGCCATTTGAAATCAAATTTTTCATGATGGCCGCCCTAAAAAAATGACCACTAACGCAAGCTTATAATAAAAACCACTCTGATCCATAACTAAAAATCGATTTGTGGCTAAGCGCAATCTTCTCAGAAGCAAAATTAAATACTTACACAGAGCTATAGAAATATACAGAATTTATCCCTTCATTTTGAAAGCCCATATCATAAGGGTTTCAATATTATCAAATTCAACAGTTTCTGGTCGAAATCAAAAGAAATATTACGTCTCATCATTTTAGTTTTCATCAAAATGGACCTTTTTATCTGTTTGGTAGTTAATCCCTTTGTGTCTTCAGGATTATACCTTCTTCAAAGGAACTTTATTATTCAATTTGAATGAAATTTATGCCTCATCCTGTCTCAGTCTTTCATCACATTTTGTGATGTTAGCCGCAATTTCATTGGGAATCATTTTGTTAAGCATTGAGGCTTTTTCTTCTACAATGAAGCGGGTAACACAGAACAGACAACTACCCGTACACCAACACAAAATGATGTTCCTTTCATTTGAACACTTAGAACAGGCCAGTTTGTTAACATTGTCCTTTTTGGATATTCTTCTCCTTAACCAGATGGCAGGGAGATTATGAATGCGGAACATGAATTCAATACACAATTTCACTGTTACTAAAGATGTTACAAGCAAACAAAAGACATCATCTCACTAATGTTTTGGCTTGTTGAAGATGGAAACAAAATACAAGTAAATTAAGTGTCTATTTCGAAGTGAGTTCCCTATCAAAAATCATGTAGCACAGACTTTGTGCTCTATTATCTCTAAATTTATTTCCAATTTTACATTGATGATGGTTATAACAGCGTAAGGCGATTTTGCTGGTTGTCCACGTCCGTTTTCTGAGGATAACAGCAACAAGGATGGGGCACCACACCATTTTATGGAAATGCTTTCTGGGTTGATTATCCTTGCGAAATAAAGCATAAAGGAAATTCAATTTTAATGATGGTAACACATTTTGTGAAGGGTACTTTTCAACTATATTGTCAATTGTTGTAAAAAATAAATAAAAACCAACAATTTATGAATATCCCAAGGGTGTGTTGAATGTAAATAAATGAAAACATTGTACCATTGGAGTGAGAATGTCTTGAAGGAGCGACTTAATCAGAGCGGTGGGTGTTTTTTTTTTTGGTATGATTGTGTCTTTAAGTAATTTGATTTTACAAATAAAATGTATATGTGAGAACAATTCACACACTGGCTCGATTTGTTTGTGTTCATTGAATATTTACATTTTAACTTGAAAAATGCGTGCTCAGTATTTAACAAACAGAAAAAAATCGTTGAGCTCTTTTCGATTTACTTTCTGCTTTCATTTGAAGTTGTATTTGGTGAGTAACGAAATGAATAAACAGTGATTGGCAAAGCTTATTCGATGGTTTCGAATTAAAGGAAAGATAAAATTTCATGGTTTATTGACAAAATGCCAATATCGATAAAACAAGAGCACTGCTTAAATCGGTATATGTCAATATCAAAAACATGGGCGTTTAAAGTACTTGTGTAAATTACACTCCATGCTAACTGTTTCCCTCATAAGTGTCACTTACTCTGAATTGAGACGAGTCTCGGATTTATTCCTTGTTTCATAGAGTTCAATAATCTCTAACAACAGCGAGGTCGACACTCGTCATGGCAACTGATTTCGAAATAGCTGCTGGTAATCCAAAGTAATCCATGACCCTTCGGATCTGCCTGTGGAATGGCTAAACTGTTCACAAGTCACGTGCAGACATTGGATAAGAAAATCCAAAAAGATTGCAAAACAGCGCACTCAAAAGTTAAAGTTGGGTGAACTTGTACTACTGCTGCTACTGTACACTTTTAAGGCATTTGCTTACTTTTAACTTTGACAGTGCTGCTTGCTACTACCACTGCTGCACCATTCTGTTCAGGCAGTAAACGTCATCTGTCAAATTCAAAAGTTTTAAGTATACTCCGTCATTTCATAATGGAATGACTTACAGACGAGCAACAAGCTGAAATTTAGTATCAAAATTCGTTCTCTGTGAAAAATGTGCATAGTTTTTTACGACCATATTATGATCGTCATAATCGACCTTTTGAATCAACAATTCATGCTCTTATCACCAAAGTTCGCACCAAATTTGCTTTGTTGGACATTAAACCATCGACTCGTATGCGTACAGTGCAATCCGAAGAGAATTTCGCAGTCATCGATTTTTCACCGTGGATGAAACGTTCGTCAACCACGAACGATATCGAGCCATGGTATACGTAAATTTTTTTTCCCCCAGTTGGCTGAATTTAACTTGGTTGTCATGTGGTTTCATCAAGACGGTGCCACATGCCACGCAGCTCGTGGAGCAATGGACATGTTGAAGGATGAACTTGGTGAGCAGCTTGTCTCTCGAAATGGACCTGTGAGTTGGTCGCCAAGATCATGCGATTTAACGCCTCTTGACTACTTCTTGCGGCCTAATGTAAATTCGTTAGTCTATGTGGATAAGCGAACACGATTTAAGCTTTTCAGGACAATATAACACGCGTAATTCGTGGAATACAGCCCGAAATACTCGAAAAAGTGACGCCAATGCAGGAATGGCAATAGTCAATTTGTCGATTCCAATGAAAATTTGAATATATGATGAAAATTTGAGTGTTCTAATCGATTCAAAAAAAAAACATGCACAAAAAGTAACCCTTTACTTAAAGCAGCAATTTAGGGCGTCATGTCATAACCACTCATCCAAACTAAAAATGTGACATGTAAGCAAATGAGCTACTTTCAGACGCAACTAAAGATCGTGGTCTCCTACTGGGGTGCAAACTGGGGGCACACATTATCACAGAATAAAAGCTTCCTATTTGGTTTCGACGAGAAGAGGAGAGTTTTCAGTTTTTGGGAAAAATTCAATCCCTTATTTAAATAAGTTGATGAATCAAAGCTTTTCAAAAATATTTCTTTATGCAATCGGATAACAGCAACATAGCGGAGAGTCACTGGGCTTAGCACATTTCTCTCAACCATACCTTGTGAGGAATGGAGGGGACATACAGTTTGTTTGCCGACTCCGGACGGCTAATCCAGAAAGCACCTTTCATGACAGTGAAATTAGTATCGGAGGACCTGCCATTTCCTTTCGTAATTTCATTCCCATTCAGAAACAATTGGATCTTTCGGACATGCTAACCATTACGGGAACCACACTTTTGACCACTTTACCTCGATTTATGACAAATTGAATGTAACTTATTTCTAATTGTTCAAAGCAACACTAAATCAAAAAACTACTTGATTTCTCAGATTAAGCAACAGTTTCGAGGTTAAAAATAAAAACTAGGATAACACAAATTCTGCATCCGAGCTTCGAATAATACAAACAAAACCCAGCAAACCAATCGAGCATTCTTTATGAAATGTATTCGGGAGACTGTAAGACTCGTTTAAAGTATTTTTGTATCTTAAAAGCTTCTATCCTGAAATTGAATATCTCTACTTGGCTCTTGTTCCAAGAATTTCTTCTAGCTTTGAATTCGTTTAGTTTGCACTTAATTCTTTCCATTTCCAGTCAAATAATGTAACTACTTCATAATGTTCCTAGGCTATGACAATAAGCATGGCAATAACAAACCTATCAACGATCTATTTAGCCTTCGGCCTTAAAACAGGTAGTCTTTTTGTGTACAGTCAGTCAAAGAGAATTGCTAAAATATCAATTGGAAATGTTTTCATTTTTCATTATATTGAAAAACGAGAAAAGTTGAGAAAACAAATCACAAAATCGTGCTGGAGCATGGATTTTGAATTTCAAAACATTTTCTGATTTTCTCAATTCCACTGGCATAATAAGTTAATCAAAAGTTCTGCTCGATTATAACCTAATCGACCCCAATCTAACTTCAACCACAATATACATATACCCGCGGCATACCTACACGAATGCTTCCCACAGCAAATCAAACAAAAAAAAAAAACTTGAAAATTGTTGAGCACAGGCTCTTGCTCTTTCGTTATCGTTTGTTTTCAAAAGAGATAAGTTAAAAAAAAGTACCTGTGAATGTAAATAGATCAAAAAGTCCTTTGATCAAAGCCCCCCGAAATTGCCAACACTCCGCATAGAAGTCACATTTCAGCCAAATCGAATACAGTTACAATGCCAAATCCATACATTGTATTTATATACTGTTGGAAGAGCAGTACGGGTGGGTGGTTCATTAGGAGGGATTTTGTTTTTTTGTGTATAAGGATAAGGAATGCCAGTGATATCATGTAACCAGCTAATCCAACTTATACCCAACTCAATCAGCTTGAGCACCCTTTCCATTACAGCTAACAAAGTTTTAGCGAGATTTCAATCATTTCTTGATTGTTGTTCGGAAATTTAATTTCGTCTGCTGCTCGCCGAAAATGGTGGCAAGCAAGAGTGATGTAGATGTGGAAACCTCCACCTCACCCTTGAATTCATGTTACGACTATGAAAAGTAGGCAACGCCTTGTTGTCATCGTTTTTATACTCAGAGCACGTCTATCCTGTCATTCATTCGCAAACATTGCACAGCCTTCAAAGGTGAAACTTTTGCTTACTGTTCTGTTTTATAAGCTCGCACACCTTTTCCCTTTTGTGTGTGTGTGTGTGTGTGTGTATTTTTTTCCCCCAAAGGTGAGAAGAGCCTTATTTGACTAGAAATTTCATAAAATTTGGCAGTGCATTGATGAGGAAACTCACAGATGCTTGCATCAGCAATGGCCAAGAACGACTTGCTTGCAAATATTTACGTTTTAAGCGAACGACCTTATGACATGTTGCATGTTGCTGTGTTTTAATTGAACGGCGCCCATTCTATGTCATGCCTTTGTAAGAATTAACAAAGTCTTTTGCACTTGATGAGGGTTAAATTAAAACTTATATTAAAGGGTTTTATTACTCCTTTGGTAGCACACGATGTGCGACAGACAGCTAGTTGACACTTTGATGCCATCGATATTGTTGCTTGACAAGAGCTCTCTTATTGAAAGGAGCTGGCAAAACTTATTGAGTTAGTGAAGGTAAAAGAAGAAAAGAAGAAAAAAGCTTGACAGAATGTAATTAATTCAAGTTGAACGTGACCTTGTTTAAGGATATACAAAGTATATCCTTGGCCCTGAGTTGTATGCATAACCTAGACTTATCTGACAGAAAGAGTTTTGTATGCTTTTAGGGGTGTTTATTTCTCTATGGCATATTGAGTTTTCCCCAACAGATATTGGAAATTAACATATTCTGATATATTCGACTGCTTCTGGAGTCAAATGTAAATGTTGAATGGGTATTTTTTTTTATACATATTTACATTCTTTTACTGGATATGCCAATGAACAAATGTATCGTTAACATTAGCAGAGCCAACAATACCGTTTTTTTTTTGTCTTGACTGTGTCCCACTACAGAGAAACATTGACAATGAAACATTTTTGGAATCTTAATCTAGTAGTGGATTTAGGCTGGATTTTTAAAGTGGTTCAGGACTTGCTACTTCGAGCTGTGAAACTGAACGTAAATTATTTGAAAAATGTCAAAGGGCATACGACTTCATTAGAGAATTCTCTAAAGTTTTCATTTAGGGTGACATAGTGAGTGGGCGAAAGGAAAGAGAAGAGAGACATTTGGAAGAAACTACAACAAAAGAACACAGAAAGGAACAAGCATTTCATTGTTGCTATTGATTGTAGAAGTTGTACTGGTTAGTGTAGTAGTTTTTAGTATTGGCCATAGCAGTAGTAGTAGCATTGGTAATACATATTACAATAGCTCCTTTTTTGACATTTTGTGCCTTTGGTTTTCTCAAAACTTTTTCTTTCTCTGGATTGTTTGTTTTAGTATTACATAGATGTAGTTTTATCCAGTTTTCATAATTAATGGACAGTTGGCAACCCCATGTTAAGAAATATATGTATATTCAAAGGCTTTAAAAGACAAATAAAGGGTCCGATAAATAAATTTTTTTTTTAAAGCTATAAAAAAAAAAACTAAATATTTCCTCAAATTTCTTTTTTTCTTTGAAAGTACAGTCTTTCCGGTTAGTAATGGAAAATAATTTCATTCAAATGGCTGCCTCGGCTGGCCATGCAGTAGCCTACACGATCGGTCCAATTTTTAAGCACATTATCGATGGTGTGCAGCCGTATTTCACCAATGGCTTCACGAATATTGTCCTTTAAAGCGTCAATTGTCTCTGGCTTGTCGGCGTAACACTTATCTTTTACGGCACCCCACAAATCGCAGCTCCGAGGTGGCCAAACGACATCAGCTCTGCGGCTGATAAATCGATCTTCAAAAATAAGGCGCAAAACATCGAGTGTGGCTTCGGAAAATGAAATGTTGCCAATATCCTCCTCTTCAATTTTTGTGAACAAAAATTCGTTCAACATGGCCCGATAACGATTGCCATTGACTGTAACGGCCACTCCTTGCTCATTTTCGAAAAAAAATGGCCCAATTATGCCTCTGGACCAAAATCCGCACCAAACAGTGACTCGTTTTGGGTGTATCGGCTTTCAATGTACACCTGCGGGTTTTCTGTGCCCCAAATGTGACAATTTTGCTTGTCAAAATGAGCCTCATATGAAAATATGATTTTTTTGGCAATCGGCATCTTCTCTAAGTCGATCGCAAGCCCACTTAGCGAAGCAGGCGTTGTTCAAGCGTATACACAAACATATTCGTTCAGCGGAAGGATAAAACTAATTAGCTGTGAAATCAGACATGAGCTAAGTGTTACCATTCACGAAATAAGCACTAGTTGAAAAAAAACGTTAGATGGCGGACCCTTTACATATATCAGTTTACTTAAAAAAACGATACTAAGAAAACCAGAAGCCTTAAGAATTTAAAATGGTACAGGGCATACAATCGACGTATCCTACGAGCACATAACTATTGCAAATTAGATAAGTGTGAAAGCTGTGATTCCTTCTCGATCACGGAGATCGAGTCTGGAGTTTAGGCTCCCAAAATTTTTTGCTTGGAAAAAATTGAGATAATCTAGGAAAATCAAAGCGTCGGAATAGTTTTCTTTTTTCCTCAAAAGCCTAGCGAGTTTTCTCAAGACTCGAACGCTGGACTAGACGATTGTTGAGGCCTTTTTGGTGACTCTTTCTTAAACTTCAAAAATGGTTTGAGTGGAATTCACTCTTAGCAATGTCCAATATAAGTTCTCGTTTTTAAGTGATAGACAAATAAACTGTACACAGATAATAATGAAAAGTTTTCGATGTCATTTTCAATTTCTCGGGAAATAATTCTTGGACATGCTTCAAGACCAATTTTTTAAAGAAAGTCTGATAAGTTTTCATTGTACTAAAAATCTTTTTTATTTACCGGAGCAAATAAGCATCTAAGAGCTTTTATTTCGCTCACCGTCAATATAAACGGAGACGTTGCATTATAGCAAAGCAGTTGAAACCCTTACATATACATTTTTGTGTTCGAATTAAACTATCAAAATCCGGGAAGCATTTCACTTGCACTTTTCGCACTCAAAATGCTTGTGACGGTTTTTGCAAGTCCAAGTCAAACAATTTGATTGAGATATGAGATATTGTTGCTGACCTGACCCAAACTAGCTACCGCCAATTCAATTATAATTAAACACCATCAAATTTGTTTTTAATCTCTCTCTGGCAAAGAACAATTTAAAATAAAAAAGTTAATGAATGCAGATTAACCCAGTGCTTCCTTTAGTTAGCTTTTTGTTTTTTTTTTTTTATATGAATTTAAACATCATGCTTTAAATGTGGAAACCTGCATCCAAATGACAAGAATTATATTAATTTCGGTCAATTTTGTCAGAGGTCAGGGATCGTTAGACAGTTTTCACTTTAATGGTTTTTAATATAATTGCTTTTTGAACAAAGTTGTTTGTAGACCATTGTTTTTGTTTACGACCGAGTTTGTTCCGCCCGAATGGAAAAATTGAAACCGGGGTGTGAAAATGCATATTTTAATTATAGTGATGTAAATGGAGAGTCTATAGCATTTGCATGAGTTTTTGTTGAATATATTTTATATGTTTGCAAATGTTTATGGTCTTTTTTAATTATTCTTTAAAATAAGTTCAGTGAAGAATCGACTAAGCCGATGTGTAAATCGATATCGACAATAATTTAAGTGAGACACAAAATTGGTTGAATGCGTATCGTTTTGGAAATACGCAAAATGTTTTATATGTATAGGGTGGTGCAACACATCGGGGAGCCCTTCGACCATGCTCAGTTCTCTCTTCCGAAACTTTATGAGGGAATGGAAGGGACCTCCCATTTTCTGCCGGTTCCGAAAGCGATTTTCATTGCAATGAATATCTTCGGAGGACTTGCCAGTTGCTCGCGAAGGGCGATACCCGTGGAAAAACATGTTGCCTCTTATGGGACTCGAATCACGAGCCTCTGAGTTATCAGCAGACATCCTTACCATCACGACACGTATATGAATCGGGAACTGGCAAAAAAATGTTTGTGCCTGAAAACCATTAGACCTGAAAGAGTGTCAGTGTCTTGTTGTGCAACCCTACTCACTTATACAGAGTGGGCCAAAAGGTTACTCACAATTTCAAACGCTTCGTAATAATCAACCAACTGGGTTAGCGAGACGATTCTAACGCCATCCGTTGCATAAAACTATGCCATTTAATGGAAAAATACTCGATTAGTTACTATGGCACCGTGGACGCGACATCAACGCTCTTTCGCTGTGGAGTGTTATTTAAAAAACGGGTAGAGTGCAATCGCTACCCAGCGCGCTTTCAAAAAACAGTTTAATTTAAAACGTGACGGAAACCTCCGAGTCGTCATTCTATCGATAGATGGGTGAAAAACTTCCGCAAATCGGGTTATGTTATTAACCGTCCCCAAATTGGCCGTCCGCGTACATCAAGGATGCCGCAAACAATAAAAACTGTCAACGACGCACGCCTTGAGTAAAAGTCCTCGTCGGTCTGTGCGCCGTCATTCTACCTCCTTGAAAATTCCTCGAATAATTTAAGGAGAATCTTATGAGAGGATTTGAATATGCACCCTTCAACGCTGATAAGCCAAAAAGGTTAGAATTTTTGCCGCCTCGTAGCCCGGATCTGACGCCGCCGGATTTTTTTCCCGTGGGGTTTCTTGAAGGCATGCCTCCAGACACCGAAGCATTAAAATTAGCTATCCAAACTGAAATCGCAGCGATTCCGCGGATGATGTTGGTCAGAGTTCAGGTGCGCGAATGTTTCCGTCGGCCGCCGCGCCATGGCGACTACTGGATGTTTTATATAAAAAATAAATTTGTTTTATTAAATGGCATACTTTTAGCTTTAATTTCGTTTTGGTTTCATAATTTTAGCTCTCACCGTTTTTTTTTTTAGGAAGCGTTTGAAATTGTGAATAACCTTTTGGCCCACCCTGTATTTACTTCTGCAGGGCATGGCTTCATTTGCAACCGTAAGCATCGTCGATGAGTTGATCTTCGTTGAATGGAAAGTCCACTGTAAGGTACTCGTTCCAGTCCTTATTGATTGAGTATGGAGAAACAGTTTTAACAGTTAACTGTTTAATCGTTATGGTTCTTTTTTTTAATTCCATTTCAAAAGTCAATCGGCGGTAGTTGAGGCACGTTGAAAGTAGATAAAACTAGACATCGTAACCAGCGTTGCCACAATGATACAAGTGTAACAAAAGTGTTACACTTTTCAATTATTTTATAGTTTTGTTACAATGTTACTTTTTTTCCGTTTCGTTACATTTTTCCCGTAAAAATTTTTTTGTTTTTTTTTCGTTAAAAAATATTGAAAAGTTTAACTGGGAGCACTTTTCTCTTTCGAACTATTTGTATGTGAATTCTATAGTCTGCTTTACATTGAGACGTTCTTAGCTCGACGCTTTTCGAAAATACGTTAGAGCAAAGAGTGAAAGCATCTTTTTCAATCTATGTTTCTCTTTTACCCTACAGCATTTTCGAATTGCGTCGAGCTAAGAAGGTCTCCATGTAAAAGCAGACATAGTATTTTAGAGGGAACGTACTTAGTTACGCGCCGTTCGGGCAGCAGATGGCGAAGTAGGTCTATCTATTGATGAAAAAAAAAATGTATAAAAACAAAAATGAAATTATTTTATACAGAACTACGTCAGATTAAAAAGAGGTTCGATTTTACTAATGAAAAATTAAAAAATATTGCGCTTCTAGATCCTGGAAAAATAGTTTCTGAAAGCAATTGTATCTTGTCACTATCAAATAATTTCACGAATTTGTATGATCCCGAAAAAAAAAGAAAAAAATATGCACTGAGTTTAGAAAGTTACAGTTACAACAAAACTTAAAATATATTGACGACATTGAATTAATTTGGGGCCTTGTTAAATCTTTACAAAATCCACAAAATGAGAAATGTTTGAAAATGTTGTACAATTTTCCAAAAAAAATATTAAGCTTACTTCACAGTTCCGCTACTGCGAAACGTGTTTTTTCTGAACTTCATTTAATGAAAAATAATAAGGCGAACAAATATGATTTAAAAACAATTGAGGCAATAATATTTGCAAAGCAAATCAAAGACTTGTACTTGTAAGACTAATGAGAAAAAATGAATTTATTACATTTTCTTAGTATGTATGTATGTACATATATAAAAACGAAATGTGATAGGGTGTTCCTAATAAAGTTTTTTTTTCTTTTTGTTTTTAGTTAAGAAAACATGTTTTTATTATTATTGTAGTTTTTTCAGATTGTTACATTTTCTTTCCATTTGTTACACTTTTTGAAAAAAATTGTTACACTTTCAAAAAGACCTGCGGCAACATTGATCGTAACTTTAATAACGTTACGTACCACACCTCAGGTGGGGTGCGCAACTAAAGAGTGACTTTAACCAACTTAGTATGCGTATCTGGAGATGAATAGACCTGATCGGTTGAGACCTTAATCTGTCAAAAATAGTAGTATACTGAAAGTTGTTGCGCCTCTGACTAATGATTATTGCGTACAGCAATGCCTCTTTTAATCACAAGAAGGAGTAAAGACGATTTTAGCATGCTTTTACAAAATAATTAGCTTTTCAAACTGAAGTCTCATTAAAATCGGTTAGAAAATTCTAGCAAACGGCTATTTATATTGAACAAATCACAATTCACCAAACGTAAAAATTTTTAAAAAGTACAAATTTCAGTTGCAATTGCTGTGTCTGAGAGTAATGAATGTTTCTTCGAATTCCTAGGTAAAAGAAAAGGATTCCAGAGAAGTTAATGAAAAATTTTCAATTATTTATTTGCTACCAAATAGTTTCGCTCAGTTACCACTTGGTCTGCATAAGAACTCAAAATAAAACTGTTTGAGAAATGAGTGTAACGTAACAGTCTCACAAAAATGTACATATCTGTGACAGAAGGGTACTTTGCTACCCTTAACTTTGACTGCCTTTTCATACAGTTTAATATAATTATTTTAGAAACACCATCCCTTCTGCTTTAAATCAAGTGTGGGAGTGAAAGCTGTCCTCCAACTAAGTCTATCATTCAATTTGTGATGTTGTCTTGATTGAATAAAAATTTCTATTTTGGTCTCACATCTCCTCTGCAATATACCTACTTCCTTAACACACATGACTTCAAGTGATGACAGGTGAAAAAATTTAAATCCCATATCCAAGTGGCAGTTGTGCATATCTCTCAACAACTCAATTATTTATCTTATTCCATATCATTTGTTTCTTTTTCTTGTTTTTTAATATTCCATCACCATAAAAATGTGGATAATGAAATGAAACGAATCAGGAAGCTTCAAGTTATGTAGCTCATTTAACAAGGGCATTTTGCATACATTCGAACCACTGACGTCCTCTTTCTCTACCTCTCTCTTGTCTATTCTAACTTGTGTTAGAGTGTTTGTTGGTTGAAAATCTAAATTTATTCTACCCGGTGTGGTGTAGACTGTAGAGTATTACTGCCGGCTGACGCCTGTTGGCTGGCAATAAACTTTGGTTTTATTGCATAAGACGAGGAAAACGAGGAAAACCTCTTTGATTTTCCGCTCTTTTTCGCTCAACAGACTTTTATACAAAATGTCTATCTATCTAACTACGTCCACATGACACAAATGCAGTTAGCTGAGAGACCAGAGACTGAGGAGAATTCTAATGTTTTCAAAATAAGAAAACCATCATATGAAAAGATTTGATCGTTGATGATACCTGCCATATACTGTGTTGGGGTGCCATAGGCATATAGTGGAGACATTTTGTGGCGACACTTTATAAATGTTCATAATTGTATCTTTTTGGCATCTGTGAGACGAGCCAAAGTGCCTCCTCAGTTCGAAGCATGAATAGAAATGTTGGTCTTTCGGTTCTGCCAGCATATGTGTCTTCTAAAATGATAATAATAGAAGGTAGGTACGTTATGTGTATTCTGGTTCGAAAATATGCACATTAATTAGGGCATGTGCACCTGCAGTAGATGAATTCGGGAATCCTTACACTGAAAACGAACTTTCTGAGTTTATGCAATGAAAAGTGCTTTCCTCTTCCTGGCTGAAGAGCAAATCGTGTATCGGTTTCCTGGCAAGGCTTTAGTGTAAATTTATAAATATAAATTACTTAAACGAATTTATCAATGTTCACAGTATGCTTTGCAATTTATTCTAATCCGAAAGCAAAATACAAAACGTTGCAAAAAAAACTGTACGCATTCATGAATCGATAGGATTTCGATTAATTAATTGGGGAAAGTACGATATCCGTGGCAATATGATAATGCATTCATTTTATTAGGCCAAAATAAAACGAAAATGTAAAATTACATTTTCCTATATCTCACTTCGTTTACGAGATATCGACACTTGAAGTCCAAAATTCGCCTGAATTTTAGGCAAAAATAAGTTTTGTAGTTGTAGTTGTCCTAAGAAAAGTTTAATTTTTAATCACAATTTTGTAGAACACAAAATCGATCCTGATTGTAATGATGAGGATGTCTTTGAAGATTCACAAGAATCTCACCCAGCAAAAGCTTTTCTTCTTCTCGAGATGAATGAAGTACTATACTAGACAAAAGTGCAAAAAGTTCAAAAAACGTGAATAACAGTTTTTTTCTTATTTGAAATGGTAAGGTCTTAGTCTTAAGCGAAGAATTAAACGCCATCTGCTCTATAAAGCGAATGTCGAAATCGGGAGTGGGGTTGTGACTTCAAGTGTCGATATTTCGAAAACGAAGCGAGATATTGAAAATTTACAAATTTTTTTCTTTCTGTTGGAGGTTTTTAAAGACTAGCTGGGGCACTTAGACTTAAATACCGGTCCATTGTTCTACCACATAGCCACTTTCTATTTGTTATAGCTTTCCAGATTTTCGTAGAAAAGCCAAAAGACGCTGCCATGATAAGGAGCCTAAGCTACCAGCTCTCACCATGTCTGCGCCGAGTATCTGTAACCTCATGCGAGAAAAAGCAGGATATTCACAGAGGAAGTGCTGTGCGGTATCCTCATCTTTTCCACAAGATTCACAGAATGTGGCACAACTTAAGCCTAACACATTTAAATGCTTGGCAAAAGAGAAGTGCCCGCTGGCAACGCCAATAGGCTTTCTACAGTCTTTTCTGCTACGAGCTAGCAAAGATGTTGCAGTCTTCTTACTAACGTTGGGGAGCATACGTTTGGTCTGTCTGCATACATTGTAGGCATGCCATCTACGGTTGTGCTCTTCTCAGATCCAATCGTTGATTGAAGCCCTCACTGAAGACGCTGGCAGACCAAGTGACGCCGACGGTTCAGGATCACTTTCGAAGTGGTTCGATCGTTGAGAAGGGCCTTAAGCACAGCTTGACGCTCTGCAAACAAAGATACTTCTCCCCGTCCATCCGTTGTTCGTAACGTGGCTCAAGGCCATTAGGATAGCATAAGCCTCCGCTTGGAAAATAGATGCGTATGATCCCAAAGATGTGTGCAGTCGTATGTCGTCGTTTTACACAAAGGCACCAGCACCAGAACCCTGATCGGTTTTGGAGCCATCTGTGAAGATACGATAACATAACAGTTCTTTCCAGGCTCAGAGTCTGGAGCAAACCATTCCTGAACCGAAGGAAAGTTGACTGATAAATTTTGACGCAGTTTGAGCTTTGGGATCATCGTGTCAGACGGCATATCCATTAGACGTGAATTTACACATAACATTTTCGAGTTTTTTGGATCGATTTACTAGACGACATATGGGAATCCAAATTGATTTTATCAACAAGACGTTCAAAAGCAACATTACGAGAAAAACGCGTTCAAATTCTCCTTTAACCAAAAATCGTGATATTAGGTGGCCCAGGTAGCAACTTAAGCGTGACCTAAAAGCACAGTTAAACTACTCAGATGTCTATAAATTTTTAGTATAACACTTTAAAATGTGTATACTTTTGAAAAATGCAATAAAAAAGAAATCGCTTTTTAGAAATTCTTAAGAGAGCAGGCCGAAATACAGAGTGTCTCGTAATTCGTATTATTACTTTGGGATGTGACTTTTGGTCATATTCTAGAAACAAATCGTATGGGAGGGGAACCCACTTCCTACCAGTCAAGCGGGAAAAGCAATATAAGAAAAGTTTACCTAATTTTAAAAAAGAATATTAAAAATCAGCTTAGCCACTTAGGTTAGGTTAGGTAGAATGGGCTGACGGTTGATCTTATTACCGTCACACTTAGGTCAATGTAGATCCATTGTGAGTATTGTAACGTCCTAGAAACCTATGAGTTTATGTTTGGTCAATTTTTAACCATTTTGTGGCCTTAATGAAGTTTAGCAGGCTGCTTCTTGAAGTATCTGATAATTCTTCTAATTCATTGAAAAAGTAATTGCCTAGAAATTTTTTCCTAATATGGCAGATTGCTGGGCATCGACAAAGGAAGTGAGTGGTATCCTCATGTTCATCTTCGTCATTGCATCCTCTGCACAGGTCATCGGTGCAAAGACCCATTTTCTTTTTGTGGTAACATAGTAGGTTGTGTCCAGTTATGATACTGATAAGTATTCGTAATGAAGGTCTATTCAATGATAGCAGCTTTTCAGATCCGTTCTTATCGTATTTCGGCCATAGTTTCCTGAAAGTAACACAGGAATCTAGGCATTCCCATCTTTCTTTGGATTTTCGCATTATTTTGTTACCAATGATCTGTTTAATTTCACAGGGGGGAATCCTGATTGATTGATCAATGAGAGAAGGGTCAAGTGCTGATCCTTTTCTCGCTAGTTCGTCCGCTTTTTCGTTTCCCGGTATACCACTGTGACCAGGAACCCAGCAGAGTCTAACGCTATGCTGTGTGCCAAGAACTCTTAGCTCTTCGCGACAGCAAGAAACAAGCTTTGATTTGACAAGAGTGGCAGAATTGCTGCTTGGCTATCAATAAAAAAAGTGATATCATGGAAAAATGATATCATGGACACCTGTTTTTCAGCGTTTGTAACTGCCAAGATCTCGGCTTTTAAGACGCTGCTGTGATTTGGAAGTCTGAATGAACTGGGTAGGCTTAGGCTTTCTGAAAAGAAACCTGCAACTGTTCCAACTTCCATTTTTGAGCCGTCCGTCGGTATAGATTGATATAGACGTCTCATTCGTGTAAGGTGTTTCATTCTCCCAATCCTGTCTATTATGGAAGCTGGTTGAGAAGGATTTTTTAAAGTCCAGGTATGGAGTTATGTAATCCGTGCAGATATTGTTGTCTGCCTATCGTGATAAAAACTGTGCGTGTCCTGCTTGGCTGGTTTTCCAGACATTACACTGATTTAGTCTAAGTGCGCTGTTTGCTGACGCTTCTTGAACATAGAGATCAAGGGGTGTGAGATTGAGGATTACTTCCAAGCTCGCGGTTGGTGTAGTTCTCATTGCACCAGTTACGCAAATACAGGCTGATCTTTGAAATTTGGTTAGGGTTTTTAAATGCGTGGATTTTTCCAGCGCCTTCCACCAGCCCAAATTGCCATATGATAGAATAGGTCTAACAATGGCAGTATACATCCACAAAATGATTTTGGGATTTGATCCCCAGTTTTTGCCAAAAATCCTGCTGCACGAATACAGTGCTATAGATTTTTTGTGTCTTTCCTGTATATTGGGACCCCAATTAAGTAAGCTTAGCCACTTACTACAGCATACTTTAGTGTTTCCCAGAGATAATACTTTGTTATTTATTGAACATTGTATAGTTAATTGAGTGAATGGTTTTTGAGTAATCAAGTCTTAAAGTCAAATTAAAAAAAAAATGTCAAAATTGTTTTCATTAAATAAAATTTTTACAAAATTTTGCTTTATTAAGGATCACTTTTTCTTTTAATATTTAATGCTCTTATTAGTTTTGAGTCAAACAAGGAAAACCGAACGAGAAAATCATTCTTTATTTTTGAGAAAGAAACCCCCTTTTTTGCTCATAGAGTACAGTTTAATCAGCGAAAAACCCATGGAATTCAAGTTTATATAAAACAACACCTCCTTCCTAAACGGAATGAGATAGAACCTCTCTCCCATAAGATTTTTTTCTTGTTTTGACCCATTCTATAAGCCCTGTTCACACTGTACAATTAGTTGGACAAACTTAGGTTTGACAAACCAATGCTTGATAGTGTGAACTCTTCATACGACCGCTTGTCCAATTTGTTGGATAGTTTTCAAAAATTTTTGAAAATCTAGAAGTTGGACGGAGTGGAAGGGTATGTGACATAAAGTTGGACGACAAGCTTGATAGGTGTGAACGAAAACTACATCAGACCATCCAACTTCCATCAAACGAAGTCTGTCCAACTAATTGTACAGTGTGAACTGGGCTATACGTCTTGAGCTTTTGATTTCTGTTGCAAAAGAACAAAGAAGTATATGTGAACCTTAACACAAGCTGTCGAAGCATACAAGCATAAGTGAGGCTCAGTCATTGCATGTATTGAATTTCATGGTCAAGGCTTCCTAGATGATGGCATTTTCATAGTTTCTCTTCCAACTGTTAAGGAGCGTTTGCTTCTTTTAATTATTATTATTTCACGACAGGGACATATGAAAGAATTTGTGTGACAACAAACCAGTCACTTTTTTTTTTTTTTTTAGGTTGCAGACATATAGTTTTCGTGACTGTTGACGCACAAAAATAACTTTATTCAAAAAGCACGTCCCGTTATAAATCAAAGTCAGTGCAACTAATCTAAAATACACAAACAAGATACTTTTATTTCAATGAACCTTACGCAAACTTATAAACACATAGCCGTCTATTTGCTAACTAAATCAATTTCACCACATTATTTATGAACCATAAAACAAAGAATATTACATATGACGAAAATCGAAGAAGCTACAGATTCACACCCCCGGGTTTTGGCTTATGCTTGTCTACACCCACCTAACTAGAAACATCCCAATGTATGATTATACTTTCATGAAGCAGCCTCGTGAGTCGTCAGAGAATAACTTATTCAAATCAAAAAAAAACTTTTTTCCGCTATTTAGGCTAAATGTATTTAGAGCGCCATCGCGTCATCCTTGTGTTTATCTATTTTCTATTCGATCATATTTTTATTTTACCGCTGACGCGATGTTTGATAGGAGACATCAGGAGTGATATTAATATTTAAATAACAATAAGTTTTTCTTCAGGTCACTTTAAAGTGTTTAATATTTTGAATATTTATGTTTATGGTTGGCATATGGAGGGAATTGAACTATTGGGAATACGCCGGGTATGATACTAAATACGAGCCTTAAGAATTCGATTTAATTTGTGCCTCTTTTATAAAATTTGTGTTGTGTAGTCAATCTCAATAGAAAAGAATTCTATTTTGGAGCAATATGCGGCATAAAACGGGACGGTTCGACGATCAGTCTTGAACAGCACTCCAGGCACTTCTCATAGAGGGCGGTAAATTAAGCGTCTTGTTAGAGTAAATAAACTATGAAAAAAATTTAATTTTTCCCCTACCGCCGAAACCCCCTGGATGTATATGGGTGAGCAAGGATGCCCACTAGCTTAACTTCAGAATGTCGATCGAAACGTATTTTCCATCAATTGTGTTAAGTGACTGTTCAAATTAGTTTACTTTTCAAAATCTTATGACATTCATTCAATCATGAAAATTTATCTCCCAACCAACTTCACCAACTCTGCTTGAAATGAAGGCATCTGCAAGATATCAACATTCCTCGATATTGTCTCTAATTTTGCTTCGAGAAAGAAAACGTTGCCGTACGCATGGGGACGATCATTGAACAACTTTTATACAAAACGTGAAAACCTATCTCACTGCTTTATGAAATGCATAAAGAAGTTTCTCTGGTGGTCATTATAACTGAATAAGGTTTGATAGCTGAATTTTCCCAGCTAAATCCGAGCTTAATGGACTTCACAACGCCAACGGCATAAGCTGAAGTGAATTAAGTGATGAACAGAGTTACACTCCTGATAGGCATCGAGAGGACCTTTGAAATTTGATTGCATTTTTTTGAGTGATTTGGTCTGTCTTTCTATTACTTACCTTCGCGATCGTATCTGGATGTTTTATAATACAGACTTTTTATTAGGATTCTCTAGATCTCTCCTTTGAACATGACAAACACAACTGAGCCTTCCACGGATCTTGGTCACGCTTTTTTTCGTATGCAGTCATATGGAGCGTCTTCGTCTCAGTTGCTGCCAACTCTAATACTTTTTGTACATTGTCCAACAACATAGAACCGCAAATAGTGCCGGACGCACCACCGCCAAGCAGTGTAGAGCCTTCCCTTCTGTCTAAGGGGCACTTTTCTATCACAGAAGATATCGGAGTTTTCTCGCAACATCATCCACTTTACGTTTATTCGATGCATAAATTGGTCACCAAAAATTGTTTTTCAATTGACCATTGGTCCTAGATATTTAAAACTTTTCACACTTTGGAAGAACATTCCCATTCTAATGAATGTCTCGAACGGTGGATCAAAAAAGGGACAAACACATGTGCACAGAGTAGATAATACAGAGTGTCGACTCGTACCCCCTTTGAAACACCCGCAAAAAATGTTCTGACAGAAATTCAAAATCTCTTCCTATTTCCTGATTAAAAATGGAGTGGTGGTGAAGTTCTTAATTTCAACAAGTAAAAAAAAAACATGACGAATATCTTTGACACACGTGAAGAAAACGTCAGTCAATTGTTTTTCATTTACTTTTGTTAGTAAACATTCAAGCTTCTGTAATTCATGTTCAGGACGTTTCAAAGGAAGACTCAAGTTATACTCTGTGCACATGTGCTTATAGTCTGTATTGGAGTAAGGTGTCAATTATAGCGACCACGAAAAATCATCAGGAAAAGTTGGGGCCAATGGAAACATAAATTTTTTCCTGATGGCTTATTTGCCATCGATTGGAATAACACTGATTCGTTTTCCTGACTGGAACTGGCCCCTAAGACGGTACCCACTACCTTATTAAACTTTACTTAACTTGTGCTTTTTAGTATCAGAACGCTCGAAAGCTTTTGCGAAAGTGGATGCTCTAAAATACACCAGCCATTGTTCTCATTGCAAAGGATATCAAAAACTATGACCTACCAAGACAAACAATTTTTTTTCTAAAGAGTTCTTTACCGGTTTCTATGAAATCGCCGACAGGCAATAGAAGCTTATGACCAAATCTTATTTCTGTTTAAAAAAAAACAACTGCAGCAGGCCAAATCACTTTGTTTCAATGTTATTTAATTGAAGTTTAGTTATTGTGTTGAGAGCTTTACTGATATACTATAGAGCCGTTTGCGTTTCCACAAAATTAGTATTAGTTCTTCGCCTTTGTTCTCACCCCTTTAATGACCTTGTTTTTTTTAATATCTTGCAAAATAAATTAAGGTAATTAAATGAAAAAAAAATGGTGTGCAATAAGCTCGGCTAGGGTGGGAACAGCGTATTAGTCTCAACCCATATCTCAGGTTATGAGCTGCCCACCTCAAAGGGCGCTTTTCATGGTACTTATTTTCCAACAACTTTGTCCGTTCCTCCTCAAAGGCAATACCCATGAACAAAAACAAGTAGAAATGCTTACAATAGGCCTAGGGCACCACATGGGTAGCCAAGAAAAGATTGCGAGAATCCATTTCCAAAATTAGTAGTTTCCGGTGCGTTTTATTTTTACCACTGCACAGAATACAAAATCATTTGTTCAATGCAGTGGCAAATTGCAGAGCTTAAAGAACATAAGTAGATAAATGTATTGCTGACTTGATTAAAATCCGTGGATGGTGTTGAAAACATCGTCTCTTCAACCCTTCAACGATTGTTTGTAAAATTTAACTGAACTGGTTTGGTGGCCGCTGTTAATTTTACGCTCGCCGTAAACAGGAATACAGCCTATCGCTTTTATGTGTCTATAGCAACCCAAACTCGGACCAACAAAAATATTCGATAAATAAGGATATATGGTAATTCCTTCTCACTCTGACTATATAGTCAATTTCAATTAGTTTCCTTATTGCTTAGCTGATTTGAAAGTTTTCGTGGTAGTGTAAACTCTCTGCACTTTAGGTTACAGTTACAGTATGCATAAGTATACCGGTGCGGAGCTATTAACGCCGAAAATGCAGCCCCATAAGGACTGTAGGATCTTACTCAGGTGGGCATAACAATTTAAGGTGAGCCTGGGCCTCAACCAAAATCATTTGCCAAACAATTTCGATTTTGGATGAGCTCTTTCTAATTTTGCAATCTATGTCGGATGAAATCTTTTTCCACTTGACTGCGCCACTAAGGACGTGGTCCTCCCCTTCCGGCATTTCCCTGCAATGTGCTTTCGAAAACCCTTCCAGCCGAAGTGCTTATGTTTCTGCATGTTCCAACCATCCGTAGGCTCGTAATGTGTACTTTTCTGAGTCGCTGTACTACCGGTCATACACATATATAGTTGTTGAATCTTTTAATCCACACAAGAACTGTAGGTTCTGACTACTATTTTAAATTGTATTTCAAAAGGCAGTCCAGTCATAACGCAGAGTTTAGAGATTATTGCGATGCATAAGGTTCGATTGTTGAGCCTTTGGCTTTTTTTTGTGTGATTCAGGGTCTACAACTGATCTATAGAACGATATAAGCGGTATACCATAGCAAGAGCGCTTTATGCGATTGAGATGATTGTCTCATGCTGTTGCAGAAAATATTTCTAAGAAATCAAGAGAAAAAAAATAGTTTAACAGTAGCTTTTTCGCTCTTTTGAACAACTAAACATTTCAGAACACTTCGTTTCATAGCTCATTCAAATTTGTTGGATAATCGTGTGAGTTTTCACTCAACAAAAATGATTGCCATGTTTTTTTTTTTATAATTAACGCGCACATCAAGGGCTTATGACTACCCTTATAATGTTGTAGAACACAGTGCGAGCATTTAGGAAAACAGGAGAGGATTTGAAAGGAGACATCGATGCACGTTGCTTTTGAACTTTTGTGAATCGTAATGAAGGGGAAATACAGAGCCAGGTAGAGCATTCCACATTCAGGTGGTGCGACTAAAATATGAATCTCTATACTTGACTGTACGTCCGAAGTTGGCTCAAGGTAAAACTGATGAGCATTCCTAGCGAGGCGGGTGTTGCGGCTAAATTGTTTCAGGGAAGGAATGAAACTGGCTATTTCACTAGAGCACTGTTTGTAGAAAAAGCGATAAGAGAGACAGAGACAGGTAACGTTTCGGTGATATTCAAGATTCTACAACTAAACTATCACCTTTCAATTTGAACGCTCTGTTTTGTACCCTATCAAGTAGGCGCAGAGATGTTTGACGAGCACCTGACCAGATATGGGAGTTATACTCCAGTTTTGGGCGAATGAAGGCCTTATAAATTGTAGCCAGATCAGAAGGGGTGAAGAACTTCCTGCATCGTCCTAAGCATTTAGCAGCTTTTTTGGCGACTTCAAATATGTGGTCGTTCCAACGAAGATCATCGTTAACACACATACCAAGTACTGACAGTTTTCGGTTTCTTGGATGCAGGTACCATTCATGGATAATGGCAATGGGGGAATGTTAAGCTTCAACGACAAGAGACAGCATTGAGTTTTCGAAGCATTGAATTCTACTCGGTTTTTAAGACCCCATGTAACAATGCTGTCAAGGTCAGAATTCAATGAGCTTATCATACGCAACCGTTCCAGTTCTACATCAGAAGAGCAGGGACGTGAATTTGGAAACGAATATGAAAAGCTGAGGGTCGAGTCGTCAGCAAAATAGTTGAGAGGATTAGAAGTTTCAGACAAGAGATCATTTATGAAAATGAGGAAGATAGTTGGAGACAAAACGGAGCCCTGGGGATCACCAGCATTTATGAAGTAGGTATCAGACTTGAAGCCATCCAATATAACTTGAATTGAACGGTCGGAGAGGTAGTTTCTAATCCAACGAAGAAGAGACTCATCGATACGAAAAGCACGCATTTTTGATAAAAGAGCCTGTTGCCAAACTCTATCAAATGTCTTAGAAATATCAAGCGCAATAATCTTACTTTCTCCAAAACAATGTAAAGATTGGTTCCACTTTTCGGTGAGATATGCCATCACATCACCAGTGGACCGTTTGCTACGAAAGTCGTACTGACGGTCATTAAGAAGCTTTCGTTCTTCAACATATTTCATAAGTTGACGGTTTATCAACATGTCAAAAAAGTTATTTTGGAAAACGATTCTATTAACCGGTTCTTCAAATTTTTTTTTGCAAAAAACGATAAAATTGTCATCTTGCCTTCAGAAAAACAAAATAAAAAGGCTCTTAACTCCTCGAGTTAATGGACATGGTGAGATACTACGAGACAACGATTTCAATGGATGGCCTTTTTGACTGCTTTTACGATAAGACCAAATCAAAACAACTCACAATTAACAGAGACCCACTTCATTTAGCGAGTAATCCATCAAAGATGGTACATACATACCTACTTAATGGCCGTATTAAACGCCAGTGGCTTCTTATCTTCTTTTTAATCATATAGATAAAATCAATTCTGAATTCTGGAAACATGATTGAACAACCCACATACATCTGTACACACATTGGAATGTTTTGAGTTCGTTTGTTTACAAAAAGTGCTTTCATATAATATTCAAAACGTTCCACATTTGTAAACAAAGCTAAGGTTTTTCATTGAACTCATAAGGAATTTTGCAACCCACAAATTGATGATATTTCCCTTCTCCCCGCAATATTCATATATTAAAATTAATATTCATGACTCATGAATCTAGTGTTTGTTGAATAGACAAATTAAACTTTCCATTCCCCTCTTTAATTTCGACATTCAAGTGCAAAATTTCATCTGCTGCACAAACCAAACACGCATAATTGCTATCCATCATTGTTTTTTTGTTCTTATTGTAAAATTACAAAATGTGCAGTGACCTCGATTTCCAATGAAAAATTTTTTGATTAAAATTACAAAGACTGTTTGTTGACTTTGCCGAGGAAACAACAAAGAATCATTGTTCAATTTGCACGCAAGAATTCCTATGGTTGTGATATTTAAAATTAAATTCATTAACACTCACCGTCCTTTGTTTTATTTTTGTCTTAGTTCTCGAAAAAAGAAAAAAAATCAGACCAAGACGGAAATGGAATCCTTTTAAATCCTTTCGTGTGGTTTTAAATTTAAATTTTTTGCTAGCAAATGTTGTAAGATACTTTTTCTTTTTAATTGCAATGAAATTTTTACTTCACTTTCAAAATAACAAAAAACTAACTTGACGAATTATAATTTTTCGCCAATAACAATTTCTAATTAAACTACTTTTCGCACAAAATTCCTGTGGTCGAACTTTATCTCGCAATTTTTAACACTCAGTTTGGTACAAAATTCAAAATACATTTTGAAGAAAATTTTAGAAACATTCGGTAGATATCAGAAGTTGCTTTGAAGAATTTCCTTATTTTAATTAAAAATACAAAAACTTAACAAGAAACTTAAAAGAAAATAAATTTTATACTTAAACAGAAACGATTTTTCGCGAGAGCAATTAGTACAGCACTAGCAAAAGTAACACTAAAATATTTTCAAAAACCGTTTCTGCCACACTGCGAGACAGAAAAAGGAAATGAAAATTCCCTATTCCAACCTCCGTTCCGGAACGCCGTCCGTCGTCGTTGGTCGCTCCCTCTCTTTCTCTCTCTCTCTTTTTGGGGAGATCGAGTGTGTGGCGAAAAAGTTATTCTTGGCCAAGGAAAGTCGTAGTCGAATTAATGAAAACTCTCGACAACGGAACCATCGGTATGTAGAGATGTCTGTTTGACGAAAAATGAATAAATAAAAAGATCTTCGGAAAATGAAAATACTTATTTGTACATGTATCACAACGCACACAAGTAAAAAGCAATCAAATGTAACAAATAAAGAAAAGAAAATGAGAAGAAAAACGAGAGACGGGCAAAAGGAAGAATGTTTATGAAGAAAAGCGTAATTGAAAATAAATTTCTCATTCTCATACAAGTTCAATGCACTGATACAGTTGCAAACTGATTTCCCATAAATTCTTTTGTTTTGTTTTGTTTCGGTTTAATTAAACAGACCGGATCTGAAAAGATCAGTTTTCTCCTTGAAGAGACGAGAATGGAACACAGAAGAACAGTGAAAATGAAAATAAAAAGGATGAAGGGAAACGAAAAAAATATATCGACCGGTGCGATGCCATGGCTTTATAAAGATTTGTTTTCGCATACACATATACGACTTGAAAGTACTATTCTAAATGTGGTTCAGGGTCACGAATGTAAAAAAAACTCCACTGTAATGAAAAACTATCATGATATCAATATAATGCGTGTGCGTATGTGAAAATTAGCTTCATTGAGTGCCGGATGGATGCACTTTGGAGTACGTATTTATGTTATGAGTACCTACATTTTGCAAATATTTGGCCCTTTTGTGTTTTTCTTTTGTGCAGATCTAATTAATCAAATTCGCTAATTTGTAAAGCTTCGTTTAATAATTGAATTCAACTATGAATTTTTGGTATGCAAGTAATGTGAGCACTTTTTCGAAAGCTTTAAATTAAATTCTTGCATATTGATTGAAATGTTTTGAATACATGTTTCTAATCGATTTAATATTTGCAAACTACAATTGGAAGTAGCTATTGACCTTTTAGAACTGAAAGTCAAAGAAATTCGTTTTAAGGTGCGAGAATATTCACGATCCAGTGCCGAAGTTCTTACAAAATTTTAATAAATTGGGAAAGTGGGTACTCTCTTGGAAACCCTGAGCGCAACCAGTTTAATAGATTTTTAAAAAATGCTAGTCAAATTTAGTCTTTGCAGGTATTGCACATATCGATAATCGAAAATGATATCGCTCCGCCGAGGGAGCAGTTTTATTTGACGCTAGAACTGAAAACGGATTATAATTTCAGCGTAGTTTCTTCGACCATTTTTTACGTATCGTGAATTACAGAATCCAAGGCGTAGTGGTCTGTATGTTCTGGGTTCTAGAAAGAAAAAAAAAATTTTCACGTTGCCTTTAGCGAGGAGTTGGTAACTCTTCCGATAATAACTATATACACTGCCATGAGAACCGCTTTTTAACCTTCACAGCCATTTGGAATTGGCATAAAATTGTAGGCCCTACAAATGCGTTGAATGCCGAGGTTTCCGTAGCTTTATTGCGCCAACGTTCGCATATTTTGTGATCGCTTCAAGTTTCAACTATCTGAGGACAGCGACCTGAAAAAGTAACATCAACCTTCGTTTAGAGTCGCTTGATAATTCCGTAGCTTAAAACTGACAAGGTTTTTTACAGAATCTCTTAATCAGCTTTTTGTTGAGAGTAGAAAAATCTCAAAAGTCATCCCTAAATTTCATAAAATGCGGCGGAATATAAATAAGTTTTTCACGATTTTTCCTTAATTTTTGGTCAATGTGTGAAAATGATTACTCTCACCAATATTATTTGAATATTTTACCTTGCCCACTGGCCACCGGCTACAAGATTTCATATTGATTTTGTTTAAACTTCAGCTGTTCTCAAAGATATTTAAGAGCAGAGTCTTACTATTTTTTGTTTTTTGAATGACTGAGCTTGCCCTTGCTTAAGCCCTAAGCTACTTCAAGTATAGATAATCCAGGGCTGGGAAAGACGAAGTTTAACTCTCACATTATTTGCTGAATATTATGTGAAGAATTTGACGATCTCAAAGTATAACAGTCAAACAAATTCAATAAGTAATCAACTGGTCTAACCTGCTACAGAATTTTGGTATTGCTGATCCGATAGTAAAAAGTACATATATTGGAAAATAGTCCCAAAAATTTTAAATGACGAAAATTTAACGAATCTTTGTTTTTGGTTTTAGAGATGTCAAAAATTTAAGAAAATGAAATAACCACTGGCTGAAAATATACAGGGTCTTCGGGACTTTGAATTTTTGGCGATTTTTCAGTGTTTCAAGTTTCGTTCTGCTAACAAAAATCTATAATCCAAGGCTGAAAACGACACATAAATAGTTCTTATAGTTTTCCAGATATCAGAAAATATCTTTTGTGCTGTTTGTTGTGTACCTGATGTTTAAGCTATGTACCTGAAATTGCTAATCATTACCGTGTGCGGTATCATTAGACTTAGAAAATAGGAACGTTTGAAAATATGCAAAAAAAAAATGCTTCCGAATAATGTTGAGCCTGTATTGATCGATCTTCAGTTTTCACTGATTTGTTTTTAAATGACTTTATTTTTGCCGAACAATCCCCGACAAATAATAAAGTCCAACAACTTGGACCTAGTTTAAATAGTATTAGGTTTGAAGCTTAGCATGTGGGAGGTTCGGCATTCGAATCCCAATAGAAAACAAAAATGTCTTTCCATGTGTGTTGCCTTTTACAAGGTATGCAAATTAAATGAGTCGATATTTATTTTTGTTTTTAAAGAAGAACTTTAATAACACATTGCCTTAACTTAGCTTAACGCTACTCTACATTTTTATTTTCTGACGACGACCGTTTTCTCACGACGATTATCTCGGACTGTGTGCTTTTAGTCTCTACTTGGACTTGGACTGGAAGTTGAACATAACCCTATTGCTTATGATGATGATGACCATCTACGGTCTCGCTGTTGTAGGAAGCGAATCATAACCCAACTGTTCATGTTGACCATCTGGTCTCAAAGTTTTAAGAAGCGAATGATAATCAACTGTTTATGTTGACCATCTGTGGTTTCGCTGTTCTAGGAAGCGAATCATATTAGGCAAATGTGAAGTTGAAGGTGTTAACTTTCAATGAAAAGGGCTTTCTCGATTAGCTATTAGCAGTCGGAAAAAAAATTGTGGGTTCCACCATTCCTCACACATGTGAGAAATGTGAAAGGTGCCGGCGTCTGCTTTATGTTGCGCTTGGTAAAATATTTCAACAAATAACTCTACCTTTCGTCATAACAACGGTTCCAATTGAATAGAAAGTCTTCCAACGAGTAATACAAAAACTAACTTTTTAAAAGTTAAATCTACTCATAGGCGGTTCCACGGGGGGAGTTTTCGGGTCCGGACCCCCCCAATCGGGAAAATAAAGGATGTTATTTGTAACATTTATCGGCTCCTAATTTTCAAAATTTCGTAACGGGACGGAAAAATATAGCATGAGCAAGACAAAAAAGTAAAGGAGAAGTAATATTATTATTTTAAAAATTCAAGAACTTTATTGATTGGCCGTGGATTCGTTGTTTCCACATTTTGACTTCTGACAGAAAATTTTCTTTTTAACAATCCGATATATCTTCGTAAAATGTGTAGAGGTCAGCGCAATTCTTGTTTAAGAAACAGTTGCCCGAAACTTTGAAAAATGGATTTGTGTTCCGAGAACCGACTTTTGAGTCGAGAAATGAACGTATCAAGAAACGGAATGTAGAAAGAAATTCTGTAGTAGTCTTCAATACTTTGGACTTGAACGTTGCAACGATTTTTTTGTTGATTGCAACGGTGCGGCGTAGCGTGGCAATTTCATTGTGATTTAGTATTCAGAACAATTTCTAGCAACATGTTCATAAATAGCGTGGAAAGTAGAATCTGCGTTCTCGCGTTTTTACGTAAATTCATTCAAAGCGTCATCTGCCAGCTTAGTAGCCTCACCCAGATCTTGGTTTTTAGATTGCAATTCTCGACTCAAAGGCAAAACAATCTAATTAACTGTTATTTGTTCTATGTAGTATTTGTGTAGTTTAGTCTTGTGGTGTATCAGCCAAATGGTCTTTGTCGCCCGGCTGCAACCCCCCCTACTCCGCAGATTTATGTGTGGAGTAGGTTTCATGTAAATGTAACTGATTCCATAATGTGACAGGCGATTTGGGATTCAACCGTCGAAATCGTTGTCAAAAGATGCAATGCATTTTGCGAAGTATCTCGATCTTTACACGTTTTGATTTCTTCCAAAGATTTAATAACAGCCGGTTACTATTCAACGTACGTTCCAACTGCTTCATGAGACTGAGCCCACCTGGTAGGAGAAATAGACTTCAATTTTTGTTTTTTTTTCTCACTTTTGTTTGTCATTTTTGAAATTTCTTGGTGTAGAACGTTTTGTCTTTTAGGCCAGTGAAAAAATGCTTCTATCGCTCCGATAGTTCCTAACGCATTTTTGATTCCTGACACTTCGCATGCTGCATTGACTGCCAAACTAAAGCTATGTGCAGCGCAATGCGCAATGTACATTAATTGCCAGTGGGAAATACGATCTCAGGTGAGCCTGTGCACCAATGAATTGGACACTCATTGCCGGATCTCCATCGAATCCTTGGCCATACATATATGAGCAATCGACGCCAACATCATGTAAAAATATTCTGATTGAATCTGCTAAACCTCGTATATATAAATAAAATTTTGAGCAATAGACCCCCCCACGCCCCAATCCTGGTTCCGCCACTGATATCTACTTATGGCCATGAAGTCTACTAGGAAATTGCAGTGACTTTTTAAGAGAAGTTTGAATCAAATGAACGAGCCTTAAGGTGCGTCCAATGACAACGCACTACCCAAAGTCCTTAGTTTTGTGCAAATTGTTGTATTTCATTTTTAAACTGAATGAATTCGTGGGCTTTAGTCTTTTTTATGAGTCGCACATTTGCAAATGTTTTATGGAATTAATTTCCAATTGCTTGTAACTTATTTCAGTGCGTAAGCCCCGAAAATATACGCGACATTAGGTTGCGTTTTTAAAGCCAGTAGCTAGTACAGCATTCGAATTAAAAAAAAATAACGCTCTATGCACAGTATTTTCAATTATGTTTTACGTCACCGTAGTGCTAATGCCGTTAACGTCTTCTAATTTATAAAGTCTACTTGTGTTCTAAGAAAAATGTTGCTTAAAAATTCACAATGTTTCTATTTAAGAGTAGCACTACAATCGACTACACCATTCCTTTTTTTTTAATTAGAAAATTCATTAGTCCCCAGAGCCCAGCCAAAATAAATAATTGCCGAATATTCTCAAAATTATTATTTGAAATAATTTATTTCGCCAAAATTTACACTTTTTCTTCAACTAAACGAAACAAAATAGCAAAAGAGAAATAAAATCAAGTCAGCACAAATTTTGCACACGTCTACGTCATACGATCCAAAAAGAACAAAATGCAATCAGTTTGTCTATGTGTATAGATACGTAAAACGTAATGTGTGTTCATCTTAAAATAGAAAACGTTCCCTTCTCTCAAAATACCCAACACACAAACATTTCGATGGCAGCTTGATTTATTTGGGAATCTCTAAATTTAAATTGGAACAAACGAAGGAAAAAAAATCATTTTCTTATGCCTTTGAAATCCAGATAATGTTGTGCTAATGGGATGTTAAAAAATAAGCACATAGATTAATTCGATTGAGTTAAAAAAAACTTGAAAAATATTCTGAGCTCTATTTGTAATTTAAAAATTTAAAAACAAACAACTACAAACGCATATACGGGCTTCTATCGAAAACCTATTGTACAAAATTATCGATATGGTTGTACAAAAAAAATAAAACCGAAGTTTGGTTTGAGGGCGCAATTTAAATTGTGTACATGTATGTTGTGAGGTCAATGTGTACTTCATTTCAGCTGATAGCAGACCACAGCGAGCTTTAAATTAGGTTATTTGCATATGTTTGGTCACACTTACATGTGTTGTATCTCCCTGACAATAGCTTTTTCTCAAATTTTCAATTAGATCCTTGCAAATTCATCTACCATTTAATACCCACATTTTGCCCACTTTGTAATTATGTAATTATTCAATTTAACTTTGTAAAATTGAGCGCGCCCCAATACGCAATTGAAACTGTATCCATGTCGGTTTTCAAATATTATCTCTAGGGTGCAGTTTGTTTTGTGTATTACATCAGCTCAGAGATCAGTAAACGAACTGTATACCTATCTGGGTTATGTAATTTGTTAGATTATCGAAACAACTTTACCAAAATTCGATGCAAATCGACTTTATTCGGAAATAAATACATAAAACAAATGTATGGAGAGCCCATCTCCATACCCATTCATTGGACAGTTGCAGGACACAACACAATGATAATTGTTTCCCTCCTTTTTGTGTGTGTGTGCAAAGTTAGTATCTGGTGGAAATGCATAAGAAAAAAGAGGATTGTAAACAATTTGAATGCGTTTTCAGACAAACGTCAACCTCAATTATTAATTTCCTGTGAAAAACTGTTTTCATCTACCGTTCTGCAGCGAAGACCCAATTGAATTTCGAGTATTTTCAGCAGTGAAAAAGGAAGAAAAAAAAACAATTCTGACCAATTCAGGGACCAAGGAGTGAAGATAAAACGATATTGACTGACATGACATTCGTCCTTTAAACTGTCCATCCACTAAAAGTGGAATATTGTTTGGAAAGTATTGCCAATCCGTGCTTTCAGATAATCTTTTCATAAGATACATTTTTTAACTTCTCCAGAAAAATGTGGGACACATATTTTTGGAAAAACACAAAGTTCATAAAGCCTTTTTCAGCTGAAGGGGGTTTTTGGTTGCATGAAAGGTATTGTTGGTTAATGTCTGGGATTTGATTGCTTAACGCGAGAGGAACGTTTCCAAGTTGTGGGAACTTATTTAAAAAGAAAATCTGTCTGCGCATAGTGCACAGAGCACTTCGTCCATTTTACGGTCAACATGATGAAACTCATTTCTGGTTGAATGGCATCGTCGATAAAATTGCCATATATGAATCCAAGACAATCCTCAAGCCATCAACGAATCACCATTATATCTGTTAAAACTGACTGTTTGGTGATGTTTACACGTTAGCGGTATCAACGGCTCTTGCTTGTTTCGAAATGACGGAACGGAGCTGCTGTTGCGGTCAACCGTGAGCGCTATCGAGCCATGCTGACTGATGATTTTTGGTTTCCAAAAATCAATCGGCTGAACATGGACGAAATTTATTTTGAACAGGCGCAACTTGCCATCACACAGTTCGCTTAACCATCGATTTTTATTGCAAGTCCATCCGGTGACATCTTTATTTGCAGAAATGGTCCTCCGTTAAAGCGACTCACTTTTTTTTAGAGGAGAGCTACGTTAATTCATTGACTTAAGCCGTAATTCTTAAAGCATTTGAAGTTAATTTTCCAGCCGCCATTGGCACCATACGGCCAGATTTAAATGCATTAAAATTCATTTTGGAAAGAACTAAAAAAATAGGTTTCCTTGCAAGGACATCGTTTTTAAGCAGCACGGCTTTTCTTTGAATATAATGTCGTGATTGACTCTAGCGGTACTGGGATAATGTAGGTCCTTTATGGTTCACCTTCGTTTTGTAGATTTTGTGTGGCTTAATATTTTCTGAATTGCACTGCCTCTAACCCGGCTTTTAGCAACCTCCTATAGTCAATGTTAGCCCGTCTGAAACTTCATCATCCTGCGGAAGAATGTCTTGCGTCAATCGCAGCACGGACAATTTGGTTGACGGTTAACTTATCTGTGGATCGCGTTGCGTCTTTATGAGTTTTGAGATAAGGGAAGCGTGTGCTGAGTTTTGAGATAAGGGTAGCGTGTGCCTTGACCAAGTCGCAAAATCGATTTACCTGAGTCCATTTTCAAATGTTTGATATGCAAGCTATGCTTCCCGATAGTGTTTCCAAAAAGCTACTCCTTCCCTAAATTAGCGCTTATAGTGGCAAGGACTATTTTTACTTCACGTCTATAGGAAATCGCTTATATGCATTTCTTGGGAGCTCGTAGATCATTAACCGAATTTTGGCTTCGCTATCAAATTGTGTAACAATTCAGCAGTATTGTTGTCTTTTCCATGTTCTGACCAGTCGAGCGGTCGATATCGCAACCATTGAATATTTGTGAAAAATGTTTTTACAATCGGAACACAGAGGTTTGTCGGTGAAAAATTAAAGAAACAGAGTCATTGCGTATTGAAGTTTTCAGATTTCTGATTCAGATCCTTGCACGAGTGTAAAAGGAAGGAAAGAAAAAAACTAGGCCTCAAATAGAACAAATTCACAGCCATGCTAACTTTAATAGAGTAATTGAATAACATCATAGAAGAAAATGAGTGTTCTCTGAAAGTGTGGAACCAAGAGCTTTTTGGCAAAGTACCGAAGAAAGGAAACAATGAATATCGAACTCTGCGAAAGCAATCCTGTGCCGAGGTTTAGCTAACAGTGAGTGAAATGAATAATATTTCATTGAACACCTATTAAGCTAGTAAAATGAGTGAGTGAGTTAGTGAGATGAGCTTAGAATTTCATCGGTAAACTGGTGTATAGACTAATTTATCTTAAAACTATTTGAAGAGCATATTTTCTATGATAAAGTTCTTACTAAAGCTTTTATTTGCTAAACAAAATATCTAAAACTCGGTAGAAAAAAATAGAGTTCAACAAAAACTATCTAAAGAGTACTTGCCTGCCTAACTAGGCAAACAGAAGCCTAATTTCACGAAAAATCTCCACTCTCTGGCTAATTAGAAGCCGCGAATTAGACAAAATAAACTAGAAATCAAGTTTTTGTGAGCGCCAGCCTTGACATTTTACAGCTTTGATGACATATTTGTTTGCAAAGCTATTATTACGTAAACCTTTTGTACTTTAATTACACCTCTTTTCACACTTTGTCTTATCCAATCTTTATATCATTACTTCACAATAGAAACTGACTTCTCAAATAGCCCTGCGTCAGCGGCCTCTTTATGAAGATAAGTACCCCATCATTATCGAACTTTTAAAACAAGAAAAGAGCCGTCAAGAAAATTCCGATGTGTGAGAGGTAGTGATTGAGTATTGAAGGTGTTCAGAACATGCAGTCGGCAATAGCAAAGTTCACACTGTACAATTAGTTGGACACACTTCGTTTGATGGATCTTGGATGGTCGGATGTTCTTTGCGTTCAGACTTATCAGACTTGTCGTCCAACATTATAAAATATATTTCTCCGCTCCGTCCGATTTCAAAATTTTCAAAAATATTTGCAAACCATTTTACAAGTTGGACAAGCGGCCGTCTGAAGGTTCACATTATCCAACAGTGGTCGTTTAAACCAAATTCTATCCAACTTATTGTATAGTGTGAACTCCGCTTATAGTCTTTTAACCATGAAACTGCATATTGCTGGTAAGACGAAATGCCTACTCATGAGCAAAGAGTAGAACCAAAAATTCAATTGCGGCAAAGTAGGTTCATTTTGTCTACAAACTAAATTCGACCGGAAACCCTCGTCTCCTTTTTTTTTTTGTTCATTAGTTTGAAATCAATTTGAAAAGTGGACGTTTTTTCAGTATTTCTCTGGTTCTCAGAGTAGAGAATGTAGAAAATTCAAAATTTACGTAGTAAACATTATTTGCCAAAAAGTGAAAACTATAATAAAAAAAAAAATAACCCAATTCCAACCGGATACAGCCGTTAATTCAAACAAAACACTGTCTTATAGATATATAACACCACAGAAAAGTGTGTTTCAGGCAAAGGTGGTACGAGTTGGCGCTCTGTATTATCTACACTGTGCTCATAGGTCATGCTCACAAGTTCAAATATCACAGAACTTAAATCCATTTAAGAAAAGTTGTCAGTACATATTCTATTTGTACCTCTGCCCAGCCGGTATCAAATAAAATACATAAATAGGATGGTGCAACAAGGCTTTGGATTGGAAGCCTCGGGTCCAACACATTCAAGAACTTACATTTAAAGGCTAAGTAAAAAAGTGCTTTTCATGGCAGTGTGCAGTTTTCACCCTCCGCGTAATTGTGTTTAGATATGCTTACCATAACGCCCCGAGCAGCAGCCGGAATCAGGCTTTCAATTTCTGGAACAGAATACCGTGCCTACTCTTTCCTCAAGCATTCATATAAAGAAATGTATGGTCTTTTCTTTCAAGCTATGAACTTTTTTGTAGATGAACAACTCTTAAGCTTAAATAAATAAAAATAAGGAATAAGTCAAACAGTAATGGAAGAATGGCAACACTTAGCCTTTACTGCTCTATTTGATTTTACTTTTTCAACCTTATGTAAAATTCTGCTGTCGTTTGCATATTTATCGGGGCTACTCTGTAATTATGATGACGATTTTGGTAAAAAAATAAAAACGTCATTACAATAGGATTAACTTGAATGGCAGCTCTTCGTACAAAAAAAAATTATTTGTAATCGGCTGCGGTCAAGAGCCCACCTATATTTGATCTGATATAAATTTTTGCAAAAATTTGATATAATGTTTTTGTCATCTGTCCATCAACTTCAAGTTAAAGTCTGTAATTTTATTATGTCATTTTTTTATTGATGTTAACGTTATTTAATATCGAATGATTTAAACTACATAAATGCACAGAGAGGAATGTGATTATTTAGGGCAATAGCAATTCAAATGAAGAACTTTTGGCACTTGTCTTGAGTAAATTTGCTCTTTTTTACTCTAACTCCTCACCAAATCTTTTTGATTGGTGAAATACTTACTTAAGCAAAACCTGGAGACCAAACAGAAAACTAAATGTTATTCATTTTTGATGCCTTTCCAATTATTTGAAACAAGTTTTTTTTTTGTGTCATAAAATTGTGGATATCGCATCACTGCAGAAATGAAACTGGCATTTTCAGTTTTGTCCTTGCCGTTTGTTAGCTATTGTTTGCACGAACACAAAAGGAAAAAACAAAAATTGTTCATATATCCTGAGCCTTACTGAACAAAACGCAAATAAATAAAAATTTACATAATGTTCGACACCAAAATCGAATACAATTCGAGTCGGGCGATATTTTTGATTATGTAGGCGGATGAGTATGCTGTTAAACTATTTGTCGTTGGCTGACACAAAAATCATCCTAGTGGACATATTGCCGGGACAATTCGTGGAAATTGCGGAGCCGGCTAAGCAAACATAAGACATTAATTTATTTTAAATGAAAATAAAATCAAAAAGTGTTTCGCTTTGAGAGAACAACTCAAAAACATGCACACTTTATAATTGGCAGCAAATATGCTTGCCAATCGGACCGTTTGTTCACAAAAAAAAAAAACTATACTTTGGAGCTCAATGAATTATTTTATATAGAGATTTTGACACAGAGATTAACTTTGTCAAGTAGTGTGGTATTGTGATTTGCTTCAATAAGATTTTTTTGTGAGTTTATCTCTTTCTAAATTAGATTTTAGTTCTGTCTGAGTCAGAAGTTCAAGTTCAGGGTTTTTAGAAATCTTTGCGCACCAATCTTTACACCTCTCTACACCTGATTGAATAAGTTTTTTAAAGCACGGTGATTCATGCTTCACTTTTTATTTTCTATGTTTTTTTCGTTTTCTTTTTTCGATTCGCAGTAATCGATATATGTATTCTCTTTAACGAAAAAACCATTTATCGGTTTGTAGTATACGAAAATAAAGAACTTGGTAGATATCTGTCTAGTTGCTACTTTGAGCGAAATAATTTCGTTTCTGATGTACTTTAGATAAAGAACAACATTCAATTTTAACGTCAGAGGCACAGCACAATCGTTCTCACGAAATCGAAAGAAAACACACGAACACATTTATGTATTTTTTAAAGACATATGCAATGCAATTAGTTTGGGTTGTTTTCTTTTCAAACCACCGCAATACTCAATTTTCTTGGTACTGCGCCAAAAATTCTAAAGCTTCATTTCAAATTAAAATATCTTTTATTTGGTGGATGATATAAAGTTTGTTTTTATAATAAACCCACGTTCTTAAGAACTTTTTTTCCGGTTATATTTATGAATGAAGACGTGCACATGACTTTTCACATATAGTTAAAGGGATTCGCAGGAAAACACCTTTAATGAACAAATTAGTCCTTCAAATCACTACTCGTTTCCTAGTTAACGTCCCTGTCTCTGGGATGTGTCAATGGTAGAGTTGCGTTTGAGAAGTTCATTGAAATCTGATGTCGGCAGCATTGCCAGGTGAACAGACTTCTAGGTTTTGAAAGCCTATAGATGTTTTCTGTCGCTAAAGTACAATGTTCCCACGTTGCCATTATCCATGAATGGTACCAGCTTCAATAAAACCAAAAAGCTGTCAGTACTTGGTATCTGTCCAAGCAATGATCTTCGTTGTACCCTTAGCGTAATGATTAGTTAGCACGTCTGATTGTTCTGCGGGATGTTCGTTGTTCGAATCCGAACAGAAAATAAAAATGTTTTTCCACGGGTATCGCCTTTCGCAAGGAAATGGCGATATTGTTCCTTTTCGGTGATACGATCACCGTGATCTCTAAGAGACCAAAACTCTCCCACTTATCTAGTGATTCGCTTGTGAGGCACAAACGCCACCAATCTATTTTTTTATGATCTTCGTTGGAATGACTATCCGTCTGAAGTCTAGTGTGAGGCAGACAAGTGGGAGAATTGTGAGTTGTGAATTGTGATCCTTTCACGATCGCAATACTCGTAGTGTAAATGGAAAATAGGAAAAACAAGACAAGATAAAGCAAGAGTTTAACTCACATCATTCACATTGGTAAGGTGCTTCTGAAAGGTCCTTGCTAAGTTAGGTCAAACGCTTCCCGGAAATTCTTGCGCCTATACTCGGCAAGGTTCGAAATAAAACCTTTTTTTATTATTATATATATGTAGTTCAATTGGAGGATCAATTGATACAATTGAATATCGTCGTAAAGTCTCGCTTTTTATCGCCTTTTCACAAACACTGATCTAATGAAGCAAGAAACACTCACCTTGCTTGGAGTGCTCATCAGTCTTACCTTGATCCCGATTTCGGGGCTTCTGTGAAGAATAGATTCCCATTTTCTTGTCAGAAATGCATTACTTACATTAGGCTCGTTTGTTGAGCTTTGCCTATGGTTGACCGAGGCTTCCTTGGTAACCCTATTAATTTAAAAAAAAAACTAGCTTTCCGGTTCTCAGAAAACAAAACAAAATCAACACACATCCCTGTCATTTGAAGAAAAATGCTTGCCATTTGACAGCCCCGTTCGTTACTTGAACTCGCTCCATCAAAAACCTAGGGCTACTCTAGGCAAACCCAAGGCTCGAAAAACGCTTAGTTTGATATTTTTCATAAAAATGCTTTATGGCGAACACAGGGGAGACCCACTTCGGCTTCAACGATCAAACTCATTAAGTTTCTTTAGTAACCTTTTCAAGCCTTTTTCTCCTCTTAATATTCGCCTCATTTCTTTCAGGCTCGACTTTCCGAAATATCTGAACTCCTTTAAAATTGAACAGATTGCTTATATCTATGTGTTGATCCAATTCCCTTGCCTTATTATCGCAGAGAATAGGAATACGTTGAGATCGTTGAGCAATATTTCTGCAGCTCACTACTTTGTACCTTTTTGGAGTTCTTTCCTCATCCGTGTTGTGTAACGATTTGGGAAGTAAACGTTCTCCATTATGCTGTTGATACACCTATCCTATACACAGATGATAAGAATTTATTTTTGAATCTCTGATATAAATTCCACGTCCTTAGTTTTTCAACACGAAATTGATTTCTTTCCTAACCGAAGAAATTCGATCTTTGGCGTGATTTGAAGTCTCATTTCGTTATCAGTTAAATTTTTTTTACTATTTTTCCAATTTTCGGTTTTGATGTAATTTCTTAAGATCATTTTTCGAAATTTTTGACAATTCCTCTCCAATGCCCCTATTCTTTAAAAATCGCATCGATAGCATCGATCGAGTAACAAAATTTCGTTCCATTTTCCACCGTTTATCTCCGACTTTAAGCGAGGCGATAAGTTACAGAACAGAGGCACAGGACCTTTATCACGTATCTAAAACCCGATTTTAAAACGCTAAGGAACGTTGGAAGTCCGCCAGTTTTATGATCCGTTTAGGATGTTCTTTGGAAAGTGTAGGATCTGTTTTAAGAAGAAACAGATGAACTTTTTCATATATGTGGTACTTTATTGTACTTCAATCGTCGAGTTTTATTGGGAATCTGTATTCACTTTCGCAAAACTTCGCAAAACTTCGCACATGGGAAAACAACAACGATTAGTGAACAAAAATAAGTCACTTGCAGAAGTGAACAACAGGGATGGCTGGTAAATGGAGTTTATAGAATAAAGTTGCATTAGTGAGTGTTGCCAGTTTGGTCATTTATGTCCAAATCTGGTCATTATTATTTCACTTGGTCACACGCTCACTTTTTATTCCGTTTGGTCATTTTGTCAGCGAAAAGAAATAAAAGAAACGCTTCAGTTTTCAGGTCCTTAAAAATGAAATGTACATATATACGTAATCAGTTTTCTTATCGAATTATGTAAAAAGTGCATCAATAAGTTCAAGCCCAACGATTGCTCTGAGGTAGGCGCAATGGGTTCTCTTGAAAAACCTCAGTTTATCTTTAGTACCAAGTTAAGTGTTTTTTGAGTTTTGGGTCGCCCTCAAGTAGAACTAGGATTTGGTGGGGAGAACTCAGGTAGCATGATATTAAATGTCACGCGCTTTTCTTCAATGAAAACCAAGGTTTTTGGAAACTAGACATGACGCTGCACAGCTTGTTTCTGTCAATATTGTCATATGCTGGTTTTTTCCAAGGTCTCCCGTGTGTTGTAAGAATTTGTTGACGTGGGGGGTTTCCAGACATTCACATAGGCAAGACATCGCATCTGACGTTAAGGAGGAGTATTCCTCTATAATTAGGGCAGTTGTTAGATTTTCCATTCATTGAATATGCTTTCTCCCGACTAAATCATGCAGCTGGTGCACTCTCCTTTCAAGCTAATTTCTAGCTTCCTAGGGGCCGAGACCGTCTGCAAATTCAGTTTTATTTGTTTTATTTGATTTGAGCTAACATACGAGTTTGTGGCCCTAAATTCTTCTGATCTAAATTATGGTATTCTTGATAATCGTCCAAGTCGAGTCTACACAAGTAACTTTTCCAGATCCTCAAAAATTAGTGCGGTTCTATTGCTAAGTTTTGCTTGGTGGTCTTTACTTGGTTTTCCACCCTGACATGATTGTTTTTTAGCTTATGGTGCGAACTCTGAAGCTCATACTGTCATGAAATTTATATAGTTTCTTAAACAGCCGCTTCCCTTCTTTTTTCATCGGAATCAATCAAAGTTTTGGTCATTTCAAGCTACGTTTGGTCATTTTTATTTTCATTTTGGACACATTTTTGGTAAGTGGCAACCGTGAGTACAGCGTTATATTGAACGTATTAGTGAAGTGAATATATTAATTCCCAATGAAACGAGGCTATAGTCTCATCATTTGGTCAGTTGCTAATCAAATTTTTAAGAATTCCGTTCACAAAAACTGATTTTTTTTCAATTAAGGTTTTTAAATATTGTGATAATAAATGCTCAAAATTAAATGTTAGTTTGACACGACATCACATCAAAAGCAAAATATTTTATAAAAGCACAGAGTCAATATCCTTGCAATACCTGCTTAATTGCAACATCTACCATGTCAAAAGCATGAAAAATCTTTTGGATACGTTCTCTATTCAATAAAGTTAATTTCTCCGGTTCAAATTTACTTTAAAAAAAAACATTTTTAAATTAAATTCACATGCTCCACACCGAATACAAATACCCTCCCAACACACGCTTCTATTTTTGGGATATCAAAATTGTTATAATTACATTTTTCTTGTTTCTTCTTCGTTTTCGTTTAAATATTAGAAAAAGAACCTCACCAAGTGCATTTCTTGTGAATAGAAAACTAATCAAATTTCAGTGGAAAAGTTAATGCTGCGGGAAACTTGTGTGTACTTCAGAAATCAGAACACATCGTCAGCGAGAGTCAGAATAAAAAACAAGGAAAGGTGTCTTCATGTTTCGTGCAGTAGAATACAAAATAAAAACTGCACCTATTCAGAGATATAAAACATAATACAATTTTCCATCCAAATAAATCTCATAATCCTGAAAATCCTAGAAACATTAGGGGAAAAGATTAGCATTTTGTTCATTAGCATTTGCACAAGTTCGAGAACATGTTTTTATACGTAAAAAAATATAATTTCAAATGGTGTACCTACCTTTCTACTAAAAACTTTCCGGTTCTAATTTAAATTTTATCCGAGGCACCCGTTTAGGGGCCCTAGCTCAAATGTGTTATCTAATTTTTCTGAAACGAAACAAAAAAAAAGGAAGATACAAATTTGAATATTGAAGGTAAGAAACAAGCGTGTGCATTGAAATGATGATTAATCTCAGGTAGTTACAAAATAATGCAAAACCTTAACTAATGGCAGGGAAATAAAATTAAATATTGGCAACATATCAATTGTGTGTATTTACCAAAGATACCAATTAAACTTAAAAATAAAAGTCAAGGAGTACTGTCGTTGTCGTTGTCTTTGTCTTTGTCGCTGTCACTGTCGTTGTCGTGGACGTACTCAGGTGATAAATTTGAGGTCATCATCGTTTGTCTTAATTATTTATTTGTTGTATCTCTAACTGCATCACTGCACTGTTCAATGGATGGCATTGTTAGCAGCAGCAGTTCAATTTTGATTGTGTTTACAGTTTACGAAATTATTTATAACTTGATCGTTAATTTGCATGACAATGTCCTCTGTCTTATATGGACGGGCAGTCAACCCACTAACACAAAGAGAAAATATGCCACATGTCACTTTACCACCGTTGTTTGTTGGGACGTTTTTTTGTATTTTTGAAGAACAACAGAAAATGTTTAAACCAAAAAGTCAAATCTACGAGACAAAAAAAAAACTCCATGGTGAAATACATTTTAAATTTGTACCGCGAAAAAAAATCCAAGGGAAATTTGTGCGTTCAGGTGTCATTTAAATACGATCCACAACCTTGCAATCGTTCTCTTTGTAGGTTTTTAGGCGCAAATGAATATGAGCTTTTCCTCGAACATAAACAAGAAGAAGAAACCATTCTTATCTACCTGAGTTTGAAAGCTTTCAAAGCTTACTTTATTTTAAAGAGTTTTCAAAAAGAGAACAAAAAATCTATTTCGATCATGTTAAAAATATGAACCAACAAAATTTTCTGTAAGAATTTCCTAGAAACAAATTCAATTTGTTGTTGGGTCGTGTTGTTGCTATTTATAAGAAACTGAGTTGAAAATATGGTGAGACTTTGACGAACTCTAATAAATAATTTCAACTGGAACCTTGTGTATGTGTGAGAACATGCTAGACGCCATTCAAGTGCAAAGTCGTTATTGCATTGTCGAAGCTTTTATGCATTTTAATAGAAATAAAGCACTCAAAATTGCACTTGCAGTAATCGAATTTGCTTTTCAGAAATCGAAGATATTCTCTACATACAACAGCCATTCGTTAAACAAAAACTAAAACTTGAGATGTTTCTAGGTATGCTGTGAATGGGGTTGTTTTAGCCATTTGTTCAGTTAACTGTGTAAAAGTTGCTCAAGTTTTTAAATTAGTGCAGTTATTTTGTGTCACAAATGTCAAAATCTTTCGAGAATGACTGGGTCAATTTTCATGGTTTTTGATTTGTTGAGTTTGAGGATTAGTAATTATTTAAAACATTGGGATCCCACGGGAACTGGAACGGGGACGAGGGTCGAAAACTACTACTATTAGACCACTTTGGAAAATTCTTTCAACATAAGGATTACAGTTTATTCCGCAGCAATATAAACTATATATTATGCCTATTTTCACAAGGGAACAAGAAACTAAAACTTTGAGGAAATTTTCAGCTGAACCCAGCTGAGACACTTTCTGGTGTTTTGTATGAACAACGCTTTGAATAAGTTAGTGCCGAGCAACACTCCGCAGAAGAGCATTTAGGCTGAGGTGTTGGCGAAATTCATTTCGAAACCTGTTTTGCCTAATTTTTGACTTTTTAAGTACCTACATCCTACATACCAGTGGCGGATCCACGTGGGGTTTTTGGGTGATTATTACTATTTGTTGATTATTATTACATTTCATAAAAAACTGAAGAGCAGGCTACCTCAAACACTAGTAAATTTTCAAGGTTTTTTGAAAAATTCCACTAGAAGTTCGTCCTCGGTAAGTTCAATAAGGGTATGGATATTTAAAAAAGCAAGACGATTTAGTCGTTCCTGTCCCAACGTATTTCTCAGGTAAGTTTTGAGCCTCCTCAACGTCGAAAATTATCGTTCTGGAGTTGCTGTAGTTACAGGTAGTACTGCCAAGACTCGAAAAATATAATCGACATTCTTGAACGACTAGCTATTGATAACCTGAAAAATATCGTCAGATTGATGTTTGTATATGTGACTCGAAACTCGATCCGTTAAAGTTGACTTACTAGGCAAAAAATCGGTTGTTGGATCATGACTGATTACACAAGTTCTTTTACTGAATATTCATGAAGCGCAATCAGAAATTGTAACATCGCTATTATTTCACAAAATATAAATTCAGAGAAACAATTTTTTAGATGGGTTTGAATGGTACATTGTACATCAGCGCCTTTCAGAGCGTGCCGTGTAAGCTTTCACTTTTGCCTAAAAGGTGCCTTTCTCTCACATCTCGTAACATATAAACATTTTTACATGTAAATTTTTGATCGAAAGATACTAACCAGTAAAGCATCAAGCGCATTTTGAATGTTCTGGCCGTGGATTCGTTGTCTCCACATCTTGACTTCTGACAGAAAATTTTCTTGCGAACAATCCGATATATCTTCGTAAAATGTGTAGAGGTTAAAATGTGTAGAGGTCAGCGCATTCTTTTCGTTAATGGATTTGTGTTCCGAGAACTGACTTTTGAGTTGAGAAATGAACGTATCAAGAAACGGAATGTAGAAAGAAATTCTTTAGTAGATAGTCTTCAATACTTTGTGCTTGAATGTTGCAACGATTTTTTTGTTGATTGCAACGGGCGGCGCGGCGTGGGCGTGGCAATCATTGTAATTTCGTATTCAGAACAAATTCTAGCAACATGGTCATAAATTCGCGTTTGTCCGTAAATTCATTCAAAGCGTCATCAAAAAAGCTTAGTAGCCTCTCCCAGATCTTGGTTTTTAGATTGCAATTCCCGTCTCAAAGGCAAAACAATCGAATTAACTGATTCCATAATGTGACAGGCGATTTGGAATTCAACCATCGAAATCGCTGTCAAAAGATGCAAAAGATGTATATACATATACATATACATGTATACATACGAGTATATGTATACATATATATTTGTATTTTTAATATGAAACTGCTCTTTGTGTTTTTCTTAATTCAAGATGGCAGAAATTAAATACCTAATCTTATTTATACCTTCGCGCTACCTCTATACCCTCACTGAACCATTTGGAATGGATTCGAGGATACTGTTCAGTGGGAGGTTACAAATGTGTTCCAGTTCTTCTAAGAAATATTCTCCGAGGGTTTTTTCCTAGTTTTGGCCAAGCTTATGCACTCACAGAGGATGTGAAATCATCCCTAATCCCCATTTGTCTTGGCATCCTCTCAATAAATCGCCATTCCCATCACATCATGGGTAGATATCCAATGAGTTATAACCCTTGACAATGCCAATCAACAGAAAAAGTCGAAGCCTGCTAAGATGGAGCAGAATTTTGTTTTTTTTTTCTGGGAAATATGTGGCCATAAGTTTGTGGAAACCCGGCATGTTTCTAAAGATGACCACCTTTCACTTTCAGTTTTTAGAAAGTTTCGTTGGATTCTGTTTTTTTCTTATCCTAGTTGCCGATTTTGGCCAGCTTCTCCGCCATTTCGTTGCCGGTAATGTCACAATGTCCTGGAAATTAAAGTTACGGTGTTAGTTGAGCTGAGCAGTCTTAGATTACTGCTACAGCTTTCTACTAATTTGGATGTCTATCACCTGAACCTCTTTATAGAACTACATATAAGTTTATTGCTCAAACTATCGCTACGAGAAGCCTGGTTTATATAAAAAATAGCAAATAGTCTGTGTTCTTATTACAGAACTTTAATGTAAAGAAAGTGCATTGTACTATTGTGTGATTTGAAAATTTTATGAAACGAAAAAGCGACACAGAAAGAAAAAGAACATATTCACCAAATAGATTCAGTCAGCAGGAGAATGAGGTAGATAACAAGTATTTTCATAATCTTCGTCTCTTCTTTGTTTAGGCTTTTGTAGAAGGTTCCCAAGCATTGCCGAATCCTAGATCATGAAGCGGTGCAGAGTTTTGTTGCCCTTAATAGTAGGCTTAAAGTTATGTGGGCAGGTTGGCGATTCTTTGAGGATGGCTTATTAAAGATGGAAATGGAAATCAAAACACATTAATCTCATTTGACTCCTTACTCAGTTACTAAAATACCTTTGAACTAATTTCTTAGCTGAATAAAAATAATTAAATAGGGTAGCGTAATAGAGCGAGTAGCCCCTAGGTCTAGTGCAACACAACCATGCCTTGTGCGGGCATCAAGAGAGCGCTTTTCATGACAATGAATTTACTAATGGAGGACTTGCCAATTCCTTGTGAAGAGCGTTACTCGTGGAAAAACATTTTTGCCTCTGTTAGGGTTCGAACCACGAACCTTCGGGTTAACAGCAGACGTGCTAACCTTCATGCTGCAGGTACCATGATAGCTGTTAGCGTCATGTAGCCTTGCACCGAAATTGTGTTTAGCTTTTTTTCAAATAACCTCCTGAGCTATAAAGCTACTACCAGATTTCGAATGTAAAAAAAAACATACACTTTCAAAAGAACGATAAATGACAACAATTTGTGACAACATTTTAGTCGATTTACGCAGTTAGATTTGTGTTGTTTTGCTGATAACTATTAAATTCAAATTTTAATTACGGCTGAATAAGAGATAATTTGGCTAACTATTGAAGTAAACACCTCTTCATATGAGTCTTCGTCATTGAAGTAGATTATTAAAATTTGCTTAGCTGTTGAAACTCTTGATGTTTGTTGGATTGTTTGTTTGTGGAGTCATTAATATCATAGCGGAAGTAATCAGTTTGATGCTTCTTTTTTCATTTGGAACTCAAAAAGTATCTCGTTAGGTAACAGTTCAAAAACGATCACGGTTTAATAAAGTGTTAGTGTAATTTTTAGACAGAGGACTAAAATTATCCCTGCTTTTAACCCATAGTAATTAGCAAGGGTAATTCTCCGTTTAATCCTCGCACTGATGTTATTTTCCGTATCTTTATCGGAACCTATGTAGACGCGAAGACCTGTACTACCGCGAAGTTATATTTGTCAATATTGACGTTTTACCAAATCTGTCCATGTTGTCTGTTTTTGTTTGATGACGGTGGGCGTATACTTCACTTTGCCCTCGTTTGCCTTTAAATCACTCTTACCGTATTGAAAAAATGAATCAAAAGCGATAGTCAATGACCTCTTTTTGGTCATTGCATTTGACTTGATCTACGGAAACAGAATTGCGTTGCTTTGAATATAATTTAAATTAATTCCGAGCTAAAATTCATTGCGATTTGCGACAGATTTAGAGGTAATTCAACCCTCTATTCAATATTGAAATAAGCACCTGTTTGTCTCAATCAAACAAACGGTTTTCATTGTCTTCATTATTGAAGTAGATTATTCTGTTTGTTTAGCTGTTCAAACACTCGCTATTATTTATCAAACAATATGATGCTAATAATTTTGTTCTACTAACTTTACTATTAATTCATTGTGTATCTATCTGAAATCATTAATAGCATAAAGGAAGTAATCAGCTTGTTGTATTCCAACTTCTGTTATGTGAGAGATATTAGCTTACCTGTTCTCGTTTTTAGTTGTTAGGCTGTCTGTTGTATACCAGCGGCATTTCTATCACTAATAAAGTGATTCTCTAAATTTTGTTTTTCCTACAAATTGGCAGTCATAATAAAATTGTTTATGTGCTAATGAAAATGTTGTTTTAAAGTAAACAAACTAAGTTATTCGGCAAGAAAATGGTAGTGTGACAATTGAGATCGAAACCGACAGCAAAAGTTTTACTGAACCTGTCATAAGAGCAAGTGGCGTAGAATACAGATGTACTATGTATTAAGATTCTTTCTCAAGTTTAATTCAGTAGATAATAGCGACAAATTTGCAGCTGTTGTTCCACTTAGTAGAAACAAATATTTTGTTGACAATCGAACAGATTGTTACCGATGATGTTTTTATCTATAAATTTTGTGTATTTGAGATAAAGTCTAACGAACTTGGTCGTCAATATGTCGCTTCTTTAAAATAAACATAATTATGGTGAAAACCTTTCAGACTCGAATTCAATACATAACTCATTATATTGATTGTTTTGACGTCTTGAGCTTATGTTGTCTAACAAATGGTGTATATGCCGATGCCGACCGACCGACGCGATGGCGCGGCGGCGGCGCGGCGACTATTTTGCGCTCTTATGACAACGGTTGACGGGGACCGCGTTACACGGCGCCGTGCCGGCGGACAAACTCCATGAATTCAAAATATTTGGTTTTAAGACTAAGTCGTGTGGCATGTACCGTTTTCGTCAAATTATGCCACAGGAAGTAGCTGGATAATAGGATTTATCTTAATTAATATCCTTATAAAGGGTTTTCCAATAAGAGTGATATGATTTCTTTTTTGAAAAAACACACTTTTTGTTAAGGAAATTCAAATATTTTTATTTAATGTGAAGTTCAGTCAATACATTTCAGTTTTTAATAAAACGTCATTCAAATTTCCACTACGACGTCTTCTGCAGCAGCAAATTCGATGAACCCAATTTTCGAGCACTTTTTCCACTAAATCAAGTCACATATCATGAATGGCACGTTCAATATTGACTTGTAAGGCTTGAAAAGAATCTGGTTTATTTTGAAAGACCAATGACTTCAAATAACCCTACAAGAAATAGTCTAATGGGGTTAAATCACGACTTCTTGGAGGCCATTCAATATCACCATTTCCTGAAATAATCGAATCCTTAAATTTTTCTCGCAATAATACTGTTGCAGTTGCTGTGTGACACGTAGCCTAGTCTTGTTGAAACCAAATGTTGTCAAAATCAATTTCTTCCAATTTCGGCAACAAAAAGTTGGTTATCATCGATCTATACCGCTCTCCATTGACAGTAATGGTGTTACCAACTTCATTTTTAAAGAAGTACGGACCGATGATTCCACCAGCCCAAAAACCACACCAAACTGTCAATTTAGGTAAATGTAATGGTTTTTATGAATATTTTGTGGATTTTCATCGCCAGTTTTGTTTATTTACCGCACCAGTCAAATGAAAGTAAGCCTCATCGGGTAAGATGATTTTCTTAAAAAAATCGTTATCGATTTCAAGTTGTTCCAAGGCAAAATCAGAAAGTTCACGACGTTTACGGTGGTACAATGGTGAAATTGTAAACACTTTTGAATGCAATAAAAAACAAATGACAGATCATGACATACTACAAATGGCCGAAAGGTCACGGCAAAATCATATCATATCTATTGGAAAACCCTTTAGTTGCTACGTCCAATGAGGTTGACCATCGAAGATGAATGTTTCTTCGGTGTTCAACCTCATTGAACGCATATACTGTAAGGATATTAATATACTGTCAAACTTTATGCATATAACAAACAACACGAGAATTCTAGCCCACAGTGCCTGCAGCTTTAAGTTGAGTCGTAAGCAAATGAGTTAAAAGGAAGTGACCCACGTAGTTGACAGCGAAATGGGACTCGTAACCTTCTGAGGTTTTGAGCAATGGAGGATATATTAAACGAGTAGTTTTAATGAGAGAATGCAATTTTTGGATATTTTTTTTTTTAGTATCCTTGCAAAGGCAGCGACTGAACTTAACTCTCCGACACCCAGTGTCTCAAATACAAGCTTTCGCTTTGTTTTGGATGGATCAATAAGTTTTGAGACACCTTTTTTAACTACTTTTGGGTCTCGGCAGCTCATAATTACAGTCATTTTACAGTCCAGGTGCTGTTCGATAGTTCGTAATTTAATCCCATAATTGCCACCTGTTGTAACAGTTGTTTGTAGAGAACGACTTTGTCTCTCGATCCTCGATGTGTATATCTATATCTAATCATGAACAAGTCCTTCGACTCCAATACACAGGGTGTCCCTTAATTCGTATTACATACTTTGCGATGTGATTCTTGATCACATTCTAAAATAAAATTGTTCTACAGTAAAGTCTACCTTACAACTTTGGCATCACATTTCGACGATTTCAAAAAAGACTAACTTTGGTTTGCCCTGAACTGAATTTGATTTCTCTGTCAATACTGATGGTTTTAGGGTTGCCAGATTTTCAATTTTCAATGGCGTCCAAATTTTCATCCCCGAGCAAAATTTTGACTTTGAGGTTATTTTTTTCATAAAATGCCTGATAAACATAAAGTTTCTTTATTCTTTTCTGATGCACAAAACAATAATAAAAAAAAATACGTGCCGCGCGTTCTTCTTCTCCTTTAACGGTGCCACAAGTGTCTTGGTCTAAAAAGGATCACGGCACTTCCACAACTCTGATTCCTAGTAATCCGTGATTAGGGTACTTCGTTTTACATGATTTTTTTTCTACTTGATGATCATGATAGTTACATCAAAATGGTGATATCAAACGAAAGCGAACAGAAGTAGTTTTGTTAAAAAAAATGGGAGAAATGAGTTTGCAGTGCAAAGCCAATATTGTGTGTCTGTCACATCTCAAGTTGATAGCAGGTAAAATTTCTAGAAGTTCTAAAGTTGCTCAATAAACTGTTTCATGGAATTAAAGGAAGACCGGTACCTACTACCAGGTTCATCCAAAAAAGACGACCCTAGTTGGTGACGTTGTTGTCTAAAGTATGGCCGATAATCAAAATCCACTTTTGCATAGTGGCCTACTATCAACATAATTGTTTTGACTAACTACGTTACATATCATCGTTGTAGATTGCTATGCACATATTGATTCACATTGTAAGATAAATTTGTTTATGGCTGCACTTAAACGTATTGCCGTGGCACTTGTGATGGATTGAACTGAAAATTAATTCCATGCAAGTGCAAATGTGAGGCCCGTAAGGTGGTTCAAGTTCATTCAAGTCATAAACAAGTATTATGTAACTGAAACAATATTATTTTTGTTGAAGTTGGTATATTTGTTGACAGTAGGCAGATTTAACTGTAAGGTTCTCCCAAACCAAAGCAATTTCGCAGTTGCGGCAGCGACTGAAATACTTTTGTCATCATTTTTGTCGTCGGTCGTGACAATAGTAATATATGAAAACGCTTGGTTTTTTAGTCGCATCTCTCATATGTCGCTGAATAACTTAATATGTCGCTGAATAACTGTCATTGCGGCTACCGCGACGGGAACAAGGCTTTGGTTTGGGATGTCCTTAAGTCTGATCATCGATCGCTCTGCTTTCAACTTGATCGGCTGATGAGCTAAGTAAATACGTATCGTGCACTGTGGTGCTGGGAGAGATAAGTCGGCTAGAGAACTTAACAAGTTTGTACTCAAAATTATTGAATAATTAATAACAGCAAGCCAGCAACATAGGGAACCTCCCATAACATAGGGGCAACCGGGGCTAGAAGTCAAGAAGACTAAGCGCCAATAACTTCAAAAGAAAACCATTTCTTTCAAGTTTATTTCACTTGTTTCAACGAGCACACCTGCTTGCTGATCGTCATATTGTCTTTCGCTGGTGCCGGACGTCGTTCGGGTATTATCCCCGAAAAACAAGTTTTTGCGTTCGTCAGTAATTTTTTGTTTCCTTCTCTTTTTCTTCTTTCTTATTTTTTTTTTTTTTTTTTTTTATATAATTTGCGCGCACTCAAGGGGTTGTGACTACCCTTAACATGTTAAGTAACACCGTACGAGCGTTAGGAAAAAGGGAGAGAGTTTAAAAGGAGATACCGATGCACATTAGTTTAGTAATGAGAGGGAAAAATGGAGCTGGGCAATACATTCCACATTTGCGTGGTACGGCTGAAGAAGGAATCTCTGTATTTAACAGTACGTCCGAAATTGGACTCAAGGGTAAACTGATGGGCATTCCTGGAAGCGCGAGTATTACGGTTCAATTGTTTAAGGGGGGGAATGCATCTGGCAATCTCATAAGAGCACTGTCTGTAAAAAAAAAAAAAAACGATAAAAGAAGGAGAGACAAGAAACATTACGACGATGTTCGAGTGTCGTGAAAGTTTCGATGATGTTCGTATCTCCAATCATTTTAAAGGCTCTTCTCTGAACACTGTCCAAAAGATTGAGGTGGGTTGAAGCTGCCAAATATGGGAATTATACTCCATCTTAGGACGAATGTACGTTTTGTATATGACTGCCATAGGTCATTGGGTGAAAAAAAATTTCTTGCATAGTCGAAGAAAGCCTAAAAGCCACCTCTTATGGGTGTTTGTGTTCAATGTCAATTCTTTTTTGGAAAAAGAGTACAGTTAGTGTTGCTATTCTAAACAGCTGGTAGCTGTATTTTATCTTGATTCCGGAGTACCAAAAAAAACCAACCGTTCAGTGCTGAAGGACCGAACGGGGTAAGTTGATCATTCTTTTTTGGGGTAAGTTGACTAATCTTTTTTCTTGGTAATTTCTAGACAAATGAGGACATATGTGCGTAAAGCCGCAAGAGCATCCAAACCAAAGGTTTTTAAAGTTTTTAGTTTGTTATATCACACGAAATGGATTTAATTCAATTCTTTTATTTATTTTGTGATACCACAAGGAGTGGATTTTGCTTGTCAACTTAATATTATTTTTTTTTTTTTTTTTTTTTTAATCTAGTTTTTTTGTATAGGTACTACACGAAGTGAATTTAATTATAATTTGTAGATTCATTTAAAATTGACTTTTATTTCTATTTGCTTATAGTTTTAGTGGAAATAAGAATATAGTCAACTTACCCCATACCTTTGGCCAACTTACCCCGGTTTTGGGGTTAGTTGACCAACTTGAGGTCGTTTTGTAAAATTAGGAAAACAATGTCTTAGTATCAACAATGTTTAGAAGACATATTTTGTTTTATAAAGTAAAAAAAAAAAAAAAGTGGTACCCGTGGTGTGATGGATAGCATGTCCGCCTGTTAATCCAGAGGTTCGAGTTCGAATCCCACCAGAGGCAAAAATGTTTTTTCTACGGGTATCGCCTTTCGCGAGGAATTGGCAAGTCCTCCGTTAGTATTCATTGCCATGAAAAGCGCTTTCTCGATTAGCCGTTCGGAACCGGCAGAAAATTGTAGGTCCCCTCCATTTCCTCACAAGGCATGGTTGTGAGAAATGCGCTAGGCCCAAGGGCTCCTCGCTCTGTTGCGCCACCCTATTTATTTTTTTATAAAGTAAAAATAATGTTCAATAAGAAGGTTTCTTTTCCGTTTTGATATCTCTCTTAGTTTTTTTTTTTTTTTTTTTAAGATAAGAAAATTTTTTTTAGCCCCGGTCTCCCCTACCAACGATGCTTTGCCCCCGCATCGTGGGCATCAGGAAATTTTTCAATGGACTCAATACATGATAATGAAAATGTTATATTTTCCGACAAATCAAGGCTTTGGTGCTTCTTGTACGAAGAGAATCAGAGAACAAATTAAGCTCTGAATGCATCTTGCGGATGCTCATAAAAAGTTAAGGTGTCATGGTCTTGATTCTTGGAGCTTTCCTGAAGATGGAAAAGATAAAATTGTTTTCGTGGAATAAAAAAACACTGCAGTTTATCTAATAGTCTAATAAAATGTATTAGAGCCATCTGCTGCCCTGTAACTTTCTGGTGATTTATGTTTTCAATCATTATTCGTGATATACAGTGCCGTGCACTCAATTACAAACGTTTTTCAGGTCAAACTTCAACTTCCGAATTTTATGTGTTCTTTTTTTTCTTTTACATTGAAATGCAGCCAACTTCGCTATAAAATCATAATATTGACATGGGATACCGTTATTTTTTAATTAAAAAAAGCAAAAAGCACAAAATCACAAAATCGATCGTCCACATAATTAGAAACGAACCCTAATTTTGAAAGGAAAAGCTTGTGTTAGCCGTCCGAAATCCCAGGAATACAATCCAAAGTACACTCGCCCCGTTGTCAAATGATTTATGAGAAATCGTTTATAATTACTTGCACGCCACTGTATGACCATTACGGATATTAGCAAATTATAGTAAATAAAGGGTTTTCAACGTTATGTGAAACTACGGTTATTTATAAATAATTAAGTTTATAGCTTAGAAATATTTTCCACATAAAACAAAACTTTTATTTTTAATTTCAAGCGAGTAGACACACATTTTATTTCAAGATGATATAAAACATTATTTATCGATCTGTTGAGTCTCGGGATAAGTTATATTCTTTTTATCATCAAATGCTAGTCCCTTACTCAATGTAAGATAGAAATAAGCTGGCTGGCCATCCGATTAGCTATTCAAAAATAAATCTATTTTAAGACTTAAATATATTTAGCTAATAGTCTTCATGCTCATGCGCAGTCGCATCGTGAAACATTTTACTCAGCATAACACAACATAAGATAGTGAACTCGAGTAAAACAATCGTATTGACATCAAACAAAATCCAAACTCCAACCATACGTTTGTAATTTCTTACTTCCTTGAAATATTCTTTACAAAAACTTGTGTTCAAAAGCAGACCAGTCTATTGTTCAATTTTATACAAGTTTAATTACAGAAAGTGGATTGAAAGTGCATGTTTGACACATAAGAATATATGTCTGTAAGAGCCGAAAGACACATCTACTCCGTTTGGGTTAGAAATAAATAAAAGAATTTTAATAATTACAGCAAAAGCAACGATGTATTGTTAGAATTGATTGTATTGAGTTTGATGTATGGGCTTCTTTTTAATTGAAGTAAATGTGGCACCCGTTCTGTACTCAAAGTTGGAGTTCGAAATTCTTTTCTGTCCTGAGTAATTGCATGTCCTCCAAAAGTTGGACTACCATGAAAAGTTTTTCACAACTTTTCAGAACTGGCAGAAAATTGAAAGTCCCTTCCTTCATGAGAATAGCTACAAAAAATTCAGAATTCAAATCCAAATATTTGATTACTTATTTGAAAACATTGTTGCAATGACTTTTTACAATTTTTTTGTGATGCTATAAATAGAAAAATATAATTTGGCATTGCATTTGGGTTTCAAGATGGGTCTTGTTATGAGTCAGCTTATCAGTTTGAACAAAATTTAAGTAGTTTTTTAGCAAACGATAAAACCAGGCACTTAATGTCATTGATCTTTTAGTTGTAGTAGATTCATATGAGAATATAAATAGATTTTTGCCCACGCTTCTTCTTCGTCAAAGTTAATTGATCAATCCATAAATTTACTCTGTCTGCTTTGAGATCATTCAAAAACTATATGAATATTCATTTAATTGAGGAAGACTCTAAAACCGAAGATTTTTTTACGTGATTTGGGCAGATGTTGGTGAAAGAGGCAGAAAGGGAGTCTGAAGTGGCAATTATATATATAAAAAGTGTCATTATGTGCTCTTTACAAGCTGGTTAACTTACAAGTATTGAAGATACTTTTTGAAATAAAGCTGCTGACCATACTGTTCAACACATTTGACAGTCTTCAGTTTTGGGTTTTCTTGCCATCTATTAGTTATTCCGATCGTTACATGTTGTAAGAACATAGAAATTCACGAACCTGCTTTTTGCTTAAATAAAAATAAATAGGGTGGTGCAAAAGAGCTTGGGCCTAGCACATTTCTCACAACCATACCCTGTGGGGGAATGAATGCGACCTACAATTTCCTGCCGGTTCCGAAAGGCTAATCGAGAAAGCGCTTTTCATGGCAATGAATTTACTAACAGAAAACCTGACAATACCTCGTGAAAGGCGATACTTGTGGGAAAACATTTGTGCCTCTGGTTGGATTCGAACCACGAACCTCTGGGTAAATTGTCAGACATGCTAACCATCACGGATCACGCCACGGGTACCACTTGCTTTTTGCTTACCGATGTAATATGTTTTCTAGTGTCCGACCGAAGAACGATTTTTAGCCAAAGCCGAAGCTTCGATAAATTAAAGAATTTTCCTTTCAGATTGACTAAAATTGAAAAAAAAAGTGGTTTTCTTTTTCTTACAAATCCAAAGTAATGACGATTATCGGGGTCAACAACCCGATAGCCCTCATTCTCATTAGCCGGGTCAACAACCGGAAACTCTAATGAGCCATCAAGTACACCATTGTTATCAGGTATATTTTGATTGCTTTGAATTTTTGCAAACTCTTCATTGAGATAATTAGGACAAATATCAGCGCTACAAATTTCTTTTTGTTTACCAACGCCAAGTTCTCGAATGTTTTTCCATGTTGTTTTTGAAGAAAGGTTTTCGTTAAGTCGTTCAGAATACACTCTTTGTTTGGCATCTCGTATTTTTTTGCACACCAAGTTTCTCAATGATCGAAATTTTGCTAACATTTCAGTAACTCGAAACCGCTTCCAACGTTTATAAGCCTGATCACGTTGTCTTATAAGGTTTAGAATTTCAGACGTAAACCATGAATTCATTGTCGTATTTAGTAATTTAACTTTTAGATGGATATGTTTGTCGAAAAGTTGAGTTATAGAGTCTTGAAGAAATTTTACTTGATCATCAGGTGATACTAGAGCATATATTGTTTGCCAGTTAAACTTTCGAATGTCTCGCACGGCTCCAAGCGTTTTAAGAGGCATACTGGAAAGCATCGAAAAGGAAAGAGACCTTGTCGTTGGTGGCGCAATTAAGTGCGAAACAAAAAACAGCCTTCCAGAATCCCAATTTTGAATGATATTTCGGCTAAGGTCCAACTTCCAGCATCACCCAGTACTGAATGCCATCAATTTGAAAACTCCTCCCAAAATATCTAAATATTTCCCACACTTGCAACTTTAGATTGTTTACTTTTCCGAAGGTCCATGTTTGCAGCCTTCCTTTTTTTTGCTGTAAATTTGCATAGTGGATAAAATTCTTTCGAATAATGAGTGGGGTACAAATCAGATACGAACATTTGTACTGATATTGATGAGAGCTGCCTTACGCACTCTTACACATACATATGCTGATACACGTGTATTGAATTATTCCTTTATGAAAACTTGAATTTTGTACTACAAGTGTATTTCGTATCACACTTTATTAAGCAATTCATAAAAATTTCCAATGAAAGTTTGCATTTAAGTTTAAAAAAGTACAATTTTGAATCTAAACTACTTGGTAAATTGTCTTACACTACGCTAGGGTTGTCTTATTCGGCACTAACTGTCCTATTATGGTTGTCAAACATCAATCAATTGGTATGATTTATAATAAAGAAACATTTAAGTGCTTTTCCACGTGTATCTGCTTTCGTTGAGTAGTTGGCAAATCTTCGGAGAGTGTTTTTATTCCCATCATTAGCATTTTCGCACTTGGCAGTTCAAGAATGGGAAAATTTGTAATTTCTCATGTTTTATAAAAATACATAAAGAGCGGGAAGCCTCGAGGCCTGATGTTTTTCAGAGTTCTACGAATTTATATTTGCGCGCTTTTCTTGGCACCATAACCGTGGAAAATCAATTTTACGTTTCCGGACTCGAACCTACATGCAATCATGATAACCATTAGGTCACTAGCCCACAGATCGTATATTGTTGGGAGAAATGCGTCAGGTTCCGAGGCTCCCGGAACTCTGTTGTGCCAATTTTTTTATGTTTTATTTTTATTATTATTTCAATTGTTTAAGAAACTTAACAAATTCGATTCCGTTTATTTGTTCGGCTAGACTAGTCGCGCCTGTTGCTGGATGCATTTTCGTCCTTCCTTCAAACGAATTTTTAATCTGACTTGACATTTGGTTTACTTGCACACCGCACCGGCTGTGCCAAAATCTCTGTTTTTAAATTACTTTAAACTATTTTCATTCACTTTTTGAGTATCGTTGCACTCTTAAACAAATATAATTCTATTCAAAAAACGGTAAAACCTAAATATATAAACTTGTATATTATGTATAATCCGACACCCCTGAACCCTGAAGGAAGTGACCAAAAAAGTGCCACAAATTGTGTTGAGGGCACTACTGTCTTCCAGGGCCTGACGGAATCATCCCTGTGGAGCTGCAGCAGGTTTCAGACATCATCATCTATAACTTAGAGATGATCATGAAAGGATGCATCAGCTATGCCTATATTCCCAAGGCCTGGAGAGAAGCTAGGGTCGTCTTTATACCTAAAGCCGGCAAAAGCTCCCATGTAAATCCAAAAGATTTAAGACCTATTAGTCTATCATCCTTCCTCCTTAAAACACTGGAAAGAATGATTGACATACATTTAAGACAAGAAATTAAACCTAGTCTGATCTCAACGGCGCAACATGCCTATACAAAAGGTAAATCAGTGGAAACTGCACTCCACTCTCTGGTTTGCACCATTGAAAAATCCCTGCACTACATAGAATACTCTCTCGTCGCATTCCTAGACATAGAGGGTGCATTTAACAATGTTAACAATTCAGCAATCACTAATGCTCTTGATGGGCTGCTCATAGAGGAACACATCAAAAACATGATAACAACAATGCTCAGCAGCAGAATCATTAGTTCCGAAATGGGGAACTACAAAACAAGCAGAATGGCCAATAGAGGAACCCCGCAGGGAGGAGTTTTATCTCCCCTACTGTGGAACCTGGTCGTTAACAAACTGTTAATCGACCTAGAGGACGAAGGTTTCAAAACTATAGCCTATGCCGATGATGTAGCAATTGCCGTTTCAGACAAGCACCCACAAACCCTAGCTGAGCTGCTACAAACAGCACTTAACAAGCTTAACAATTGGGCTGTAGATTGTGGTCTGAAGTTGAAGACTCTGAACATCAATCCACACAAAACGGAATTAGTTCTCTTTACGAGGAAATACAAAATTCCGGACTTCAGACCCCCAACTATTAAAGGGGTAACTCTCACACTGTCAAATCAGGCTAAATATCTAGGGCTCATTTTTGACAAAAAACTGACCTGGAAAACCAATATTGAGGAAGGAGTAAATAAAGCCAACGTTGCACTCTTCTCCTGTAAAAAAGCCATTGGCGGGAAATGGGGTTTCTCCCCCCAAATCACCCATTGGCTGTTTACCTCGGTAATTAGACCGATACTCACATACGGGGTGATAGTCTGGTGGACAGCACTAGACAAGATGATCAACTACAACAAGCTGGCCAAAGTTCAAAGAACGGCTAGTCTGTGTATTAGTGGCGCACTGAGGACAACCCCATCGGACGCCCTCAATGTACTACTAGATCTCACACCCCTAGATATCTTCAGCAAACAAGTCGCAGCTAGCTCAGCTACTCGACTCAGAGCTACATCACAGTGGACCAATAATCAAATCGGCCACACTACCATTCTAGATAACTTTAGATTCTTACCGAATCGATCCGACTACACCACAACCAAGTTGGTGTTTGACAATAATTTCCAAGTAACCATACCTTCAAGAGAAGCTTGGGAAAATGGCGCTCTTTTGGAAAATGAAGCAATACACTTCTACACCAATGGTACACCAATGGTTCTCAGAAAAACTGAATCTGTCTTTTCTTCCGCCTACCCGATCGATCATTGTAGTGTGTTCCAAGCGGAAATTCTGGCGATTAAGGAGGTGCTGTCTTGGCTCAAAGAAAACGTCATATCCTCCACGGATATTCGGATCTTCTCAGACAGCCAAGCTGCCCTTAAATCTCTTGCCTCTGTCTCTACAAAATCCATCACGGTCCAAAATTGTCAGATGTCTCTGAGGGAGATGTCAAATCAGTTCAACATTCACCTTTCATGGGTGCCAGGGCACAGGGACATACCAGGCAACTGTATGGCAGACGAACTAGCCAAAAAGGGCACGACCACTTCCCTACGCTCAGAATGGAACAACATAGGTGTACCTATCGCTACATGTAAACTCCTACTTAGACAAGACGCTTCAAGGATAACAAACACTAGATGGACTGAGAGTAACAACTGCCTTGCAACCAAAAAAGTTTGGCCGTGTGTTGACTCAAAACGCTCGAAGAGTTTGTTGGCCCTGAACCGTCTGTATCTAGGTTCTACCATAGGTGTTCTTACGGGACACTGTCTAATAGGGAGACACGCCAAAAGACTTGGTGTGTTTTCCAATGATTTCTGGACGAGGAGGAGGAAGAAACCGTTCAACACCTTCTTTGCTCATGCCCTGCACTACTTCATAAGAGGAAAACTCATCTCGGTGAATTCTTCTTCGATGATACTAGCGACCTAGCTTACATAGACCCTAAAAGTCTTTCGAAATACATTAAAAGTTCCGCGTGGTTCGACTAGCAGGTGATTAACCGGCTAGTCCCGTAATGGAAGATTAATAAGTGATCAACTCGTTAATCTTACATCGGGTTTCTGAGATCAGTAGGTGATTAACTTGCTGATCTCTGTGGTATCACAATGGGCCCTTGCGGCCTTAGTGTGTCAGGCAATGTACTCATTGACTGACAGCCACTTCCACCTAACCTAACCTAACTGTCTTCCTCTTCTTCTTCCTCTTTCCGGCGTTACGTTACGATCTCGAAACTCGAAGTGATCACTCACAAGCTCTCCCACTTAACTGCTTCACACTAGTCACTCGCTTGTGCGGGGTACGCCACCTTACATATAGCAGGTGCAATTTTGACGCAACTCAACAATCCTGTAATCAGCTCAGCAATGCACTGTACACAAAAACAAATCAATACTGAGTGCTGAATTCACTGCAGGGCTGACTATAAGATTGCTGACTTGCGACAAAAGCCCACCTAGTGCCTACCTAGTAATACGATCATAAAATATATTTACTGACTAAGCGACGCAACAAGAACCCGTTTAAGATGCAAATTTACTGTCGCCATAGAAAAGACCTTTATACTGGTCACAAACAACATGTCGGAGTGATCTCAGAATGTCAATCCATGTTTCGCGCCTTTTAAAAGTTTTTCCAAACAGAGGGTTGTTAATTGTTGCCACCATAGTATATTTCCCTTCCGCATTTTCAACGTTGTCCCGACGAATGTCAATACTGAAGAAGTGAATTTCAATAAATTACAGATTATTAAATTTTGTGTATTTTGGGCTCAGAGCCTCAGAAGTGATTTCGAGTTATTTAGAGGCAAAAACGAATAAATTAAACTTCAAAATGAAAGCAAATTCAATTGTTCTTCCTTCTGCTTGACGTTTGCGAAAAATTAAAAATTAGTTTTTTATTATTATCTTATATCCTGCTCGACATTTTTTGAAAAGTTAATATTTAAATATTTATTCTCAATTCTCTCTGTTTGACGTTGTCTAACGTAGATAGGAAAGTGGGGTCTATGTAATCTCAACACGCTCTGTCTAATGGAGCAATGCTTATTTGTCTACAATTGGATTTTCTTTTCGTTCACTTGTTTTTAAAAATATAGTCCGAAAGTAATATTCACTTTCTTTTCACTTTTCTTTGGATGTATGTGTAAAATGCAAAGCGTTTTATTTTCGGCGACAGTTCTTTTCTTTAGCCATCGATACCAAAGCACGCCTTACCTACCCACTTTGTTTATGTGCTAGCTTCTCATTTGACAGCTTGACAGACGAATAAATGAATGATTATTTAAAGAAAAGAAGTACAGAAGCATCTTTTATTAGTGCCTGCCACTGGAAAAAATTATTTATCATTGGCAACGACATTTCTTTCTTTCTTGCTCTTAAAACGAACTTGGTGCACCTGCTTTGTTAGGACTTTGCTGAACAACAGACTTACTTTTCCTAAGTAAAAATATAAACAGACATGTAGGTACGTTCATATGTATAGTAAACATCTTGATAGGATTATTTTTGATTCTTCTAATCATCCAACCCACTCTAAATCATTTTGCTTTCGATCAATTTTTATATTAATAAATTTTCGGGTTTGTTTCTTTTTTTAAATGACATCATGGTCAAATTCTTGTTTGAAAATATTTTAAAATTATTAAACAAAAAAGCGTCAGGAAATGAGGAAAAAAGAAATCATAAGTTTGTTTTATGCAAGACAGCAACAACAAGTTTTTTTATATAGAAAAACAAATTTTTGGCATAGTGACAGCCCAAAGAGTCTATTTAAATTAATTTCCCCCTTCTGACTAAAAATAACCCAAGTGATACCGCACCGAGGCATCTGAGTAATGCGCGAAGCAAAGCGTTTGATTGCAGAAGGCGGGCTAGGAAAATTTATTTTCTTGTTCCACAGAAATTAAAAAAAATATTTATCTTTATATAATTGATGTTATTGAAAAATCGTTTTTTTAATCAACTCACTTTTCTTTCAAATTTGTTTTTTCTGATGTGATTGAACTTGCTGAAAATGTTAACGTAATTATTGGCATTTGGTGCTATGCACGGATAGCACACCAAATCAAGAATTCCGTTTTGTTCACTTTATTATGCACTCTATGATTAGTTTTGAAAAACTCTATAATTTAAAAAAGATATAATTTGTGACGGTTTTGTGATGCCCGCACCAAAATTCTAATTGATTTATCTTTTCGTACTTTTATGTTATTATTAAGGCAATTTATTCTTTTATTGAAATTTAGAGAGGAACCGAATATGAGTATAGAGCGGGAATACTCCAAATTACGGAGACTTGGCCAGACGTAATCGGAATAATTTCCACTTGATGATTTGAATGGCCCGAAGGCCTGAATTATACTAATGAAAAGTGTTCCGAAACGTGAAAAATCTTCTTTTTCTTACAGAAAAAGTCAAACAGTGTTGGACCACAACAACAAATCTAAAAGAATGAAAAAGGAATTGCAAACACCTTTTAGCCAGAAAATTAAAAATACACCATGTGATGGGGGGAAAATCAAATTGAGTAGATATTTGAAAAACCACCGGTGAGAGTATTTATGCGAGAGGTGCTAATGCTAATGGTAGGTAAGTATGATTTTTTGGCTTCTGAGTGAGTACGTTTCAGATGGATAGCCAGCGTTGAGTGAAAGTCGTTGGTCAGATCTGTGAACGAAAATGTTTTTTTTTTGTGCCGTTTATATGGTTAATGCATTTTTAATTTCAGCGTTTATAAGCTCGAGATTTCAAGATTTAGCAACAAAGTAACTTTGGGTCTTCCTTGACGATTGAAGTTCAATTATTTTGCATAAAATTAATTTATTTGAGCTGTCTTGCTTGTGAGGATGTTTTTTAATTTTATTTGTGTACTAGCCGTGCCCGCGACTTCGTCCGCGTCAAATAGTGACTTTCGACAGCATTTTTAATTTTTTAGGCTACTTATTTTGCATATAAGACACATTCATGCGTTTTCGTAAACTATTGTTATATTATTTTATTTCAGTACATTTTTTCACACGATGTTCTTACTTTTTCCATCTTTTGTCAAATAAAAAGGTTTTGCGAGTTGGATACACTCTTTTAAATTAAAATGACAAAGAAGATTAAAGAAATACGGAGAATCAATAGTTTTCTCCTTTCGCTGTTCCAGATTCCAGTCATTATTAAAACTTTTATAATGCCGCATCCCAGATGTGTAATTTAAAATGTTAATTCGCGACGAAAAAGAAAAGGCAGGCCAAAACACTCCTGGTGCAAGCAAATGCAAAAACAGCAGCATTTGGTTGGCCTCAGACATGGAACAATCCAAAACCGGGAGGTTTGCCGACACTGTCCGAGGTTGGCGTACCCCACAGGCGGATCACTAGTGTGAAGCAGAAAAGTGGGAGAGTTGTGATCGCTTCAAGATCACTACTCGTAACGCCGGAAATGAAAAGAAGAATCCCAGATGTGTAATTTGTAGCTGTGTACAATTCTAGATTACTCATTATTGGCACTGGAACACCAACTTGCAGCCACTCCTGATAATTCTAAGGAATTGAGAAACTCTATAGGGTATGATGTGACTTGCTCAGTGTCAATATTGTCTTCTGATAGATATTCGACAACATCCCCCAATACGTCTAAAACATAGTTTAATAGTTGATATGGTTAAGTATCTCATTAGTCGGCGCCAAAATCGACTTTTCAAACAGTCATTACCTATTGCCAATATTTATTTGAAGATCAAGATAGACATTTCTTCTCAGGTCAACTGTGTAATCGTCAATTTGACAGAAATCACCTCACGGTGAAAGAATTTTTAAAATCGGTCCATTAGCTTCAAGACTCCCGTTTACGTTGCCGTTCCCGCAGGAATATTTGGATAACAAATACAGCCCATGTCCTTCTTCAGGCTCAAGACTATCTCTGCACCAAAATTCATACAAATAGATTCATTAGTTTCGGTGGTAGATGGTAACTAAGAAAAACAGACAGACGGAGTTGATTTCGGAATAATGTTAGTAAGTACTTCCGTTCCCATGGGCATATGAGGATAAATTAAAGTTAATTTTACTTTGAGATAGTGTAGCATTCTAACGGGGAAATAATTCTTGAAATCAGTTCAGTAGTTTCTAGGTTCCAGTGGTGCCCTGACATAAGACCATACGACATAAGGCCATATTCGAACATTATGGCGTTAAGACGCTTTGAATTGTGACTTAAGGCCATATTCGAACATATGGACTAATGACGCTTTCTAAAGCGTCTTAATGCCATTATGGTCTAATGACCCATTCTTCCGTTTCTCAGTTAAAAAAATAAAGACCAAACATAATAACAACGAAACTGAATGTTTGTTTTATTTCAAGTAAAAAAAAAACATCTCCTTACGTAATTGCAAATATAAGTCTTTGATAATCAAATTAACAACTTAAATTTCAAGAAAGTATTTTAAGAATATATTGTTATATTATTTTCCACTATTCTTCTGCAAAAAGAACAGAGGGTTGGATTTTTGTTTTTATTGTCATTTTCTGTAGTCCAAGCAAGACATTCTAAGCACAATTTAAAGTGCAACAGTTATGAGTTTGACGAAAAGTTTCCATTGATCGGAGAAAACTTGCATTCATTCATTCATTCAAGTTTATAGATGAAAAAAGTTTCAAAGAGGAGTATGGATGTGTGCTGTAAAAATAAAAATTCGCGCGAATTTTTATCTTTTTTTGTTTTGGCTTTCTACTCACGATAGAATAATGAAGATAAGAGCGAAGCGGAAAAAATTTTCCCAGAGGAGTATGGATGTGTGGTGTAAAAATAAAAATTCGCGCGAATTTTTATTTTTACACCACACATCCATACTCCTCTGGGAAAATTTTTTCCGCTTCGCTCTTATCTTCATTATTCTATCGTGAGTAAAAAACCAAACGAACATAATTTGCCTGAGGATAACAACGGGCTTGTTGTTGGTGAACATAAACAATGTGCGCACAAATGTTGTTGAGAATTTCTTAGTATCGTACGAATATTTACAATCATGACACACTTTTCTTGACAAAAGTCTCTTGAAATTTGCTATCGTACGGTTATCCAGAAAGAAACAAATTAATTTTTTTCTATAAATGCAAAATTCACGCGATAAAGAAAATGATTTTGTTAAAATTTGGTATTTTGAATACTTGGATTGATATTTACATTTATAAACTTATTTGAAATCCGGAATATAAAGCCATTTGCTGCCTTATAGAAAGCCTTCGCAAAAATTATAATTATATATAAGCTCTTTTAGTTCCATTTTTTTCTAAATTGTAACGACCGCTTGTGCAACTGATTAAGAAGAATCTAATGATTTGATGAAGGTATGAATGAATGAATGAATGCAAGTTTCACTGATCAATGGAAATTTTTCGTCAAGCTCATAACCGTTGCTTTTTTTTTGTAAGATTGCACATTGTGTTTCTTTCATAAAACTGTATAATGTTTCAAGGTCAACTATTAACAAAAAAAGTGGCCTCATGACACTTTAGAGAAGCGTCATTAGGGTATTTCACTATATGGCCAAAAGTCGCAAAAAAATATGGCTTTCCGACGCTTTAACAAAGCGTCATTAGACCATATGTTCGAGTATGGCCTAAAGTCACAATTGAAAGCGTCATAACGCCATATGTTCGAATATGGCCTTATGTCGTATGGCCTTATGTCAGGGCACCGGTTCCAGTTTACATTTGCGTTCTTGTGGGAATACAGTGATAACATATATAGCCTATATGTCCATCTTCAGCCTCAAGACTATATCTCTGTACCTACCAAAATTCATATAAATAGGTTTAATAGTTTAGGCGGTTTTTCATTTCAGACTCTTATGATATTAGTAAAGACCCATTCCCGTGGGAATATGGTGATCGTTCCCGTAGGAATACGGGGATGACTTACAGTTTATGTAACTCAGGGAGAGTTCAGCATTCTAACGGTGGAAGAATTTTTGAAATCGGTGCTATAATGTCTAAGTTCCCGTATGCGTTCTCGTTCCCGTGGGAATATAGGGATAAAATGTATAGCCTATGTCCTTTCTAAGATTTTAGACTTTCTTCACAAAATTTCGTTTAAATCTTTCCATTAGTTTGGGCGGGACATGGTAACATAGAAAGGCATTTAAAACATTAGTGAGGACCGGTTCTTATCTATCTTATCTCTTTCTTTTTTCTTCTTTCTTATGTCTTTCTTCAGGTTCTAGATAATCTCTTTATAAAATTTCATTTAAATCGGTTCTGTAGCTTGGGCGAGAGATAGTAAAATAGAAAGACGAACAGACAGAGCTACTTTCGCACTTATTATATTAGTAAGGACTCTAGTTCCCGTTGGAATATGGGGATGAATTAAAGCTTATGTTACTCGGGGATAGTGTAGCATTCTAACGGTGGATGAACTTTCGAAATCGGTACAGTAGCTTCTAAGTTCCCGTATACGTTCCCGTTCCCGTGGGAATTCAGGGATAAAATAAATAGCCTATGTGCTTCCTCGGGTTCTAGACTATTTCTGTACAAAATTTCATATCAATCAGTTCGGTAATGTGGGCGGGAGACGGGAACATAGAAAGTCGGACACTGACTGACTTTCACATTTATAATATTAGTTAGGATGACCAAAAATAAATTGGTAGATAGATTGCTCATTTAACTACATAGATAGATAGATAGATTGCTCATTTAACTCAAGGAGTGTATTCCGAGATGAAAAAACTCCCCCTCCCCTCTCTTCATCTTCTTATACGCGGGCATTATTGTTCGGGGTTAACCTGGGAGCCTAGGACTTAACCAACATCTTTTGACAACGATTTGAAAATCGACCGAGCTTTCTCCAGTTTTGCACTCAAACTCGGTTGAGGTCTTCAATTTAGCCGCAACACCCGCCTCGTCAGGAATGCTCTTCAGTTTTAACTCGAACCCAACATAGGACGTAAAGTTAAGTACAGAGATCCATGCACTACATTACGATTCAAAAAAGGCTTAAAAGCAACGTGCATCGGTGTCTCCTTTTAAATCCTCTCCTATTTTCCTAAATACTCGCACTGTATTTTATAACATTATAAAAGTATTCATACTCCTTGATGTGCGTGTTAATTATGAAAACAGAAACTTAAGAGGAGGTGTTCTCCTTCCGCCTGTAATGTGTTGATGTCTTTGCAATGCGTACTCTTAAGCGAGGAATACACGATACAATTATCGTATGCGACTTGGATCTCATACGATCGAGTTTGGTTCAAAGCATTCGACACTGCGACATCGGTACAGCGGTTCACTTCATGCACACACACGATACAATCTACCATGCGATGTACGATTATCGGTACGATAATTGTATCGTGTATTTCCCGCTTTACAGCTGTGCCCATGTCGCGGTACAGCTCATACAAGTCATTGTTGTATCTTCTGCTCCACACCTTGTCTTCGCATATAGGACCAAAAACAATTTGGAGTACTTTTCTTTCAAGACGACCAAGGGTTTCCTCATCCTCTTTTGACATGGTAAACGCTTCCGCGCCCTAATACAGGACTAGGATGATTAAGGTCTTATAAAGGGTAACTTTGGTTTTTCTAGAGAGGGTTTTGTTTCTCAATTGCCTTCTTAACTCAAAAAAGCAACGGTTGGCAACAGTTATTCTCCGTTTGATCTCCGCACTGATGTTGTTTTCCGTGTTTATAGCGGATCCTGGGTAGATAAAGTCCTGTAATACCTCGAATTTATGTCTGTCTATTGTGACGTTTTGTCCTATTCGTAGATGTTCTGTGTCCTTGCTTGACTGTTTTGCCGCTTCGGTTTCAATATTCGCAAAAGCACCTATGTCATCACGCTTCCTTTTTCCCATTACGTCAATATCGTCTGCATAACCGATTAATTGTACAAACTTATTATTCCTCTGGTGTTGACGTTTGAGTTTTGTCCAATCTTTTCAAATATGATGTTGAAGAAATCGCATGACAGTTTGTCGCCTTGCCTAACACCTTTGTCAACATAAAAGGTCTCTGTGAGTTCTTTACCGACCTTGACGGAGCAGCTTGAATTCTTTGAAGTCATTCTGCTGAGTCGTACGAGTTTTACAAAGATTCCGAAACAAGACATGGCTTTGTACAGTTCGTCTCTGTAAATACTGTCATATGCGGCCTTGAAATCTATAAAAAGATGCTGTATATCGATATTATACTCTCGGGTTTTTTCCAAGATCTGTTGTAGGGTGCATTTACTCAATAACCATAACTGGTACAGTCTTCTTAAACACGCCCAAATTTACAGTTTTCAAATGGCAACAAACAGCATGTTGCAGATGTTCTCATTTGGCGATTGTTTTTCTACTGGAACGTCGAGAAAAATTTTAAATCGAATAATTTTTTTACCCCAAATGGTTTATTTAAGTGAGCTACTCCCTCACAGGCTTTTTAAGGTATCACAATGGACCTAATATTTGTCTAAGTGTGTCAGTTGTTTTCCTGACAGCCATTTAAACCTATCCTAGCCTTCCTATGACTTCAAAATTTCGATGTCTGATTAAATTTTGTATTTCAAAAGTCGGAACCTAGGTACAGTGGTAGCGGCTTTCAGATCAAAATAGAATTATTTGTCTACTGTTGAAGAAATCAACAAAAATTTTGTAAATGTAGATTAAAGAATTTTTTATTTTATTTTATGAAGAAAGACAAACAGAAAGAATAGCAAACAAAATATGTTTGCACTGCACAATGTCAAGTGCAGCGGTTTGCGCAAGTGTTTGCTTTGTTTAAATTTTTGACAGGATGCGAAATTTGGGTATATAAGGCAGAAAATATGAACATTTCCATCAGTTCCTCAATATAAATTATTCTACATACAGTTATAAAAAAGTAGGTACATACAGAAATGTCTAAGTTCGGTTTTGCTTTTGTTGCCTTCGCCTTTTTCGCGTTTGTTGGGCTTGTCTCAAGTAAACCTTTGCCAGAAGTTCTTGATGGAGTAGGAGGTGTCGCTAATACTATACGAGATGTCGGTAAAACTGTAGGAGATGTTGTTAAAACGGCAACAGGTATAATCAATAAAGTCCCTGAAATAGTTGATGGTGTAGTTGGAAATGTCGCAAATACTATAGGAGAGGTCGGTAAAACTGTAGGAGATGTTGCTGAACAGGCAGCAGGTATAATCAATAACGTCCCTGAAGCAGTTGATGGTGTAGTTGAAAATGTCGCTAAAACTGTAGAAGGTGTTGCTGATACGGCAAAAGATGTAGCCAGTGAGGTCCCTTAAGCAGTTGATAATGAAGCTTCTGTGTAGAACGATGTCTAGTAGAACAACAGAAGCTTCATAAGTCAAAGGCAAACCTGTTAGCACATTATCATTAAAAGTTTTCATTTTTTTTAAGATAAACTATGTATGTATATGCCACTTGAAAATGATTCTATATTTGCTTATTAATTCAACAGTAATATTGTTAGCTTTATTCAAAAAATAAATAATTGGGAAAATAAACTTTTGGTTATCAAAATTTGGCTTTTGATTTAAACTAATCTTTTATAAAGAAGTTTAAAAAAAAACGGAAAAAAATCTTGATCATCACTTAACCACCAGAGGGTAGGATGCTGTGATTACTTACTTACTTAGGTGGGCATTACAGTTCGGGGTGAACCTGGGCCTCATCCAACATCCTTCTATAACGACTTCGATTTCGGGCGAGCTCTCTCCAGTTTCGCACTCCAAGTCGGTTGAGGTCTTTCATCCACTTGATTGCGCCACCTAAGACGAGGTCTTCCCCTTCCGCGATTTCCTTGCAATATGCTTTCGAACACCCGACGAGCCGGAGCGTTTGGGTCCATCCGCTCTACATGGCCCAACCATCGTAGCCTCGCGATGCGTACTCTTCTGGCTATGCCCATGTCGCGGTACAGCTCATACAGCTCGTTGTTGTATCTTCTTCTCCACACATTGTCTTCGCATACGGGAGCAAAGATCATTCGGAGAATTTTTCTTTCGAAACGACCAAGGCTTTCCTCATCCGCTTTCGATAAAGTCCATGCTTCCGCGCCGTAAAGTAGTACTAGGATAATCAAGGTCTTATACAAGGTCACCCTGGTTTTTCTAGAGAGGGTTTGGTTTCTCAATTGCCTTCTTAACCCAAAGAAGCAACGGTTGGCAAGAGGTATTCTCCGTTTGATCTCCGCACTGATATTGTTTCCGTGTCTATAGCGGATCCTAGGTAGACGAAGTCCTGTACTATCTCGAAGTTATGTCTGGCTATTGTGACGTTTTGTCCAATTCGTCGATGTTCTGTGTCCTTGTTTGATGACAACATATACTTCGTTTTGCCATCATTAACCATGAAACCCATTTTTGACGCTTCTGTTTCAATAATCATATATATAAAATTCTCGTGTCACGGTGTTCGAACTTGAACTCCTCCGAAACGGCTTGACCGATTTTTACCAAATTTTATACGCATATTCAGTAGGTCTGAGAATAGGCTACTATCTATTTTTCATACCCCTTCCCTTAGTGATAAGGGCCATCTACCATTAACATTTATATATTATATAGAAACTTTCCGGCTATTTTCAGCTTAGTCCAGCGGGTGTTCCTGACAATTTTTTTAAATAACTTAGATCCGAGCAACGCCGGGCGGGTCAGCTAGTTAAATTATAATAATTAATTCAAAGTAATTGTACAGACTTTTCAAAAATTGTTCCTCTGGTGTTGACGTTTGAGTTTCTTACAATCTTTTCAAATATGATGTTGAAGAAATCGCATGACAGTTTGTCGCCTTGCCTAAAGCCTTTTACGACATCAAAGGTTTCGGTGAGTTCTTTACCGACCTTGACGGAACAGCGTGAATTCTCCAAAGTCATCCTGCATAGTCGACGAGTTTTTCAGGGATGCCGAAACTAGACATGGCTCTGTACAGCTCGTTTCTGTAAATACAGTCATACGCGGCCTTGAAATCGATAAAGAGATGCCATTAGAAACTGCCTAACAACCACAATTGAAGCAGTTTACAATTATTTAAATACACCAAAAATAAAAGATATGCTGCAAAAAACAACAAGCGAAAGCGAAGAGACTCACCAAAAAAAGACATTAAAAGACTGAATCTGACGCGATGAATCTCAAAATATCAAGCAGTTGAAGATTTGGAGGAGCTATTTCCGTTTGTGTTCGAGACGCCTGACCAAATAAGAACATTGGAAAGTGACGCAACGAACTTAAAAAACGCTAGAATTTCTTCTTGATTAGCTTAAAGATTATAAGTATGGTTCACCAACTCTCGTTGCCGTTAAGTCATGAGTTTCAAAGAGTGAATTTAGACTTGGTCCTAGCTATGGATCTCGCCAAAGATTTAAGCGATCAACTATAAATTAAACGAGTAGAAGACGACTTATTTTCGAAAGTGTTTGAATTTGCAAAAAACATAGCTGAAGTCCTTGACATTGACGTTAAACATACCTAAGAGAGTAGTGAACCAACAAAAGAATTGTTCAAACCCTTCGGTTCAAAGTACAGAAGAATATTTTCGTGTTACTCTTTTCAATCCTTTTCTCGATTTCTATGTAACGGACCTTGGAGAAAAATTCACAGACCATGAAAACATACTAGAAGGGGTTTCGGTTCTTTTCAAGGATTCTTCGTCAGAAATAGACAAAAGCAGCAAATAAAATTTAATGAAACTGAATTCTACCAAACATATTTGGCTGCCAGAACATCTTCTGTTCTTGTAGAATTAAAAACTTGGAAGAGATACTTGATCCGAAGGAATAATACTTCCTCTAAGAATTCATTGGAAGCGCTCGATAGCTGCCCTGAAGAAAGCTTTCATAATATATATTTTATTAAAGATATTACCCGGTTTAAACGTCAACTCTTGAAAGAACTTCCACCGGTTTAAAGAAAATAAAAACAATACAAAAGCATGACCAACGAGTGATACTTTTAAAATATATCTATTTTAATGACAGTGTGAAAAGCTTTGGATTGATTTGGATTGTTTGGCTGCTGTAACTACTCACAGCCCCGGATCTAGGGGGGGGGGGGGCAGACCGGGGCACATGCCCCGGGCGGCAAGTTTAAGGGGCGGCAAAAACAAGTTCGAAATTTGCTCCCGCTCGCCCACAGGAACCACAGAACGCTGCAACGCTATTGTGTCTGCTACAACAAATCATTGCTCCCTAAAACAAAAATCACACAAGAAAAGCATCAAAACCATTTCACACTACATATTCATTACCAGACCCAGCATATCTTGTGCAGGTAACGAGCTACAGTAATTAGCTACTTTTCGGTTCCAAAACAGCAACGCTAGTTGCGATCGACAAGTACACAATTTTTCTACCTTTCGGTTTCAAAGCAGCATCGGTTGCTGCGACCGAGAAGTGGACAACTTTTCTTTCAGATTTTTAAAGTGAATGTTAAGTGTATTCAAAAACGTGTATGTTTCAATAATCTGACAATTTGAGTGGGGCCATAAATCATGGCTGATTTTTAAAAATGTAAAAAAAACACGTGACCTTGAAATACACGACGCGTCAGATTTTTATACAGAGTTATCAACTTGATGCCTTCGTCCTCCAGGATGATAATCTGACAATTATATGGGGGCGAACTCTTAGTCTGACGATTTGAAAGTAACAATTATTTGTTGTTTCTATTTTTTATTACTGAATGCTATAAAAAAATATGTACCTACACATATTATGTATTTACAAATTTTGATTTGAAATTTTGTCGAAAATACTAAAAAAAATAAGCCCTGAAAACTTGAGCCCTTAATATTAATTTTAAGTGCTCGATCAAGAGGTATGAAGATTTCCCATTGAAAATACACGGAAACTCTGATTTTTTATTTTTAAATTTCTATAGCTCAGCGGCATTTCATGGGATCGCTTCAACCAAAGATGGTTTTTTCTCAAAATTGAACGCTTTACAAAAATGTTCTTTTTGCCAAAGTCGGTACTCATACCGGCCAAGTGGTACGGGCCACTAAACCGGATTTTTCCATTAAATTCACGTTTTCTCGCCGTTATCCTTGCTTGTTCCGTCGCACTAATGGATGGTCTGCTCAAAACTTTACAAAAAATGAGACAAAATCCAATGGAGTATTGGATAAATGAGGCTAGAGAAGTGGCTGAAAAAAGTGGTGTTGACCCTTTCTTGCAAAACAAAGGAATTCCGAAACATAAAAAAACATTTCGATGAGATATGTGAAGAACACTGAAACCAGTTCAACTCTTTTCTAAGGAAGTAATGAAATTAAAAAGAGATTTGATTGTGCCACCATGCTGAATATGAACTTCGCTTTTCCTAATGGCTCTAATATTTTGAAAATGTCAATTGAAGAACTGCAAAAGTATGGAGCGGATCTGGCTAAAAAAAATTAGCGAGATGTGAGCACCGTTGAATTCTGTCAGGAACTCTACGTTTTTAAAGAGCAAGCTCCGCTTTTATTTGGTGACACTGAAAAAGCTAACGGTTTCTATCTCTTGCAACAGATTTATGCGCATGATTTGCAGAATGCTTTTCCAAGTATTTGTGTTGCCTTGCGAATTTACTCTACGCTTCCCACTACATCCGCAAGCTGAGAGCGAAGTTTTAGCAAACTAAAACTAATTAAGAATTATTTGCGATCATCTATGAGCTAGGAACGCTTATCCAGTCTAGCAATCTTAGCGATAGAAAATCGAATCGCACGCACGAATTAAATTATGATAAGGTCCATAGATTTATTTGCTGAGCAAAAAGCTCGAAGAGTAAAATTGTAATTGCAAATGATAAATATATTAGTAAATTTGATTTTGTCTTTATTATAAACATTTTTATTTTAAGTCCTACCATATCTGTTAATAAATAGGATTAAAACAGAAAAAACAGCGGTTTAAGTATTTTTTCTGAAAGGCTTGTGTCCAGTTGTCAGTCAATTAGTGAAGATATAATAGCTGAAATAATAAAGATTATAAAGGTAAAAGCAAATATAAATTGGTGGGGGTGGCATTTTTCAGTATTTGCCCCGCCTTTAAAATTGAAGATCCGGGGCTGGCTACTCATCGCGAAATAGAAATACCTATAACAGCAGACGAGGTGATAAGTGTTTTATCTAAAAAGAACAGAAAAATGAATTCTATTTTCTGATTTATTTTTTAAATTAATATTATTTTACTTATTACATTAATATTTGTTTTAGTTCATATTCAAACTAATGCGTATAATCAGCCCTATTATCGTAACAGATCCGAACGAAATTCATTCCGATTTGTACGAAATGTAAGATATTTGTATTATGGTAACGTCTCCGACATATCTCCGAAAAGAACGAAACAATGCGATGAAAATGTCAAACTCACCGCAGCGCGTCCAGAACTCATGCGATGCATGGCGATTAAATGTGAAAATGGTGGGAACGCATTCGGAATTCATGCGATGCATGCCGATTTTTTTGTTTTCTGTTCTATTCGATGTCTCCGACAGCAAAGTAGTCGCGGAAGGGTTGTACGTAAACAAAAAAACGAAAAAAAAAAAACATGAATTCTGAGGAGGGGACAGAACAATTGTAAATAAACATTTTTTTTCATTTCTAAGTGTTGTTCTTTTTTGTTTACTTGACGTTCTTCTCTCATATCGATGAGCTTCCAAAAATAATTCTGCGCCATCCATGATTCACAGACTCACTTACAATTTATTCCATGTTTTATGTCAACTACATGTGTCAGTGTTTTTTTTACGAAACGGATACCATAAACAAAATAAATGTTACGATCGGAACTTCTCTACGATCGTATGTTTCTCCGATCTGTTACGATGATAGGGCTGAATATATTGTCCTTAAGGAATATATTTTTTATGGCATACATTACGCATTCAATGTAGTCTTGTTATTTGTTTTTTTTATGAAAACTTTTTAAAAAATTAGCAAACTAGAACCATATACTTGCTTGCTTTTGCATGCTTTTTTCCAACTGATCAGCAGCTGCCTTGAAAAGTAAGGCGTTAAGACCATTTGCACCTGGTATTTTGTTTGATTTAAGTTTTAAATCAAACATTACTCGCCGAATATTATATAGTTGTTTTATTTTTCTTCGTACGTTTGTCAGCACTCACACTTACTAGTTTGGCAAGTCACCTCTGGTTGGAGGCGACCAGGAAACCAGTATCCAGGAGCTGCCGTGAGGAGCTATAGGAAGGACAATTGACATCTAATATAAGTTGCAATTCCTGAGCCCCCCCAATTTGACATCAATCAGACCCTTTACCTACTGTTTATTACTGACAACATCAAACAACAACGATGTTTAAAAATATAAAAATCTAAAAAGAAATAAATTTCTTAAAAGGAATGTTGAGAGATCGTGTAGACCTTAAATTAATAATAACGATGTGTTTGAGACATGAAGATCCTACATCTGAGTGATTGGCAAATGTGGAAATATCAAACAAGACGGGAAAACGTTTTTCGCTAACCTTTCATGAGTTAGTCTGTGAACACATCAAGGCAGAACAACCCTCTCATCGACACGATGTGCTCAATGCAAGTACACAGCCGCTCCTTGTGACCTGTTTTGTAATAAAAATAAATTTGTTCATGTCTTATTAAAAAACTAAAACACCCAGACCTCCCCCATTGTCAGCGCTAACACCTAGACTTCACCGCTTATAACGAAAAATACTCCCAATTTTAAAAGAGAAACCACCAAGCTGGCAGCCCTGCAGATAGGGAAAGTCCAAAACCAAATACATTCTTTTAAAATATTCTTGCAATGATTAAGATTTTCCCTTTGAGATTAAAATTTTGAATGCAAAGAGTCTTCAAAACACTTTGTCCTGCTCCTTTTATAGTTATCCTACAGATGAAGCACTGTTATAAATTGAGTTTCAGATATTTTTGCTCTAAACTCATTTCGCCTTCACCTTCTTTTGTATGACATTAAGAAATAGGTGCAATGTGAAAAGTTTTTCTTCACTTTCAAACCGGTTAACGATTATGCTCGGGAAAAAAACTGAAAAAATGAAGAATTTCCAGAATGAACACAAAAATAGAAAAATAACAAAAAAGAAGAAAATAAGCACCAGTAAAACTTTGTTGAAATTAGTTTGTGACTCCATGCGGATCATAGTTTTAAAGTTGAATTTTGCCTTTGAAGCGCCCGGGGCGCTATAAACTTTCCTCAACGGGAAGAAAACACCTACTACTGGGGTATATTTGTGCTGCAACTTCTTACTTGAATAGCGGCAAAGGGAATGCTAAAAGGGTGCACATATCGTTAAACATTCATCGTCACTGGAAGATAATGTTGACTAACCTATACCTTCAATATCAAAGTAATGATGCGGTTTGTTTGGTTTGAGGAAGTTTTTCTATGTTCTTTTGTGCACTTAACTTTGAGGCATGAAACTATGTTCAAAGTGCTGCAGAAAAAAATTAACTTTGATAGAATTCAGTATAGAGCGACAGGTTGAACGGCAAAGAAATTAAGTGTAACATAAGGTGGCATTCCACACGTTTTTGATTGTGAAAAATAAGTTTTTCCAAATAACTTAAAGCTGATTGTGTTAAAATTTAAATGGAAATCAAGTTGCTTGACTTGAAGATGCATTTTGTTCCTATCCCTTACCAAAAACTACTAAGCTTCCATCTGAAGTGAGGCTTTAACATTAAAGATTAAAAGCTACCAAGATAATGTTTGTCTATAATTTCAAAGAAAGAACAAACACTAAGAACTCACCACTCCTCAGCAGTAGTTAACAATTAATTTCTTAGTAAATACCACAAAAGTGTTTATGACACTAACACTTTCATCACTTACGTTCACAATCTCTTCAACCGTCAGATGAAATATCATCTTTTCTAAGGAGATATCTTTGCATTATCCATTAACCGTTGGTATCCTCAAGATAAGGAGTTCGTTTAACAGGACATTTGTCAACTTAATGGTCTTATTAGTTCCACATTAGCGCTACTATATTTGTCCATTATTCGCCTTCACCATATATTAGCCAGTACCTAAGCATAGAAAAAAGAATTACCTAATGGTGAAAGCAACATGTAATAGTTTTACAATCTAGAATTCGTGTTTGGGTTTCAAGCACAACTGTTGTTAATGACATTTTAATAGGATTTATTATACTTCAGCCCCTGCCGACACCCACTTAGACAGTCAACAGAAAAAAAGAAGAGTAACAGCAACTTGTGTTAATAGCCTCGTGGTTTGAATGTTTAACGAACAATCAGACAAATCCCACATGGGTTTTTGCCTCAAAAAAAAAACATTATACACTTGAAGCTAATAACACTGACAGTTATACGACCAGATTGGAATGGCTATTTATTCTTTATTTCTCTGAATCTTTACAAAAACCAATGGTGGCTGACTACTACAGAGGTGAAAAGGAAAATAATAACAAGGAAAGATTTTGGGAACTACAACACCCATCCCATTCATCTTCTCCATGAGTAACAAATAGGAAAGCAATTCAATGATTACGGCTATGGCAATAAGTAATGAGCATATAAAAGAGTTCGAAGAATTTTTAAAAGGGTTTTTGATGATACCATAGAAGGGGATCAAAAGGTAAAAATTTATTGTTCTGTTTTGCCAAGGACAACGCTAATGTGGGGAATATTTTAAAATTGAGTTTTGATTTGACTTTTGTAGTCGAAGTTTACGTTTCATTGAATAGCTGCAGATAGTTCGTCAAATAATTTGGTGGAAATAGTTGAGTCTTCCACCTTCGCTCATAAGAATCAAAATGTCCAGTACAGGCTCCTTAGAATCAATCGAAATTTTTTTTAAATTTTTAGGAAAAATGTTCGGTGATTACCACGTGAATGGAAACGGAGCTCAAAACTCTCTTCACAACTCTTTCAACATAAGGTTGCTGCATTATCTCCCAATAAAATAGACTTTATTTCATCCATATATCGCCACGGGAGCGGGGAATCATAAACTCTCAGGCAAGAAGGCCTAGCGCATTTCGCACAGCCATGACTTGAGATTGAATACAATTTTCTGCTGGTGCCGAACGGCTAATCGAGAAATCGCTTTTCATGGCAATGAATTTACTAATGCAGAACTTGCCAATTCCTTGCGAAAGGCGAAACCCATGGAAAAACATTTTTGGCTTCTCTAGGGATTCGAGACACGAACCTCTGGGTAAACAGTCAGACATGATAACCATCACACCACGGGTACCACATTTTGTGTGAACAGCGCTTTTAATAAGACTGACTGCTTCCTTCTACTCGAAACTAATTTATTATCCAGTATATTTTTCATTGAAATTTTTAATATTTATTATTTTATAGCTGTCAAAATTGTGCACAGGGTGACCTAGACCTTCTTAAAAATGGGAGCGTATCGGAATCCCGCTTTTTAAAATCCCGTTTTTTAAAATCCCGTTCGTGACAATCCTGTTTAATCAAAATCCCGTCTATCAAAAGCCCGCCTTTTAAAATCCCGTTTAATCCCGCTTAGCCCGTTTTATATTTGGATAAGTATTATACAATATTGTTCATTTAAACACTACATATCAGTTCTCAAATGTTGAAAGTTTTGTTGTCTGAACATTTTTTTATTAATAGAGGAAGTTGGGGTACTGTGGTATACATGTTTGTTTTTAACACTTAACAGAAAAAGTAGTGAAGCAAATGACCCTAATCTTTGCACATTTCACCAAAAACTAATAAGCCTTAAAGTTATTTCTTTGTGTTGAATTCTAACATCAATTAACAAAGATGTACACAAAATATTGATATGACCTCGAAATCATTGCTTTTGAAACTGTAAGGGTAATGTGGTATACTATGCTGTCTAATGTGGTATACTATACTATACTACATAGCCTTAATTTTTCTAATTAAAAAATTTAGATAAATGATTAAATTAATTTTTATTGAAAAGTATAGGCATTTAAACAAATAGATCATGAGAAAAAATACAAAACAGCCAACTTCGGAAAGGAACTCAATTTTATAGTGGGTAATGTGGTATACTCTACTATATGTGGTATACTATACCACATTAGCCCATGCCAAGTATACCACATTAGCCGAAGCTTTGTACTTTTACAAAAATAATTATTAAAAATAATCTAAACACATTTTTAGCAAAACTTACATGTATTTTTCGTAGAAGATTCTTTTATTTTTTTGAAAAATTTATTTTCACTGTTGAAACAGAACTTTTATAACCTCACAAACACTTTTTGTATCACCCTCAAAAAAACTCAAACTCCCTCAATTACTGTTGTTGACTATTTTTCTGACAGATATGCAGATTTTTTACTCGTTGAAACACGCATTATTAGTTTCATTAATATCTGCACCTAACAAAGTAGAAGACGTTAAAGTATGCTACATAGTTTAAGAAAAAACTTCCTGTACCACATTACCCACCTATACCACATTACCCCAAATTACTCTACCATTATACAGAGAAACTGGGAAACTATTGTTGTCAAAACTGATATAGAAAAAAATAAGAATGGGGCAGAAAAGTTTTTCAAAAAAAAAATGTTTGTAAATCAAGAGCAATATCCAAAATTATGGAAGCTAGAAAGACGTTGAGTAAAACTGAATATTTGCGTCGTATAGCTCACTATTAATATTCAACTGTAATCATTTTTTGTTATTTTTTGTTGTGATCTTTTTTGGAATTACATTTCTGTAAATCCCGTTTATATTAAATCCCGCTTTTGTAATCCACCAGGTGTTTTATTTTAAAAATCGTGCGATTTTTAAAATAAAACAACTGGTGTTCATTACAAAAGCGGGCTTATAAAAACGGGATTTTAATAAACGGGATTTCAACAAACAGGATTTTAAAAACGGGATAATAACAAAACGGGCTTAAAAAAATGGGATTTTAAATGCGGGAAAATAAAAAGCAGGATTATAAAAAACGGGATATCGAACCCAACCCCTTAAAAACACAATAAAATAAACAAAATAATATTTTTTCTATGCATTATGGGATTATTAGTAAGAGTCAGTGACTATGCATCAGCTGGTAGTGCATTCTGTCACTACAATTTTTCAAAGCCTCATTGACGGTTTTCCGCTATAGATTAGGCTGTGTTTCTAATTGCTTTAAAATCACAGCAGAAAACAAAAATATGACAGATAGTATAGAGCAGGGCAGCTCGAATCTGTGTTGTGAGCATTTTATATCATACTTTTTTAACACATTTAATACCAAACACAACAACGAAATTACAAAATGGTTGAAATACACATAGAGATGACAACTCCCTCTGCTTCAATAGCTGCGATAGATGCACTGCTATAAAAGTGCGTTATCAATCTCTAGCTATGAAAATAAAGCTGCTATACTATGATCTCTCTTGAGATATTCAAAGGCTGCTGTGATAGATTGAAGTGCCATCAATTTTAGTGAAAATAAGTCGAAACTTTCTTCACAGCCTTGTTTCCGAAGTAAAATTGTCCAATGATGCCATCGATCAGTAATCCCCAACACACTGTCACTCTCTTTGAATACATGAGCTTCTGGACGACAACGTTAAGGTTTTCCAGCATCCAGAAGCTGCAACTTTGTTCTTTTACTTAGCTACGAGATGTAAATGTACCTGGACAGAAAGATGATTTTTTCCCAAATTTCTTGTCCAATTCAATCTGCTCTATGGTCTAAAGGCCCCGACCCATAGAACCCGTTGCGTTCTTTCGCTGCCGGATTCAACTGACAGCAGTAAGTTTTACCGGACACAACGGATTGGGGTGACCCATAGAATCCGTTGCGGTTTGACAGATATAATTTAGTCAAAATGGATAAGAGAAACTATAGATGAGTAGATGAGTCAACTGCTACTAGAGATGAGTGACCTCTTCAAGAAATTTTTCACAATTAGAGTTTTTTTTGAGGAGGTGTATGTAGAACTTTGTAAGGTTTTCATAAAAGTAACTTCCGAAGAACAGCGGATTAAGGAATTTTGAGTACGAATTATGAGTACAAAGTATAAAATTGAGGACTTTCATTATAAAGAGTATATTTCGGAGATACTCTCCTTTAGATCATAACGAGTTTTTGAGAAAAATCGCTTTTATTAGTAAAAACAAAATAAAATAAAAGTAAATATAAATGTAAATTTATATCACTCAGAGAAAAAAGGCAGGATAAAATCAAGTACGAGTAAGATTAGTTCTATATTTTTGCATTCTTAGTTTTGTTATCTCCAAAACGACACGTTTTATTCCTAATTCAAGAATTTTATTCTAAAAACAAGTTTTTATTCCGAAAATAAGAACACAAAACTTGATTTGAGTATGACATTCTTAATATAAGATTTGTTTAAAGTTATAGTAAGATATACGTTCTTAAATTAAGTTCTTCATTATCTTGATTTAGTTTCGTTTTCTTATTAAGAACGAAACTGTACGCTACATATCGATGTAAATTGTAAGATCAAGCTATATAAATAAAGAAATTGAAATTGAATTGAAAATTGAATTTAATATTATTGAATGTTAAAACGAGCCGATACGGTCTTAAACGAGCCTAGCTTAGAAGTTTAGATCGCTGTTTCATTTTGAAGCGTGATTTATTCCGGTTCGGACGTGATTTCTCATTGAGTGATTAAGTGATATTTTTACCATGGAAAATTTTACTTCGGACGAAAACAACATTGAAAACAGAGTAAAATCTAGTGATGTATATGTGTTTAAAAACATTGACGTAAACTTTGTTCTAGTGAGTGACAAAGTGATAACGATGTATGAAATGAAGTAGACATTGACTACTCAGCTGAAGTCAACGCCATTTCTACCACCATGGCACCAATTAGCTTTACGTAATGATGTTACTAATAATTTTGAACTCTATAAATTAAAGTTTTTATATTTCAGAATGAAACAATTTATGTTCTATGCCAACGAATTGAAAACTTTTGATTTGACCATCATTTCCAATCATTTTAAATTGGTTGTTTAATAAGAACCGTTGAAGTAAAAATTATTACGAAATTTTTAAGTCCACCACTCCATTTGTATCCATCAAACAAAGGAAGAACCTATTTTAGAATTAAGTATATTTAAATAATTTTTATAAAATAAAAATTAAAAATATATGTATAAACACATTGAAATTATAAGTTCTTTTAATTTAATTTTGGAGGAGAGGGAGTGGGACGAGGGATGGGAACAAGGGGTGAGGACGAGTGGATTGATTCTGAAGGTAAGAGCTTACAAATCTTGAATCATGATTTAACAAGGTAGAAGCTATCCGAAGGGTACTGAAATAAAAGAGTTTTTGTTCTTACTTCAAGTTCGGTAATGTTTAATTTCAGTCTAAATTCAAGATAAAAAGAGCTAGAAGCGATGCGAAAGCAACTAAAACAAACCAGTTTCAAGTTTGTTAATGCTTAATTTAGGAATATAAAAAACTCAATTTTAGTATGTTTTTTCTTATCCCTGGTATATTTAAGAATACGTTATCTTAATTTTAGGTTGTAATAGTCCGACATTAAGCTTTTGTGTTCTTATAATTAAGCTTATATAATCTTAAATTAAGGTGAAAACATTCTTGAAATCAGAATTTGAGGCTTATAAAAAATAGGCTTAAAACTAGTTTTTTGGGCACGGATTAAGAATTTTTGAGGTTGACAGACTTTCGTCAACGAATAGGCTTGCTTTGACACCGATTTTCTTGAATTTAACTCGTTTTTTTCTGAGTGTATTTGTAAATTTATATTTGTATTTATATTTACAGCCTGACTTTATCCAAATCCGGTATCCGCGCTCAGCATAATGTCGACAAAAAAGTTCCATTTGAAAATTTTCATTAAGACAAGTTTTTCAAAAATTGTCTACATCGTTTAATGGCCACCTTCAATTAGATTACTTTTTTCAAGAAAAAACCAATTAATTAACTGCTTCAATTTTTCTTACAGCTTCCTGAAGAGGAACGAAAACTAAAGTTGAAATATTTTTCATCAAACAAATACAAAATACAAATGTTTTGAGAGTTAAATACGCGTGATCGATTACTTCTCACGTTGTCGAGCACATAAGTACCAAAATTTCAATCAGTATTTAAACGCTTTCAAGTCGGTTAATGAACACCAGACTGATGTTGTGTAATATAGAACCAATTTTGAAAAAAAATACTCACTTACTCGATCACTGATGAGGAAATTTGACCCCTGAAATTGACAAATAAGATTAAGATTAGATCTATTCATTAACAACAAAATAATAAAATGTATACATTTTCTCTTTATTTATTTTACATCACGAATAGTTAAAGGCTTGAAAGAACTCTGTCGTCTGCCTGAATGGCTTGAAGTAAATTTACAAGTCATTCTATTTTATTCTCGTCACCAGCTCCTTTTTACTTTTGATATAAAAAACTAAATTGAATTCAAATATATAAAATGAAAAAATTTTGAAAAAAAAAAGAAATCAGAACTTATTCAGAAAAGAGTTTTAGATTAATTAAAAAAAGGACTTGAATTTACTATTGCTTTAGGCCTTTGGATTAGTTAAAACATAGTTATAACAACTTTCGTTGATTATTTTACTTCGGTATGACATCGCATCCCTACTGTACGCCACAAGCTGCATCCAATTCTCCCCATTTAAGATTCTCAGCACTTCATTTTGTTGGAATATACATATACTTGCCGAATACTGCTCTTCTAATCTTCCTCAAAATAGGGCAAGCGTCCAATATCTTCCTTTTCGGCCAAGTTACATAGCCTGCAAATTTTTGTCAAATCGCTTCGATGTGGAACAAAGTTTAGTTGCAGCATCTCTCCTCTTACTTTGAAAATGGTGCTGAAAAAGTTTTTACCGAGAAATTCGGGTTCAAGTAGTTGCGCTCATTGAGATTAGGTATAAGTTGCTTTTGAGTAAAAAGCCCTTTCAGTTCATGCCTAATACCCGTGCCCTTTCTTTGAAAGCATATCTTTCATTCTCGTCTGTAATTTGAATAATGCCATAAAGCATTTTTTTAGACCTGGTTGGTTAGTTTTAGCATCGTTGAAGGTCAAACCACAGTCTGCTTCAAGCTTTGCCCAATCTTGATACCAATTTTTCTGATATTGAACCGAATATTTCCAGATCATCTTTGGGAGCCTTGTATTGCTCATTTTCGTTATTCTTATCAGGTAATCCGCATTCAGCTTTAGTGTAGAGACGAAAAATGTTGACAAACCACTTTCTAAGTAGTACATATATTTTGGTGTATTTATTGGCATCGTCGTAGGATGGATCTAGAGAAGTTTTAGGGAAGTGTCTAACAGCATCCGAAAAGGATCGTCTAGTATGATGTTGGTGCGTCTAACACCTCCTATAAGTTAAAAATTTCATGGCATTGCCAGAACTCGCGCGAGCTTTAGGTGTTATAAGCTTTGAAATGAAAAGATAAAATAATTTCTTTTCTAATCGTAGAACTTACAGTTTGAAAAAGAATATCTTGAAATTCACGTATAAGTTTACTATAAAATCAGATTATTTCAACTTTGCATTTCATTGACAAAATTAGTAACATCTTCAAGTTCGCGATTCGCGAGAGCTCTGGCAAGGCTAGGAGATTTCCAACTGAAATAAACCTATTTAAGTTCGACAAATAGAAAACCTTTTCTTATCAGAAATGACGGTGTTAAACGAACCAACATCATCTACACTTGTGGGTGCATGTAGACACTTCCAAGCTTTAGGGTCAATTGAAACACCAAAGCATGTACTAAAAGAGGACACTTTCCGGTAAAGAACAAAACTCCATTTTTTCATGACGTGGTTTTTCTTAAATTTTTTTTTTACTTATTTCGAAATGCTTGTTTATTTTCTAAAGAATTTTTTCGTTCTCTTGAATATCTTAAATAAGGCTCATTAAATTAGATTTATTTATTTTTTTTATTTTAACAATACTTTCTTTAGAAAAATATCCAATATTTATCTGAAACTAGGTTCATTACTATTAATTTTTTTTTTTTTTTTTTCAATATTTTCTTAGCAACAATAATCCAATAAGTGGAGAAAAGTACCCCGTTTGATTTTTCAAACGCAAAATATTTATTTAAAAGAAGTTGACAATTAAACCACTTTAATTTGTAAGAAAATGGTTGGAAATAACTTTACCACCAAACTGTATTAATATTTAAACTGCCATCTTACATTCATTTTAACATTTGATCTCGATAGTTTTGCATTCGATTGATAAATCCTCAGCCGTTCGTTGAACTATTAATTAAGTAATTGATTTGTAATATTTTCGATTTGGTCTTTTACTTCATCAGACACTTTTCCAACAGTTTCACTTATTTTGCCGGCCGCATCAGTACCTGCATCACCTTCATTTTCCAGCACTGAATTAACGTTATCAACAGTGACTAAAACCTGATCAATAGTACCATCAACAACTTCTTTATATTCCAACAACTTGATTGCTGAATGATTCGTGTTGACCGACTGATCTTTTCCTTAAATTGTCAATGATGGTAGGAAGTTCTTGTTGGAATATTTCAGAGACTTGATCAATCGTTTTTTGAGGTAATTCAGATTCTTTTAATATTCTATCGAGTTTGTCAGGTATTCCACTTATTGTGAAATCGACAAATTTGGTTAAGTCATCTACTGTTTCGTTGACATCGTCACCAACTGACGCTTGAGGCCAGCCCTACAATACAACAGCACAAACGACAAACACAACGAAAGCAGAACCGAATTTGAAAAACATTTTTGTACTTTTTTGTTACTGTCTATAAAGAACAATTAGCGTTAAGGAACTGACGAATTTGTTTTTCTTTCTGCCTTTTATATCACCAGTGGCATTCTAAAACAAAAAAATGGGCACCGACTGGGTCGCACGAACTTGCGATTGTGTGCTAATTACGATATCACGATCGTAAGGCTGAGTAAAAGGTTTTAGTATTGGCTCTTCATAATGTATTTGGTGATTCAGGGCTGCCATTAATTATGTAAATTGAATTAATAACGAAAGATATTGAAAAAAAATCAAATATTCCAAAAGTTTCAAGCGAGAATCTGAAAACGCCATTCTTTTGCAGTTTCCTATACACACAAACGCTGAAAATTCAATCAAAACCTATGGACCAGTTTTTAAAAATAAACTGTTTTTTATTTTACAATTTTTTTAAAAACCAAGATTTTGAAAAATCAGGTACCCAAAATTTAAGATATTGCCAGAAGCTGCTTAGACAAAAAACTTGAAAAAATCAAAGAATCAATTTTGAAGTAATTTCAAAAAATTAAAAATTTTTTAAAAAATTTATAATGCAATCTTCTTTAAATAGCTGAGGACTTCTAAAATACAAAATTTCATCAAAATCGTGTAAACCGTTAACGAGAAAGTCGAATCTGAAAGAAATAGACTTTTTCCTTCACACTAAATTTTATCGAAATCGTTGGAGCCGTTTTCGAGAAAAATAAGTATTGTCTTATCGGTACCATTATTTCAAGACCTAGAGACTCAATTACGAAAACCCCTCTGTAGGCTGCCTTACTGACTAACTGCAAAACTTGAAGAAAATCGGCCCTGTGGCTTAGGCCCTTATTGAGAGTGTCGTCTAACATTCGATGCGACAAGGATCGAAAGCTTCGATAAATTTTCCTTTTGGTATTGCGTATATCTATCGACAAGGATTTCTTTTACTGTGAGTAGTGAAAGTAGCCGTTGTGAATAAATCCTATAATTTGACATTTGAGTTAGTTTCAGTGATAGTCGAACGCAAAACTACAGACGATAACGACCGAATTCAAAATTGAAAGTATCGAACAATAAGAGTACGCAATACCGACTTTCATTTTCGACGTTCGACTATCGACAACCGTCGTCGTTTATCGACAGCCAAACGACACTCGCAATAAGGGCCTTAGGCTGTAGATCCACGAATCACGTGTTCCTAGTAATTTTTGGATTTTTTTCGTATTCCTTATCGTTTATTATTCAACATTGTAAAAGCCTGGCGAAGATATACGCGCTGCACAGAAAAACAAGCTAACTAGACCTATTGTTGAAAATGTCTACTTATTACTAAGAAACAGAATGATTAGTGGAATTAAATTCATCGGGTAATCTACGAACCATTTTTTTTTTTTTTCCAAAAGCTGTCTCAAAGATACTTATGCCAAGATATTAAGGATCCGTAATTTGTTCTAGATTTTCCTGTCGTTTCTATACTCACTTGTGTCTTTTCATTTGATTCTATATAGTACAAACCGTTTCGTTTCACGGCTCTCATAAATAAGTCACCCTGACCATCGAAAATTTTAGCTCCACTCCAGCTTCTTCAAAAATCACCTTGTATCCATGATCCGTGGCCTTACTAATCGAAATGAGATTGTCCGTTAGTTTTGGAACTAGCAAGGTATTGTACAACTACAGTGGCTCCTTTGAGTTCTTAAAATTGATGTTAGTTCATGCAGTCCCTGTTCCTTCAATATTTATAACGTGGATATCTGCTAACTTGACATGGTTAGCAGCTTCATTCGAATTCAGGGTAATGAATTTTGATTCATTAGCGCACATAAATGTGAGGTTGCCCCACTGTCCAGACACCATAACCTCTGATTTTATTGCTCATGAGTTACTTTCGAAGATGCTGTACGATCCTGTACGATGAAGCTATGCTGTTGTTCTTGACCATTCTGAGTAAGTCTTGTATGATCGGCTCTAGTCCAGCAACCCTTAGCCATATGACAGTTGCCACATTTTCTGCAAGTATAAGGAAAATTATTATTTTCGGTTCTTACCTTAAATTGAGGTTTCTTGTGATGCTTTTGTGAAGGGAAAAACTTGGAAACACTTGGTACGTTGTTACTCGAAAAATCTTTCTTTCTGTCCCCTACTTCAAGTAATCTTGTGCAAACAGTCGAAACATCTGGATATTCGCTTTGAACGTCGAATAAAATTATTTCAACTTTACATTTCATTGACAAAACTAATAACGGTGCAGTGCATTAAGGACCGCGGTAATAAGACCTGTGGGTCTAAATTCCTCTTTATTTTGGAAGTAAGGCCTACGGGGGTTATTTCCATGATGAAATGGCAGTAAGAGCCGCGGGCCTTAGTTCCTTTTTCTGCGAAATTAAATCGGAAAGTAGTCTCTCCGTTTGCACTTTAACTTATTTTCAATGTGAATAAACTGGCACAGGGACGCAACTCCACTAGACATATAAGTTTATGCTCTGATTGTGGGTTATGTATGACATATCAAAGAGGAACACACGTCCATAAGAAATATCTATGGAACTATGCATCATATAGTATATGTTTAGTGCGGTTAGTTCGCCCGAATTTCTTAAGTTCAACCACAAGCCCGTATTACCCAAAGGCAAATTTTGTTCGCTTTGCTTTTTACTCACGGATAAAATAATGAAGCTAAAAGCGAAGCGGAAAAAATTTTCTCAAGGGAGTATGGATGTGTGGTGTAGAAATATAAATTCGCGCGAATTTTCATTTTTACACCACCCATCCATACTCCCTTGAGAAATTTTTTTTCCCCTTCGCTTTTAGCTTCATTATTTTATCCGTGAGTAAAAAGCAAAGCGAAGCGAACGAAATTTCCCTTCGGGTTATACGGGCTTGGTGTTGAACATGAAAGATTCACACGAACAGACCAGGAGGAAGTAGCTAAGAGCAAAACAAACATTAAGAATGTGGATTCAGTAATTATATGCGCATAAGAAAGTAGACAGAGTTTCCATCATCCTATATGTCACGAAGTGGGAGACAACCTGAGCTATGAATTCATATCCATTGACAGCTGAAATAAGTGCCGAAATTTTGGAGCTTTGTTTTTCGGTACTTCAATATGTTTTTCCTTCAAATAAAAGGACTCTAGAATGTATACATTTAGCGCATCCACTATGTTCTTAATCCTTAGGCCCGCGGGTCTTATTGCCGCGAGGCTTTTTTGCACTGCACCGCATATGCATACCCAGACACTTCCAAGATTCATGGTCTATTAAAACACCAAAACCTTTACCAAAAGTAGGTATACCCTATTCGGTAGAGAAAATAAACCCCATTTTTTAATTAAATGTTTTTTCTTAAATTTTTTACTTATAAGTTTTTTAATTCTTTACTTATTTTCAAAAGAACTTTTTCGATCTCTTGAAAATCTTAAACTTGGTTTATTAACATTAATTTTATTTTTTTATCAATATTTTCTTAAGAACAATAATCCAATAAGTGGAGCAAAGTAACTGCGTTTGATTTTTCAAACTCAAATTATTTATTTAAAAGAAGTTGACAATCAAATCAAACCACTTTAATTTCTAAGAAAATTTGTTGAAAATAACTTTACCACCAAACTGTATTAATATTTAAACTACCATCTAAAGTTGATTTTAATATTATTTGATCTCGACAGTTTTGCATTCGATTGATAAATCCTCAGCCGTTCGTTAAACTATTCATTATGTAATTTATTTGTCAACTTTTCGATTTGGTCGTTTACTTCATCAGACACTTTTTCAACAGTTTCAATTATTTTGCCGGCCGCATCAGTACCTGCATCACCTTCATATTCCAGCACTGAATTAACTTCATCAACAGTGTCTAAAAACTGATCAAGAGTACCATCAACAACTTCTTTATATTCCAACAACTTGTCTGCTGAATCATTCGTGTTAAGACCGACTGATCTCTTCCTTATGATTTTATCGCCTTGATCTAATGTTGAAGAAAGAGCACTTCGGCGTCTTAAATTGTCAATGATTCTAGGAAGTTTATTTTGGATTGTTTCAGAAACTTGATCAATTTTTTCTGGAGATAATTCAGATTCTTTTAATATTTTATCGAGGGTGTCAGGTATTCCACTTATTGTGTTTTCGACAAAATTGGTTAAGTCATCTACTGTTTCGATGACATCGCTTGATGCCAGCCCTACAACTGCAAAAACGGCAACCACAACCAAAGCAGAACCGAACTTGGGAAACATTCCCGTACTTTTTTGTTACTGTCTATAAAGAATAATTAGTGTTAAAGAACTAACGAAGTTTTTTTTTCTTTCTGCCTTTTATATCCGAGTAACATTCTAAAAAAAAAAAAAAGAACAGTCGAGTCCTAATATACATTGGTTTCAACTGCTAAATTAATCTCCAACTGTTTAAATAGTATTAAGCGAAAATACATACAATCAAATGTAGTTTCTTCAAAAGAATCACGTGTTCCTTTTTCGAACCTTATGTCGTTTTTGAGCTAGAAGATATTCAACATCGTAAAAGCCTGGTTAACATATACGCGCTGCGCAGAAAAAGAAGCTAACTAGACCTATTGTTGAAAATGTCTCCTTATTACTAAGAGACAGAGTCATTAGTGCAAGAAAAAAATATGTCCGTTGCAAAGTATTTCTTTCAAAGAAAATTAACTAAGAAAAACTTCAGAAGAAATAGTTATTTCTATTGTCTTATGCTCTTTGTTTCCTAAATTGGTTAAAAACACTGGACTGTAATGCAGGCATTTTGATCACGCCAACTTTTTGTTACAATTGAATACGCATGCTTGCTATATACGAAAATTTTCCCACAACATGTTCTAATTACGTCAATGACTCAGTTTTAGCAACGACTATCCTTGATTCCAAAACCAAACGCCTCGCAATAAACTAGAGGAACGCAAAAGTAGATAAACTAATTATAACAGCAAAATGCGCAGAAAAAGACATCAGGCTTCTAGAATTCGAAGGCTGTATCATCTCCTTTAAAGCCAAAACCCGGGTTGTGATCCAATATCGTACCCAAAAATGTCTAATACTGTTGAAACCAATAATCTTTCTGAATACATACCAATTTCCATGCTTCAATCTTGCAGTAAACTATTCGGCACAGAGTAGAATCAGAGAGTCAGCTGCGGCAAAGTATTGCCATCTTCCCTGCCAGCTGAGTTCGACATGAAACCAACAGTTGGCAGTTGATTTGAGATGAATTTATAAATGCAGCCATTAATTCAAATAAGTTGTTTATCAGAACAAAATTGAGGGTTTTTCAGGCGAAGGGGGTAAGAGCTAATCGTCTGTATTACCTACTTTGTGCTATTGGGCCGAAAACAGATCCCAGATCAAACAAAGCGTTTTTCCAGCTAACTATGCTAGGTTACTCTATGAAACTACCAAATGAATTTTTATCAGAGATTCGTGTTTCGAATCCCAACAGAAACAGAATTTGTTTCACAGGAATCTACTGTTCCCCGATAGTAAATTTGTTGCCATGAATCTCGATCAGCAGTTCGGAACCGGCAGAAAATTATAGGTCTCCTCCATTCCCTCACAAGGCGTGGTTGTAAGATATGCGTAGTCCCCGGGCCTCCGCACTCTGTTGTGCTACCCTATGTGTGTTTGTACTCTCAGTAGAATCACAAGCAATTTTCATAGCAACTTACTTACTTACTTACTTAGGTGGGCATTACAGTTCGGGGTGAACCTGAGCCTCAACCAACATCCTCCTATAACGATTTCGATCTCGGGCGAGCTCTCTCCAGTTTCGCACTCCCAGTCGGTTGAGGTCTTCATCCACTTGATTGCGCCACCTAAGACGAGGTCTTCCCCTTCCGCGATTTCCTTGCAATATGCTTTCGAACACCCGACGAGCCGGAGCGTTTGGGTCCATCCGCTCTACATGGCCCAACCATCGTAGCCTCGCGATGCGTACTCTTCTGGCTATGCCCATGTCGCGGTACAGCTCATACAGCCCGTTGTTGTATCTTCTTCTCCATACATTGTCTTCGCATACGGGACCAAAGATCATTCGGAGAAACAGAATAGCAAATTCGAAAACTAATTTTATAGTGATGTTGTGTTGTATGAGAAACGCATTAAGAGTTTCATAAAAAACTCAAACAACACAATAAACCATAACCCACCTCAAAATGATTCAAATAAAATATACGAATCAAGGTCATCAAGCGGTTCGTTTGTAAATAAACAAACGAGCACGCTTGATAGACCATTAATAATTCACAAATGCCCGGTCATCGGTTTGTCGCCAAACCGAAACGGAAGGGCAAAAAGAATAATAAAAACCTAGTTGCTGATTCATATGACCACCATATGAACCAACAACAGGTCAGAGACCTAATGCTGACGAGTTGAATTGCACTCATGAAAGTCGGGCAGTGACGAAAGTCGGGCAGTGACGAAATTAGTTTATGCAAAGAACAAATTCTTGGCTTAGCAGAAAATGAATTGATGTCGATAACATCGATAACAATTCATGGACAATTAATTTGGTATAAATAGTAAATGAAAGAAAAAGTCAATTACAGTCAGTAACAATCAGCAAGTTGCAGTAAACAATTTAGTAAACTTATTTTTGTATATTTTATTTAGCAGCCAATAAAGATGTAAGTTCTTTTGTAAGCAAATAACCCCATCTTGTTTGAATTTCTCAGGTACATTCAGAGATACCAAATGGTATCTCTGCTAAGTAGGCCTCGTCGCCTCCCATTAAAATTGGCCCCAGTGTGCCTTTATCCGCTGGCTTTCCCCCTTCCTTTTCCCCTATAATTTTGAGTAATCTTGGATCCATGTGTATGGATCCAAATGTACATTGGTGGTCAGGTGCCCCTGACCAGAACTGGGGTTATCGCCTTACACGGGCCAAGTAGGTTAATTACATGTTGTTGAATATCAATAACATAACAGTGATCTGCTCAGACAGCTTTTCCACTTAGAACGCAGTCTAAAACCTCAACACCTTTAATCACTAAAGTTTAGAACAACATTTTCAGAACAAAAAAAGGAACTTATATTCCTCTAAGTCCCAGGGAGCTCTGGAAGCGAGGATTGCCTCTGTACAAACAAACACATCCAAAGTTATTCCTTAAAAGAGCAATTTCGTGAGAGTTATTAAGACTTTCTTACAGGGAAAACAAAAGAGAAAAAGAATGGAATACTAATAACCACCACTACTCAATCATCTACCCAAAATGCAAGAATTGTTCGTTTTAAACCGATACGTCTTCCTTAATGAACAAATGTTTTATACACCTTTCAAAATAAGACGACACTCTTACTTCCTACTTCTGCCAATCCATCTATCTTATCTCTGAATATAGGAGAGAGAATAATCTTTTTACAAATCTCACAAACAAAATGTTAAATCGCTTTCTTGTCAACAACCTTTGCTAAGAATATGAAAAAAGTGTAAACAAAATTTTAAGAAAATAGAATCTGTTATCAGAAAATTGGTTTTATTAAGGCACGTATGGTATGGAGCTTTTGGAGATCAAAGTCTTACTAAAGGGGTCACACACCTCGGAAACACTCATTGAAATCATAAACTCTTTTTTTTGTTTATACTATCGGCGCACTGAAATCGCAATTTAGCACGATTTCAATGTACACAGACAACACTCGAAGTCAGATATGTTGAGATCTTCGCCGAGTCAAATCATTTAACTCAACTTGATAATAAGCCGAATCGGGTTCCATCAGAAATCGAAGACCATGTGGCCATAACTCTTGACCTATTTCTCATCCCGAAAAACGCAGGGTTATATTATCATCTCCTCTAGGCAAATCGGACCATTGCATTGTATCATATCGGTTGATTTCACGTATTCCCTAACCGCCGTATTAATAAACGCGGAATAGCTAGGCGGTAAGAGAACTGTGTTGTAATATGAGAAAGCTAATTAGGACGGCCTGAATAATTTCTATCGAAGTTTTAATTGGTCGCTGTGCTTTCTCGACGTCATAAAAATCTTTGTTCACAGAACAAAAAATATCATCCCCAAAAAAATTTTCTGTAAAGAGGCGATTAAGGATAGGGAAAGAAGTTTTTGAATATTTAAAAACAGCCTTACCGTAGCAGAAAACTGAAGTCTTTTCAAATGAGCCAGAATAATCGGTGATGTTCTTATGCAGAGGAATTGTGTCATGTTGTGAAGTAGAAAATGTTTGGTATTTTGTTAAGAATATTAAGAGCTCAATCAATGCTGGTGTACCCCAGGGCTCCGTTTTGTCTTCGAATTTCTTCCTTATTTTCATAAACGATCTTTTATCTGAAACTTCTTACCGCCTTAATTGTTTTACTGACGATTCAACACTCAGTTTTTCATATTCGTTCCTGCTCTTCGGATGTGAAACTGGAAAGGTTGCGTATGATTATCTTTTTGAGTTCTGACCTAGAAAGCATTTTTCATGGGTTTATAAAAACCGACTAGAATTCAATGCTTCGAAAGTCCAATGCTGTCTTTTATCATTAAAGCTTAACACTTGATACTTCATTGCCATTATCCATAAATGGTACCTGCATCAATGAAACCCAAAATCTGTGAGGCCACATATTTGAAGTCGTCAAAAATTCTGCAAAATACATACTCAGGTTTCTTAAGATGGTGAATTAATTGTCTACCCCTTCTGATCCGGCTACATGCTATAGAGCTTACATCCATCCAAAACTATGGCATAATCCCCATATCTGGTTAGGTGTCCTTTAAAAATATTTGCGCCTACTTGGTACGGTACTAGTTCAATTGTAGAATCGATTGACTCTCTTTAACTTCGTAGAAACGTTACTTGTCCCAAATTCTTTTATCGTTTTTTTTTTTTTTTAACAAACAATGCTCGAGTCAACTCCCTTGAAACTATTTGGCAGTACGACCCTCTCGCTAGGGATGCTCATTAGTTTTCCTTTCAGCCCATCTTCAGATATACAGTCAAGTGTAGAGATTCATATTTTAATTGCACCACCCCACCCTTCTCTGATAACAAGCCATTTAATTTTGAAGTCGGTGTGTAGAGTATTAAATAAATAAATAGGGTGGCGCTACAGAGCGAGGAGCCCTTGGGTCTAGCGCATTTCTCACAACCATGCCTTGTAAGGGAATGGAGATTATTATAAATTAAATAAATGGCGCGGGCGTCATTACAAAGCCTATGGTAAGCCCCATGGCCTAACGCATTTCAAAAACTTACCATTTTTTGATTTCAACCTCTGTAATTCTAGGCTTGTATAATATCTTTCATCATCTAGGATCTTCAACATGGTGTTCCCATGTTTTTAGTGAAGCAGCGCCAATTTCTTCGAGCCGGCAGTAATTGGATGTCATAATATTCGTATGATTAAATCTACACTAGATGAGTGTCAAGGGCATAAACGGGATCTCCTTTTGAGTCTGTTTCTTAGGTTTCACTTCCTGCTAATTATTTTTTCCTTGGTTGTGCCCATTTTTAAAAGAATACCTACATTACTTTAAAAACGTTGTTTACGGTTAAACAAAATGCACTAGGACTCGAGGCTCCCCAATCTTTGTTGTGCAGTTTTATTTATTTATTTATTTGGGTTTTTTTACATTTTAGGGATTCCCATGCCTTTTGGATTGCTGCCAAAGTATGTTCACCAAATATTTTGACGGATGTGACGTTTGAGGTTCGAGTCCCGGAAATATCAAAGAAAGAACTGTTTTTCACGGATACCACCTTTCGCGAGGAATTTGTGGAAGATTTTGAAATTGCTTTCTAACTAAGCTGTACAGAATCAGCAGAACTTGTAGGTCCTTGAAATACGTACGGTACCGAGAATTAAGGTATAGTAAATGTTTCGTCACCTTATTTTTTGATTTAGTTATTTTTTTACTGGCGACTCGTGGGGCTCTTTACAGAAAAGTTTAGCACCCTCTTTTCGGTGAGCTATAGCGTTTAAATTTCCACCATATCTATGATGGCGTTGAAGTGCGTTGTAAAATATTTGTTGAATGTTCTATTTTAGGTATGTGTATTTTTTCCATTTACCTTTTATATCGTGGTCCACCCCAATCAAAATACGGCCTCAGTACGAAAGAAAGTCTTGCACGCTGGGTGATTTCAAGAAGTTCTACCAAACTCAAACAATCTAAGTCATTCGCTATGATTTCCACATGTTCCTGCTGATCAAATGATGTTGCGATGACATAAATCAAAAAATTCTTAAACGTCCCCAACGACCAACAACACTTAGATGCTGTATCTATTTTTCAATTATAAATATCGCATTCCTCACAAAACAGTGCTCTAGTAAAGTAGCCAGCTGCATTCTCCCCCTGAAACAATTTGGCCGCAACACACGCCTCGCTAGGAATGCTCATCAGTTTTACCTTGAGCCCAACTTCGGACGTACAGTCAAGTATAGAGATTTGTATTCTAGTCGCACCACCCGAATGCGGAATGCACTACTCGACCCTGTTTTTCGGCTACATTACGATTCACAAAGGCTCAAAATCAACGTGCATCAGTATCTCCTTTCAAATTCTCTCCTATTTTCCTAAATGCTCGCACTGTGTTCTATAACATTATAAGGGTAGTCATAACCCCTTGATGTGCGCGTTAATTATAAAAAAAAAAAACTCCAACCGCAGGCTAATTAGCGAGGACTGCACATCAACTGCCTCAGGTATTCTTTTCCACCATTGTCACAAAAATCTGCCTAAAAAATGGGTGTGTGGAGCAAACACAAATAACCGTTTTACAAATATTCCACATCCGCCACAGTGTGTTTAATTCAATCATTTCACATATGTGCCCTATGGCTTACATGTTATTACCAATCATATTGGCCTTGCATTCTCCACAATGATCAAAGCGCCTTTAGCTTTATTTTATGCAAATAAATATCTGTCAAAAGGCAGGAACAAGCACTTCAAGTTCCTTAAACACAGCATTATCGCTTACTCTCGTGTCTCGTCTCAACCATAAAAGGTATACTCGTATATCAGCAGCACTTGAAGAACATCCGAGCACCTTTCGAAAGACATCCTTGTATATCATAAAATTTATTAACTACAAAGAAAAAAATCTTCCACCCATGCTTGTACATATGTTTGTTAGAAAATTTCAAGCCCAGCTGGTTCAGCATGCCAAAGTTACAGGTCTTAACGACAAAATAAAGAGTCTGCTGATATTATAAACCGCAGGTGATACCGAATTATTCAACAACAACAAAAAAAAAAGTATAAATAATTTATTCTGCTCCCACACGCAGGATCTCGCATACAACATCGAAGGCGGGTGCAAAAAATAATAAACATTCCACACAACAACCACATATGTGCATCATTTGCATAAAATAAATTATGTGCCTGTAAACTCGTTCCGTAAATCTCTTCACTGATTCAAGGATGCCACACAATACGATTACATCCTTCCGCTTCATCCTCAAACCCCGATTTCATATGCGAGAGAAATGAATTCATACTTTGATGCAATCGCTGTCGATTTTAACGACAGTGTTATGCCTCAAAATCAATGACTTACAAAAAAAAACTTCACAAAAAAATCCTTCCGATTCTTATATCCCAAAGCAATTATGGTATCCTGTGTAAACTTACAATCTTTCTGCTTGAGGGCAAAAATAACCACGAATGAATAGCAAAAAAATTGTAGAAGGTAGGCGAGAGCGCTAAGACCTTGAACTGGGTCTTTCACTTACCTAAAATTGTTGAACGCCGCCTTCCTTTGAGCCGGGGGTATATCTAACACCATATTATAATAAAATGGCAATAAAAAAATGCAAAGAGAAGAGGATACACCAAACAACACACAATTCCTCATACACCACTTCGCGCCGTGTGGGATTGTTGTTTGGTTTTAAGAAATAGCACATAAAACCGCTTGGCTGTGGGCAAGAAAACCATTAAAGTATGTTAAAAGACTTTTAAAAAGAAGACATTAAATCAATGCTTGTCACCCTTTTCCTAAATATTAAAATTTCCTCTCACGTATATTCGTTCACTTAATACTTTTCACTTAGCAGAGATTTATGTTTTTTGCATAATAGACTTGTGTCAGAAGTAAGAAAGCTAAAAAACCTGAAAGTCTTGAAATTTTTACTATTTTCTCTTTTGAATACGAGTGCGTTTGTATATAAAAATGAGTTATTAAACTTTTTATTGAAAATAAAGATTAAACGATGTAGGCAATGTACTCAAGGCTTAAAAATTAATTCGGAAGCCCCAGGGTATTAAGCGCTCTACAGACGATCAATGTTACTTGACAATATTACTTGAAGGAGCTTCTGTTCAAGTAAAATTGATCGTTTGTAGGCTCTTCAATGTTACTGTCAAGTAAAATTGAAACATTGACGAAAATCAAATCTGATTTGGTTTTCATCAAGTTTCACTGTCACTATCGTGTCGTTGTGTAGTGCGATTAGGAAACTACAAAAGGAAAAAAATTGTCAATTTTCATTGAACGTGTGGTGGCGATTGTTCATCAATTTAACTTGACAAGAGAAAACCTCAATAATACTTGTCAAGTAACATTTATCGTCTGTTGGGCGCTTTAGTCATCACACCACTTTCCCCATCAATCTTGGGCATAGACCTGCTTTAATGTGTAAAAAAGTAATCATAGCGGTTGACTTGATAGACATTTTACAGACCCAAAGATTTTATTTAATTTGAGTGATCTTTTGTCCTGTTCGTGCAGACAATGTCTAAGAGCTGTACGGCGATATGAGCAAAGCTAGAAGAGACTATGATTCATACAACAATCGCAATTTTTTTTGCAAGTTACTTTAAACTGTCTTTTGCCCAAAAAACCTCAGATCTAGACCAGACTTACTTTTCCTATCTTAGCCATTTCTCTACAGGGCCTTCTAATCTAAGCTTAAATCAGTCAACTGTTCTTAATGGTCTCCTCAAACTCAAATACGAGTATAATCCAGATCCAGATGGCATTCCTGCCATTTTGCTTAAAAAATGTTGTTCCAGTTTAGCCCTTTCCATCACTAACCTTTTCAAACTATCCCTTTCAAGTGGAGTTTTTCCGGACTTATGGAAAATATCCGTTATTGCACCTATCCATAAAAAAGGCCCCAAAAACCTAATTTCTAACTATAGACCCATAGCTAAACTCTCCTATATCGCCAAGCTTTTCGAAAGCATTCTGTATGAAATACTTTCTTTCCAGTGCAAATCAATGATATCCTCCAAGCAGCATGGTTTCTGTAATGGAAGGTCTACAACCACTAATCTAGCTGAGTTTGTTTCCTGCTCTTTTTCTGCGATGGAAAAAGGGAACGAAGTAGACGTCATTACCACAGATTTCAGCAAAGCTTTCGACAAAATCTCTCACTTTTTAATCCTCTTTAAACTTTCCATCCTCAGATTCAGTTCTATCCTACACAAATGGATATCTTCATATTTGGATAACCACCAATATAGAGTTTGTTTCCGTTCTACTCGTTCAGTTCCTTTTGTGGCAACCTCCGGTGTGTCCCAAGGCAGCCATCTTGGACTCCTCTTTTTCATCCTTGCCATTAATGATGCTGAAAAGATCATCCAATATTCTTCTATCTCACTTTAGGCGGATGACGCTAAAATTTTCAAAGTCATCACCTCCGATCGAGATTCTCTCCAGCTTCAAAGTGACCTCGATTCATTCGTCTTTTGGTGTTCTAAAAACTTCCTTGAATTAAACATTGCCTAATGCGAAGCAATAACTTTTTCTCGTAAAAGTAATAAACCTCCCCCAGATCCTATCATCTTCAGAACATTTCTATAAACCGTGTGCAGCTTATCCGAGATTTAGGAGTTCTCTGCGACAGCGAATTAAATTTTCGTTCTCATATTGACGAAGTAATATCAAGAGCTTATTCCGCCCTTGGTTTTATCAAGAGATGGCCCAAAGAGTTCCGCAATCCCCTTATAACAAAATTTCTCTATATTGCCTATGTTCGCCCTTTCCTAGAGTATGCATCGCAAGTGTGGGCTCCATATCAAGCGATTCATATCTCAAAGATCGAAAGTGTTCAACGTCGTTTTCTGCTCTTTGCCCTTCGGGATCTCTACGACGTTAGAAACTTTCTCACCCCGCCTTCTTACCGCGAACGACTCGCAATCATCAATCTCCACTCCCTAGAAAACAGAAGGAATGTCTTTGACATCATATTCATTCTTACTGGTAACACTGACTGCTCCCCTCTTTTAGACCTTATCTCCTTCAACACTATTCCCCGAAACGTAAGATCATCCCGATTTTTGTTTCCTTCCTGCTAATCGTACATCCTATGGTCTCAACGAACCCTTAACCCGCATGACTAGTAAGATTAATTCTGTTCCTTTTCTTTTCGACCTCAATCTTCCAAGTCCTTGTCTGAAAGTCCTCCTTTTAAACCATTGCTCATCCTTGTAGTTTCATTTAGTTTTAATTAGTTTTAATTAGTTTAAGTTTAGTATGTTTAAGTTATTTTAAGCTTGTATTAAGTTAATAAATGGGGCGGCAGCCCCACCAAAATTTAATTAAAAAAAATTAAATAATGGGTGGGGCATGTATGCGCTCGACGGGTTTTTGAAAGCTTGGCTTAGAGAAGTCGTGGAAGACCTCATCTTAGGTGGTGGATTCAAGTGAAAGAAGACATCAACCAACTTAGAGCGCAAAGCTAAATATATATCACCGAAAATCAACATTGTGGATGAAAAATGTTGATTGAAGCTCAGGAACTGTAAGGTTCACCTAAGTTAGTAAATCAGTAGATCTAAATGGTATGGTTGAGAGAAATGCTCTAAACCCCGAGGCTTCCCGCTCTGTTGCGCCACCCTATTTATTTATTTATTATATACAGCGAGTCCTAGTCAGGCTCGTTGACATGTCTAACTCCTTCGTGTTATGTCGGGATGTTGTTTTTGCTAAGCATGTAAGATCATGTTATATATGTATATGAGAGCCTTGTGAAAAAAACACACCTATTGTGTGTTGTTATACTTGTTTTAAGACCAATAAAAATATTGGACCTTCACAATCGAAGTTTTACATTTTTTCTTTGGTCGACCTTGGAGCTTGAACCCGACGAGTATACCCCAGCTCTTAAGACAAAATCACATCACATGATACAAATATTTTGTTGCCTATTTGCAGTCTCTTAGGAGAATTTTTAGTGATGGTAGATGGAGACACGTGCTGAGAACGACTTCTAAAGCTCCCATACCATAAATTTGTAAGTATTTTTGTTCAAAAGATTTATAGCCTTCGAAAACAATTATGTCTCAATATATTGTGACTATTGCTTGTGCTTTTTAATTAATTTTTAAATACATTGAGCCAATTTGGTCAAAAATTACCCCTCCCCCCAAACAGAGTAAATAAACAATTTTTTTTTTTGGCATAGCTATCTGGGTCCAGCCTACACACTCCATTGTCGCACAAATTCAAAACATTTAGTTTACTTAATTTTTCCTTTTTTAAAGGCAAATCAATCGATAAATTTAAAAAAAAAATTCTTCTTATCAAATAACAAACAAATAATGAATTAAAAATAATGACAACGTTCAGTGCTTCTGTGATTTATAAGCATTTTCTGCCTACTTATAGGTGGTTTTCGTTTACACAAAAAGATTTGCTGCAGTCCCCTCCTCTTTATTTCCCCCTTAGTGAACCAAATAAACTCACTTGTAGATTATGTCCTTCATAAATCAGTGCAATTACTTTTTTATCTCTTTCATATTGTGCTGTATGTTGGTGGCATAAAAAGAATAATCCAAGACTTTCTTTATCTTGCCGCAATTCCCAGCAAATGAATAAATTAAAAGTAGGCAAAACGATATGCCCTGATACAAATATGCAACTATTTTTAATTCACGATGCTCACAAAATGTCTTTGGATAATTACTTCCCTCCAAAGGCTGTCACAGATAAAACTGATGAGAAAAAAGGGCCCGTAGAGGGAGGTAGATTAATTTTCTCTTTTGCAAAGGCAATCGGTTTCGTTATTCCTTAGAATAAAAAATAGATTCATATGAGGAGTTTCTTGTCATCAAGTTGAGATGAGATTTTTTTTTTTTTGAGAATCTAACATACATATGTATAAGTGAGCGGAAAGTGTATGCACGTTATTTGTGTTGCCATCATATCCTTCTGTTGATTTAAAGAAATTACATTCGCTTATCGTTTTTTTTTTCCCTGCACTAGAGGGATGTCTTTAAAGGGAGGCATAATAAATGTGCTTGAAGGTTTACCACTTAAGGTTACAGTTTAGATAGTGTTTTGTGATGAAATCTGTGGTTCCTACACAAGCAATTTTCGTGTTACAAGCTGTTGTGATTTGATAGCTTTGTTAAAAGTCCGCAGATAATATTTCAAAGGTTTATTAATTCATTAATACTTAAACTTATAAAATTGACTCGGCAACCAACTAACTCAGAGGCCTATTAGTAAGTGAGTAAGTAATTCTCACTATGTGTTTGACAGCCGGATATATCCTAGTGACAGTGTAGATAAGATTTTAGACCTTTTAATAATTCGAACTTTTAAGGGTCCGTTTACATCAGATACCCCCACTGCTAATTTGGGATGAAACGGTCAGGTTGCTTGCGAGGTCGCTCGGATCTTCTGATAACAGTGGCTTTGATTCGACTGCAGCAAGGTCGTCGAATCATCAACTAGTTTAGTGGGTCCTTCTGTATTAATTGAATCTTTTTCAAATCGAGGTCTTGTCTGGTTCTGATGTCGCCGCCAAAATCCAGTGCTAGTTTCCACCAGATACATTCGCCTTCCAAGTTGTTTTCTTATAACAGCAGCTACCCATTTCTTTTTTGGCATGTATTGCCGAACAAAAACCTGTTGATGGAGAGAAAATTTTTGATTAGTTTTTGTATTATCCCTAACTTTTCCATGATTTTGTTTTTCAGGAATTATTGCAGATAACTGTGTTCGATGCTGTCGTCCATGTAGCTTCTCTGAGGGTGATTTTCCATTTTCATCCGGAGTTGCCCGATAAGTCGATAGAAAAATCGCAAGAGCTTCATCACAGTTCGGTACGTCTCTCAGTATTTTAATCAGTGCGGACTTAAAAGTTCGAACCATTCTCTCTGCTGCACCATTTGACTCGGGATTGAAAGGTGCAGATGTCAAATGTTGTATGGAATTGTTTCGACAAAATTCTTGAAAATCCTTTGACATAAACTGTGGTCCGTTGTCAGAGACCAAAGTTTTTGGTAACCCTTCCAGGGCGAAAATGGATCGTAATGCGCTGATAGTTGCTTGTGAAGTAGTCGATGACATCTTAATTACAAAAGGAAATTTTGAATGTGAGTCTACCACTATGAGCCACATATGGTTCTGGAATGGTCCAGCGAAATCGATGTGGATTCTGTCCCAGACATCGAACGTAGACGGCCATCTGGTGTATTCCTTTGGTGCTTGGCTAGCGTTAACTTGACATGAATGACACTGTTCAACAACCGTCTGAATGTCGTTCTCTACACTTGGCCACCAACAGTATCTGCGAGACAACTGTTTCATACGTGAAATTCCCCAATGCCCTTGATGGAGGAGTGAGATCACCTTTTTCCGCAACTGTGGAGGAACAACAACTCTCGAGCTCCCGCTGTGGAAAAGAAGAACGTTAGATTGGATTGATAACGATAATTTTCTACGAAAAAAAGGTAATAATAATTGTTCCTCAGCTAAAGGTAACTTATTAGGCCAACCACTCTGAACATACGCCATAACCTTGCGCATGGTGGGGTCCATTTGCGATGCCTTTGCTATTACTGCAGAGTTGATAGGAAAGTCTTCAACTGATTGAGATGATGTTTCGTCTATGAGACACGCTTCTTCTGATTGATCAAATTTTATGTCAGGACCTATGGGCAACCTCGAAAGACAATCAGCATTACCATGTTGATTTGTTGACCGATATCGAATAGTATATGTATAGGCCATCAGAGTGATAGCCCAGCGCTGGAGTCGCTGTATCGTCATGTGAGGTAGTTTTTTGCTGGGACTAAATATCGTGACAAGAGGTTGATGATCTGTTAACTCAAATTGTTCACGCCAAACACTATTGACAGTGCCTCTTTTTCAATTTGACTGTATTTCCTTTGTGCCTCGTCTAAAGTCTTAGACGCAAAAGCAATTGGTCTCTCTGTTGAATCTGGGAAGACGTGGGAGATGACAGCGCCGATGCCATGCGATGATGCATCAGTAGCCAATGTTATTGGCAAGTCACTGCGAAAATGCACTAGTCGGGAAATACTTAAGGCCCCAGTCCATAGAACGCGTTGCGCGCGTGCGGCACCGCTTCCAACTGACAGCTCGATTAAATACACACGTTCTTATGAGAGGTGACCCATAAGCACCGCGAGTAACGCACCGAACGCGCCGAGTAGCCCAACTTTCTACTTTGCCGCGGCTCTCACGCGGTGACAGAAGAGAGACATGCGCAGTCACAACCAATTTGAAGTTTTCTCTTATATATTAAAATTCGACTTTTGAAAACAGAAAAACATTTAAAATATCATTGCTAGACGATTATAACTTATTTTTTTCGATTTCCCACACGTAAACAACAACAACAAGCTATCCGAATACGATTCTTGAACGCCCCCATTTTGACTAAATTTATCTGTCAAAACACCGCAACGGATTCTATGGGTCACCCCCATCAGTTGCGCGCGGCAAAACCCACCGCATCAGTTGCCGCGCCGCTTCTACCGCACGCAACGCGTTCTATGGGTCGTGGCCTTTACAATTTCGTTCTTAAATTGATCGAAAGAACGTTGTTGTTCTTTTCCCCAGACGAATGGTTCGTTCAGAGAACGCAATTTGTTGAGTGGAGCGGCTATTTGGGCGAAATTGTCGATGAACTGGTTGTAATAGTTCATTTTCCCTATGAACGCTTCCAGTTCCTTTATGTTTGATGGCTTGGGAAGCTCTTGAATAGCCTTCAGTCGTGATTTCGAGTGTCGAATTCCTGTTTCATCGATTATGTGTCCCAAGTATTCGATCTGTTTCTGTGCAAATTGACTTTTCTCAATATTGCATCGTAAGCCATGACGTTGAAGTCGTTCGAGGATTACCTGAAGGTTATGAAGATGTTCTGCATTAGTTCGTCCGGATACAATGATGTCGTCTACATATGTATGCGCCGCAAAACTCTATTCCCGATGTGAGTTGATCCAAGTACTGTTGAAAGATTCCAGTAGAACTGCCAGTTCCAAATGGTACACGCTGATATTCCAATAGACCTATCTCCGTGCTGACAACACACAGTTTCTTGGACTCCTCGTCTAATGGAATTTGCAGATATGCATCTGTGAAATCCAATTTAGTAAAAAATTGTGAAATAGTTCTTGCGCACGGGGCAATGGATGATGAACGATCAAGAGTTGAGGGTTGATTGTAATGCGAAAATCTCCACAAATACGAATTTTGCCATTAGACTTCTCAACTGGAACTATGGGTGCTGCCCATTGACTTGTGTAAACCGGCTTGAAAACTCCTAAGCCAATTAAACGCTCCAGTTCCTTTCGAACCTTATCCTTCATGGCAAAAGGTACAGGACGATGTTTGAAAAATTTAGGTTGGCTGTTGGGTTTAAGTGTGAGGTGTCCTACAAAATACTTACTGCAGCCAAGTCCTGCGCTGAAAACGCTTTTGTATTTTTCACACAGACTCTTTGCATCCGATTCTAAGTCTTCTCTCGTTTCTTTAAAAATTTGTGACACACACTCTTCATTATCAAATAAAATTTTGCAATTGAATGCATCAAACCAGTCGATTCCCATTATGTTGGCCCCACGAGAGCTATTGATTATCATGAGCGGTAAATTGCATGTTTTGTTTTGCCATGTTACTTTTACATTTGTAATTCCCTTCACAGGCACCGGCACCTCACCATAGGTTTTTAGAGATCGGTTTGTCGAATCACAATGTGGACTACCAAGACTGTGATATCCATCAAGGCCAACAAGAGAGCATGTGGCACCTGTGTCCATTTGAAATACCATGGGAATTTGATTTACAAGAAGTGACACAAAAATTTTTCGACCTGTTGTCATGGAACGAGCTGGAGATGCTGATAAAACTTGTTCAACCGGTTTTGAGAGCTTACGAGATAAGCCTTGTTCTGTTTTTTTTTTATGTTATCTTCTACGATATTAATAGAGTGAGCAGTGTTGTTGAACTTGTTGAAATTTTTTTTATTTGGCTTACGACAACGGCTGTTGAATCGATTTCTTTGTTTCGGTTGATTATTATCTGCTGTACCTGATCTTGTACCTTGCGCAGATAAGCAAACACTGCTTAGATGTCCCCGACGCTTACATTGATCACAAATTGAGTTAATGTATTTGCATTGCATTCGTTCGTGATGTGTAAAGCAGCCTGCACAAGATTTTCTTATAGAGAATTGATCACTTGACTTACTTACATAATTTGTTTGTTGATTTCGTGTAGTCATTTGGTTAACCTCAGCGGCTGGTGAGGTTGAGGAAGTGCTGCTTCCCTTGAGGATTGCTGATGCAAGTTGTGTAGATTCATATGCACTCACAATTCCTATAACTTCTTCCAGATTTGGATCCTTTTTCTTTGTTGCTTCCATACGAACGGGATCATGAGGAGTGTAGAAAACGAGCATGTCTCTGATCATACTATCAACATATGAAGTATTGCACTCCTTTTTAGGACAAACGAAATTGCAGTCTCGTGCTAGGCCTCTCAGTTCTGCTATCCAGTTGGCGTAGGTTTGTCCAGGTGTCATTTTTTGCCTTAGAAATTTGCATCTCGATGCAAGTATATGGATATTTGTTTGAAAATGAGATGTAAGCTTCGTGGTAATCTCTTTAAAAGTATGTATACTTACATCTGTAGTTTCAAAAAGTTTTTTGAGAACTTCGTTAATATGATTTCCACATGATGAGAGGAAATGTGCTTTTTGTAAATTGTCATCTTTGAGGTTATTCGCTGAAAAGTGTTGTTTTAACTGGAACAGATATGTATGTTTCCCACGATTCCTTTTCAACCTCAAATTGACGAAATTTTGGAATGGGGTTCGATGTTGATGGATTACTTTGTAAAAATTTTTCCATTATGTCAGTCGTTCGCTTCAACATGTCTTCCATGCATCTTTGGTTAGATTTTAAGATTTCTTTTAATGCATCAGGATCCATAGTCCAAAATCCTCGTCGCCAATATGTTGTGATTTGATAGCTTAGTTAAAAGTCCGCAGATAATATTTCAAAGGTTTATTATTTCATTAATACTTAAACTTATAAAATTGACTCGGCAACCAACTAACTCAGAGGCCTAATGGTAAGTGAGTAAGTAATTCTCACTATGTGTTTGACAGCCGGATATATCCTAGTGACAGTGTAGATAAGATTTTAGACCTTTTAATTATTCGAACTTTTAAGGGTCCGTTTACATCACAAGCTATTTGAGTTAATGAGGCACGGATAAAAATTTTAGGTGAGAAGTGAAGCATATCACGCAGTTATATTAATTGGAATCATCTGTTAGTATATGCAGGGCTTTACTTGTAGCGATTTTTATTGACGAACGGAGTAACTCATTTTTTGAAAAATTTTACTCCTTTCCCATATTTAATTTTCATTGGAAAAGAGTACCTGAATCCAGAGTTACTATAAGCGCCAAAGATCTACTCTACATTTGGTTGGGACATCCACTCTGTATTCACACACAGATGCAAAAGCATTTGTTCTGTCATAAGTTAAATGAAAAATGATTTGCATATTTTAAATTTGTTCGGCCAGCGTTAGGTTCAAAAAATTGCTATAAATTGTGAGGAAACAAGTAAACAAGTTAGAATTCAGTCCTTTTTTAAAAAAGCAAATCCTACTTCTTATTATTACTATTTATTATTTATTATTAATTAATTATTATTAATTATTATTATTATTATTAATAATATTAATATTAAAAAGAGGAAAGGTTTGATTGATTGTTTGTTTGTCTCGAATAGGCTCCGAAACTACTGCACCGTTGGAAAGCTACACTATCCCTGATTGACATAGGCTATATTTAGTTTTCAAAAAAAATAGAGTTCCTTACCAAAACTCCGATAACTAATAATTTTTTGTTTGTTTATTTGTTTGTATTGAATAGGCTCCCAAACTACTGGGCCGATTTGAATGAATTTTGGAGCAGATAAGGTCTATAGCCTAGGAAGTAACATCGGGAAAGGAAACGGGAAGTTAAAGAAGAACTTAGAGTTTGTAGTGAATAGTCTCCAAAACTACTAAGCCGAATTCAATAATATTTTGAACCAGAGATGCCTGAGAAATAGCATAGGCTGTATTTCATCCCCATATTCCTACGGCAAAGTGACGAGAACGGGAATAAAACACGGAACTTAGAAGATATTGAACCGATTTAAAAAATTATTTCACCGTTAGAGTGCTTTATTGTCCCTGAGTAACAAAGACTTTATTTCATTCCCATATTCCCACGGGAAGAGAACGGGAACGGTAACGTAACCGGGATTCAAGGAAATACTGAACACATTTTAAAATTTCTTTCACCTTTAGAGTGCTCCATTATCCCCGAGTAGCATGGACCTTATTTCATTTCCATATTCCCTCGGGAAAAAGATGGGAACGTAACCGGGAACTAAGAAAATACTGAACCGATTTCAAAAATGATATCGCATTTAGAGTGCTTCATTGTCTCCGAGTAGCATGTACTTTACATCATTCCCATATTTCCACGGGAAAAGGACGGGAACGATAACGTAACCGGGAACTAATAAATACTCAATATAATTCAAAAAATCTTTCGCTGTCAGAGTGGTTCATTACTCCCGAGTACCAATATTCCAAGGAATAAGGAATTAAGAAACAAACAATTTTAACAATTTTTTCACTAATAAAAAGCTATCCACGAGTTGCAACTGGGATTGCAGGCCAAAAGACACTGCCATGATAAGGAGCCTAAGTTACCAGCTCTCACCATGTCTGCGCCGAGTATGTGTAACCTGATACGAGAAAAAGCAGGACATTCACAGAGGAAGTACTCTGTGGTGTCGTCATCTTCTCCACAAGGTTCACAGAGTGTATGTGGTATCACTGAAGCCTAGCTCGTTTAAGTGCTTGGCAAAAGAGAAGTGCCCGCCAATAAGCTTTCTAAAGTCTTTTCTGCCACGAGCCAGCAAAAATGTTGCAGTCTTCTTATTAACGTTGGGAAGCATACGTTTGGTCTGTCTGCCTCCACTGGAGGCGTTCCATCTACGGGTTTGCTCTTGACAGATCCATTCGTTGATTGAAGCCCTCACTGAGGACCATGGAGACCAAGCGACACGGTTCAGATCCTGAAAAAGCTTTCAGAGAACCTTGCCTCGCAAGTTCATTGGCGATCTCATTTTCAATAATGCCGTGGTTGCATGGAACCCAAACTAGACTCAAAGACTTTAGTCTTCTGACGGCATTCAAAGATTGTATTCTTGGCTCACTTTCGAAGTTTTGAGGGTTGAGAAGGGCCTTTAGCACAGCTTGTCATCGAAGGCATCTGTGAAGATTCGATAACAATCCTTTCTTGGTTCAGATTCTAGAGTGAACCAGTTTTTAATCGAAGGAAAATTGACTATAGGTGGTCTTATCATAGTCGTATAGAATAGATCCAAAGAACAATTCTCGGTAAAAAAAAAACCCATGTCTTGCCAAAGCTCCCTTACATTGCCAGAAGACTGATAGTGCTTTAGCAGTCTTTGACTCGACATGTTTAAACCATAGAAGCTTGTTATCTAGGATTACTCCAAGATCTTTGACTTCGGTTTAAAATGGGATGTTGACGCTTTTAAGTTTAAGTTGTGTCATACCAGTCAATTTTCTACGTCTCGTCAAGAGGACAACATCGGTTTTGAGAGGATTGACGTTCCTTGCACACCCGGCGTCAATTATATTTTTCCCAGCCTGTGCTTTGGAACAAACAGCTTGGAGGCTGCAACCAACCGAGAGCATGACGACGTCGTCAGAATATGCTTGAGCGTGTACGTTTAATCCATTGAACATTCCAAGTAGAGAGTCGATCAGCCTGCACCACAGAAGAGGAGAAAGAACACCACCTCGTTAAGCATAGCACTAGGTGCTTTCTGTACAACACTCATTCCTAGCCTTCTTGCCGAATAATGGTTCTTACCGCTAGAGGAACGTAAAGATCTACTTACCGCCAAACTTACTCCAAAAATTAATACCTCACTCCGGTCTCCTTTACATAAAGCTATTTTGGTGATGATCAAACGTAAAACCAAACACAAGTTGGAACACACTATCTTCAAGGCTTCAGTAAAACTTAACATCCCACTTAAAATGGTCGAAACAAAACCAGGTAGTTTTCCACCATGGGTATTACAGAGCAGAAACGTCGGGGATTTAAAAAAAAACAAACCTTCACCCTAGCTATTCCAGGCAATTGTTTAACGAAAAGGTCGGCAACTAATCCAAACAAAATTTCAGCTTTCTCTACACTGATAGTTCAGTAATCTACAATAGTATTGTGGCTTTGCAAAAGTTGGGCAAAATTTCAACACGTACTAAACTGAAGTCTTCACGACAACAGCAACATATTTACAGCCAAAGCAGCAGCAATTATATGTCCAATTGAATACGCCGAACAACAAAGAGGTAAATTCTGTATTTTCTCTGACAGTCTTTCAGTCTTGAAGCAAAGCCATTCAGAATATAAATTGCGGACTCATACCCATAAGTAAAATTAACCACAAGCTTTGCCAACATGCATCAAAAAACAAACTCGTCTGGGTAACTGGGTATCAGGACATGTCAACATTCCACAACGCTTACAAAGTAGGACATTAGTCTTATAAAATTCTGCAAGCCTTTAAATTGATTTAAGAATTTGAAATTATATGAAATAGAAAATAACTAAGAAAAATTTTAAAAAAAAGTATTAAGAAAAATAAATCTAAAAAGAAAGAAAATAAGGGTGTCTACTTTCAAAATGTACATAAGTTTTAATTATAATGAAAAAGAAGAGAATATAATGAAAAAGAAGAAAAAAAAAAAATTAAATTAAGAATAGTGACTATCCTAGTTAAAAATATCAACGATTTGCCAAATTATTGAAAACTAATGATTTAAACCTTTTCGTGTTTCTTATACTTCTCATCGCAATAGGTGGGGAGTTCCAGAGGCGTGTAACGTGGACAAGAAATTGACGCTCAGTTATAAGGTATTTACATCAAGGTTGTATAAGTATCAAAGACCTTCTTGAACTAGGGAAGTTTAGCTTAGCATGTAAATAATCAGGTTGTTGAGTTTGAATGATTTCATGCAGATAGCTCACCGAACGGAATGAAGTCTAGTAAGCTGTCGAGGCTACAGCCAGAGATACGTGGTACAAAATTAGATACGTGGTCATACCGCCGCAGATTATAGACGTAGCTGGTAATGTTATTATATGCAACATTTATTTTGCGATTAGAAGCATAGTCCAACTTGCAAAATACTTCAAATGCATATAGCATAACAGGAAGTAAGAGAGTTTTTGCAGGTATCAATTTTGTTTTTGTAGGAATGAAGTTCCGAGTAACCTGAAGAGCACGTAGACTACCGTAAACTTTTCCAATGGCACTATTAAGGTGATGGTTCCAAGTAAGGGTACGATTGAAAATTACTCCTAAATTTCTTGCAGTGCTGACATAGTCGATGATTTTGGCTTCCAACTTTAATGGGTTTAAGACCGATATATCAAAGGTTTTGCAATAAATGTACAGAGCTGTTGATTTAAGAGGATTTAAGCAAAGATGTTTCTTTTTGGTAAATTGTAAAATGAGAAGCAGGTCCTCATTCATTAGAGCTACGGCATCATTTTCGCTGCAAATGGTCGACTTATGAGGAGCTGCACATCATCGGCATATAAATGAATCGTATAATTTTTTACCACATGTGGCAATTCATTTACATAAAGCGAGAAAAGGATCGGTCCAAGTATAGATCCCTGGGGTACTCCATTTAAGACTTTGAGAGAGGTGGAAGAACGTTCATTTGCCACCACGCATTGTTGCCTTTCGCTAAGGTATGAATGAACTAACTTGCAAGATTCCAAAGTAAGCCCCAAACTACTTTACAGCTTTTTACACAGAATTGAGTGGCTGACAGTGTCAAAAGCCTTTGAAAAGTCTAGTAGTGAGAGCAGTGTTATGTGATCATTGTCCATTGCTATTCTTATTTCATCACTCACAAGAAGTAGGGCTGATTTGCAGCTGCGTTTTGGTCTAAAACCAGATTGGCAGAAACTTAACAGGTTGTTGATCCATAGGTACTTTTGTATTTGCTTCAAAATAGTTTTTTCGAACACTTTAGAGAGGAATGGGAGGATGGCAATGGGTCGGAACTCCGTAGCAGCACCAGTTGGCAACTCTTAAGCTGAGAAATCACTACACAGTTTTAAAAATAAAAACAATTATTACACTATCCTAATAAACCCTTTTCGCTTCACTATTCATTGTTTAAAACTATAAAGTTTTTAGAACAATTTAATTTGATTGATACAATATAAATTAGTGTGTAAGAATAAGAGTCTAGAATATATAAGGAAACAACATACAAATGCAATGGTAACAACATAATTTTGTAAAACTTTTCTTAAATACTTGTGCGTATGGTGATGGGCTTATTTGTTAATGCCTTAATGCTTTATTTATTGTAATTTGAACAATGCGTTAAATAAATTAATAACAATAATAATACTTACCGCCAATATTCGCAATAACTCTCGATTTGATTGTAAATCTTTCCAATTTCAATTAGAAACGCTATTAGAGTGTTATGAGATGTCTTATGAGTTCAAACCACGATCATATTCTATCTTAGCAATTGATGAACAGATCCAGTTTTCCACGACTTCATTTGGCATTTATTTTTGAGTTAAAGAAATTTATGGATACAAGTTCCGAGAAAAGATTTAGTAGGAACGGACATTACTTAGGGACGCACCGTTCCTACGTTCCAAACGCCTGATGTAGAAAACAATTACGAAGGAGGTGAGGCAGAAATCTCACAAGCCATCTTGTCGAATCAAAAAGTTCTTTAACTCAAATTTTTCTCCATGTCGATATGCATGCAAGTAGATAGATAGTATAGATAGCACATTGTAGAGGGAGCGTTTTTATATTCACGGAATGAGGGGGTTAGAGGGGGTGACTATGCTCATTATAGTCGTAACGAGTTCAGTATATACTCATAATTTGTATAAATACGAGGTTTCATTGTTCTTAGACAATTTGTCTTCGAGCTATCGTCAACCAAGCAACATAATCGGGAGTAAAAAGTGAAGTATGGAGAAAATCGAACATCGTTCCGTAATAAAGCTCCTTACCAAACAAGAAAAATCAGTTCAGACCATACTGAATGAGATGTCATCGGTTTACGGCGACTCTTGCCCAGGAAAAACCATTGTGTACAAGTGGCACAGTTTATTCAAACAAGGAAGGGAATCACTTGAAGACGACCCGAGCCCGCGGCAGAACTTATCCAAAAAGTCGAAAAAATTGTACTCGAGGATGCTCGACTTAAGAAGAAACAACTCGCAGAAATGGTTGGAGTATCCGATACAACCATTTTTAAAATCCTGCATGATCATCTTGGCATGTCTAAAGTCAGCGCAAGATGGGTGCCGAGAATGCTCACGCCGCGCCGCCGCAAAAACAACAGCGCGTAGAGTGTTACCGTGCATTTTTGGACCTCTGCAATGAAGACAAGGATCGTGTATTGAGCCGAATTGTTACTGGAGACGAAACTTGGGTTCATCATTATGAGCCTGAAAATGAAAAAAGAGCTTCGGGGTAAGAAATTTACCAAAGATGATGAAGTCAAACAGGCATTTTCGGCGTATTTTGAAGATAAAGACAAAACATTTTTTTATGAGGGCATAAATAAATTAATTTAAAGATCTGAAAAATGTATTTAGGTTTTTTTATTTCCGCCCTATATCCCCTATTCCGCGAATATAAGAACGCTCCTACATATAATTTTTGTAATCAAAGCTGTAAACGAAAAAGTATAAACTATCCACACTGAAGAAGAATTTCACATATGTAACATGAAAATACCATGCAACCGACACTGACTGGTCTCACACTCACAATATAATTGTTCGTTTTCATCTTTTATCCTTTGGAAACATTTTGCAATTCGTTTTTATTGTCTCTGTCTCTATCAGGAATGCAGTAACTGTTCTCATTCCAGAAGCTGTGCGCGCGGTGGTTAGAAAAAGTTCTTCGATGCTAAACAGTTTTCCATGTTTAATTCTTTGGGTCCTTTTTTCAATTTCACTTTGGTTTTTCATTTGAAGACAGATTTTTGATGAAAAAAGGATTTATTTTGCCAGGGAAGTCAGGTTAAGAAAAAATACAAAACAAAAAAGGATAAAGCAACACCAGCACTCACCTGGTTTTGCCAGAAAATAAATTGATTTGCCTGGGTTTCTTTAATTGAATTTTTTTTCCCACGTCCAACGCAAGATAAACGAGAGAAAAGGGTTTTGCAATAATTGACTTCCGTAGAGATACATTCCTTATAGGAAGTATTTTTTTTTTTTAACTGAAATTGTTTAAAAGGGTGAATAATGGGCGCCTTTTTAAATCATGCTAATTAACCATTTTTATTTATACTGTTTTGTTTTGTCCTTTATTTGATTTGGGAGCTAATTTTTTAAAGGCTCCAAAAATTGCAACACAAAAAGAGACTTGGTGTTGTACACTGCTTCGTTACTTACCATTGCGGGACTCAGAGACTTGAGACTGTACATATAAGAAATACGATTGACAAGCTTAGAGGGTGTTTGGATAGATCGATATAAAAGACTTGATTGTAGGAAGTGCGGTACGATAGCAATAAGGTGGTTGTGTATCGCATATAGTCATGCAAAATATGCGTTGAGTCTTAAAGGCGGGAGCTCCTGCCATCCATAAGCCAACGAGGGTTATCATAACCTCGCTTAGCTCTTGTTAATTCCCTTTATTATGATGGTAACGACAACATTACTTCTTTACCTGTTTTCTTCTAATTGAAATCTCCTGCGAACCTCATCACTCGTCCATTATTTAATTATAAATTTCATCCGGAGTTTATATGTATAATCTATTTTTTCATACGATATGCGAGTGTAGAAAGTTCGCTGTTTTTGTTTTGTTAGCAGAACAGCAATAAATTGGAATGAGAAGGTTTAAATTTTTTGATGAACTTAGGACGGTTTTATTTAGTAGTTTTTTTTATTATTCGCTTTCGAAAAATTTTACCATTTACTCATTTTTTTGCTTAGAAATAAGTAAAGAGGTGGTACTACAGAGCTCGGGGTTCCTGTTAAAGCCTAACATGTTTGAGGGACCCTAAATTTTTGACGATTCCGAATTTTTGAATGAAGAAGCTTTTTTCATGGCACTCTCAGAAGACTTGACAGTATCTCGCGAAAAGCGATACTCGTAGAAAAACAATTTTTATGTTCCTGGGATTTGTATCTCGAACTTTTACTTTACAGAGAGGCACCTTTAGCATTACGCCACAGGCACGAGCTAGAATATGACTCTATTCAATCTTCTTCTTTTCATTTCCGGCGTTACGAGTAGTGATCTTGAAGCGATCACAACTCTCCCACTTTTCTGCTTCACACTAGTGATCCGCCTGTGGGGTACGCCGCGTTGACCTCAGAAAGCGTCGGCAAGCCTCCCGGTTTTGGATTGTTCCATGTCTGAGGCCAACCAAATGCTGCTGTTTTTGCATTTGCTTGTACCAGGAGTGTTTTGGCCTGCCTTTTCTTTTTCGTCGCGAATTTGTTGAAACGTTGTACGATATTGCCTTTTGGACGGGGTTCTGCGGATCTCTCCTTTGAACATGACAATACCAACTGAGCCGGTCGTGCTGAATTTTGTCCAAGATGGTACTTTTGACATGAAGGCTTCCACGGATCTTAGTACTTCTAATTCGATCAAGCTTTGTTACTCCTGCTGTCATCCGAAGCATCTTCATTTCGGCTGCCGTCAATTTGCTCTCATACTTTTTGTACATTATCCAACATTGTCAGCCGTATGTCAGAGCTGGACGGACAACTGCTGTGTAGAGTCTTCCCTTCAGCTTAGGGGGCATTTTTCGATCACAGAAGATAGCGGAGTTTTCTCGCCACTTCATCCACCCTACGCTTACTCGATGATTGATGTCGTCATCACAAGTTGCTTCACTATTGATCATAGATCCCAGATATTAAAACTTTTCACACTTGGGAAGCACATTTCCATTCAAATAAATGTCTGGAATAGGCTTGTCTGGATCAGAAAAAGGGCAGCACAGGTATTCAGTCTTTTTAGCGCTAATACGGTACCCATTTCCTTCCAGAACATCAATCCATACGTCAAGTGCTCTTTGCAGGGATGTAGGATCCTCGCTTATGATGGCTCCATCGTCAGCAAAGAATAATTGCTGTACTTTATTGTCCGTTACTTTTCCTTCGAGCAAACAATCCAGAACAGCAATAAAGAGCAGTGGACTCAAGACACTTCCCTGATGTACACCTACTGTTATTTGGAATTCTTCGGTGACTACAGCTGGGCATCTCACTTTTGTAACTGCTCCCTCGTACATGTCCATAATTATTCGCACATAGGCTTCAGGAACTCCTCGGTGTCTGAGGGCCACCCATATCAGATCTCGTGGTTGTCGATCGAATGCTTTTTCGAAGTCAACCAACACAATATGCAAATCCTCTAAGGCATCTCGGTGTTTTTCCATAATGATCCTTATACTTTGGATTGCGTCTGTAGTTGACTTACCCGCTACAAACCCGCATTGGTCATCAGACAACCTTATTATTTTCCGCAGTCGGCTATCCAAAACCCGCTCAACGATCTTCATAGTGTGGGACATCAACTTGTCACAGCTTCTGGTATCTCCCTTTCCCTTGTACATTGGAAGAAGAAAACTTTCCCTCCATTGATTAGGCAAACTATCACCTCTTATAAGTTTGGAGATGAGAATCGTGAGCCATCTCAACCCGATGTCTCCCATATTTTTCCAAAACTCATATGGTACCTCGTCTGGCCCAATCGCTTTGCCTTTTTTGGAGTTCTTAACTGCCTCCCTAACTTCTTCGACTATGACTCTATTCAATAATATTGACATAGCTTTTTATAAAACCATAACTTTCAAGTCTACTCATGAAAGTATCGAGTAGTATTTGAGTGAATTATTGAGGGTGGTTCAAATCTCTCCGATCGTGACTGAATCGCAATGCCTTCTTTGCCAATAGTTTATGAGTTAAATCGTGAGAAATCAGTGCATTCTATCAAAATGCTTTGAATTCGATGTTATGTTGGTTTGTGTACTAGACAACGTAACGTGCAAATCAAAGCAAAAAGTTCAGTTTGGTACAACTTTTGCTGGCTTTGACAGAAAAAAAAACATTTCAAAACACAAAAGACCCGCACGTAACCTCGTCGAGGCCAAAGCGTGATTCTGAGTTAGGTATTATGTTTCAGCAGTACTTATTGTACTAGGTTGTCTCGTTTTAGATGATACTATGACCCTGATTCATCAATGACTGTTCAAAAAATCGCTTTTAAGCTCCATTCAGGTATTCACTATCAATCGTTTTTTGACAAACTCCACTGGATCATTAGTTTCTCAAAACAAAATTCAACTTTTTGTATCTAAATACTAATTTACCATTTGAATCTACACATTTTCAAGTTGAGTTGCTTACATTTGATTTGAAATTGTATGGTGCTCATTGTAAAGATCTATCAGTTAAGTTGAGTTTATTGAAAGACTGACAACCCGCTTTGATATAACAGTTACTTCTATTCATTTTGTACATCATTGTCCCATTAAGATGCAACCTTAGTTCAACAAGCATCCAACACAAGAAGTATCATATTGAAATCCATTCATTGGTTTATTGCTGAATAACATCTTGTATCAGCTATTGAATTACCTAATGCTCATTCAAGCAATACGCATTCTATTTAACTAATCTGCTATATTCTCTTCTGTCTGCACAATGCCATGCCCTCTTACCGGCTTCTGAACTATCATTTTGAACTCGTATAACCTTCGCCAAAAGTTTATAGCCCAATTTAAATTTAAAGTACCGCACAGCCAGCTTTCTGAAATCTTCCTACTTCCACCTCATACCATCTATAGCACTCAGGAATCAATAATAATATTCCCATCGGAGGTATTGTTTCATTTGCATAAAGAACCACCTGGCCTACCATTAAAATTTAAGACATGGCTCTGTTTCTAAATGTGTGCGCAGAGAAAGTAGAGTATATTTGAAACCAAAGTGTCTTAGATTAAATAAATCCAAAACTCAGCTAGGTGGTGGAATCGTACGAGTATATACAAAGGTATATATGTACAATTTCTCTTTTTCTTTAATATTTTTTATCACAACGAACAGCAAAACACAAAAGTGCAATTAGATGGGCTTTCGTTAAGCTCGTCGTCCTGTTATTCATTTTTTCAATTCTATCTCAAGGATGTTCCGCACGATGAAAAACACTGAGTGCTTATGTCTACTCAAAACTAAACACAGAAGAACCTAGCAAACGCAGGGGATTTGCAAAGTGCTTCTATTTTTTTTTAATACAAATAATCTAATTCAAGGACATTTTTTTAAGGCACCTTCTTTCTAACTGGTTTAACATAATTGTGTAAAGGTCTTCGTATAACTGATGGAGCTATGGTGTGCAGTGCTAAGAACTTTGTCAATACAAAATCAAAGCTTACAGCCGTGTGAAAGCTTAAAATACCGGAGAAAATGGTAACGATCCGGAAGGCAACGTAACCGTTACCTTGCTCAGTGATGGATGACATGGCTAACTTGGATATTTTCTCGGATGTACATTCCACAAGATAATGTTGTTTATTTTGAACTTTTCGCTTATCTCTCTATCTGTTGCTAGCGATGATCTGGAGAATGAATACCTGTTTTCGTTTTACGCGAAGAACTTCAAATACGACACCAGATGTCATTTGAACAAACAATTTTCTAGGATTTCGAATTTCCTCTACCCAACCGAGTTTGTTTGTTGTACGTTTTTATTTGTCTGTTTGAGTTATGTTTTATATAGCAGCTCACATTAAAAAATCGAAAAGCCAGCAATGTTCTATAAGATAGATTTCATATTTTATAGTTTAACTGTTCAATCTAAGCCCGTTGATTTCAATTATTAGTGAGAAATGTGCCTGTGCTCTGAAATGAGACTTTTTTCCTTTTTTTGCGTTTAGGGTTCAGAAGCAGAATTTGATTGTTGTTATCACTAAAAATATCTGCTATTATTTGGAGCGGCCTAGATTTCTTAGTAAGCCGTTTGTGTTTCATTACAATTTTGACTTTGACAAAAAATTAAAAAACTATTCTATAGAACTTTGCATTTCCTTTTCAGTGGACATTTATGTAGATTGTGGTCACATAAAATCGTTTTGAACTGTCCAGGAAATTCCATTACGAATTTCAACAGCAATGCAGATACTTTCTGACCGCATGAGGCAACAGCCACAAATGAAACTATTTCAAACCATCCGCATGTCTGTGTAGAATCTCAACGATCCTATGGAGTTAGAATAGAAATCTAATCCTAATTAACAAATAGTAGGATAATGAAATGGAGAAACTATTAAAGCATGAATGAACTGAGTGAATCCAAAAAGAAACACAGCAGCTGCAAGAAAATTATCTGAACAGTGTGACCAGGGCCTGTTTCAAGTATCATACAACATGTAAAAACATACACCTGATATAATTGTAAATGTCATATACACATGTATGCGGTGTATAATCAGTGAAATAGACCCAAGCAATTCTTTTACAACAGAAAAATAATTTAATATACAATTGATTGATTGAATTTTGTTGCTAGATTGATTGAGTTCTTCCATTCGTTCACAAGGCAAGGTTGTGATAAATGCGCTAGGCTTCGGTGCTCTCCGCTCTGTTGTGCCATCCAGTTTATTTCTTTTTATTTGAATTGGCTGAGTTCAGATAGGTAAGACTCGCTTGTTGAAACACCTACCAGCTCAAACTGCCTTAAAAATAACACGGTTAACTTTCAATCGGTTCAGAACTGGATAGCTTTAGAATGTGAACCAGTAAAGGACTATTATCGGATCTTCACAGATGGTTTCAAGACTGATGATGATTCATTTTTAGTAAGCGATGGAGTTGGAGATTGGAGTTAGTCAACAAAGTGGAGACTTATGCTATCCTTATGGCTCGAAGCGACTCTACGAAGAATGACTAGATGGGGAGAAGTTTTTGTGTTTGCAGTGTCATCTAGGCCAACACGACATAACTGAAAGCGAGAACCCTGATGCCTGATGGACTTGCAATGCAATTATCTTAAACTACTTTGCCGAGACCTGATCCTTGTTCTGCGCTTGATTTGCCATTGTCCTCAGTGGAGGGATTCAATCAATATATTAGATCTATCAAGCGGAACTGTTGATGACATGGATCTGTTGGATGCCGAGATGGGAGATGCCGACAGTCTAAACTTATGCCTCACAACGTTAATAATAAAACTGCAATTATTTTTCTATCCCGTAGCAGAAAAGACTTTAAGAAGCAGATTGGGGTTGCCGCAGGATACTTTTCTTTTGCCAAGCTCTTAAACGTGCTAGGCTTAAGTGGTTCAGGCAGACGGCAGCATTGTCATGTCCATATTCTGAAAGGAAGCTCATTGTGATCTGGTAATAAATTGTGTTTTTTAAAACAAAAATAAATAAAATGCATGTAATTTAATGTTATGGATAAGAATTCAGATTTATGATAAAGATAAGGGTTTGCCGTTATGTTTTGAAAATGAATTCGTTAAAGTGGCAGTCGCTGCTGACTCGAATAAACTCCAGTCGAGAGGCCAAATTATCGGTCTTTTTAAAGCATTCGGGGCTGTATGTCAGCAATAACCCACCGAATATTTTATTCTAAGGCGTCAATCGTATCGAGCCTATCTGTGTAGACAAAAGATTTCAAATGAACCCAAAAAAAAAAAGTCCAGCGGTGTTAAGTCGCCCGGTCTTGGAGGTAGCTCAAAGGCTTAAGACCCGAAATGATGGAAAAATCAGTGCCGTGTCAGCAGCGATCTTGTTTCAAGGCAATTTACCAAACGTACGCATTGCCCCTGGTCGTGCGACTTCAATTCTTCCGAGAATTGGCAAACCAAAATCAGCTTAAGTCAAGTTGCTGTCCAAAAGACAAACTCAGATTTTAAACCAGACGTCTACAAAATAGACTGGTATTGAGGTCTGAGTGCTCCAGTCAGTATTTTAAAAACATCGAAGAGAAAAACAACTTCACTGTCCCGCTTTTGCTTTAGTATTATGTTTACTCATAGACAAGATTCAAGATAAAAACGTAACGTGACTCTAACTCATAGCAAATTGTTCATGCAGATTGCATTTTCGCTTCGTTTTAACAACTACTCACAAAACTGAAAAAAGAAGAAACCAAACTCACCGCTTACTCAAGGCGTATACGATACTGAAGCCAGATCCAAAGCGTTTACATATAAACTTTCGGAACTCTAAAACTTTTTGATTTTCTTTAATCAAAAACCTTTCCATTATTTTGTCTTCTAGATTTCGGTTCCATATGTTTCTGAAATACTCAGCTGGACAATGAGATAATTTTTAAAAATATAGCATCGGATGTCGCATAGAAAATTGTCCATAATTTATTTTCAATAACGTTACTTACAGGAACTGTGTGCAAATACAGCTAAGTTTGCTTACGATAGTGGTTGTTCTAATTCCCGTTCTTCACGACTGGCCTAGTTTGTTGTTTATTTATGCTTTCACTCAAATGTCAATCAAAATATGTTTTCTTATTAAACATGCATATATCGCAGGCTATGGGTAACAAAGGAACGGCATGACGCATGGCAGATGGCACTGGGATAGAATATCAACCTGTAAAGCCCTCAGCCTAAATATGACATGCTTATGAGAGCTTATAAACAACTTCTTAAAGGTGTTGTATAATGCAGTTCTATTTTTCTATCTATACATATAATAAAAACGTAGCAGTTTGTTTGTTTGTACACGCTAATCTCAGAAACGGCTTATCCTATCTAAATGGGGTTTTCAGTAATATATTGTGGTAAGCTTCACTTCACATTTAGTTTTTATTTCATGTCAATCGGTTGAAAAATAAAAAAGTTATGCCTAGATCAGTTAGAGGAAATGGAACACATAGCAATGAACTTATGCATTTGGTGAAAAAACATAAACGTAGAAACTAAAAATAAATTTAAAAAAAAAATGGAATGGTCACACTGATTGTGAGATAAACCTAAAATGGGTAGATATTAGCTTCCTTTACGTGTTAAGGCAACAAATCGCCCTAGCAGCTGTGAAGCAGTTCTGGCTATTCCTTCCAGCATACTCGTATATATGTAAATGGCATCCCTTTTCTCTAGATCCAAATTTAGCCATTTTATCATGCGAATTCTATAACTCTGAAGCGAAAATGTTTTCCTAAGTATCACAATCAATCAGTCATTTTGTGGATGTATGTTCATACTTACATTACATAATTTGCCAACTTGGATGGTCCTACGTTCTATCTCTAAACTTGTCAAATGTGGGTGATGGAAGAGAAGAGTAGTAAGAGAAACATTCTGGGATTTGGATGTTTGTGGTCAGGTAATGAAATTAATTTAAAACAATATTACATTACCACAAATTGGTATGGTCTGTTATAAGTTTCAGAACAACAACTGTTTCTTTCGGGTTTATGTGCTAATAGAGAATGGAATTTCTCTGTAATTACAATTTCTTTACGACATTTGGTTTAAATGGGATGTCCGAATGTTTTTTAGATAAAAGTTTGAGATGAGCAGGTGCTAGTCGAATAAATTTATTAGAATGGGGAAAACTTACGAAGGATTGTATTGTTTTAGCTACATAAATGAGTATGGTAGGGTTTCGAACTTCCATGTAAAAGGGGTTTTCACTTTAATTTTAATTTGCAGACCAGCATAGCCGTTGAAGCCATAGCCGTAGGCATCCAGCATACATTATTTATTTATTTATTTATTTATTTATTCTTCATCTAAAAGCTTTTGCTTAAGAGACTATTACAAATTTGAAATTATCGAAATATTATACTTAAATCTTACAAATAATGTTATTTTAATATGCTAATATGAATGATTTAATTGCTCTAGAAATTGGCTCATTAGATCCGTAATTTGATCTATGCCATTGCTGAAAAAGAAATTGTCTTTCTCTCAGTGGTTTAGCTGGAGTATAGATAGGTATAAGCGACAATAGGGCGACATAGGGTGGGGCTGTTAATATGACCACACAACAAATCTCTTAAGCTAAGTGTACACGATTGGTAGGTCTGACAATCATTGTCAGATCTGCAAACGTCTAACAATGTGTGCAAATGAGCTGACAATGAGGGTGAAAAAGAAATCTACAAATATCTGCAAGTTTATTGCCAGCTATTTGGCTGACAATTTCGAGAATTTGGGCAAATAGCTGGCAATAGATTTTCAGATATTTGTAGATTTCCGCAAACCGTATGTACACACAAATTCATTTGTGGATCTGCAAATTCATTTTCAGTTCATTGTCACATCGGATCTGTCAAAAAAATTTTAAAGCTAAAAGTGAAATATCAAAAAACAATAGAAATTAACACATTTTCTATAAAAAAACAAAAATTTCCTTTAAATTTTCTATGAGTTTTGTAGTTGACAATCCAATTGTAGAGACAATCCACTTGTTTTTTTCATCCTTGTAATCTTTACCAAATTTGTCTGCCAATGAATAAACTTGCAAGTGTTCTTCAAACTGGGTCTGCAAATTTATTTATTGCCAGACATTTTCAGAAACGTCAGAAAATGAACAAAATTTGTGTACACACGATTGCCACATCTGCAAATTAGTTTGTCTTCAAAATGATTTATGAACAAATTTTTTTGCAAATTAATTTGGTGTGTACACGGCTGTCACCTTGCGTGTACACCATTGCCAGATATCTGCAAATTAATTGGCAAATTTGCTAAACAAATTAGCAGCCAAATAGTTTTTATGCTGCAAATTAATTTAGTGTTTACACGATTGTCAGCCATTCGAGACAAATTTTTCACTGACAGATCTGGCAAATATTTGCAGATCAGGCAATCGTGTACACTTAGCTTTACAAACATAATGTTATGCGAGCTCCGTCTGGTGACAAGAGGCAATATTCCTAGTAACTGACATCTGGCCGCATAAGAAGGAGAAAAGTCCCATCTTAATTTCCAGAATATGTATTTTGTAAAACGCCTCTTCACACTTTCTAGGCGATCTGAATGAACTTTATAGACCGGATTCCATATTATATCAGCATATTCCAAAATAGACCTTACCAGAGATATAAAAAGAGTAAAGAAAGTGTGAGGATCAGTAAATTCTTTACAATTTCTTTTAATGAAACCAACAACTGCATTGGCCTTAGCTATTATACATGTGGGAAATAAAACTCAAAAGTAATTCCGCTAATTTAACGTTTACTAATTTCTCTTTATTAGTAGAAAAATACAAAAGTCTATCTTGGGCGGGTGACGTCTGGCTCAGTTCACTGCTTACTTCCTTCCCCTCGTTCTCATTCTGTCATCTTTCGTCTTTATTCTGATAATGTTTCGATTCCACTTTGAACTGGCTAAATAGGGTGTAACAATCTTAGTTTGGTAGTGGCTTTGAAACTTGGTATCCTACAATCGGCCATCCTGTATATTTTACGTCCTCGGAAAATCATCTTACGTCTTGGAAAGTACATTGTTATTCGTCCTTGGATAGTATTTGTTCTTCAGCACCTCGTCATAGTTATCGTCTTCATCTGTTGTCAAGTGGGGATCGAAATATCATCATAAGAGGTAAACTTCTAGTTTTTCGTCGTTTTGTCATCGGCTGTTGAAGCGGTCATCGTACAGGTTGCTCGTAAAAAGTTTATGGGTCTTCGTTCGACACCATAAGGTCTTCGACATCGTCCTCAGATTCATCTTCGGTCATGGAATCGTAGGAACCAGGATCACTCCAAGGCTTCATGTTGTCTGCACTAGATGTGGTTGTGCGTGGTCCGTCGTGGCAACCGACTTTCTGTATTTCGTACCTATCGTGTGGGGAGATCTTCGTGACCACATAAGGACCTAGAAATTTGCGAGAAATTTTTTGATTAGTACCAAATTGGGTTTTTTTAATTGCAACTACATCGTTAAGTTTGTATTTAGTAGCTAACTTTCGTTTTTTGTTAAAAGTTTTACGATTTTCTTCTTGTACTGCCTTAATAGATGATTTAGCAATTTCACGTGAGCTTTCACGTGCTTCTTCGAAGGCTTGCCGAATCTCCTCATTCACAGCTTCAGCGAGATCAATATCTTGTACCCTACGCATCCTAACTCCGAAAAGTATTGTATTGTATTGTTTATTTCTTGTAGCAAAAATTATTATACATGTTTTCATTAAACCTATATTGCACAATTTACAGAGATATGGTATAAGGCTACCTTACTACTGAAAAATTTTTAACATTGATTCTTAAATAATATATTTTTAAATTGATGGTGGAAGGAAAAGCTACGAAAAACCTTCATATAATTGAATAGTTATAGAGAAGGGGAGGGCAAGCTGAAAAATACCTCCTTCAAACAGTGTCTTGTTAACAAAATTTGTTTTAACATAGATAACAATTCTACTATAGAATCTAACTAATACTTGCACTATTACAGAAAGCAAATAAATAAATAAATAAATTAATAAATATAATAGAAATATGTAAATAAATAATGAAAACAGCAAAATAATAAATAGATAACAAAAAAAAGGAAAACAAAAATGACAAATTGATTAGTAGATAACAAAATAATAAATAACAATTATGTATGTGTGACAACAACATCAATAAATAAATTAATTTTTGGTTAGATACAAGAATTAGAGAAAATAAATAAATAATAATAATAATAACAATAACAACAATAACGGTAATAGTAAAAATAATATAAATCTTAATGCTAATATCAAATAAATATCACAGATCTAAAGCAAGTAATTTATTGATTAAATGCTTGATTTAAGATGTGACTACCAACTTCATCACAGGTTAAGAGGAGATTTCTTAAGACATAAATTGTAACATAAAGATCTGTGAACATAATATATATACATAAATGTTGTTTTTTTTTTTATGAAGACAAGTTTGAAATGAGATAGTTCTCAGATGAACTACATGATAATTCGTATCTATCTAGAAGATACGCTATTCTAGAATGAATTTTATCAACTTTTGCTATTCTATGCAACTCTTCGGTCGAAAAGTGCCAAGGTAATCTTAGCATCATTTTTAGGATTTTATTTTGCATCCTCTGTAACCTTAGCAAATGGCTTTTTGCACATTTACCCCAGACCGGTGATCCATACATCATTATGCTTTGGAAAATGACCTTATAAATGATTAACTTGTTTTCATCACTAAGCTTAGAGTTCCTATTAATAAAGGGATACAGAATTTTTATGGTAACATTCATTTTATTTATGGTTTGCTGTATATGCAGTGCGTAGGTTAAGGTTTTATCAAGGTGAACTCCTAAATATTTGGCGCTAGACTTCCATTCAGTTTGAACTTCATCAATGGTTAATCTTCTGCTGGGTAAAAGCAAGTTTTTCTTTTACGAGTGAAAAAGACAGCTTGAGTTTTCCCAGCATTTAATTTAATTCTCCACTTTGATAGATATTCCCTAACATTATCTAAAGCAGTTTGCAAATTGGTTTCGATTACGAAACCATTTGAATCTGTAGCATAAATGCATGTATCGTCAGCGAAAATACCAATTTCACATCCTGTTAACTTAGGAAAGTCGGATGTATAAATATTGTAGAGGAAAGGTCCTAAGACCGATCCTTGAGGAACACCAGCTATGATATCCTTTTGTTCTGAATATTCAGCACTAACAAAAACTTTGAAATTTCGTCCCGTTAAAAATGAAAAAATTATTTTTGTTATGTGGAGAGGGAAATTCAACATGAACAATTTGTGAATCAAACCTTTGTGCCAGACTGTATCAAAAGCCTTTTCTACATCCAGGAGGACTAATCCTGTGCTTTTACCTAATGCTAGGTTATTTTTGATCTCCTTAGTAATCCTATGCACCTGATGAACTGTACTGTGTTGGCATCTAAATCCAAATTGTTCTGCGGGTAATATATTATTGCAATTTATATGATCGAGAAGATGTTGTTTTATAACTTTTTCAAGGCATTTACTAATTGTACTTAGCAGACTAATCGGCCTATAGCTAGACGGCATTGAAGATGTCTTTCCTGGCTTCAAGACAGGTATAACCTTAGCGTTTTTCCACTTGTTTGGAAAATAACCTAGATTGAAGCATCCATTGAAGATATTTACAAGAAATTCTAAGCCTATTGTAGGAAGTTTTTTAAGATATATGTTTCTAACACCATCAAGACCAGGTGATTTAGAAGCTTTTAAATCTAGTATGATTTCTTTAAGTCGATCAAAAGAAACCACATTTCCTTGCAGATTGAGTATAGTTGCATTTACTGAGTCACAAGACTGTTCAACTGCAAATTCAAGATTACTTTGCCTATTTAAATTGCTTGTAACCAAATAATTTGAGTAGAATTCATTAGCTAAAGCATCAGCCTTTTCTGAGTTTGAAACCATTATGGTACTTCCTACTTTAAATGCAGGAATGTTATTTTTTTTCTTAACAATCTTGGCAATGTTCCAAAATGGTTTGCTTGCCTTATCTAATTTTTTAAGCTTACTGTTCCAAGATTTATTCCTATATTGCATTACTAAAGTCTTGATTATATTATTTAATGACTTCATTTCAAGAGCATAAAACCGATCTCTAGTTCTCATCCACAAGGATCTTATTTTGTTTCTAGCTTTTATTATGTTTAAGATAATTATGAGGAAGTCCATTTTGTGTTTCGGTATGAATAGGCTTTTTTGGGACAGATTCTTCAATGCTTTCATGAATAGCATTTGTAAGACTATCTACAGCTAACTCTATACCATCACAAGTTACCTCACTAGGGACAACTTGAGGTATTCGTCTTATTTTAGCTCGAATACTTCTTCTATAACTTTTCCAATTTGCATGTTTGAAATCATATACTAAATAATTATTTAGGACTGGTGATCTAAATATACTACAAACCACTGGGAGGTGGTTAGAACTTAGCTCATTTGATACCATTGGCTGACTCAAAAGTTCTGGGATATTTGTTAAAAATAAGTCTATTGTAGACGGATTCGATCTGTTATTAGGAGGGATACAGGTGGGATGAGGTGGATACAGAATGCTAAAAGAGTGTCTTGTATTTAAGTCTGACAGAATGTTTCCCCACGCGTTTGCTCTTATGCAACCCCAAGTTGAATGCCTGCAATTAAAATCTCCACCAAGCACAAGAAAACCATTAATTCTTAGCAATTTAAGCAAATCATTCCTGAGGTCATTTCTTTTATCTGGCGATGTATTTCCTCCTGGAAAATAAACTGAAATTATTTTCACTGTCCTACCATTTTCAAAAGGTATTTCAATTCCAATATTTTCAATTAATTTTGTGTTTACTACTGAAAGTACTTTATGCCTTATTGATCTTTTTACAACAACGGCAACACCTCCTCCCCTTCTCTCAACTCTATCTACACGATAGCATTTGTAATCCTTATTACCTATGTTAATGTTCTTATTTAGCCATGTTTCACTTACTAGACTTACATCTATATTATGCTTATATAAAAAAGCAAAAAATTCTATGGATTTAGATCGAATGCCTCTAGCATTCCAACAGTTAATTTTCAAACTACCATCCATCATTATTTACCAGAATATAAGTATTTAATAGCTAATTGTGCAATACAATTGAATTGATCAGCTTTTGTTTTGCATTTGCCTAAGAGTGTGATCATCTCAGCCGTGAGAGCATTGATTTCATCCAAAGAAAAGAGTGAATCATTTGGATTGTTACGTTGTGCACTAAAACCGGTTTTGTGGGTGTCTCTGCTGGCGTTGGGCCATGCATTCGAGGTAGAGCATATGTTTGCATCGACCACTGCTGCAGTTGATGAGGAACTTTGGTGTCGTGGTTTTTTAAGTGCAGGAAAGTCGTAAGAGCACGATTTAAATGGATGATGTTGTTGTTGTGAACCTTGTCTAACAATTGTAATAGGAGCTCGTGGTTTATTTTTTGAAGAAAGTCTTTCTCTGATGTTGAAAAAACTTTTCCTGCTAATGCAGTCCGGGTCAGTTGACTTGTGTGTTTCGTTGCAATTGGCACATTTAATGTTTTCAGATTTACATTCTTCCGTTGCATGGTTGTCCGAGCAGTTTGCACAGTGTGTTTTGATATTACAATTTTTTTCGCCATGACCATACATTTGGCAATTGTAGCACTGAGTTACTTTATTTCTTGGCCTGCGTGCGAAGTCCCATTTAATTTGTGTTCTAAAGATTGAACGTATATTTTGTTTTAGTTCATTTAACCTTACGGATCCAGTTTCGAGGGAGACTAAATAGAAGATATCTATAAACTTGTCATACTTCTTTTTTATAATTTTAACGTTTTGGCACTTTAGCCCACATGAAATTAACTCTTTTTTAAGCAAGTCAATGTCTAGTTCATGAAGGCCATACAACATAACCTTAAACGATCTCATGGCTGGTAGATCATGAGTATAGAACTGCCAGTTCTTTGCTTTTAATTGGGAACAAATAGTTTTATGTATTTCGAGACTTTCCAAATTTATTTTGATGCCTATTTTTTTTTTTTTTTTTTTTTTTTTTTTTGTCAGGAGTAAATCTTCAAAAGACACTTGGTAGTATTCGATACCAAGTAGTGTGGGATTCTTACCCACTAAAAACTCCTCATAATCAGAACCAATCTATAACGATCGACAACAGATTTTTCTTTCTCAATAATATTATCTCTTTAAGGGAAGCTTAAACTTTTAATGCTTCCCATGACTTTTAGGCCATTAGCTCGTGTGGCTTGGTTCTTCTTAATCTCCGAACATTGCCTCTCGTATTTAATACGGACTCCATTTCAGAGTTGATATGACTATGCAGTCGCTGATTGTGTGATACAGCATGTTTTCTTACAACTTCTGTAACCGTTTCTATTTGTAGGTCACGATGTAAATCGCTATTTCTTATATACCATGGTGCATTTACTATTCCACGAAGGACTTTGTTTTGGAACTTTTGGATGATTTCAGTATTTGTTTTCTTTGAACAGCCCCATAATTGGATTCCATAGGTCCAAACAGGTCTAAGTACTTGTTTATAAAGCATTATTTTATTTTCGACAGATAAGTCCGAATTTCTACCGAGTAACCAGTACATTTTTCTATATTTCAAGTTGAGCTCTTCCCTTTTCTTGATGCCTATTGACATTTTTTTAATGCTATAACTTGAAAGCTTGAGATCACTAAAGAGTTTGTGAACCTCCTCACTTGTTTTTTGCAAAACGCATACCGAGGGAATTTTGGATTGTTTTTTTGATATTTTTGGATTAGGATCCTCAATTTCATCACATTCGATATCACTGTTATCTGAATCAGGAAGTGATTGTAAGGGAATAAATTTATTGTGTCTATTTGGTTCATTTGAACTCATTTTTAAAGTTTTAACGTGTGAAGACGGAGTGTCTTCAGCACTGGTAGAACGATTTCGTTTACCGATTTTGTTGTTTTACTTTGTTATACCGCACAGAGAGAAAGCGTGTTACGCATACGAACCACTGAACGATGAACTCCGAAAAGTAATTCGAATGGAGTTCTTTTAATACTCCTATGCCATGTTGAGTTCAGACACTCTTGTAGTTGATAAGTAAACCTGAACCACTTTGCAGGGTCATCAGCTGACAACTTGGCCAAAACGGAAACAATCACTCGGTTTACCCTTTCAACCTGACCGTTACCTCTGGGAACTCCTGTAGTGATCAAAGAATGTTGAATTTTTTGTTTCTCGCAGTAATCTTGGAAAGCGTTAGATGTAAATGCGACACCTCTGTCCGAAATTATGCGACTTGGGTTACCAAAAACTGATCTTTGTAATTCTAATTTTGCGATCACTTCAGCCGTTCCTGTCGACTTCACAGGGTACAACCAGACAAACTTTGTGAATGCGTCGACTACACAAAAAATAAAAGAATACTGCTTGGTTGTAACCGAGAGAGGACCCAAATGCTCTACGTGGTAGGTATGTAAAGGCTCCTCTTCTTTGCAGATTGGATTAAGGAATCCCTCTTGCTTGCCACTCTTTCGTTCGCTGACGATGCATTGTACACAGTTTCGCCGACACGTTTCTAGCTTTTGCTTTAGATTTGGAATAAAATAGTCACGTCTGATTACTTCTTCCATCTTGCGGGTACCAAAATGACCTTCCGAGTGAACGGATTTGATTATTTCGTCCTGCATCTTCTTTGGTACGCACAGTAGTTTGTTGCCTTCATAGTTGGTTTTGTAGACGATATCTTGTTCCGTAAAGAATTTCTCATAAGGTCCGTTCTTCAAAGCTGCCTTTACGGCCAAAAGGTATTCGTCTTTTTCTTGAGCGCTTCTCAACCTCGCAAGGAATTCGGAATTTACAACCATGACGATAGGATTCCTACTAAGCGCGTCTGCGTGCTTCATGCTGGTACCTGGTCGGTGCTCTAGTGTGTAGTCAAACTCTTGTAATGTTAGCGCCCAATCCTTGAGGATATCTCTTTCCGTTCCATGGTACCCTTAAACGCCAGGCAGTCCGTTACGATCTTAAAACGAAGGCCAAGAAGATACGCTCTGAATTTTTTCAACGCCCTTACAATAGCCAGGACCTCCAGCTCGTAACTGCAATAGCTCTCCTCCGACTTTTTTGTTTTCTTGCTGTAATAGTATACAGGGTGCAGCAGACCGTCATCGGCTTTTTGAAGCAGAACTGCCCCGTATCCGAACTTGCAGGCGTCGGTGTGGACTTCAGACTCTGCTTCTTGTTGGTACAGCTTCAAAACTGGGCTAGCAGCCAAAATGCTTTTTAATTTTTGGAAAGCTGCTCTTTCGGCCGAACCAAACATAAAAGCACTATCTTTCTTGAGAAGAGCTGTTAGGGGCTTAGCGATTAGGGAATATTCAGGGATAAATTTTCGGAAATACCCCGTTAGTCCCAAGAAACTCTGAATCTTTTTGATAGAATTTGGCTCTGGAAATCTCATAACTGCAGCCGTCTTGTCCTGGGAAGGTTTTACAAAACCAAACTCTATTTCATAGCCCAAATAAACAATCTTTTCGCAAAGGAACTGGCATTTTTTCCATTTGATCTTTAGGCCATAAGCAGAGGCTAAGTCGAATACTTTGCTCAGGTTCTCGATCGCTTCGTCGTACGATGATGAAAGGACAATGACGTCGTCCATGTACAAAAGTACAATACCTTCCGATATTAAGGGTCTGAAAACTTGGTTGATGTGTTTCTGAAACACTGCTGGTGATGTGCTAAGGCCAAAAGGCACTTTGTTGAACTCATATTGTCCGCTGTGTGTTACAAATGAAGTGTACTTACGACTATCTTCGACTATATCTACGTGGAAAAATCCATTTTCTAAGTCGAGTGTAGAAAATATTTTTGACTTGCTAAGAGAATCAACCTGGTCCTCTATAAGGGGAAGAGGATAGCGATCACGAATCATAACTTTGTTAATACGACGATAGTCGATGCAGAGCCTTTTCGATCCATCCTTTTTGTTGGCAAGGACAATTGGGCTCGCGAACTCTGAGTCACTTGGCCTTACTACCCCATCTCTGAGCCATTCAGTAATCTGATCGTCTACAATTTCTTTTTCTAGAGGTGCTAATCGTCTTGGGTTTTGGTAAATCGGTGTTTCATCTTTGAGAACAATGTTCATTTGCACTTTAGTAGACTTTTCCCCTTTAGGGTTGTAGTTGAAAACCAAATTCCTAACAGCGTCTGTGTACCTCTTATTCCCTATGGTAAAGTCATCCTCTGTCGTAGGAGGATTTATGCTCAGATAACAAGATGCGTCATCCCTTGACTCTGTGACAAAAACTTTGCCGTCTCTCGAAATATTGATGTTTGTACCATTGAGTACATTCCTTCCAACTATCATTGGAACTTTCAAAAAGGTTTCGGACATAACGAAGATAGTTGCATTCGAGCTATATTTATCTATCTGTAGGTGACCTTCAAATGATCCTGAGGCTTCTACAGGTGCTTTTGACAACCCTTGAACCTCGATTTTGTTTGGTTCTAACCTTGGTGAACCAAGCTTTATAAATTCTTCGCATGTAATGATAGTGAGATCACTGCCTGAGTCGATAAGGCTTAATATTTCCTGACCATTTAACTTAACCAGCTTCCTAGCATTGGTTTCACTAACTCTAGCGCAGTTGGTAGTCTTAGGCTTAGTACAGGAAGTTGACTTGTGCCCAAATTCATTACACCGGAAGCACTTAAGACCTTTTGAACAATTCGAGCTTCTGTGACCCTTTTTACCACAATTATAACACCTGGTTTGGGATGAACTAGTCTCGTTGTTGTTCACGGAATCTGTCCTAACTGATTGCTTAGTGCCATCTTTTGATCGAGCTAGCGAAAAGTCTTCTTTGAAAGTTGAATAGAGTTTTAACTTTGCCTTAAACTCGCTCATCGAGTTAGCTCCATAAAGGATTACCTTGTTGCTTGGGGTATCTTCGATACCCTTAATAACATACTGGATGATCGCCTTATCATCGAAGCGCCCTAATGCCCCTAACTCTCTCATCTTCAAAAGATAGTCTTGCGCACTTTCGTTCTTCTCTTGTCTCCTTTTGATCATTTTCTGGTGAATATCTACTGACGTGAGTTCTATGCCAAACTCTTCTATCAGAAACTTTTTCAGCTCGAGGAACGAATATAAGTCTGTTCTAGCCCTTAACGCCAACTTTGCGGATCCTGTCAGTAAACGTTTTGTGAAAATTAATTTTTCTAGCTCCGACCAATTGAGAGACACAGCTGCCGATTCAACATCTTCTAACCAACTTCTTACGTCATAAGAGTCACTTCCGGAAAACTCTGGGACAATGTTTAACGTGTCTTTGAATGTTACCGAAGATCGAGATCTACTTGCCAAAACGTCTACTTCAGTTTTAAGTGCTAATATCTCAAGCTCTCTTCGGAAATTTTCCTCCCTAGCTGACAGTAGTGACTCTCTTATTTTTAAGTACTCTAGTTTGCTTATTACATCAGCTGAGCTGTGACTGTGCTGCCACGACATCTTGTTTACGCTATCTCCTCTTGCATCGTCTGCTACCTGATTTCCTGACTCTTTATTCCCTCTCGTCGGCGTATCCAATACTACACCAGCCGCCAAACTACCTGTCTCCTCGTTGCCTATTTCTAAATCACGTGTACCTTGATTGTCCCTTGTGGGTGCACCTAACCTCAAATCATCCGCATTGTTTTCTTGCCCTAATAAGTAACTAAGCGAGCTACCTGCCGTTGCCAAAGGATTACTAGCCTTTTGTTTGGCCCGCAGTTCATCTAGTTTCTCCAATTCTTTCCAAGAAATGTGAAGCGGAGTCTTTTTGTTTTCCAACCAGGACTCTCTGGCAAAAAGGTCCAACTCCATCTGCCTAATAGCATGTGAGATGTCATCTTCACTATCGTCATTTATACCTGTGCTATTCGGGTTTTTGTTCTTTTTTGCTTCTCCTTCAGACATAGCTAGCTTTACTTTATCGAACAATGCGAAATTGACTTTACAAACCACAATAAAACAAGCTTTGTTTAATCGAACAATTTGAGCAGCAAATTGGTTAAATTTTACGCTTTAATTTAATGGTACTTTACTTCTTGGTTAGTAGTAATTTAATGTACTCACAGGTTTGGAGATTTATACTTATTTTCCCTTGAAGCAATAAATTCTACTCCCGATCGAAGTTAATCGATGTTAATCTAGCGGGTCTTTTTTTTTTTTTTGCAGCAGCAGCAGCAACCGGTCACACCGTAATCCTATAGCGGGATCTCTTTACCGCTTGACGAGTGGAAATCAGTTTTTTTTTTTCAGAGACCAAATTTACTTTACTTGAAGTCTATTTCACCTGATCCCACTTCTGACACCAAAATTTGTGGGAAATAAAACTCAAAAGTAATTCCGCTAATTTAACGTTTACTAATTTCTCTTTATTAGTAGAAAAATACAAAAGTCTATCTTGGGCGGGTGACGTCAGGCTCAGTTCACTGCTTACTTCCTTCCCCTCGTTCTCATTCTATCATCTTTCGTCTTAGGTCTGATAATGTTTCGATTCCACTTTGAACTGGCTAAATAGGGTGTAACAGCCTTAGTTTGGTAGTGGCTTTGAAACTTGGTATCCTACATACATATAATCAATATGAGAGTTGAATGTTAGCTTAACATTAATAATGACTCCAAGGTCTTTTATTTGATCAACTCTACTGAGGTGATTTTGACCAAGACAATAATCATACTTTAACATCGAATAACATCTGTGAAAAGTGATGACACTGCATTTTTTAGTGTTTAAACTAAGGTTATTTTCAAAGCACCAATTAGAGAGATTGTTTAGGTCATGTTGTACATCAAGACAATCACTAGGTTGTTTTATTTGCAGAAACAGTTTGAGATCGTCAGCATACATTAAACATCTACAGAATTGAATAGTGAAACATTGTGTCAATGTCATCAATAAAAATTATAAATTAGAGCGGACCCAGATGGCTTCCCTGAGGAACACCCGATGTACAATGAATAGATCTTGAGTATTTATCGTCAATTAATACTTTTTGTATTCTACTAATTAAATAAGACTCAATCCATTTTAACATAGATGAATGAAAACCAAATTTCTTCAGTTTCCTAAGGAGAATTTCATGAACAACAGAATCGAATGCCTTACTAAAATCAGTGCAAATAGTATCAACTTGATATCCACTTTCAATGGCATTTGACACATAAGAAGTAAAATATGCAAGATTGGTGACAGTTGATCTACCATAAACAATACCATGCTGATACTCTGATATGTGTTATTTTATGTGAAAGTGTAGCTTGGACTTAACTATACACCCGAAAACTTTTGGAATCGAAAATAATTTGCACATTCCTCTATAGTTTTCCATTCTTCAAGAAAAATACCTGAGAGTAACGATTTATTGAAAATTGCAAGTAGTGGCTTGGAAATTGTACGATAACATTTTTTTAATATGATAGCAGGTATTCCATCAACACCGGGCTTAGGGCTTGGCTTCAGTTTGATAAGGGCATTTTCAATATCATTACAAGACTTAAGGGCGGAGACCACTTTAAAATGATCAAAATATCTATTTTTTTACATATTTCGAAAGTATTATATCCAAAGATGTTATGACCAAAGAAAAACAGAAAATATCGAATAGATGCAGATGCAGAGTTATCGCACTTAGAGCGCGAGAACATTATGCGGTCGGGTCACGACACGAGTCTGGTAGCTCGGGCCGTTAGAGGAGGAGCGACCTTTGCTTCACAATACCCTCTACTTTGACCTTATGTATATGAACAGGCAGCTGTTTCGGAGAAGGATGTCGAAGGTCTATTGTACGCGCCTGGAATCGCCGATTAATCTGTATATTGCTGAAGTCAATAATTTTCTCTTGGTGAAACTTTAAATGCAATTATCTCGAACTATTTACTTTTTCAGATACTGCTCGTGTTGTAACTCAAAAAGTTAGTGACCGCTTTAGATGAAATTTTTGGAGAATATTTTTTGAGTTGAGTAATCAAGTTTCAAAGTCAAAATTAAAACAAAAAAAAATTAATTAGTCTATGTTGGTATACCACAAAGCATGCCTATAGTTTCTTTTTTCAATCCGGTTTTTCAAATTCAAGCTCAGGTTGTACAGAACGCTACCTTCGTAACTGACCCGCCTAAGTCTAACTTATTTTAAGCGTTGTTCACATTATATTTGAAAGAAAAATCCGCTGGCTTAAGCTTAAAGTTATATATATACAATGGTTTAAGCTTTCAAAAACACTAAAGTATGTGAAAGTAGGTGACTTAGTAGATTTTGAATACTTTTTTTTGGAAAATTAAATCAATTTTTTATAAAATTAACCCTCCGTCCAATGCTATTTTTTTCCTGTCTTGGCCCAACCTATACGTTCTGAGCGTTTGTATAGCAATGTATGCAAAACACCTTTTTCAAAAATATTGCTCTAGATTGTTAATTAGACTATTGATATAGGTATAGAATACATGTCAAATAAATGTTCCTATTGTCGTTAAAATGTCCTAGCTAGTAATAGTTACCAATTAAATTAATTGAATACTTTGTAGATAAAGTTCTAGCGGCTTTCAGATCAAAATAGAATCATTTGACTACCATGAGAAAACTTATTTTGATTGTTTGTTTGAACGATGCGCTATTTAAACAGTTGGCTATTAATTTCGAAGTTACAATGAATCTCTAATTTTTTCAACGACATGTACATATTTGCATTTCTTTAGTTTCAATTTTTTGACAGAATGCGAAATTTGGGTATAAAAGGGAGAAAATATGAACAACTTCATCAGTTCCTCAATATAAATTATTCTACATACAGTTATAAAAAAGTAGGTACATACAAAAATGTCTTCTAAGTTCGGTTTTGCTGTTGTTGCCTTGGCCTTTTTCGCGTTTGTTGGGCTTGTCTCAAGTGAACCTTTGCCAGGAGATCTTGGTCTTGATGGCACACTTGGAGGTGTCGCTGGTATTGGAGCAGATGTCCTTAATACTGCAGGAAATGTTGCTAATAATGTCCCTAAAATAGTTGATGAAACTGCTGGAAGTGTCGCTGGTATTGGAAAAGATGTCCTTAATACTGCAGGAAATGTTGCTAATAATGCAACAGATATAGTCAATGGTGTCCCTGGAATAGTTGCTGATGCTGCTGGAAATGTCACTGGTATTGCAGGAACTCTCGGTAAAATTGTAGGAGATGTTGCTAATAATGCAACAGATAAAGTCAATGATGTCGCTGCAGCAGCTGGTGATGTAGCTGGAAATATATCTTCTGTGTAGAACAACAGAATCTGCATAAGTCAAAGGTAAACCTGTTGGCACATTATCTTAAAAAGTTTTCATTTTGTTTAAGATAAACTATGTATGTATACGCCACCTCAAAATGATTCTATTTTTTGCTTATTAACTCAAAATGATTCTATTAGTTGCTTATTAATTCAACTGTAATATTGTTAGCTTCATTCAAGAAATAAATAATTGAGAAAATTAACTTTTGGTTATTAAAAGTAGGCTATTGATTTGAATTAATCTTTTATGGGGAATTGAATTTGTTAACATAAAGCTATATCTTCCCAAAAAGTGCCAAAAGTGCAAAATAATGATCTTTGAAAGACGAGAGACTGGGGAGTTGTGATCAATTACTAAAAACTTTCAAGTAACAAGATATTTTATGAGGAAATTTGAAAGAAAATCTATTCCTCTAGCTATTGAAAAACTCTAAACTACTTACTTAGGAGGGCATTATAGTTCGGGGTGAACCTGAGCCTCAACCAACATGTTTCGATAAGGAACTCGATTTCGACAGTTTTGCTTATTTTGTTTCGAAACGACCAAGGATTTCGTCATTCGCTTTTGACAAGGTCCACGCTTCCACACCGTAATTCAGGACTGGAATGATTAAGGTCCTATACCTTGGTTTTTCTAAACAGAGTTTTGTTTCTCAATTGTCTTCTTAACCAAAAAAAGCAACGGTTGGCAATAATTATTCTCCGTTTGATCTCTGCACTAATGTTGTTTTCCGTTTCTATAGCGGATCCTGGGTAGACAAAGTCTTGTACTACCTCGAAGTTATGTCTGTCTATTGTGAAGTTTTGTCCAATTCGTAGATTTCTCTGTCCTTATTTGATGACAACGTGTACTTCGTTTCACCATCATTAACCATCACATACATTTTTGCCGCTTCGGTTTCAATACTATGACATTACGCTCGAATAACTTTTTTTTCAACCTCTCTATACGCCCACCTGCCCCCAGGTTATCGTCTGATTAATATTTATCGGTTATCAGAAAGACAAATCGCTTATACTCTATGAATATCTGACGCGCTTGAGTATTTCAATGTGATTGTTTTTTTTTTACATTTTTAAAAGTTCATACACGCTCTTCGCCCCTCTAAAATGGAAAACTGCCATACACTCTTTTTCGTTTTAGAACGTAAACTTCGCAATCCAATAAGTCCCCATGACGCTTTAGTAACTGAAAATTTAGCATCCTGGGCTCCCCTACTACTACCACTGTACCTAGGTTCCGACTTTCGAAACACAAAATTTAATCTGACATCGAAGTTTTGAAGATCCCATAGCCGGGGTCCATGCCCGGGCGGCAGGTTTAGAGGGCGGCAAAAACAAGTTCAAAATTCGCTCCCGCTCGCCCACAGGAATCACAGAGCGCTGCAGCACTCGTATGTGCGACAGTGAGTTATTGCTCCCTAAAACAAACATCACGAAATATGAAAAACTGGCTTCGCAGGGGGGGGGGTCGATCCGCTAGTATCTGCTGCATCTTCCGAAGTTGATATTGAAATAGAAAATGTTTCTTGCATGTTCTCGGGCAAGATCAAAAGGATCAAGATTTTTCACAGCCTGCTTTCATGTTGATGATTTAGATATTACACAATGTCGTGGCCAATCTTATCATAATTGTTAATGGGTCCAATATGGCCGGCATCCATAAAAGAGTACAAGACAGGATTGCAGAAAGAAATGAACCGAGTTTGTACCGTGCTTGGCTCACTCCTTAAATCTTGTAGGTGTTCATTCGGCCTCACCATGCCAGGAAGCTATTATATCTTTTGGACTGGTTCAAAAAGTATTACCCCTATTGCGATTGGCGAGTCGAACGAAAAAACGTGTGACTGTGAGAAGTCGGTATCACGGTTAACGAACTCACACCCTGTGATTCGACTAAAATGTCAAATGATTTTCGAAGTGTGATCCCACCCTATTGTGGTTATCGAACGTTCGTAAAGTTGAATGCCATTTATGTTATTTTTTGTCGAACAACAAGCATAACGTGAAAAGAAGTCGAACGATAAGGAGTTAACTACTTTTTGGACTAGCAGAACTCTGTAGTGCCACCTCATTTAATTTTATTTATTTAATGGAGAAAGGACTTTACTAATCAAAATAGTTTTGCGAGAAAAATCATATAGGCATAAATGTATTCGGCCTTATGGAGTATTCCGTCGCTTCTGAACGGAAAGTTGTCTTTTTTCATACAAATCTGAAGAAATTCTTACGAACAAAAGATCGGCTTACTCGTTCTTATTGCAATAGCGGGTTTGTTTAGAATGCCAGTAAAATGTGTTAGCTTTAAGGGTGCAGGGAATTAACTTCACGGGCACTACCTTCACATGGGAAATAACTTCACCTCATGTGGGAAATAATTTCACTTTTTTGTGGTGAAGATATTTCCTACTGAAGGTGGGAAATAACCTCACTTTTTCGTGGGAACGAATTCCACTTTTATGTGAAGCTATGTTTTGGAAAAAAACTTATACATTTCATTGCAGTGCAGATCTGTTTTTGAAAATATAAATACAGGGTGTCCCTTAATTCGTGTTACATATTTCGGGATATTATTCTTGGTCGTATTCCAAGAAAAAAATTGTTCTACAGTAAAGTCCGTTTCTTAACTTTGACATCACTTTTTGACATTTCAAAAAAAGGCTATCTTTGGTGTACCTTGACCTGTGTTAAATTCGATTTCTCTGTCAATACTGATGGTAGAGACGTAATTTTAGACTTAATTTTTTGGAGAAATGATAATCTTTAAAACTGTATTTAAATTGGACTTCTATAGGCTTAGGGTTGCAAGATCTGTTTTTGAAATATGTTAAATAAATTTATATGTATTTCAAAAGCAAATTTTTCGTTTTTGTGTATCTTGTCGTTTTAGTGCTTTATTCAAGGAAATAATGAAAAATTCGCGCGAATTTTTCATTATTTCCTTGAATAAAGCACTAAAACGACAAGATACACAAAAACGAAAAATTTGCTTTTGAAATACATATAAATTTATTTAACATATTTCAAAAACAGATATTTCATTTAATATATAAAATGAGTGCCATCCAATAATATACAGTGAAAGATCTGTTTTTGAAAATATGTTCATTATTTTAATTGACGTTCTTAGCTACGCATATTCGCAGCTAAGTAGCCTTATGTTGGACGTACATGCATCTGCTAGTGCAGATGAAAAAAGGAATTAGACACAAGATGTAAAACTCAATCGCGCGAATTTTTCACTATTTCCTCGTATATAGCACTAAAGCGACAAAATGCATAAAAACGAGAAATTTGTTTTTGAAAATGTGTTACATAAAAATTTATTTAGCATATTTTTAACTTTCCAAGTCTTCGTTTCAAAGCGCTTTTGTTTTGAAAATATAGTTTGACAATATTATGTTTTTTCAGAATTGAGTTCTTTTATATATTTTTTTAATATACAAACGCGAACTATTTACATTTTTGTACCTTTGTTTATTTTGTAAAACTTTTTTTGTTTGAAATAAACCGCCCAAAAGATATAATTTCTCTTTTGTTGAATGTCTACAATCTTCAAACTGCAGGTGGGAAATAACTTCACACAAATTTCAGGTGAAGTTATTTCCCACCTACTGTGAGAAATATCTTCACCACAAAAAAGTGAAATTATTTCCCACTTGAGGTGAAGTTATTTCCCATGTGAAGGTAGTACCCGTGAAGTTAGTTCCCTGCACCGCTTTAAGTGCCCAATTGATATTTTAGTAAAATAACTTTCAAAATAAGAATAAAGTAAAGGCTGGATTTGAATTTCTATTTAACATAAATCGTCGCGTCTGGAGCTCTATCATTTTCCAGGCGTTAAGTGAAACGCCTTTTGCAATAATACACTGATCCAGGTAGAACATAGTTCATGATAACTCCCACTGGGAAAAAATCTTAAGGCACAAGCTAATTTAACTATAGCTGGAATTGAAGATGTGCTTGTATTTTGGAATTCTTTCTCTAATTTGCTTAGCAAACAAATAAAAGCTTCTTTATTCAGCCTAAAATATGATCTGAAACTTCAAAAATTCAAAAGTTGTAAAAGAATTTGCTCTAAAGACAAATAATAATTGTTCCTACTTACAGATGATCAGGCACTTCCAAGACGTTGGAGTTGTCTCGTATACTCTTTCGGAGTAAAAGCATTTTTAATTTTTTTCTATCAGATTCACTTTCTTCAGAAAACAAATCTATAGGTATTACTTATCAGTTCTTATTATTTTATTACCCATTAAATGAACTTTCGATTTTTGGAAATTTTCTTATTTGATAATTGTCTGCAATGATTTGACGTTTGATTTTTTTTTTTTACTGTACTTATGAATTTCGAACTCGAACCGTGAAGTTCGTCAACCATAGTATGTCGAATGCTTTAGTTCGCCAGTGAAAAAAACTCACATCGAACGTTTGATTCGCCAATCGTAATAGGGATATATATTGCATTTTTGTTGGCTCCACTACTAAGTGGGACATTATGAAAAATACGTTAAGCCAAATTTAAAAGGAAGTAGTCAGACGAGATGGTCGGCGAAACATGTTGCTGTGAATGCCCTATTAAATAATTAGCACAAAATCCAATAGAGTATTGGATAAATGAGGCTAGAAAAGTTGCTGTAAAAAGTGTTGTTGACCCTATTTTGCAAAACAAACGAATTCCGAAACATATAAAACATTTCGATGAGATATGTGAAGAAGAATTATGAAAACTAAAACCTGTTCAACTATTTTCTAAAGAAATAATGATGGTATTTGATTGAACTATATCAGATATTAAAAACGGAACGGTGTGGAAGCGTGGACCTTGTCAAAAGCGAATGACGAAATCCTTGGTCGTTTCGAAACAAAATAAGCAAAACTGTCGAAATCGAGTTCCTTATCGAAACATGTTGGTTGAGGCTCAGGTTCACCCCGAACTATAATGCCCTCCTAAGTAAGTAGTTTAGAGTTTTTCAATAGCTAGAGGAATAGATTTTCTTTCAAATTTCCTCATAAAATATCTTGTTACTTGAAAGTTTTTAGTAATTGATCACAACTCCCCAGTCTCTCGTCTTTCAAAGATCATTATTTTGCACTTTTGGCACTTTTTGGGAAGATATAGCTTTATGTTAACAAATTCAATTCCCCATAAAAGATTAATTCAAATCAATAGCCTACTTTTAATAACCAAAAGTTAATTTTCTCAATTATTTATTTCTTGAATGAAGCTAACAATATTACAGTTGAATTAATAAGCAACTAATAGAATCATTTTGAGTTAATAAGCAAAAAATAGAATCATTTTGAGGTGGCGTATACATACATAGTTTATCTTAAACAAAATGAAAACTTTTTAAGATAATGTGCCAACAGGTTTACCTTTGACTTATGGAGATTCTGTTGTTCTACACAGAAGATATATTTCCAGCTACATCACCAGCTGCTGCAGCGACATCATTGACTTTATCTGTTGCATTATTAGCAACATCTCCTACAATTTTACCGAGAGTTCCTGCAATACCAGTGACATTTCCAGCAGCATCAGCAACTATTCCAGGGACACCATTGGCTATATCTGTTGCATTATTAGCAACATTTCCTGCAGTATTAAGGACATCTGCTCCAATACCAGCGACACCTCCAAGTGTGCCATCAAGACCAAGATCTCCTGGCAAAGGTTCACTTGAGACAAGCCCAACAAACGCGAAAAAGGCCAAGGCAACAACAGCAAAACCGAACTTAGAAGACATTTTTGTATGTACCTACTTTTTTATAACTGTATGTAGAATAATTTATATTGAGGAACTGATGAAGTTGTTCATATTTTCTCCCTTTTATACCCAAATTTCGCATTCTGTCAAAAAATTGAAACTAAAGAAATGCAAATATGTACATGTCGTTGAAAAAATTAGAGATTCATTGTAACTTCGAAATTAATAGCCAACTGTTTAAATAGCGCATCGTTCAAACAAACAATCAAAATAAGTTTTCTCATGGTAGTCAAATGATTCTATTTTGATCTGAAAGCCGCTAGAACTGTACCTACAAAGTATTCAATTGATTTAATTGGTAACTATTACTAGCTTGGGCATTTTAACGACAATAGGATGCAATATGCAATTAAAGGCAATGCTTTGATAAGAAGAACATTTATCTAACATTAGTTCTATAGCTAATATTAGGAATGTTTAGCGTATGAGTCTCGACACGTCATTTCGTAAAAGGCACACCTTCAATTTTACCTTCAATTCGTTCCATTGCCTCTTTAAAACGGAAATGATCTTTTAATCTGGTATATATTCACATGTGGTTGTTATAATGCGTTAGTCCTTGTTCATGTTAAAAATGCGGAAGTGATTCTGTCTGTCTGTCTTTCTTGTTTAGCAGCTACCGCCCCAAGTACTGATGGAAATTTGGTACAGGTAGTCTAGAATCTGAGGAAGGACATAGGCTTCAACTTCCCATTCCCATGGGAACGGGATCTGCACTATTTTTAAGTATGATAGGCCTATACGAGTATTTCATCAAGCAGGAACGGGACCGAAAAAGCTCCTGGACCGATTTCAAAAATTGGTGGATATGCGTTGTACTATTCGGGAAGGCTCTGACTCATGGGCGTAGCCAGGGGGGGGGGTGGTTCAGGGGTTCAAGAAGACTCAATTTTTATGTATTCGGCAGGGCAGTGCTACCCGAAAGAAGTGCATCTGTCGTCAAAACAGAACTTGAAGTGTGGAAAGCGGCTATATGACTATCTCATCCCCTAGTTCAAAATCAGCTTTGGAATACTTGGATAAGTGCGATAAAACATTATGTCCAATTATTTACACGTTGCTACAGATATTGGCTACCATACCTGTTTCCACTGCTACACCAGAAAGGACTTTTTAAGCCTACGGAGACTTAAAAACTACTTGCGGAACACAACGAGTGAAAACAGACTGAACGGCTTGGCTCCTATGAATATTCACTACGGGATAGATATTGACGTAGATGAAGTAGTGGATATATTCAAAAACAAAAAGAGAAGATTGATTATGTAATGCATATGTCATCAAATGAACCTTTTTTTTTCATATACCTAATATAAACGTTATTTATTTCATGTACTTCCATTAGTTTTATTTTCTAAAAACCTGGTTCCGAAACAACCAATAGCCTAAGTTAAGTTAAGTTAAGTTAAGTTAACGATAATGATTTCAAAGTTTACTACCCAAGCAATCGAAAAAAGGACAATGACCTCCGGATCTGCACGTGGAACGTAAAGATCTCTTAATGGATTACGTGCAGCTGAAGAATTAGCGGACGCCCTGGACTGCTGCAAAGCAGACATAGCCGCCATCCAAGAAGTGCGATGGAGTGGACCGGGCATAAAGAAGTCGAAAAACTGTGACATCTGCTATGGCGACTGCTACAGACAACAAAAACAGCGCTCATTTGGGTGCGGATTTGTCAAGACTCAGGGATAAGGTAGTTAGCCGAAATTCAGTTAATGAGCGTATAATGACCATCCGCATCAGGGCTAAATTCACCAACATTAGCCTAATATGCGCCCACGCCCCCACAGAAGAGAAAGACGACAACTCCAAAGACTGTTTCTACGAGCTCCTCGAAGAAACATATATGAGCAGTGCCCTATCGTCAAGAACGATTTTCACATCGTGTGAAAATCGTTCTTGACGATTTTAACGCAAAACTAGGGAAGGAGGACATCTGTGGAAATACAATCGGCATAGCATGGCCTCCGTGACAAAACCTCTGATAACGGACTGAGGCTAATCGATTTTGCTGCGGGGCTAAATATTGTTATAAGTAGTACACGCTTCCCGCATCTCAAAATTCATAAAGGTACATGGCGATCCACAGATCAATCAACCGTCAACCAGTGTGTTAGATGTCCGTCCTTTCCGAGGGGCCAACTTTGACTCGGACCACTACCTTGTTGTAGCCAAGGTACGAATGAGGATATCTTGTTCACGACCTACACGAACTAACGCTGTGAAGAGATTCGGAAAGCTACAATCGTAAGAGAATGCCAATGCCTTTTAAAATCGAGTGTCCCTTCAATTATCCTTGAATCCCATGCCGCCAGCATTAAGCATTGAAGACCAGTGGCAGTAATGACAAGAAGCCATCAGAACCGCTGCTTCTGAGGTTCTGGGTCTCACTCGGCCACCAAAACGAAACCCATGGTTTGATGAAGAATGCAGGCAGGCAAATACAGCCAAACAAAAAGCACGTCAAATGCTGATGCAACAACGAACAAGGGCTGCCTACGATCAGTATAACGAGATCTACAAGGAGAAAAGAAGGGAAGAACACCGACTTCTCAAAAAGAAAAAGAAGCAGCATGAGAAGCGCTCGTTTGAGGAAATAGAGAGGTGCCATGACAGGAACGAGATTCGGAAGTTTTACGAAAAGGTAAAAAGATCCTGCCAGGGTGGAAAACCCCGAACTCAAGCCCGTAAAGACCAGCAGGGAAACATAGTTATAGAGTCACAGTCGCTACTGAGGATCTGGAAAGATCATTTCTGCAGACTGCTTAACGGCGATGAGGACACAAATTCCGCTGTCAGGCAGATTGCCCCATTCAGCTTGGACGATGATCAAGAATGCCGTCCTCCCGACTTAGAAGAGGTTCAGCTTGCCATATGCAAACTTAAATCAAATAAGACTGCAGGTGCAGATGGCCTTGATGCCGAACTTTTCAAGGCAGCTGGAGATCAGTTGGAAAGGAGCATGCACCAGCTGATCTGCATGATATGGTCGGAAGAAAGCATGCCCCGAATGAATGGAACCTCAGTATCGTATGCCCGATCCTAAAGAAGGGAGACCCTCACAATTGCGCCAATTATAGAGGGATAAGCCTCCTTAACGTCGCTTATAAGATCTTGTCTGCTGTAATATGTGAACGTCTGAAACCCCACGTCAACAGCTTGATAGGTCCTTATCAATGTGGTTTTAGATCAGAGAAGTCCACAATAGACCAAATTTTCACATTACGTACGATCTTGGAAAAAACCCGAGAATATAATATCGATATTCACCATCTCTTTATCGATTTCAAGGCCGCGTATGAGACGAGACGAGCTGTACAGAGCCATGTCTAGTTTCGGCATCCCTGCAAAAATTGGTACGACTATGCGGGATGACTTTGGAGAGTTCGCGTTGCTCCGTCAAGGTCGGTAAAGAACTCACCGAGACCTTTGATATCGAAAAAGGTTTTAGGCAAGGCGACAAACTGTCATGCGATTTCTTCAACATCATACTTGAAAAGAATGTAAGAAACTCAAACGTCAACACCAGAGGAACAATCTTTCAAAAGTCTGTACAATTACTCGCCTACGCAGACGATATTGATGTAATGGAAAGAAAAAAGCGTGATGTCATAGGTGCTTTTGCGATTATTGAAACAGAAGCGGTAAAAATGGGTTTGATGGTTAATGAGGGCAAAACGAAGTATATGTTGTCATCAAACAAAGACACCAAACATCGAAAAACTGGACAAAACTTCCCAATAGACAGACATAACTTCGAAGTAGTATACAGGGCTTCGTCTACCTAGGATCCACTATAGACACGGAAAACAACATCAGTTTGATCTCCACGGAGAATAACTCTTGCCAACCGTGGCTTCTTTGGGTTAAGAAGGTAATTGAGAAACAAAACCCTCTCCAGAAAAACCAAGGTAACTTTGTATAAGACCATGATCATCCCAGTCCTGCTTTACGGCGCGGAAACATGTACCTTATCGAAAGCGGATGAGGAAACCCTTGGTCGTTTCGAAAGAAAAATTCTCCGAATGATCTTTGGTCCAGTATGCGAAGACAATGTGTGGAGAAGAAGATACAACAACGAGCTCTATGAGCTATACCGCGCCAGAAAAATACGCATAGCGAGGCTACGGTAGTTGGGCTATGTAGAGCGGATGGACCCAAACGCTCGACGGGTTTTCGAAAGCACATTGCAGGGAAATCGCGCAGGATTCATCAAAACTTTTTTGTAGCTCAACTCAAACCCTAAAAAATGCTGAAAAGGTTTTTCCTTTTATTTATTAAAATTATAAAAGATTTTTTTTTCTGCGGCGCGGTGGTGGCGTAGCTTAGACCCTAAGTTTGTCAAATAGGGTGAATTAAGTAATAAGAAGTTTCCATTTCCGTGGAAAAGTGGCTATGAAATGAAAAAATGAAACACTCTAACAGAGGCAGAATTTTCGGAATCGGATTAGTGTTTTCCATGGATGCCCCTGTTCTGTAAGTATCGCCTCGATAAAAGCAGGCAATAAACGGTGGAAAATGGAACGAAATCCTACTAAATTCATAGAATTTCGTTCCATTTTGCACCGTTTATCGGCAAGGTGATAGTTACAGAACAGGGGCACTGGGGGTAACAGCACCAATAGTAGTGAAATAAAAATGGTTTTTCAGTTCCCGATCACGACCTTGCAGGAAAATGGCGATGAAATACAGATTATATTACTCAGGGGCTATGAAACAATCTAACGGTGACAGAATTTTTGGAATAGGTCCAGTACCTACTTTCTGTGTTCTCGGTTATGTCCCCGTTCCCGTTTCCGTTTCCGAGAGAATATGGAAACGAACTATAGTCTTTCTTAGTCAGGGGCAGTGAAGCACTCTAACGTTAAAAGAATTTTGGGAATTGTTCCAATATTTTCCAAGTTCCTAATCATGTTCCTGCTCCTGTCCCCGTCCTGATCCCGTTGGAATATGAGGATGAAATATAATTGAGGCTGTTTGGGGAAAACATCTTGAAAAAGAAGAAAGAAAAGAATTGGAATCGGACCAGTATTTTTAAGTTTTCGGCTATGTTTCCGTTTCCTTGGGAATATGGAAAGGAAACATAGACTGTGTCATTTCTCAGGCTCTAGACCATTTTCGTTCGTAGTTTCATTCAAATCGGCTCAAAAGTTTTGGAGCCTTCTCAATACAAATACTTAACTTTCGTTTACGTTCCCGTAATGAATATAATTCTAAGGGTAAAACAGTTTTGAAATTGGACCAGATTCCCACATATGCTTCCGTGTATATTTCCGTTCCCGTTCCTGTGGGAATATGGGGATAAGATATACATATAAACCTTTCTCTTGGATCATTTTATCTATTTAAAAAAAAAAAACCTGTTAAGTAGTTTCAAAGATCTAAGCATACAGACAGAAAGCGGAAAGCGACTTTATTTAATGCTATGTAATGATTGTATCTTATTTATTTTCAATAAAACAATTTTTGTTGTTTTTATTGTTTTTTTTTTCTCAGTCTTAAGACTCATCCGGTATGTGTTTGTAGGAGTTATTTTTGGCTAGGGTTGCTAATTCTGAGCCTCATAAAAAATTAAATAGATTAAAAAAAAAGAATATAACAGGTAAATACAACGTCTTTTTGTGAGATTTTACTATAAACAGTACTTTTTTTAAGCATCAATACTAAGTTCTCAAAGAGTAACGGAATGTTTGTACCGAGTACTCAGACCAAAACTAGTGTATACATATACATACAGGTACTCATTTTAACGTTCTTTTTTTTAAAGCTCTGGCTGAGAATTCATTGGTTAATGGTTCTTTGTATCGCCTTTCATGTTGGTAACATGGCGTATGATGAGAGTGAATCACTAACTAACTTGTATTCTTCTCCCGGCATTCATTCCAAAGCCGTTTTGAAAGTGTCAATAAAACTGTTATGTGCAACAATCTTTGTAATGTGACATCTCTGTCAATTTTCATTACCTATCATACATAAGGAAGGTCCAACGATCAGCCACTATGTGTACAAGTGGAGCATTGAAATCAACGCCATTAATATACTCCTTAATCTCACACCATTAGATATATCTTCAGAAATCAAATGCCCTCCAGTACAGCAATTCGTATCAGAGCTTTCTCCCAATGAAACAATAATAACATTAGTCAAGCTGCAATCCAGAATCTGTTCATATCAATCCCTTGTCACTCCGACTACGCTATCCCCCAATTTGTTTTTGAATACAACTTCCAAGTACCAATCCCACCGATAACTATCTGGGAGGATGAAGAATTCTTGAGAGATGATTCAATTCATTTAAATACAGATGGCTCAAAAACCGAAGAAGGGGTCGGCTGCGAGGTGTACTCATACAGACTTAATGTAAGTCTCTCATTCCGCTTTCCAAACCACTGTAGCGTGTTCCAAGCGGATATTCTGGCGATCAAAGAGGTCTGATCGTAGCTATAAGAAAACGTGTTATGGTCAGTGAATATCCGGATCTTCTCAGACAGTCATGCAGCCATCAAATCACTCGGGGCTGTTCCTACGAACTCAGTAACCGCCATCAATTATCGCCTATCTCTCAGAGAGACGGCCGAACAGTGCAATATTCACCTTATTTGGGTGCCAAGGCACAGAGATATTCTATAGGTAACTGCAGAGACGATGAACTTTCCAGAAATGGAACCGTTTTACCGATCTCACTCAGTAGGTTGAACATTGGTATACTAATAGCTACATGCAAGCTCATGTTGAGGCAAGAGGCAAGCAGAGTGCATAGAACAAATAATAGATGAAGCAGTGCCACTATATGTGTGGCAACAAAGCAAATATTGCCAGAGCTAGATCTAAAACGCACAAGAAACTGTTTTGTTATCCTTAACATAATCAACGCCATTACCGGACATTGTCTGATAGGTTAGCTCTGCGTTCCATCTAACGACTTCTGCAGAAGCTGCTTATAGATGAGAATGAGGAAGGGACTACACCTACACTGCTCATGTCCTGCACTCTCCTTCAAAAGAAAACTGCATCTAGGAAAATATTTCCTTGATGATCCAAGCGATCTGGTGAACAGAACACAGATACCTAACCTTCACCTCTATCGCACTAAGCTCCAAATGGTTTAGTTAAGTGAGGTACTCCCTCACAGATTTCTTTAGGTATCACAATGGACCTAATATTGGTCTAAGTGTGTCAGTTGTTTTCCTGACAGCTATTTAAACCTGTCCTAGCCTTCCTAGGACTTCAAAACTTCGATATCTGATTAAATTTTATATATCGAAAGTCGAAACTTAGGTATGTATAGTGGTAGCGGCTTTCAGATCAAAATAGAATTGTTTGACTACTGTTTAGGAAATTAACAACTTACTTTCGTGTAAATTTAGATTAAGAATGTATGTAGATTAAAAAAATTTTATTTTATTTTATTAAGAAAGACAAACAGAAAGAATAGCAATCAAAATATATTTGCACTGCACATTTTCTATTGCAGGTATTTGCGCAAGTATTTGCTTTCTTTTAATTCGTTGACAGAATGCGAAATTTGGGTATAAAAGGGAGAAAATATGAACAACTTCATCAGTTCCTCAATATAAATTATTCTACATACAGTTATAAAAAAGTAAGTACATACAAAAATGTCTTCTAAGTTCGGTTTTGCTTTTGTTGCCTTGGCCTTTTTCGCGTTTGTTGGGCTTGTCTCAAGTGAACCTTTGCCAGGACTTGTTGGTGACACACTTGCAGACCCCTCTTTACCACTGGGCCCACTGGGCACAGGCCCAGGGCCCCGCAATCAACAGGGCCCCCAAATTGCTGAAACAAAACTCAACCTGTATTGATCTATTTTCAAAAAAAAAAAAAAAAAATTTCTATAAATTTTTCTTTTTGAACAACAACTTTTGTTGAACATTTTTAATCACATTCCCCCGAAATTATGTTCAAATTGAAACAAAAAAAAGAGGTCACTCAAGTTATGATCAGGACAACGAAACCATACACTCCCTTGTGTTCATTTCAGTGCACTTTTTCAAAATCCAATCAGAAAAAACATCCATACGTGTATCTTCCGATCGAAGTTAAATTGTGTTGTGAAGATGGGAAAACTTCTTGTGTATCGTTCTGACATTTGCGATGCGATGGTCCGAAAGGGTTAAGCTAAGTGTATACACGATTGGTAGGTCTGACAATCGTCAGATCTGCAAACGTCTGACAGTGTATGAAATTGAGCTGGACAATGAGGTGAAAATTGAATTTGTGTGTACACGGCTTGCAGAAATCTACAAATGTCCGCAAATCTATTGCCAGTTATTTGGCCAAACTAGTTTGTCAATATTGTCAGCCAAATATTTGGCAATTGATATCGACAAACTAGTTTGGCCAAATAACTGGCAATAGATTTGCGGACATTTGTAAATTTCTGCAAGCCGTGTACACACCAAATCAAATTTGGGATCTGCAAATTCATTTTCAGCTCATTGTCACATTGCATCCGTCAAAAATTTGTTTTGTTATCTTTGCCAAACTTATCTGCCAATGAATAAATTTGCAAATGTTCTTTAAACTGGATCTGTAAATTAATTCATTGCCAGACATTTGCAGAAACGTCAGAAAATGAAAAAAAAATTGTGTAGATACACATGATTTCCACATCTGCACATTAATTTGTCTTCAAAATGATTGATGAACAAACAAATTTTTCTGCAAATTAATTTGGTGCTCACACGGTTGTCAGCTTGTGTGTAGACGATTGCCAGATATCTGCACATGAATTGGCAGATATTTGTCTACAGATAAGCAGCCAAACAATTTTTCTGCAAATTTATTTAGTGTGTACACTATTGACAGCCATTCGAGACAAATTTGTCACTGACATACCTGCCAATATTTGCAGAACTGGCAATCGTGTACACGTAGCTTTACTATTAATAATTTTTGCCTGTTTTCACTAATTGTGGGTTCTTATTTTTTGCTGTCTCTTGTTAATGTAGGCGTTGCATTTGTGTAGAGAGTGTGCCTACTTATTATTAGATATACTCTGGGATGAACGGCACTCAATTTATTAAGATTTCAAAGATTGAGTGTGTTGACTGCTCATTTAGGTTAAAAAAAAGTTGGAAAAAGTCTTTATCAAACAAGATGATCAGCGCGAGCTGATGCACTAAGCGCCTTATTTTAATGGTCATTAAGAAATTGAAGAAGAAGCTTTGATGCCTATCGCTAGCGATTTAGGACAGCCACGAAAGGCCAGACAGGAAGCTCTTAGCCTTTGCAAAAACAATGTTAAATTTGCTGAGTGCAATCGATGAATTTATAACTGGGCTCAAGGACAATTTTGATAACTTTGATTCATCATCCGAACAAAAAAAAAAACGGAATCCGAATATAAGAACCTTTCTGAAAGGACTAGGTGTAGAACAGACTTTTTTTGACGGCTCTGAACCCTCATTAATTTTGACTGGGAAAGAAAGGTTCAAAATTGAAACCTTTCTTCCCATTGCTGACGCTCTAAGCGTTCATTTGAAAAAGCGTTTAGGTTCGTATACAAATATTGGTCAACGTTTCGACTTTTTTTTTCGATTAAAAAACATGAATTCAGAAGACTTAAAAGAAAACTGCAAATCTTTTGCTAAATTTTACACTAAAGATGTAAACGGAGATGAACTACATGCTGAATGCCTGAATTTAAAAGAATACTGGAAAACTATAGTCCACACGAAAATGAAAAAACTGGCAATATTCTAGAACTTTATAATTTCTTAAGAACGAATATAGTTGAAGACGAATTTCCAAGTGTTGAAATTGCACTTAGAATTTTCTTAAGTATGATGGTGACCTACTGCAGTGGTGAACGTTCCTTTTATAAGTTAAAAAGAATAAAAAACGAACTCAGAACAACAATGGTTCAAGATAGATTGACAAGTTTATCGCTGAAAAGCGACATCCTCAGAGGTATCGATTTTGTAGATATAATCAATGATTTTGCTAATCTTAAATTATGAAAAAGACTCCTTCAAAAAACATTCCTCTTTCCATCTTTTTGCATATCAATATTTTGCTCCTTAAACTACATTCTCAGTTAAATTTTTTGATATTTGAATTTTGTTTATTTTTGAATTTTTTTATGAAATAATATGTATTATTTTGTTTTTATTTCTACATTGTTTATGTTTATGTTAAAAAATAAACATGCTGCAATAATTACACTGTGTGACAAATTTTTTTTTTGTGCTCTAACATTTAATGAAACGGCTATTTTTTATCAAAATAGACCTGCTGAACACAAAAACGTAAACAGATTTTTTGTAACACGTATCATTTTAAAGTTATGATATGTAAATTGATGTACTATCTATCTATATCTATATCTTCTATCTATATCTATATCTATACATATAATAAAAGCGTAACAGTTTGTTTGTTTGTGCACGCTAATCTCAGAAACGGCTTATCCTATCTAGATAGAATTTCAGTAATATATATTGGTAAGCTTCACTTAACATTTAAAATGTATTTTTGACAAAATTCATTAGTATCATTTTTCCCTAAAAAAAAGAACAACCAATTAACCATTACAAAATATGTTCGCAGGGCAACTCTGCAGCTCGTTTGAATTCCACACAGCTACCAACTTGAAATAATAAAAAATATGATGATCTAAAGCTGTTTTATTATCATGATCAGATCCGGATTGGATCAATAACGACGTTCGATCTTTTGTTTTTTACGAGGGCACACGTAAATAGTATAGACACTATTACTTAGAAACGTGACGTGTTAGACACCCATATTATTCGACAATGTTTTCAGCAATGGAATAAGGAACTCAAAACACGTAATTTTATTCATGTTAGAAAAATCGTGTCACACAGTGTTATTTACCTTTATAATGAATTGAAAAAATATTATTTAATAAAAAAATAAAAGAATAAATATCAATTCAAAGTTCTGTGATTTTTTCTGTTATACCTTTATTGCACAACATAACATTTTTATAGAATCGTACATACAGGGCCCCATTTTCAAAAAGTGCCCAGGGCCCCCAAAAGGGTAAAGACGGCCTTGCACTCTTGGAGGTGTCGCTGATACTATACGAGATGTCGGTAAAACTGTAGGAGATGTTGCTGAACAGGCAACAGGTATAGTCAAAGGTGTCCCTGAAACAGTTGATGGTGCAGTTGGAAATGTCGCTGATACTGTAGGAGGTGTCGGTAAAACTGTAGGAGATGTATAGCTAATAAGGCAACAGATACAGGCAAAGATGTCCCTAAAACAGTTGGTGATGTTGCTGGAAATATACCTTCTGTGTAGAACAATGTCTAGTAGAACAACAAAAGCTCCATAAGTCAAAGGTAAACCTGTTGGTACATTATCTTAAAAAAATCTTATTTTGTTTAAGATAAACTATGTATGTATATGCCACTTCAAAATGATTCTGTTATTTGCTTATTAATTCAACAGTAATATTGTTAGCTTCATTCAATAAATAAATAATTAGGAAAATAAACTTTTGGTTATCAAAATTTGGTTTTTGATTTAAACTAGTCTTTTATAAAGAAGTAATTTGGTCAACACGGAAAAAAGCTTCACTAAACCACTGGAAATTTTCAAGTAAACTTTAATCAATAAAGTTCTGAAGCTCAATCCCACTAGATTCGTAGAGTTTCGTTAAAATTTCCATCGTTTATCGCCGTATTCTATCGATGCGATAAAGTTACGAAACATGTACTCAGTGCCCATGTTCTGTATATGGCGATAAGTTATCGGATTGTTTAAAAATGAAACGATTTATTCCCTCTTTATCAACCCCGGAAAGAACTGAGTTTCTAATTTCTACACGTACGTGCAATAACTTTGAAATGTCGTAGTCGATTTCAGTTTGACTGATTTTCCAATGGGGGTATGGTACGTTTCGTCATTTTTATTTCGTTTATTGTTGTTACGCCCAAGTTGTTTCGCATTTTGTTGTTGCGCATTTTGTTGTTAAATTTTTCGTTTGCTTAGTTTATTTATATTTCGATATTTCTCGCTTCGCTTTGCATTCGTTTCGTTTAAAGATCATTTAGCCTTTGATTACTTTATATTTGGCTGGTTTCGCTTTCTATTGTTTCGTTTTTCGATTAGTTCGCTTTTGTTTATATAGATTTTGATTATTTCGCCATCGTTTGATTGGTATTTTGCTTTTTGTGGATGAAAAAAGAGGCTAGAGGTGTAAAAATTCGCGCGAATTTTTACACCTCTAGCCTCTTTTTTCATCCACAAAAAGCAAAATACCAATCAAACGATGGCGAAATAATCAAAAATTGAACTGTATACCGGTTATTTTTGTATTTTAACAGTTTGTTTAGCTTCTCATCAAACTTTATTGAAAATTGATTAGAACCATCAAAGATATATCATATTTTAGAAGCATTTTCAGAAGCAATTAGTCAGAAATAATATCAAATTTCGAAATATTTATTAAATTTCTGAAAAACCGAACCGCTCGATTTCACAAGCAATAATAATCTGATAATGAGCGAAGTAATTGAATGCCAAAACAATAAATTATCGTAGAGACAAAATGCGACAAAAAAGTTATCGAGATAAATAAAGTCTAAATAATCATTTGGAAGTTCAATGGAAATGCGAAAAAAATGGTAAGCAAGATAAGAAATGCAAAGTAAGTGTGCAGCGAAATGATTGAAAATCCAAGTAACAGAAAAACAAAACAGGCAATGCGAAGTAAACAAAAATAATTGTGTCAAAAACAAAATAATAGAATGCGTAATAAAATGTGCGAATCAATAGGCACCCTTCCAATGGAAGGCGATAAGTCAATGTGTCATTGCTTATGTAATTCGCTGCTTAGTTGAGTTAATGATCGTCGAACAAAATGCTTTAGCCGGTGACATCTTCGTGTTTAGGGAAAGAAACTATGGAGGAGCGATTTCGGGATCTTTTTAGGCTGAGTCGTGATGCAAAACAGATTTTATTTGGTGAAATGCCTACATCCCTGCCTGAAGCAGTTGTATAGATAGGGGTGGATCAGGGGGATATATCCCCCCCATTGGGATCGATAATTGTTCAACATAACCAGTCATGAATCAAATAAGTTAAGGAAACATACTCTGAAGTTTAGTACCTACTTCCTACGTGAATTAGGTCTTATTAGTACTGACAGGATTGTACATTCTATACCATTCGACGGGGAAAATACAATGTCGGCTTTGTCTGAAAGAAGTTATTATTTCGGCAAATCGCATAATCGTTTGAATTTATTTTTTATATCGATTGTCCACGACAGGTATGAATAAAATCTTTTGGTTTAAAATCTCTAATTTTACCAAACATTACTGTATTAACAATCCAGGTGACGCTCTTGCGAAGCTTATAGTGGAAAATCATCAAAATTGTGATCTGGACATTTCTTTTTTGATCGTCCAAGGGTACGACGGAGCAGGGAATATGTCTGCTCGATACAATGGTGTTCACGTTCAGGCAATTATTCGCCAAAAATTAGCTCTACATGCTCTGTACGCAAATTTGTGAAATTAAACAAAATAGCTTTAATAAAAAAATCTAAAAAATTTTATTTGTTTTTAAATTAAAAATAATTTTATAGTTTTTATATATGTATAATTGACTCCTTAAGTTCAAAGTACAGAAGAGTATTTTCGTGCTTCTGTTTTCAATTTAAAAATTTACAAACCATGAAAACATTCTAGAAGGGTTTTCGGTTCTTTCAAGGATTCTTTGTCAGAAGAATTAAAAACTTGGGAGAGATATTTGATCCGAAGAAATAATACTTCCTCTGAGAATTCATTGGAAGCGATAGCTGCCCCGAAGAAAGCTTTTTCAATGTATAAATTTTATTAAAGATATTAGCTACACTGCCGGTATCAACGTCAACTCCCGAAAGAACTTTATCCAGTTCAAACAGAGTAAAATAAATACAAAAAGCATGGCCAACGAAGTGAGATTCTTAAAAATATATATATTTTAATAACAGTGTGATTAGCTTTGGATTCAAAAGATCCTGCAAACTAGTAATTTGCAGGACCTTTTGAATGGTTTGGCTGCTCTAGCTATTCATCGCGAAATACCTATCATAGCGTACGATGTTATAAGCAAAGGAACAAAAAAACTGGATTTCATTTTGTTATTTATTTTTTAAATTAAAATTAATTTACTTATTACATCAATATTTACTTTAGTTCATATTATCTTTAAGAAATATAATTTTTTATGGCATACATAAGGGGTTTTTCTTTTTTAGTTCCGAACAGTGAACTGAACTGAGAACGAACAGCGTGAACGTGTTCTGAACTGAGCGTGTTCAGTGAGCTGCGCTCAGGCTCTTGCTCTAATTGCCCCGTCATTTTATTTCGAGCACGTAGAGTGCGTCACGTAGTGTTCTGAATAAAAAAGAAAAGCATTTTGAGCGTTCAGGTGTTGCTGAATTGAAAAAGAAATACTCTTACGTTTTTGACGTTTCACTTTTCTGTTCGGAACTAAAAAAGATAAACCCCTATAATGAGTTCAATGAAGTCTTGTTATTTGTTTTTTTTTATTATTCAAATTTTTTTAAAAATGAGGGAACTAGATCGATCCCCCCCAATAGCGAAAAGCTATCTACGCCACTGGCCTGAAGACCTCTTCTCGAAAGTTTAAAACTCGAAGTTATGTAAAAGTCGGCGTCAACAGCAATTTCGTTTCGAGACAATTTACCGAATGTACGAAGTGGCCAGTAGTCGTGCGGATTAAATTCTTCCAAGGTGAAATGGCAAACCAGACATTTTCAAGTAACAAATTGAAAACCACAAGTCTTAAAAAAATATCTTTTCGCGCGATAAGTAGTGCGTGCGATGCGATTGCGTTAAGTCAAACCTCCATAAGGATACATGTATTTCATTTTGACTGAAATCGCATCGCACGACGTTATCGCGCTGGTTTGCGCAAGGCTTTACAATGCAAAGTTATCGTTTAAAGGAAAAGAAAAGAATGAACACCTGAACACTTCTCTTAAGAGAGTCTAGTGAGACGAACGTGTTCTAAGAATTCATAAGATTTCATATTTGTGTAATTTATATATTCATTAATTTTAATTAGTTACTCTTTATTTTTTCTTAGCACGGGTCACACTTAACACAGGGCTGCTTGGCAGTAGCAGAAGATGGTAGCGTATGTATGGGCACTTTTAGTAGTTTTTTTATACAAATACAATTTATTATAACAAGTGCTCAAAGTGCCCTCCTTCGTTTTGAATGCATGCCAGAGCTTGATTTTGGATTTCATTGTAGATGAAATTTGCATTGCTTTCCTTTTTTGTAAATTGGTTTCTTACAAGTTTTCCAGTTGTGAAACGTTTTTGATTTTCCCTTTTTGGACAAAACAACAAGTAATCAAAGCCAAAGAATAACATAGAATATATTATCCTATATAATATATAGGAATGAATTTTCCAAAGTCATCCTGCATAGTCGTACGAGTTTTGCAGGGATGCCGAAACTAGACATGGCTCTGTACAGCTCGTCTCTGTAAATACTGTCATACGCGGCCTTGAAATCGATAAAAAGATGGTGAATATCGATATTATATTCTCGGGTTTTTTCCAAGATCTGCCGTAATGTGAAAATTTGGTCTATTGTGGACTTCTCTGATCTAAAACCACATTGATAAGGACCTATCAAGCTGTTGACGTGGGGTTTCAGACGTTCACATATTACAGCAGACAAGATCTTATAAGCAACGTTAAGTAGGCTTATCCCTCTATAATTGGCGCAATTGTGAGGGTCTCCTTTCTTTAGGATCGGGCATACGATACTGAGGTTCCATTCATCGGGCATGCTTTCTTCCGACCATATCATGCAGATCAGCTGGTGCATGCTCCTTTCCAACTGATCTTCAGCTGCCTTGAAAAGTTCGGCATCAAGGCCATCTGCACCTGCAGTCTTATTTGATTTAAGTTTGCATATGGCAAGCTGAACCTCTTCTAAGTCGGGAGGACGGCATTCTTGATCATCGTCCAAGCTGAATGGGGCAATCTGCCTGACAGCGGAATTTGTGTCCTCATCGCCGTTAAGCAGTCTGCAGAAATGATCTTTCCAGATCCTCAGTAGCGACTGTGACTCTATAACTATGTTTCCCTGCTGGTCTTTACGGGCTTGAGTTCGGGGTTTGCCACCCTGGCAGGATCTTTTTACCTTTTGGTAAAACTTCCGAATTTCGTTCCTGTCATGGCACCTCTCTATTTTCTCAAACGAGCGCTTCTCATGCTGCTTCTTTTTCTTTTTGAGAAGTTGGTGTTCTTCCCTTCTTTTCTCCTTGTAGATCTCGTTATACTGATCGTAGGCAGCCCTTGTTCGTTGTTGCATCAGCATTTGACGTGCTTTTTGTTTGGCTGTATTTGCCTGCCTGCATTCTTCATCAAACCATGGGTTTCGTTTTGGTGGCCGAGTGAGACCCAGAACCTCAGAGGCAGCGGTTCTGATGGCTTCTTGGCATTGCTGCCACTGGTCTTCAATGCTTAATGCTGGCGTCATGGGATTCAAGGATAATTGAAGGGACACTCGATTGGAAAAGGCACTGGCAATCTCTTGCGATTGTAGCTTTCTGACGTCATATCTCTTCACAGCATTAGTTCGTGCTGGTCGTGAACAAGATACCCTCATTCGTACCTTGGCTACAACAAGGTAGTGGTCCGAGTCAAAGTTGGCCCCTCGGAAAGTTCGGACATCTAACACACTGGAAGAGTGCCTTGCATCGATCGCAACATGGTCAATTTGGTTGACGGTTAATTGATCTGGTGATCGCCATGTACCTTTATGAATTTTGAGATGCGAAAAGCGTGTGCTACTTTCAACAAGATTTAGCCCCGCAGCAAAATCGATTAGCCTCAGTCCGTTTTCGGAGGTTTTGTCGTGGAGGCTATGCTTACCGATTGTGTTTCCAAAGATGTCCTCCTTCCCTAGCTTTGCGTTAAAGTCGCCAAGAACGATTTTCACGTCGTGTCTAGGGCACTGCTCATACGTTTCTTCGAGGAGCTCGTAGAAACAGTCTTTGGAATCGTCGTCTTTCTCTTCTGTGGGGGCGTGGGCGCATATTAGGCTAATGTTGGCGAATTTAGCCCTGATGCGGATGGTCATTATACGCTCATTGACTGGATTTTGGCTAATCACCTTATCCCTGAGTCTTCCTCTAACGACAAATCCGCACCCAAATAAACGCTGTTTCTGTTGTCTGTAGCAGTCGCCATAGTAGATGTCACAGTTTTTCATCTTCTTTATGCCCGGCCCACTCCACCGCACTTCTTGGATGGCGGTTATGTCTGCTTTGCAGCAGTCCAGGGCGTCCGCTAATTCTCCAGCTGCACGTAGCCATTAAGAGATCTTACGTTCCACGTGCAGATCCGGAGGTCATTGTCCTTTTTTCGTTTGCTGGGGTCGTCAACTTTGAAATCATTATCGTTATCCGAGGCTATAGGTTGTTTCGGAACCATATTTTTTTTCCGTGGTTGGGTAGTTAACCCTACGCACAACCCCCATCCTGGAGGGTCAGGTCCTTTTGGATCCCTTCGGACACAAAGGGCTGGAATATCCAGTGTCAGTACCCTGCTGCAGGGGTGTGAGTGCTGCCGTTGGCTCACCAGGAGCTCATCCGCCACCATCTCTACTTCAATACCTTGTCCTAGTATTGAAAGACCCCGAAAGACCTTTAAACCAAATATGTTGGAGTAGTTCCTTCAAGGGTTTCTGCTTTTATAGCTGCTGAAGTCCACCGTTGATTCTGTCCTTCGAATTCATCCGCTGGAACATTTACACGAAAGCTCTCGTAGACCACTGAGATTCGTGCAGTCAGTCATTGTTCGCAGAGCAATTATAGTGTTGATCGATCACAGTTCTTTTGTTCCGGATTCCCTTGTCAACACTCGCACTTACTAGTTTAGCAGGTCAGCTCTGGACGGAGCATCCCAGGTCCCAGTGGATACCGCTTGGGGGTATAGTAAGCACAATTGACGTGTACTATAAGTTACAGCATCTAGGCGCCGCCAAGTTGGCACCAGTCAGAGCCTACCCGAATAGTACGACGCCCATTCACCTGTCTATGCTGTCTATGTTTAACAGTTTTTAATTTTTAATTGTTTAATTTTCTGAAAAAACATTACCTCAAAGTCAAAGCTTTGCTGGGGGAAGAAAATTTGAAATTCTTCTTTTCATTTCCGGCTTTACGAGTAGTGATCTTGAAGCGATCACAACTCTCCAACTTTTCTGCTTCACACTAGTGATCCGCCTGTGGGGTACGCCGTGTTGACCTCAGAAAGCGTCGGCAAGCCTCCCGGTTTTGGATTGTTCCATGTCTGAGGCCAACCAAATGTTGCTGTTTTTGCATTTGCTTGTACCAGGAGTGTTTTGGCCTGCCTTTTCTTTTTCGTCGCGAATTTGTTGAAACTTTGTACGATATTGCCTTTTGGTCGGGGTTCTGCGGATCTCTCCTTTGAACATGACAATACCAACTGAGCCGGTCGTGCTGAATTCTGTCCAAGATGGTACTTTTGACATGAAGGCTTCCGCGGATCTAGTACTTCTAAATTCTAATTCGACCAAGCTTTGTTACTCCTGCTGTCATCCGAAGCATCTTCATTTCGGTTGCCGTCAATTTGCTCTCATACTTTTTGTACATTATCCAACATTGTCAGCCGTATGTCAGAGCTGGACAGACAACTGCTGTGTAGAGTCTTCCCTTCAGCTTAGGGGGCATTTTTTGATCACAGAAGATAGCGGAGTTTTCTCGCCACTTCATCCACCCTACGCTTACTCGATGATTGATGTCGTCATCACAAGTTGCTTCACTATTGATCATAGATCCCAGATATTTAAACTTTTCACACTTGGGAAGCACATTTCCATTCAAATAAATGTCTGGATCAGAAAAAGGGCAGCACAGGTATTCAGTCTTTTTAGCGCTAATACGGTACCCATTTCCTTCCAGAACATCAATCCAAACGTCAAGTGCTCGTTGCAGAGATGAAGTATCCTCGCTTATGATGGCTCCATCGTCAGCAAAGAATAATTGTTGTACTTTATTGTCCGTTACTTTTCCTTCGAGCAAATAATCCAGAACAGCAATAAAGAGCAGTGGACTCAAGACACTTCCCTGATGTACACCTACTGTTATTTGGAATTAATAGTATGTGTTTTTGACCTTTATTGGGTATTTTAATTTGTTTGTTTTATGGGCTACTGACCTGTAGCCCATAAAACAAACAAGTTATTTGGAATTCTTCGTTGACTCCAGCTGGGCATCTCACTTTTGTAACTGCTCCCTCGTACATGTCCATAATTATTCGCACATAGGCTTCAGGAACTCCTCGGTGTCTGAGGGCCACCCATATCAGGGGCCGAATTACGGCACACGCTATCGAATAAGTCGTATCGGAATTATGGGAATTTGCTATTACCGCTCACGATATCGAGTCATCTAGTACCACAATTCGGCATTCTCTCATCAGTAATCGATCGGAATTTCATTCGATGCATAAAGTGCTCTCTAATTCATACATGAAACACTATCGAAACCATCTATTATCAATTATTCATTTAATAACACCATCCGAGTGTATTTTATGATTAAATTTTCCGAAATTCCAACTAAATATTGTCTTTTTTTTGCAAAGGCATGAATTTTACCTACCAAAAAATAATGAAATAAGTATAAAGAGACACCAGTGACATCTATGAATTAATAGAAACTCGAAATTTACTTGTGAATATTCGATGATACTAGTACAATTTTAAAGAGCAATACGATACGAGAGGTCACATATGCTGTAATTCCAAAATGGTTACTCACTCACTCGATCTCTAATGCCACTCACTCACTCGATATCGTGAGCTGTAATTCGGCCCCAGATCTCGTGGTTGTCGATCGAATGCTTTTTCGAAGTCAACCAACACAATATGCAAATCCTCTAAGGCATCTCGGTGTTTTTCCATAATGATCCTTATACTTTGGATTGCGTCTGTAGTTGACTTACCCGCGACAAACCCGCATTGGTCCTCATCAGACAGCCTTATTATTTTCCGCAGTCGGCTATCCAAAACCCGCCCAACGATCTTCATAGTGTGGGACATCAACTTTATCGAACGATAGTTGTCACAGCTTCTGGTATCTCCCTTTCCTTTGTATATTGGAAGAAGAAAACTTTCCCTCCATTGATTAGGCAAACTGTCACCTCTTATAAGTTTGGAGATGAGAATCGTGAGCCATCTCAACCCGATGTCTCCCATATTTTTCCAAAACTCATATGGTACCTCGTCTAAAATTTAAAATCTGGCAACCCTAAGCCTAAAGGAGCCCTATTTAAATACAGTTTTAAAGATCATTATTTCTACAAAAAAAAATTAAGTTTAAAGTTAAGCCTGAACTACATCGAAACACAAAGTGAAAAAAGTAAAAAACTAAATAAAGTAAAAGCTTTTAAAATACACACATATTACTGCGTGACACCTGTTGGCAACATTAGAAAAACTCCGAAAAGCTTTTTGACGGTTAAATATTTCAAAACAAAACAATAAAAAACTTGTCAAAAAAGAAAAATTTCTGTTTTTGGGAGCTGGCTATGGTTAATGCAATCAATAATTTCAATTGAATACACCTCAATTTACTTTAAAATTTGAAAACAACGTTGACATTTGCTTCAATTTTATAATTTTCAAAATAGGTTTGAAACTATGAAAGAGCCAAAGAGCTTTTGTTATGAAAACTACAGGATTCTAGTGATGAAAGCGCTACCTTTCAAGAAAAATAAACAAAATTATTTGATTGTGTTTGTTTTCAAAAAATTGCCTAAAGGTAAAGCTTCGATATGTGCGAGCTTTTTTCAAACACACTTTTTAAAACTGAGAGCAAGAGATTTAAATTTGTTTTTGATAGAGGAGTTCGGAATATCATTTGACCTTTTTAAGAAACTTTCTACTTTGTGTTTCGATGTAGTTCAGGCTTTTAGGTTCATTGTATATAAAACATAAACATACAGTAAAGGGCAATTCACATGAGCGCTACCAACGAACGATGAATAAATCAAGAAATGTGATTTTAGAAACCTTACAAGCATAAATTCCTCACAAATTTTTTAGGAAACGATGAAAATATAGTTCATACTTATTTTTTTGGTGAACAAACTCTTATTTTTGTGCCTAAGCTTTTGGGAATAGAGAAAATAAATTTATTTAGGCTCCAAAAGAAGAGTTTATCCATCTTAAAATAAGTATGAACTATATTTCCATCGTTTCCTAAAAAAATCGTGAGGAATTTATGCTTGTAACGGCTCGCGTACACTGAATCCGATTTATCGGCCGATATCGGATGGTAACTGTTCGGACGACAATCTCGGACGTTCGTCTGCATACACTGCTGCCGTTCTCTTACGATAGCTGACAGACAGCCTGTTATTGAATTTTTTTATTTCAGTTCAATTGAAACTTTTTTCCATAGATTTTTAGTGACATCTATGTATATTATTATACGCCTTAGAAAACTTATTCCACAGTGGTGTCCTACTAAAAACGAAATTTATTAACTTTCACTATCCATTGTGTACTTCTATAGGCAAACTGACATTCGACGTCCGATAAATCCAAACAAGTTCGGATTTGTCTGTTGATCGGATGTAGTCGGACGACATCGGACGACATCTGACGTTGTCGGTTGGAGTGGTGTACGTGCTCTCTTTGTTTAACACATGTTTGGTTCGAACGTCAGACTTCGGCTGACAACGGCCGATTATAATTCGGACGATGTCTGATTTAGTGTACGCGAGCCGTAAGGTACTTAAAATCACATTTCTTGATTTATTCGTCGTTCGTTGGTCGCACTCATGTGAATTCACCTTAAGACCATGAACACTCCCGATGCTATAGCCATCTACTTGCTTAATTAACGAACTTTTCGGTTCTGTTGAAATTTATTTTGGTGGTACACTTGGGTATTATAATGCTAAGTAGGGTTCTACACTTAACTTTTTTCCACCGACACTTTGAACGATTTCACAGCATCTTGTGGTCATGCATAATAACACAATAGTCTGACTTAAATAAGCTTTTTCACAAACCTATGTACATACGTATTTTACAGTCAGCTGTGAGCCGTCTCAATAAATTCTGACAGTTCTCCTATCTCCTTTTACATGTGCATTAAGGCATAGGCATCGGGAAAAATAGCTAAACAAAGTAATCAAAGTAGCAAAATATATAAAATATATTCAATATCAATTTAAGTTTAAGGAATAAAATGTCTTTAATCTTGAAAAAATTGCCGTCATCATTCGCTTTAACGGTATGTTGCTGAAGTGTGCAATTTATAGGTGAATGTTTTTTTTTCTACTGCCTATACCTACATATTTTTTCAGAAAAGATTATTATGTTCGAAGGGCATCCCAAAAAATATTTTAGAAGATAATCATACAGGAAAATCACAGCCGGAAAATGGAGTTATATTTGATAAAAAACCATTTAAAATTACTTTGGATAAAGGTGCGAACTGCGAATGTTTTTTGATATTAATTTGTAAACTCTTCAAGTATTGCACTTCCATTTACATACCTATACCTATTTGGGCCACGCAGTTTATATAATTTTCATCTTCTCAATTGATCTAATTCCAGAAAAGGTGTATGGCTGGTGTTTGTGTGGAAAGTCTAAAAGTCAACCACTTTGTGATGGAACGCACAAGAACGTTTATTTGAAAATAAAACTACGGTATGTTTTTTAAGCAAATCTTATCAGTCAACTTTTTGTTACCCACTATTTTCCAGGCCAGTTCGATTTAAAGTCGAAAAATCGGGGGATTACTGGCTTTGCAACTGTAAGCAAACTAAACACAGGCCATTCTGTGACGGTACTCACAAACAGCCACATATCCAATCGGCCGTCAAGTAAAGGACATCTGAATCCACAACTACAAACTCTATTTGAAAATAATTTTTCTATATGAAAAAGCTAATTAAAAAAGAATTAATATTCCAAATGCGTTTCAGCGTTTCGATATTTGTTTTATTGCAATTTTTGATTTCAAGTTCCTGTAGCCTTCAAATCATGTTACTCGTATTCGTGTTTTTATGATTGCATATCTGCTGATAGAAGGAAATGTAAGCAAGTAAATGCGAACATCGTGTTGGAGTTATTTCCTAGGAATTTGGTGGTTCTGGCATCTATTAAAAATATGAAAATATGAACTTACCTGTTTAGTTCGGTTTCCATGCCTCTATCGCTAAGCTCTTGCCCTTATTCGGCCGCACAGAGTAGAATTCTATTTTAATATTATGTATATTCTTTATTCTGTGATTCGACCCTAGCGAGGCATCGGTTAAAGCATCTGTTACCGGATAAAAAATTGCTGTCAGATATTTCACAAATGAGGCACGAAGAATACCTTGAAAAAAAAACCTGCAAGTCTTACAAAATTGGAGAATTGACGGAGAATGACGGATACCTCGGTAGAGACGATTATCAATTTTTTAAACATTATATTTCCTTAGTTCTTGCGAATTACAATCCAAAATGAGAAAAAAATTGAATTAACAAGTAAAAAATAAAAAAGGAGAACACCAAATAAAGCAACGACATACATACGTGGTTTATTTTGATCTTTTATTTTGTGAGTATAAACAATAATTGTTTGTATTTCAATATATATCTACATATACTTTAAGGTTATAGCAATTATTATTATTATTTTTTTTTTTTTCAAACACTGAGTTTAGTAAAGATTATATTCCTCTTGTATAAATTAACTTATCCCACACTTTACACAAATAATAATACATAGGTACATATAACTATTTAAATTGTATATTATTGGTAATACATATATACAAAAATGTATTTTCTTTAACGAAATCCTCAAACTTTTCTTTTTATTTTATTCGATGTTATATAAAATAAAAAATTGATAAAAGGTCATAGAAATATTGAATACAATGTTATATAGCTTTTTTATAAAAAATTGTCATTTAAGATTTATTAAAAAAAAAAATAAAGCACTTTATTCTTTGGACATCTGAACTTTTTAAGTGTGCAATACAATAAGGCAACAAATGATCAATGATTTGGGCTTTGTGAATACTTTGAGAGAATATAGAATTTATTTCTTTCATTCGCTGTAACAAGCGTTGGTGAACAAACATTTAACATTCTTCTTTTGACTGCTTAAATAGATTATTTTCTATATATCGAAAAGAGAACACAAAGTTTCTAGTTGAAAGTCTTACTAAGGACATCAAACTTCTTCAATCAATCACTATTTGAAATTGCCAAAAAGAAATTTTGTGACATAGCACATAGGGCGTAATTCTAACGTAACCGTCAACCCTTCAATTCTTCGGATACGAGTCTAAAAGCTTTAATACAAGTAACCTCCTTCAATTTAATGTTTGCTTAGCTTACTTCCAGATTCTCGTCAATGACACATAGTTATGTACATACATACATACATACTCACAAAACTGCTGAGATTTCCTCAAAAAATGCATTTTTACATGTTTTTCAAAGTTTTATCTTTGCGCTCGATTGTCAAATAAAGTTTCTATAAGCATTTGGGTTTTTATATTAGTAGATTTAACAGTGAGTTACTTATTCATTGATGTGATGTGTACATAAATATTCATACATGTGTGTACATACAAATTGATTTATAAACATAAAGGAAAGGAGATAGACTCTCTCTATCTCTATCGTTGATAATGTCAACTTTTTCAATCCTTTTCATTTTCTCAAAGAAGTTAAAAAATCCATGTTATATCTATAAAAAGGCAAATAAAAATGCATATTCGCTTAGTTGTTTGTTCATATTTCATTTGTTTAAAGATTAAAAAAAAACAATTTAACGGGTGTAAGCAATCAACTGCTAGTGAAATATGCAATGAACACATTTTTTAAACATTTAATAACAAAAAACTAAAAAAAAAAAATACGTAGTTTTGAATATCAAGCAAAAAATTAGAAAAATGTTCATAATCATAATCGTCACTGCGCTTATCCGCGATTATATATACATATATATACATTAGGTACATATATATATATATTTTTTTTTTTTTTTCAAATTAATCTACGGTTCAGGTTCAGAAACTTTTGTAATGCAAAAATTCAACCCACAATTTTTTATTAATGAGGCGTTAGCTTTAAGTGTTTTGGCTTGTTAACTTTACCAAACCGTTCCAAACCGCAATGTCCGTTTTGATTCAACAGCTATGACAAGTCGGTCAATATGCCAGCATACTTACCTTTCTGCAAATGCGCTTGCAATTTATGAAAAGGATACTTCCGAAAATAAACGAATACAAGAGCTATTCTTCTTAATTCAAGGTTTGGACTTAATAGTCCTCATCACAAGGCCCGTCCAATGTTTTGACACGAAATTTGTTATTATTGTTAAAACTATTAACAAGTTTTAAACATTTGTTGCAAAAAATACAAAAAAAATATCATTCTGCAGCTACTTTTAGTCGATCCTTTTTGATATTCGTATCCCAAAATTACTAAAACGCCGATGGCAATTTTAATAGCGGTGAATAATTATTTTCTTTGGCACTTCCGAACGAAATCTATCGTTTTCGCCCACATTCTTGCTTGAAATATATTTCTTAGTGCGGACAAGTGACAATATTAATCTGCCCTAGCGAGGTATCCGTTCGGAGAGGAAAATTCTCCGATTTGTACGATTCGGAGGTTTTTGCTTTGAAGTATTCTTCCGAACAGCTTTTTGGAATTTTTTGTTATTATTATTTCAACACAAGGCAAACTGCATTGAAGTGCGATCAATTGCTTTATTTGTGAAATTTCTGACAGCTTATTGCAATAGTTTTTCCGATTTCGTCCGACGTTGCGGACAATTTTCCGCTCCGAACGGATACCTCGCTAGGGCCGAATAGGATGTGACGTTTTATTAAAATAGGGGCCACAATTGGTATGATGTTAAAAACAAATGATGAAGAGAAAAGGCTAGACTACGGCCCTTATTGTGAGTGTCGCCTAACATTCGATGCGACAAGGGTCGAAAGCTTCGATAAATTTTCCTTTTGGTATTGCGTATCTCTATCGACAAGGATTTCTATTACTGCGATTAATGAAAGTAGTCATTGTGAGTAAATCCTATAATTTGACATTTGAGTTAGTTTCAGTGATAATCGAACGCAAAAATACAGACGACAACGACCGAATTCAAAATTAAAAGTATCGAACAATAAGAATACGCAATACCAAATTTCATTTTCGATGTTCGACTATCGACAACCGTCGTGTATCGAAAGCGAAACGACACTCGCAATAAGGGCCTACAAGTTCTATGTCGTTTTCCAGGCGTTTACTCTGGTGTAGAGGAATAAATTTCATGTAATTTTTGAAGTGTTAAAAAAAGCAATCAATATTTTTACCATACACTTTTTATAAGTTTTAATATCATTTAAAGAATACAGAAAAAAGAAAAAAAACAAAGCTGAAAATTTAAAAAAAATTACAGTGGATGAAGCGGGAGTCTTGGCACGTGACCATATTCACGATTACTTGAGTTCCACTGGACCTGTTCACCTGAAATTTGAAACTAGAGTCTTCTTTATAGAATTCTCTACATCTGGAACAGTTTTCATTCGCTGATTTCATTTCTATTTATGCTTATTTTAAAATTCTATTTCAATAGAAAGTTAGTGGAATTCGAAAAAATTGCATTTTGAGATTTTTTTTGAACCCTTCCGTATTTCCAGATAATGTCGCTATATTAAAGCGATACGATATTAGATTAATAATCTTTTTCTTCTTTGTTTCAGATTGCCAGAAAGGTTGAAATCGTGGGGTTTGTTACGTGCCAAGACTCCTAACTTCATCAGCTGCTATTTTTTTTAATCTCTTCCTGAAATGTATGCCTCTCCGCCAGAATACCCCCTACGCCTATTATAATGTAGGTGAATATGTCTTGTTTTCATAAACATCTGCCTATTTTAAGCCTGCGTTAGGCTAAGGCCACGCAGTCAGCGATAAGCGAGCGAGCGATTGAACGATCAGCGATTAAGCGACAAAGTCGAGCGACGGGCCACTCGTTTCATGAGCGACATTTCTTTAGCGATTAGTTGTTAAAATGCCGTTGTCAAGAGCCCTACGTTTATATTTGTTGTATCTTCTCTATCTGTTGCTCTTGACGCTAAGCGACAAACTAAAAATTAGAACAAGTTGGTGACAGAGCGACGTCGCTCAGTCGCTTAAAAAAATCGCTCATCGCTCGCTCAATGCATGGCCAGTTCAATGCAATTTCATTTGTTTTAATTTTTTCATGTCGCTCAGTCGCTCGCTCGCTCGCTTATCGCTGACTGCGTGGCCTCGGCCTTAGACATGTTCATACATTTTCTTAGATAGTTTTCGACGGGATTCAAAACGGAAACCGAAATTGAATTGATTTAAAAAATGTGTTTTTATTTCCGAATGGACTTACTACTGATTTTATGTCACAAAAACGTTTTGGAATTTAAATTTTTTATTTTTAGCAATAAATAATGTTCTACAGAATTCATCAACCGGACGCAATTCCGCTAACAAAATGATAAGCGAATTGAAAACGTACGAATTCGGAATTGAGAACCGCAAATATTCTTAAACGAGAGGATATGGTATCCGGACGAAAATCAGAACAGGGGTAGTAATGTCAGATTCTTTTATCCGCTAACATAGCTGAATTGACGTAGTTATTGACGATATTTCTGTTACCGGTTTCTGTCTGTCTGTCGAACATTCAATGATTACTTGAAAATTATACTGAAGCAGACCTGGGGCCCTACTCTGTATTCCGTTTCGAAAGCCAATCCTATTCGAAAGGGATTTTCGATCCGTGTATGATTTCATACTCTGTAAAATTTTCGAATCGAACAAAAAGTACTTAGTACAATTTCCATTTACGGAATAGATTTTCGAATTTTTTTTCATATTTCTCGTGAGAGAGAAAAAGACATCAACACAAGTTGCAAACCAAACAGTAATAAAGCATTTTTTTTATTCAATAAAAACTAAAATGCATTCGGTTGCACTTTGGATGCATCAAAAAACAAAAAAGAACGGGTTGAACAAAAAATGTTATGCGATAAATCAAATATTCTTTAAATGTGTGCCAGAATGTGAATAAAGATGAGCAGACATGTACTACACCATCATTTCAAACTATTTTTGTTTTGTGCTAATATTTTTTCCTAATTATTCCCTGTGTCTTGTGATAAAACTGTACATTTATTTATGGAATAAACTTAACTTGGACCTCTTATAAGTTCACTACACAATATATTGACTGGTTGAAAATGTGTCCCTTCAACACAATCATTGTTTTTCAGTGAGTGAATTGAGATTCGTTAGCTACTTTGTTGTCGACAGAAAACTTTCATTTTCGAATGGATTTGACATTCGAAAACGCTTTGCACGGTGCGAAAAATTCGTCTTCGGATTTGCTTTTCCGAGTGTAGTAGATTCTAATCCGCGTTCGAAATAAAGAGTACAAAATATTCGTATTCGGAAATTTTTGCTTTCGAAACGAATTACAGAGTAGGGCCCCTGGCACGCGTTCAGCACAGTAAGTCATGTATGCAGCAAAGCAGAAAGAAGATTGTAGTAGTGAAGATTTCCGACGTTTATGAGACCACCCGCACGCTACTAAATCAAAGCAAAATTTCTGATCATCGCATATTTAAAATTCTAAAAACAACCGCGTCTCGGTATTGGAAGCGATTCTAAAATCGTCTAGACCATAAAAGTATGTTTTTTTTTTATTATTTGTAATAATTATCATATCGTACAAATAAGAGATCGAAGAAATTTCAGGCGCTATAGTATCTACTCTTTTATATAAAAGCGTTTTCAAAATCAAACAATTTTTTTCAGGATTCACGAACCAAAAAAAGTTAAGGCAGTGAAAATATCAATAACTTTATACGAAAATGTCTTTTACATACATTTACACACGTATATAAATTCAGCCATTCGACACACACATGCATTCAAGAAGTTAATCATTAGAACGATGTGTGTTGTTTTTTGTGAAAAATTCTATTCGTCAAATTTGTTTCGCTAAGTTACTTTTCAAACCTAATTCTAAAATCCCTACAATTAATAAAACAAAACAAAAAACTTAAAAACAAAAAATGCATTTTATTCGTTTCGGTTTCTTTTTTTTTTTAGTGTGTATTTAGTTATTTGTTTTCACAAAATAAGCTCCCTAGATAGATGCGGTTAAAAATTGAGATTTTAAAATAAAATAAACTCGACAATAATTTATACACTATTCCTACTAATAGCATTTCAATTATATCTCGTCATAAATATAAAAATAGTATTTCAAAAAAGGACTGCCGTTTTTTATAATCTCATTTATTTCTAATACCTGGGTTGATTGCTTTATCTCAACTTGACTAAAAACAAAATTGCTTATCTCAATTTTGCAAAGGATAACATGATGACAAGCATATTAAATATAGTGATAATTCAAAGCAAAATAAAAATTATAGTTTTTTTTTTCTTTTGACAAAGATTTAAGTTTTAAATTAAATATTTAATGACCTCCTTTTTCAATTTTTATAAAAGTATACTATTGGATTCGTTGCAATGCAAAACAGTACAAGAGCGCAAAGACAAACAACAAAATGAAAAAAAAATTATTACGGGAACTTAACAATTTGAGTACATGAGTAACTATTTTGATTGAAGCGGGAGGAAACAATAGTATAGCATAAAATATATAATTATTATGTATATCAAAAACAGTTCTGTTAAATCAAAAGTAAAAACATTATTTCAAATAAAAACTGAGAAAATTCAATAATATTTTAATGGTACACAACAAGGAAACAAGACAAAACAAAATTATATTTCTTTTTTCTATACAAATACTTTTTAGAGTGTGGTATTTAGTTGTTGCTGTGTATTTGGATTGTGATGATGTTGTAGTCGTGCAGTTACGTTATATTTTAAGCCTAAATTAAACTGCTATTTCGCCACTTGCTGCTGCTGTTATTATTTCTTTTTTTTTTCTGCCAGGAAGAAGGGAGCATTTATATGTATATAATTTATTTTTGTTTAGATACCTATCGATTTGGAATTATGTATTTTCAGATTGTATTTTAATTTTTTTTTCTTTTTTCGCAATTATTGTGGGTTTATACATATTTATATATATATAAGTATTGTTTCAAATATAGATCGATTTCTCCGCTAATTTTGTATGTACCGCAATATTCCTTCTTTTGTCGTGTCATGTTTCTGTGCAGGAGTTTTTCTCTTTAAAATAAATTGAATTTTGTCTTTTGTTTTAATTTGTTATTAACTTTTTAATATTCCTCATCCTCGGGTGGTATTTCATCTGGTGGAGCAAAGCCATCCTGTGGAATACAATAAGTTTTTGTGTTTGATTTAAATCCATCCATTTGCTGTTATTTATTAAAAATATTTAATTTGCTGATGAATGTTAGTATTTCTTCATGTTGATTTTCGTTAATTTTGCGTTAAAAAGTATAAATCTTATGTTTTGTTGTATGAGACGAATTGAAAAGTGAAAATGTGGTGGCTAATATTTAAGCTGGGTGGGTGCGCAAAACAAATATGTATGTCCCATTCTATATAACACTGTGCATTTAGGCAGCTTTGTATTTTCCACCAAATAAAGAGAAAATAAAACAGATGCTGATATGTAAATATATATCATCCGTTACGCTACTAAACTGTAGTAATCGAACTTTAAAAAAAATTACGAACAATTTGCATTTCTTGAAAGCCATCTTTTAAATCGTTATTCACTATTATCATAACGGGCGTTATCCACGCGATTATTTAAGTTTTAACAAAAATTTAAATTCAGCCTTCCCTCTGCTCTTCATTTTTTTAACTATTGTTGCGACATTGTCTATTGTAATAACTTTTCAAATTATATTTATATTAGTTCTAAATGTCATAAATAAGACACTTTTGAATATAACAGGCCCTGGTAATGTAAAAAGCCTTAAAAAGTTACCAAAGTCTTTAATACGGTTGTAAAATAGCTTTCCATCAACCACTGAAATTACACGAAACGATCGACACAATCGACGATTGAACGATAATCATCTAAAAAGCTACGGAAAATTCGCCGTTTTTCTTTTATTTGACAAAACATATAACAGGTTGATACTTGTCTCAAAATTCAACGGATCGGAGGCCAACCTCGCCTTCCATCGACTGTACCCTTTGCTGGGGAGAAGGACAGGACTAAATCCCACAAAACTACTGATGTATAAGGAACTGCTGAGACCCGTCATCAACTACGGAAGCCCAGTTTGGTTCACCATCTCGAAGACCGCGATGAAGGAGCTCCTAATTTTCGAAAGGAAGATTCTGAGACTCTGCACCGGCCTCACTTTCAACCACCAGCGTCAGAGACATTACAGTAACCAGCATCTGTAAGAGACAGCCAAGATGACGCCTTTGGACCAATACGTCTTATCGACTGTATTGAAAACGGCTGCAAATATCAGCAACCACCCTAATCCCCTGGTGAGAACGATGACCACTGAGGACCGACACCCTGAGCCAAGATACCTAAGCGTGATGAACACTTTGGACGAAGAAGTAATACCAGCCAACGACGAAGCCACCAACTTCTACGCTGACTCTGGGTCAGCATACTTCCGTGGTTGATGCCACTCCCACAACCTTAAGAGAGACACCAGCGACAACCAGGACGGAACATCCCGAGATAACTCAAGTCAACCGACTTATAATCAAGAATTCTCTTTCTTTTCAGCTATATACTATTAAGTTATTATTTTTATTCTAGACATTGTATTTGGTTAGGCCCCCTATCTGCCAACATTCCTACATTATTATCGTTTTTTAATTTTTAAATTACCTAGTATAAGTATCAATTGAAAATATATATCGTTCAATAAACATAACTAACTCAACGGAGCGGAAATTCAACGAACCTATAGTAGATTGGGCTCCAATGTTTCAACCATAAAGGGAAATAGTAATAAGAGAACAAACTTTGCCTCGCAATTTCTGTTTGTTTCTATTCATGAAGTTGTTACACGAGATCTGTCTGTGATAAGAAGTCAGCTGAATATAAAGTTTCTTATTGAACCATTATATTTTCAGATTTAATACCGGATTTGATTTCCGAAAATAGTTTTGTTTGTAATATCAGCTTATCTGAAGAGATGTCTTTGTGTGTGTAAATAAAACACTTATTATTATTATCACAATAATTTCGACTTTTGTTAGACTTCTTATTGTTTCATCAAAATTTCCAAAAACTTAGTCATAAATGAAGTTTTTTTTTTAAATCAAACCGTCAAACTTTGAAAGAATCAAGTGATAGCTCTGCAAAAATAAAAATTGTTTGCTGCTATCAACTGAGGCTTTCAATGTTTTTGATTCATTTTTCCTATCCCTGTGTCTTTTCGAGAGTAATTAAACTGCACTGAAAAGCCTTTCCCAGAAGACATGGTTGCGAGAAACGCACTACCCTTCGGGGCGCTTAAAGCTGTGATCTGCCACCAGTGATTTATTTATTTATGTGTTGTCTCAAGAACATAGCCATCATGAATTAGAAGTTGAATGTTTATTTATTGTTTAAAAATACATATCTATAAACAGCAGCAGTTATCAAGTTAAGAACGCCAAAATATAATAACAATGGTCAAATATGAAATTTGTTCAATAATAACTGCTCTACAATATACGTTTAACTTTAAGTTTAAACAAAAAAAAACTGCAACGAAAGAAATTGGTTATAGTTGTATAATTGTTCGCAGACAAACATGCGGAAAATGGTTTACTTTACAAAGAATATTTAAAAATATATACATGTATGGATATGTAATATGTACAGCATATGGCCTTGCACTTATTGACAAAAGATAGTTGAGAAGTAGGTATATAGTTTAAGTGCAATTTGTATAGAACACGAAATGTAGGAAAATTAACATTTTAAAACTGCATGTGAAATGTGTTTGAGAAGAATAGAATCTCGTTTAACACAAAATAATATAACAAAAATAAAATATATACCTTTTCAGTCTGGGTTTAGTTGATTTACTCAAATAATTTTAAAAATTCAACAGTTACAGCCTTATTATGGTTGTCAAATATCAATACGATACTTTTAAATTTGTTCGATTATTGTCAATGAAATTTAAGGTTAGGTTAAGCGGTATTACGGATAACAACCATCAAAACTTTTGATCAGTTGTGAATGAAATGTTTTTTCGATCTCTTGTGAACGTCTATGGTTGTTTGTTCGGTATTATGGTTATCAACATTTTTGATATCTATTAACTTCACAGTCAATCGCAAATTCGTCGTTGATAAACATTTTTTTTAGTTTATTTTACTAAAATTTGGTAACCAATACACGGGTACGTGGTTGACTAGCATAAGGGCTATATTGTCAAGTGCTTTTTCTGTGCCGTATAGCAAAAATTCATTTCGAATTAAATTTTGAAGTTAAATGTTCATTGAATGAATAATGATTTCAAAGTTGACGACCCAAGCAAACGAAAAAAGGACAATGACCTCCGGATCTGCACGTGGAACGTAAGGTCTCTTTACGGACTAGGTGCAGCTGGAGAATTAGCGGACGCCCTGGTCTGCTGCAAAGCAGACATAACCGCCATCCAAGAAGTGCGATGGAGTGGACCGGGCATAAAGAAGATGAGAAACTGTGACATCTATTATGGCGACTGCTACAGACAAAAGAAACAACGCTTATTTGGGTGCGGATTTGTCGTTAGAGGAAGACTCAGGGATAAGGTGATTAGCCAAAATCCAGTCAATGAGCGTATAATGACCATCCGCATCAGGGCTAAATTCGCCAACATTAGCCTTATATGCGCCCACGCCCCCACAGAAGAGAAAGACGACGATTCCAAAGACTGTTTCTACGAGCTCCTCGAAGAAACGTATGAGCAGTGCCCTAGACACGACGTGAAAATCGTTCTTGGCGATTTTAACGCAAAGCTAGGGAAGGAGGACATCTTTGGAAACACAATCGGTAAGCATAGCCTCCACGACAAAACCTCCGAAAACGGACTGAGGCTAATCGATTTTGCTGCGGGGCTAAATCTTGTTGTAAGTAGTACACGCTTCCCGCATCTCAAAATTCATAAAGGTACATGGCGATCCCCAGATCAATCAACCGTCAACCAAATTGACCATGTTGCGATCGACGCAAGGCACTCTTCCAGTGTTCTAGATGTCCGAACTTTCCGAGGGGCCAACTTTGACTCGGACCACTACCTTGTTGTAGCCAAGGTACGAATGAGGATATCTTGTTCACGACCAACGCGAACTAACGCTGTGAAGAGATATGACGTCGGAAAGCTACAATCGCAAGAGATTGCCAGTGCCTTTTCCAATCGAGTGTCCCTTCAATTATCCTTGAATCCCATGACGCCAGCATTAAACATTGAAGACCAGTGGCAGCAATGCCAAGAAGCCATCAGAACCGCTGCCTCTGAGGTTCTGGGTTTCACTCGGCCACCAAAACGAAACCCATGGTTCGATGAAGAATGCAGGCAGGCAAATACAGCCAAACAAAGAGCACGACAAATGCTTATGCAAACACGAACAAGGGCTGCTTACGATCAGTATAACGAGATTTACAAGGAGAGAAGAAGGGAAGAACACCGACTTCTCAAAAAGAAAAAGAAGCAGCATGAGAAGCGCTCGTTTGAGGAAATAGAGAGGTGCCATGACAGGAACGAGATTCGGTAGTTTTACCAAAAGGTAAAAAGATCCTGCCAGGGTGGCAAACCCCGAACTCAAGCCTGTAAAGACCAGCAGGGAAACATAATTGTAGAGTCACAGTCTCTACTGAGGATTTGGAAAGATCACTTCTGCAGACTGCTTAACGGCGATGAAGACACAAATTCCGCTGTCAGGCAGATTGCCCCATTCAGCTTGGACGATGATCAAGAATGCCGTCCTCCCGACCTAGAAGAGGTTAAGCTTGCCATATGCAAACTTAAATCAAATAAGACTGCAGGTGCAGATGGCCTTGATGCCGAACTTTTCAAGACAGCTGGAGATCAGTTGGAAAGGAGCATGCACCAGCTGATCTGCATGATATGGTCGAAAGAAAGCATGCCCGATGGATGGAACCTCAGTATCGTATGCCCGATCCTAAAGAACGGAGACCCTCACAATTGCGCCAATTACAGAGGGATAATCCTCCTTAACGTCGCTTATAAGATCTTGTCTGCTGTAATATGTGAACGTCTGAAACCCCACGTCAACAACTTGATAGGTCCTTATCAATGTGGTTTTAGACCAGAGAAGTCCACAATAGACCAAATTTTCACATTACGGCAGATCTTGGAAAAAACCCGAGAACATAATATCGATATTCACCACCTCTTTATCGATTTTAAGGCCGCGTATGACAGTATTTACAGAGACGAGCTGTACAGAGCCATGTCTAGTTTCGGCATCCCTGCAAAACTCGTACGACTATGCAGGATGACTTTGGAGAATTCACGCTGCTCCGTCAAGGTCGGAAAAGAACTCACCGAGACCTTTGATGTCGAAAAAGGCTTTAGGCAAGGCGACAAACTGTCATGCGATTTCTTCAACATCATACTTGAACAGATTGTAAGAAACTCAAACGTCAACACCAGAGGAACAATCTTTCAAAAGTCTGTACAATTACTCGCCTATGCAGACGATATTGACGTAATGGGAAGAAAAAAGCGTGATGTCATAGGTGCTTTTGCGAGTATTGAAACAGAAGCGGCAAAAATGGGTTTGATGGTTAATGAGGGCAAAACGAAGTATATGCTGTCATCAAACAAGGACACAGAACATCGACGAATTGGACAAAACGTCACAATAGACAGACATAACTTCGAGGTAGTACAGGACTTCGTCTACCTAGGATCCGCTGTAGACACGGAAAACAACATCAGTGCGGAGATCAAACGGAGAATAACTCTTGCCAACCGTTGCTTCTTTGGGTTAAGAAGGCAATTGAGAAACAAAACCCTCTCTAGAAAAACCAAGGTGACCTTGTATAAGACCTTAATCATCCCAGTCCTGCTGTACGGCGCGGAAGCATGGACCTTATCGAAAGCGGATGAGGAAACTCTTGGTCGTTTCGAAAGAAAAATTCTCCGAATGATCTTTGGTCCCGTATGCGAAGACAATGTGTGGAGAAGAAGATACAACAACGAGCTGTATGAGCTGTACCGCGACATGGGCATAGCCAGAAGAGTACGCATCGCGAGGCTACGATGGTTGGGCCATGTAGAGCGGATGGACCCAAACGCTCCGGCTCGTCGGGTTTTCGAAAGCACATTGCAGGGAAATCGCGGAAGGGGAAGACCTCGTCTTAGGTGGCGCAATCAAGTGGATGAAGACCTCAACCGACTTGGAGTGCGAAACTGGAGAGAGCTCGCCCGAGATCGAAATCGTTATAGAAGGATGTTGGTTGAGGCCCAGGTTCACCCCGAACTGTAATGCCCACCTAAGTAAGTAAGTAAGTTCATTGAATGCAGGAAATTAAGATGGTTGCTTTGTACCTAGATGTGGGGTGTGTCAACGCTTAGTTCGAGCACACTGTTCACAATGAAAAAAAATTTATCAATTGACATGCATCAATTGTATCAATTGATTGATAGTTGACAACCATAATATGGCTGGTAATATTTATTTAAGCTATTGAATCTTTGAATCAATAGCGCAAATGTATAGTCAGCCCGTTTTTAAGAGAAACTGCCGGCTCTAGTAGTTAACCTCACTCTAACTTTTAAATGGCGTAATGAAATACAAACGATTGATTAACACCTCACTTACTAGTTTAAGACTTACAACTTTAAAATGGACTCAGTTAAAATAAATGTTAACAGTACCTAAATTCTGACAGTTCAGGTCTCTATTATGAGTAGCGAATCCAACGTTCGATTGGAAGCGAATGTTTTTGCGAGCTTCTTATATAGCGGTATTATAGGTTGTAGAAACAAAAACTTTGTAGAAAACTTTTTTTTTTCGACGTTTAAGGTATGTCAGATAAGAGAATGGACGAAGTTTAATGATAATAGCCGCGTTTTATTATTGATCTGATCCGGATCAGATCATGGGTTTATTAGCGTTACAACAACAAAGCGAAATCCTGCTTTTTAGTTGGATCTATTTTTGTGATCTAAAAATTAGTTCTTCTATTTCACACAAGAGGAGACTTTCCATTGAAACGTTGGTATCATTTCCAATATTTCCAATAACAACAGTATTGTCACATGAACATTTTTATCTGTGTGAAATGAAATATATTTTAGATAGATACCGAGAAACTTCACATTTATTCATTTTTGTATAATACATGACATAATGAAAAACTTTTACAAAACAAAACATATATTCGTGAAATTAATAAGAATTAGTGCAAAAAAATATATATTTGACAAAGTGGATGAATATCATTTTTCCCTAAAAAAAAAAGAACAAAAAATTAACCATTGAAAAAAAAGTTCGTAGGGCAACTGTGCAACTCTTTTGAAATGTCAGTTGAGAGAGCGAGTCTCTCACAGCTTCCAACTGGAAATATGATGATCTAAAGCTGTTTTATTATCAAGATCTGATCCGGATTGGATCATTGTGATAATAAAACGCGGCTAATAATCCAATAAATGAGTTTCTCTAAAACATTCGCTTCCAGTCGAACGTTCGATTCGCTACTCATAATAGCCGCGTTTTATTATCACAATGATCCAATCCGGATCAGATCTTGATAATAAAAGCCGCGTTTTATTATTGATCTGATCCGGATCAGATCATGGGTTTATTAGCGTTACAACAACAAAGCGAAATCCTGCTTTTTAGTTGGATCTATTTTTGTGATCTAAAAATTAGTTCTTCTATTTCACACAAGAGGAGACTTTCCATTGAAACGTTGGTATCATTTCCAATATTTCCAATAACAACAGTATTGCCACATGAACATTTTTATCTGTGTGAAATGAAATATATTTTAGATAGATACCGAGAAACTTCACATTTATTCATTCTTGTATAATACATGACATAATGAAAAAGTTTTAGAAAACAAAACACATATTCGTGAAATTAATAAGAATTAGTGCAAAAAAATATATATTTGACAAAGTGGATGAATATCATTTTTCCCTAAAAAAAAAGAACAAAAAATTAACCATTGAAAAAAATGTTCGTAGGGCAACTCTGCAACTCTTTTGAAATGTCAGTTGAGAGAGCGAGTCTCTCACAGCTTCCAACTGGAAATATGATGATCTAAAGCTGTTTTATTATCAAGATCTGATCCGGATTGGATCATTGTGATAATAAAACGCGGCTAAAACAGCTTTAGATCATCATATTTCCAGTTGGAAGCTGTGAGAGACTCGCTCTCTCAACTGACATTTCAAAAGAGTTGCACAGTTGCCCTACGAACTTTTTTTTTCAATGGTTAATTTTTTGTTCTTTTTTTTAGGGAAAAATGATATTCATCCACTTTGTCAAATATATATTTTTTTGCACTAATTCTTATTAATTTCACGAATATATGTTTTGTTTTGTAAAACTTTTCATTATGTCATGTATTATACAAAAATGAATAAATGTGAAGTTTCTCGGTATCTATTTAAAATATATTTCATTTCACACAGATAAAAATGTTCATGTGGCAATACTGTTGTTATTGGAAATATTGGAAATGATACCAACGTTTCAATAGAAAGTCTCCTCTTGTGTGAAATAGAAGAACTAATTTTTAGATCACAAAAATAGATCCAACTAAAAAGCAGGATTTCGCTTTGTTGTTGTAACGCTAATAAACCCATGATCTGATCCGGATCAGATCAATAATAAAACGCGGCTAAGGGCTAATAGAGACCTATATTATGATTGTTATTTATTTCTATGTTAAGATTTGAATTCAGTGCAAAAAAAAACCATAGCAAAAATATAAACTGATATCGGAATAAAAATTGTTGTCATTTACTATTTATTTATCAAGAATTATTTTGAACACAAAATCATTCGTATAATGGACGTGTCTATTTTCGACAAATCTCTCAAAAAGAACCAATTGCAGTCGTTTCAGTTGAAAATTTCCTGGTGTTGCCAGAGTTCACGCGATCTTGAAGATGTTATTAGTTTAGTAATTGAAATGCAAAGTTAAAATAAATTTATTTTATTCGGAATGGCATTTCCAGTCATTATGTTTCTAACTGCAAGTTCTGCGACTAAAAATTTATCATAAAGTAAAATTATTTTAACTTTGAATTTCAATGACAAAACTAATAACATCTTCAAATTCGCACGAGCTCGGGTAACGCCAGGAGATAGGAGATTTTCAATTGAAACGACTGCAATTTTTTTTTCTTTGAGAGATTTCTTAAACATGCGGTGTAACACCAACATACACCACACACACCGCATTTTTTCACTCATATTACTCAAAATGCGGTGTACTGTAGAGCTCAAAAAAGGATTTGGTTCTCTCTGAAAGATTTTTTCAAAAATGCGTTGTAACACCACCTACACCAACTACACCGTGAGTGCATATCAAACCCGCCATTTTATCACAAGCGACAAAAAGAAAGTTTTACAGTCTTTTTTGGTTTTCATCATAAACATTCAAACCAAAAGGACCAAAAGTCAGTCGCTTACGATAAAATTTGTTTTCGCTGAAAATTTTCGTAAAACAGTTATAATGTAAAACTAAAAATGCAGAAAATTGCGCAACAATGTAAACTTTTGAATTGTATAAAAATCCTATTTTGTTTAAAATGTCGATTATGATAATTTTGCGGGGAGGGCTCGATATAGACACGTCCCTTACACTAAAGAAAATATAAAAGCATGTCTCTTGCGTCACTATCTTCCTGAACCCTTCAACCATATTTTCGGAAACAATAATAAAAAAAAAAGTGTGTTATGGTTATGATATGACGATTATGTTTTGCTTCATATCCAGCCCAAATCCAAACAACGAAGCAACTTAAAAAGGCAGAAAAAATATTAATAGCTCTACCTGTGTTATGTTTATCCTTTACTTATTTTTTGTTTTAAATCTCTCAGCTTTGATTAAATAAAAATGCATTCAAATAAAAGGTAAATTAAATTTTTAATTGAATTAAAAAATCATCCAAGGAAATTAATAATATCATGTGCAAAGCCGCTGACGTCAATATAAGACGACAAACGCAGATCAGTTAGTGTTGTATCTTCCATTAATAAATACAGTCCTCTTTTTTAAGTGGACATCAGATCGAAATCAGATTGAACAGTCTGTGCGGCATCGCCCCCATTCTATGAGAAAAAGTGCGAAAAATTGGAACTGCTTAAAAATGGACGCATTTGAAAGTCGAATAATAATAAGGTTTGCAATTAAAAAAAATGTTTAATCAAGTTGTGGAGTGGATGTAGATAACAGTCTGATGCTTAATGTAAAAATTTGGAATAGGTCATGCTATTTAGTGGCTGCCAGGAGAATTCGAAATCAAAACATTTTTTGTTCTGGTTTGATTGATAAATTTTTAAAAAATGTCTTAACAATTTATCGATTGCTATGTATTTCACTTGAGTTTACTCAAAAAATTCAAAATAAAATACCAAAATGTAGACTTCTGTAATTTGGAAACACGTTTGAGACCGCACACTAAAGCCAATCTTAAGATCTATTTCAATTTTTAATATCAAAAATTTATTTTATTGTTAGAACTTGATTAAATAAAAAAAATTATATTTTCTGGTTTTGTTTAAAAAAAAATTATAAAGTGCATCCTATACCAGCGATTTTGTGCGAAATTGAGAAAGAAAAATGCATAAATAGAAGCGATATTCGTTGGGGAAGAGCCACCAGTACAGAAAAAAGTAAGTTTGTTATTGTTGCTGCAAGAGTAATTTTTGTTTGCAACTTTTTTGGTTACGCTAGCCAATTCATATTTACATTCTAATCTTAAAACCAATATTTCAAGAGAAATTTTATTCAATTGGCAAAAAGAAGATTTTGCAAGTAGGAAATCCTAAGAAACAAAGTCAACTCAGCAACACAAAGAAGCTGGCAATGTTTATAAACTAAATATAATAAGGAATATGAAATGGTAAATTGGGTTGTAACTTCCACCAAGTCAAATTTGATTTGTATTTTAAATTACGACACAATGCAGATTCTATCATCTATAAAGCTTGTTTAAGTTTGAATAGTCCTGTGGTTTGATACTTTAAAAAAACACTCTTGTTTAGATTCGAAAAATAACTTAAATTAATCAGATACGACATCATCTTTGAGGAGCCGATATTTATTAGAAGATTTAAGAAATTTGAGATATCAAAAAGACATTTTTTAGCATCGGTTGGATCAACACTTTTGGCTTCAAAGCAATCACTAAATAATTATTAGTTGACTGACAGTGCTGTTATGGTCCGTAAAAAAACGTTAGTTACTACAATACGATCTTATAGTTCATTTAGTTTGCTTTTGTTGTAATTGAGTTGCAATTTAACAGAAATGCACATAGGACGGTGCAACAAAAACAGTGAATTTAGAATCAATTAAAATGGTTATCCTTCAATCGAGAAACTTAAATATATACATACACTAACGACGTCTTCTGGTTGACTTTATAGTCGGTACAGAACGACCGACCAATTTTCGAAACTTCAAACGAATTCAATAAATAAATATGTTAACGTAATCGGAATGCATAGTAAAATAAATAAAAACGAGCACAAACATTTCATTCAAAGTTTTTTGTTTGCTAGTTTATAATTCTAGTGTTTCTCTTTTTTTGCCACTACAAACATTTTCACTATCAAAAGGCATTTATTACGAGTATGTATGAACATTGTGCATACATACAACTTTGAATGAAATGAAAACACAAAACTATACTGTGCTATATCTACTGCAAATTTGTAGGTTAAATTTGCATTAGCTTAGCACAAAAAAATCTATTGATTTACCTCTGTTGCGTACAAAATATCTAAGATCTTTTGCACTAAAGGATGTGGCTCTCCTTCATCGGCATCTTGACATCTAAACGAATAAAAATTTAATTAAAGCTGTGACGCTTTTTAAGCAGAGATGAAAAACAAACTTACAAAATTTCAATATCTCTCAGTTTGCTAAAGTAGAAATCTCTTTCCTTTTCAAGGCCTTCCAGGTTCAGTCTCAGATCCATCATCTTATCATTTAATAATTTTAAAAATATATATACTTAGAAGGACTTCAACATTTTATGTCAAGATATCTATTTACCTGATTTGAAAGGTCCTCAATTTGTTGATTTGACACCTGACTCACTGGTTCCGCTGTCTTCTTAACGAGTCCACCGGAGTTTGTAGGTGCTGATTGCCGGGCGCTCAACGGTACACGTGGTGGGACTTTGGAGACTAGATGTACAATAGGATTATATTTATTTGTTTCAAACAAATTTCAAGCAAAACAGTAATATACATTAAAATACAGTTCAATTCCAATCGCATTTCGCATAAAATGCTCCTTTGACGTAAAGCACGATTTTTTTAAATAAATAATACAAAACTACTATCTAGCTTGATCTCATGACAAACCATAACTTATATTTTCATAAAGAATAGACAGAATGGTAGAACTGATAGTTTATGCAACATCAACATCCCATTACCATTTCTTATATTAAAAATTAACTATTCAATTGCAGGGCAACAAAATATTGTTTGCCTATGACCAAACAATTCTGGACAGTAGAAATCAAATGATTTGAAAATTTGAAACCTTTGCCTTTCTATCTTCTTTGAAAATCAATATCAAAACTTAAAAAAGCATGCAAACAAAAAATTTGTACATGAAGTACAACTGAAAATGTGAAATTAATAAAATGATTTGTGATATAAAACATACTCGGCCGACTAGCAGCTGGGCGACTTAATCCAGTCGATGTTGCAGGCGGTTTCCTAGAGGGAGCAGCATTAATGCCAGCACCGGGTACATTTTTGGTCGGAGCTCCCGAACCAAAACCCATGGGCGCACCATCTCGAGCACCACTTGCATCATAATCACGTCCATCATAATTAGCATCGAAGAATTTCTTAAACCATTGTAGGAATTCGAAATTATCTTGGAACCGACCTTTAATTAGTTTATCAATTGGTATAATCTATAAAGTTAGACGAAAAAAAAAAAAATAAAAACAAAATGAAAAATAAAAAAAACACAGCAGCAGCCAGAGTGAAAGGAAATGAGTATAGAAATAATAAATATAATTTACATTAGTGAGTTATCTTTTTAATAAAGTAAAAATAAAAATGAAAACAAAAAAATATATAAAGACGAGAATGAAATTAGTGTTTTAAAAGAGAGAATGACAATTTTTGATAAATGAAGGAATTTGTATTTTGATGACCAAGGACATAGACAATTTTGAACGCCCTTCACTGCAAAAAAATAATTTATTAAAGAAATTGCGTGCACGATTGCAAAAGCAGGAAAACAATGTTTCCTTAAACTATAAAAGGCCTACTTATGAAATTCTCTGCTCGCGTGTTTTTAATGTTTTCGTGATAATATACTTTAATATACTTTGCTTGTGTCCGCTCAGAGAAACCTTCGATAGAAAAAGTGTCCGATTGAGATACATAGAAGCTGTTGTTTAAACTTTTACAAAGCAGTCTCGATGGAACATTTTATAAAGCACTCTGAAAGAGATTGCAAAAAGTAGCTTTAACAACTAGAAAACAACAAGAAAAAAAATAGACCATCAAAATAAAAATTTATGACGTCTCCACGTGTTTGTGAGCAAATGTAACTGGTCTTGATTTTGTTATCATTTTCTTTGTGCACATTCGGATATGGCTGCAACAAATGCGAATCTGATACATTTTCGAACTAAGCTCTTATTTTTGAAGTGAATGCGTAACACGTTTAACGCGGAGTATCAATTGCATACTCTTCGGCACTGCTCCCAATTCGTCATTCAGCCACGATTTAATTGTAGTGAAATGTGTTCTTCGGTGGAAGTTTTGCATTATTTTCGGAGAAAATCAAATTGAAATTAGTTCTTTGTTCTTTTTAATGCGTTTAATATATTTGCAATTCATTTCTTAAGAAAAATCTCAAGATCTCATTAAATTCTTCTAAATAGTTTTTCAATTTGTGCCGTGTGTGTGAAAATCGTGTCTGTGCTTGCAAAATTAATTTCAATTGCTTCATTGAAAGGAGAGTTGTGTTTTCTTTTCTCCTCAAATGAAATAATGGAAAATATTTAATACCTAGTTTTTGAAGTGAAGTTTCACTTCTTCTGCGCGGAGGGACTCCACTTTTTTTTTGTTATGAAATGTTACTATAATTTTAAGATCTTACACTCTATTGCAGTGATAGAGTATGTATCTGATTACTTTATTCAATGATTAATTCCCTTGGACGCTTTATTATGTTTTATGAAAACCGTTAAAATGAAATAATATGACAAATAATCGCACTGATGACTGTTCACTCGTGTGTATGAACATTATCATTGTTTCAATACATGCATCACTTGGACTAAGTAAATTTTAGTAGTCTGAGGAAAAATATATTTTCACGTTGGCTTTCATTCAACTATTGTTGAAACATTAAGCTGTTCGGTTTTATTTATCAAGCAAATTTAAAGCCCGTTGTTTAATCATACAAATAAGTCATTTTTAAGAATCAGATAGAAGTGTAACTGAGATAGAAAACGTGTAAAGAAACAGCGTATGGAGTTTAAGAATCATTTTTTTTAGGAAGAAGAAATTTTAAATATGAGAGTAGTGTTTATCTCAATCAGATTCAAAATTGCAAAAAATTACATATGTACATACATATTTACATTTATTTTATGTACGTTATATAACCAATTTATATAAATAAGTTAATATGATAACAACACCACCCTGTAACCAATAGTATATTTTCTTTAATCTAAAATATATGTACAAATACGTTTTTTTTAGTTTGGTTTTGGTGAAGCTAACTCTCTGATTTAGTACATAATCAAACTTAGTTTTTTTAGAAAGATACTTGTCATACAAAGTTGTGGTTTTCAAACAGTTTCGTAGATATGTGTTTACTGCGAACTAATATAGTTTTTAATTGACGTAAAGAGTTACTCCTTTTGTGAAAAGATTTACTCCTTTCCCATTTTCCATGTTTCATTGGAAAAAAGAGTAGATCCAGAGTAACTCTAGACGCCAAAGATCTCCCATTTGGTTGGAAGATCTACTCTAAATTAACGTATACATGCAAAAACATTTGTTCTATCAAACTTTAAATGGAAAATAAATTGTTTATTTTCAATTTGTTGTGCCAGCGTTGGGTTAAAAAAATTGCTATAAATTATGAGGACACGAGAAAATAAGTTAGAATTCAGTAATTTGCTGAAGAAAACAAATTACAAAATATGAATTCCTGTGAACATCAATTTAACCTCCAATACCAGCAAAAAACCTAAAAACATGTTCCATTCAAAGGAGTAGTTCTCGATTTGAGAGTAAATCTATGGAATTTCAATGAAAAACGCTATAAGTTATATTTCATAACAATATTACTATCAGTTAGTTTCACATACGGGCAGAATCGATTTTGTTAAACAGTCGGATTTGAAAGAAGCCATTAAATCATTTGCTTTTGAAAGTTGTCTTTTTCCACACTTCAATTTTATTTCTACACTAACTTGCTTCTTGCCAACAGACAAGATCGTCTCTTAAGTCTTTTGAGTTTTTGCACACTTCCTTCCATAGTAGCGATGTTACTGTTACGAGTACGGATGTGTAAGAAAAGGATCGATTAAATGTGAAAATTAATTTCAACTAACAATGCTAATTTATTTATACGTTCTACTTAATTCTATTTAAGCTTTTACTGATTTTTAAAGTGCGCACTTTTACTTTGTACAAATTGTGTTGGCGAAGATTTTATGAAATGAATGTGCATATGGACATGAAGTTGTTTTAAGGGTGATTTGTATAACGATGAATAAATCAGCAATGGTTTCTTGCCTACAATTAAAACTAGTCCAAATAAGGAAAATACATAAATGATTAAAAATCATTTTGAAAGTCATGCTTTTTATGTACAAATCCATAACAAAAATCGTGCTTCACGTCTCACGTGTTACTTTTTGCCTCACTTCTTACATGAAGAAACAATTTCGCAAAAACTGTAACTGCCAAAACCGCCAATATAACAATATTTTATTTTGATTTCTTTTCTTTTTATTTTAACTAACTGTTTGAATGTCCTGTCCTTGGTGTTGATCTGCTTGGCTGTTGAATCTGACGCTTTTCTATCGGATCACTACTGCCGCACATACCTCCACCGATGCTGGCCCCACAGCCAGAAGTACCTTGACCTAATTTAATGCCACCTCGCGCTATCAATGGTTCATACTCACGCCCATCATAATTAGCATCAAAGAACTTCTTAAACCATTGCAGAAATTCAAAATTGTCTTGGAAACGTCCTTTGATCAATTTATCGACCGGTATTATCTAAGCACATTCATAAGACAAAATCACAAAGTAGAGATAATAGAGAAAAAAAAAAATATTGCATAATATTGCAAATATTATTTTTCAATTCCTATCTGCATTTTACAGACATACATTACAAACTCTCTTTTAAAATAAAAAATTTCATCACATATATTAAAGGGAGAAGGGCAACAAAGTCAGTATAAGTATTTTTTGACTGTAGGTACTTACTTTATCAACAGCCATCTTTTTGAACGAGGCCTGCAGAATTTTAAAGTTCTGAATGTATTCATGCTCGAGATTTGTACGAAACTTGACACGTTTCATTGGCACTGACCCAGGAAACAGCATATCCATGAACTGACAATAGGCGGCACCTTATTAAAAAAAATCAATGTTGGTTTTGATTACATTACTTTGTATATTTTTAAGTTCCTTTACCTGTACAGAGTTCTTCGATCTTTGAAAACTGTGCCTGGAGACAATCATTGACCCAAGATAACATATCATGTCTGGACAGATTGTCCGTCGTTACATTTGTAGAATAAACGTTTACGGCCATTGTTGGTTAAGCTGCAAATGAAAGCAATTATTACATTTCATTCGTTTCAATATACGCTAAACAGTTCAAAAAGGAGCACAAAAAATAAAAGTTCTTATTTGGGGTTGATATTCGGTTTTAAGGAGTGCACAAGTAATTTTGTCATCTTCCAAAATTAATAGACCATGAAGTATACTGATTTTTTTTAACAGATGTTGATGTTTGGTAATAATGTTTTTTCCTTAATTGGACATATTTATTTTTTGGATAAATACATTTAGGTAAATAGTTTCGACTTTCAATGCTGATAAATTAGACGCCAAACATAGTCAAGAGCCATGCTGCAAGAGATAATGTATAGCAAACTTTATGTGAAGATTAATCCAGTTCATATACAAAAGTTTTTTTAAAAAGTTTTCATTCAACCTTGAGGGTTGAGAACATTTTCAAATCTGTACCACAGACGACCGAACCTTTTATTCACTTTCTTCTTACCAATAGAATATGTTTCCAATGAGCTCTGTGTCAAATGATTGTAAAACAAAAAGTTTATCAATATGCCTTCTACAGCACAGCTTCTAAGATGACACTATGAAGCCACTTCACATTACACCCACTTGCATTTCGTAAGCAGAGAGATAGGAGGAGTGCTTAAGGACTATACGGATAAATACAACGAAAATCCTTTTATAAGAGGATTATAAAGAAATAATCTTTTTGTGAAATCAATTTTTGTTTGTCTCGCTTAAGGCGTCTTTAATCTCAATTCAGTCCTCTATTTTTTGTAACAGCGAGCCAAATCTCAAAATTCACTTATTTTTAAGGGTTGGAAGATTTTCAATCAAAACCATGTAAAATGTGAAACGAATGTGATAGCAATTAAAAGAAATAGTGACTTAGTAAATAAACATGATATTTATTGCTTTTTTTAAATTAGATTACTTAAATTATATAATTTTTTTATTGTAATTGTGCTAGTAAATATATCTATCTATCTATCTACCTGTTCATCAAAACTAAAAGAAGAAAAGCTCTGTTCAAAGAAATTTCCTAGTAACGGAATATCTGTCGAAAATTGTTCTGCTGATTTATGTTTACCTAATGTATATTAATAAAGGTAGAAAATATTATTATATTATTACATACATTTATTTATATTTGACGCTTGTTTAAGGAAATATATAAATTTCATGACAGTATGAGCTTCAGAGTGTGCATCAAAAGTTTAAAAAAAAAAATCATGTCAGGGTGGAAAACCAAGTAAAGACCACTAAGACGATTATCAAGAATACCATAATTTAGATCAGAAGAAATTAGGGTCGCAAACTCGTATGTTAGCTCAAATCCAATAAAACTGAATTTGCAGACGGTCTCGACACCAACATTTTCTAGGAAGCTAGAGATTAGTTTGAAAGGAGAGTGCACCAGATGCATGATTTAGTCGGGAGAAAGCATGTTCAATGAATGGAAAATCTAACAATTTCTCTAATTATAGAGAAATCCTTAACATCAGATGAGATGTCTTGTCTATGTGAACGTCTGGAAACCCTCCACGTCAACAAATTCCTACAGCACACGGAAGATCTTGGAAAAAATCTGCATATGACAGTATTGACAGAAACAAGCTGTGCAGCGTCATGTCTAGTTTCCAAAAAAACTTGGTTTTCAGTTCTTAAAACAGATTTAATCACGAAGTCACCACACATGCCGGCATTTGAAGAAAAGCACGTGACATTTGATATCATGCTACATGAATTCTCCCCACCAAAATCCTAGTTCTACTTCAGGGCGAGCCCAGAACTCAAAAAACACCTAGCTTGGTGTTAAGGATAAACTGAGGATTTTCAAGAGAACTCATTGCGGCTACCTCAGAGCAATCATTGGGCTTGAACGAACGAACTTATTGATGCCCTTTTAACATAATTCGATAAGATAACTGATTACGTATACATTTTTTTTATTAAGGACCTAGAAACAGATGCGTTTCTCTTATTTCATTTCGTTTACAAAATGACCAAATGGAATAAAAAGTGACCGTGTGACCAAGTGAAAAAATTATGACCAGATTTGGATATAAATGACCAAACTGGCAACCTACTTGGTAAACTCAAACCATCCTGGAATGAAACCCAGTTTAACTTCAGGTGCGGACATAGCATAAGGTTTTCTCAAACCAAATCTATTTTTGGTTTCGATGTTACGCTAGGTTCAAGTATTAAAAAAATAGTTGTTCTTGGTCATGTTGGACTTTCTTAGAAAATGCTGGTAACATCTTACATTATTTTTAGCACCGACTAAATGTAACACTTTGTTACTTATTTACTTACTTAAGGTGGCGCTACAGTCCGGGTCGGACTAGGGCCTCAACCAACATGCTTCTCCAGCCAGCTCGGTCCCTAGCTAGCTGCCTCCAGTTTTGCACGCCAAGTTGGTTGAGGTCCTCTCCTACTTGCGTGCGCCACCTGAGTCGCGGTCTTCCTCTACTGCGCCGTCCCTCCGGATTGGATTCGAAGACTTTCCGGGCCGGAGCGTTGGCGTCCATTCGCTCTACAAGACCCAGCCATCTAAGCCGCTGGACCTTGACTCGTTTGACAAGGTCAGTGTCGCTGTACAGCCCGTACAATTCGTCGTTAAATCTTCTTCTCCACTCTCCATCTATGCAGATGGGACCAAAAATCACCCGAAGAATTTTTCTCTCGAAGCATCCTAAAGCGTTCTCGTCTGCCTTTGACAAGGTCCATGCCTCTGCGCCATATATAAGAACCGGGATGATAAGTGTCTTATACAGGGACACTTTAGTTGCTCGAGAGAGGACTTTACTACTCAATTGCCTTCTTAGTCCGAAGAAACAGCGATTGGCAAGAGTTATTCTTCGTTTGATTTCAGCGCTGGTGTCGTTGTCTGAATTAATAGCGGCGCCTAGGTAGACAAAGTCCTTAACTACCTCAAAGTTATAGCTGTCAATCGTGACGTTTTGTCCAAGACGTCGGTGTTGGGTGTCCTTTCTTGATGACAGCATATACTTGGTCTTGCCCTCATTTACCACTAAACCCATCTTCTTCGCTTCCGTCTCAATGCTCATAAACGCGCCATTGACATCACGCTGTATTCTTCCAATTATGTCAATATCGTCGGCATATCCGAGCAATTGAACGGATCTTTGAAAGATTGTGCCTCTTGTGTTGACGTGGGAGTTTTGCACTATTCTTTCAAGAACGATGTTGAAGAAGTCGCATGACAGTGCATCGCCTTGCCTAAAACCTTTTTTGACATCGAATGTATCGGTGAGATCTTTTCCGACCCTGATGGAGCAGCGTGCGTTCTCCATCGTCATCCTACACAATCGGACAAGTTTGGTAGGGATGCCAAAACTAGACATGGCTCTATATAACTCCTCTCTATAGATGCTGTCATACGCGGCCTTAAAATCGATGAAAAGGTGGTAGGTATCGATTTGAAGCTCCTGGGTTTTTTCCAAGATCTGCCGTAGTGTGAAGATTTGGTCTATTAGTAGCACTTTGTTAGTCAGTCAAAAATAAAATTAAAAAAATAAACCTACATGTCTAAACGGAAACCTTTTTGATGAAAAAAATTCATGAAGAAAAACCAGATTGGAAATCACTACTGGTTCAAAGACCAAGACCAATTCCCAGAGTAGAGTTCGAAAAAGTTACAAAATCTAACTTTCTCACAGTCCAACATCGCATTTTAGAACGACAACGTGACGTCACGATGTCACATTTTAGAACTTTTTTGCGTTTAGAAACAACGGATGCTAACATTGGTTAATATCTGCTATAAAAATAACTCTTATAAAATTTTAATATCATTTAAAAAACAATGAAAAGGGTTGCGCAACAGAAAGGGTTATCCCCGGGGCGTAACGCACTATTTATTTTGTGGGTAATAGAGGGATCAACAATTTTTGCCGACCCCGAACGGTTAGGTGGTTAATCGAGAGGGCTCTTCGTGGCATGAAATTTCTATTGAAAAAATTGCCAATTCATCGCGAATGGTCATACTTATAATAATTACGCTCTTTTGCTCTACCATAAAGTTGGAAAGCAAAAGTTCTCTTTTTACCATAAAAAGTAATAATTTTTTTTTGCTTTTAAATGGTTTCTGAAATCGCTTGGTCAAGATTTTAATTGAGCCTACCCTCGGTTTTCTTGTGTTAAATGGTTTAAATCTTTTGGTGGCTCAATTTATTAGTGTTTTGTAATTTAGTGGTTCCAAAAATTGGTCTGGTCATCATCATCATGATTCATCGAAAAAGTAGCAATTCTTTTTTAGTGCAAGGGCAAAAATTCTTCCGATCTTGGACTACCTATATCGACAGGGTAAAAGACTGTAATTTCTTAGCATTTAATGGAACAAAATTTCACAATAAGCAAAAATAAACTAATTTGCTAACTTCTTAGTTTTAGTTTTGTTTTTTTTTTTAATCAATGGATATTTCGGAAGTTGTGTTCAACTAAATATGCATAGGTACCTACCTACGTTCTATTTTTCATTTCTTAAAAATGGGAATAAGTTTCAGGTTCATGGAATACATTTCAATGTTAAGCAGCTGTTATGTACCTAAGTTAAAGCCTAACTTATGAGCAAAATACTAGCTATGTGTTTTAATTTTGGTTTTAACTAGGATAAATGTAGGTATATTCTAACAAACCCCATTTAAAAAGATTTTCCAAATTACTCTGTGCCCATATTTTTGGACGCTTTTTTTATTTAACGACACGGCGCGGCAGTCATCTTTAGTGATGTGGTTGATTAAGTTACAAATTAATTTGAAGTTCTGTATTTTATTTACCGTAAAAAAAATACTTATACCTACCTACCTGGTTTCTAAAGCTTCTTAACCACAACTTTTCTGTAATCTACTATTTGTTGCTATTTATAACATTTATTTATTTCTTTTTCTTAAATCGCAATCGATAAGTTACGATAAAAACACAAACCACAACCCAAGAACAGCTACAAAAAAAATCAAAACTATCTTATAAAACAGCTAAAGACAGACTCAGCCACCATGTTTGTCTCCATGCTGTTTCAGTTTCGCTATGATGATCATGATCGCCATCGTTGCGATTGTTTGCCTATTTTTTTTTTTTTTTTTTTTAATGTACATTCACATCACATATGTAATGTTGTGCATTGTGCACATTAAACCGCAAATAGGCCACGCGATACGAGGTTATAAGTACATAATTGTATTTTCTTAACCCTTTTAGCTTAAATCCAGATGGTAAACATAAATAAATGAATCATATGTTCCTCCGCGATTAACCTTTGAAGTTTGCCAAGGGAGCATTCAAAGAAGTAAAGAAGTTAAATGTAGGTACTGTACACCTACATAAAAACATAAAAACTTGTTATCCCACAAGAAGTCAATTGGAAATACCAGTGGGCTTACAACAGCATACCAACTAAACACAACGGAAGCGTTGCGAAAAAGAACAGGCAGATTAAAATTCGCCCATCCCATTGATAAAATGATGAGTATGCAAGCAGTACTTTACTTGGTATTCAACCATACACAAGCACGACATCGACATGCATCACAGCAAAAAAGTACTGCTTAGTCTACGTTGTTTTTAAAGGAGAATAACTCATGCTGAGTTCAATGTTTGCGCAAACCAAATATTACTTTAGTAAGAATAAGAAGTAAGAACTGCCAGCCTCACAATTGATTTGCTGATAAATTGATATATTTGCTATGTTATAATATAAAATCTTGGGCACTGATTGTGAAAATAGTAATCTTGTAATTTTCGAGGACAATACGCTAGCTAAATTAGTCCAGATTCTATCAGACGAGTAAGATTGACGTTTTCATCAGCTTAACTCTTTTTAAGTCATAACAGAAACCAATTAGCAATCTGTGTGAAAAAATGTTTAATTTGGATAAAGTTTAGGCATGAAAGATATTCGCGTTCACACTTCAAGTGCTACAAAGCAAAACAGCTCTTTGGACCAATTACGACACCTCAAAATGTATATGGAACTTGTGTAGGCAGATACAATTACATTCCTAGAACAAATTGGGTACAGCGTTTTATCATGTTCATCGAGATAGTTGAAATAATTGAGAATTTCATTAGCAAACAGACCATGGGTTGGAATTGATAAACTTTAATTTATATCACATTTTTTTATATCAATGTCGATGTATTTTTCTTTTTATTTGTGTAACCATGACTCAAAGTAACTAACTGTTAAATTAAACAATTCATGGAAAATTATGTTCAATGAGTCATTTGCAATGGTTATGCATAGATTTTACTTTTACACCTGCTCACAACTGGTAACACTGACACAATGAATGTACTTGCTGCATTCTATAAACAGCCCGGCATTGCAATCCAGTTTAATTTAAATTTAAATTTAGTCCGATGTTAGATAAAAATAATACTACAACTAAAATCAGCCCGATGACGTAATCACCTCCCTGAACCACACGTTACCTTTTTTGTCGAGTCCACCGGCAAGATACTCTTAAGAACAAAAAAAATATGTACACTACAATGGAATTCCACAATATGCTCCATGAAAGCTAACCAAATAGGCAATAAACCATAAGACATAAGGTGTTGATTAAATATATGTATATGCGCCTTCTTATTTGTTCAGATGATTCCTTGAGTTTTGGTAAAAGGACCTCCCTGCTAACTGCATTGTGAATTCTAGTCGTTTTATGCACATGCACACAGAATCGCGATCAAACAGGGAAAAAATAAAGAGCAGGTTGCGAGGAACCGATTGACCATGACAAAGACGGAGCCATGTTTTTCCGAAAAAAGGATGTTTTTATCGCACTCACCTAGGCTGTATAACTTTATATTAAATTTCTTTCCGAGATGTATCACTTTTCTTCTCGAAATATCTAGAGTCTAGAGAAATGAAAAGAAAACTCTTTTTTAATTTATTTCCGAGCAAAACGACAAAGTATTGCCTTTTTTGAAAACCGAAGTGTAGACCGTAAAACAGTACACGAGCGAAAGAACAGAGAAATAGGACTGAGAAAACGGGCGAACCGACCTCACTCAAACAAAAAAAAAAACGTCCAATGGGTAAATGCGATGCAAGATTCCAGGCATGCCAAACCAAGTTCCAACTTCCAAGTGCAATGCCAAAGTTAGAACGAAATGGAGCTACGCGAAGACAAATTTTAAGTATTTTTGCTTCTCTTACTTGCTCGTTGCTCCCAATAAAGAATAAACCTAATAAAAAATGGCCGAACAGTATCGGAATTTTCAATTGGACAAAATTTAATAAAGTACGTTTTACAAAGCAAATTTTTTACTCACAATATAATCACTAGAACACGAATATCCACAGATTAATGCTCGTAAAGAATTATATCCCGTACTTCAGTATTTCTTCAAAGAAAAAAAGTTCTGCACAGCAATGAGCAATTGATTTGTTTCAACAGCACAGAAAAGTAACGTTCGTTTTCTATTTTCCTACTTGCGTTTCAGCGACTCGTTTTGTCTTTTTCGTTCAAAACAATCTAAATGTCAGTTCCTGACAACGCCAAGTTTAAATGGATGTGGAAGCGTTTGCAAAATTTGATTACATCTAAAAAAAAATTCTAGCCGACAATAGGCGGCGCGGCGCTAGCTAATGTAAATAGGTGCGTTCACAAATTCGACTATAGGAGACTGATAAAAAATTTTTTAAAAAAGACGGTGTTTTTTGTTGGTCGGGCTGTCCGAAATAACATTGGTTAACCAAAAAAAACGCTATTCGTTTTTATGTTTGAAGGTTTTTATCTTTGACGAGTTGTGAATCAAATAAAAGCAATAATTGTTCACAAAAGTATGCAAGTATTCTCTTGTGTGTCTTTTTCTCTGCTTACGCGCTTGGGTTCAATTCACTTGAGAATGAATGAGAACAAATGAGAACAACTTTTAAATGTCGGTACCTTGGCAAAATACATTACTTAGAAGTTTAAAAGTTCAATACCTTTATTTAAAAAAGTGTTTTAAAAAACTAGACATAAGCGGATACTTACCTGAATAAAGAACAAAAAAACTGTTTAACAGAGTTTTTTCATTTCTTTTACGATATGTTTTAAATATATCTTTAAACCTGCCAATTATATAATGGAAATCAATAAATTTCTACAAATCGCAAATCGGTAGCAAAAAAATCCCTGCATGCAAAATTGGGTGGTCAAATTTATACTATTCACTTGTGAACACCGCCTTTTGCTGTTGTTGGAAATTCATGAAAAGCCTTTAGCCACACCAACATTTAAAAACTTATTCGATATCGAAAAATCGATCCCGGACAAAAAAATCCCGGACGATCCAAATATACTGGACAGCCCGACCAAAAAAACAACCTAATGTGTACTATCATACTGTAATGACTGCTATTATACGGTGCAATTTGTTGCACGAAACTGTTCGAACACCATAAGAGCAAAAGAGAACGAAAGTTCGAAAAACAGAGATGGACAATGTGCTACCGTGTGTCGCATGGGTTATGGTTTCGTGAAACAGCTTTGACGTTTCTCTTTGGGTGGGTTCGAGAACCTATCGGATAGCCTTTTTCGGATAACCAGATTGCTGCAGACAACAGCTGTGAAATACTAAAATTCGAAATTTGAAAATAGAAAAACATTTAAAATATCATTGCTAGATGATTATAACTTATTTTTTTCAATTTCCCATCTGTTTTAAAAGACTCATGCTGAAATAAATGCACACCAAAACAAAAAATCAACATGAAATGAAGTAAAAATAAATTTTCTATCAGCTGATCACTTGATTAGAAAGGTATACTAAAAATACTCGGATACCTTTAGATAGCTTTTTAGTTGAAATGGGTGTGTGACTCTGTTAAAAGTTTAACACATTAACAACAACACCAAGCTATCCGGATACGATTCTCGAACGCCCCCTTTGCCCTTGTTCGTGTTTTTGTTTATTCTGCTTTATTCTGGTTTCGCCATCAACCGAAATAAAATACGGTAATTCAAATTTGAAAAAAAATCTCCGTGCTGTAAAAATTTAATTTTGATTACCTATTTAAAAAAGCTTTATTATGGTTAACGAAATTGAATGGTCGAAAGAGTTAACACTGGAGTTAATTACTGCGTACGAGGCAGAACAGCATTTATATGCGGTAAGACAGGCGGACTATGCTAATCGTGTAAGGAGGGCCGATGCATTTCAACGAATAGTTGACTGCCTCAAGTACATGGCTCCAAAAATCACGACAGAAGTAGTTAAGCGAAAAATACATTCATTGAGAAGTCAGTTCTGCCGGGATTTGCGAGAAATCGAAAAGAGCAAGAAGAGTGGAGCAGGATTGGAAGATGTAGCTGAGCCCAAGTTATGGTGCTTTTACGAATTGTTTTTCTTAAAACAACATTGTGAAACAAGGCAATCTGTTTCAAATTACGAAGAAAAGGCAATTTCATATTTGTTTGTTATTACTATTTTTTATAATATGTACATTTGTTTTTAATAGGTTGCCGATATTAACCCTGTAAGGGAGTATAGTTTTGAAGACTGCATTGAGGAGGTTGAGCCTGTAAGTGATACACCCAAAAGAAAAGTAAGTTATTCTTCATTCTTTTAGTTGCCAGTCCACTTTCCCTTCATCTGTGAAATATTCTGCAAACGTTTGCCGTATGCGCTCTGCAGCACCCCTATGGGGGTTGTCAACTTTTTGAAGTGCGCTTAAGGGGGGTGAACTGGAACTCTTTTCCTCTGCCACATTTTTGTAGTTCTGACCGTTTTCAATTAAGAAGTTGTGTAGAACACAACAAGCTTGTGTAACAAGTTCCACTTTTTCAACTCGTAGATCTATTTTTGTTTGAAAAATACGAAATCTTTGCGAAAGAAGCCCAAATGCATGCTCAACAACATGCCTTGCCCTTGAAAGGCGAATGTTAAAAACCCTTTTTTTTTGGCATTGCGTTCCATATGCATAAGGCTTCATAATATGCCGCTGCAATGGAAATGCGTCATCTCCTACAATAACAAACGGCAGCTTTCGTTGTTTTCCTATGAAAGTATCGTCCGGAAATTGATTTGGTGCGTCATCTATCACGCTTCTCAGTGCGCTTTGAAGCAAAACACCAGCATCATTGGTTCGTCCGTTGCATCCAATGTCCACATATATAAATTTACAGTTTGCATCTACTAGTGCAAGTAAAATTATGCTGTGCGAACCCTTGTAGTTGTAATAAAAAGCCCCATCCTTACGAAGGCTCTTAAACACAATGTGCTTTCCATCCAGAGCACCCAAGCAGTTTGGAAACTGCCAACGAATTGTGAATTCATCTGCAATTTGTAACCACTTTGATTTAGAATTAGGAAACTGAAAATAGAACAACAATTAATAACTATTTCTTAGAGTAATAAATTGTTATGTTTTTTTTTTTTCTTATAGAAAAAACAGACTGCATTTTCAGGGCACTCAAAGCGCCTAAAAACAATATCTTCCCTCCTGGAAAATAGAAAGGTGACTTCTCGCTATGCTTGGCTTGGAAATCAAGTGGTATTTGAAATGGAACAAATACAGGATGAGGCCATTCAAAGGAAAACGTCCTGGGCAATCCAACAAATGCTGAGGGATGGCGTTTCCGAGGATATAGAGAAGAGAAACAGCTATTCATCAACACCAGAACAACAACCCACACCAACAACATTACAAGCCCTTTACAAAGTACCGAGAATACCATCTACATCACAACAACCTACAATATTAACACCACAAAAGCAACACTTACCATCAACATCACAACGACTTACAATATTAGCACCACCAAAGAAACAACTACCATCAACATCACAACAACAACTTACAATATTAGCACCACCAAAGAAACAACTACCATCAACATCACAACAACAACTTACAATATTAGCACCATCAAAGAAACAACTACCATCAACATCACAACACAAATTTACTTTATTAGCAATACAAAAGCAACACATGCCATCAACATCACAACAATATACACCATCCTCATTACGGCAGTACAAACGTCCCTTCCCTCAAGGACCATCACGACAGCTCACACCATCCTCATCCCAATCACAATTGTCGTCACCAGATTATACGAATACATCATCCCCAACAATAAAGTCTTCTCCAACTGACTCTACTCAAAATTATTGGAATTGGGAAGAGCATCTAAAGGAGCTTCATAGTACATCTCCTCAAAGAAATTCAGACAAAATGTCATAAAAAATTCCTGAATAATGTTCCAAAAAGTTCCTAAATCGACCTGCATCTGCAAACTCTGATGCGGCAAGAACGTTTTTTTTAAATTTTTTGAAGAAAAAAACTGTGAAAATAAAATAAGACTGTCTTTTTTGTAATAAATTTATTTAAATTAAAATTCTTAACTTGCCTTTAAATACTGGCTTTTTAGATTCTTCCAAATTGCTTTACAAACTTCTGGTATGGCGTTCGTTAAAAAAGGCTGCGAGAGCCGAGTTTGGTAGTCTGTGCTCTTTAAAGATTCGCCTGTTGCCAGATACCTTAGCGTTGCAGCTAATTTTTCTGCTGGCGATATTGCGTCCCTCATTGTTGTGTTTTTTTTTAAAATGTCATTGTATATTAAGGACAATAATAATTCGAAAGATTTTTCATCCATCCTTAAATAGTTGCAGAAAGATGGTTTGTCATTTTGCCGGAGGTCTTTCGTTAAAAAATTGAAAGACCCTTGTTCTGCTCGGTCTTTCCTCCACGGCTTAACCCACATCGTTTTTTCTCCTCTCTTAGATTCCTCTAAAACATCATTGGACAGGCTAACAAGTTCACGTACAACTTCTTCATCATCACTGTTATCGGTATCCATAAGCTCAACAGCTTTTTCGGTAACATCTAACAACTCATCCAGGAATGATGAACTCATCTGCAAAAAATATTTGTTTTATTTTTTTTTTTCACCATTTCATGTATAGGTAACGTTTCAAAAAGAAATAATAATCAATATATGTATGTAAATAAATAATTCAAAATGGGGTAGGATTCTCGTATAGAATTTGAATTGAAAAAATTCCTAGATTTCATGTCGCAGTACCAACTTCAAGTAATCGTTTTGGAATTTACACATTGAATGGCTTCGCTTCGTAATTAAGGCTTTAGTATGCACGTGGGTAACATCAACAAAACGCTTGTTTGTTTAATTGTCCAATTGCGTTCATCCATTGAAACCCCACCAGGTCCTAGTTATACGATGATCAAAAGACCACCAATGACTGAGAGGGTTACGAAAAAGTAAGCAGAACACGTCCAGCAAACTGCATTACATTTTTCGGTTTGTTTTCGGTTAATGAGGGGACACCAGAAAACAAGATATGCCCCTAAACCCATGTTTCAGCCAATTCAAGAAGTAGCACTCGAATCAAGGCCACAGCCAAGTCACATCAATAAGAATTGCACGTCACAAAGAATTGAATACGCGATTTTAATGTAACTATAAAGAAACGAACCGAAACTGCTATTCCCACCTTAAATTTGGTGATAACCATTTCACAGCCACCCAATTGTCCGAATGTTGATTGAAACTAAAACCTTTTGTCAGAAATTGGCTACAGCTCCAACCCTTGTCCATACATTGGCGTTGTTCTTTCCATTGAAACCAAATACAAAGTCCGTCTTCGAAGAATGTTGGAATTAGACAAAACAGCAAATGTACATACATAAATACTATGTTCTTTGCAATACAAAATTTCTATTTAATTATTAAATAGTAATACGTAGTTACTTTTACTTTTTTATTTCGCCAATTATATTTTTGCACATGTGCACAAGTCAACCAAAAACTTTTTCCCCGAAAACGAAAACACCAAAAGAGAAATAAAGAGAAATGTCAAACTAGTTTCATGAAACTGGATTTCATCATGTAATAACACTTGCGACACGGGATGACAGAACAAAGAAGAATTCGAAGTTGTTTCGTGCAACAAATTGCACCGTATAATAGTAGTCAATGTACACCCAACATTCAATACTAATTTCCTAAACGAAAAAGTTCAACCGAAAACACAAGGCGGCAACACTATAATGTACATTTAATAGAAGGCGTTGCTTGTGAGTGAGTGTGTGTGTGCAGAAATATACCGGGAGGAGAATGTGTCTAGCCATAATGGTTTATAGCAAACTACTGGAAAGCTCTCGATGTTATAAATTGCTCGAAAGCTCTCGATGTTTCACACTGCTGGAAATCACTAGATCTAGATGTAGGTCCCTATTATGAGCAGCGAATCGAACGTTCGATTGGAAGCGAATGTTTTTGCGAGCTTCTTTTATAGCGGTATTATAGGTTGTAGAAACAAAAACTTTGTAGAAAACTTTTTTCGAAGTTTAAGGTATGTCAGATAAGAGAATGGACGGAGTTTAATAATAATAATCCAATAAATGAGTTTCTCTAAAACATTCGCTTCCAGTCGAACGTTCGATTCGCTACTCATAATAGGGACCGTAATATGTCATTTAAGATGCAATTTAAGGTTCTCCTAGCCCACATTGACGTTGACAAGAACTGCACCGTGTTTCCAGACGTTATGGCAGAAAAGCTGGGTCTGGGCCGAATTCTGTAACGTTTTAGACGACTATCGTCTGAATTTTAGGCACTAAAAAAACGTGTTTAGAACCCTGAAAATTTTGCCAAATTTTGTAGGATGATAGTAAAATAGCTCTCCACCAACCACTGAAAGCAAGATTATATGAAACTATCTTTTGACGATGCAATCTACGATACACGATTCAACGATAATCGTCTGAAAAGTTACGGAATCTTATCAAAAAACGTGTTTAAAGGTCTAAAAAGGCTAGGTACTTAAATTTAATAGACGATAGTAAAACGGCTATCCCCCCATCGCTGAAAGTTACATGAACAAACATTTGACGATACAATCCACGATAGAAATTTTGACGATAATCTCTAGTGTTATGGAACTCAGGTCCTAACAATCTGTTGATGGAAAAGCGATACAAAAGTACATATACTTGATATTCTCAACTTCTAGAAAACCTGATTTATAACAAATGAGCTGGTTCCTCGATTCTTACATGAACTCGCCCAATGGATATAAACAATATATTTGAAAAACTAAATATTTTACTGATCACTGTACAAAAATATCTAAATGCCAACAACTTTTTCTTATGAAACTAATAAATGCAACAGTTGAGTAATAAAAGAGAAGCTACAATCACCTAAAGTGCCATTGTATAACAAATTTACATTCGAAAAACTCCAAACTTAGTGTCATTTTTGGAATTTCTCAAAGAAGAAGCCAAACTTATTCCAAGAACCTTCCTTGTGTCTGTAGGATCTATGATTCCATCGTCCCAGAGTCTCGCCGTGCTGTAATACGGTGATCCCTCATTTTCGAACCTTTCTTCAATGCTTGATTTCATTTGGTTCACTTCCGTTTCACTGAGTTTTTTGCCATCACGTTTCGCCTGGTCACTAGTGATCTGGGCAAGAACATTAGCCGCCTGTGCACCACCCATAACGGAAATGCGAGAATTTGGCCACATGAAAAGAAACCGAGGTGAAAACGCGCGACCGCACATACCTTAAACCAAAAAACTTTAAATTTAAACAAACCAAAAGATAAAATTTAGCTATTTACCGTAATTTCCAGCCCCATAGGATCCTCCAATAACAACAGTGAACTTCGGAACATTTGCACATGCCACTGCGGTTACCAATTTAGCTCCATTCTTAGCTATACCATTGGCCTCAGCATCACGCCCAACCATAAACCCTGTAATATTCTGTAGAAAAATAAGAGGAATTTTCCTCTGAGCACAAAGCTGAACGAAATGTGCTCCTTTCAAGGCACTTTCGGAGAAAAGAACCCCATTATTGCCCAAAATTCCCACGGGGTGGCCGTATAGTTTTGCAAAACCGCACACTAAGGTTTCTCCATACATTTTCTTAAATTCTGTAAAACGACTGCCGTCAACAATTCGAGCAATAACCTCTCGGACATCAAAACTCTTGGTGAGATTGGTGCCAACAATACCATAAATATCTTTTGGGTCATATTTAGGTTCTTCATATTTAGAGACAAAGTTTTCATTGAGATTCACCTTTCCTTCTGTAAAAGCGTTAGTTGCAGGAAAATTAAAGTTGCTTACAATCTGACGGGCCAAATAGAGTGCGTGCTCATCATCAACAGCATAATGATCTGTTACGCCCGATGTCTTACAATGAAGATCAGCCCCACCAAGATCTTCTGCGGATACTTCTTCGCCTGTAGCTGCTTTAACAAGTGGTGGTCCAGCTAAAAATATGGTCCCTTGCTTTCGGACGATTATGCTTTCATCAGCCATAGCTGGAACGTATGCCCCACCAGCTGTGCAGCTGCCCATTACTACAGCAACCTGTGGGATCCCGAGTGCTGACATTTGGGCTTGATTGTAAAAACTTCGTCCAAAGTGCAATTTATCTGGAAAAACTTCAGCTTGACGAGGTAGATTTGCACCTCCAGAGTCGACTAGATAAATGCAAGGCAAGTGATTTTCTTTCGCTATTTCCTGTGCCCTTAGCTGTTTCTTAACAGTGATTGGGTAGTAAGTGCCTCCTTTAACTGTCGCATCATTCGCAATTATAACACACTCCGTTCTAAAAACAAGGAATTTATAAATTTATTTTAAATGAAAATGTAAAATTGTCTTTATGCAAACCCAAAGATTCTGCCAATGCCGGTTACGATACCACCTGAGTTCACTATTTCTTTACCATACAATTCATGACCAGCCAAAGCGCTAAGTTCAAGAAAAGCTGATCCATTGTCAAGTAGTTTGTCTATACGCTCACGTACCAAAAGCTTTCCTCTAGAACGATGCCTCTTCACAGCTATATCACCACCACCCTTCAATGCCTGAGATGTGAGATGTCTCAACTCACTCACCAGTTTCCTCATTTCAGTTTCATTTTGCTTTATTTTAAAAATTAATCATAAATCTAGAGCTAGTAATGTTACTTCATTTCTTTGTGTTTATACTTTGAAATCTGTTGAATCCTTATCTACGGAACTTGCAATGACGTTGGCTTCGCTTATATGAAGCATTCGAGTGCAACTGCGTGCGATTTGAGTACATAGTGATGAATTGACTATAGAGGTTATTCTTAACATTGCTTTTGGATATTAAAAAATTAAAAAAACACTACAAAAAAAAACAAAAAAGAAGAAGTATACGAAAGGATAACGACAGGTGGATTATCAAATTGGGAGTTCAAGTTTATACTTTATAGGCTGCCTCCCTAGGTGACGTAGATCTGTCAAAATGGAATTGTCAAAATTAAGGCTTCGTCAGAGATAAGAAATTAATTAGATGGCAAACTTCACACACACATTGAAACTGCCTACAAGCTGATTTACCGAAAATCACCTCTACTACTTTGAGTACAGCTTCCAGTCCACACACAAAATCTAACTACTACCACTTTGAGTACAGCAAATCTCACTATTACCACTTTGAGTACAGCTTTCACGTATTCACAGACAGAGGATGAGATTACAAAAACAACAATGTAAACAAATGGTTGTTGCGGGGCAAGAGAAGTAAAGGATTGCCATCTAATTAATTTCTTATCTCTGGGCTTCGTTCGGTGGGGGGGACAAACGATGATAACTAGGGTGGTTCACAGTATGAGAATTTAAAACCGGTCTATCAAAACAACTTGTGACTGCTTTTTTCCGCTTTCCTTAAAAAAGGTAAATAAGCATTTAAAACTCCATTATGAAGAAATTTAGCTGACTTTGTTGTCGAATTAAAGGAATTATATCCATGAAGGTGGATTTACATACAGAAGAGCAAAAGAAGAATACACAAGATATAAAATTGATGCTTGTGTGATAGAGAGCGAAGACACCAAGGGCAAACGACTGCACAGCTCTATCAAAGAATGCAGATGAACAAATATAGGTGCTGATTTTTATCTGCAGCATAGGAACTTCATCTGCGTCTATAATCTTATTCGTTCAAGCACCAGGATATCTATTGAAAATTATAACAAAAAGAAAAGTAGTAAGTAAAAATGTTAAAATAAAGAAATAAAAAAAATATTGCACTGACACAGAAATATTTCATTTTTATATGTTCCTTTCTACTGCAAAGGTGAAATACAGTTAGAATTCAACCCCCGTCAACTTGGCAGCGCTATAACACGAAATTCGATTTTTTTTATGCAAATAATTTGGAAAACATTTGGAAAAATTTGGGAAATGGTTTTCACAATTTGGGAAAGTCCCAAAAAAAAGTTATTAACAATTTAAAATTTGGCGTATACTTGGCAGCGCTGGCAATGAAATTCAGAAATTTTGGTGTCAATCGATCGGGGACAATTTGGAAAAATTTGGAAAAGACTTTTCCGAATTTGGGAAACGATAGTTTTGCCAAAAAATGCAAAAACATAATACTGGTGAGCCGCTGTACATTTTATTAGCAGCTAATTAAACTAAAATGCTAATAACATTTTCCCTATACTTTCCCAAATTACAAAATAAGTCATTTTAGTTCGAAATGACCTTGATTGAATTTAGGAAACCAAATCAGATCATGAAATCTGTGATTTTGGTACTTTTTTAGTCAAAAATATTTAGTAATGCTTTTCTTAATGGAAAATTGAATTCTTACAACTAAAATGCTAATAACTTTTTTCCTATACTTTCCCAAATTACAAATCAAGTTATTTTAGTTCGAAATGACCTTGATTGAATTTAGGAAACCAAAGCAGACCATGAAATCTGTGAATTTGGTACTATTTTAATCAAAAATATTTAGTAATGCTTTTCTTAATGGAAAATTGAATTCTTACAACTAAAATGCTAATAACTTTTTTCCTATGCTTTCCCAAATTACAAAATAAGTTATTTTAGTTCGAAGAGACTTTGATTGAATTTAGGAAACCAAAGCAGACCATGAAATCTGTGAATTTGGTAAAATATTTAGTAATGCTTTTCTTAATGGAAAATTGAATTCTTACAACTAAAATGCTAATAACTTTTTTCCTATGCTTTCCCAAATTACAAAATAAGTTATTTTAGTTTGAAAAGACCTTGATTGAATTTAGGAAACCAAAGCAGACCATGAAATCTGTGAATTTGGTACTATTTTAGTCAAAAATATTTAGTAATGCTTTTCTTAATGGAAAATTGAATTCTTACAACTAAAATGCTAATAACTTTTTTCCTATACTTTCCCAAATTACAAATCAAGTTATTTTAGTTCGAAGAGACCTTGATTGAATTTAGGAATTAAAAGCAGACCATGAAATCTGTGAATTTGGTACTATTTTAGTCAAAAATATTTAGTAATGCTTTTCTTAATCGAAAATTGAATTCTTACAACTAAAATGCTAATAACTTTTTTCCTATACTTTCCCAAATTACAAATCAAGTTATTTTAGTTTGAAGAGACCTTGATTGAATTTAGGAAACCAAAGCAGACCATGAAATCTGTGAATTTGGTACTATTTTAGTCAAAAATATTTAGTAATGCTTTTCTTAATCGAAAATTGAATTCTTACATCTAAAATGCTAATAACTTTTTTCCTATACTTTCCCAAATTACAAATCAAGTTATTTTAGTTTGAAAAGACCTTGATTGAATTTAGGAAACCAAAGCAGACCATGAAATCTGTGAATTTGGTACTATTTTAGTCAAAAATATTTAGTAATGCTTTTCTTAATGGAAAATTGAATTCTTACAACTAAAATGCTAATAACTTTTTTCCTATACTTTCCCAAATTACAAATCAAGTTATTTTAGTTCGAAGAGACCTTGATTGAATTTAGGAAACAAAAGCAGACCATGAAATCTGTGAATTTGGTACTATTTTAGTCAAAAATATTTAGTAATGCTTTTCTTAATCGAAAATTGAATTCTTACATCTAAAATGCTAATAACTTTTTTCCTATACTTTCCCAAATTACAAATCAAGTTATTTTAGTTCGAAGAGACCTTGATTGAATTTAGGAAACCAAAGCAGACCATGAAATCTGTGAATTTGGTACTATTTTAGTCAAAAATATTTAGTAATGCTTTTCTTAATGGAAAATTGAATTCTTACATCTAAAATGCTAATAACTTTTTTCCTATACTTTCCCAAATTACAAATCAAGTTATTTTAGTTCGAAATGACCTTGATTGAATTTAGGAAACCAAAGCAGACCATGAAATCTGTGAATTTGGTACTATTTTAATCAAAAATATTTAGTAATGCTTTTCTTAATGGAAAATTGAATTCTTACAACTAAAATGCTAATAACTTTTTTCCTATGCTTTCCCAAATTACAAAATAAGTTATTTTAGTTCGAAATGACCTTGATTGAATTTAAGAAACCAAATCAGATCATGAAATCTGTGATTTTGGTACTAGTTTAGTCAAAAATATTTTGTAATGCGTTTTTAATGGAAAATTAAATTTTTGCAACTAAAATGCTAATAAGGGTATTCATGCTTCGGCGTAAGATTACGTTTTGTGTAAATATGTAACTTTACGAGAGACTTTGCATGAGTGCCCATTTAAGCTACTTTGTGTAAGTGGTGTAAGTGGTGTCAAAACTTTGTTTTTAATTACTTACTCCGCTCATTTCCATATTTATTTGTAATACTTTTATATTTTACTAGCTGACCCACCCGGCGTTGCTCGGATCTAAGTTATTTAAAAAAATTGTCAGGAACACCCGCTGGACTAAGCTGAAAATAGCCGGAAAGTTTAAACAATGTTAATGGTAGATTGCCCTTATCACTAAGGGGTATGAAAAATAGATAGTAGCCTATTCTCAGACCTACTGAATATGCATATAAAATTTGGTAAAAATCGGTCAAGCCGTTTCGGAGGAGTTCAAGTTCGAACACCATGACACGAGAATTTTATATATATGATTTTTTGTTTGATAAAAAGTACTTACTTCTATGTTCAACTTAACTGAAACGTTTCTTTCGAAATGTCAAAAAAGATTTTTGTGTAGTTTTACCCGTTTTACCATCTCGTTTCCGCATTGAATTCGTTGCGTAGTTTTACCAAATTTGTGTAAAACATTTTCCATACAAAATTTGACAGTTCTTTTACCATCTGGTAAACTTACACAGACTACACGGTTTAAGCGGGTTTTACGCTGATGCATGAATACCCCTAATAACTTTTTTTCTGTACTTTTCCAAATTACAAAATTAGATTTTTTAGTTTAAAAAATGGTTGATTGTATTTGGAAAACCAAATTAGTTCATTAAATCTGTCATTTCGGTACTATTTTAGTCAAAAAAAAGATTTCATAAACTGTTTGGTTCAAAATTTTTTTTGATTTAGATAGTACCAAAATCACAGATTTCATGAACTAATTTGATTTTCCAAGCTCAATAAAGCTTTATACAAACTAAAAAGACTGATTTTATAATTTGGGAAAGTATAGGAAAAAAGTTATTAGCTTTTTAGTTGTAAGAATTCAATTTTCCATTAAGAAAAGCATTACTAAATATTTTTGACTAAAATAGTACCAAAATCACAGATTTCATGGTCTGCTTTTGTTTCCTAAATTCAATCAAGGTCTCTTCGAACTAAAATAACTTGATTTGTAATTTGGGAAAGTATAGGAAAAAAGTTATTAGCATTTTAGTTGTAAGAATTCAATTTTCCATTAAGAAAAGCATTACTAAATATTTTTGACTAAAATAGTACCAAATTCACAGATTTCATGGTCTGCTTTGGTTTCCTAAATTCAATCAAGGTCTTTTCAAACTAAAATAACTTATTTTGTAATTTGGGAAAGCATAGGAAAAAAGTTATTAGCATTTTAGTTGTAAGAATTCAATTTTCCATTAAGAAAAGCATTACTAAATATTTTACCAAATTCACAGATTTCATGGTCTGCTTTGGTTTCCTAAATTCAATCAAAGTCTCTTCGAACTAAAATAATTGTAATTTGGGAAAGTATAGGAAAAAAGTTATTAGCATTTTAGTTGTAAGAATTCAATTTTCCATTAAGAAAAGCATTACTAAATATTTTTGACTAAAATAGTACCAAAATCACAGATTTCATGGTCTGCTTTGGTTTCCTAAATTCAATCAAAGTCTCTTCGAACTAAAATAACTTGATTTGTAATTTGGGAAAGTATAGGAAAAAAGTTATTAGCATTTTAGTTGTAAGAATTCAATTTTCCATTAAGAAAAGCATTACTAAATATTTTTGACTAAAATTGTACCAAATTCACAGATTTCATGGTCTGCTTTGGTTTCCTAAATTCAATCAAGGTCTCTTTGAACTAAAATAGCTTGATTTGTAATTTGGGAAAGTATAGGAAAAAAGTTATTAGCATTTTAGATGTAAGAATTCAATTTTCCATTAAGAAAAGCATTACTAAATATTTTTGACTAAAATAGTACCAAATTCACAGATTTCATGGTCTGCTTTGGTTTCCTAAATTCAATCAAAGTCTCTTCGAACTAAAATAACTTGATTTGTAATTTGGGAAAGTATAGGAAAAAAGTTATTAGCATTTTAGTTGTAAGAATTCAATTTTCCATTAAGAAAAGCATTACTAAATATTTTTGACTAAAATAGTACCAAAATCACAGATTTCATGATCTGATTTGGTTTCCTAAATTCAATCAAGGTCATTTCGAACTAAAATAACTTATTTTGTAATTTGGGAAAGTATAGGGAAAATGTTATTAGCATTTCAGTTTAATTAGCTGCTAATAAAATGTACAGCGGCTCACCAGTATTATGTTTTTGCATTTTTTGGCAAAACTATCGTTTCCCGAATTCGGAAAAGTCTTTTCCAAATTTTTCCAAATTGTCCCCGATCGATTGACACCAAAATTTCTGAATTTCATTGCCAGCGCTGCCAAGTATACGCCAAATTTTAAATTGTTAATAACTTTTTTTTGGGACTTTCCCAAATTGTGAAAACCATTTCCCAAATTTTTCCAAATGTTTTCCAAATTATTTGCATAAAAAAAATCGAATTTCGTGTTATAGCGCTGCCAAGTTGACGGGGGTTAGAATTCATACACCGATGTTCTTAAAATGTTTGGTAGATCTGCTCTCATAAAAATTTAAAATATATATATATAAAAATATGTATATATTTTATAATATATGTATGTAGTTTAAGACTCCTATAGAATATAAGTGAAAAAATGTAGAAAATCAAAACTAAATGGCTTTTGAAGCTAAATAAACATCATTCAATTCAATTCAATTCATACTTTGAAATTTGGCTTCACTTACTATTAGTCAGCATTTGAAGTTGCTCATTTGTAAGAAAACTAAAATCGAAAATGTGTTTCGAAATTCGAAACCATTTTTGACATTTCATATTGATTGTTGGTTCCAATTTTCACCGTCGCGTCGCCTACATCGTCTTTCCTTAAAAAAGTTCTAGCTTCCGAGTTTATTTCAATTATTTGTTAAATCCGATTAAATTAAAAAAAACCTTTAAAAATGTTGGGACGTGCAAGCCTATTGGCCCGTAACTTGGTTAAATCCAATGTCCGATTCCATTCCCATGGTGGTATTCCTGGTGAGGTAAGTGCAAACCCGACCTCGTGATTACATAATAAAAAACAGAATTCTATATGCCTCCTCAGTGATATATTCCAAGTCAAATATAAATTTTTTTTAATTACAGAACCTGCCCATGGACATCCATAACCGATACAAGTTGACTGCTTTTACCATCCTCTTTGTCGGTTCTGGATTGGGAGCTCCATTCTTAATTGTGAGGCATCAACTTCTCAAGAAGTAAAAGATTTAAGAGGTTAGTATTCTTATGAAAATTAAAATTTGATAACATAAAATTCATACATTATCCTCATAACTAATTTTTTTTGTTTATGTAATCTTAAAATTATTATTTTATATTTTTTTTAACTTTTGTCAAAACAAAAATAAACCTCTTAAACTTTGGTCTGGTTGAAATTTTTATTAGTAAAAACACTAAAAGGCTGTTCAAGTTTCAAGTTCACCAAGCCCTTTTTCAAAGAGCAAAATCTCATTGGTAAAGACTAAAGATTACAGCTCTGTAACTTTTTGGTAATTCAACAGACTTTTTTTGAGCTGATATGGAATTAGTTACAAGTCAAATTATAAGCCTAAATCAAACCTTAATTACTCTATAAAACCTTTCATTTTTCATTGAACAGCTATGTAGCTTAATTATTAGAAACCTATTTTGGGAGAAGTAAATTAAAAAGGAAGAAATGTTTTATGAATATTGATATCTAACTTACTATACTAATACATAAATGTCAGCACCTTGAAGTAAAATTTTCTGAAAAATTCGAAAAGACTAATAGATTCGTTAAATGATTTCAAGCTGATGCTATAGCTGAGGAATAGCAAGTCTATTTACTGGCTAAAGATGAAAACGTCCAATAAATTCCTAAGTCACTAACTTTGTTCATTTCAAGTTTTTGCCGAAGCTGCATAGCATAAGCCGAGTTCTGACTGTACAATTAGTTGGACAGACTTTGGCTTGAACGCTCAGACGACCGCTTGTCCAACTTGTTAATTGATTTTCAAATATTTTTGAAAACTTTGAAGTTGGATGGAGCGGAGGAACATGTAACACAAAGTTGGACGACAAATCTGATAAGTCTGAACGCAAACTACGTCCGACTATCCAACATCCATCAAACGAAGTCTGTCCAACTAATTGTACATTGAGAACTCGGCTATAGACGAAGAAGAGAAAGCAGCTATTATTTATTTTATAACATAAGCCCTTATTACAAAAATCTTGGTATCAATTTCGGACTAAGAATGTTAAAAGGGAATCATCATAGATGACCTCGTAGTGATTGTTTTGCTTATAAATTTGTCACTGTTGCAAATATCTGTTCTTTACGAAGATTTTTATAATCCATTCTTGGAGTTAATTTCTTTTGTAGTTTGTAACAAAGAACATTTGTTTTTAAGAACTAAAAGTGCTTAGTCAGTCTCTTCTCAGCTTTTTAGTGCAGTCATTGAAGCATTATTGCTCCGAATTTTTTTTACTGTGAACCGATTTGCATGAAATTTTGGAATTAGGCCCATCTTACCCTTAACTTCAAAAGTGAAAATGATTTGAACTCCGCACTCACCCTGGGGGTGGTAGCCACCAGAGATTAAAATGAACTAAGTCTGCTTGTGAATAATAAGTATTTACTTGAAAAAAAAACGAGTTTGAACAAACTGAGTCAACCCACAAGCAAGTAAATTTGAACAATCTTATTTGTGGACCAAGCAACTCTGAACAACCCCTATTTTCAAACGAACCAAACAAGTAGACTTGCTTGCAAGTCAAAATGAGTTTGAATAACATTGAGTTAAACTACTTGTAAGTAAAAGTGATCACAAGCAATTTGATCGTAAACAAGCAGTGTATTTGTGAATAAGCAGTGTGTTCATAAGCATGGAATGTGATCATAACAAAAAGGGTAGTTTATGTCTTTATATGCCTTTTTTTTGTTTAGGTATAAATGTTCAACGCATTGCTTTGCGATGAATACACTGCCTGCTAATAAACACACTGCCTGCTTGTAAGCACGCTACCTGCTTGTGAACACACTGCCTGCTTGTGAACACACTGCCTGCTTGTGAACATTTTGCGTGCTCAAGTCATTTGCTTGTGAGTGCAATACAGAAAAAATGACTTGTGAGCATCCTTACTGATTTAGTTTGATCAGAAGCATTTTTGCTTGTGAGTAAATATGCTTGCGAGCTATTTGCTTGTGAATGGGGTGGAAAATGATCAAGTCTGACCGATCGTTGAGAAATTTTGGATGTGTTTGAACTGCTTTGAACATCATTTTGATCTCTGGTTGCCACCCTTTCTCGGGGGTGAATTTTTTTTTTTTAAAATAACCGGATATCGATAGAAGGCCTAATTTTAAGCAAAAAATCATCTATAAAGTTTTTCAAAAAATTCAATACCTTTCAAGTTATTGGCAATTGAAAATTCGCAATTTTTTCACGTTTTTCATCGGTTTTTGCAAATATCTCCAAAAATATACGTTTTATCGAAAATTTTATAATGAACAAAGTTGTAGCAGGTAAAACAATGAACAATTTGGACAATGAACAATTTAGACAATGAACAATTTGAAAAATTTTTTTTATAAAGTATTCTAAGTGCAATATTAAGCTAGATATTGAAGATCAAAGCCGTTTTTTATTTTGTCTGAAAAATGAAAATGGTCAATGCCATCTAGCGGCTAGTAGATGTTATGCATTCTAATACAAAAGGGTTTTGTAGTGCTTGAAATAAGCTTTGAAATGAGCACTATTAAAAGTCTTTTGCACTTAAAATTAGTGAGCTGTATTGCAAATAAGGGGAGCATCTAATGTTTTTTCTTTTAAATCAATGGGAGAAGGGGTGGTGCGGAGCCTAATTCCAAAATTTCATGCAAATCGGTTCACAGTAAAAAAATTCGGAGGTATTTTTTGCTTCAATGACTGCACTATTTCCGGTCATGACTTTATGTCTTCACTCGTCGAATAAAATTTCCTTGAGAATATTTGATTTTGAATAAATCACCCATGAAAAATGTATTTGTCATTTACTTAATTTGTTAATTGTTACGTACTCAATTTTGTTCCGTGGGATATTCATTTGAGTGAATGAATGAATGAATGAATGAATGAATGAATAATTGGGGTTTTGTATTGCACCTCGACCTTTTTAGATCTACTGTACCCCCTACTTCTTAAGTGGTATTCCTTAATTAAAGTACTTCATCCAGATTAGTTCCTCTGATGAAACTTAGTATCTGGGTTACGCTTAAGAGTTTAAGCTCCTTCTCCTCTACGTAGTAGGATCCTAGGTACTTCTTCCTTTGGTGTATTAGAGCTTCGCAGTCACCTAAGAGGTGGTCAGGAGACTCTTCCTGTTCGTTGCAGTATCTGCATTGGTCATCGCTCTCTATGCCTAGTAATTTTAGGTGTTTTCTTAGTCTTTAGTGTCCGGTTAAGAACCCGGCTAGCATTCTTACATTGTTTCTACTTAGTTTTATTGCGTCTTTATAACGTTTTGTGTTAAAAGTGCCAAGTAAAAGTTTGGCTTGGCGCATTTAGGGGAGGTAATTCCAGTGTTTAGCTCTGTTGTCTTCCTCTGACTTTTTGATTTCTTTCTTGATGTGGTATTCATTTCAAAGAGGTCCAGGTTCTCGTGTAAAATTTCATGAAAAAAATGTGATGTAAAAAAAAAAATTTCTTGGCATATTTCCGATAGGTCCGAATCAAGCTAGGACAGTGTTAGAGAAGGTGGAAAGGAAGCGGATATTTTAGTTTTGGGAATGTAATGCATTGCCGCATTTGTGAAAAATTTCTTACGACGACAACTACTTGGAAGCAAAATTGAATCTCCGAAAAAAGATGCGCTGCGGAGAAAACTCCGCTCCGACGGTTACCACGATAAGGCCGAATATTATCCACAGTTTTCTTCCATTTTCTTCAAACTCTTAACTTCAAAAACTTTGTAGTTAAGTTTTCTTTTCTACCATCTCTAGTGCCTCTAAAACAGTGCTTTCAAAAAACATTTGCTTCCAATCGAACGTTCGATTCACAACTGATAGAAGAAATAAGGCACCACGAACATGTCTAAGAGCATTTCCTATTTACTAGTACCAATTTCTTGGTAAGACTTTTTTCACATGCCCTTCTACCGGTATTTTGTTTTTTAATCACTAATGAAGGACATTGAAATAGTTTCATTTAAAAAAAAAGCTTGCTAAGTCATTGATTGCTACTTTAAAAAAATCAAAACATGCATTTGATGAATATATTTTTTCTTTCTGTTTTTCAGGCTTCTTGTGCGGGCAGCAACCTCCAATGTGATAAGCTGTTGAAGTAAATGTAATCCAGACCTTCAATAAATGAATTAACCAAACAAATTACAAAAAGTCAATTTTGTTTCATTTTTAATTTTTTTGTTTAATCTAATGGAAGGTATGTACATACATCTTCGAAGACGGAGGGTGTTTTGCTGTTTGTATTCATAATATCATCTTGCTATTAGGAACCTGTATTTTTTCAACAAAAAAATTTCTAAATTCAAAGTGAGAGTAAAAAAAGTAAAATTCATTAAGCACACAACTTCCTAACTACATTGTTTAAACTAAATGCATAACTCAACAAGTTGTTTGATCACAATTCCTCTTTTAAATCATCATTTTCTAACTGATAATCCTCTTGGATGGGAGCATCTTTGCAGTAATTTGTCATCTGTGAACATATTCTGATATCCAAATCACTTGCTAGGGTTTCACTCATGAATGCTTTTAGGAAGGCGTCTTCTTGTTCTTCCAGAATCTCATTGCACTGTATACAATTAAAGATAGATTAATATCATAATGACTTTTTTCAGTCTCAGACTTACATAGTGTGGCAAACTCTTGTTCAAATCCCCATCTTGTATAAAATCAACTTCAGACATGAAAGATGCCATTCCCGGCGCTGACATTTTAAAAAGAGCTAGCTTTCCATTTTTCTTAATGGTTACCTTGACGTAATCGTCCATGGTTGTACAAACAGTTTCCATTAGTTCAGTTAGATAGGTTTCTGACCTACTGTATTGAGCTGTTTTACTTATTAAATTGCCCCTGTCATCAATTCTGAATCCACTTATTTCAACAATCTTCTTTGGGTCTATTTTGGATACGGCTTCTTCCATTTCTTCAACGGTTGTTTTGCATACTGCCATCACATGAGGGATTATAGTTTCAAATAAAGTTTTATTAATAATTGTTGCATAGGTTCTTACCAAGACATTTCACATCAGCGGGATTTATTTTAGTTAAGGTTGCTAAACTAATAACTGACGTTAAAACTAACAAGATGAATAGGTTTTCCATGGTTGTGGAATTACGGAGACACGAGACAAGTTCGGCACGTATTGAAATTAAAATGTTTTAACAAGTGCAAAAGGTAAGGTAGACTATTTTTAAAAATGAAACCCATGGAACACGTATTAAAATTCAATTGGTTTTGAAACTATGACATGTCAAACTGGGGTGAACTAATTGACAGACAAGAAAATGAACTCAAACGCAGAAGCAGTGTTCAACGAGGCTGTTCCAGGTAGAATACGTCAGCTTTTTGGTGTTGAATAGCCGAGTTCACACTGCATACTGTGCCCCTGTTCTGTAACTATCGCCCCGATAAAAGCAGGCGATAAACGGTGGAAAATGGAACGAAATCCTACTAAATTCATAAATTTCGTTCCATTTTCCACCGCTTATCGTCAAGGCGATAGTTACAGAACAGAGGCACTGGACAGACTTCGTTTGATGGAAGTTGGATGGTCGGATGTAGTTTGCGTTCAAACTTATCAAGCTTGTCGTCCAACTTTATGTCACATACTCTTCCACTCCGTCCAACTTCTTGGTTTTCAAAAATATTTGAAAACCATCCAACAATTTTGTTCAAGCGGTCGTGTGAGGGTTCACACTATCAAGCATTGGTCGTTCAAGCCAAAGTCCAACTTCTAGATTTTCAAAATAGTCTGTCCAACTTGTACAGTGTGAACTCGGCTAGTGAGCAATTAGAGCAGTATAGAGCAGAACAACCAATGCTTGACAATGTGAACCCTCAGACGACCGCTTGACCAACTTGTTGGATGATTTTCAAATATTTTTGAAAATTTTGTGTGAACGCAAACTACATCCGACCATCCAACATCCATCAAACTAAGTCTGTCCAACTAATTATACAGTGTGAACTCCGCTATTGGCACCGTTTATATGACGAATTTCACATTGGTCGATTTGTTGAAACTTAATGTGAATAAATGCGACTGTTTTCTTGTTCTCCTTCTCTGTTATACCAATTTGTCGGTATAGACTTGCGGTCGATTCGTTGAACAATGTAAAGGACTATTCACATGAGCACGACCAACGAACGACGAATAAATAAAGAAATGTGATTTTAAGTACCTTTACAAGCATAAATTCCTCACGACTTTTTTTGGAAACGATGGAAACATAGTTCATACTTATTTTTAGGTGCATAAACTTTTATTTTTGTGTCTAAAATTAAAAAAATTGAAAAAAAAAGTTTATTCGTTACGAATAAACATCTAGTAGGTACGAGCTGTCAGACTTTATTCTCGTTCCACATACTCCACACTCCAACGAATAAATTTTTCGCGCGCGCTTAACCTCAAAATCATTCCCCATTTTTGTTTTGCATGTAAATTGTGTTCGTTATTCGCGACGAATGTAAAACACTCATGTGAATGAAATGTCAAAATTAACGAATTTTCGTTCATTCGTCGTTCGTTGGTCGTTCTCATGTGAATAATACTTAATTGTTGCTTCAACAAATTGACCAATGTGAACTTCGTCTATCTGGTGTAATATAATTTCATTCCGATTCATTCCAATTCGGTTCGAATACTCAATGCGATAGTGGAAACGAGGTTAAGGCTTGATATGTTGGATATGTTGATATTGGCAGCACTCGAAAAAAGGTACCAGTTGATTATCTTTTTTTTAACAAACGCTAAACGATTTCAACAAAACAACCCCTTTCGGCCTTTCGGGAACAAAATACGAAAAAGAGCACCGCCACCGCGAGTATTGTAAAATAAATGTAGTGTTATTGTTCAGTGCTATTTAATACGTTTTTAGACCATTGGTCACCAATTAAAAGCAAAATTTGAATCATGAACTAAACGATCATACAAGGACCTTATTTGTTTGCATTCATTTTTGAAGAAGACCTTTTCCCATAGCAAGACATTGCTCAGCATACATGAGTACATAAATTTAAATCATCGCAGATCCCATCATCCCATTCCAGCCACGATAAAAACTATACAAAGCCATACAAATTACATTGATTCAGTGAATATAGAATATCTTTCGGTGGACGACGTATAATCAAAAAGTGTGGGCAAAAGTAAATACTACATACATTGCACCTAGCCAAGCTAATAGTAAAGGGACAACGAATCTAGAAGCTTAAACTGGTAAGTTTATTTTAATTATGCACCCTTCTTTCTTTAGTGAACACAAGTTGCAGTCAAATATTTTACTGCATAAATAATTGTAAACTTTGAAGTTTTGACATACATACCACTTGATTTGTATTTTACAGTATTTTTAGGTATGGTGAATGTACTGCGTAGCGTTATGTTATGCTCTGTTACTTTGTTGTCAAGAGTTGCCAATAAATCTTTTTTTTTTCGAAAGTATAGTAGAGGCAGTACCGCATTCTTAGAAGAATAAAAAACAAGAGGGAAAACCATTTCTTCTCTTGCCCCGCAACTTCCATTTGTTTACATTGTTGCTTTTGTAACACGAAGTCTATCTGTGATACACGTATTGAGCTAAATAAAGTTGTGTCAGTGAAATTACTAACACCACATTATTTTTGAATTACAAACTGGTTTTGAATTCTGAAAATAAAGTGGTGTTTGCAAAGTCAGTTTGAAGGCAAATGCCATTGTGTTGCCCTCTTGTTGTATCTCCTCTGTGATCTAAATGCTGTCATATCATGTTTGCGATTAGAACCGGGTAATCGATTGCAGGCTTCTACTTATATTACCGAATCGGCTAATCGAATTCAAATGGAGTCGAAGTATGCATGTAAATGTCGATTAACTAATTACTCGATCTAGGTATACACACACCCTTTCGAACCGATCGAGCTGCCAAAGCAGTACCGGATCGGGGTATCCTATTTCAATTCGATCTAGGTATACGCTGGCACTGATTCGAATTGAAGCTTGTTTCAATTCTAAGTGAAAACGTAGTCATAGCTTTTGTAAGTGAAGTGGAAATCTGTTTCCCATAACTTGATAGTTTCATTACCATAATTAATATGACCAAACAAAACAAAAAGCCGACGGAAAAACAGATTTCCACTTCACTTATATATCCAAAAATTGGTCAATAAATCAACTCTGTCATAGCTTTTGTTTCTCTCCCTATTTTTTTAGCAACCTCTACACAAGGTAATAAATTTGTAATGCTTGTTTGATCCCTGAGTATATCTTCTACCCTTGTTCCTCCTCCTGCCCACAAGTTCAAAGTACAAGCGACTGACTTATGGTGGATTTACATGCAACTGCAAGTGCAGATGAAAATCGGAAAAAGACACAAGATGTAAAATTCATACTTGTCTGATAGAGAGGGAACGAACTTCCTAGTTATTAAAAAAAAAATTATGGTTGCAGATGAACATGTTCATCTGCACCCATAATTTTTCATCTGCAACCATAATCCTACTCGTCTCTCTTTTTAACTTTTGTGCTTTGTAATCTTCATCCGTCTCGCTTTACTTTTCTGCACTTCCGCAGTTGCAGATGCATGTAAACCCAGCATTAATGGTGGATTTACATGCATCTGCAAGTGCAGATGAAAAAAGGGAGTAGACACAAAATGTAAAATACATACTTTTCTGATAGAGAGGGAAGACACCAAGTGTTATAGGATGCGGATGAAAAATTATAGGTGCAGATGAACATGGCCTTTTTAACTTTTGTGCTTTATAATCTTCATCCGCCTCGCTTTACTTTTCTGCACTTCTGCAGTAGCAGATGCATGTAAATCCAGCATAATACAGAAATATGAGGTTTAAACCAAAATGAAATACATCTTAGCCGCCTGTAGATTATATTAAGACCGTGCTACGATTGCGTTAAGATTTCAGTTTTATCAATTTTTCATGTTTCCATCGAAGTGAACATACTTCTAGCTTTTTGTTTTGTGAATTAGAACATACCTACCTACTATTTTTTTCATTGTAAAAGTAGTTTCATCATATTTCTCCTCGCATTTTGCATTCCCCTCCCTATAATTATAAAAAGCGTTCAGTAGCTTTGAAATAAATACCAAATAAAAACGCAATTGGCAACTCTCTTTTGGATTTGCGTCGAACTCGTAAAAAAAAATTATCAACGCATATCAACGCTTCTCGCGGCGCAGTCACATCGTGTGTCAACGTCGTCAATCGTCGATTTGGTAAATATTTGGTCGATACCATTATTTAGCCCTCTCGCTGAGCCTTGCATTTTTCACTTGATTCTTTTTCAGGCGATCAGACTGTCTGCCTTGGTTTCATTTGTCTTTTCACTAAATTGATAAAAATAAAAAAAGATAAATTATAACAATTTAAATTCGAAAACAAGTGAAAGCATTCTTATCGTACCAATACAAATCTGAAAGAAGATATCCAAAATCTAAAAAGTAAAACTTCCCAATTTCCATTCCGTCATTCAGATGGCAGACAGCATTGAAAGCCGAAAATTCATCGAAATGGTTTCGACCAAACAACCGCGCGCCATATTGTAAAGGTTGGCCAGTCTTAATCCGGTCAGCTGCGGAGAAGGACGTGTTTTTCTGAATTTTCTCGATAGCCCAGAATATTTTAACCAATTTGCAGAATTTCTCAAAAAAAATGTATTCCAAACTCAATTGTGTTTAATAAATCAAGTAAAATAAATTAAAAAAAAATACAGTGAAAAATTCGATAAGAGTGAAGGGAAGACAATTTTTCTGAATTGAAAGGATAGTTTACTGTACTACACACATTGGTCAGACGACACAGGTAACCTTTCGCGATTTAAATTTTTTAACTCGAAAATTTATTATACTCTTATCAACTATTAGTGCAAAAACAAAATAAAAGCATTTCGTGTGTCAAAAATACAACCAGAACCAGCAGCAGCAGTTTGAAATTTATGTCCAAAAAAAAAATCAGGAGGAAAAAATTAATTACTTGTGGAGAAAACGATTCGTGTGCGAATTAATTGCTTTGTTGAAGGTAAGGTGATTTATATAATTTTAAAATCGAAATTTCTTCCTTCAAATAACGAAAATGAAAATACAATCATAATGGATAAGCTTAAAAGGAAAAAAATGTTGTTCGCCCAATTGTCTCACATAACCTCAGTTTTCAGTTGAAATATGTTTTTGTAATTTTTTTTCTGTTCTCATGTACCTACAACGTATTCAAGAAAAAAGATTGTGCTGTTTTGATATGTGTAGTTGCCGTAAATTTATATATATTAATTTTATAGTTGAAATGGGGGCAGCAGGCATCAATAGCTATAGTTTTTCCTTTTAATTAACTTTATGCGTTCTTTTAAAGCAGTGCGCTTATGTGTCATTGAAGAGACTAGCTTTTTATTGTTGCTCTGCTGCTGAAGTTTTTATTTTTATGTAATTTTTGCAAAAATGTCAAAAAAAGTTTGGTTAGAATTACTACCAGCGTAGCACACTGACAGACGTCATTGTAGGGCAATAACACGGGTATTTGCGGAAGTTATAAGTTTGTAAATGAGCAATATTTTAAAAAAATGAGTTCGTAAGAAATGTTTTGTGGCACGAAAGAAAGCATGAAGAAAAATTTGTTTAAATTTTTTGAATTTATTTAATTTCTTAAAACGAAAAAAAAAAAAAATATGTGGCAGAGTCACACGGAGTGATAATAGTATATCAACGATACAAGGCAAAGAGAGACGTGTCTATATGTAAAATTATTTGCGCGCACATACATAGGCAGGTTTAGTCCACAAACCACAACACATTTTATTTGGTTTTCTTCTAAAATTCGGTGTGTATACGAGACGATGTTGTTGGGTATGGGATTATATTTAGTTGGTGAGGGTAGGAGAGGAGGTGTATTTTGTACAATATGCGAATAGGTGAATACAAGCAAGTTTTGTGTTTTCTCCTATCATATCATGAGTACACTGTACAGCTACAGCAGCAAAAAGCAAAAACAAGTTGATTAAAAGCAGGGAAATCATTATCATCTCTTTTCCACCTTTAAAAATAAGCTTGTAAGATGGTCCCGTTCTATCGTAGTGTTTTTGAGGTTGAGCAACCCGTGGGAAAGAGAGAAACAGAGAAAAAGGCTTCGCTTAACACTAACACTTTTGGTCCTCACTCCTCACCAACGTTAGTTCCATTTCTTGTGCAAGTGTTAAAACTTGTTTCATTTTTGGCCCCAACAGCGTTCCCCAACATTTTCGTCGGTGGTCTTCCGTTCTGTTGTGTTGTTGCGGCTGTGGTGTTGGTGCTTGGTGCTGTTTTTTTTTTCTGTATTTTCTTAACTTGTCCGTAAATCTAGAGGATTTTGTGTTTTCACTGTTGCTTGATGGAGAATGCTCTATTGCTTTGCTGTAGCAGTATTATCCAGACGAAAGACGATGAAATGTCGTATTTTCTTTATTTTTATGCACATTGGTTGTAAATAAGCTGATCCAAGTGCATGAATTTTCTTGGTCATTGCCTATCCTTTGATTTAGCCCTTTGCAACATAAAAGCTAGGTAGGTACCTACCTTATATTTCGATTTAAAAGCTTGAGATCGTACGATTCAACATCAAGGTTTCAACCTAATGAAGAATTGCATATTTTTATTACTTGTTTCAGCTACATGAAGAAAAAACAACAAACATCTTATTTTTGTAAAAATATAACCTGCATATATTTTTTAGTATTAAATTGAAATTTAAATAGGACGGGAATTTATTAAAAAAAAAACAAAGAATAGGTATTGTTGATGCTAAGAAGAAGACCATGTTTTGTTTTTGTTTTGGAGTGGTTATACGCTTATACCTAGGTACTTATTTTGTTCCAAAGCTCTTATCCAAAAAGATGGTCATGCCGATCGTTCAGTAGCCTTGTAAGCAACATGTCGCTTTCCATTGTTTTTAAAGGCCCCGACACATAGAATCCGTTGCGTCCGTTCGCTGCCGGATTCAACTGACAGCAGTGAGTTTTACCGGACACAACGGATTGGGGTGACCCATAGAATCCGTTGCGATGTGAAGAGAAAACTTCAAATTAGTTTTGACAGCTTATGTCATCAGTTCTGCCGAACGCAAAAAGTTAAAAGTTGGGCTACTTTTTCCGTTGCGTCCGTCGCATCCGATGCTTATGGGTCACCTCTCATAAGATCGTGTGTATTTAATAGAGCTGTCAGTTGAATCCGGCAGCGAACGGACGCAACGGATTGTATGGGTCGGGGCCTTACTGCGTGAACACAATGGCTAGAGAAACGCAGCCGCAAGAGATGTCAAAACATTAAATACAAGGGAATACAAAAACAACGCAAGACGGAGCCGGACAAGTTAACTTGATTTTAACTCTTGCGGCTCCGGCTCCGTATGCGTATGCGTATGCATTGTGTTCAGCCAGTTAATTGAAGAGAAAAACATCTGAAGGATGATACCACCAACAGATTCAAAAAATATTAATTTTTTTGACATTTGAGTTAATATACTATATAGGTACCTATAAATGGTTTTTCAGCCTAATTCTCTTCACAGTACTATCATGAAAAGCGAACTTTGCACCAGTGTAAAGGCTTCAAGAGGATCCTGGCTTCTTCTTTTCGTTAAATGGAAATCAAAATTAGGAATTCGATTATAATTATGAGATTATCAATCTTTTATTATAAAAATAGGTGAGAAATAATTCATGTAGTTGTTTTAAAGAAGTAATGTTAAATTGTCAGCTAGGCAATTTTCTCTGGTATGACAGCTTTATAAACTAAATCCAGATTTTTATTTCCATTTCTTGGCTGAAAAACTAAATTTGTAAAAACCAACAGCTTATGAATTCTCTATTACCAACTGAAAAACTTAAAACCAATTCAGAGGGCGAAAGCAAACTGACAAACTGAAGTTTATGAATGACCCACTAACTTTCAAAATTATGATGTGAAAAAAATGATGAACAGAGAAAAGTGTAGATTTTGTTAAAACGCAAGTGGCTGTTCGGAACCGGCAGAATATTATAGGTCCCCTCCATTCCTGTGAGAAATGCGATAGGCCACGGGGCTCCTCTCTCTTTTGCGCCACCCTATTTATGTATTTAAGTTCAAAATTTGTAAAATAAATAATCAACTATTGCTCATTGTGGTACCCGTGGCGTGATGGTTAGCATGTCCACCTGCTAACCAGAGGTTCTAGGTTCGAATCCCAGCAGCGGCAAAAATATTTTTCCACGGGTATCGCCTTTCCCGAGGTTAGTAAAATCATTGCCATGAAAAACGCTTTCTCAATTAGCCGTTCGGAACCGGTAGAAAATTATAGGTCCCCTCCATTCCCTCCCAAGGTATGGTTGTGAGAAATGTGCTAGGCCCAGGGGCTCCTCGCTCTCTTGCGCCACCCTATTATTTATTGCTTGACGCTTTGTGATGTATGGATGCACTAATGTTTCCGATCCATTAGAAGACTTTTACAACCGTATTTATTACATTTTCCTAAATAGCTCTGAACAGATGAATAGTTATGTAGTGAATAGCACTCTATTCTACGTTGAATAAATTCTTATTTATAAACCTATTATAGTTATGATGCGTATATCCTACCTATTGAACAGCTGGTGCGTAAGAAAACCACCAAATCTATAACACTGAGTTTTTTTATATCCAGATATACTTCACTATCGAAAACAAACCCATCCCTGAAAGCCATCTATGTATTCGCCGGCGTACTAACATTCCCCTGTCATTTCAAAATAGCGATGACAAAAACCTATTCAGTCTCTATTCTACCTCCATCCGCTTTCAGCATATTCTACCTCTGTTACGTTCAAAAAATTTTATAAATAAGGTTTTCCTGTTGCGAGATATTATAAGAGGAACATAGCGCTATTCACTCCCTATCATGGGTTTATAAATAAGCCTGTTAGTTCGGTATTGGAGTCTCTTAAAATGCACGGAAATTAGAAAAAAAATAGATTCTAATCGTTTAGCACCGAAATTGGTATCCGAGATAACCTATCCGAAAGGCTCTTAAACGTGCCCTATGAAACAGTTTGAGAAAGCATTTATACCTTCCATACCAACAATCCTAAACGATATTGGGGCGTTCAATAATCGTACCCGGATAACTTTTAGTTGCTGTTTACGTATTAAGCATTTAGCAGAGGTCCACACCCAAAAGCTATCTACAGGTATCCGAGAATTTTCGGTATAATTCAAGTTCTCATATATGTTGGTTTTTTTTTTTTTTTTGTTTTTTTGGTGTGGGTTTATTTCGGAATTGAAGCCACTTAAGTTGCATGAGAATTCTAAAAAATTGGATTCTAGTCGTTTAGCTCCGATATTTTAAATGTTTTTCTGTTTTCGAAAGTTGGATTTTTATATTGCACAGCTTTTGTTGGCAGCGATCTGGAAAAGATATCTCAATCGTTCAAGAAGGTATCTAAGATACGCATATCCCACAGGTTTTTGAACGTGCGATTATTATCAAAATCGTATAGGTACATACCTATTTTAACTTCCTTTCAGAAATGGGTTATTGTCCTTCTGCTAAATTTGAAAAACTTTGAGAACAACAGAAACTATTGGAACATTTGAATACAATGAGTGCCCGATTGTTGAAGCATGAATTTACTAATTTCATGTTTCCAACCATATGCGATTTCTTGGTCCATTCAAGTGGAAAGAATATTAAAAATTCCTTATTGTTGCAATTATTGTAAAAATTGTTTAAAAGCACCAAGGTATGAAGTGGTGATATGACAGTTTCGAAAATCAAAAGGGTCAGTTAATGAATTGCAACTCCTGAACATTTTCTCTTGCTTATCACAATTCAAAACTAGAAGCTGATAATAATTTATGAAAATTAACTTGGGCATACCTGTTGGATATTTATGTACTTTCATCTGAAGGATAATTTTGAATTCGGACAGACATAATACACTAACTAAATAACTGTTAACTAAAGTCTGTCCTATTTTTCATGTAATCCATTAAAAAATTCTGTTTTATGTTTGAAAACATGTAGGCATTATAAATATAAAACATAATTTTGACTAAAAGTTTTGTACATCGGGAAAAGATTTTTGATATCTTCATTGCCAACAAAACGTTTTATAAAATAAATCACTTAGTCCTTTTCCACACGACGAGTTTTATTTTACCGTATATCCAGACCATTTGTATGTATTGTAATCGCTTAGAATGTTTTCTGGCAATGACGTGAATGTACTGTTAATGAATGCAATTTCTACTCCTAGAGCTGCCTGTAGTAAATTGAAGTAGAACTGCAAACTGTACTCGAGCAGCTGTGCCTCGACAGTCGTTTCTCGTCAGTCCAAAATTTTAAATTATATTTTTGTTTAGAATATTAGTACATACATATTTCCTATACCAATACCCTAATCTACGCAAAAATGTTTTTTCACGGGTATCCTCTTTCGCAAGGAATTGGAAAGTCTTCCGATAGTCAATTCTTGTTATGAAAAGAGTTTTCTCGATTAGCCGTTCGGAATCGGCAGAAAGTTGTAGGTCCCCTCCATTCCCTCACAAGATAAGACAATGGTTGTGAGAAATGAGGCCCCGGTGCTTCTCGCTCTCTTGCGCCACGCATGTTGCGTGACATAAAAGTCTGTAAAATTCGTGATTCAATTGACATAAATATTTAGCTATTATATTAGTCGACGTAATGAATTAAAAATTGCTGACACATTTTATTTATTTCTTGAAGAATTTAACGAATTTAATGTGGCAGCGTAGTGTTTGTACTTCTCTATTATATATAAGAAGTTCATTATTGAGTTGTTCTTCGAATAATTTTTCAAATTTGAATTTTATTATTTCACTGCAGAAGTACATGGTGGGCCATAAGGTTATTCACAATTTCAAACGCTTCGTAAAAAAACGACGAGAGCTAAAATTATGAAACCAAAATGAAAATAAGGCTAAAAGTATGCCATTTAATAAAAAATTTTTATTTTTTATATAAAACATCCAGTAAGCAGTCGCCATGGCGGCGGAAACATTCGCGCACTCTTTTCTAAAAATTTTGCCGAACTCAACATCACCCGCGAAATCGCTGCAGTTTCAGTTCAGATAGCTAATTTTAATGCTTCGGTGTCTGGAGGCCTTGGTTCATAATTCATCTATCGATAGAATGACGACTCGGAGGGTTTTCGTGACGTTTTAAACTAAACTGTTTTTTGAAAGCGCGCTGGGTAGGGGTTGCACTCTCCCCGTTTTTTAAATAACACTCCACAGCGAAATTTCATTCATGAGGAGTTCCTTGTACTCTTTTACCTTGTCGAATAAGAAAAAATTAACTATAAATGAACAAACAAACATAAATTCTTAAAGACAATGATGCAATTAGTTAAAGGTTAAGCCTGACTTTCATAGATATGAAGAAGATCGTATAGATATTTCCACGACGAGAACACAGAAGTCTATTCTGTTTGAGGTTTGTTCATACAATGTACATAAAAACAGTTTATATAAAACAAACTAACATTTCTTCCTTTTTTTTTTATATATATAAGTCCTTTTTTTATATAAGTCCTTTTTTTATATAAGTCCTGTAGGCAGAAGAACTTGTCGCATTAGATTATGATTTCTTTTTTGTTTTTATACATAAGTTAAAGGTCATCAAATTCGTTTAAGAAATAAAAAAAAAACTTTTTCAGAAACCCAATTTTTTTTCACATCCTACCTATATGTTACTAAAGCAAAAAAACATAATATTTAAATTTTTTTCTTGGAGCTGTCGAAGTAAATCCAAAACTTGCCCATATCACAAATCTGTCTTTTTAGTGCCACTGTTATTTTCAGTGTGCGATATATCTGTCTGTTAGACGTATGCTGTTTATAAATGTTCTACTGACTGCCGGCATTGTTGAATAAGTAAGCTCGTTATCATTTTTCCTTGAATCATGATAACTTCTCAAAAAAATAGATTAAAACAATTTGTTTTTGAAAAAATAGTTTTTTTTAGTGTGAAGCTATTTATTGTTATTATTAAATCTTTGTTTTGTTACATTTGCTTTTTTGTTCTAAATTTAAATTGAAAGAAAAAAAAACAGTTTTATTTTTTTATAAATACTAATGCAATACTTTTGCGCCGTGCCTTTTATTCAAATCAAAATCACTCTTCTTCTTTTTACTTCGTCACATTGTCAAAAACAAACGCCCCAGCACGATGTCACCATCAGTCCACCACATGGGAAGTATATTTTTAAAATTAGATAAAAAGTTCGATGTGATGATTCATGTTACGGTCTTCCGCAGATGTGTAATTTTTTTTTCTGTCACAGCGTCGTTCAATCAATTTCGGGAATAGGCAATTATGTGTACAGTGACTGCTCATACCTACATATGTAAAAGCTTTTTGAAAATTGTACCAGCAAAACACATTTTTTCAACGTAATATGCGTAATGCGTCACAACACAAGCCATGACGAATTGAAGAATTCGAACCTCCTCAAATTAGTCAAAATATATTTGTTCACATGATTAATGACATAGCTTTCACGAATCAAGATATGAGCAGCAGATCAGATCCAATGTAGTTGAGCTATCGTACACAACATTATCAGTTTAAAAAAAACTTTTAGGGGTCATGAAATTTGCCACCATTTATCCCCAAAAGAAGATACAAAGATTGGTGTTTAATTTTTCATTGCTTTGCGTCCCGAAGAAGCCCCACTTCTTTTTTTTTTTTTGTAATGATAGAGACAAGTAAAACAAAACTTGAAAAACATGTTTGAGAAGTGATTGTGTTATGTTTGCCGTGGCAATCTTTCGTTCGTCTTTAGCTTTTGAGAAAATAATAATTTATTTTCTATAGAAGAAGGAAGGATGTTCTGCGTGAGAGGGACTAGAAATTCATTCATCATCCTATATTATAGGAAACATATTTTAAATAGCTGTTCGAAAACAAAAATATCAAAACCAAATCAATAGGTGCTTCAGGAATGTCTGATCGAAGAACAAGCAACAGAGCTTGCCGCTGGCGACAAAAAAAAATACATCTATTTGTTTTTCACTTCCCTTTCTCTTTGGCATCGACTGACCGACGTCATATTTTGTGCTGCGCACGAGTTTGACCATCAGTCTAGCTGGTATTGTGTTCGGTTTCTACGTAGTTTCCGTTTTGCTCGTCGGTTTTTTTTATTATTAAAAATCAGGTTACGAACGAATACCAAATTCCTGTTTCAGCGCGCGAACTCTTTGAATAAAAAACAAGATAACCAGCACGATTTTATTCACGGCGCAGCACCATATCCAAAGACTCCGCACCAACACAACATCATCACCAGACGCGGCCAGTATTTTCCACCATCATCGGAGGTAGATAGGTACCGCGTACCGCTCAGTTTTCTATTGCTTGTTTCATCTTGTTTTTTTTTCTTTGTCTGTTATTCAACTTCCACGGTTTTTAAAACGCATTTTCGACGAAAAATATCGCACCCACTATGTTGAACTTTGTGGCGTTTATTCTAATACAACTATTTCGTCAGAACGTTCGCCCACCCGAGACCCGACCGACCGCGAGCCCTATACATTGACAATGCTCCCAAAAGATGTAGGTATTTCAATTTTCAACTCCTCTGCTCTGCTCTCTATTTGTTTTATTCTCTTTGTTAAGTACTACGAACAAACTCTCTCAAAGAGAGAATTATGTGACAGATTTTTTTTAATACCATACTTTTTTATGTACGAGTATTACATAAAATGGCATTTATTTAAGATGCACACACTGAATTTGCTTCTCGTTTGGGGTTAATTTTTTATCGGAATGGAAAAGGAGAGCTCCGGCTATGAGTTTGAATGCCCGCCGTCGACTGATTTCACAAAAGCACTCAAAATGCTTAGGAAACATTTCTTTTGGTTGAATTGAACCACGTCCACGACGATGACGGTGAACAACACAGTCACGCCAAAGTTGGCTATACTCTTCTATTGGTTGTGCGACTGTGCTGTTTTTATTATATTATTTGTTGGCCGGCAAATACAGGTTTGCATTGCGGCGATGATACAGATAAGAGGTTTCATTATTCCTCTAGCAAACAAATAGGTCTTATCAAAACCGATCTTATGAAATAATACAAATAACAATAAAGTTGAGAGTTTCATTCATTTATCCAAAAATTATAACATGAGAATAATTAAGCTAAATAAAGTATTTTGGTATCGAGTAATGAATACTTTACAATCATTGCATCGATTAAAAAAAAGACATATTAGCGTCCTACTTATTCACAATTCTTATTCCAAATTCTTTTATGATTAGCTACCCTACAATAAATAACTGTTTTGTCTTGATTTCAAATGTCTTAAGCATTTAACCTTGTGATTTAGGTACATGAAATTAGGTTATTCTTCTTATTCTCATCATGTGGTACCTACTCCGGGACATGTGAAAAGGTTGTAGGTATTTGTTTAAAAGAAAATTTAGTGTCTTTATTAAATTTTTGAATTTTGAACCCATGGTTTCCCAATTCAGATACCTAAAATTTTTGGCCGATTCCGAAAGGTTAGGTTAAGTGAGAAAACGTTTTTTATCTCAGTTTAAATATACTTACTCTAGTCTTGCACAAACTATGCAAAACAAGAAGTTCCTAAATTCCGACAAAAAAATCCCTTCAAAGCAGAATGTCCCAAAACGTAGTGTATTGCTTTTTTTCCGCAATTTTAAATGAATTTGTGCAGCTATCAATAAACACTTGCATACTTTTAATTGCATTGCAAATTTTATTTGGGATTATTTTTGCTTAGCCATTAGACTTGCTTATAGCAAAGAGGAATTTGCCCGAATTTTCCAATTCTTTGCAAAAGGCGATACCCGTGACAGAAACCTTGCATGGTTCTGAGGCTTGAACCCTGAATACTCACGTAATGAGCAGACATGTTAACAATTAAGGTGAGGGCGCCATTGATGAGATCCGTCAAAGTGACTAGTATTCTGTTTTACTGTGACTCTAATTCAAGACTTTCACTTTCGAAATCATGAACGTCCGTCGGTCGAAGAAATTAATAAAACTAGTTCCGGGTAAAACTAACAATAAAATGACAATAATCTAAGGTAAAATATTTTTTGAGCTAATTTAAAACTGACAGAAAAAAAATTCAGAGAATACAAACTTTTCAATAAGACTGTAACTGAAAGAGAAACAACCGTAAGATATTTGTTTCTATTTTCGTATATCACAATTTCCGCTTTTAGAATCAAATACAGAAAATTGCCAAGAAAAGGTAGGTATTTCGAAAGTGTGTAACTCTGTCTACAATATCTTTTTTTAAAGTCTTATTATTACATAAAGCGTATCCATAGGTTGTAGCATGATAATGATGAAGCATTCTCAATGTTTACTAGCTTTGGTTTATATGTATATAATATATACATAAGTGTATATTGATATGTCTATGTATTTACTTTATTACAAGTCAACATGATTTAAAAAAAAACACTAACTGTTTTTCATTAGACGAACTGTCTGATTGAACCCAAGTACAAAAAAAAAACCTAATTGACTTGGATTATTATAAAAATAATTGGTTTCCCTGTTAGTTACGTTAATTGTATTATATCTAACATTTACATCCACTTACCTACTACCAACAACAACAAATACAAAAGGGAGAACATTATTCTCTTTTGTCTTGTCTAGTAATGAAATAATATTTTACCTTCCAAATCAAGGTTGATGTTGCTAGTTAGTAGATGTATCCGAATGAACGTACCTACTACTACAAATGACTCGTATCTTGCTTGCCAAGACTTGTATCTATCTGGTCGTCAGCCCCTTTATCCAACAACCTATCACCCCCACCGATTTTGTTTTAAATTCCACAGTGATTTGCTTTCTGTCTCGACTTGCGTTTGCCATGTCTGCCTGGTATATTGCTGTATTGGCGCAATTGTATAAAAACAAAATCGTTTGGAGGTTATATAACGATTAATAAAAAAAAATCTAAATAAAATTTTAACTACGCTTTAAAATAGAAGCTCTAGGACTTTGTGTACCTGCGCTAGAGCAGCTAAAATGCAGGGAAATAAAGGGTGTGCACTTGCACGATTTAGCTTTAAAGTTCCTGCTGTCTTTCTAATGGTGACTTTGTACTAGTGTGCTAGGTCATGATTTGTTTGCTCAGTACAGATTCGGGCTTTTCGTGTAGTTGCAGTCGAAAAGGTTCTTTCTAGGGATTGAAGCTTGTTCAATTAGTTTTACTCGAAAGCTTTTTGGTTCCCAAAGCTTTATTTAGGCAAAAAAAAGGAAGAACAAATTAAAAAAAGCCTTCCAACGGATGTCCATATTTTCATCAATGTCTTGCTATTATTCCGTGCTGAGTTTTATCGATTTTACAAATAAATGAGGGTAGTTTGCAAATTTTGTTTTGGTCTTGCGTAAAAGCACCATGTGTTGGATATTCAACTAGAACAAAGCTGGATGTGTCAGGTAGTGCGGAAGATTGCATTGCGTTGGAAACTAAGGGGAACCTACGGCATCGGCTTATATGCAGATGAAAAGTGCTTCTGAAAATAATAATACAAGGATTTTTTCTACTGATATCATGCTTGATACGTTGCCAAGTGTGCATATGTGCACCCTACGCACATTCAAACGCTGTGGATATTTTTGTTTATTGAGCTTGAAGTGAAGGTAGGTGGAACACAAAAACAAAAATAATGGCAAGATGTGTTTTGGCTATTAAGTTGACTGGAACATGCGCTCATGTTGCTTGAACTTTCATTACTATTATAAACAACGCATTTGCAAAATTTAAGTACAGTAGGTGACTACGGTCTTTTTTAAGTCTGTGTATTTGTTTGATTTTTTTTTTCTAAATTCATTTTACCGAAACTAAAACATGAGTTATGAGGAATTTTATTTTTAATCATACCACTTCCGAACTGACTTTTTATATGCTAGGTGCTAGCGTCCTATGTCCTATAAGTTATAATATAAAGTCTAGGTTATTGTAAGATGGTTTCGTTATGACTCTTCATTGGGTGGTTTGGGTAATATGTAAGTAGGTAGGTACATAGTAAGAAAATCTGTCTTTCGTTGTTTCGGCACTTGCGCTGTTTTGATGGGCTGCCTGGCATAAGGCATATTGTAAATTGCGTGTAGTTGTGTTGGGATGCATCTGGTTCTGTGTTAAGGTATGGCCCAAACATGTTCTTGTTGTTAATCATGGTCAACAATATAGCTAGTCAGTAATCCTTGATAAGAGTGTTTTTGCTGTTGCGCTTGGTCACTTAGATTTAATTATTTAAGATTTTGATGCACTCAAAAATACTTCAACAATTTGCCAAATTTTCTACCCAAAACTTTCAATAAATTGTAAAAGTAAGGCTGAGGTTTAAATTATTTTAAAAATGCTCAAACAACTTGTGCGTTAAATAAATAAAGAGTGTTGCACACCACAACAGAGAGCCCAGGAGTAGCTCATTTCTCAAAACCATACCTTGTGAGGAATGGAGGTGACTACCATTTTTTTGTTGATTCCGAACGGCTAATTGAGAAAGCGCTTTTCATGGCATTCAAATTACTTTCGTAGGACTTTCCAATTCCTCTTGAAGGGCAATATACCCTTGGAAAAACATTTTTAGTTTTCTTTGTACCTCTCATCTAGGCCAAGCATGCAAACCACTACGCTAAGCGCACCAGTTATTGGTTGTGAATACGAAAAATTGTCTTGTCAAAGTTTAGTTCTTGTCAAAGATAGTTCAGAGTTGGATTACTCCTGAAATAAAAACTTTTAGTTGACTTAAAAGTATAGAGGCAGTTTTTATCAGTGAAGGGTAAAGATGGTTATTTAGTTTGGCGAATAACTGTGTCATAAGCGGACTCCATCATAACCCATCATGGGTGGACTATTTTTATTTATCATTTGCAAAGATAATTGTGAACAGTTCCTAAACTTAAAACAAATATGCGCACACATAACAAGTAACAGGAAAAGTTTTTAAATTTAATAACATCACAATCGATTCTGATAAAGATTACAGCTAAGTAAAATATATATACATATTATGAATTATGACACATTGCATCATAATGATCTTTCATAATTCAATTTGAGCTTATCTTTTATTTGTTAAACTTATCCCAGTGTGACGTAAATAGTTTTATACAAAGTCGAAAGAAAAAGACAATTTTCCATTCGAATTCTCGAATAGAAATTTGACGAAGAACTATCCGTTAAAACTTAACTGTTTATAGTCACTTTTTGTAGAAAATTTGAATTCACAACCCATTAAAAATAGTACCAAAAAATATCATGAATATTATCACGATTGTTTCGTTGCAATCGAATTCGTAAACTATCCAGCGTTATTCTTTGGCTAGCTCTCTCAACCTGAAAATGGTACAAGGAAAATTATTTTAAGCCTAGAATCGAGAAAAGTTTCTAGCAAGGAGGGCAATGGACAACAAAAGCGCTTTCAAGTTGAAAATATGTAAGAATGTCTCATAGAGAAGAAGAAAAAAAATGTTTAAGTTGATTTTACTTGTACCGGTTTGATATCATACTTTTTTGTCAGATATTCGGCCGCTGGATATATCGGCCTGAAGCTAAACGGGATAGATTTACGTATAAATCGTTTATTCAGTACCGCTCTAATATTAAATTAAATTTTTTTTTATCTAGGTCAATGTAAGAAAGTTTGGCCCCATCTGTGCCAACAAAATATAAATACTCACATTGTAAACTTTAAGTAGAACTAAACAAATTGTACATATTATATACTAAGTTCAATAAAAACAATGCTAATGTTAAAAAAATGCTCTAATATTGAGTGATTAAAACAGTGACCCAATAATAAAACCATAACGTCATTAATATTATTAATCAGTAATTTTGTAATATAAATTTTTTTTTTTTCATATAGGGTAAACGCACTAGTATCCATCCGGACACTTAACGTTTTTCTAAACTTTGACTTCGACCTATTTTGTAACCATAAATGCTACCGCGGACACTTATATTGATTGTAAGAATATAGACGTTTCTCAATAACATAGCGTTCAAGTAAATCGGACAGCATGTCCGGATACTGAAAATTCATGATAATCGCACATTTTTACTGAAAAACATCTTCAATTTTGGTTTTAGTATCCGGACACCACAAATAAAGGCAAAGATTTTATTAAACTTTTTTTTTGTAAATTGTTTTAGTTATGTCGTTTTCCAAAAACAAAATTCGGAGTGAATTGGTCAGATCTGACAGATCAAGTCTCCAAATCACTCCCAAACGTTTTCCAAAATGCGGTTTGGAGACAACTTTTGGAGTGATTTTTTCACTCCCGTTTCTGTTTAGGTGCAAGGGAGTGAACACCAATACATGAAAAAACTGTCATCTGACTGCTTCTCAAAGCAAGCCGCAGTTTCTATTGTTCTATAACATGAAAGAAAAAATCTAGCAAGTTTACCACTACCAATGCAATCACTTCAAATCTGTCACTTCGCTTAAAACGAATTCCAAAATAAACGAAAAAGGAGTGAAAATAGTGAATTTGTTTTTGGAAAACGACACTAATGATATTTCCAACGACACCAATTACTTTTCATTACAATAGATTTATTATTACTTGTTCAATTGCTTACTGCTTAAAACTGTTCGCACTTGTGTGCACACTTGTGTCGGTGTGGATAAATGTGGTACGTGTGTGGGGTGGTTTGCACACCAATTTTCGGTGTGTCACACGTTGCGAACAAAATGAAATAGTTTTCATTTTTGGTGTCAGTGTGGGTTATGGTGCTGAAGTGTGTGTCATTTGGTGTGGCGAAATGCCACACCGATTTTATAAGCACGGTGTGCACACTTGCTTGGTGTGTATGGGCCGCTTTAAACAATAAAATTACGCATAGTTCTTAAAAAAAAATACGCATTTTGAGTACCTGAAACCTTACATGGATGTGTAGGACACATTGAAGGACCCATGTTTGTTAACGTTTGTGGATTTTTTGAATGATTTATCTATTAATCGCAGAAAAGGTCAATGTGTCCGGATACAACACTGTCCGGATCTGCCCTCGAATCGACTTCACAAACACCACTTTATTTTGGGATTTCGAAACTGGTTTCGAAATCCGGAAATAAAGTGGTGTTAGTAACACTGACACAGCTTTATATTCAGCTTAATACGTGCATCACAGATATAGATCTTGTGTTACAAAAGCAACAATGTAAACAAGTGGAAGTTGAAGGGCAAGAGAAGTAATGTTTTTCCCTCTTGTTCTTTATTCCTCTAAGGTTCGGATACTAGTGCATTTACCCTATACATGTATGTATCTTCAAATAAATTTACACTAAACAAATATTAATCCTACAATTAAATTAAACTTATAATTAAAAACAAATGAAGTTGAAGAATAAATATTTATATATTTGAACTAATGTTGTAATATCAATTCAAGACAGTTTAACGAAACAGAGAGGTGAGCCTAGCGTATTTTTCAAATATCCGATTGACTTAATACGAAACTCTTAAATGGCAACTCTATTTCTGTTCTCTGTTTATTCAAGGTGAAAATCCGGTTTTTTCGTTTCTCTGCAAAGAGTTATCTCAAAGATACTTTTTTCACTCGCGCATATATAGTATACTCGCTCACCACACACACCACCTTACTTTTGTTTGGCTGCATGCATACAAAACATACAATACAATGAAATCAATTGAAAATACCTTTGCCAGAAAAGTACAGTACAAAACTAGTCAAAAAAACGAGATATACAATGCCTGCCTGCCTGCCGTTGTCGTTGTCGTTGTCGTTGCCGTACACCACCATCTCAGCTTAGCTTGGTAAGTTGGCCTCACAGTGCATATTTCCCCCTCTGTGGCCTTAGATACCTCTGAATATATTACCCCTTAAAACACATACACTACAAAAAAAAAAACAAAAACAACAACACAAAGATACACACGTATGTAAAAATGTATCTATTATCTATCTGGAAGAATTATATGGAATATTGTCGATCGAAATGTCGAGAGCCGAGGAACTGCTGTTACCGCGTCACCATCAAAAACAGCAGCAATACGATGATGTTCGATTATTTGTTAAAAGTTATTCAAAAACAATAAATTAGGAAAGAAAAAAAACTCATTCTTTTATGTGAAAAACAAAAAGTGAACTTTCAATTCGAAAAATACTATAATCGTTTGTGATCTTACTGAGTGACTTCAGAGTTCAATTACATTAAGCAAAAGAAAAGAAAACAGAGAAAAAAAAAAACAATCATTAGTGAAGAAAGTTAAAATGAATTAGAAAAAATAATTATTGAATTCAATTTTAAATGAATTGCTATTGAAAGTTTCTAATCTAAACAGAAAAGCAAAATCAGAGTGATACCTATACATATATTGTGAATTGAAGTGAAAATATACATAATGTATGTACCTATACCTACCTACTTCTAGCAAAAATTAGTTTAAAGGTGAAAATAACTTTTTTCGTTTTAAATAAAAATTACGATGAATTTTATTCGATGGTTAAAAAAAAAAAACAATGGGTACCATAAGACTATAACTATCCATACGTATTTCGAGCGCAGTTTCGTTTCCTTCTTGTTTTTGGTTTTTCTTTTTCTAGGTTAGGTCACTCTATTTGTAATTGTGGTTATAATTATTTGGTTTTTTTTTAATGGTATTTATTAATAGAACTGTTTTCTTCTTTCTGAACAAAATGGTTGACAAATTGTCCGGAAAAATTTAAGAATTTCTGGCTCTCTTGGTATTCGGCTTCGTTTTTTTCTCTTGTAGGAGGTATTCATTTAATTAAAAAAAAAAATTGAAATTAAATACCATTTGTGTGCATCAAATTCTTCACAACAGAAAGCACTTTGAGAAAATTGAACTTATAAAAAGAAACATTGTGGAAAAACGTATCTTATCATAACCAGCCTTTCGATAAAGGTGGCAGTAGAGTATCTATATACCTACTATTTGCTATTTCTACCTACATATGTGTGTACATTCCTACTTTTCTCTTTGAAAACATTGCGTCCACATTTGCGAATAGAATATATTTTTGTTTTTCTAAACTATTATGTACGTGTATATCTCTTCGTGGATACGAAAACACATTTTCAACCTGCCTAAAAGAGAGGTGTTAAAATAAAACGAATTATCAAAACCTACACGAATGACTCTCATATTTCTACTCACTCCTATGGAAATTAAGTTTTCATTGTGACATTTTAAACAAGTTCGTTCGTGTTTGCATTTATTTTTTAATTTATTTTTTTGTGAAATGTAGTAATTTTGTACACATTGTCAAAAGGAACACATTGCTGAAATAATCTATCTTAAATGATTTCACTTCTGTATCTCTCGTATTTTGCCTCTCTATCTGATTTGGTAGTGAATTTTTGATTTTTTGCTTGCTTCTTTTCGTTTTCTTACTAATACTTGAACAGGCGATTGCGCGGTGGTGGTTTTTTTTTTTTTTGTCTCACCACATCTCACCACGGGAGTTGTGGTGTTTTCTTGAAACTTTGCCCGCGCCCGGTTCCTCCCTCAATATTCGTTCATATGGTTTTCCATACATGGTCCCTATCTCTATAATGAATAAAACAAATAATTGCAATTTATTGTTCTTTTTCGAAAAAGACCAAGTACCTACCTATAGTAGATAATTGTATTTTTTAAACGCAGTATTTTATTTGTGTAGGTATTTTGTAGGCATAGTATGAATTATAGATAGAGATACATTGTTATAGGCAGACGAAAACTAAATAGCTTGGAGATAAAAAAAATGGGACGTAAACACTGAGAATTGTACTGTACACAGACACATTGTGGAATTACGTCACTATATGGAATTTCATTTCAATAATGTAAACGTTTGTTTTTTATTCGTGAAAACATAATAAAGTTCGCCGAAAATATTCATTTTTTATCCATGTTTTTAGGTAGAAATTCAGGCAGATACCTACTTACCTGCTACTAAAAATGTATAAAAAAGAAATAAGTATATTTTTGTGTTGGTAAGAAATGCTTACGATTTCAAAGTAAGCCAAAATACGCCTACGAAATGCAAATCAAAAAAGGAAATAAAAAAACAAAAACGATAGCCTCGATATAGTCCTATTATGAATTACCAACATGGGTCCATGAAATTGTCAGAACGATAACAAAATGACCATCATAAATAATAAAAATGACGGCGAGTATCGTTAAACGTAACGATAACAAGGGGTTTTTGCTATTATCGTTATTTGTAATACGAGTATCGTTATTTGTAATACTAGTATAAAATAAAAATAAATAGAGAGCGAGCAGCCCCTGGGCCTAGCGCATTTTTCACAACCTTGCCTTGTGAGTGAATGGAGGGGACCTACAATTTTCTGCCGGTTCCGAACAGCTAATTGAGAAAGCGCTTTTCATGGCAATGAATTTACTAACGGAGGACTTGCCAATTCCTCGCGAAAGGCGATACCCGTGGGAAAACATTTTTGCCTCTGCTGGGATTCGAACCTCGAACCTCTGGGTTAGCAGGTGGACATGGTAACCATCACGCCACGGGTACCACTAGTATCGTTATTTGTAATACTAGTATCGTTATTTGTAATACTAGTATCGTTATTTGTAATACGAGTATGGTTATTTGTAATACTAGTATCGTTATTTGTAATAGATACTAGTATAAAATAAAAAATAAATAGAGAGCGAGCAGCCCCTGGGCCTAGCTCATTTCTCACAACCATGCCTTGTGAGGGAATGGAGGGACCTACAATTTTCTGCCGGTTCCTCCGAACAGCTAATTGAGAAAGCGCTTTTCATGGCAATGAATTTACTAACGGAGGACTTGCCAATTCCTCGCGAAAGGCGATACTCGTGGAAAAACATTTTTGCCTCTGCTGGAATTCGAACCTCGAACCTCTGGGTTAGCAGGTGGACATGGTAACCATCACGCCACGGGTACCACTAGCATCGTTATTTGTAATATTAGTATCGTTATTTGTAATGCGATTATCGTTATTTGTAATACGAGTATCGGTATTTATCGTTATTTGTAATACCAGCCCAAATTTTTCCCATTAACAAACGGATAATCCAACGGTAGTAAAACTACCATTGGAAGACTTAGTAAGATGTTAGAAAATAAAATTGAATTTTGGTATTATAGATAAAATGTATTGTTGTCATGGGGAAGTGATTCTTATTATGGATACAACTGTAAGCAATAGAAAAATTTCTGTTACGATTACGTCCATCGTTTTTATTAAAAACTGAAGTCCGATGCAAGTCTGGCAATGTGAACGTTAATAACATCCGACCATACGACGTTCTACAGATCAAGTCTGTCCGACAAGTTGTAAATACAGTACGAACCGTCCTATTTTCGAATTATAAATTGTTGGCTTTTAGAAACTTATATCAAATTAATGTTTAATGAGCCGAAGATTTTTTTTTCGCAGTAAAAATACTCAATTTTTATTTCATTTTATTCATTGAAGTAAAAAAAAGTGGATTCGAAGAAACTTTTTGTAGGGATTTGAGTATTTTGAACAAATTACTTCTATAACTTATAAGCTTAAGTCCTTGAATCTGAGTTGAAAGTTTTCAATTATGGCTTTTTAATGATAGCTTTGACTTCCTAATTAACGATCTGCAAACGAGACGGATGTTTTAATTGGTTTTTGGTAATTTCGTTTTGATAATTGAACTTTATACCTATTGGGCGATTAGTATCACTTTTGGTAGCTGATCCTAGATACGTAGGTAGTTACATTCGAATTAAATGTCAAAACATTTTTTTGTATACTTTAGCTTCTGTATTAAAATTGATTAGGCAGAAGGTTGGCACATGAGCGGGCAAATACTTTGAATTCAGAGTAGGTTAACTCCGAAAAAGTGTTTGCTGCTGGTGGTTACATAACTCATAATCAGTTTTTTCTTCACTGGGAATCACTGTTTGTTGACTTTTCTACCAAAAAACGAAATCGGAATATGATAGCAGAGTTTAGAAGAGCACATGAATAATGAAGACAAAAATGAAAGTAGCAAAACATTTTATTTATATTTTGAGTTACTTTGCATCATTGAATAATAAATTTAGTGTTGTATTTTAACGACCAAAAATACGAATTGCTACTTTTAGGACTTTAGGTATGATAAATACATCAATAGTTCTTGTAAACATTTCAAATCAGAACTGTTTTAGTTAATCATTTAGATACCAACCTCAAATTTATATTTATATTTCGAGTTTGGAGTTAATTTAGGGCAAACAAACAAACTAGTCCGTTGGGAAAAGTTAATATTAATGGTTAAAATGTATACGTATGTACGTGTTTAAAATACTACTTTCTCATGTATAACGCAAACACACTCTTAAATAATACCTATAATAAAACACAAACGATCCACAAACCTCGATCAAGGTTTTTCACTCATCATTTTTATTCATCAACCTACATCTGTATTTGGTTTGTTTATTTGAAACTTCACTTCGGACAGTGAATATGCCCTTGTGATAACGTTTTTGTGGATATAGTATTGAATTCGGATTTTTTGTTATTTATTCTTAAAATTCTCGAAAGAAGTAAGTTTGTTATGAGATCTTCTTAAAGAAACTGCGTAATTTTAATTGGAGGCGCGAGTTTCCATAAGAAGAGAAATCGACAGCCAATCGAACATCCAACAGTCATTGTGTTTTGAGCTAGTACGAGTTAAGAGAGTAGTAATATTTGAGTTTGTTTTACTTTGCACTAACAGTCTAACCTCAAAAGAAAAGAAGAAATAAAAAATGATGGAATAAAAATAAACTTCTCTGCTCTAAGATTATTGAACTGAAAAGTTATGTGTGTATCCCATGGATAGATGCAGAATTTGTGCAGCAGCGCATTTGACCATATTGTGACCGACCGGTGAAGAATGTGTGTTCCTGTATATGCAAGCAACAAATGTTACCAAAATCTATTCGTCTCTCTCCTTATAAATAGTTGTAGGTAGGATGGAAAAATATACATGCACTTGTGTGTGCATTTGGTGTAGGTACCTTGGTTTGGTATGTCTATCTATCTTTGAATATCCCGCTTTTCAAATGAAATGTTTTTTTTGCACATCCCTCTTTACTCTTAGGTCCCTGCAACTACGATTCTCATAGCTAACAAAGGATGTCGATGGTAAAAAGGGACTTTCAATGTTTGCCCGCCCAATGCATTTTTTGAAAGGATCATGCGCATCTTAAAGTTACATAACCAGTTAGTTATGAACACATTCGCTGCTGCCAGGAGTGGGTGGGTGGGTGGTTGTGTTGCAGCAGATTTGTTTTTTTGTAATATTGCAAAGTTTTCTTCTACTCTCTTTTGTACAACGCATTTAAGTTGTGATGACTGAAGTGGTGTATCCTTTACTAGGCGTTGTAGTTTCGCAAAGAAGTTTTGGAAGTTTTCTTTGTTTTACTCAAGAAATTTGTTCCCAACTTTACATTTTAGAAGAACTAACAATCGCCGGGATACAAGATGAACATTGTAATTTTAAATTATATTTTGGTAATATGTATATAATTTTGGCAATTAAAGTGTAGATCAAATGTAGCTTACGCTTTGTTTTTGAAAGAAAAATTGGCAGATATAAAATGTGTAGCATGTACCTAAGGTAGTTCTTTTCTTAAAAGTTAAATGGATACACATATCGGATTCGGTAGATCCTATCGCAAGTATATTCATAGTTTTCCCTCCCAATCGATTTTCAGAGGTCTAATCAGTGTTGAATAATTAAAAAGAGACATTTTTTCCAATGAATTAAAGTGAGTCGTGAGTTATGAACTGTTTTTGTAACTGTTTTCAAATACAGCATGGTTACTAAACAGATGTAATATGTTCTACTACTATAGTTTAATTCAATCAAAAATTAGTTGGCATCTAATGTTGTACACATCCTTAAACGGAGTCTATACACCCATTTAAAGGTAGGATCTTTTGTTAATATCATACTTAATTTCAATGACATGACCGACTCGCTAATCTACATCCACAAAATGTTGCCAGTTATTGCAGTTTGTAGTTTTGAAAGTTTCACAAGATAACTTAGTTAAACCGAGAATTTGAGAATCTACCATCTGATGCAGATTCTGATACCCCTGAGAGAACAAGGCTCAAGCTCAGTAACAAACTACCAGAAAGACCACATAGTTCTCCGAACACATTTTTTACCGAAGAACCACTTCAACGAAACTCGCACGCCACCACTTTTTAGATATTTCTTTTCATCGCATCCATTCAATAACGTATGAAAGAAATGCATTCTTTCCTTTAAGACTAATTTAAATGGTGTACAAAAAACTTTTACTTTATCTGTCATTCCATTTGGACATAGGTATGTACAAGACTTAAATCAAAAACTCGAAGTACATATTAGAGGCAGGTTCTTCAAATTTGTTGGGGTCTTGGGTTTTTTTTTTTTTTTTTTTTTTTTTTTTTTTTTTTTTTTTTATAAAAAAAGAGGAGGCTTATATGCTAATCTGGAGAACTCAGACCTAATATCCAGTCCATTGTACTACCAGAGTAGCAGCCTTCCCTTTTTTTTGTGTTGCAGTAGTTGGAAATAAGTTGTTAGTAATTTCACATATATAACCTCAAGGGCGGCGTCCATATGAAACTGGGAGGCTGAAAGAAAAGTAGATGCCCAGAGCGGGATTCGAACCCACGCATCCGGCCTCTCTACCAAACACTCTACCACTGCACCACGGCCGCCCTCTGGGGTCTTGGGTACAACCTAATGTAAAAAGAACATAGGTACTACGAAAAAGGGAAGATCATTCTAACTGATATATAAATACATAGTGCGATCAGCAAGACAAAAACTCAAAAAATAAGCAAACCAACCAACCGATCTTTTTAGTGAGGCAAACAGAGAAGGAAAAACCTAGAAACTTAGAACTAAGGTAGATCAATGTGATATAGCTGTAATGGTCGAACTTCTCACAAGATACAATCAACTTTCCGCAAAGTATTGGTAGTATTGAGAACAACATCTAAAATTCCATTGTTTTTTTCAATCTCAAACGAATATTGATTTTAAATTGACATAAAAACTAAAACTTTTTTTCAATTTGTTTTTTTTTTTTTTTTTTAGAATCTTCAATGTCTTCTCTAATGGTTCAACACAAAATTGATTATAATAAAAAACATTTTCGGCGGAAAATACATATGAAGCAATCACTAATGTGATCGCTTATGGGAAGCCTGATAATATTTTCTTGCACAAAGCATTAACTAAAGTAAAAGCAAAATAACATAAAAGAAGAGCACAGTAAAAGTAAAAATAATAAATTTTCCAGTAAAAGGAATACTGAAGAACAAAAACCCTTTCAAAAATAAAGAAAATCAATCAGATAGTAATACATTAAAAAAAAAGAAAAAAAGGGAATATATACACTTAACTTAAGTCCTTTGTCTTCTTGAAATTAAAAAAAAAAGTTTCATGGGAATGATGAAACGAACTCGTGTCGAAGAAGTTCAATACGGCCAGCGGCCAAGTGCGGGCGGGGGAGGAGGAGGCCCCGGTGGCGGAGGAGGAGGTGTGGGCAGCGCCAGTGGCGCAAACTCGAATGCTGGTCATCATCGAATACTAACTACTCAACATGGCAGTGGTCAAACCATTCAATATCTTCCAGCAGCAACACCTGCTGGTGTCCTTAAAACTGCTAATGTACCCGATAATGGACCGAATGTTGTGCCCGGCACTGGTGGTGGGTTACAATCGCAAACTGTTCAGTATTCAACTTGTAAGTAAAACTAAAATATAAACCACTTCTTTTATGTCATTTTGAAACAATGTGTTGTATTTATTTCAGCTTACAACGTTGCCCCAATTACTGGTGGTCTAAAAACTCAATCTCTTGGACCAGATGTTGTGGCATCAGTAGCTGCTCATGTGTCTAACGCCAACATTAATACAAATTCAAATTCGATTCGGCAACGAAGTGGCACCGGTGGATCCGGTGGTGGCGGAGGTGCAAGTGGTGCTATGGTTGGCAATGTACAAGCTCAAATGGTAGCTGTAGCAGATAGCACAGGTGGTAATGCCATACCACAACCAGGACCCGGAGCTCCAGCTAGACTCAAAGTCGAAGACGCACTTAGTTATCTAGATCAGGTCAAATTCCAATACGCAGATCAGCCACAAATCTATAATAACTTTCTGGATATCATGAAAGAATTTAAATCGCACTGTATTGACACACCAGGTGTAATCCAACGGGTTTCGAACCTGTTCAAAGGCCATACCGAATTGATTTACGGCTTCAATATGTTTCTTCCGCCTGGATATAAAATTGAAATCCGTTCAGACGATCAAGGAATTTCTGTGCCATTTGTTTCGATGCCATCAACACCTGGTAATGCATCAGCAGTTGGAGGTATTGCCGGTCCGTCCGTCCAATGTTTGGCTCCAATTTCCAGTCCGGCTCACAAGCCGAGTAATTTACAGAGTGCAGCTACTGTTCATAAAATCCAAACAATAGGACCGGTAAATCTAATTACACATCAATCTGCTGTAAATGCGGCTTCGGCAGGAACTCCGCCGACAATTCATACATTACCGCCTCCACAACAATCACCAGCTGCTGTTGCAACTGCTATATCCTCTGCAGTTCCGCCAACATCGTCATCGGTAGGAGTACCACAGAATTATTCACGTGACCGAGAACGAACGTTGTCACAGTCTAGTAATAATATTATGCCTGGTCCTCCAACACCAAACTCGCTAAGTGAACTCAGTCCGCAAGGTCATAATTTGCATCAAATTTCCCAGGCACATCAATCGATTTTGATGGGCGAGGCAAGCGGTCAACAAAATCAACCGGTGGAATTTAATCATGCCATTACCTATGTCAATAAAATAAAGGTGAGTGTTTATTAAATGTTGGATTGGTTGAAAAAGACGAGACAAACGATCGGTTTTTTTGATGACTTCATTGATTTATTTATACGTGGACAATTGAAAAAGATGGAAAGCGCATTCTGGAACGGGTGTTCTTTTCTTAAAAGTCATTCAACTCTATTGAAATAGGCGTTTTAGTAAAACTCGAGTAAATTGGCAAAGCTCTAGGTGCCACAATAAACGTTTAAGTAAAATAACTTTCGAAATGACGGTAAGAATTTCAAGCACACAAATCGTCGCGTCTATTACTCTGTTATTTTTTTTTAAAATAAATTAATAAAATAAATAAGGTGTGGCGCAACAGAGTGAGGAACCTCAGGGCCTACGCATAGCTCACAACCATGCCTAGTGAGGGAATGGAAGGGACCTACATTTCTCTGCCGGTACCGAACGGCAAATCGAGAAAGCGCTTTAAATGGCAATGAATCTACTGACGGAGGACTTGCCAATTCCTCGCGAAAGAAAATCATGTTTGCCTCTGTTGGGATTCGAACCCCGAACCTCTGGGTTAACAGGCGGGCATGTCATTTTTTTAGACGTTAAAATTAAACGCCTATTTTAGTAAAGGGGATTGCCAAAAGGCGTTGTTTTTTGTAAGCTCTTTCTGGTTGTCCTGTCGATTCATTCATTCAAATTTTATTACATCCGTGTATGAAACTGTATATGTATGTACAAGAACTTTTTTTTTAATAATCTTTTTATGTATCTTTAGAATCGCTTCCAAAATCAACCCGAAAAGTATAAGCGTTTCCTTGAAATTCTGCACACATATCAAAAAGAACAAAAAGTCCAAAAAGAAGGCAACGTTCAACAACAGGGAAAAACCCTGACTGAAGCCGAAGTCTATACACAAGTAGCGATGTTATTCGATCAAAATGAAGACTTGCTTCGTGAATTTGGTCAATTTCTTCCGGATGCAACAAGCCATCAGACAGCACAATATATGAACAAAGCGCACAACGACCACAAGAAAGTAATGTCTGCTGCAATCGGAGGTAACACTGGAAATTCTTCATCAGTTGGTTTAGGTGGAAATATAGCCGGTATGCCATTATCTGGAAGTGTTGGTATTGGTTCCGGACCAAACAGCATTCCCTCAGCTCTGAAAAACTACAACAACTCGCAAATTAATAATCTCTCACGAATGGATCGTGATATGGTGTATGAGAAAGACTATCATCATCACCATCCGAACCAACGAAGCGATAAGGAACGAAATCATCATCATGTTAACCAGAAGTTTGGCCAAAACTCTTCCGCACAGACGAAGAAGTCTCCTAGCTACAGTGCCATGCCTGTTGGAAGTGGTAGTCATATTACCTCTCGTCGAAATGCTAGTAGTGCTTCAAATTTAGACGAGAGCGGTGCTCCACCAGCAAAACGCCATAAGCCAATTTCTCGAGACATAACATATTCTGAAGCTTTTCGGTACGGTTCACTTGAGGAAGGTGCGTTCTTTGACAAAGTTCGCAAGGCATTACGTAGCCCAGACGCGTATGATAACTTTCTCCGGTGTTTGACGCTCTTTAATCAGGAGATTGTGTCCAAGACTGAATTGTTAAACTTGGTTACCCCGTTTTTGAGTAAATATCCCGAGCTACACCGATGGTTTCAGGACTTTTTGGGACCACCATCCGTACCCGAAGGAATTCCCATTCAAGCGGCACAGCGCCAAGATCGCAATCAAGGTGGAGAATTGGCTCAAGAGATTGATTTGACTTCATGTAAAAGGCTAGGTGCAAGTTATTGTGCTCTTCCCAAATCGACCATCCCGAAAAAGTGCTCGGGTCGAACGCCTCTTTGCAGAGAAGTTCTAAATGATACGTGGGTTTCGTTTCCTACATGGGCGAGTGAAGACTCTACGTTTGTCACATCGAGGAAGACACAGTTTGAAGAGATTATTTACAGGTGGGTTGTTGTTAATTTTTTCTCCTCATCAATTTTATTCATTGATATTTTCCAACAAAAAAAAAATTGACAAAAGCCACAAACACATCCATTATTACACATTTATACTATTTTATTTTGCTTTTTTGTTAATTAATTTTTCGTATACAAAATTCTAAAACAAAAGAAATATCCACAGAACTGAAGATGAACGTTTTGAGCTGGATGTGGTTATTGAAACAAACAGTGCAACCATACGTGTGCTAGAAGGTGTTCAAAAGAAGCTATCCCGAATGACCCAAGAAGAGGTGCAACGGTATCATTTAGATGACTATTTGGGCGGCAGCTCACAGACAATCCACCAGCGAGCGATTCATAGAATTTATGGTGATAAAGCAGGAGAGATAATCCAAGGGCTGAAAAAGAATCCAGGCGTTGCTGTGCCAATTGTTCTGAAACGTCTGAAAGTCAAGGAAGAGGAATGGCGCGAGGCGCAAAAGGTTTGTTGATTATTAAATTCTTTTCCATATCAACTTTTGATACAAACTTTATTTCTCATACTATCTCTTCATAGAATTTCAACAAGCAATGGAGGGAACAAAATGAAAAGTTTTATTTAAAATCGCTGGATCATCAAGCTATTAATTTTAAACCGAACGACACCAAAGCGTTACGTTCAAAGAGTTTATTCAATGAGATAGAGACTTTGTATGATGAGGTAAAAACATTTGTTTTTTATTTGTAGAAAGATAGTTAACAAATGATTATATTTTTTTTTTTGTTAGCGTCATGATCAGGATGAAGAATCATCGGAACCGATTTCTGGTCCGCATTTAATTCTGCCCTATAAGGATAAAACCATATTAGATGACGCCGCAAATTTGCTTATACACCATGTCAAACGACAGACTGGAATACAAAAGCAAGAGAAAGCTAAGATTAAGCATATTTTAAGACAATTTGTGCCTGATTTGTTCTTCTCAACGCGTCAGCCATTGAGTGATGACGAACGCGATGATGGTAAGTTGCAATTTAAATTGGATTTGATAAAAGGATTGTAGATTTTTATTCAACAATTTACCGGCTTTATTTTTCGCATTGAAATATTATATATTACTTTGTAGCCAACCAGCAAATATAATTCCTATGAACTTTATTTGCAAACTTGTTTAATTTTGTAAAATTTATTTTGCATTTATGAGACAATGAACTAAACGTTCGTTTATATTTGGCTAAAGTTGTTTTAAAACATAAGTAAATATTGAAAATAAATCGCTAAATCGTTTTGGAGTTTTAGACACAGACCGACTTTGTCACATAGTTTGAGTCGAGTTGAAATATCTGTGAATCTGTTATTGGCTTTCTTCAGAGATCACCATCAAAAGACATGAAGTTGCACCTTTTCAATAACTTAAGTATTGTGAAGTGCTTACCATAATGTCATCAGATTGTACCTTGTACCACTCTTCCGTGGCCTCCTAATTAGAATCATTTAACATAACAATCTGACAATATGGAAATGACAGAATATGACAAACATTTGAAACTCTGAAAATTTCAATGCTCTTACATTTCAAAAACAATTGTATAACCCCAAAGTGACAACTTTGTAAAAACAGTGGACTAAGTTTTATTTAAATCTCTTCCTATTACCAAATTTACACGCTTCCTTTTCTCAAATATAAGCTGAGTTCTACACTCCACCTTATCACTGGTCATGGTCAGCACAAAAGACCTTCAGGTTGACGTGCTCATAAATGTATTTTATTACCTTCCGCTTGTTTAAAAATAAAAATACTTCAGAGATCAATGAAATGAAGACCACCTGTACGTCATTATCGCTTTTGATATCAATAAAAATATAATTGATGATTTCTTAGATAATAATAATGAATAAATTCTCTTTAAAACCAAAACGCAGTGTAAAGCCAATAGCACTTAGATTTTAAGAATTAATTTACAATTTATTAAAAACCTACAATGAAAAGCTTTTATTAAAATTATTTCTTTCTGATTTTCTTCATCTCCCATTCATTTTTTATTACAATTGTACGTTTTCACAACTCACGTTCTTGTTTGCACCGCCTTGCCTTGCCTTTTTATGTCTGCTATGCATTCCTTTAAATTTTTGAATCTCACCTATAAAGTGTTTTCATTTTTATTAGATGACAATGAAAAAATGGACGTTGATCCTTCGGATATGGATTGTCTCAAGATCAGTAATAAAAGTACAACGCCATCGAGTGGAATCAATAATTCCATTGTTGGTCAAACTACAATTAAAACTGAAGACTCAAAAGACGTTATCTCAAATCATGCATCTATGTCTTTGTCCTCGTCATCTCATCCTTCAACAGTCGCCACACCATTTACAACAGGCTCAGCAACGATTTCAACAATATCTTCGTCATCGATAGGTGGAATAATGGGTGGAACGTCGTCAACAGCAGCAATAAGCTCTTCACCCAATTCCTCGTCACTATCATCACCGTCCTCAACTTCATCTGCTGCAGTGATTGGTGGTAGTGTTGTGGGTGTTGATAAAAGTGATACAAATGACTGCAATAGAACTACAACGCAATCACAGTGTAAAAATAACAACAGCAGTAGTAGTAATAGTAGTAGTATTAATATTAATAAGATCCCTTTGAATTCGTCGTCAACTTCATCTACGTTATTGGTTGCGACAGGAACAACAACAATCGCGGCGACGACATTAGCTGGCACTTCATCCACAGTACAATGTGGAGCTGGCGGTGCTAGTACACAGCAACATTTACAAAATTCGTCATTTAATAGTGCAAATTTTTGTAATAGTGGTAGTAGTGATAACAAAGTTGTGATATGCGGTGGTACCACAATGAGTGGCAGCACGACAATAACAACCTCCTTGATATCATCCTCCTCTACATCGATTAGCGGAGTGGGCGGCGTCGGTGGTGTTAATACAAGTGGCGGTAATAAGCTAGCTGACAATATTAGCAATATCAATAATAATAACAATAATGGCAACAATAAATGTGATAATGCTGATACAGGAGCTTCAGGATCTAGCGCTGATGGCATTAAACTCGAAGTAAAGGAAGAGAATGATGCTGATATTTTACTGCCACCACATGCAATCAGCAAAAATGCGGTGAGTTTTTTTTAACAACTGCTAATCTTAGTAAATAGATCTCGGTAAAGTTTGCCTTATAAAAAAGGTCATTACTCATCGTCATTAGTGAACGAAAGAGTAAATTGTCACTGCTGATTATTTTCCCCGGTTTTATTTTTTTGTAATTGGTTTTTAATGAGTTCTTTTTTTTTTGTCAATTTATCAGGAAGAAGCGTACGCCCTGTTTTTCGCCAATAATAATTGGTATCTGTTCCTACGGTTACATGCAATCCTGTGCGAACGTCTTCGCACCATGTACGAACGTGCACAGGCTCTCGCCATCGAAGAGGAAAGATACCGTTCCAATCGTCGAGAAAGTACGGCGACAGCTCTGAGACTGAAACCACGCAGCGAAATACAAGTCGAGGATTACTATCCAACATTTCTGGATATGTTGAAGAATGTTTTAGATGGAAATATGGAGGCGAGTAATTTTGAGGATTCTATGCGTGAGATGTTTGGTATTCACGCCTACATATCCTTTACTTTGGATAGGGTAAGTTAAATAAAATGATAAAAATTGAATCAATTTACTTATATAAAAACTTAAAGGTGGTATCAAATGCTGTGCGACAACTGCAATACTGTGTTACTGAACGTGCTGCATTACAGTGTGTTGAACTCTATCATAATGCTCAACGAGTTGGTGGTGCTGGTAATTTATGTCGCAATGCAAACAGAAATCTTACTCAAGAGATGTCTTACCAACGAGAGGCAGAATCAAGTTTGCATGACGAAAATTGTTTCAAAGTTTACATTGTGAGTGTATTTTTTTAAATAAGCTAGTTAGTTATCTGTAATAACTATTCATATATTTTTTTCTCTTTGCAGTATAAAATTGATTGTCGTATAACAATCGAACTTCTGGATACCGAATCGGATGAGATCGAGAAGCCAGTTAATAAAGCCAAATCATGGGACAAATTCATTAACAGAATGGCAAATCCAGCAAACACAGCTAATGATGCAGGATTTGAAATCAAAGCCGAACGGTCAGATGATGAGATGGTAAGTCGTTAATTTATTAAATTATAACTAACTTATAAAAAGTTAATATGTAAAAGAAATATCAAAACTAGGTACTCTGTATTGTATATTTAGTGCACCTTAGACGTAACACTTCTCACTTTTTTGTTAACTTGTTTTGTGTTAATTTTTGTTTGACTAACACTTGCTCCCCCTTCCTATCGATTAATATGCAACAGTGTTATCTTTATTTGTCTTTATGTTTTGATTGTGCCTTACTCCTAGAGTACAAATTTGAGGCAAGTGGGAGAATAACATGTGAAAAAGTTTAACATAAATGGAATTTAAGAATCAACTCGTGTTGTGATAGGCGGGCACAACAAGCTAAGGGCAGAACCAATCTCATTTCTCCCCAACAAAACTTGCGAGGAAATGCAGTTTTTTTTTAGATTATTAACGATTTGGTGATAAAGAACTTTTTATAGTAGTGTAATTACTTCGGAAGGACTTCGGCCCTATCGAGGTAACCGTCGTAGCGGAATTCTCTCCGATCGGAGACATTTTGCTTCGTGATAGTTCTCCGATCGGACGATCCGACGTTCTCCGACAAGTTTTTGTTGCGGAGATGTTATTTTTGGGACTGCAATGCATTGCCGCATTTGTGAAAAATTTCTTACGACGACAACTAGTTCGAGGCAAAATTGAATCTCCGAAATAAGATGCGTTGCGGAGAAAACTCCGCTCCGACGGTTACCTCGATAGGGCCGATTATATCGATTCATCACAAAAGCGATACCCATAGAAAAATAGACCCAATTCTGGGGTCCGGATCTCGAACTTGCACATATAAACAGGCACATACCAACAACCTGTAAAGCACAAAAAAAAAAAAACACATAGATATATACATAGATCGCAAACTATGGGTCAATAAAATTTTTCTTTTCTGTTTCTTGATTAGAAACATGTAGGTTTACAAGTTGCCTCGATTTTTTGACTTGAAGCCTCTTAAGTATTTTTTTTGGGTATACATAAAATGGCATCGAAGATCATACTTTCACACCAATGCAATGCTTAAAAAAAGTGATGGAAAATGTAAATTTATTTTTTTTAATATATTATATTAATATATTATTTTAGATGAGATATATCATTTCCGTTTGTGGTGGGCAAATGGTCGATGTTGTGTTTAAAAACTGATATGTTTGTGATTAATTCGGTTAAAGTCCAATTTTTTTGTTGTTGTTTTTTAAAGTAACAATTTCGGACTACATTGTGATAGGGGTGAACTATGTACTACCTCCTACTATAAACAATTCGTTGTAGCACCTACAAGTTTTTACTGATTCCGAACTATAGGAAGACTTGCCAATTCTTCGAAAGGCGATTCCCGTGGAAAAATAATTTTTTCTGATATTCTAAGTCCCACGTTGCACTGTAATATGTTTCCCACCGTACACATGCATCTTATTTCTGATTATCAAGCCTCGTCATGTTTTCGTTCAGCCTTTACTTCAAAAAAGAAGAAAGGCAGTTCAAAACACTGTTAGTACAAAACAAATTCAACTACATCACTAGTGTGAAACAGGCAAGTAGGAGAGTTTTGATTCTTTGGGATCAGAATAATCGTGGCGCCGTAAATGGAAAAGAAGTAAAAGCTTCGTAACCAGTTTCCGTTTGCTTAGCATAAGTTCTAAATTTGCATGCATTTATGACGGCAGCATTCAGTCATTCATAAATGTCCTTTTGTTTTTAGAATTCAGTTTTTAAATAAACAAATAGGTGGGCGTCACAACCTAGAGAAGGCCTGGGTTCTAGCGCGTTTTTTCTAACCAATAACTGCTGAGCATTGTAGGGATCTATTTTTGTTTACGTTTCCGAACGGCTAGTGAAAAGTGGCCAATTATGAAATTCAAGTATTATTTGTATTATCTACTTTGGTTTTCATTTCTTTCGTTTTATATACGCCCTATTATCAAAATCAAAAGCGAATGTAAATCTCCTGTTACAATAGACCCAGGTTTACCTGACAAAGTGACAACCTTATGAATTGTCAAAAAACCAGTATCAAAAATCACCATACATTCGTGTCATTTAAATAAAAACACTCAGTTTAACATTAAAGGCGAGTTTAAGTTTTTCAAAAAACTCTTTGTGGGCGACCACAGGGCGAAAAGCTTTTGTGTTTTCTATTTTGTTGATATAAATAAGTTTCTTTACTATTTTCTTGTGGTACCTTAACCTGACTAAGACTGTTGCTTTTTCTAAACAGCTGATAATACTAACAGATATTTTCCGCTTTGCTTTCGCTCACAATTTTATGGTGGATGTAGAAACCAACGAAAAATTCCGTTTCGCATTAGTAGCGTACTAGGTTTGCATTTTCGAAACTTTCTATTTAGCGGACTAGTTTTTTCGATGCCGATTGAAGTTTTGCAGACTTGTTTCGTTTGTTTGTTGAATTTCTTTAAAATGAATAAATACAGTGGGTTTATGGTTCAAAATATAGCCAGCATCACATTTTAGTCAAATGAGAGAAAAAAATTGTTTTTAAGCAAAAATAAAAAATGATCCAAAAAAATTGTGGTCAAATGATTAGAAATATCGGAAGAACAGTTTTCTAGAATCGCCTCGAATTTGCTGATTCGCCAAGTACAAATCGAGAAGAAGATGATATCTAAAGTCCCCAAACTAACTTTTCGAAGTTGAAAACCAGCTGGTCTGTAATACTTTTATTCCGAGCTATCCTAGAAGTAGTTTGACAGTTTAATCATATCGCTCTCCAAAGTTGCCTATCAAATTGTAAGGCACATCCGAAATACGAATAGGAATTTGATAAAATATGTGGAAAAAGGCTTGTCATATTGATTTGTACTGCGGCGTAATTCAAAACGACTCGCCTAGTATTCCATAATCAGGCGTCATTTTGATTGGATCTTTGTATACACGGGATACTAGTTCATTTAAATATTATTTAATTTGGTTCTTCGTTTAGAAACGTATTCACTTACAAAAATTTGAAAGTAGTAGAAGTAGAAACCAGGTTTTGGCAACAACAGTAATGATTGAAAAATTCTACAAATTTTATGCAACAAAAGTCGAATGTGTCTCCAAAGTAAGAATTTTATAATTGCTGAGATTGTTATGGGACTGTGACTAGTATGTATTCGCACTTCTTCAATTATGCGATTTTTGACATTATGTTGGTTATGTGGGCGTTTAGTTTTCGTGTTTTTGTTTCATTGTACCTGACTCCAACTCCTTTCCTTTATGTACCAATTCCATTTTGCACATTTTTCTGTTCTTGTTTTGTTTTTCATTTTATGTTCCTTATTAATATTTGCATTAAGCAAAAAGAAAATCAAATTCATTCAAACCACTAACGAACGCTTTTTATTGCATTCTTTCTCATTTAATCTGTACCAGGTCAAACCAAAGGCATTTACTCACAAATAAAAAAGTACCAAACAAAACAAAACAAAAAAAAAATAGTTTAAAAAAGGATTTGTGTACATAACAAAACAAAATAATGTTTTACCACTATAGTCTATTTTTTCTCTGTATTTTCTTGATTTCATTCGTTTTTTTTTTTTGTGTTTCATCGTTAAAATCAATTTAAATTACTCATTTATACGTGTGTTGCCAGACCGATTTTTTTTGTTCAAAATAACTACAGAACTTCGTTGTGATACAAAAAAAAAAGAAAACAACTACTAACAGCTGCTATATAGATAACATTATTGTATCATTGATATTCTAAAATATTTTCCTAACAAATTCATGTAAATGAAGTAGATGTACAATTTTTATCTCTTCTTTTAATTGGTCATAATTTAATGATTATTATTTCACAATTTCTATTTTTTTTTTTAAAGTCGTCAAATCTATTTTAATTGCAAACTTTTTAAAAATATATATTCATTGTTAATGTTCTTTACTTCAAAAGAAGTAAATTAAGGATAAAGAAGCAGATTATTTGAGATTTTATTATAAACTTCTTTTGTACAAGCAAATAATCATAAGATAGTATTTTAGGAAAAAGTTCTCAATTTCAATAAGTAGTTTCCAGTAAATAATTACAAGTTGTAAAAAACAGAACAAAACAAAAAAAAAAAAAAAACACCGTCATAAATATTATACAGATAGAAAGCAGCTTTTCTACTTTTTAAATTCTAAAATCGTCCTATCTTTTTTCTCAAATTCAAATTAATAAGTGTCCATATAAATAGTAAAAAAATATATACTAGATTTATAAATATTATATGTATATATACATCTAAAATATATATACATATATATATATGAACAGAACCATTTTAAATTAAAATGTAACGTACCAGAGCAGAAGCTGTAAATATCAATTCACACACACCAGACACATACAAAAAAAAAATTGAAACTGTTTTTATTTTACTGACGAAGGAATTATATTAAATAAAAGAACTCGAACATTCAAATTGAATTTCTTTTTAATTGAAAAGTCTTCAGATATTCACAACAGGCTCTGGCATCCTGGAATGAAAGTTAGATATAGAAAATCGATATGGTCTAGTTGCTAATTTTAAACGCTTCGTATGTTCCCGTTTTTTTTTTATTAGAGAGGCAACCTTGTCTTCTAGAATGATTACGTTTTCGTCGGCCCTATCGAGGTAACCGTCGGAGCGGAGTTTTCTCCGAAACGGATCTTTTTCGGAGATTCAATTTTGCTTCGAAGTAGTTGTTGTCGTAAGAAATTTTTCACAAATGCGGCAATGCATTGCATTCCCAAAGCTAAAATCTCCGCAACAAAAACTTATCAGAGAACGTCGGATCGTCCGATCGGAGAACTACCACGAAGCAAAATGTCTCCGGTCGGAGAGAATTCCGCTCCGACGGTTACCTCGATAGGGCCGCGTATAATGCGCCTTTCCAAATCGTAAATTTGTGTTTTCAAAGCTTTTCGTTTTTGGATACGAAACCTATTTACATATTTACAAACAACACCTCATCTAATTTAGAGAAAAGCGGTTGGACGTCAAGACATCTACTTAAATTCTCTAAAACTCATCAAAGCATCGCTATGGATCACTAAAACTTCTTTAATTCAAAACTATAATTTGTTTTAATTTTTTAATTATACAAAAAATGAAAGATCAATGAAAATACCCAGTAATAGTCTTATCACACATTTGTGAATAAATTTCTCTTTTTTAAACGCGATAAAGCCTTAAATCTAATTCTTGCATTGATCCTTCGCAAAACCAGGCAGCCAATCAAACAAGTAACTAAATCGTTTTCACTAATAGGATATTGCAAAGCAACTTGCAAAAATATTTATTTCATCTGTGTATTCTTTTATATTTCCCGTGAGCAGCAATTGTTAGAGAAAATAGGAAACTTTGACTTTGTTTAGGTAAATTTTTGTAGTTTAAGTTTTGTCTGTATATTTCTACTTCACATCAAAATAAATACAGAGAAAAATAGAAGAAGAAAAAATTCAAGTTAAATTTTCTTTCGATAAGCAAGAAACCCATTATGTGCATACTTATTCTTATTTACCTAAAGGTAAGTTTCAATTTTTAATTTAACGACTGAGTTTACTTATATCAAAGTCTTGTAGTCAAAATTTATTTAAAATTTATTTAAGAAAATTTATAAAATTTTTGTTGTTGCGCATCTTTACACATGTATTTATAATTAGTTTTGCTGTTTCATAATTTTTCATATTCTTTTCGTTGTATAATTTTGTTTTTGTGTGGCTTGAGAAAATGGGATATCTAGTTGAAATTGTTTTTTTGATTTATTCACTGTTTTTTTCTTCTGCTTATCTTTGAAACAAACAAAAAAAAAAAAAATGTGTGCCGTTGTTCAAATGTTAATGTTTAATAAAAAGTACAAACCCTTTTCTCTTGATTTTTATTTAGCTAAGATAATTAATTGTTCGCTATTTTTTATGTTCAAATTTATTCTTTACTATGTGAGTAATTAAATGTGAAGAATCGAATAAAAAATCTCGACGGATAAAAGTCTTGTCTAATCATTTCCGTTTGACCTGGTACCAATGGTGGAACTTTTTCAATATTGAATTTCTCTTGTAGCAGTGGATTTTCTTTTTCTTCAATTCCTTTCTCGTGTCTCTTTCTCTCTCTCCATTTTACATAGTAATTAAGAACTGTTAATTTGCTCTTTTCGATCCTTTTAAAGCCCCCTGAAAATTATTGGTGTCTTGTTTGCATGATTATGTTATAAGTTCTTATTTTTATTTTTGTTTCATTCTTAGGAAGTTTTATAATATAAATTGTTTTATTTTTAAACTTTTTTTTAGGATCTCCTTATGTCAGAGAGACCGCTTTATTTGAAGCGCAACAAACGTATTACGAACGCAAGTGATTCACATAAATCATATCAAACAACAGTTGATATATCAAGACGTTTGTCGACAAATGGAGGAAGACAGCAAGTTTTATCAACAAACTTAAATGCAACGGGCAATGGAAATAATAGTGACAAAACAAGTTCTTCTAATTCTTTGTCGGCGGGAAGTAATGATAGTGGGATTGTTAGTTCAATCATCGGTGGCAGCTGTGTGGGAGGAGTTGAGGATCCGTTTTGGGGAAAAAGGCTTCCCGAAAGAGTTGGTACTGTGCTATCAAGTGATAAGTATGTGATTAATGATAGGGAGGAGATTAAAATCGACCAAACTGGACGTTTGGTATTCTTGACAAATAAGAATCTCATGATACTTAAGTTGGATTCAGTTCGGCAAGCGAAAAAGGTGAGCAAACATTATTTTTAAATTGAAATAAATTCCTCTGCCCCTTCTGCTTTAGGTTTAAAATCTTCTTTTGTGTTCAACTTGAAATTGTTATTTATGAATTTATGACTGACATTTTGCACGTTCCTATTCTGGCATAAATAAAATTAAAAAAATAAATAGGGTGGCACGAGCCTCTGGGCCTAGCGCATTTCTCACAACCATTCCTTGTGGGGGAATGGAGCGGACCTACAATTTTCCTGGTTCCAAACGGCTAATTGAGAAAGGGCTTTTCATGGCAATGAATTTACTAACGGAGGACTTGCCAATTCCTCGCGAAAGGCGATACCCGTGGAAAACATTTAAGCATCTGCTGGAATTTGAACCTCGAACCTCTGGGCTAGCAGGTGGACATGCTAACCATCACGCCAAGGGTACCACATTTCTATTCACACATACCTATTCTGGCATGTTAGTCCAACTTTTTAATGACAAATAAAGCGAATCCAATTGCCGAAAGCCGAACAAAGTAGTTTATTACTTTAGCGCAGGTATTTTTTTGGTTTTTGTAGTAAGTTACGTGGATTACTCAGTACTCAGAGAACTCACGTTGCTCCGTCTATACAAAGCAATTTAAATCAAATTTAAAGAAAGAAATATTTTCTGTCAAAATCAGTTAGTATTTGGTAAACTTCGGAATTAGCATTTTTTTTACTACTATTTCCATACGTTACCGTTTTCTGGCTATATCAGCCGTGTTTTATTGGGAATCTATACTCACGTTTGCAAAACCTCGCAAAACATAGTCAGTGTTCAGAAGTGAACAACAGGGATGGCGGTAAATGGAGTTTATGGAATAAAGTTGCATTAGTGAGTATAGCGTTTTATTGAGACTCGTTAGTGAAGATGACTATAAAATTCTCAATAAAACACGACTATCGTTGACAGATATTCACGGGCCGTTAGTTTGTTCAAAATGGTCATTCTACATAAATGTTTTTATTTTGTATTTTTTACATTTCCTCAGAATTTGTAACGTCCACGAGTATCACCTTTCGCGAGGAATTGGGAAGTCCTCCGTTAGTAAATTCATAGCCATGAAAAGAGCTTTCTCGATTACCCTCACAAGGCATGGTTTTGAGAAATGCACTAGCCCCTGGGGCTCCTCGCTCTCTTACCTAACCCTATTTATTTATTTTAGGAACGTGTAGCTGTGTCTTTATTGATCTCCATTACCTATATGACTGATATCTGTTAGAATTCTTTTCTGTTTTCAAAAACCTAAAATGAAAATTTCTTTTTGCAGACTCATTCCTTCCTCACACAACGAAAACAAAAACGTTTCCAAATATTTACCAACAAATGGCTCGATCAGAACGTCAGCGAAAATCAACGGCAAATGTGCACCGATTGGCTGCTTGGAAAGGGCCCGGAAATTGAACCAAATGTTGTGACATCAATTGTACAAGAAAATGATCTTAAAAAGACTCCCTACAGGCACTTTAATCGTTACAAGGTTAGACTGGTGGAGAGTTGAAATCACCATCATTGAGCAAGAAATACGTTGTAGGTAATTTCAGCTCAAATCAAAATCCTTTCTCCCAGGGCAAATTTTAAACCAAATGCCGGGTAAAATGGGAGTCCTTAAATGATCTCAGGTCAGATAATTTTGTTTTCCAGCCTCGTAATGTGTACATACATAGTTTTTAGTTAAACTATCTCTCTAAAATAATAACACAAAAAAGAATTTCGCCATACACTTAACACAAACTAAATTGTAAATGTAAATTTGAAGTGTATTTAACAAAAAAAAAAAAAAAAAAACTGAAAAGTTGTTCAATGAAACAAATAATGTTACTTTTAGTTTTAGCTTCTATTAAGTGGTTTAAAATAATAACTGTTTTTTTTTAAACCTACTGCACTACACTACTCAACTAAAGTTCAACAGATTTCTAAAGAAATGTCTTTTTATCTTGTTGCGTTTTTGTCTTTTTCGCATCTTCAGTTAAAACCTATTATGTAAGTGTATAAAAAAAAATTGGATGTAAATATAACAATAACATAGAAAAGTATTTACACGTGTAAAAGAATGTAAAATATATATTTTTGTTATTAAAATATTTTTACATAAAACAAAATGAGGAACTAAGTAAGAGGAAAACATCCTCCAAGACCAACCAATACACTTCTCTCCAACCATTAAAAAAGTATTTATTTTTTGTATAGAGAAAAGGTGTGATTTAAGTATTTTTGTTTCATTTTTTAGGTGTACGTATGGTTAGTAACTAAGTATGTATTTGTTGTACATAAATGTATATTAAATTTAAATTAATCAATAAAAATTGTAAATTTTATTGCGAGGAAAATAAGTCGTTTATATACATATATAAAAAAACATTGAATGAAAAAAATTACACTGGAGAATTAATGTGCGAAAATATAAGCGAGAGTTATTAGAATTTAAGCTTTCTTTTTTATAAATATATAAATATGCATACATATTTTTAAATTTATGTAATTTATGATTAGTATTTTAATTAATATTTTATAGTTCTAAGACAGAAACATTTTAAAGAAGTAATGTAAGTTGTATTTTTTGTTTCTTTGTGAAATGAAGGAAAATATAAAGAAATAATTTAAAAAAATATTTTTCTTCTTATTGGACTTTGATTTCTGATCACAATCAGTTAAAAATGGGATGGAAGTACATACATTGAAACTGTATACACGAACACTCGGAATTTACAAATTTATTTTGCAATTAAACTCTGTTTGCTGGTGTAAAAGTATATTGGGGTTGGTTAATATATTTGCGAAATCAACCAAACCAGTGCGATTGCGTTCGGATCGCTCCTAAAATGTTAATGAAATCGAAAACAACACTTTCTTTTCTGCTTTAAATACGAAATAGCGTGTGTGAGATGTGAGTCAGCTTCTGAAGAGATGGCGTTGGGTGGAAGGTTTTAACCACAAAGGAGATACAACAAGAGGCCAAACCACACACACCACGGCATCTGCCCTCAAACTGACTTCACAAACACTACTTTATTTTTAAATTTCAAAACCAGTTTGAAATCCGAAAATAAAGTGGTGTTAGTAATTTCACTGACCCAACTTTATATTCAGTTGAATACGTGTATCACAGATAGATCTCATGTTACAAAAGCAACAATGTAAACAAATGGAAGTTGCGAGGCAAGAGAAGCAATGGTTTTCCCTCTTGTTCTTAATTCCTCTACGGTCTACGGTTTTAACTCTTACTATTGATGTACAACAAAATCGATTTGGTTTTCTTTAATGTCGCCAATAGGCACAGATGAGAATTAATAAGTTAATTTTTTATCTCTGCCAATAGGCATGTTTTTTGCACACGGATATATTAGACCCCACAGGGGAAAAATTAATTTAAATCGCAGGTAATAACATTAGGTCTGTTTCTTTACTTTTTGGGTAAATTTTGGGAAAAAGCCCGGGGAAAAGTTTGGATTCGAGCTTTTTAGTGTTGTTTTTGTAATCTCCATCCGAAAATGAAAAGTAAAGATACGCACTTGGGATGTTTCTGGTTGAATTACATTTATCATCTACTCTCAGTAGAAACAAACATACAAACAATTTTGTTTCGGAAACGTATAAAAATGAGCTCATAGTAATATTGCATTGCATGCTTAACATTATTTTGAATTTTCAAACTTCAAACAAAGAGAGATTTATAGTCTCTATTTTTTCATTTTATTTCAAATATAAATTTGAATTCAATCAAAATGGTGGCATTCAGAAATCTAGTCACTTCGTAGTGAACTCTTCTGATTGGTTAGAATCGACTACAAAACGAGTTGAATTTTCCCCTTCAACGTAGTTGAAAAATTTCAGCTAGAAAGTGCACGAGGAAATTGTTCAGGTAAATTCTTCAGGAGGGGAAATCAAAAGCTCTGCCACATTTAAGTAAAAAAAAAAGTAAAGATACACGTTTTGGGATCCACGGGTGAGTAAAGATACAAACCTACGTTCTGGGATCCCGTGGCATCCCGCGGTAGCCGCTACATTCTGGCCCCGATTGCGGTTGTCGATTGACTAATCGATACTCGACTTTTGTCGATTTCGATCGACATCTTTCGTTCATAATTTTCTGGTCGACTGTTGCGTTAGGAAATTATTTTATGGGAAAATGTAAGTATTTTATTGAACAAATGCTCATATTTTGATATAATACGAGTATTATATCAAAATATGAATTTGTTCAATAAAATACTTACATTTTCCCACAAAATGATTTCCTAACGCAACAGTCGACCAGAAAATTATGAACGAAAGCTGTCGACCGTCAAATCGAAATCGACAAAAGTCGAGTATCGATTAGTCAATCGACAACCGCAATCGGGGCCTCTGTAATCACTTATGTCGCTTTCCATTGGTTTCACTCGGGGAAGCACTCATTTCAAAAACCAATGGAACACCCAAAATTGTTTCTATTCAGTTTAACGTAATTTCCTTTGTGTGAGTGAAACACCTATGGCTCTTTAAAAATATTCCTTGAAAAAAATTTTCCGTTTGATATTTGAGTAACATGTGTTAGTGCTTCTTGAGTCGATTCTCACTTTAAATCGAAAGCGTCTGTCACTCCTCAGAATCATGAGAAGCGATGTTTTTGCACCAATGGAACGGTTTGAGTATGCTTCTGGACGGTTCTTTTCGTCCAATGGAAAGTGACATTCAGCCTTATCGGAAATTCCTTGGGAAATATTTTTCCCAAAAAATGTTTCCCTTCCTGGGAAGGAGTTCCTACTATCGGAAATTCCGGACGGATTTTTTTTTTTGGCAAGTTTTTGGCAAGGAAAAACACAAATTTTTTTCCCAATTTCGAAAAGAAGTTCCCAATACCAATTTTTCGAATTTGGGAAAAAATCCATGGGAAAAAAAGTTCCCGATAACCCTAATTAAATTTATAACGCTTAGCTAAGAAATTTCACATGGCAATGTCAACGATTCTTCTACAGTAATTTTTTCGCAGGCAACTAGAATGCCGCAGCTTTCTTATAAACGTTGAGGAGCATTTGTATAGTTCTGTTTAAATTTTAAGGAGGGATGACATTTCCATAATTATTTGAACTACGGAAGCTTAATAGGAAATAGGTGCCTGGCAGAGCCAACCCTGTTTAAAAGTTTTTTGATGGCAGATTCATAATGATCCAGATTCCGTAACTTTTTAAACTATTATCGGTCAACAATTGAAGGATAGCTCCTTTACAAATAAAATAAATAGGGTGACGCAACAGAGCGAAGAGCCCCTGGGCCTAGCGTATTTCTCACAACCATGCCTTGTGAGGGAATGGGATAGCTCCTTTACTATCGTTTTATAAATTTGGCAAATTTTTACATACGTTTTTTAAGTACCTAAAATTCAGACGGTAGTCTCCTACAAAGTTACGGAATGCAGGGCCAGCTATTTCTTCTACGGTTACCGGTTATTATCCGATAAAACGACTTTAATGTTGGCAGTGGCGTAGTGGTTTGCATGTCTGCCCGTTACGTGAAAGGTTCGAATCCCAACAGAAAACAAAAAATCTTTTGGCAAGTCCTCCGATAATAATTTCATTGCCATCAAAAACACTCTCCATTGTCGTTCGGAATCGGCAAAAAATTGTAGGCGAGAAATGTAATAGGCACAGGGGATCGCCACTCTATAACAGGAAAAGGGTGTGATCACACCACATTTTCGCGTTCCGTTTAACCGAGCCTTTGGCATACAGCCCTATTCTGCTATTCATCGGGGGAATTTTCCTTGAATTTTCACTAAAATCACTATTCTGCTATTCATTCGAAGTGAATCTGTGTACACAATCTGTATACACAGATTCACTTCGAATGAATAGCAGAATAGTGATTAGTGAAAATTCAAGAAAAATTCCCCCCCGATGAATAGCAGAATAGTGCTGATAGTTAATCCGCTTACGTTCACAGTGTAAAAGCAATTGGTATAAATTAACAGACTTTTGAATGGTTTGTCTTTATTCGAAACAAAAATCATATGGATATACAAAAATAATGATAAGTCACTTAAATAAAAATGCTACATGTTAACCAATTACTTTAAAAAATCTTTTCGAGTTATGATACCCACAACTCTATTTTCTTTGTCAGTCACAATTATGTGTCTCAGGCCAAGAGCACGGAATTTATTAAATATTCTTGGTACTGTGTCGAACTGCAAGAAAAGTAAAAGTACAGATAAATATGTTGAAATAATAACTAAGAACTAAGTAGAAACATACCTCATTAGCTCTAACTGGGGAGGGATTCATGAAAATGTCTAAATTAACTGTGTAGTTCACTTTGTCGTTATCCATTCGAACAACCTGAAATTATAAGAAATAAAAGAATATTGTAACTTTGTATGTCATTATACTTTTGAAACTTACATCAATCGATGGATACCGCGGATACACATCGCGAAACGTCTGGATGGTTATTTCCTTTTCCCAAAATCGCTTCTTCTCTTCGTAGAGGCTCTTGAGCAAGATGACAATGAGTTGGGAACGCAAGATGATGCCACAAACCCGGCCGTGCGCTCTGTCATTCTGCAATATAAGTTTTAACAGAGATTGACTAAACACTAAGGCATACAAATAAACTTACGCCCTGGACGTCTTCGACTACGGGAAAGCCGTTATGGTTGTATTTTTTGAGAATATCATAGATGTAATTTGCCTTATCGCGAAGTTTAATGCATATTGTTGGTGAGCTCATTATTTTAGAAGCTGTAAGGCCTAGATGTGATGGAGATGGCTCCCATGGAAGGATTGGTACCCGATTCATATGAATTTGTATATCGTATATACCCTAAAACTTTAAGTTAGAAGCACTGTATAAGATTTTGATATGCAACCATACCTCATTGAAGTAGTCGCCTACCCACTTAGCGCATATGAGTGTGATGATCAAGGGAAAGAAGAAAGTTGTGTCTACACCAGTAGTTTCAATTAAAATTACACTTAGACTTATTGTCATTCGAAGAACACCTCCCATTTGAGCAGCCGCTCCAATCAATGCATACTTGCCTGCATTTAGAAATTCCTTGAACGATTCAGAAATCGAAAATTAAAAGTGTTACTTGAAAATTTACTAGCAGCTTGAAACATATTTGGTGCGATAGTATTCGACTACTTACAGCTTCTGGAAACGCGACAAACAGCACCATTGATACAAGACGACCCCAAGCAGCCCCAATAAGTACAGTTGGGATGAATATTCCAAGAGACACATTCAATCCAAAGGTTACACAGGAAAGTATGTAGTATATCACTGTAAACACCACAAGGGTAAGAAATTTATGTGAACCTAGAACGATAAGTTATAAACGTTGTGAGTCGTTAAAAAAACAACACTAGCTGTGATTACAACATACCTGGTGGATCATGGAAAATTGATTTCACACTAGCTTCCGGTGTCTGGAACCAAAGTGATGCTACAGCATTGTACTCGTTGTCCTCACAGTACAGCTACAAAGACAAAAACTTTTGGTTGACAATTTCAAAACAAAACAAAATCTTACCTGAATTGGATAGTCGGTAGGGTCATTTCCAAGAGGCCTGCAATCATTGATCAAGTAAACCATAATGCAAGCTGCCGAAACTCCAATTACAGATACTAATATTGCCTCAAATACTCTGGCCCATTTGTGCCGTATACACCGTTTTCTAAACCGATTTATTGCCGTATTCAAGGAGTTCCATATTGCTCCCAAGATACCACCGGTAATTCCCATCAATACAAATATCGGAAGCTCAATGTAATCAAAAGTGACTGGAGCTTCAAACTTTCCCAAATTAAAGAGACCAGTAAATGTAAAGTCCTTTAAGCCGTGGTATGCTGACAAAACAACATTCAAGGTAAATGAGCTTATAATAGATGCCACAAGAGTTCGCCATATGAGGTTTTGGTTCCAAAAACTGGCAGCTTCTTCTAATGAGAACAGAACACCGCCGATTGGCGCCCCAAAAGCTGCAGACACACCAGCAGCGGCGCCACCAAGAACAAAATCACGTTTTTCATGATCATCACGAAAGCTTTTAAAGACTTGAAAATCTTTCACAAAAGTTGTGCTCTTTCCTTGTGATATACCGGCTGCAACTACAGCTCCAGCGTGGATCATCGGTCCTTCCTACAAAAGATAATTTTTGTTATAAAAAATATCTACGAGCCTGCAAAAGAGAAAGTCAAGAGTTCATACCTTTCCTCCAGTCAAACCACCAACAACTGATGTAACCACACCGAGGGCTTTAATGGTCATAGTTTTGATACGAACTACACGAGGAATTTTCACACCATTGAGATAGCACTTAACTTGAGGTATGCCACTGCCTGCGGTTATGGGTTCTATATATGTTACAAGTGCTGATCCTACAACAACAGGAACAACACTGAGTAGAACCCAATATAAATAGGGAATAACAACATCTCCATAAATAGCTCCGTTTTCGGTAGCCGCTACATTCTGGTCGATAACTAAAATGAAAGCAAACAATTCAAGTTTGAAAAAATCATATTGAAAAAACAAACAAAAATCATTGTCTCCCAACTTCAAGGTTTACGGTTGCCATAACGTGTTTCGTCGGTTTTTGTTGCCGCAACTAATCAATACATCGTTATTGGTCGCATGCCTAACATTTAACACAAACAAAACAAAGCTTATTCACTTCAACTTAGGCAAAACCTCTACCTCTATTCAGAGTAGGCTCGCGTCTGATTTTATTACATCTGACTACTCTTATCTTATTCCAGCCACTATTTTAAGTTTAGTAAATAGAAATTATGGAAAAAGTATTAAAGTTTGAATAACTAGCAATTTGTGGTCGAAGAATGTGAATTCAACTTTAAACTCAACCTGACTCATCAGTGTAGTCACATTTTATTTTGATTAAAGCCAAAGTTATTGACAAACATCTCAAAACTGTTCAGGGATAATGCATTTTTTATTGTTATAGCTTCGGCTTATCAATTCAATTCATGGCACTTTAAATTTTCAAACAACATTCTAGTGACGGAAAATGTAACAAAACTTAATTGAAAACAAAGAAAATATGATAACGATTATAATATCAAGTGCTGAGCATTGAATCTACAGTTTGTTTTTTGTATTTTGGAATACATACCAACATATACATTTTCTTACCCTTTTTGAGAAATTTGTACTTTTGAGCAGATAGCTCCTCGATAACAACGTCAATGCCACAAGCTATTAAAGCTGTTATTACTCCGATTTGTAAGAAAATAAGCCATCTTACAATGTCCTTACGCAGTGTAAAACGTCCTGCTATTTTCTGTTCATTTTTATGCAGAACATTTTCGCAAACATCATAATCGAGACTCTGCAATTTTATAACAAAAACGCACTTCAAGTTTTTATTACCCACAGAAAAAAATAATTAAGTTTAGGTACCTCATATATATCTTTGGTTTGCAATGCGATTTGTGAAGATATCGCGAATGTGGGATTCTCTGCATCTGGTTGAGAGACATGTACTGGTGTCGACTGTTGATCTGCAGGTGCGGCGGCATCTCTCTACAGTAAACAAGTTGTGCATTTAGTATTAAATAGATATCTTCTCAAAAGGACTTACAGAAGATAAAATTAACTCATCATCGCTTGATTCGCCTTCACCTTCCTCGGATTCGACAAGAATTTCGTGTTTTTTAAAAGATTTAATAGATTTCATGATAGTTTAGTTATATTCGGAGAGTTTTTTTATTAATATTCAGTTTGTTTTTAGTTATTAATTTTATCACAATTAGTTTATCATTTCTAGGCGTTAAGGAAATAATCAACTGTGGAATGAGTTTTATCGACATTTGGGGGAAGAACAACAATTTACGTCAATTTGACATTTGACAACTTTTATAAAAACCACTATTTGGATGCACTTATAAAGTCAAAAGTGATGCCAGATTCACTAGTATTAATAAAAAAAATAGAACTCGTTACTTTTTCGCACAAAGCTCAGAGTAGGTAATACAGATCATCAAATTCAATTCAATTTTTTTCTGAGGTGAAATCCAAAATAGTGTCTTGTTTGTTAAATAAAAATATAGTTGAGTTTCTTTTTTTAATAGTTTTCGCATTGATGGCAAGCAATATTCCGTAACTTTTCAGACGATTATCGTTCAATCGTCTATCGTAAGTTGCGTCGTCAAAAGATTGTTTCATATAATCTTGCTTTCAGTGGTAGGTGGCAAGCTATTTTACTATCGTCTTACAAATTTTGGCAACGTTTCAGGGTCTTAGACTCGGTCTTTTACTGCCTAAAATTCAGACGACAGTCGTCTAAAAGGTTACAGAATCCGGCACCAGGGTTGCAATGCCCTTTAGGCGGTTATCGTTCAATGGTCTATGGTCGATTGTCATGTTGTGTCTAGTACGTTTGTATGTGTGTATTTCAAAAACCAAGGTTTCTAGTCACGTTAATTAAGTTTTTGGTTCTACTGCACTGTGTACAAACTTCGATTCCATTTGAAGTTAAATATCCATTTCGGTAAGGTAAGAAAATACCTGCATCGAGATCCAATCCTTATCTCTGATTCGATTACCCGATCAGTGGAACAACCGGTAGAACATTTCACGAATTGGATCGAAACAAGAATACCTATATTTGATCCCAATTTTCACATAATTTTGCGATATACAACCCTAAATGCTGTGAAGAGTAATCGAAAATTAGTTTTGGTAACTTTTTCAAGTTTAAATGTTTATAAATGTATAATTATCAGTTACGCATCACCCCATCGCCGAATTTGTTTTAAATCTATCCAAAAATGAAACTCACTTAATACGAATCGGAAACCAGTTTTCACTGAACAGGATTTTCACAATCTTATCATAAAATTATGGAACAAAATTGTGTCCTTCAGAAAAATACAATTATAAAGTTTTTCATGGTAACTGGGTAAACTTCTTTTCTCAATGAAGAATGAACAACGTTTTCATTTTCTTTTTAGTAGTGAAAGTTAAGCTGATGTTCGGATTAAGGTAACTTGTTACTTTTTTCAATCAGCTAATTGATCAAAAAATTTTGACGTTGACTTTTTCAACCTGTCAGTCCCTCCGTATAAACTTGTCTGACGATAATCATATAAATTTTAACGTAAAAAAGTAACCAAAATCTATAACAGCCTTTTCAGAAATTTTGATCGTTACAAGATTCTCCTCAAGGTTATTTTTTATTTATAACCGTAATGTTTGATAAGTTAAAATTCAAATTTGGTTTTCAGTAACAAAATTAACGTTTTATTTCATTTAAATCATAGCTTTTTTGATAGCTTCATTAAAAATACTGTATACATTTATATGTATGTTTTAACATATTTTCATTAAGTATCAATCGCCAGCTTGACAATTTTCTAATTATTAAGAGTAGATACATATATATATTTTAAACATAGGCTATGTACAAAAAAACCTATTTCATATATGTAAATAACGTTGACCGGCAACAAATATTTAAGATTGATATCGAAATCCTGGGTTGAGAAATTTGAATTTAGCCAAGTCGAGAAAAATACGATTTGTTTCAATTTGATTCCGTGTTCTCATCTCATTTTGTATATTTTTCAAAGAACTTTCCACTTTCTGGAGTACTTGTTCCCATCTGAGATTCGACATTTGAAAACTAAGTGCTAAGATATTAAATTGTTAATATTTTCCTTTGTTTTGATTAACCAATCAAATCTCTCACAATTTTCAGAACGTTTGTTAGATGTTGATAGATCCATTGCTTGTTCTTCGAGTACAGAAGCTGTCTCTTCTTTAACAGTTGTAAAATATACTGGTGTAGTTTGAATACCCATGTTTGCATTACTGTCACAATGCACTTCGGTTGCAATCAAAAGAGACTGACCTTCCACTGGTATGGGTGACTGTCTCTATAAAAAAAAGTTTAACTCAGTATTATGTAGGTATTAAAATAGGTATTCAGGTTAGTATTCAACTTAAAAAGTGCTTACATTCCTGAATATTTCTTCAGAGCCTTGCGACTGTGATGCATCCCTGCGACTGTAATCGATTGGGTGAGACGAAACTTGGCATTGGATTTCTCGAGTATCCTTAAATAAATTGTAAATGAAGAATTATAGGTAGGTATCTATTGTGTATTATATTGTATTAAAAAAATATGATGCAAGTAGTTGATAAGCTTGCTTACTATTGCATAGGTACCGGTCTAAAAAAATGCGTTATGAAATGATATGCCCGTTTCTCTCTCTCTCACTCTTTAACAACCGACAAATCAATCAAATAAAGGTATCAAGAAATCAGCATGTATCTACCTATACCAGTACATTACAATCAAATAATAAATTAACAATATTTTAGACTATCCAGCTCCTAAATACCAATAGCTAAACATTTTTGAAAGTTAGGGATTTAAGATTTTTGGTGAATAAATTTCAGCGATAAAAGTAATCGAACACACAGCTTTGCATTTTAAAATCTTGGAACGGATAGATAGGTATAGGATCTTACAAAATAGTTTACCAAATAGGTATGTAAGTATGTATGTATAAGTAATCAAGTAGGTAGTCAGATAGGTAATCGAAACCGTAAAGATTTGTATTGAAAATGACCTTCAACAAAACTTAGATGAGCAACGCTAAATGTTAATAATTCAAAATATAAGACAACTTACCAATATTTCCACATTTACAGAGTTTTCTTTCTTGATCCGTCCCCTTACTGCTAGCTTTTTCGCATTTAGCAAACGCTCTCGGCGTTCCAACAAAGAACCCACCTTCATTTCATGTAATTTTCCAAGCAGTTCAGGATGTCGTCTCTATGAAATAAATATAATACCAAGCAATTCAATTTTAAGGATCCTTTCAAACTTACTTTAATGTGCATGTGGAAATTTCCTGTAGAACGAACACTTCCCCGATACACACGATCCGACGGACAACTACAGCATCTCACCGTAACATTGTCGCCTTGTTGGGTTAAAATTTGATAAAGCTCTCCATTCAATATATAGGGAATGCTTGAATCTTTTAAGGATTTAATCTTAACAATTGAAGAAGACATCTCCATCTCTTAAAATTTATAAGATTTTTAATTGTTAATTCAATCGAATATCTATTGCATTAGCTACAGCTACCCACGCACTTACTAAGCGCCGAAAATCAAATGCACCAGATAACAACTGATTGGATAATCTGCACACTTGTTTTTTTTTTAAAGTTCCGCTAGCTGGTTTGTTGTAAAATATTAAGGTATAGAATGTAGGTACTTCTTATTACTCTATATATCCAATTTTTCATATCTATGTATAAGGGAACTTTCATCTCTTTTCAATCCACTCAAATTATTCGCAAATGACAAAATTTAAATTCCATGTTCGATTTTTGATGTCTCGCTCTTAAGTTCTCCACCAGGAGATGCAAGCAAAAGCAACAACCAACAAGTGAAATGAAGTGTTTTTGTGTGTGTAGTTGTGCGTTACCCGCCGAGCGGCCGGCGATGAAAGATGAAAAAAGAAAAAAGTACCTATAAGGTTCTTGATGTTTTGGTCAGAACAACGAAGGGGACACCTACATCAAAATAACCGTTATTTCTAAAGCGAAATAGATAAAGAGAGAACAGAGAAGAGATGCAAAATCTAACTAGGTAGTGGTGACTGGTGATTGGTGAATAGTGAGCAGCGTTGCCACTGTTTGAAAAAATTATTTAAAGAAGAGTAATTCACAAAAAAAACCAGTAAATTCCATATGTTTGCGGTAGATTTTTTTTCCAAAAGATACAAATATATGAATACATAAATGAGTCCACCAATTTCTTTTCTAAAATTAAAAAAATAATTTATAAATAAACTTAGAATCAATTTCTGTGTAATAAAAGAGCAGCAAAAGAAGATAAAAGAAATAATAATAACAATATCTCGAGGAATATCACTTTTCTAACATTATTTACAACATGGGTAAATAATAATCTCCGTCAGAAAATTTAAATTTGTTAAAATAATCAACTAGATCCAATGTCTGTGCATTTGATGCCTCGGAACTGTCTTTCGTGCCACCCTCCGTTTATTTCTATTTTTTTTTTAACAAAAAATACGATATTTTCTGACCTGTGTATCTACCTATTAGTAGATATTAAACTAATTTTTAATTTCAATCCTTAACAAAGTAACTCTAGAAAACTTTTAATCGAAAAAAACGCAGCACGACTGTCTGGCAGAGGGTATAAATTTAGCATGAAAATACCTACACAAATATCCTTTTAATTTGCTTAACAAAAGCTTTTTTCTACATTTATTAGCCTCACCCAAAATTTTGTGAGTTCAAGCTTAAATTTTGTTCCAAAACTAAAAGTACAGTAGATACCTACCTATATTTATGTACTTTAGAAAGAAAAAAATGCATAGGTAGGTTTTGCTACTACTGCAATTGCAGTAAAGTGACAACAGTGATAGTGAGGTAGGTAGGTTGTAGGTATACAAATAACTTCGATGACATAAGTTTGTATGGTTGAAGTTTTATAAGTAATTATGTACCTACCTACATATAACATAATGTACCTACATAAATATATTGACTGAAGTGGAGTGTTGTTCTGTAACATTTTGAATGAAAAAACTTAAAGAATGTGATTATTTATTGAAGAATGAAGAGTGGTAAGTAAAGTGAGATACAGTACCTCACACTCAAAGTGGGACACCTAAGAAATAAAATATTCAATAAACTTCTTTACGAAAAAAAATGCAGAGTTGCTCACTTTTTTAAATAATTTTTATTTTTATTGCTTAATATTGACCTCAAATTATTATAAAATAAAAAAAAAAATTCAAAAAACAACCCCGATTTGTTTAAAAAAAAAAGATGAAAATGATCTGTCTAGTATTTTTTTTTTAATGCAGGTCACACTCAAAGTGGGACACCTGCTGTTTTCTAAGAAAACTAACTGTAATTGCCACGTTATCTATATTATTTAGTTGCAGTTTTTGTAGAGCTTTCATTGTGATAGCATTAAAAAAAAAAAATCGAAATGTCAAGGCAAACAACCTTTGAAGAAAGGCAAATTGTGATTTTCAATTAGCAAAAAGGAAAATCCGTTCGCAAAATAAGTAAAGTTGTTAAAAAAGTAAATCTATGGTGTTTAGTGTAATAAAACGGTTTCGGGAAGGTCGAATAGAAAATAAACCAAAAAGTGTTGAAAGCAAAACAAAAATTTGCGATAGAAATGTGCGGTTTCTTTTAAGAAAAATAAGAAGTTATTCTTTGCTGTCCGCAATTGGCCTTTAAAAAATGTTAAAGGACACTTAAAATGTTGACTTAAGGGCAGAAAGAGTTCGGCGGTTTGTTAGGAGAAACGAATTGAGTGGCTGAGTTGCGCACAGAAAGCCGTTAATATCAGAAAAGAATACTCGTTTAAGAATGCAATTCGCCAAAGAGCATGTGACATCAGAATCAAAAAGATTAGTTTTGGTTTCGTCCGTAAAATAGACTTTTAATGAATCGACCGAATTATGATTGAAGTTGGAGAACAAAATGCGACTTACCTTTGACCAGAAATTCATATCCTTTGTCACATTTTCTTCGGCGAATTGCATTCTTAAACGACTATTCTTTTCTGATATTTCTTTGGTCAATTGCATTCTTAAACGACGATTCTTTTCTTATACTAACGGTTTTTTGGACGCAACTCAGCCGCTCAATTCGTTTGTCCTAACAAACCGGCGAACTCTTTCTGTCCTTCAGTCAACATTTTAAGTGTCCTTTAACATTTTTTAAAGGCCAATTGCGGACAGCAAAGAATAACTTCTTATTTTTCTTAAAAGAAACCGCACATTTCTATCGCAAATTTTTGTTTTGCTTTCAACACTTTTTGGTTTATTTTCTATTCGACCTTCCCGAAACCGTTTTATTACACTAAACACCATAGATTTACTTTTTTAACAACTTTACTTATTTTGCGAACGGATTTTCCTTTTTGCTAATTGAAAATCACAATTTGCCTTTCTTCAAAGGTTGTTTGCCTTGACATTTCGATTTTTTTTTTTAATGCTATCACAATGAAAGCTCTACAAAAACTGCAACTAAATAATATAGATAACGTAGCAATTACAGTTAGTTTTCTTAGAAAACAGCAGGTGTCCCACTTTGAGTGTGACCTGCATTAAAAAAAAAATACTAGACAGATCATTTTCATCTTTTTTTTTTAAACAAATCGGGGTTGTTTTTTGAATTTTTTTTTTTATTTTATAATAATTTGAGGTCAATATTAAGCAATAAAAATAAAAATTATTTAAAAAAGTGAGCAACTCTGCATTTTTTTTCGTAAAGAAGTTTATTGAATATTTTATTTCTTAGGTGTCCCACTTTGAGTGTGAGGTACTGTAAATAGTACAAAGCTACATAACTATACGTTCCGTTAAATCAATTTTAAAGGTGCCTACCATGTAGGCCATAGACACTTAAACATACAAGTAGCTATATATACCTATTAGAATTGATACTTATATTTAAAGTAAAACTAATAATAGTGAAATAAAATCAAGAAAAGATATGAAGGAAAATGCTACTGAAATCTGGCAGTAGCAAGAATGTACATATACGTTAAATTGCCTCGCACTTTTAAACTTCAAAAAATAAAATAATAAACGAGGGTGGCCCAACAGAGTGTTGAGCCCTGGGGCCTAAACCAGGCTTGCCAGGCGTTCGGTATTTTACCGAACCGTTCGGTATTTTAGCTCTTTGTTCGGTGTTCGGTACAACAAATACCGAAGTATGGAAGGTTCGGTATTTTTTTTCCGATAAAATTTTCTACGCAATCGGCTATTGATGTTGCCGCTTTATGCAATGTCGCAAATTAAAACATTTGTTTTGTACTTTGAAATTCAAATTTTCAACAAAACCTTGGAAGCAATAAAAAACCAAGCTTCTTCATTGAGTGTAACGTTTTTGTGGAAAAATTTTTTAAGAAAGAAGTAAGCCCTAACTTAAAAACTAGAAAAGATTCAAAGATTGGCAGCAACATGCATTACGGGATGCATGCGCACAACACCAACATACGCTCTAAACGTCATTACAGGACTACCTCCAATTCACCTTTTCATAAAAATGGAAGCAAGACTGGCGACACACCGTCTTTTCCATCAAGGACACATAAAATCACATCCATACCCGAAAGGACATCTATCGATAATGGAAAGTTTAGAAAAACTTAATACCTTTAGTATGTGCTTGGATGCTACTATTCCCATGTACAACTTCAAACTCAACTTCTCCATTGTCATCCCCCCTAGGGAAGACTGGGAGAACACAAAACCTCATCCTTCAAGGCAAGATATGGTCTGGTATACGGACGGCTCAAAAATGGAAACTGGTACAGGTTCCGGCATTTTCAGCGACTGTCCCAGAACGAACTTCTCAGTAAGCATGGGCAGTCACTCGTCCATTTTCCAAGCCGAAGTCTTTGCCATTAACGAATGTTCGAGAATAATATGTTCATCGAACACGAAAAATAAAACAATATTCATTTTTTTCAGACAGCCAAGCTGCACTAAAGGCGTTAAGCTCACCTGTCATAAAATCCAAACTAGTCCAAGAGACAGTCATGTCGCTCTCTGAACTAGCAAGGAAAAACACTGTAATCCTCCACTGGATCCCAGCACACAGAGGCTATGATGGTAACGAGAAGGCAGACATCTTAGCTAAAGACGGCGCATCTAAACCATTCGTCGGTCCCGAACCCTTCTGCGGTGTAAATAAAAGCACCTTCAAACATACTGCCAAGAACATCCTACTGGAGGAATCAAATAAAGCTTGGAGTAACTCATCTGGCCAAATCTGTTCAAAATACTTTTTGCCAGAATATACCGAAAAAACATCAAAATTCCTACTGAACCTCAATAGGAAAACCCTTAAAATTTGCACTGGATTACTAACCGGTCACTGCTCCTTAAACAAACATCTTCACCAAATGAGGCTAGTAGCGGATCCCATCTGCAGACTATGCCTCGAAAATGAAGAAACATCTCTGCACATTATTACAGAATGTCTAGCACTTTTCCGCCTTAGAAAGCAAATACTTGACTATGAGATTATCCCCTTAGATAAACTCAAACTCATTCACCCACAGAAGATTGCTAACTTCTGGTTCAATTCAGGAGCAGGAGAACTGCTCTGAAACCTCACATGGGCTGGCACAATAGGTTTCATTCAGACACCGCAGTGCCCGGAGCTGAGCAAGCTCTACCCGTCCCCCAAATCTAAATCTAATCTAAATCTAAGCCCTAACTTAAAAATAATAATTATAACCATGTTCGGTTTTTTTTCAAAAAAGATCTGGCAATCCTAGGCCTAACGCGTTTCTCATAACCATGCTTTGTGAGACAATGGAGTGGACCTACAATTTTTCTGCTAATTTCGGCTAATCGAGAAGGCACTTTTTATGGTCATGAATTTACTATCGTAAGACTTGCCAATTCGACGTGAAAGGCGATACCCGTGGAATTCGAACTACGCGAAACAGGCAGATATATTAACAATTAAGCCACAGGTACCTACCACAACTAAAATAAAATGGTAGATATGTGTAGAGGTGCACTACTTTCATACTATGTACGCGAACGTAATATGCAAATACCTTCACGAATCACTATAAACAAGTTTAATTTTTAGTTATGGTTAAATTTTTATCCGGAATCATCCTTTCCTCTCACTAACTTTGATGTGATCCAAAGACCAAAGTTTCTGAGCAGCCCTGAATTTAAAAAAAAGGAAAGTTGTTTTTTTACTTTGAATTAAAATTTTCGTCAGATCTCAACTTTTTGAGGTAGCTCTTTCGACTATTTGCGGCTGGACGTCAGCGTCTGTGGGCAAATAGGTTTTTATAGTGAGACAAAATTATTAGATTACAGGTTTGTTCGTTGAAGCCCTAGGGTCGCCATGGGGTCGCCATAAAGCGTTTTTTGAGAAACCCAAAGTCGCCCTAAATGTCAAATTGAGTGTTTTTTGAGCCCTAGGGTTGACCTAGGTTTTTCATAAACTCGCCCTAGTTTTTTGCTGTGGCGAGTTGAGAGCTGTCAAATGGCATGTATTTTTTTTTAATGACAGGGATGTGTGGTGATTTGTGGTTTAGCGTTTTTTGAGGACTGGAAAACCCAGGTTTTTTGACAACTAAAAGGGTTGTCAAGAAAACCTGGGTCAACCCTGGGGAAAGTTCAACGAACAGACCTTACTACTGGTGTTCATGCTTCGGTGTAGAAGCAGTGTAAACCAATTTCGTAGTCGGTGTGAGTTTGTCAGTTGGTAACAGAACTCTCAAATTTTGCATGGGATATGTTTTAAACTGACTTGGTAAAACTACGCCACGAATTCAATGTATAAAACGAGACGTAAACTCACACAAACGTCATCAGTAACAAAACCGTGAAGAATTAGACGTTTGACGAGTATTCCTCAAACATATCATCTGGGCAAGAAATTTTAATGGTTTGTCCGTCAAACGTCTCACGTGAACTTACATTTTTACTATAAGATGAAGATCCAACCTAAAGGATGAGACTCCGTAACTTTTTAGACAATTATCGTTCATTCGTCGATTGTATTGTCAAAAGATTGCCTCATGTAATTTCACTTTCAGCATTTTACAGAAAGTTATTTTATTATTGTCTTACAAATTTTGGTAACTTTTTCAGAGTTTTCAACATGTTTTTTTTTAAATCTTAAATTTAGACTATGTAATATGTATAGTCCTTACGGAATCCAGGCCCTGAACTTTGTCAGCTCAGCCTTGGAATGGTTTGCGTGTTTTGAGGTAAATTGTGTTTTTGGATCGACACGATGTTGTGGTAGTGCCACAATTTCGGCTTACATTTGAAAATTCCGTAGGCGTAGGGGAAAGATATCTCCAACTTTCCTGTCAATGGATTCCTTGGATAAGCCTTACACTTTATGTGTTGTAATAATATCCCATACTTGTTTTTGAGGTATAGCTTCATGATAACAATTTTTATTGAAGGCAAAATTACCTTTTATTACTTAATACCTATCTATACTTACGTAATAAACCGAAAAATCTTCATATCTGATTCCTTGCATAATAATTTATATTATTAATTTGCAATAATTATGTTTTCCCCTTGACCCACCAGTTTTAGTAGTTTTTCGTTAGCAAGCACGGTGGTACCCGTGCCGTGGTGTGATGGATAGCATGTCCGCCTGTTAATCCAGAGGTTCGAGTTCGAATCCCACTAGAGGCAAAAATGTTTTTTCTACGGGTATCGCCTTTCGCGAGGAATTGGCAAGTCCTCCGTTAGTATTCATTGCCATGAAAAGCGCTTTCTCGATTAGCCGTTCGGAACCGGCAGAAAATTGTAGGTCCCCTCCATTCCCTCACAAGGGTTGGTTGTGCCTCGCTCTGTAGCGCCACCCTATTTATTTATTTATTTTAAGCAATTAGAAAGAAGGGATTTCCTTATTTTTAATTTGTTTAAAAAAAGAAATTGCTTGTTTTTTAAGCTTTTGATTATATCAAGAATGTTTTAGTATTCGCTCTTCATAATATTTTATTTATGAAACTGGGCTACCAGCTGCACATGAATCAAGAAATTTCAGTAAAGCCATATAAATTAAAAACTTCAATAGTTTTTTTTTTTGACAATGTAGAAACGAAATTATTTTGCAATTTCTGTTAAATATCAAAGCTTAAAATTTTATCTAAATCAAATATGAATCCATATCAAATAAAATCTAATCTAACCCGTTGAAGACGTTGTCGAGAAAAAAATATACATAATATAAATCATATAGGTTGTATGCCAGGTACCGTTATTTGAAAACCTAAAAGTCCAGCAATTTTGAAGAATTTATATATTCAACTAGAAATCAGCTTCGTCGTTGAACACAATTTTTTTTTTTTATAAAAAAGTGGATCATCTGCTTCAAGAGGCCATTTACCACAAATTCGGAGTTGTGGTGGTAGGTCGTGCAGGATTTATTTTTACACCAGCTGTATTTGGTGCGAAATTTAGTCACAATAGCTCAGATAGCCACCTCAGTATGATTGAACTGACCATAAAATCGAAGTTGATCATGAAATCGAAGTAGCGCACGATGAGCTTTCTTAACAGAGCACACATTTTGATAAAAGAAATTGAATAATTTGTAAGACCAAACTGAGGAAGTGCAACTGTGACACAAAGCACGAAACGTTCGTGAGCTTTCAAAACTAGTGTTGTCAAAAAGAAAGTAGCAACAAATTACCCATTATTTGTATAGGTAAAATTATATAAACAATTAAAAAATTTGACTGTACCACAAAGCTTAGAAGTCTCGGAACCCAAAGCATTTTAAAAACCTAAATTTTTTTGTGAATTCCGAAATGAGAAATCGTTTTTCATGGTGTAGTGAACACGAACTTGGTGATTCCTCTCGAAAATCGATACCCATGGACAAACAATTGGTTATTTCGAGGATTCGAATCTCGAACTCCCAGAAAACAGGCAGGCATGCTAACTACCAAGTCAAGGGCACATCAAGAGGAATTGTTAAATTATATTCAATAAAATTTTTTTTACAAATTTTAATCAACACTCATTGTGTTATAAAAAAGGAACCAGAAAAATGCTTTAAATAAAGCTTGGAAAACAAAATAGTATGTTAATTGCATATAGTTAAAGAGCTTTATTTGTTGACAATAAATAATATTTAGAAAAGACTTAGACATACTCTACTCTCATAACAATCTAGCTAAACAAATGCTTACACCTTCGTCATTTTGAACTTAAGTGCCCCCTCAGGAGCATACATAAATGTTACGGCATATTCCAGAGGTTCATGTTTGAACTCCAATTTGTAGTTTCGAAGTAGCTGCATGTAAATACAAACGTGTTAAAACAAAACAATATATTTAATACATTACTCACCTTAGCTAGCAAAATTTGCATTTCCAAATCTGCAAACCTCCGTCCGAGACACATCCTCGCTCCATAACCATATGGCAATGAAGCAAACGGATGCAATTTGCCTTCACAGCCTCCTTGATTAGCCTTTAACCATCGTTCTGGTTTGAATGTTCCAGCATCTGTTACATACTGTTCCATGTTTCCTGTTACAATTGTAGGAAACACTGCTTGCACCTATAGTTGTGATTGTAGTAGTCGTACAAAATAATGACGAATGTAAACAATTCGAATATACTTACTCCTTTTGGTACCTGATATCCACATATCACAGTATCTTCCTGCAGGGTCCTTCCATTTCCTATCACTGTACTATAAACTCTAAAGACTTCTCTTATAAATGCTTTAAGATAATGCATTTGGTCCAGAAGTTGTATTGTTAGTGGTGTATCAGGTGTTGGCAATAATCTTCGCAGCTCTTCGCGAACTTTCTCTTGCTCTTGAGTCCGAGTTGCCAGTTGGTATAACATCGAACACACAGCCATTGAAATCTAAAGTTAGATTTGTTAAATTATTATTTTTTACATATTAAAGACAACCTACAGTGTCTATTCCGACGAGGATAAGATCCAACGCCATAATCGTTGCAATTTTATCATCTTTTTCAGTCAGGATGACTTTTTCAAGAAGTGACGGTTCTCCGGTTTGGGTGTAACCTTCTGATTTCAGACGATCTGTTGTACTTTTGATATACTTCATACAAACTCTAAATATTGCATTTTTATTGAATTCTTAGTAATTTTTTTAAAAGAAGACAGAGAGTACTCACTCGACAAAAAAATTCATGTTATTAACATAGCGCGTCCACAATGGTGTTGGGAAGTATCTCCAAAAAGGCGCCTTCAACTCTAAGGTGGCAACATTTCTTAACGCATACTTGGCAGCATTTATGATCTGTTGAGGTTCTGAATCTTCTGATAAATTAGGTTCTAGGCAACCTAAGCGAGCATCGAGGGCAACACGACCAATACCTGTAAAAAGACACAAAAAAATAACGCAGCACAATCTTTTGCTAGGAAGGAACGTTCTACAGTATTTGCCGAACTCACATTCGAGAGACCACTTATGAATTTCATTGTCAAAGTCGTCAGGCAGCTCGGAATTTTCATCCAACAAAGTCTCACATCGTTTCAAAAAATCACTTGTGACCTCTTCCAATGGCCCTAAGTATCGTCGCACAGTTGAAAGTTGAAGGACCGGCTTTTGGACACGCGAACGAAATTGCCTCCAGGGTTCCCCATGACTAAAAAATAAGGCACCGTTTTATATATAATTCTATTTTGAAATGCAAAGAAGAGTTTGAACATACACGCCAACTACTCCCCCTAAATCTCCAAAGAAGTCTTTCCTCACCACACTTTTGTACTTAACAAGACTGGGCATAGATGGTCGGAATGGCGTTGGTCCTTCGTTTCTATAGCACTGAAAAGAAAGTATAACTTTTACAAATCAGTTTTCGATCTTGAAGAAATATTTTCGCCACAAAACTTTTTCTATGGACCTTTGAAATAACTTTTGCATTGTAGTCAATCCAAATTTGCATGGATTCCAAATTCCAGCTAAGTCTTAAGACTCATTTCCTTACACCATAGCCTCCTATGCATAAAAATAACACTCGAACGTACACGACTATTCAGACAAACTTTATAAATTTCGAATTTAATTCAGCATGAAGTCATTGTTCTTCAGTCAACAAGCCAATGTGTTTTTCTTTCACCAAAGTGAGTCGCACAGCAATAATAATAAAAAAAAAGACTTAAGATGTCTTAGCTCTTTAGTAAAAACAAGTCTTGAGTTGCTTTTAAATCTATTTTTAATGTTTTCCTAGGTTTCGCACAAATGAACCTTTGAAGCTTCAGGCCATCACACTGTATAAAGAAGAAAAGGCCTAGGGTATAGGGTATGGCACTAAAATTCAAGCTAGCAATAGAAAAAAACCAATTTCAACCATTGCCACATCAAAAGAATTTGGAAAGAAAGTTCAATGCCAGCGAAAAGCGAATATAAATTACAATGCGTACTGACTTTACTACCGTCTTTTGTATTGAATTCCAACAATATACCCTCAGAGTCGTTGTCATGCAAGTCGCGTCTTTGCTCATAAGTTGGCAGTGTATACAGTTAAGTCTATGTAGTTAATTGTTTCCTCTATACACCTCAACAATTGATTTTTTTTATTTATGGAATGCAAGTGAATAAATAATGCTTGTTTTGGTACATAGGAAGCTTCATTATCTTCTGATATCAATAGTAGCTTACGCCTACGAAGTGCATGCTAAAAAAATTATTCACAATGAAGTTTTTTTGTTTTTGTTTTGAATTTGTATTTATTTACTTCATTACTTTACAAGTTTGTGTTAATTTTTTTCAGTTGGACTAGACTGGTGTGAATGTCTGTGATGTAAATAATACCCATATATGGGCTTCTAAATACAAAAAAGACTCAATGTTTTTATTTCAAATTATTGCTCTCAAGCCTTAATTATTTCAAAACAAAGTAAATTTAGCTTTGATGTTTTGGCACCAATGTTGAAAGTGTAGGTTTCATATTAGTTGATTTGAGCTTGTATTGAGTTTGAGACTTGAGACTTCCAAGTCACAGAATAAGATTGTAGGTCACATCCATTCCTTTCAAGATATGGTTGAGAGAAATGTTTTAAGTCCCTAGGCTCCCCGATGCTCTGTAGCGCCACCTTAATAATTTATTTAGGGGGAAATATTGGCATACAACTCCTGTTTAAATTCGCATTCAATTGTTCATTTTTTTAGCCTGTATAGTTTAAAGTTATATAATAAGACCCCTTAAAGAAGTATTTTCTGTTACTTATCAGTGCAAAATATTGCGAGAATTGTCAGCAGTAGAATTGCTACCCAGGGATTATTAATAGGGGTTTTTCTTTTTTAGTTCCGAACAGATAAGTGAAACGTCAAAAACGTAAGAGTATTTCTTTTTTAGTTCAGCAACATCTGAACGCTAATGCTTTTCTTTTTTCTTCTTAAAATGACGGGGCATCTAGAGCAAGAGTCTGAGCGCAGCTCACTGAACACGCTCAGTTCAGAACACGTTCACGCTGTTCGTTTTCAGTTCAGTTCACTGTTCCGAACCAAAAAAGAAAAACCCCTAATATGTTCACTATCCTGAACCAACAATGGCAATACTCATTTATGGCCAGATTCTTTGTTGAAATCAACTTCACATCTGGTTTCAATTCGAGTTCAAACAATCGATTCAGTTTCACAGTGTAGGTTTTGACTTTGAACTGAGTTTATTTAAAGCGGCTCTTATATGCCTTTAAGCTTCATTTCAATGTTTGGATTGTTGCTCCGTAGTCTGCTTAATTTTGCTAGTAACCTCATTTGTGCAAACTTCCGTTCAAGTCAAATAAAACGTTGTCGTTTAATTGAACTGAGGTTTAGTTTACACAGTTATACCGTCCAAGCTAAACTTAAAGTAAACTAAAACTCAGGTTGTATTGAACTTGAGTTTATAAATTTTCACTGTGTTTCGAATTGAAACACAGTAAAAGACCATGAAAAAGTTATAAAAATTTTCAAGAACATGGAAAAATAACTAAAAATTACAATACAACGGTAAAAAAGTTGAGGGATCTGGGCCTTCAGTAGCGAGAGTCCTCAAAGATCTCAATATTAATAAATCCGCTGATGATATCCCGCCGTTATTCTGAAGAGGTGTTCTTCTACGCTGGCAAAACCACTGCGTAAACTTTTCCATCTTTCCTATTCTGCTGGGATTTTTCCGAGCAGATGGAAAACTGCATTTGTCCAGCCCGTCCCTAAAAAAGGCGAATCTTCCTCCCCTTCCAATTACCGTCCAATTGCACTAACGTCCCTTCTTTCCAAGGTCATGGAAACGTTGATAAACCGTCAACTTATGAAATATCTTGAAGAACGAAAGCTTCTTAATGACCGTCAGTACGGCTTTCGTAGCAAACGGTCCACTGGTGTCTTGATGGCATATCTCACCGAAACACCTTAGATATTTCTAAAGCATTTGATAGTGTACAGAAGTGTACTGAATGCAACATAAATAAATATAAAATAAACAGATCAAATAAACACAGTCCACAAATACACATGTCAAAATATTTGTAAACAAAAACGTAGAGTTTGGCATCAGGCTCTTTTATCGAAAATGCGTGCTTTTGGTATCGATGAGTCTCTTCTTCGTTGGATTGGAAATTACCTCTCCGACCATTTAATACAAATTGTATTGGATGGCTTCAAGTCTGATACCCACTTTATAAACGCTGGTGTGCCCCAGGGCTCCGTTATGTCTCCGACTCTCTTCCTCATTTTCATAAATGATCTCTTGTCTGAAACTTCTAATCATCTCAACTGTTTTGCTGACTACTCGACCCACAGCTTTTTATATTCGTTTCCAAATTCACGTCCCTGTTCTTCGAATGTGGAACTGGAACGGTTGCGTATGATAAGCTCATTGAATTCGGACTCAATGCTGTCTCTTGTCGTTGAAGCTTAACATTCCCCCATTGCCATTATCTATGAATGGTACCAGCATCCAAGAAACCTAAAAGCTGTCAGTACTTGGTATGCGTGTAAACGATGATCTTCGTTGGAACGACCACATATCTGCATGATATGGTCGGAAGAAAGCATGCCCGATGAATGGAACCTCAGTATCGTATGCCCGATCCTAAAGAAGGGAGACCCTCACAATTGCGCCAATTATAGAGGGATAAGCCTCCTTAACGTCGCTTATAAGATCTTGTCTGCTGTAATATGTGAACGTCTGAAACCCCACGTCAACAACTTGATAGGTCCTTATCAATGTGGTTTTAGACCAGAGAAGTCCACAATAGACCAAATTTTCACATTACGGCAGATCTTGGAAAAAACTCGAGAACATAATATCGATATTCACCATCTTTTTATCGATTTCAAGGCCGCGTATGACAGTATTTACAGAGACGAGCTGTACATAGCCATGTCTAGTTTCGGCATGCTCTACCTGACCCTGTTTTTCCCCTTCATTACGATTCACAAAAATTCAAAATTAACGTGCAACCATGTCTCCTTTCAAATCCTCTCCTGTTTTCCTAAATACTCGCCCTGTGTTCTACAACATTATAAGGGTAGTCATAACCCCTTGATGTGCGCGTTAATTATAAAAAAAAAAAATTGCCGTTTTCTAATATCCGTGAAATAAACAATTTTTTTTCTTCTTCTTGAACCTCTAATTCTCACGTAATAGCTGATATGTTATTTCACCAAGGGCACCATTGTTTCTTAGTGGACGTGTCTAAATGCACCCACAGCGTAGTTCGTTTAGGTGGTGTTACACCGCACTTTTGAATAACCACTACACCGCATTTTAAATGATGAGTGGAAATAAATGGAATAGGTTCGTGTTACACCGCATTTTTTTTAGAAATATCTCAAATCATTTGACAGAAACGAATGCTTTTTAGTAGCTTTTCAAGTATAAAAACAGTATGAGTCAAAAAATATGCGGTGTTACACCGCATTTTTTAAAAATCTCTCAAGTCATTTAACAGAAAAAAATCCTTTTTTGTAGCTTTAGCTGTAGGCCATCTAGCGCTGTATAGAAAAACAATGAAGGAGCTTTTCGCTATCATTTGGTTACAGAACCAAATTCGCTATGGCCATCTAGAGTTGTATAGAAACATGAAAGAAATAAGAAAATAGCTTTTCACTAGAACCAATCAGAAAGATTAAAGTGATGCCAGATAGTAGCTACTTTGTTATTTTGTTAAGAATTTTTTAAAACTCGAAGGAAGTTACTTATACTCGTATCTTCGTAACCTTCTTCTGTGTTTTAAGTAAAAAAGAATTTTAAGCCACTCCTTCCTTTAAACCACTCTCCTTCGCTACGCTCTTGATAAATATTTTGCCGATTCAACTTTTTTGCGGAGCTCGGCATAGGCTGACGCTTACACCTTGGTATAACTTTCGTAACTTTGATGTCTTGGGTTTTAATTTTGCTGAAAAGGTAAAAAGTCTATGATTTGCAGTTCCTGCATAAAAGAATATCTAACTTTGAATATGTTTCTTTCTCTCTGTTTTAAAAGCGTTATTGCTGTTTGTCCTATTCTGTGGACAGCCCCGGATCTTAAATTTTTTTAGACGGGGCAAATACTGAAAAATGCCGCCCCTACCAACCTATGTGTATTTTTACTTTTATCATCTTTAAAATTTCATCAGATGTCGAGTAAACTCGCAAAGTAATATAATTATTTGAAAGGTGCGACAGTCCTTCACATTTTGTCCAATCAAAACAATATTTATTGACCACTTTGTTACCTTTAACTCTTACAAAAATATATCGTTGCTAGTCTAACATATATACACTTGCGAGTGAGATAAGCTGCGATATAAGGTTGATCAGTGGAAGAAAAGATTGAAAAAAGTTTAAAAACGGTGCCTTCCATAGTACCGTCGACAGTCGGCTGCACGCGTCGGCTGCACGCGTCTCTGCTCGCATCTCTGCACGCATCTCTGCACGCATCTCTGCACGCGTCTCTGCACGCGTCGCTGCACGCATATCTGCATGCGCATATCTGCATGCGCATATCTGCATGCGCATATCTGCACGCATATCTGCATGCGCATATCTGCACGCATATCTGCATGCGCATATCTGAACGCGCATATCTGCATGCATCTCTGAATGCGCATATCTGCATGCGCATATCTGCACGCATATCTGCACGCGCATATCTGCACGCATATCTGCACGCGCATATATGCATGCATCTCTGCATGCGCATATCTGCACGCATATCTGCATGCGCATATCTGCATGCGCATATCTGCATGCACATATCTGCATGCATCTCTGCATGCGCATATCTGCATGCGCATATCTGCATGCGCATATCTGCACGCATATCTGCATGCGCATATCTGCATGCGCATATCTGCATGCGCATATCTGCACGCATATCTGCATGCGCATATCTGCACGCGCATATCTGCATGCATCTCTGCATGCGCATATCTGCATGCGCATATCTGCACGCATATCTGCATGCGCATATCTGCACGCATATCTGCATGCGCATATCTGCATGCATCTCTGCATGCGCATATCTGCACGCGCATATCTGCATGCATCTCTGCATGCGCATCTCTGCATGCGCATATCTGCATGCGCATATCTGCATGCGCATATCTGCACGCATATCTGCATGCGCATATCTGCACGCGCATATCTGCATGCATCTCTGCATGCGCATATCTGCATGCGCATATCTGCATGCGCATATCTGCACGCATATCTGCATGTGCATATCTGCATGCGCATATCTGCATGCGCATATCTGCACGCATATCTGCATGCGCATATCTGCACGCGCATATCTGCATGCATCTCTGCATGCGCATATCTGCATGCGCATATCTGCATGCGCATATCTGCATGCATCTCTGCATGCGCATATCTGCATGCACATATCTGCACGCATATCTGCATGCGCATATCTGCACGCATATCTGCATGCGCATATCTGCACGCGCATATCTGCATGCATCTCTGCATGCGCATATCTGCATGCGCATATCTGCACGCATATCTGCATGCGCATATCTGCATGCATCTCTGCATGCGCATCTCTGCATGCGCATATCTGCATGCGCATATCTGCACGCATATCTACATGCGCATATCTGCACGCGCATATCTGCATGCATCTCTGCATGCGCATATCTGCACGCGCATATCTGCATGCATCTCTGCATGCGCATATCTGCATGCGCATATCTGCACGCATATCTGCATGCGCATATCTGCACGCGCATATCTGCACGCGCATATCTGCATGCATCTCTGCATGCGCATATCTGCATGCGCATATCTGCACGCATATCTGCATGCGCATATCTGCATGCGCATATCTGCATGCACATATCTGCATGCATCTCTGCATGCGCATATCTGCATGCGCATATCTGCACGCATATCTGCATGCGCATATCTGCATGCGCATATCTGCATGCGCATATCTGCCCGCATATCTGCATGCGCATATCTGCATGCATCTCTGCATGCGCATATCTGCATGCGCATATCTGCACGCATATCTGCATGCGCATATCTGCACGCGCATATCTGCATGCATCTCTGCATGCGCATATCTGCACGCGCATATCTGCATGCATCTCTGCATGCGCATATCTGTATGCGCATATCTGCATGCGCATATCTGCACGCATATCTGCATGCGCATATCTGCACGCGCATATCTGCATGCATCTCTGCATGCGCATATCTGCATGCGCATATCTGCATGCGCATATCTGCACGCATATCTGCATGCGCATATCTGCATGCGCATATCTGCATGCGCATATCTGCATGCGCATATCTGCACGCGCATATCTGCATGCATCTCTGCATGCGCATATCTGCATGCACATATCTGCACGCATATCTGCATGCGCATATCTGCACGCATATCTGCATGCGCATATCTGCACGCGCATATCTGCATGCATCTCTGCATGCGCATATCTGCATGCGCATATCTGCACGCATATCTGCATGCGCATATCTGCACGCATATCTGCATGCGCATATCTGCCGCATATCTGCATGCGCATATTTGCACGCGCATATCTGCATGCATCTCTGCATGCGCATCTCTGCATGCGCATATCTGCATGCGCATATCTGCACGCATATCTACATGCGCATATCTGCACGCGCATATCTGCATGCATCTCTGCATGCGCATATCTGCACGCGCATATCTGCATGCATCTCTGCATGATATGCGCGTGCAGATATGCGCGCATATCTGCATGCGCATATCTGCACGCATATCTGCATGCGCATATCTGCACGCATATCTGCATGCGCATATTTGCACGCGCATATCTGCATGCATCTCTGCATGCGCATCTCTGCATGCGCATATCTGCATGCGCATATCTGCACGCATATCTGCATGCGCATATCTGCACGCGCATATCTGCATGCATCTATGCACGCGCATATCTGCATGTGCATATCTGCATGCACATATCTGCACGCGCATATCTGCACGCGCATATCTGCACGCATATCTGCTTGCGCATATCTGCATGTGCATATCTGCATGTGCATATCTGCATGTGTATATCTGCATGCGCATATCTGCATGTGCATATCTGCATGCGTATATCCGCATGTGCATATCTGCATGCGCATATCTGCATGCGCATATCTGCATGTGCATATCTGCATGTGCATATCTGCATGCGCATATCTGCATGTGCATATCTGCATGTGCATATCTGCATGTGCATATCTGCATGCGCATATCTGCATGTGCATATCTGCACGCATATCTGCATGCGCATATCTGCATGCGCATATCTGCATGCGCATATCTGCACGCATATCTGCATGTGCATATCTGCATGTGCATATCTGCATGTGCATATCTGCATGCGCATATCTGCATGTGCATATCTGCATGCGCATATCTGCATGTGCATATCTGCATGTGCATATCTGCATGCACATATCTGCACGCGCATATCTACACGCATATCTGCATGCGCATATCTGCATGTGCATATCTGCATGTGCATATCTGCATGCACATATCTGCACGCGCATATCTGCATGCGCATATCTGCATGTACATATCTGCACGCATATCTGCATGCGCATATCTGCATGTGCATATCTGCATGTGCATATCTGCATGCACATATCTGCACGCGCATATCTGCATGCGCATATCTGCATGTACATATCTGCACGCATATCTGCATGCGCATATCTGCACGCATATCTGCATGCGCATATCTGCACGCATATCTGCATGTGCATATCTGCATGTACATTTCTGCATGCGCATATCTGCATGCCCATATCTGCACGCGCATATCTGCACGCATATCTGCATGCGCATAACTGCATGTGCATATCTGCATGTGCATATCTGCATGCACATATCTGCACGCGCATATCTGCATGCGCATATCTGCATGTACATATCTGCACGCATATCTGCATGTACATTTCTGCATGCGCATATCTGCATGCCCATATCTGCACGCGCATATCTGCATGTGCATATCTGCACGCATATCTGCATGCGCATATCTGCATGCGCATATCTGCATGTACATATCTGCACGCATATCTGCATGCGCATATCTGCATGTGCATATCTGCATGTGCATATCTGCATGTGCATATCTGCATGCGCATATCTGCATGTGTATATCTGCATGCGCATATCTGCATGCGCATATCTGCATGTGCATATCTGCATGTGCATATCTGCATGCACATATCTGCACGCGCATATCTGCATGCGCATATCTGCATGCGCATATCTGCACGCATATCTGCATGCGCATATCTGCATGTGCATATCTGCATGCGCATATCTGCATGCGCATATCTGCACGCATATCTGCATGCGCATATCTGCACGCATATCTGCACGCATATCTGCATGCGCATATCTGCATGCGCATATCTGCACGCATATCTGCATGCGCATATCTGCATGCCCATATCTGCACGCGCATATCTGCATGCGCATATCTGCATGCGCATATCTGCACGCATATCTGCATGCGCATATCTGCACGCATATCTGCACGCATATCTGCATGCGCATATCTGCATGCGCATATCTGCCCGCATATCTGCATGCGCATATCTGCATGCATCTCTGCATGCGCATATCTGCATGCGCATATCTGCACGCATATCTGCATGCGCATATCTGCACGCGCATATCTGCATGCATCTCTGCATGCGCATATCTGCACGCGCATATCTGCATGCATCTCTGCATGCGCATATCTGTATGCGCATATCTGCATGCGCATATCTGCACGCATATCTGCATGCGCATATCTGCACGCGCATATCTGCATGCATCTCTGCATGCGCATATCTGCATGCGCATATCTGCATGCGCATATCTGCACGCATATCTGCATGCGCATATCTGCATGCGCATATCTGCATGCGCATATCTGCATGCGCATATCTGCACGCGCATATCTGCATGCATCTCTGCATGCGCATATCTGCATGCACATATCTGCACGCATATCTGCATGCGCATATCTGCACGCATATCTGCATGCGCATATCTGCACGCGCATATCTGCATGCATCTCTGCATGCGCATATCTGCATGCGCATATCTGCACGCATATCTGCATGCGCATATCTGCACGCATATCTGCATGCGCATATCTGCCGCATATCTGCATGCGCATATTTGCACGCGCATATCTGCATGCATCTCTGCATGCGCATCTCTGCATGCGCATATCTGCATGCGCATATCTGCACGCATATCTACATGCGCATATCTGCACGCGCATATCTGCATGCATCTCTGCATGCGCATATCTGCACGCGCATATCTGCATGCATCTCTGCATGATATGCGCGTGCAGATATGCGCGCATATCTGCATGCGCATATCTGCACGCATATCTGCATGCGCATATTTGCACGCGCATATCTGCATGCATCTCTGCATGCGCATCTCTGCATGCGCATCTCTGCATGCGCATATCTGCATGCGCATATCTGCACGCATATCTGCATGCGCATATCTGCACGCGCATATCTGCATGCATCTATGCACGCGCATATCTGCATGTGCATATCTGCATGCACATATCTGCACGCGCATATCTGCACGCGCATATCTGCACGCATATCTGCTTGCGCATATCTGCATGTGCATATCTGCATGTGCATATCTGCATGTGTATATCTGCATGCGCATATCTGCATGTGCATATCTGCATGCGTATATCCGCATGTGCATATCTGCATGCGCATATCTGCATGCGCATATCTGCATGTGCATATCTGCATGTGCATATCTGCATGCGCATATCTGCATGTGCATATCTGCATGTGCATATCTGCATGTGCATATCTGCATGCGCATATCTGCATGTGCATATCTGCACGCATATCTGCATGCGCATATCTGCATGCGCATATCTGCATGCGCATATCTGCACGCATATCTGCATGTGCATATCTGCATGTGCATATCTGCATGTGCATATCTGCATGCGCATATCTGCATGTGCATATCTGCATGCGCATATCTGCATGTGCATATCTGCATGTGCATATCTGCATGCACATATCTGCACGCGCATATCTACACGCATATCTGCATGCGCATATCTGCATGTGCATATCTGCATGTGCATATCTGCATGCACATATCTGCACGCGCATATCTGCATGCGCATATCTGCATGTACATATCTGCACGCATATCTGCATGCGCATATCTGCATGTGCATATCTGCATGTGCATATCTGCATGCACATATCTGCACGCGCATATCTGCATGCGCATATCTGCATGTACATATCTGCACGCATATCTGCATGCGCATATCTGCACGCATATCTGCATGCGCATATCTGCACGCATATCTGCATGTGCATATCTGCATGTACATTTCTGCATGCGCATATCTGCATGCCCATATCTGCACGCGCATATCTGCACGCATATCTGCATGCGCATAACTGCATGTGCATATCTGCATGTGCATATCTGCATGCACATATCTGCACGCGCATATCTGCATGCGCATATCTGCATGTACATATCTGCACGCATATCTGCATGTACATTTCTGCATGCGCATATCTGCATGCCCATATCTGCACGCGCATATCTGCATGTGCATATCTGCACGCATATCTGCATGCGCATATCTGCATGCGCATATCTGCATGTACATATCTGCACGCATATCTGCATGCGCATATCTGCATGTGCATATCTGCATGTGCATATCTGCATGTGCATATCTGCATGCGCATATCTGCATGTGTATATCTGCATGCGCATATCTGCATGCGCATATCTGCATGTGCATATCTGCATGTGCATATCTGCATGCACATATCTGCACGCGCATATCTGCATGCGCATATCTGCATGCGCATATCTGCACGCATATCTGCATGCGCATATCTGCATGTGCATATCTGCATGCGCATATCTGCATGCGCATATCTGCACGCATATCTGCATGCCCATATCTGCACGCGCATATCTGCATGCGCATATCTGCATGCGCATATCTGCACGCATATCTGCATGCGCATATCTGCACGCATATCTGCACGCATATCTGCATGCGCATATCTGCATGCACATATCTGCACGCGCATATCTGCATGCGCATATCTGCATGTACATATCTGCACGCATATCTGCATGCGCATATCTGCATGCACATATCTGCACGCGCATATCTGCATGCGCATATCTGCATGTACATATCTGCACGCATATCTGCATGCGCATATCTGCATGTGCATATCTGCATGTGCATATCTGCATGTGCATATCTGCATGCACATATCTGCACGCGCATATCTGCATGCGCATATCTGCACGCATATCTGCATGCGCATATCTGCACGCATATCTGCATGTGCATATCTGCATGTGCATATCTGCATGCGCATATCTGCATGTGCATATCTGCATGCGCATATCTGCACGCGCATATCTGCATGCGCATATCTGCATGTACATATCTGCACGCATATCTGCATGCGCATATCTGCATGTGCATATCTGCATGTGCATATCTGCATGTGCATATCTGCATGCGCATATCTGCATGTGTATATCTGCATGCGCATATCTGCATGTGCATATCTGCATGCACATATCTGCACGCGCATATCTGCATGCGCATATCTGCATGCGCATATCTGCACGCATATCTGCATGCGCATATCTGCATGTGCATATCTGCATGCGCATATCTGCATGCGCATATCTGCACGCATATCTGCATGCGCATATCTGCATGTGTATATCTGCATGCGCATATCTGCATGCGCATATCTGCATGCGCATATCTGCATGCGCATATCTGCATGCGCATATCTGCACGCATATCTGCACGCATATCTGCATGCGCATATCTGCATGCGCATATCTGCATGCACATATCTGCACGCGCATATCTGCATGCGCATATCTGCATGTACATATCTGCACGCATATCTGCATGCGCATATCTGCATGTGCATATCTGCATGTGCATATCTGCATGTGCATATCTGCATGCGCATATCTGCATGCGCATATCTGCACGCATATATGCATGCGCATATCTGCATGTACATATCTGCATGCGCATATCTGCATGCGCATATCTGCATGCGCATATCTGCATGTACATATCTGCACGCATATCTGCATGCGCATATCTGCATGTGCATATCTGCATGTGCATATCTGCATGCGCATATCTGCACGCGCATATCTGCATGTGCATATCTGCACGCATATCTGCATGCGCATATCTGCATGCGCATATCTGCATGTACATATCTGCACGCATATCTGCATGCGCATATCTGCATGTGCATATCTGCATGTGCATATCTGCATGTGCATATCTGCACGCATATCTGCATGCGCATATCTGCATGTGCATATCTGCATGCGCATATCTGCATGCGCATATCTGCACGCATATCTGCATGCGCATATCTGCATGCCCGTATCTGCACGCGCATATCTGCATGCGCATATCTGCATGCGCATATCTGCATGCGCATATCTGCATGCGCATATCTGCACGCATATCTGCACGCATATCTGCATGCGCATATCTGCATGCGCATATCTGCATGCACATATCTGCACGCGCATATCTGCATGCGCATATCTGCATGTACATATCTGCACGCATATCTGCATGCGCATATCTGCATGTGCATATCTGCATGTGCATATCTGCACGCGCATATCTGCATGTGCATATCTGCATGCGCATATCTGCATGTGTATATCTGCATGCGCATATCTGCATGTGCATATCTGCATGTGCATATCTGCATGCGCATATCTGCATGTGCATATCTGCATGCGCATATCTGCATGCGCATATCTGCACGCATATCTGCATGCGCATATCTGCATGCCCATATCTGCACGCGCATATCTGCATGTGCATATCTGCACGCATATCTGCACGCATATCTGCATGCGCATATCTGCATGCGCATATCTGCATGCACATATCTGCATGCGCATATCTGCATGCACATATCTGCACGCGCATATCTGCATGCGCATATCTGCATGTACATATCTGCACGCATATCTGCATGCGCATATCTGCATGTGCATATCTGCATGTGCATATCTGCACGCATATCTGCATGCGCATATCTGCATGTGCATATCTGCATGTGCATATCTGCATGTGCATATCTGCATGCGCATATCTGCATGTGTATATCTGCATGCGCATATCTGCATGTGCATATCTGCATGTGCATATCTGCATGCACATATCTGCACGCGCATATCTGCATGCGCATATCTGCATGCGCATATCTGCACGCATATGCGCGTGCAGATATGTGACGGTACTATGGAAGGCACCGTTTTTAAACTTTTTTCAATCTTTTCTTCCACTGATCAACCTCATATCGCAGCTTATCTCACTCGCAAGTGTATATATGTTAGACTAGCAACGATATATTTTTGTAAGAGTTAAAGGTAACAAAGTGGTCAATAAATATTGTTTTGATTGGACAAAATGTGAAGAACTGTCGCACCTTTCAAATAATTATATTACTTTGCGAGTTTACTCGACATCTGATGAAATTTTAAAGATGATAAAAGTAAAAATACACATAGGTTGGTAGGGGCGGCATTTTTCAGTATTTGCCCTGTCTAAAAAAAATTTAAGATCCGGGGCTGTCCACAGAATAGGACAAACAGCAATAACGCTTTTAAAACAGAGAGAAAGAAACATATTCAAAGTTAGATATTCTTTTATGCAGGAACTGCAAATCATAGACTTTTTACCTTTTCAGCAAAATTAAAACCCAAGACATCAAAGTTACGAAAGTTATACCAAGGTGTAAGCGTCAGCCTATGCCGAGCTCCGCAAAAAAGTTGAATCGGCAAAATATTTATCAAGAGCATAGCGAAGGAGAGTGGTTTAAAGGAAGGAGTGGCTTAAAATTCGTTTTTACTTAAAACACAGAAGAAGGTTACGAAGATACGAGTATAAGTAACTTCCTTCGAGTTTTAAAAAATTCTTCAAAAAATAACAAAGTAGCAGAAAATAGCTACTATCTGGCATCACTTTAATCTTTCTGATTGGTTATAGTGAAAAGCTATTTTCTTATTTCTTTCATGTTTCTATACAACTCTAGATGGCCATAGCGAATTTGGTTCTGTAACCAAATGATAGCGAAAAGCTCCTTCATTGTTTTTCTATACAGCGCTAGATGGCCTACAGCTAAAGCTACAAAAAAAGGTTTTTTTCTGTTAAATGACTTGAGAGATTTTTAAAAAATGCGGTGTAACACCGCATATTTTTTTACTCATACTGTTTTTATACTTGAAAAGCTACTAAAAAGCATTCTCAAAAATGATTGAGAGATTTGAGAGATTTTTAAAAAAATGCGGTGTAACACGAACCTACTCCATTTATTTCCACTCATTATTTAAAATGCGGTGTATTGGTTATTCAAAAGTGCGGTGTAACACCACCTAAACGAACTACACTGTGGGTGCATTTAGACACGTCCTTTCTTAGTAGAGTGAATGGAAAAGTTTGACAATTTTGATTAACTAGCTGGATATGAAACTAATAAACATATTTTTTTCTAATTTTGAATATCGTTGCGCGTTTTAAAATTTATGTTTCACTTTTTTGCTACTAAAATCCAGTGGTTTCTTCGAAAAGATTTCTTTTCAATGTCTCTTCATTGCAACGTAGTCCTTAATTTCCGCAAACACCGCACCCCGTTCCTCAAACGGTCGCAAAATTCCGACCACTTGCAGCATGTTTGCTAGAAAACTGAGAAGCAGCCGCTTGCGCAAAGCTCTTTGTTAACACGATGTGACTGTGACCAGTCACTGACAGTATCTAAACTTTTCTTAATTAAAATCGGTATGTTTTGAACGTTCTCAGCATCCTGGCTAGTTCACAATGTACGGTTTTGTCCAAAATGTTTTTAAAATTTGTGTGTATTCACATATTTAGTAGTGTGATATTTTTTCCAACAATCGGCTAAATTAAATGTCTCTATCTCTACTACGGGTCAGTAAGTCTTATTCCGTCTTTTTGAATGTAATTTGGCTGCATTACAGTATTGATTTCCAAAACGGGAATCTTCTCCATAACAATTTTCAAACGGAAAAATATAGGTACTTGTGATGTTTTTATTTATGAAAATACATATATAGTTGCAATGGCATTGTATCAAATTTCTCACCGTTACGCAACAAAATAAGGTCCTGTAAAAATGCTACCAAATTCGCACAGAAAATTTATTCACGATCTTTTAAGAACCAAAATGAACCATTTGAAAAGATCAATTTCATGTTAAATTATAAATATTTCATTCGTGTCAGATAAATCAAAGTAGGTTTGCTGAAATTCCCGAAAATTTGCTTATTATTTTGGTCTAATTTAGAAAAAAAGCATTGTAGCTAGGAAATGTTTCGTAAGCAACATGAGTGAGACCAAAAGCAACAGTCGTTAAAATTTTATTTTCATTCGTTACTAAAACACAGCTGTTAAACAAAGTACATATAACTGAAATTTTCAACTGTAAAAAGTGTGTTTTTAAGGACGAAACAAGTCTTTTATTTTTAGATAAAAAACAAGTTAATTATCTCAACTGGTTTACTGAAACTAATAAGAAAAAAGTGCTGATAAGAAAAAGAATTGAAGAAGAGTCTACGATGTTCTATCTTCAATTCCGAAAAATGGCACCTAGTTGTGAAGAAATTTTTGTAGATCTTTAAGTTTTGTCGGACTGAAAGACTTGAATATAACTTAAGTGTAAAACTAATTCAATTTGCTTATAATTTATACCTTTTCAATTTCATCCACATCGTAAATGAAAAGTAAATCTGGTCTGCCTATTAGTCCACTGAAACGCACAATCCTTCCATATCTCTCGTGCAAAAGAGAAGATATTTTCGCTACGTCAGAAATTGTATATTGTCCAATAATTGGCATCATTCTGAAAATATTAAAAAAAAAAAAAATAAACAAATTAAGAGGAAGCAATTTTAACATATTGATATAAACTACAGTGGGTCATAAGATGATATTTAATTGTGAGAAAATCAATGATGAATGATGTCTCTTACATTTCATACATGCGTTGTTTTTGAAACGATCTGCTGACTGCTGAAAAAGAAGTGATTTCTGATTTCTTGAAGTATTTATAGACAAATGTAGAGGTTAAGAAACCAGCACACCTTTAAGCGACTTATTTTATGTAGCTTTTGTGTCACTTAGAGCCTCAGAGCTATGTATGTTAGCCTACTCACCCTCTAAAAATTCTTTATAAATACGTTCACGTACAATGCCCTCACTACGAAGGGACGAATTTCAAGATGCCGATGGTGCCAAGCTGCCAAGAGCATCAAAAAGAAAATTTGAGTAAGCGGCTGCTTTACAATTTTATTTACCATACAAAAAAAGAAAAGAGACCTTGCTATATTTTTCCAAGACAAAAACCGCTCGATAAAAATTATAAGCTTCTTTAAGTTCATAATAGTCGTTTTTGAAATATCAAAATATAGTTAGGTTAGGGTAGATGTGGCTGCCAGGATAAGGAGAACGACACACTTAGACCACAGGAAGTCCACTATGATTTAATGTGTGACTGAGACCAGAAGCTTGCTCAATCTCTGGTTACCATCTAGGGGATTAGAGAGTTAATCACCTGTTAGTCCAATTATTCAGAACTTCTTATACCTCTGTTGTTCCTTTCAGGTCGAAGAGGAGAAGTCGTTCCTTTTTTTGGCCAGTTCGTCTGCCATGCAGTTGCCTGGTATGTCTATGTGACCCGGCACTTATGAAAGGTGAATGTTGAACTGTTCTGACGTCTTCTTCAGAGACATGTGACAGTTTTGGATCGTAGTAGATTTTGTAGAGACAGAGACAAAAGCTTTGAGAGCAGCCACAAATTCCATTTACTTGGTGGTACCCGTGGTGTGATGGATAGCATGTCCGCCTGTTAATCCAGAGGTTCGAGTTCGAATCCCACCAGAGGCAAAAATGTTTTTTCTACGGGTATCGCCTTTCGCGAGGAATTGGCAAGTCCTCCGTTAGTATTCATTGCCATGAAAAGCACTTTCTCGATTAGCCGTTCGGAACCGGCAGAAAATTGTAGGTCCCCTCCATTCCCTCACAAGGGATGGTTGTGAGAAATGCGCTAGGCCCAGGGGCTCCTCGCTCTGTTGCGCCACCCTATTTATTTTTCTATTTTTTGTGGTATTTTATTCTATTTTAATTTAGCTTTTACCACCTCGCAGCGAGGTTTTTTTTTAATGAAGAATCACTATCTCCCATTTTAACATGCTAATGATTGAGTCAATAAAAATACCTACATTAATTCTTGGGAAGAATTTACACCCAATTTTTAACACTAACCTACTGAGTAATGTCCATTTGATGGCCAGGGACTTGCTTACCTCACTCTTCTTCAATATCAATTTACACCTTTTTATTGTCAAGGTCATCGCAAATGCTTGACAACAAATTAGTGAAAGAAGAAATCGATGAATATGCTAAAAAAAAATAATATATTTTACTCGCAAATAAGCAAACCAAACACAAGGGAAATTATCACAGACATGGTTTTGTGATTCCGCTATGATCGTATCCATGGTACACAAATATGTATTAATGCTTTCATCTATTCACATGATCGTGAAGCATAAACAATTTCAAACTAATATGTAATTAAAATAGGGCAACTACAAAAAAAAAGTGATGTTTAATGTGTAAACTTCGTAATTGCTGTCAGCTTTTTCACTAATTAGCAAAAAATTGTGTTCCCAACCGAAAAAATACCTCTTTTTTGTTAGCTTGAAATAATGTTTCGATTGCTAAAAGTTTAATGAGATTCAAATGATAAGGAAACTACTCCTCTTAGTTTTGCCATCATATAACGTTACGTTGCGTTGGTAGCTGAAAGTTTGTCAACACATGCATGTAGTGTAGTAGCTGCTGTCCAAGGAAAAGCGAACTCTTAACGTAAACAAATGAAAGTGTTGAAGTTATTTCAATGACTCATCCCTCGATTTTTTAAATGTAAGACTTTCTTTTTTTATAGCCCTGATGAAATCGATTAAAATTCGAGGATTATTTTTGAGTAATCTATATCTAACTCTGAGTACCAACTCAAGTCTAGGTTAGGTGAAAGTGGCTGTCAGCCAATGAATACATTGCCTGAAACACTTAGGCCGCAAGGGCCCATTGTGATACCACAGAGATCAGCAAGTTAATCACCTACTGATATCAGAAACCCGATGTAAGATTACAAGTTAATCACTTATTAATCTTCCATTACGGGACTAGCCGGTTAATCACCTGCTAGTCGAACCACGCGGAGCTTTTAATGTATTTCGAAAGACTTTTAGGGTCTATGTAAGCTAAGTCGCTAGTATCATCGAAGAAGAATTCACCGAGATGAGTTTTCCTCCTATGAAGTAGTGCAGGGCATGAGCAAAGAAGGTGTTGAACGGTTTCTTCCTCCTTCTCGTCCATGCAGCTTCTGCAGAAATCATTGGAAAGCACACCACTTCTTTTGGCGTGTCTTCCTATTAGAAAGTGTCCCGTAAGAACACCTATGGTAGAACCTAGATACAGGCGGTTCAGGGCTAACAAACTCTTCGAGCGTTTTGAGTCTACACAAGGCCAAACTTTTTTGGTTACAAGGCAATTGTTACTCTCAGTCCATCTAGTGTTTGTTATCCCTGAAGCGTCTTGTCTAAGTAGGAGTTAACATTCAGCGATGGGTGCACCTATTTTGTTTCATTCTGAGCGTAGGGAAGTGGTCGTGCCCTTTTTGGCTAGTTCGTCTGCCATACAGTTGCCTAGTATGTCTCTGTGCACTGGCACCCATGAAAGGTGAATGTTGAACTGATTTGACATCTCCCTCAGAGACATTTGACAATTTTGGACCGTGATGGATTTTGTAGAGACAGAGGCAAGAGACTTAAGGGCAGCTTGGCTGTCCGAGAAGATTCGAATATCCGTGGAGGATATGACGTTTTCTTTGAGCCAAGACAGCACCTCCTTAATCGCCAGAATTTCCGCTTGGAACACACTACAATGATCGGGTAGGCGGAAGAAAAGACTGAGATTAAGGCTCTGAGTACCTACTCAGACAAAAGTTTATTAGCTTGTGGAGAATGGCTCTTAGATTTTGTATTAAGTATTATGTTAGGCAAGAGCTGGTGCTCTTTGCGTAAGGGTTAGCGTTTCTGTAATTTACGTGTGGGGTTCGAGGTTCTATAGAATAAAGTGTTTTCAACGGATATCGCATGAAAAACCATTTCGAGGTACCTTTCGTTCCTTCGTAAGGTATGGTTGAGAGAAACACACTAGGCCCGGGGGCTCCCTGCTCTGTTCAGCCGCCTTATTTTTTTTTCATTTACTATCTATTTTCAAGTTTTATGGAATAGGGTTTCTAGGTCTTGAAATAACGGTACCTGCCATACATCATATATGAATAATTATTATATTTTTCTCGAAAATAACTCTAATGATTTCAATCAAATTTTATGGGAGGGATTATTTCTCAATCCTCAACCGAGCTCACCCGCAATCGAAGTTGTTATAGAAGGATGTTGGTTGTGGGCCAGGTTCACCCCGAACTGTAATGCTCACCTAAATAAGTAAGTAAGATTATTTCTCAATTATTTTTCTTACGATGTAAATTTTGTTTTGAAAAACGTCTAAGAACGGTATCCTCCATGGTACCGTTTTTTTCGAAACCGACTTTCTAGTTAATGGCTAGTACGATTTTGACGAAATTTTTATCTTTAGAAGTCCTAGGTTGTAAACAAAAGATTCTGTACCAACATTTGGAAAATATTAATTTTGAAAATTTTCATAAATTTTTTAAAATTTTTTTGATTTTTTTTTAATGAATATATTAAAAAATTTTGTAACAAGATTTTGCAATATCTTAAAAATTGCATGCTTAATTTTTAACAAAACTTGCATTTTTAAAAAAGTGAAAAATGAAAACCCTGTTTAAAAAGCTTTATATGTGTGTATTAGACTGCTTTTTTTTTGGACTAATTTTTTTTTTCACTCCCATCCCGAAATTTTGTGGAAAATACCTAAAAAAAAATTCACAAAAAATTTGAGCCCTTGATCTTAACATTTAGTACTCGACCAAGGCATGCAAAGATTTCCCATATAAAATACACGTAAACTTAAACTATTTTTCTTAAAAACTCTACAGTTCAGAGGCATTTTATGGTATAGTCTAGAGCGTTAGTGGGTTTCCTTTAGAATTAAATGTTCTACAAAAGCTCTTATTGCGGTGAAAGCGTAACTCACACCGGCGAGGTAGTACGGGTCACCAAACCCATTTTTTCCATTAAATTCTTGTTCTTTTGCCCCTATCTCGTAAATGACAATAGCCACAAAAAAAAAGTTGTTGACAAACTTGTAGGAAATTTAATTTTCTACAAAAAAATGTCATAAATCAATATGCTAACACAGATATTTATAGTGATATTGAGGTTTTAAGTTAAGAAAGTATGGAATTTTAATTAATTATTATTATTATTATTATTAAATAAAATTCCATACTTCCTCAACTTAAAAGCTCAATATCTCAATAAATATCGATGTTAGCATACTGATTCTCGAGAATTTTTTGTAGAAAATTAAATTTCCTACAAGTTTGTAAAACACATTTCTTTTGTAGCTATTGTCCTTTACGGGATAGGGGCAAAAAAAAAATATTTTACGGAAAAATTGGGTTTGGTGGCCGGTACTAACTCGCCGGTGTGAGTTACGACTTCACCGTAATGAGCTTTTTTGTAGAGCACACAATTCTAAAGAAAACCTACTAATGTCCTAGACTATACCATAAAATGCCTCTGAACTATAGAGTTTTTAAGGAAAAAAGTTTAAGTTTACGTGTATTTTATATGGGAAATCTTTGCATGCCTTGGTCGAGTACTAAATGTTAATATCAAGGGCTCAAATTTTTTGTGAATTTTTTTTTTTAGGTATTTTCCACAAAATTTCGGGATGGGAGTGAAAAAAAAAAAAATTAGTCCAAAAAAAAAAGCAGTCTAGTGTGTATATACATTTATATATGTATACTAGCTGACCCGCCCGGCGTTGCTCGGGTCAAACTTATTCAAAGCGTTGTTCCCACAGAAAGCTAGAAAAAAAAAAAAAATTCTCCTGTCACAGTGTAAATTAAAAAAACAATGTTAAGGGTAGATGGCCCTTATCATTTACGGGTATGAAAAATAGATAGTAGCCGATTCTCAGACTTACTGAATACGCATATAAAATTTGGTAAAAATCGGTAAAGCCGTTTCGGAGGAGTTCAAGTTCGAACACCGGACACGAGAATTTTATATATATGATATTAATAATTGCAAAATAATGTCGTTTCTACATTTTCTCTTTTTAGTTTAACCGAAAAGGTGATTTAATTAATTTTTTTTAATCAATATGCAGTTGGCAGCTCTGTATCATTAAAAGGTAATACGAAGAGCGCAGTATTCGCTCATTCTTGATATATTCTTAAGCTTCAAAGTATAAAAGATTTGAAATTATCTTAAAAATGATACAAAAACCTTGTATTTAACCTCAAGACTTGGATATTATACTTAGTACGCAATTGCAAGCTCGTTCGTACAAGTCGCACCCCCTTTTTTCTTTCTGAAGCTAGAAGCCTTTGTTTTCGAGACAACAAACTTTCAAAGTCGGTAAAACAAACATTTAACATAAAAAACTTAGACAAGAAATAAACTTTAATCCTATGGATTTTTTTTTGCGCTGAATCTAAACCTACCCCAAAAACGACCTCTTTTCTCTCATATTATTAAGATATTCAACTGTTACCAGTTGCAAAACACGGTAGTGCACCATTTTCAAGCCTAGGTAAAGAACTTCACATAATTCAGTCACGAGTTACTCGGTATCGTATGCAATAATTGGGCCATTCTGTGACTGGATTCGAACTTAGCACATCAAAAATTCAGAAACGTTTTGTTTGATTCAAATAATTTTTTGAGACTTACCTCTAATGGTGTTGAAATTAATACACGAAGAGTTTAACATTTCATAAACAGTTCCATACCTGCATGAAACAGTTTGCAACATTTACGTATATCAAGTGCTGTTTATTTTTATTTGATACGAATGCGTAAGTTTATTTACAAAGAGTAGCAGATACACATCGTTGGTCACACCTACCTATGTATGTAAACTTTTAAGTGCTGAAAAACCCCTAGAGCGGTTCTGTTTGTTTATGCCGCTGCATCTCTTGTTGATTCAAAACCTATAAGACACGGCCAATTATTTGTTTTAACGAGAAAAGCAAATTTACTAATGCTTTAAACTTCACCTCGAAACGATATAAAGCGCCATCTTATAGGACTAGTCATTAAGATGTATACCTAGTTTGGTTTGTTACTGGCTTCATATCGTTAATTGCAGTTACTTGTAGAGAAATACCAAATGACACTTCAGTAATTTTTCTATTACTGCATTCGCAGTCACTCCCAGTCTCAATTAAATGTAAAGATTTATTTGGTATGGATAAAAAATTGTGGTTATAAGCAGTGGCGCTTACAAGCCAATTAGCAAACACAAACAGATGGAAAGATAGGTAGGTATACCTGCAATTTATAAGATGAATTTGATGGCTTTCGTAGCCAAGAAAGAAAACTACAAAAAAGGAAAAAGAAAGAAAGAAAGACAAGATTGTATTGTAATCACTCTCTTGGCTTCACACCTGTAATTTAACTATATTACGCATATATATGTATATTTATTTATATGATGAAACTTTTGACATAAAAAGAAGAAAGTTGAATTTAAATTGTTTCTCAAATCTAGGTTACTAACTTTTTAGAAGCTTAATTTGCACAATGAAACGATTTCGATAGAATTCCTTTTGTTTTTGTGATATGTTATGTTAGTGATCTAAAAAAAAAAGAAAAGACTTTGGTGTAGATTGTGTGGTGTTTCTAATGTATGAATCAATATTAGGAGTTTTTTTCTTATTTTATTTAGATATAGTTTTAACCTTTCAAAAAGAAAAGAAAAAGTAACTTTAGATACTGGTTTAGTTCAATTTTGCAGATAAATATGTAGCGGGTGCATGTAAACTATAATAGGTTTGTTCGTTGAAGCCCTAGGGTCGCCCTGGGGTCGCCACAAAGCGTTTTTTGAGAAACCTTAAGTCGCCCTGAATGTCAAAATGAGTGTTTATTGAGCCCTAGGGTTGACATAGGTTTACCCTCAACTCGCCATAGGTTTTTGCTGTGGCGAGTAGAGTGCTGTCAAATATCATGTACTTTTTTTTAATGACAGGGATGTGTGGTGATTTGTGGTCTAGCGTTTTTTGAGGACAGGAAAACCTAGGTTTTTTTTGACAACTCATAGGGTTGTCAAGAAAACCTGGGTCAACCCTGGGGAAAGTTCAACAAACGAACCTAATTTTAGCTTTAAGATTTGGTTTAGATGAAGTGAAGCCTAAAATCCAAAGAAGATACTTCTGATGGGCGTGATGGGTGACTATCATCTATTTTTAAAAAGTAAACAAGCCATTTGTCATTTTTTTGTAAAAAGACACAGAAAAAGGAAGGAAGGATGCGACGGATTTCATGTGACATTTGTTAAGATCTTATTTTGGTCTAAAGCATGCTTATAACGGAATGGGGTCAGCCCTTAAATTGGTTCTAAATAAATAAAAAGAATCTTCAGCTTCTTCAGATTTAATTCTATTTCTAACCCAATGGTTCAGTGAAAAACTGCTGTACTTAAACAATACATAAGGCCTGACGGAAAATAGACAAAAAACAACCAAAAACATTTGATATATAAGTGAAGTGGAAATCTGTTTCATCAACTTTATTAAAAACATTTGATGTAAATTGTAAAGTAAGGTTGTATATGCTTCCAAGAAATGCATTTCGTGATGTTTCTGGCCGTTTGATGTCTTCTTGATGAGATAGTAAATAAACGTACAAACAATTTTGCTTAAGAAACGTTTTTAAATGAGCATAGCATTAAGACTGCACTTTTAGAACTTTGTTTTGTCTAGCAAAAGAGCAAAAAGTGGCGAACCACTTCTACCTGTTACGTGGAAGGTTTTAAGTTCGAATCCCAGAAACTTCAAAGAGAATAATTTTTTTCACAAGAGCAATTAGTAATTACGCACTGAAATGAAAAACGCTTTCTAGATTCTAAAATTGTAGGTCCTGCAAGTGCCTAGGCCCCGAGATTTCCAATTTTGTCAAATAAAAGATGTTACATATTTGTAACATTTATCGGCTCCTAATTTTCATATTTCGTTACGGGACGGAAAAATATAGCATGAGCAATACAAAAAAGTAAAGGAGAAGTAATATTACATATTATTTTAAAAATTCAAAACTTTATTGATTTTTATCACATTTCATAAAAAACTGAAGAGCAGGCTACCTCAAACACTAGTAAATTTTCGAGGTTTTTTGAAAAATTCCACTAGAATTTCGTCCTCGGTAAGTTCAATACGGGTATGGATATTTAAACAAACCAGACCATTTAGTCGTTCGTGTCCCATCGTATTTCTCAGGTAAGTTTTGATCCTCCTCAACGTCGAAAATGATCGTTCTGGAGTTGCTGTAGTTACAGATAGTACTGCCAAAACTCTCAAAATATAATCGATATTCTTGAACGACTTGCTATGGATAACCTGAAAAATATCGTCAGATTGATGTTTGCATATGTGACTCGATCCGATAAAAGTAAAAAAATCGGTTGTTGGATCATGAATGATTACACAATATCTTTTACTGAATATTCATGAAGCGCAATCAGAAATTCTAACATCGCTATTATTTCACAAAATATACATTCAGAGAAACGATTTTTTACATGGGTTTGAACGGTACATCAGCGTCTTTCAGAGCGTGCCGTGTAAGATTTCACTTTTGCCTAGAAGGTGCCTTTTCTCGGATCGCGTCACATATATAAACTTTTTTACATGTAAATTTTTGATCGAAAGATACTAATCAGTAAAGCATCAAGCGCATTTTGGATGTTCTGGCAGTGGATTCGTTGTCTCCACATCTTGATTCTGACAGAAAATAGTCTTTCGAACAATCCGATATATCTTCGTAAAATGTGTAGAAGTTAGCGCATTTCTTTTCGTTTAATTCTTGTTTAAGATACAGTTGCCCGAAACTTTGGAAAATGGATTTGTGTTCCGAGAACCGACTTTTGAGTTGAGAAATGAAAGTATCAAGAAACGGAATAAAGAAATTCTGTAGTAGTCTTCAATACTTTGTGCTTGAACGTTGCAACGATTTTTTTTTGTTGATTGCAACGGCGTTGCAATTTCATTGTGATTTCGTATTCAGAACAAATGTTCAAAAAAAACCTGGAAAGTAGAATCTGCGTTTTCGCGTTTGTGCGTAAATTCATTCAATGTGTCATCTGCCAGCTTAGTAGCCTCACCCAGATCTTGGTTTTTAGATTGCAATTCCCAACTCAAAGGCAAAACAATCGAATTGATTGATTCCATAATGTGACAGGAGATTTGGAATTCAACCGTCGAAATCGCTGTCAAAAGATGCAATGCCTTTTGCGAAGTATCTCGATCTTTCAACGTTTTGATTTCTTCCAAAGATTCAACAACAGCCGGTTGCAATTCATCGTACGTTCCAACTGCTTCATGAGACTGAGCCCACCTGGTAGGACAAACAGATTTCAACTTTTGTTTTTTTTTCTCACTTTTGTTTGTCTACACCTTCAAAAATAAAAAATTTTGAGTAATAGACCCCCCTGCTTGCCTAAATCCTGGATCCGCCACTGGCTGTGTAACTTGTTTCAATATTTGTTCTTTAACTCATAACGTTATAAGGCCTAAGCTTTATTGGCCTTAAAACGTTATAAGTTAACATGTTTATAAGTCATGTACTTACATTGGTTATAAATCCACAGCCAAATGAGTGTTTTCTGTACAACCACCACTCATTTGGCTGTGGAGAAGCTATTTTGTGTACTAAATTCGTTCACCCAAAACAGCTGTCTGTTATGAGAAACTATTTTAAAATTTTTATTGATGTTTGAATTTATTTGAGGTCAACTAAAACTCTTTATTTTGCAATAAATAGTTCCGTTCGTTGAACTTTCCCCAGGGTTGACCCAGGTTTTCTTGACAACCCTATGAGTTGTCAAAAAAACCTGGGTTTTCAAGCCATTTGACAGCCCTCAAATCGCCACAGCAAAAAGCTAGGGCGAGTTTGGGGAAAACCTTTTGCAAAACTATGGCTCAAAAAACACTCAATTTGACATTCAGGGTGAATTTAGGATTCTCAAAAAACGCTTTGTGGCGACCCTAGGGCGACCCTAGGGCTTCAACGAACAAACCTTATAATTGTAACAATTCCAACAAAATTAATTTTTCTCAAAAACAAAACAAAAGAGTGCAAAAGTCACTAAGTTATTAAATAAAAATTTGTAAACATTTGGTCTGAATGACTGACTGTACACGTTTACCTTAACGTGTCTATGAAGTTTTTGAACTGAATGAAAAAATGAGAATATTTTTTCACAAAAACTCTCGTCTAAGGATAGAGGAGCCCCAGGTCCTAGCGCATTTCTGACAACCATGCCTTAAATGGAATGAATCCTTTTTTGTTTGATTTCTTTACAACAAGTTACAACAACATAACACATAGATTCAAACCTATCACAAAAAATTGAGATAGTTACATAAGTAGTTCTTAAATTCTCTATTCATATTCAAATATTTCCACCAAACCTACTCAATGCTATCAACTCAACCTTAACCTTGAGCTGATCCCAACCAAGCACTTCAATTGAAAACACCATTTTCTGTTGCATATTAAGTTAAATATAAGAGAACTATTGTCAAAAGGCACATCTTTTTTATCTTCGTGTTGACCTAGAGCATCGAGCCGGTTTTTTATTTCAGAAAATGAGACACATCTGTTGCATCCTAATTTGCATAATCGTCAAAGCAGTGTCGCGCATTTGTATTTGTTAGGCTTTACTAAAAATCGTTTTTAAGTAGGTACATGAGACCATATCAGATTGCCGTTCGAAAAAATGGTCACTTTGACTTCAGTCTTTCATAAATGGTAAACAAATCCAAATTAAAATGGCCAGCTATAACCAGCATTCATTTATTTAAATTTGCCATTTTTCTTAACTTTCGAATGAATTAAATATTTTCCATATGAAAAATAAAATGTTGACAATTTGTAATTGCGAATATTTCCACTGGAATAATATTTTCAATAAAACTTTTAGTTCATATTCATATAGAGAGGCAATGTTCGGAGATTAAGAAGAACCAAGCCACACGAGCTAATGGTCTAAAAGTCATGGGAAGCATTAAAAGTTTAAGCTTCCCTTAAAGCGATTATATTATTGAGAAAGAAAAATCTGTTGTCGATCGTTCATAGATTGGTTCTGATTACGAGGAGTTTTTAGTGAGGTAAGAGTCCCACACTACTTGGTATCGAATACTGCCAAGTGTCTTTTGAAGATTTCCTCCTGACAAAAAAAAAAAAAATATTCATAAACAAATAAACACATCAATGTATTCATAATTCACTCCGTAGATTTTACTTGACTACTTTCATACCTTTAAACATATAAATCTCTTTACCAAACACTTCCAATTCACATATTTTGGTAGTTATTAAAATTTTCCTTTCAGACGAAAGAAGGTGACCTCAAATCTGTCTGCCATCATACGATTATAACCTTGACTTTGAGCTTCTCCAAATGTGCATCTCATTTGAAAACAGGAACCACTTGGTGTTACATTTTTAATGTTTTTGGTTACCTAGCGTCAAACCAAATGAGACACTTCTACTGCATCCTAATTAACATAATCATTTACTGTTGACTAAAGGGTGTAGACATGAGAGTTTAATTTTAATCGGACAAATTTTTATAAGATACAAATATTATCCCTTCACAGAAATTGTTCAATTTGAAGTTATTTTGAACAGAAATCATTTAAGACACGTAAGCTTAAGAATGGCTGTGTCAAAATTAAGTCACGGAAATTGAAACTCGTTGCCCAACACTTACCGCCAGGTATTACCAAGAATTGGTAATGGCTTTGGCCCAGGTATATCGTTGTACGGCAGTGCATTTTCCCATTCTTTGCTGGACGAAATTTCTGTGGTGGCAGCAGCAGCAGCATGTGGGCAAGTCGCAGAGGTAGCTGTAGATCGCTGACGTTGCGAAATAAGTGAAATTTCGGGTACAGCTGAGAGTAGGGATTTATTTTTGATAACAATTTGCAAAGATCTCATTTTGAATGAATTTCTTTTAAACTCAAAACACACAAATAAAAGGATTAAATCCACTACTGCACTATCACTTCGACGGTTGTACTTGCAAGAGTTTGAAAAAAACTATAACACTTAATTTTAATGTGCCCCGTTGCTGTCCGAGAATAAACTTTTGTTTCACTTTCTTTTACCGAATTAAAGGCATATCAATTTGCATTCAGAAAAAAAACCATCACATAAAACCTTCTGTTTGTGGAAAAGTATCTTTCGCTTGCGTATATTTACCAACCCGTATCACGATCTCGTCTACACTTTGCGATTGGCGCACTTCAACTGAAATACTTCTAAAAAGATTGTGTTGCTTAAAGCCAACAACTACAAAAAATTGTAAACATAGCTGTTAGTTCGTGCCAAATGTACTGCCAAACGAACTGTTGATTTTCGTTGGTTTTGGACTGACTAGTAAGCTTTTTTTTCTACGCAGAGAGCACATTAGCTTTTGGTATAACCTGTTCTATAAAATGTTCATAAGATCGGAACAAAACAGTATCTTATGAATGAAAATAAAAATTATGTTCCGATTCTTTTTGGCAGGTAGGTTGGTTTAGGCATATAAACTTTGTTGCTATGTGGGAGCTTAAATAAAAAATCATTCAGAGCGTGCAACATACAGTAGCGGCAGTGGCAGGGAAATCTAAAAGACAAAATGATTACTGTTACACTATAGGTAGTCAATAAAAATATAACTACATATTTATTTTTTAAAGTCTCAATAGAACTAATTCAGAAATTCTACAAATTACGAAATATGGTAAATTATTAATATGAACACATTTCGTTGAAATTATAGAAATTGGTATGGCCTAAAAACTAAGTCCCAAAGATCAGAATATTTTCTTAATTAATTGTGGTTCACATTTCAAGGATCAACTAAAAAAAAAATATTTCACTCAAAAGGGCGTAAGTTTATATTCAATCTGAATACGATTAAAACAAAATAATCATAACAAACCGATCGATGGTAAAAAATGGGCACGACTGGGTCGCACGAACTTGCGGTTGTTTGCTAAATACGATATCAAAATCTTAAGGCTGATTAAAAGGTTTTGGTATTCGCTCTTCATAATATATTTGGTGGTACAGGATTGCACACTACACATTAATTATGAAAATTGAATTAAATCAAACAAAATAATGAAAAAAATTAAATTAAATATTCCAAAGGTTTCATTCGAAAATCTAAAAACGCCATTCTTTTACAGTTAGAAATACATATAAACGCTGAAAATTTTATGAAAATCGGCGAACCAGTTTTTTCAAAAAACAGTTTTTTACTTTTCACTTTTTTTTAAAAAACGCTTTTTTAAAAGACTAGTATGCAAATACTTAGGTCTTGCTAGAAGTTGTTTTGACAAGAAATTTGAAAAAAATCGAAGATTCAGTTTTAAAATTATTTCAAAAAACTAAAATTTTTTTTAAAAATCTACAAAAACTTCCAAAATTAAGATTTTCCAAATATTGTTATGCAATCTTTCTCAAACAACATACGACTTCTAAAACACAAAATTTCGTCAAAATCGTGTAAGCCACTAACAAGAAAGTCGGTTTTGAAAAAAACGGTACTATGATAGGAACCGTTTTTAAACATTTTCCAAAATTTTTTTTACATCATAAGAAAGACAATCAAAAATTAATTCTTCACACAAAATTTTATCGAAATCGTTCGAGCTGTTTTCGAGAAAAATAAGTGTTTTCATATCGGTTGTATGACAGCAGGGCTATTCCAGAAAGCGCGGCGGATCGTATTTAAAGCGATAACTCAATTGCGAAGCTCTTCGCTTTTGTTTATTCTGAAAAGCGAACATGGTTGGAAATTAAACTTCCAATATTTCCATTTGGAAGTCTTATCCATCCTCTCAAATGTCATCTATTTCCAAATTTTTCAAATGAAAATTCCAAGTTTTCCCTAGGTATCCGCAGAAAATATATTCAAGAAAGGAGATAAAATCAAAATTTTTGGTAATCAAACACATTTTCAAATGCAGTTATATTTTCTTTACTTTTATTTCATACATTTGAAGGTGATGCAGGTTATACTCTTGAGCTGTGGTTAATGACACGGGAGCGGGTTAAAATTCTGCTTTTCAAAATACTGGCTTTCTTAATAGAAAAATTCTGCTTTTTTCATATTCTTTTTTATTCGCAGAAGAACAAAAACAAAGTAAGAGAGCGGCAAGAAAGTAAGAGTTTGCAATTATTATCAATATTCTGCAAACTATAAAGAAAAAGACGGTTTAGAAAATATTAAACGCGCGCTTTATACTCCTTCTTTTTCCTTTATCCTCTCCCCATGCTTCGTGCGCTAAATGTCTGTTTTGACACTGATAAGCTCCTTTCGTATGTAGGTCTCCCAATAATTTATAGACAACTACTTTAAGCCGACGATTCCAAGCCTCTACATTGTTTTGCGTTCTTGGGAATGCATCTCTAATTTTAACACAGTTTTATCATCAATTAACTGAATTATGTAATTCTTTTGAGTAGGAGAGCGACACTGAGGAAATCAAAAAACTACATCTCTACTTTGAAATTCTTTAGAAAGAAAGCAAGAGTTTGCAATTATTATCAATATTCTGCCAATTATAAAGAAAACGAAGAAAAAAAAAAAGAAAAAAGCGCGCGCTTTTTAACATTTTCCAAATCTTCTTTTTCTTTATAACTGGCAGAATATTGATAACCAGAATTTTGAAAAACAAAATTTTGAAAAAAGAATTTTGACCCCTGTAGTACTTAGACCCCAACCCTAATGACACCATATAAAATTTAAAATATGAAAAACATTTTGCTGATCCAATTGTACTTGCAAGAGCTTCCGTGAAGTTGATGGTGTTGTTTGTTTTGCTCGAGTTGGTTTTGGTGATCGTGGTTTTTATCTTTAACTTTCTTCCATCCATCTCGAGTTTTTGTTGGAGATCCAATGCTGTTGAGCTTCTTAGTTACCTCATCCCAGAGGTCGCCAGATTTGGCTCTAGTTCTTGCGCGTTTAACAATTTAACAAAAAATTGTTGTTGCATAAACTCAACAAGCATCAAAAATCGTTGTATCGTGGTGTGGTTTTTGACTCCTTCAATAAAAAAAAGAAAATTACTCTCAATTCAATTGATGATAATAAAATTTTTCATTATGTATTTACATTTTTCTAACAATCCGCTTGCAATTCGACACTACACAACCTATCGCTTTTGAAAATGAAATGAATTATGTTAAAAAGGTATAGTTTCTACGAAAAAAAAGAACGACGTTTGGAAAGCGCTTTCGCTTTCCACAGGAAAAAAAATTAAAAGCGATTCGCTTTTTAGAATACGAAAATTCATTTCGGCCACCAAAAGCGATCAGCCGCGCTTTCTAGAATAGGCCTACAGGTACCGTTATTTCAACACCAATTTCAAAAACCCCTCTGTAGACTGCCCCACAGACCCTAACTGCAAATTTTGAAAAAAATCAGTCCATTGGTTCAGGCTATAGATCCATATACGGACATACAGACGTACAGACAGAATTGCAGGACCCAATTTTTTCGTATTCTCTATCATAGTAATGTCATATTTAATTGTTATCTCAAAATTTTTTTTCTGCACGATTGCAAGACTCCAGTTACAGTACCTATATGTAATCGCAAGTAAAAATCTGAGGTTTTATCAAAAGTAGAAAAATTGCAAAGTTTTTAATCCTGATAAGATCTGATCTCAACGCATACTCATCAAATGTGTTCAGATCTTACCGCGGATTATAAACTTTGTATGAATAAGTACGCAGACCTCGTCTTAGGTGGCGCAACAAATTAGAAGAAGATCTCAACCAACTTAGAGTTGGAAACTTCGAGAGAGCTCACCCAAAATCGAAGTCGTTATTGAAAAATGTTAGTTGAGGCTCAGGTTCACCCCGAATTGCAATGCCCACCTAAGTAAGTAGGTAAGTAGGCTCCCGCCAGTAGTTGAAAAAGTTCGCAAACTACTCTACTATCAGAAGTGCTTTCTGTGAGGATTGTTAAAAGAAATACACAAGAGAATAGGGTCTTGACTGTGTCGAGTTCGTTGAGACTGAACATTTATTCATGTATTTTGTACCCTCAGATACTCAGGAGGACTAATTCATTTAACTCAAATGTCAAATAAGGAATATTTTTTCTCATTAACAAAGCAGTGTTCAAGGACATTGTTGTAAACTGTTTCAAACAGTCAAGATCAACTTTTGGTTTGGAATGAGGATTTGTCTGTTCTATTTTAAACTTTATTGTGTTCAATGAGGTTGTCTAGGACAGTCGTGTATAACATTTTCTTCTACTTCTCTAAAGGAAGATCAGGTTGGTAGAAACTGTCAAATAAGCAGCTTGCATTACATCTTGTAAACGGTCAGACTAGTAGAAACTGACAAAAGCAGCAGTTGATTTTTTCATCACGATGAAATTTAAATTTAAATTGAAAAGTTAACGGAAATGATATCTAACTTTGTTTTAAAAATTAAAAGAATTTATTTTTGAGTACTTTTCTCCAAAAAACTGAGTTGATAACAGAAAAATTTAAATTGTTTTTTTTTTTTTAACTTTTAGTTGTTGCTTCTTTGACAATACTTACTTATTTTCAAACTTTTCAAACTCTTCTTTTTCTTAAGAAAAAACGTCAAAATAAACCAGAAGCTATTTCTGACTTTTCAAATTGAGTGCTTGAAACCAATGGAAATCAACTTTAGTAGGAACAGACTTTTAAAAGTCTATGAGTTTTTTAATGAGCTCTTATGAATGAATGAATGAAAATTGGGGTTTTGTATTGTACCTCGACCTGTTTAGATCTATTGTACTCCCTACTTCTTAAGTGGTATTCCTTAATTTAAAGTACTTCATCCAGATTAGTTCCTCTGATGAAACTTAGTATCTGGGTTACGCTTAGGAGTTTTAGCTCCCTCTCCTCTACGTAGTAGGATCCTAGGTACTTCTTCCTTTGGTGTATTAGAGCTTTGCAGTCACCTAAGAAGTGATCAGGAGACTCTTCCTGTTCGTTGCAAAATCTGCATTGGTCGTCGCTCTCTATGCCTAGTACTTTAAGGTGTTTTCTTAGTCTGCAGTGTCCGGTTAAGAACCCAGATAGCATTCTTACATTGTTTCTATTAGGTTTTATTACGTCTTTGTAACGTTTTGTGTTAAAAGTGCCAAGTAGAAGTTTGGCTTGGCGCATCTTGGGGAGGTCATTCCAGTGAGCTCCTAGCTAGACCTACAATTGAAAAAGATAAAAGATTTAACGTAAATCGTACCACTTTTATGGAAGTGTCTTCCAAATTCTAGGATTTAAAAAAAGAAACGTTTCAAAACCCCAAGTGCACAACATATTCAATAGACGTATCCGTTGCTGTTTTTTACCCATTTCTACCAAAACGCTGTCTGATGGTATCTTAATATTTTTGGTACACCTGTCTTTTAACAACATAACATGTAAACAATACCAAAAAGCTACAAGTTTTGACATTACGCATTACGCTTATTGAAAGCCCCGATGTATTGGTAATATTATCAACGATACCCGACAATTTGTGTTATTTATTTAAACTGTTTATCCTGTTAGTACTACTTCGGTTCATTTCGCTCCTCCCCGCTTCGAAGACGACATACTAGATACACAAATAACAGTGGCAGAAACGAATGCAATAATCAAAGATCCTCAAAATGGAAAAGCACCCGGTTTGGACCGCATTCCTGGAGAATTCTATAAGTTCGGTTCCGCAGAGCTTATAAAAGTAATAACAAAATTAAGTAACGACATGTTAGAAAAGGGTGATGTGCCTCGGGACTTTAAGAAGGCTTTGATATTTCCGATATACAAGAAGGGCTCTAAAACTGATCCAAAAAACTATAGAGGGATATCCTGTTTAAATGTAGCTTACAAAATTTTTACGACCATTTTGCAACGACGCCTTACAACTTGGATCAACCACAATAATTTACTCAAGGAGTGCCAAGCGGGATTTAGAGCAGGGTACTCAACGGTCGATAACATTTTCGTACTTCACAATGTAGCAGACTTATGTGCAGCACAGGGGAAGAAATTATACGCGTTCTTCGTGGATTTCAAGGCCGCATTTGATACAGTGGATAGAAGGTCGCTGTTATACAAATTATATTGTAAAGGAATGTCTCACAAATTTGGAAAAGTAATAGAAAATCTACTAGGAGATACATGGGCTGCAGTCTGGGATGGTGAAGTAGTGTCAGAATGGTTTGAAACGAAAATGGGTGTAAGACAAGGTTGTTCGCTGAGTCCTTAGTTGTTTGCGCTGGTCATCGACGATGTAACGGATATCCTGCCTGGTGGAATAGAAATCAACGGAATTCCTATCAAAGCACTTATGTTTGCAGATGACATAGTGATCCTAGCCCACTCACCGGAAACGTTACAACTAATGATAAATCGATTATGCGATTACTGCACCAGATGGAACTTAGAGGTCAACCAAGAGAAGTCAAAGATCATGATCTTGAACAGAGGAAGAGGCAGACTACGAGCAAGTGAGAATTGGCACTACAATAACGCAAGACTCGAAGTGGTCAACGAATATAAGTACCTTGGAGTGATCTTTGCTAGTAATTTAAAAATGGAAAAACACTTGAAAGAAAAGCTTGCAAAGGCAAAAACTGCAATAAACTCCAAGTGGAAGATTTGTTTCTCCAACAATTATCTAGCCCATAGCACAAAATTCAAAGTTTTTGAGTCCGTTGCAGAATCAATCTTGCTTTACGCAGCACAAGTTTGGGGAGGTCAACAATATGATTAAGTAGAAAAACTTTTACGCTTTTATCTTAAACGCACCTTCAGACTACCATCGAATACACCAAACTATTCACTAAACTTGGAGACTGGATTATCAGCGTTGTTTATTAAAACGCTAAAGTTGCAGGCAGATTACATTATCAAGGTCTTGAACATGGATGATAGCCGACTTCCGAAGAGAGTTATGATGAAAACAGTGAGCAGAAAAGTTGGTTGGTATGAAGAGTGGACTGAACATGCACGCTCATGTAACATACATCTAAATCTTGAACAAGAGCTCCACTCAAACTGGAAACAAATATTCTATGAGATCATTTCCGTCACAGATATAAACTGCAGAAATGAGTACGAAAGAAAAGCAAGAGGATCCCCCTACAGATCGGTGTACAGCAGACTCAACTATAACCTACTACAGACAAACTACTTTCGAGACGAGTTATGCGTAAAATCCATTTCAATGATGTTCAGACTAAGGGTAGAACTTCTTCCTCTCAACTATAGGCCACACCGAGAAGACCTTCCAATATTGTGCAACATATGTAACACAGCAGAACGAGAAGACATATTTCATTTTGTGGGTAGATGTCCGACTCTTCGTGAATCGAGGCGACATTTCTTCGGTAAGGATACTCTCTCAACGGAACAAGTTTTGAAATTACTGAACGAGCTATCCGAACAGTTATTACTTTTTTGTAAAACAGCACTTAATTATCGAGAAAGAATAAGAAATGCTAGCTTCTAATGCAACAAATCATCTTCAAACAACGATAATAGTAGTTCATCATTTAAATTTTTGTATACACGTAGATTTTAACGTCATTTTTTTTTTATATTCTAAATTAAAATTTAAAAGAATTTTTTTTATTTTTTTTAACTTTCATAAATCAGTACCAATCGGCAGACGGCGTAGCCACGCCATAAAGATTTTGTTTATTTAAATTGTTATATACTTATGTTGTAAATAAATAAATCATTATAAAAAATCTGTTAGTACTGTTTAGTGTCTAACCATGAGTTATTTAACTTTTCTATTGATTTATTTAATTACTGTTTGACCCGCTCGGCGATCGTAGCTTAGGTCCTACGGTGATCTCGTCTTTGTGTGTCGACACACGACACCATTTATTAGACGCAGGAAGTACCTATATGTATAATTTAGAGGCATAGTACTTCCATAGACAGAGAGCGAAAAAAAAAATAATAAAAAATATCCTATTTTTCAAGTTCGACCAAAAAAACTAATTGAAATATAAGTAAATTTTTTAATATACTAAATAAAAATAAATAAATAGGGTGGCGCAACAGAGCGAGAAGCCCCTGGGCCTAGCGCATTTCTCACAACCATGCCTTGTGAGCGAATGGAGGGGACCTACAATTTTCTGCCGGTTCCGAACGGCTAATCGAGAAAGTGCTTTTCATGGCAATGAATACTAACGGAGGACTTGCCAATTCCTCGCGAAAGGCGATACCCGCGGAAAAAACATTTTTGCCTCTGTTGGGATTCGAACTCGAACCTCTGGATTAACAGGCGGACATGCTATCCATCACACCACGGGTATATACTAATCTTTCATTTATTTGATAAAAAACAAGTGTATAGTTTCAACTTTAAAACTCATCAAAAAACTATAAAAAAAAAAATTTGTTTGTACTTTTCTTTGCATGTTTGAAGTTTAACTTTGACATAAGAGAACAAAACGAACTCCAGATGCCCAGATATCATTCCTTTTCCCGTATGCCTGTATGTCTAAGCTGCTCAGGGATAAAATAGTGTTCTAATGCTCAATAATGACGAATGAATTTTTCAAATCGGTCCACTAGTTTTTAAGAACCCGTTCACGATAAGTATGGGGATGAAACTAATTACTCTGCTATTCGGAACGAAAACATACATATGCATATTAAAACCTTAAAAATCTGCCATCTATTTTCCGGCCTTTAGAATTGTTCAAACAAGCTTGACTTTGTTTCATAGTTAAGATTCAATACAACTTGCTTTAATATAACTTTATTTAAGAAAAATAATAATTTCAATTCATTTGTATTAGGTACATACATGTCACAGAGACTTTGTTCGTCAGATGTCGAAAGTCTTAAAGGAATTTCTTTTCTTCTCTGAGAACGTTAAAAATAAGTTAGCTGTAGTACAAATGACATTTTTTAATTAAAATGTCTCTTTTTGTTCGATTTGAGAAATAAGAATAATATGTACCTATTGTAAATAGTATTTAGTACTTAAGAACGTAGTTTTTTAAATATTTAAGTTTTTCTTTATTAGTATATTAGATATGGAGCTTTTTACATTTTGGTCACACAGGAAAGTGAGATTTCAGGAATGTTTTGATGGGATCGTATGAAGCGTCTCAAAAGGAGTTCCCCTTCGTACAACCCCCAAAAAATCGTTATTTTTCGTCTATCTCGCTTCGTTCTCGAGATATGGAGCTTTTTACATTTTGGTCACACAGGAAAGTGAGATTTCAGGAATGTTTTGATGGGATGGTATGAAGCGTCTCAAATGGAGGCCCCCCTTCGTACAACCCCCAAAAAATCGTTATTTTTCGTCTATCTCGCTTCGTTCTCGAGATATGCAGCTTTTTACATTTTGGTCACACAGGAAAGTGAGATTTCAGGAATGTTTTGATGGGATCGTATGAAGCGTCTCAAATGGAGTCCCCCCTTCGTACAACTCCCAAAAAATCGTTATTTTTCGTCTATCTCGCTTCGTTCTCGAGATATGGAGCTTTTTACATTTTGGTCACCCAGGGAAGTGAGATTTCAGGAATGTTTTGATGGGATCGTATGAAGCGTCTCAAATGGAGCCCCTCCCCCCCCCCCCTTCGTACAACCCCCAAAAAATCGTTATTTTTCGTCTATCTCGCTTCGTTCTCGAGATATGGAGCTTTTTACATTTTGGTCACCCAGGAAAGTGAGATTTCAGGAATGTTTTGATGGGATCGTATGAAGCGTCTCAAATGGAGCCCCTCCCCCCCCTTCGTACAACCCCCAAAAAATCGTTATTTTTCGTCTATCTCGCTTTGTTCTCGAGATATGGAGCTTTTTACATTTTGGTCACCCAGGAAAGTGAGATTTCAGGAATGTTTTGATGGGATCGTATGTAGCGTCTCAAAAGGAGTTCCCCTTCGTACAACCCCCAAAAAATCGTTATTTTTCGTCTATCTCGCTTCGTTCTCGAGATATGGAGCTTTTTACATTTTGGTCACACAGGAAAGTGAGATTTCAGGAATGTTTTGATGGGATGGTATGCAGCGTCTCAAAAGGAGTTCCCCTTCGTACAACCCCCAAAAAATCGTTATTTTTCGTCTATCTCGCTTCGTTCTCGAGATATGGAGCTTTTTACATTTTGGTCACACAGGAAAGTGAGATTTCAGGTATGTTTTGATGGGATCGTATGAAGCGTCTCAAATGGAGGCCCCCCTTCGTACAAACCCCAAAAAATCGTTATTTTTCGTCTATCTCGCTTCGTTCTCGAGATATGGAGCTTTTTACATTTTGGTCACACAGGAAAGTGAGATTTCAGGAATGTTTTGATGGGATCGTATGTGCGTCTCAAAAGGAGTCCCCCCTTCGTGCAACCCTCAAAAAATCGTTATTTTTCGTCTATCTCGCTTTGTTCTCGAGATATGGAGCTTTTTACATTTTGGTCACCCAGGAAAGTGAGATTTCAGGAATGTTTTGATGGGATCGTATGAAGCGTCTTAAAAGGAGTTCCCCTTCGTACAACCCCCAAAAAATCGTTATTTTTCGTCTATCTCGCTTTGTTCTCGAGATATGGAGCTTTTTACATTTTGGTCACACAGGAAAGTGAGATTTCAGGAATGTTTTGATGGGATCGTATGAAGCGTCTCAAAAGGAGTTCCCCTTCGTACAACCCCCAAAAAATCGTTATTTTTCGTCTATCTCGCTTCGTTCTCGAGATATGGAGCTTTTTACATTTTGGTCACACAGGAAAGTGAGATTTCAGGAATGTTTTGATGGGATGGTATGAAGCGTCTCAAATGGAGGCCCCCCTTCGTACAACCCCCAAAAAATCTTTATTTTTCGTCTATCTCGCTTCGTTCTCGAGATATGCAGCTTTTTACATTTTGGTCACACAGGAAAGTGAGATTTCAGGAATGTTTTGATGGGATCGTATGAAGCGTCTCAAATGGAGTCCCCCCTTCGTACAACCCCCAAAAAATCGTTATTTTTCGTCTATCTCGCTTCGTTCTCGAGATATGGAGCTTTTTACATTTTGGTCACACAGGAAAGTGAGATTACAGGAATTTTTTGATGGGATCGTATGAAGCGTCTCAATTGGAGGCCCCCCTTCGCACAACCCCCAAAAAATCGTTATTTTTCGTCTATCTCGCTTCGTTCTCGAGATATGGAGCTTTTTACATTTTGGTCACACAGGAAAGTGAGATTTCAGGAATGTTTTGATGGGATCGTATGAAGCGTCTCAAATGAAGTCCCCCCTTCGTACAACCCCCAAAAAATCGTTATTTTTCGTCTATCTCGCTTCGTTCTCGAGATATGGAGCTTTTTACATTTTGGTCACACAGGAAAGTGAGATTTCAGGAATGTTTTGATGGGATCGCATGAAGCGTCTCAAATGAAGGCCCCCCTTCGTACAACCCCCCAAAAATCGTTATTTTTCGTCTATCTCGCTTCGTTCTCGAGATATGGAGCTTTTTACATTTTGGTCACCCAGGAAAGTGAGATTTCAGGAATGTTTTGATGGGATCGTATGAAGCGTCTCAAATGGAGTCCCCCCTCAGTACGAACCCCAAAAAATCGTTATTTTTCGCCTATCTCGCTTCGTTCTCGAGATATGGAGCTTTTTACATTTTGGTCACCCAGGAAAGTGAGATTTCAGGAATGTTTTGATGGGATCGTATGAAGCGTCTCAAATGGATTCCCCCCTCAGTACACACCCCAAAAAATCATTATTTTTCGTCTATCTCGCTTCGTTCTCGAGATATGGAGCTTTTTACATTTTGGTCACCCAGGGAAGTGAGATTTCAGGAATGTTTTGATGGGATCGTATGAAGCGTCTCAAATGGAGCCCCCCCCCCCATCGTACAACCCCCAAAAAATCGTTATTTTTCGTCTATCTCGCTTCGTTCTCGAGATATGGAGCTTTTTACATTTTGGTCACCCAGGAAAGTGAGATTTCAGGAATGTTTTGATGTGATCGTACAAAGCGTCTCAAATGGAGTCCCCCCTTCGTACAACCCCCAAAAAATCGTTATTTTTCGTCTATCTCGCTTCGTTCTCGAGATATGGAGCTTTTTACATTTTGGTCACACAGGAAAGTGAGATTTCAGGAATGTTTTGATGTGATCGTATGAAGCGTCTCAAATGGAGTCCCCCCTTCGTACAACCCACAAAAAATCGTTATTTTTCGCCTATCTCGCTTCGTTCTCGAGATATGGAGCTTTTTACATTTTGGTCACCCAGGAAAGTGAGATTTCAGGAATGTACAACCCCCAAAAAATCGTTATTTTTCGTCTATCTCGCTTCGTTCTCGAGATATGGAGCTTTTTACATTTTGGTCACCCAGGAAAGTGAGATTTCAGGAATGTTTTGATGGGATCGTATGAAGCGTCTCAAATGGAGTCCCCCCTCAGTACACAGCCCAAAAAATCATTATTTTTCGTCTATCTCGCTTCGTTCTCGAGATATGGAGCTTTTTACATTTTGGTCACCCAGGAAAGTGAGATTTCAGGAATGTTTTGATGTGATCGTACAAAGCGTCTCAAATGGAGTCCCCCCTTCGTACAACCCCCAAAAAATCGTTATTTTTCGTCTATCTCGCTTCGTTCTCGAGATATGGAGCTTTTTACATTTTGGTCACCCAGGAAAGTGAGATTTCAGGAATGTTTTGATGGGATCGTATGAAGCGTCTCAAATGGAGCCCCCCCCCCCATCGTACAACCCCCAAAAAATCGTTATTTTTCGTCTATCTCGCTTCGTTCTCGAGATATGGAGCTTTTTACATTTTGGTCACCCAGGAAAGTGAGATTTCAGGAATGTTTTGATGTGATCGTACAAAGCGTCTCAAATGGAGTCCCCCCTTCGTAGGACCCCCAAAAAATCGTTATTTTTCGTCTATCTCGCTTCGTTCTCGAGATATGGAGCTTTTTACATTTTGGTCACACAGGAAAGTGAGATTTCAGGAATGTTTTGATGTGATCGTACAAAGCGTCTCAAATGGAGTCCCCCCTTCGTACAACCCACAAAAAATCGTTATTTTTCGCCTATCTCGCTTCGTTCTCGAGATATGGAGCTTTTTACATTTTGGTCACCCAGGAAAGTGAGATTTCAGGAATGTTTTGATGTGATCGTACAAAGCGTCTCAAATGGAGTCCCCCCTTCGTACAACCCCCAAAAAATCGTTATTTTTCGTCTATCTCGCTTCGTTCTCGAGATATGGAGCTTTTTACATTTTGGTCACCCAGGAAAGTGAGATTTCAGGAATGTTTTGATGTGATCGTACAAAGCGTCTCAAATGGAGTCCTAACTTCGTGCAACCCTCAAAAAATCGTTATTTTTCGTCTATCTCGCTTCGTTCTCGAGATATGAAGCTGTTTACATTTTGGTCACCCAGGAAAGTGAGATTTCAGGAATGTTTTGATGGGATCGTATGAAGCTTCTCTAATGGAGTCCCCCCTCAGTACAAACCCCAAAAAATCGTTATTTTTCGTCTATCTCGCTTCGTTCTCGAGATATGGAGCTTTTTACATTTTGGTCACACAGGAAAGTGAGATTTCAGGAATGTTTTGATGGGATCGTATGAAGCGTCTCAAATGGAGCCCCCCCCCCCCCTTCGTACAACCCCCAAAAAATCGTTATTTTTCGTCTATCTCGCTTCGTTCTCGAGATATGGAGCTTTTTACATTTTGGTCACCCAGGAAAGTGAGATTTCAGGAGTGTTTTGATGTGATCATACAAAGCGTCTCAAATGGAGTCCCCCCTTCGTACAACCCCCAAAAAATCGTTATTTTTCGTCTATCTCGCTTCGTTCTCGAGATATGGAGCTTTTTACATTTTGGTCACCCAGGAAAGTGAGATTTCAGGAATGTTTTGATGGGATCGTATGAAGCTTCTCAAATGGAGTCCCCCCGCAGTACGAACCCCAAAAAATCGTTATTTTTCGTCTATCTCGCTTCGTTCTCGAGATATGGAGCTTTTTACATTTTGGTCACCCAGGAAAGTGAGATTTCAGGAATGTTTTGATGTGATCGTACAAAGCGTCTCAAATGGAGTCCCCCCTTCGTACAACCCCCAAAAAATCGTTATTTTTCGTCTATCTCGCTTCGTTCTCGAGATATGGAGCTTTTTACATTTTGGTCACCCAGGAAAGTGAGATTTCAGGAATGTTTTGATGGGATCGTATGAAGCGTCTCAAATGGAGTCCCCCCTCAGTACACACCTCAAAAAATCATTATTTTTCGTCTATCTCGCTTCGTTCTCGAGATATGGAGCTTTTTACATTTTGGTCACCCAGGGAAGTGAGATTTCAGGAATGTTTTGATGGGATCGTATGAAGCTTCTCAAATGGAGTCCCCCCTCGGTACGAACCCCAAAAAATCGTTATTTTTCGTCTATCTCGCTTCGTTCTCGAGATATGGAGCTTTTTACATTTTGGTCACACAGGAAAGTGAGATTTCAGGAATGTTTTGATGGGATCGTATGAAGCTTCTCAAATGGAGTCCCCCCTCAGTACGAACCCCAAAAAATCGTTATTTTTCGTCTATCTCGCTTCGTTCTCGAGATATGGAGCTTTTTACATTTTGGTCACCCAGGAAAGTGAGATTTCAGGAATGTTTTGATGGGATCGTATGAAGCGTCTCAAATGGAGTCCCCCCTCAGTACACACCCCAAAAAATCATTATTTTTCGTCTATCTCGCTTCGTTCTCGAGATATGGAGCTTTTTACATTTTGGTCACCCAGGGAAGTGAGATTTCAGGAATGTTTTGATGGGATCGTATGAAGCTTCTCAAATGGAGTCCCCCCCCCCATCGTACAACCCCCAAAAAATCGTTATTTTTCGTCTATCTCGCTTCGTTCTCGAGATATGGAGGTTTTTACATTTTGGTCACCCAGGAAAGTGAGATTTCAGGAATGTTTTGATGGGATCGTATGAAGCTTCTCAAATGGAGTCCCCCCTCAGTACGAACCCCAAAAAATCGTTATTTTTCGTCTATCTCGCTTCGTTCTCGAGATATGGAGCTTTTTACATTTTGGTCACACAGGAAAGTGAGATTTCAGGAATGTTTTGATGGGATCGTATGAAGCGTCTCAAATGGAGCCCCCCCCCCCCCTTCGTACAACCCCCAAAAAATCGTTATTTTTCGTCTATCTCGCTTCGTTCTCGAGATATGGAGCTTTTTACATTTTGGTCACACAGGAAAGTGAGATTTCAGGAATGTTTTGATGGGATCGTATGAAGCTTCTCAAATGGAGCCCCCCCCCCCTTCGTACAACCCCCAAAAAATCGTTATTTTTCGTCTATCTCGCTTCGTTCTCGAGATATGGAGCTTTTTACATTTTGGTCACCCAGGAAAGTGAGATTTCAGGAATGTTTTGATGGGATCGTATGAAGCGTCTCAAATGGAGTCCCCCCTCAGTACACACCCCAAAAAATCATTATTTTTCGTCTATCTCGCTTCGTTCTCGAGATATGGAGCTTTTTACATTTTGGTCACCCAGGGAAGTGAGATTTCAGGAATGTTTTGATGGGATCGTATGAAGCTTCTCAAATGGAGCCCCCCCCCCCCATCGTACAACCCCCAAAAAATCGTTATTTTTCGTCTATCTCGCTTCGTTCTCGAGATATGGAGGTTTTTACATTTTGGTCACCCAGGAAAGTGAGATTTCAGGAATGTTTTGATGGGATCGTATGAAGCTTCTCAAATGGAGTCCCCCCTCAGTACGAACCCCAAAAAATCGTTATTTTTCGTCTATCTCGCTTCGTTCTCGAGATATGGAGCTTTTTACATTTTGGTCACACAGGAAAGTGAGATTTCAGGAATGTTTTGATGGGATCGTATGAAGCGTCTCAAATGGAGCCCCCCCCCCCTTCGTACAACCCCCAAAAAATCGTTATTTTTCGTATATCTCGCTTCGTTCTCGAGATATGCAGCTTTTTACATTTTGGTCACCCAGGAAAGTGAGATTTCAGGAATGTTTTGATGTGATCGTACAAAGCGTCTCAAATGGAGTCCCCCCTTCGTACAACCCCCAAAAAATCGTTATTTTTCGTCTATCTCGCTTCGTTCTCGAGATATGGAGCTTTTTACATTTTGGTCACCCAGGAAAGTGAGATTTCAGGAATGTTTTGATGGGATCGTACGAAGCGTCTCAAATGGAGTCCCCCCTCAGTACACACCCCAAAAAATCATTATTTTTCGTCTATCTCGCTTCGTTCTCGAGATATGGAGCTTTTTACATTTTGGTCACCCAGGAAAGTGAGATTTCAGGAATGTTTTGATGGGATCGTACGAAGCGTCTCAAATGGAGTCCCCCCTCAGTACACACCCCAAAAAATCATTATTTTTCGTCTATCTCGCTTCGTTCTCGAGATATGGAGCTTTTTACATTTTGGTCACCCAGGAAAGTGAGATTTCAGGAATGTTTTGATGGGATCGTATGAAGCTTCTCAAATGGAGTCCCCCCTCAGTACGAACCCCAAAAAATCGTTATTTTTCGCCTATCTCGCTTCGTTCTCGAGATATGGAGCTTTTTACATTTTGGTCACCCAGGAAAGTGAGATTTCAGGAATGTTTTGATGTGATCGTACAAAGTGTCTCAAATGGAGTCCCCCCTTCGTACAACCCCCAAAAAATCGTTATTTTTCGTCTATCTCGCTTCGTTCTCGAGATATGAAGCTGTTTACATTTTGGTCACCCAGGAAAGTGAGATTTCAGGAATGTTTTGATGATCACAGAAACAATGTATTCATTTGGAGAATATGATTTTAATATATTAATTTTAATAAATGAATTTCAAATAAAACAACCAAATTCTACTTTGATCCTCTCCATCTTTGGTGACAATTTTTGTATTTTTTAAACTATATGCTTCGCTTTTCATATCAAATTCATTACAACTTGCATACAAACAAAGGTTTCAATCCCTTTTGGCATATTTATCACAGTTGCAAAATGAAGTTGAAAAATGCTCAAGGAACTCGAAGATATGACTAAAACCGCAGAATCGTAATTTATTTAAATGAAGTTGAAAACCAACATTATACCAAGAGCCTGTGTATTGGTGGTGTTTATAAGAAATTTTCGATGAATAAGCGATGGGCGATGAGTGAGTGAGAATGAATCTGCATCAAGTGTGGGTTATTGCTAGCACAAGCTTTGCTTATCACAAATTGAATTTTAAAACAAGAACAAAAACAATCACAACTCTAAAACCTCAAAAGACGAAAAAATAAAAGAAAGTACATAATTCACAGTCTTGGTTCAAACTGCACAACCCAATTTGCTCAAGTGTACTCGCACATCTCTAGCAATTATTTTTACTTTTCTACGAGAAGTGTGAAAGAAGCATTTGGCGCTCAAGTGTTAGTGCCTGCTGTTAAATCTGATCGCCTGGTATCAGGTGGCCAAGAAACACTAAATGAAGCAAAATTTCGTCTGATACTCTACTTTATTTTTGTTTAGGTGGTGGTGAAAGAGGGAGTACATGATGGTGGTGTTTCACATCCTAACCGAAGTTTATCTGGAAGTAACTTATATGCTGGTGTGTGTGAAAGAAAACCAGAAAAACAGCATTTGGCGCTCAAGTGTTAGTGCCGTAGAAATGTCGGTATACCTGCTGTTGAGTCTGATCGCCTGGTATCAGGTGGCCCAGAAACACCAAATGAAGCAAAATTTCGTCTGATACGTTGCTTTCCCAAAGTTTATATGGAAATAATTTAAATGCCGGCGTAAGTTGCATACCTCTAGGGTTTTTCTCAACTCAAGCGCCTAAACAATATCGGGTTGGAATTATAAATTGAATTCTGGGATAGATGGTGAAAGCTTAGATTTAAACCAAACCACAACATGTTGATTGTTGTTGAGAGCTGTCTGTTGGTAGTTGAAATTGAAAATAGTTCCCGACTGTTATTTATTAAAATTAAATTCAAGTTTAAAATAAATGGCAAACGAGAAGCCAGACTCATGTTATCGTTATTCAATCCTCACTCACTCATATTTAATGAATGAAATGAAACAATCTCAACTATAAATAAAAATGTACATTTATTATTAATTTAATATTTGTTTTGGTTAATATTTTCGTCAATTGTGTCTTAATCTTTTATTTTTGTCAATTTAATCAAGTGTTATTATCTTAGTAACTATTAAAAACAAAAAAAATCTCTTTGGGACAATCCCATTTGTCTCACTTAGCCGCAATTTGTTATTTTCGTTTACAATGCGATTGTTTTTTTTTCTTCGATTTTTTTTCTATAAAATTTCATTGTTTTATTTATCGATACAGTAAAACTATGTATTTTCATAATATTCTGCTTTTTTACATAATATGTTTTTCCTTTAGCATAAGCATTAAGTTCACTTAATATTTCTTTTCTTATTGTTTATAAATCTGTACAAAAAATGGCCTACAATACGAAATTGTATAATTTATTTCTTAAAATTATCTAAAAAGAAAGAAAAAAAAGTAGAGGAAGTGATGATTTCTTATCAACTACATAATATGAAGTACATTATACATCATTTTATTTATATATATATATTTACTTAAGTTTTAACCTAACATTTAAACATAAGGTTACGAATTAAGAATGAAAAATTAAATGGCACAATGATCACGATGGTGAAGTGTGTTGAAATTGAAGTGTTATACAAATGTGGGTAATGAAGAACAAGTTTTTATGCTTTGTGAAGTTTGCTTGTTGTCATCGTGATCGAGAATTGTTTTTCTCTAAAGATAAAAAACAGGCTGTGGGCTATTATTTATAAGGTACAAAAAAAAAAAAAAAACTGAAACAAAAACAGAGAAACTAAGATCATGTTTGTGTGGTTTGCTAAAGCAGAGTTTCAGACAATAATAATAGTTCACGAACAACATAATTTTGATTATTTTTTTTTTAATAAAATGAGATCAGTTCAAAATTTAGTGTTAATTTAAAAAATGTATACAAACATGTTCAAAATGCTATTTAAAAATACTGATTGGAAAGCAAGCTTAAGTTGGTAAACTGTTCAAAAGCATTATTGAAATCCAATACCAACAGAAGATTCTAAATTTTCGAACCATCTTGAAAAATTAAAGCAATGCTGGTTTTTCTACAAAAACCTTTGCGAATCAAAGTCAATTTGAATCAGTTTCGAAATATTATCAGCGCTAGATATTGAAAAACCAAACTTCAAGAGCCTCCTGGTCTATTTTTAAAGAAAGTGTAAGACTTCAAACAAACTAAAATAAAATTATGTTGATAACAAACTAAGGCTTTGATGAATTCAAAATATAATATTTAATATAATATTAAATTAAAAATTATATATAATATATAGATAAATATAATGGGGATAGTCAGAGGCTCCAGTTTGTTAAAATTGATACATAATAAATAATTTTTAAAACAATTTTTCATTCCAAAAAAATAGTTAAAAATTCGAATCGAAATTGCTGTAGGCACGTTTATTTTTTTTTTTTGTTTAAAAGTATTACAAAAATACTAAACATTTCAAAATATACCCAGACTGCTTAAGATTTTTATTTTCTTGAACTCTAATATGTCGAAAATTGAACAAACATTAGCTACTTTTACCTTTATAATAACCACACAACATAATCGTAGTTTCTCTTGGTATTTTAAATGTATGTTTAGACAGATAGACATGCAATAATTTTTGTGAGGAGTACGATTTCTCCGAATATTTAGTTTGTATGAAATGTTTTGATGACACTATCGTTCAAAAGTTAAATGAATATATTGAAGTAATTATTACTATCTTATTTAAAATATTTACAGGCATTTTTGTGATTCACAATGAAAAAAACAAACATATGTGTAAATATGCAAGTGATTTAAAAAGTGTAAGTAGTAGAAATGTTTAAGTAATGTTGAAAATAGTTTTATTATTTAACATCACATTTATAATTCATTTAAAAATCTCCTCTTACTTAAACACGTTTTTTGTTTCGTTTTAGTAGTTTATGTAATGGAAATGCTATTAAATCGGAATAAGATGATAAAGACGTTGATGAAAGAGCAAATACTGAAAGTATTGAGACATGAAAGCAAAGATAATTTGACCAGAGAACCCATCTCCTTACTCAATCGATTACATAAAAAATGTTTCATTTATTTGAAAACTTATAAAATGTTTATGAAAAAGGAAATTCTTTTAATAAGGGTCTGATCGACATAACCCATTGCCTTAAAAAACTATGAGACAGTTTCATTTCAACACAAAACTTAGTAACTTTTATCCAACAAAACTGAACAAACTACATACAAAAAGTAATTGAATTTTGTAAAAATAGCAATCTCCATCATCTTTAACAAATGAAGGAACAACCAAAACTATTCCAAATTATGACTTAATACAATTTTAGCTTTATAGAACTCAGAATTAATTACAATAATAAATTAATTTCAGGATCTGTCTTGCTTCTTCGTTTTTTTTGTAAAACATACAAATTATTCGAATTGATTCAATCCTTAGCTTGCAGAATTATTATTCGAAAAAAAAAAAACCACATAACGATTTGTGTGCACACTCTCTGGTCCTCTAGCTTGGGTGACGTGATATGCATGCATGTGAGTTGATTCTCTCTTTCCCGTCGTAGGGGCAGTTCTAGAGTGCGTACAATCTAATTTGTTGTTTATTTCTATTCTCGGTGTTTTTTTTTACGTGTTGTGTATTCATGTGTCACTACTTCGTCTAAATTTTCATTACAAAAATACCTGAATAAACAGTAGTTATTTGTTTTTTTCTATATGCTTTGGAGGGGTGGTATAAGGAAACTTTTTTCTAATTTAAGTTAAACTTATAACTTATAACTGTTTCTTTTTTTTTTTAGTTTTTTGTTCTTTTTTTTTTCTTATGTTTGTCAGGAGTAGGATGATGGGAGTAGAGGAGCTTATAATAATATGCAGTTTCTTAATTTTTTTTATATATCGATGTTAACATTCAAATTCACTGGCAGTGATTGCACTTAAATCTTTCATAAGGCCCTCCAAATTGGCCATTTCCTGGTTAAGCTCCTCGGTGGAAGTACTTGGTGCAAGTCTTTGAATTTCATCTGTTGAATGTGCTATTGATGTACAGCCTGTAAGGCGATTTGTAGGTGTGGCAACTGAGAATGATGGTTTTTTGAAGGGTGAAGCGTTTTGAGGACGTATTGTAACTGATGGTGCTAAATGAAAATATTTAAAATAATTGTTAGAGAATATTTTTAGATTACAATTTTTTAAAATATGCGGGAAAGAAGTAAGTATTACTGAGCGGTACTGGTTAAAGAAAACATTTTAAGGAATTTTTCAAATGCAAATCGATAAGATTGATACACAGACACCAGTTTTCTTCTTGGAACGAGAGGAGGAAATATGCGAAGAAGTTGCTTTGCACCTATGGAAGGCTTAGAGAACACTACTTTAGATAGGGTTTTTTTTAGTAACAAAATCAAACTCAGACAGAGTTTTGAATTTTAGTCCTACTAAAAGTTTTTATTTTGATATTACGACAGTTAAAGGTATTCTGCTAAAACCCAAATGGGAAATAGTCTATTGATCGTGTCTATTATATAATTGGATTTAATATTAACTAAACTCTCGTCCAAGGCTGAGGTTTCTTCTGTCAACAAGAAAATATGTATTCTTATTCAAGCATATACGGGACAAAACTTAAGCGTAACTATCACGCACTCAAAAGATTGAATTATTAAAATAAAGAGAAAACTGATTGCAAGCGGTGTACTTATGCTTACAAAATTATTAAAATCTTTGAAGGCATTCTTCGTATGTCTCATACGCCGCAGTCCAAGAAACTAAACATTTAAACTTCTTGTACATGGAATAAAAATTCATAAAATGTTGAAACTTACTGTGCTTCGAGCATGTTGTTATTACCGGAGGTGGTACTCCTGGCTGTGGTGGTCCTGGGGTACCAAAGCTTTTTAGTGGATGTCCACGCTTGGAGCTCTCCACTGTTGATATTGCCGTTTGGTATGGTGGATTGCTATGAAATAAAAAACAAAATGGTAAAAATGTGTGATAATTTCCAATAGTAATTAAGAACTCATAATTGTGATTTAAAGTAATATTTAAAATTATTCGAGACCATTTATCAGCAGCAGATCTGAATTTCACTCAGAGAAGCACTCATTTTAAAAACCAATGAAACGCCAAAAATTATTTCTGTTCAGTTTTGAGTGTTTTTTGTGAGTGAAACACAGTTCTAGCTCATAAAAAATATTCCTAAAGAAAAATTCTTTTTTACATTTGAATATATAACTACATGTATATTAGTGCTTCTTGAGTGTATTCTCACTTCAAATCGAGAAGTGGCTGTCATTTCTTTTCTCAAAAAGAAAAAGATAGACCATGAGAAGCGGTCGTTTAAAGAAGGTGCAATAACATTAATGAGTCAAAAGTTTTTCCAAAAGGTTAGAAAGATCATACCAGGATGAAAAAACTCCTGTAAAGCCATTAAACATTATAGGAAAATCGGAAACACTACTTCTGTCGACTGGTTAATAGCTTGTTACATGTAAACTTAAATTTAATAAAACTAGAGGTACATATGAAATTGATGCGAAGCATGCCCAAAACTTTTTTTTTTTTAACATCATTTTTGAAAATAATGCGAACAATTAAAACGCCAATTACTACGCAGATGATATTGACGTAATGGAAAGTAATAAATTTGATGACATACTACTTACATACGTGTTTTTGCAAGCATTAATATAGCGGCAAGAAAGGGTTCGAGAGATAATGCTACGTGCAGACGGCATATAAAAAGCCGCTCAGCCCGATTCAGGAACATACGACGCTTCTGGTGGTGAAGCGGCTTCAGTTCTTGCGTCAATTTAATCATGTAAGGATGTAGGCCAAGATCTTTTCGCAAAATTCGCCACAACAACGTCACAGAGATGCCAAACGCTTGAGAACGACGTGTGAGAGACACATTTGGGCTTTCTGCAACTGAAGCCTCAGCAGCGGCAGCAATATTCTCGACACTACGGGCACTTCTTTGTCTCACTGGCACGGGAACATATTGTACTGTGCCTGTGGATTCAAATTTTTCCACTAGACGCTCAATTGTAGATCTGCTAGGACGATTATGACGACCATAAATTGGACGTAGCGCTCTTAACGTTGAGGCCACTGACTCCGAATTTGAATAATTTCGACTCGTTGTTGGCTCGTATTCCATCAAGAAATGGCGAACCTCACTGAAGAGAAATGTCAAAAGAGCGGTAATATGAAAATATGGCGTCGTTTCAAAACCCTTTATTTCAGTATGTTTTGTATTCATGAACACAAAAACAGCCTACTGCCAACACACTTCGCTTCGCTAATTTTATAATTTTTTTTTAACCGTCCACAATTATACTTCACAACCACTACTGATTTGTGTAAAATACGCACATTTGCGTTGTCCTGCTTTCGTGTCACCGCCTCACATCGTTGGGAAGATCGCACAAGCGGACTGTCCCAAAAGGGTGTTCAGACGATATACGTCAATAGCCGCAAATTGTGACGTAAAAATGACGTTAGAACCGCAAACATTTGCGGCTTTTATATGCCTTCTGCACGTAGCTTAACATACGACTAATCGATGCCCAAACAAACAGTCATAGGTAGTCCCGAAAGCTATAAACACCAAAAACAACCTAAGTGCACAAATGAAACGAAGAATTACTTTAGCCAATATCTGACTTTTGGTTAGGAAGACAATTGAGAAATAAAGTCTCGCTCGAAAAACCAAGTTTACCCTTTATAAGAAACTGATCGTTTAAACTAAGTTATACGGCGTAGAAGCATGGTCCTTGTCTCAAGCAGATTACAAAGCAATTCGTCGTTTCGAAAGAAAAATATTCTGCGTGATCTTTCAAACAAAACGTTTGAACAGAAATTAAGCCAATGCAGCATACTTTGTTTTGACGTAATAAATAAAATTGACAATTATCATATAATATGATACCGCGGAATCAGTAGAATCGGTGGCGCAACAGATTTTTGGGAAGAAGTGTTTGTAAATACTAACAATACCAAGATACATATTATATCGTTTACTCACCTAAATCCATCATACATGTACGGGTGCTCTGGTGTTTGGGCCAGAGAATTGTTCTGAGGTTGTGACAAACTTTGCTGTGATAATGTCGTATCCACACCCATATGCGGTCTATTCGGAATATTATATTGCGTTCGTGGATATTGTGGTCGTTCCATAGTCGAGTTTAAGGAAGTTGCTAAGAGAAAAAAATAACATGAAATAAAATAAGACATCTAGTTATCCCAAGAATATGAAATTCGTAAACTTACTCATATATCCTGGTACATAAGATCGTTTATCTAAAGAATTGGTAACACAAGGTGGTACTGGAGCTTCTATGTCGTATTCGTGGAGACTAGGTCGAGGAAGTGTCAAGGCACCACTGCTAGAAGCTCCATCGCTACAAGCTTTAAATGAAAAAAATAAAATAAAATTACATTAGAAAACTTTGAATTTCAGTATTAATTTAATTACCTGGAGTAGAACTATGATTGTGCATTGGTTTATCAATATTTTTCAGCTCCATTTGATCATGATGAATCCATAGATCTGGGGGCTTTGGGACACCCACGTTGTTCTTCTGATAGCTATAGACGTCGGAGAAAGGAACACTTTTCAAAGGGGAGCTATACACGATTCACTTATCACCACTTACCTTTTCTTAGTGTGCTCTGGTGAGCTTTGTGGTTTTTTACGGCATAAAATAACAATAACAGCTACAACAATAAACAACAAAACCGCTGTTCCAAAAATAATCATGTAGATGATCATTTCATTGGTGATTCCTTTGCTTATGGTGTTTGGTTCCTGCCTAAGGACTGCTGCACCAGTTGTATGCGAAACTAAAGCTGAAAATGGAGCGCTGCCTTTTCCAATTTTAGCTTGCACTTTAAAATAGTACGTGGTATACGGCTTAAGTTTGGTTATAACCAAAACGTTATCATCCAAATTTGAACTTTCTTGTGACCAATCTCGGTCACGTTTTGTGGTATCAGTGGTATAGTACACAGTGTAGCCAGAAATCTGGCCCATACTGTGCTTGGGAGGAAGCCATTGTAGAATCACATTCTCTTGGTTAGTTTCATCGGGACGAACTGTTACCTCTCGCGGAGGTGATATGGGAATGTTTTGAAGAGTTGTATTCAGGACGGACATTGACCAAGCCGACTCCCGGCGCCCCTTCACCACTTTCACAGCAAACTCATATTGGGTATTGGGACGTAGTTCATTTAGCATGCAATTCAAATCGGTAGTGTTGTGGAGCTTAAATCGACTTGATCCAGAAATGCCATAACGCACAGTGTAGTGTCGATTATCAGTAACGTGCTGGTTTTTGCTCAACGTCGTGTCAATCCAATATACAACTATCGATGATGATGACATGGTTATAGCACGCAGACCGACTGGAACTTCAAGAGGCATTGGAGCTTCCATGGGTTCTTCATCTCGTGTTTTAATGTTATCATAAATAGGTGGGCCATCGCCTTTGATGTTACGAGCACGTAAGGAAACCACATACTCACTGTTAGGTTCAAGCTTTTTCAGCACATAACTTCGTTCACTCTCATTTAGTTCTAAAATATTCTCATCCGGAATTCCCTTGCCCCAGCCGAGAACGAAATTACGGATTTTGATTTCATGTTGTATTGGGGGACCCCAGTGTAATGCTATGCTCTCAGCTCCAGTTCGAACTCCTATCCATACTGGTTTACCAGGCACCTGAGTCTCGTCTAGGTCGTTTTCGAGGGTATTAACACGGTGCCATTCTGTGAAAGGACCCGTTCCATTGACAGTCATGGCAGCAATCTTGATTTGATACTCCGAGTTGCGCTCCAAGTTAACCAATTCATAATATCGTACATTAGCTGGTGTGCTCTTGACTTCAGGGGCATCTTTCATCTTTCGATAACGAATCTTATATCCAGTAATTTGACCATTACGTTCTTCTTCAGCAGGTGGTTCCCAGTGAACTGTTATCGACTGAAAACAAAACAAAGTTAAAACAAAGGAAAATGGTGAGACAATGAAGTGAACTTACTGTTGAGCTGGTTACTTCCAACGTAACATTATTTGGTGGTTCTGATGGTGATGATGAATAAGTCTTAACTTTCATTTCATTCGACGGATCACCCATTCCATTTTGATTGAAAGGCACAACGGTGATTGTGTATTCGGTGAAAGGACGCAGCTCGTTTAGGATAACGTTGTGCGATGTGCTATCGGTGTACATTTCAGCACCGCTATCATCCTATAAAAATTTCAACTATGAATTCTTTTTTGTATCGGAAGTTAATAGTTTAAATGCATGGGGTTTTATCTCATTTTCTCAATTGATTTTAATTGATGCTTTAAATTTACATTTTCCAACAGGCTTTTTTTTAAATTACAAAAGAAAACATTGTGTGGTGAAGTTTACTTTTCTTACAACGAATTACGCTTAAAGTTGCCCATACATAGAGGCACCTTTTTCTTATTTGAGAAAAAACATTCCACTTAAAAATACTTGATGGCTCAACTTATTGGTATATTCCCCAAATTAAGTGAAAAAACGCTTTGTTCATACAATCGACGATGGAATCAATTTAGGAAAATACTTAGCTTTGCATAAAATTTTACTTTTACAAATTGGAGCCTGTCTACAATACATTCGGCTGCAATTTAACAACGTGAAAAAAAATTACACAAGCAAGTGACTTTCTTCCAATCTAAACAACTCTCAAGAGATTTGCCTTTATATGCCAGCATCTATATAACTTTCCACACAGACCTTTGTTTTTTCATTTAATTATGAAAACACAAATGTATTGGTAACCCCAAAATCAAAATACTTTATCAAAAAACCAATTACTTGAAAAGCCACACCTACCTCAGCATAATAAATGCGATACTTTGAGATAATCCCATTGGTGATGATTGGAGCTTCCCATTTCACATAAATCTCTTTGTGGTTCATTGCATATCCCTCAACGTTCCGTGGTGGACCGGCAATATTCTCTTCCGGTTGTGTTCTCACTTCCAAAACCTAATTTAAAAAAATAAAAATCAAATCATTCGGAAGAAAATAGGGTTAACACATACATAAGTTAAATTTAAAAAAAGAAAAAAAGAAAATAAGACTACAACAACAGCAACTTGTATTATGTGCTATATACCCACCTCAGATGACTCGCCAGGGCCAAAATTGCTATTGCCGATAACCCGGAACTGATAGGTTTTCCCTGGCATCAGGGACTGAATGTTGACTTGTTGGTCGTCATGTGATTTTGTCATGATTTTTTGCTCCCTGTGAAAGGAGAAAGAACAAAAAAAAACATATTCCATGAATCCTTTACAGCTTAAGGGATACGTGCTCCTCAGAGAAGACCAAGAGAGATGGGGTGTGGCGGAAAGGAAATTATAATTTTCTCTCTGTCTGGATCTGGACTACCGACAACGACGACTACGTGATACAATTTCAACAGTCTAACACCGTCAATGGACTGAGCTGTGGTGGATGCCAATGCGCTGGTTGCAGTCTTGAAATTAATTTTCCTTGAGGCTAAAAAAGGAATTTCAATTCAAAATCAATGACTTCCTGCTGCTGCTTCTGCTTTGCTCTGTTGTATGTCTGCTTTGACTTCCGAAACACTTTATAAGCAAAAGAACGTCATTCTCATTCTCAAACTCCGCTAATTTTCTTTTTTCTCTTCAAATACATCTATCTATGAAAAGCTGATTGTGAGTATATGCGGGTAAACTTTCACTAATGTCGTACATTTGGTTACATCCTACTTGTTGGACTAAGAGTACTTGCTGGCAATTCATTTCAATGAAAGTCTGAATGGCAAAGCAGTTAATTTAGCTATAACTTTGTGCCAACAAATTTTTCCTTTCTCGATATTGGAATAGATAGTTTCCCTTTCAATAGTGAAGTTTTGCCCATTTGTCATCGGGACAACTAACGGCGACAACGGGTGGAAAGAGCTGCAGTCAGTTTATATAAAAACCGGAGCTAGTGAACTTTTAATGGCTGAGTTGGCTGTTAGGGGAAGCATTTCAATGAACTTGCTTTTGTTCGGCATAATGCCAGGAGGTTTGAGTGAGTAAACCATCAAATTTAAGAACAAAAGACAAAATTAAGGACTAAAAAAAAAGAAACATAAAGGAAACCTTATTGTAATAGAAAGGGGAAAACCAATGCAGATAGATAGCATACTTAAAGCAACTAGATAAACGGCATCTAGATGAAGAAAAACCAATTCGCTATGCAGAATGTAAGCATTTGTAAGATTCACAACAAAGATAAAATGACTAAATGGAGGACGAATGTGTTTTTAAGATATGCATTGGAGGAAGAGGTGAAGAAATGACTTCTGGTGTTGATTGCTTCTTCTTTGTTCTTTGTACCCTTGGAAAAAAAAATTCGGTTTGGTTTAAGTTAAAGTCAGAAGTGATTTTTAGATGTTTAAAACTACGTAACGGATTTTGATGCTTTTTTTTAAATAGACGGAGTGATCCGAGAAAAAGGTTTGTATGTATATTTCATGTTCATATTCCCACGGTAACGTAAACGATATCTTGTGGTTGTATATAAAAGGCTCCAAAAGTACTAAGCCAATTTGAATGAAATTTGGAACAAAAATGGTCTAAGACCTGAGAAATGACAAAGGCTATATTTGATTATTTCCATATTCTCTCGGGAACGGAAATGGGCACGGAACATAACCGGGAACTTGGATAACACTGGACCGATTCCAAAAATTCTCTCGTCCCCGCTGGAATGAAGACTTGGAAACTACTTTACCTAATTTACTCAATTCGATTACCGCACGGCCCGAAATACACCGGGCGGGTCAGCAAGTATTAAATAAAACACAGTGCGAGCATTTTGGAAAACAGGTGGTAGTTAGGTAGAGCATTCCAAAATTATCGGCTTGAGCACTTATAACTGTATTTTAGGACTTAGTTAAATCAGGTGTAGCATGTGGGCTTTCTTAATTTCTATTTCATATTGTAAACTATGGCGGTCAGGTAGCGTTTAAAAAGTTAACGCAACATGCCGACCATTCGTGAATGAAGATGGAAATTGGTACTTATTTTAAAAATTGATTTTAACAATTACTTCAATACTTTCGGATAGTTTTTGGGCAACGAATATAAACTTGATAGGATAATGAATATCCGGTTTGTGGTAAGGCCACATCCGTATATTCGAAGGACGAATATCTGGCTTAACAAAACACAAACTGCTATACTAAAGGCTTTATAAAAGTCAAGCATGGTGCGACTAAGCTTATAAAATCAAAACAACTGTTGATTTTGCTGACTTCATATTTTGTGAAATAAGTTCAAGCATTAATCAGAATGAAGCTTTTGCAAAACGTTGCAATAGTTTCTGTGTCAAAACATGGCTTCATGGGAATACTTTTACAATTATATATATCTTTAAATATATGTATATTTGTAAATATATTTTTTCGAGCACTAAAACGATGCTCTAGAGAAAAAAGTCTCAACGATTATTCTATCTCCAATAATTTTAAGGACGAAAAAATGTCTTGTATCGGTTTACAGAATATTGTAAAACGTGGAGCTTGGAAGTAAATATAGACAAATCGAAGTTTATGATTTTTCAGAATGGAAGCGGAAGAGTGTCGAGAGAAGAGCAGTGGAAATTTGATTTAAGGCATCTGAAAGTAGTAAAACAATACACCTATTTGGGCATGGAGCTAACCTTTAACCTGAACATGGAAAAGCACCTCAATTTGAAAGCGGAAAAAGCTAAAAGAGCTATATGCGTAAATTGGCAAAGAATTTTTTATAGTAAAAATATCACATTAAGCTCAAAATATAAGATTTTTAATGCAACAGCGCGATCGGCCTTGTTTAATGGTGCACAAGTTTGGGGGACCTACAAATTCGATGTTGTGGAGAATATACTTTGCTTTTTTCTCAGAAAAATCTTCTCGTTGCCTGTAAGTACTCCAAAGTATATGTACTACCTACCTAGAAAGCGGTCTGGCAACACTTTTCATTTCAACTCTTAAGCTGAATGCGGACTACCTGGATAGGATAACTAATATGAAGGACACAAGGCTTCCAAAATTAGTCTGTAAATATGCGATGCAGGTTCAGAAAAGCTGGTACCAAGACTGGAGAAAGCTGGCTGCAGACTGTGGTATCCCTCTCGACCTCGCTGGATCAAATCAATCAGGACTAAAGAAGTTACGAAGTTATCAAAGTTATCAAACTGATGAAAATGAAAGATATGCTTTTAAGAAAAGAGCACGAGCATCAACCGGAAAGGTCATTTTACTCAAAGCTTACTTACAATCTAAATAAGCAGAATTACTTCACCCCGAACTTCTCAGCAAAAGCCATCAGCACTATTTTCAAAGTCAGAGGAGAGATGATGCGACTTAACTTTGTCCCACATCGCAGCGATTTGGAATTAACTTGTAGTTTGTGCAATATGAAGAAAAAGGAGGATACAGACCATTTTCTGGGAGTGTTTCCAGTTTTGAGGGAAATAAGAAGAGCAGTATTTGGTAAAAACACCCTACATGAAAATGAAGTTCTAAGAATCCTTAACGGTGAAAACTGGATGCAGCTTTTGGAGTATTGTAGAGAAGCGATGTCATACCGAAGTAGGATAATTAGCGAAAACTTCTAGCAACTAAAAGTCCCAAAACTAAAAGTAAATTTAGGCGTTACGCACATTTTTTAGTTTTAGCTAAACTCAAAGTCTATTTTATTTTGCCATTTGCATTTTTCATTTTGATTTGTATAGCCAAATTTTTGTTTTTTTGTTTTTTATTTATATAAAATAACTGGTGATGAAATTGCGCTATCAGAAGATATTTAAAGCCATTCGGACAGACGACATAATATTGTCATGTCCTTACCTATTCATGTTTATAAAATGGTAAGTAAGAAAATGTATAAACTATTTTCAATGAATAAAAAAAAAATAGTCTTGTATCTTCGAAAATTTTGAATCAATTTTGGCGAAATGAAGAATGTCACTTAAAGTTATGTTATTTGTTATTGTTATACAATAGAATGCTAAGTATTGAAAGCCCCTACCCAGTTACAAGGACATCATTTTCTTTATACGGTCGATAGACAACAATGAGTTTTATTAGCATTAAATTTTATTTACGCATTGGACATTGCTAACATGGTCGGAATTCAAAGACCTTATAAATTATAATACGTTGCCGTTTAAGTTTCCGTCCGAAGAACAGGGATGTGGATCTAGAAATGGATGCGAGGCATTTTTAAAACTATATAGAGCATAAAATAAGAGAAGTTACCTCTGTCTGTTTATACTTGAAATGCAAATTTGATTTAATCTAAAGGTAGAGCCACGCAAAAACCAAAAGGATGTTAGACTATGTGATTTTAATAGAATTTTTGAATTATAATTGTACAGACCAGATGAAGATGGAATTAAGTGCTATCTATTGATAGTAGTAAACAATTTCCAACTTTTTTGAGGCTACCTGGACAAATGCTGTTTTCTTCGAAAGAAAACTGTGAATGGGGATTAATGGGTAAATGGATTTATCTATGTTTAAGTCTTTTTATACTCTTGGCGGTTTGCGAGCACGAAAGAACATTACCCCTAAAAGCGCATCTGAGGAGTCTTCACACTCTCTTTCTTCAGTTATGTTCAATCGGAAACATACTTCTCCGAACACATTTCTGAAAAAAAATGTTGAACGTAGGTAGACTTTACTCCGTTTGGTTGGAAACCAGAGCACGATAAAATATAAGGTTTTAGTTACTATGAAATCGAATTGACTTTTGAACTTGAATTTATACCAAAACAAGAGTCTACACTTCCAGTGTGAAATAGACCATAAAAAAGTTAATTTATTTCCTTATTGGGGTAAGGATAAGTTTCCATCTTTTACTCTCAACAATAAATAACACATAAATTGTTCGGAAGATAACATGGTATAAAGGAGACCAAAAACGATGCACCTCAAACACATGTTCTTTAACCAAGCTTCCTTACACATAGGCAGGTATGTGCTATCAAATATTTGAATTTATTTTTCTTAAAAACTCAATTGAAAGGTTTACCACCACTACTTTTCTGTATTTCCTATCGACCAAATGAAGCTCCTATTGAATAGAACAGAACATTATTTTCTTCTCGATGTTCGTTTATATTGCAGAGCCAAACATTTCTTAAATGTTAGCTATTCAATTCGAAGCACCACAATAATTTTCAAAAAACTATGAAGTCTAAAGTCTATCTAACGGGCCTCTTAAGATCTCTACAGATTCTTCTACTCCATGCTGAAGTACCAATAAATGCAAACAGCATAAGGAATCAGTCAATCGAGTTCCTGTTTGGAATCGTTAGAAATCAACTCAAGTGAAGTAATATATTCTTAGGATTGAAAATCTTGGAGGCAAGTCTTCTTGATTTGAAAAAAAAAAAAGGACGAAGACATTATCCACAGAGTTGCCTATTTGTCATGAATGCAATCATAATAACAAAAACACTATCACTTACCAAGAGTAGTTTTGTTCTCTAATGGCCAACATAAACATGCAATCAGATGAAGTTGTTCTTCGCTTAGGTAGGTAGGTACCTACCCGAAAAAGGCAAAAGGAGCCAGCTTTAAAAATGCACTCAGGATATAAAAGCTTTCTTTTGAATTACCACACAATCTGGTGATGTGCTTGCTCCTGCATTGGAATCGCCGCTGGAAACCTCGTAGGAATTGTAGAAATGTGTTTTCAACTTTTTGTTTATTTTTTTTTTCTTTGTCTACAATGGCACCCATACTACGTAACCCTTTTCAGCACAGGAACTTCTGCTAGTATATATAATCCCTTTAAAAGGATCCAGCTCACGTACCAACAGCATCAGTTTCGCCCTACCCCACCCCTCTCATTTGTATCTTTCTCTCTTTTGGGTGCATCCATTTGGTTTATTTATTCATTTCCATTACACCACTCAGGCTTTGAAAAGGATATAGCAACTCTTCAACAAATACATACCTTTCACTGTTGTTCATCTTGTAGTAAACTGTATACGAAATGACCTCATCGGGATTCTTAACCGGTTCCATCCAGCTGATTGCCACAAATCTGGGTTTCACTATTTGTGCCACCAAATCTCGGGGCGGTCCGGGTAAATGATTTCCAGCTGCAGTCAATTGGCCGTCTTCATCTAAACCAAGGGGAGAGGAGGATAAAGGATTTTTTCTACGAATTTTTTGCGTGGATGAAGAGGAGGCTGCTGCCTCCTGACGACGTTCGTTGTCCTGTTTGTTCTTCCACGTGTTGAGAATCTTGTTTGGATCGTCGCCTCGTTTGAAGGCGTTCATAATATCTTCATTGCCTGCAACCTCTTCGTCGTCGTCGTAATCTTTGTCATCAGGCGATTCCGAATTATCATCGTAAGTGTCGTCGTAGTTCGTGTTGTCATTTAAAGCAATGTCAACACCGCTGGGAATTGTAATACCTTTGCCCTTCGACAAAAGGCTATCCAAAGCACTTTTCGAAAGAATTCTTGAATTGTCAACGGATTTGGTTCGTACTTGAACTTCGCCAGAATTGCTATTGCTGTTGTTCTTGTTTCGACGTTTTGGGCTTAAGGTTTGAAGGGATTTCGTTGTCTGGGATTGTGGCTTCTTCGTTTTGTATTTTTGTTCTTTGAGATTTTTTTGTGGGGAAGGATAAAAATAAAAGAAAAAATAGAACAAAAAATAAATGAAAATAAAATTTAAACAATAAACAAAAAGAAACAATAAAATATCAATTCACACACACAGAGAAAGCTTCCTATTCTGTACAGTTACAGCTATATGGTTAGTTTACTTGAAAGGAGTTACTTTAAGTGTGTTTAGTAGTATTTATGTACACAGGAACTTGAATAAAGGAATTCGAAAAATGTACAGCAATAGATTTTATTAATAATAGGACCAATTTTGTCCAATATTTACAGACATGAAGTTTTGAACTTATTCATAATCACAGCGATACTTAACTTTATATAATGAAAGAGAAAGCGGAAGCATAGTAAACAGAAAATGCGGGTAATAAGCATAGAAGTTTGAAGCAAAAATAAAGCAAAAAAGGTTTCTGGAAATTTTTAATCAATATTGAAAATATCTTCATTTCCCTAGCTCTTTTGATTTTCAGTACGAGTTTGCTTAAACCGAAATCACTGGTTTAATTTCACTTGAAAAAAGAAATATACCATCTTGTAACGAGTTCTTTGGTGTATATCTCACCATGAAAGTGCAAGGCAAAAAAGCCATCTAGCGTGTACCGTTCTTTAGAAACAGGACACAAGAAATTAAGAGAAAGGGTTTGGATTCCGAAAATGTTGCAAACGTATCTCATCATACAATAAAAATTACAGAAGAATCGGTAAAAACGACCAAAGAAAGAATAATTAGGGGAAGAAATCTAAAAAAAAGAAAAGCTTTTAAAAAGTGCAGGGCAGCACCAACCTGTTCAAAGCATTCAACGTCCACAATGAATCCAAACAGAAAACGCTTATTAATTATTAGTATCTGTGTGACTATTTGCGCAGAGATAAAAATCAATCTATGCTTTACTAAGCATTCAAGATTTGCTCAGCGAAACAAGCACAGTAAGTTTAACCTGGGTTCCAGGACATCGTGACATAATCGGCAATGAAATGGCGGATAAGCTGGCTAAAATCGGGTCAGCACTCGAATCCAGCGAAACGAACACCTCAGTTCTAAAGCCACTAGAGCAAGAAAAAAATAGAACCAAACACAATTTTCTAAAAATCGCCAATGACAGGTGGTCATCTTTAGAAACATGCCGAGTCTCCAGAAACCTTTGGCCAGATATTTCCAAGAAAAAAACAGTATTTCTACTCCAGCTAAGCAGACCTCCTTAGCACAAGTGGCAGCACCCCCCATGCAACCTAACCTAACCTAACCTAAGCATTCAAGTTTGATTTTTTTTTTTGGATTGAATATGGCATAACCTGGTGGTAAAAGACAAAAATGCTACTGACATCAAGGGATACTACCATCTGCTGGTATTTATCTCAACTTTTTGGTAGCTGTAATGTGCTTGATTTTATACTTGACACAAACCACCCAACTTTTATCTGATTGATAAGGGATTAGTTCGATTTGCATCAGTCAAGACACTTTTTATGTTTCCTCAGGTGATCATTGCTTTCGAAATACATATAAATCAATCCTTTATTTCGAAGTGTTTTTGTGCACCCACGTTGTGGGTCGCGTTAGATTGTGTAACACAACATCAATCGAATCATTTGAGTGGAAAAATACACATCGTGTGATTCGTGTTGGTTCGTTTTAAACGAAATCCTTCTTTCATTATTCATGAAAAAAGTTTCTTATTTTTCAGTCTCGTGTTCGTTAACTTTGCATTTCAATGGAAAAACTAGCAACAGCTTAAAATGTGCGTGACTTCTGGTAACACCATTAGATTTGCAACTACAACGACTTCATTTCAGACTCATTAATATAAAATTTTTTCCTCAGAAAGTACTGACAAATTTTGATTTTGAACGAATAAACACGAGTCACACCATTATATTTCCAACTCAAACTACTGCAATGAAATCGCTTCGGATTGACCGATAGGAAATGCAATCGCCTTTTTCATCAAAAATGAATGAGTAGTTTCGTTTTAAACGAACCAACGCGAGTCACAAGATATCTTTTTCCCTTTTAAACTAATCACTTTGTGTTAAACGAACGTACAAGAACTACATGACCCTTTTTCTCTGCTAAAATGACTCGTGTAAGCTCGTGCTGGGTGCATAAAGTTATTTGTAATCATCCAACCGATCTCTTTTTTTGTTTTTAGTTTGGTTAGACATTTCATAGTGTAATAATTGAAACCAAATTACTATCGGACACAGCGTAAGTTCGGTGAACGGGCTCGAAAAGAGATTTTTTTTCTATTAAAGAAGTAGGTTTATGCTAATCTGGGCCACTTAGACTTAATTGGCGGCTTATTGTTCTACCAAGATAGCTGCCTTAACTTTTTATGTGGTGCAGAAGATGGAAATAAGGTGGTTATAATTTGACATATAATCTCAAGGATGGCGTCCAGATCAAACTGGGAGACTGAAAGAAAAGTAGATGCTCAGAGCGAGATTCTAATCCACGCGTGTCCGGCCTATCTATTGGACACTCTACCGCTGCACCACGGCCGGCCTGAAACGAGATTGCTGCATAGTTTCACGTTTTAGATCTGTGAGCTGTGAGTTGGCCTTCAAGCTATGTAATACTACTAGTCTATTTTTTGTGGGGTTATATGAAGATGCTAGCCTAGACCGATAGACCAGATAGACGACAACATTTGCCTCAAAGAGTGCTCGGAAATCGGACATAAGGATTGGAATACCTCCAAAACTTCTATTTCATAAAAAAATGCGAAAGAATTATCTTTCATAAAAGTCATTTCATGACAGTAAAACAATATGTCTGTGAAATTCAGTTCCAATTGCAATTAGTTCTTCTTTTCACAATTTTTCTCACTGACGATGGAAGCATTGCTTACGAAATGTGCATTTGAGGAAATATGTTTTTTATTTTCAAAAATTCACTAATTTTCCACTTAATATGTGCTAGATTATTTCGTTTAGAAAATACAAACAAAGAAGTTACAGTACTTTTAAAAGTTAAGGTTTGAACATCAGCTCTTTTGCTTTGAATGTGAATTCGATCCAGGGGTGGAATTACTCAGGGTGACCTCTGAAAGCCACATTCCATTGAAATTGACAGTTAAGTAGAAAATCTTGGTTCGATTTCCAGCTAGTCACAAAATGCTTCCCGTAAATATTGCCCCTAGCGAGGAATCAGGGAAAGTTCTCCAACTTTTAAATCCATTTATTTTTCACAGGAATGGTTGGGAAAAATGCAGAATATTCATGGCCCATAACGAGCTTATTGATATTAATTTTTATTTGCACATTAGCGTCCAAGGAAATAAATATTACTGTGGATCGTCGAAGTTGGAAGCTTTCACTTCACTAACTATTAGGTAACTTCAAGTTTTTGAAGTTTTTTCTTTACTAAAGTCAAAGTTGGTTATGAAATGAAACTGAAATTAAGATTCGAAATGGTAAAAAAATAGCTAACTTTTTAAAAATGCGTCAATAACTTGCTTTGAGTTGTAACAATTCCAGTATCAAACTTCTTGATCAAGAGTACTAAATAACAAAAGACGAACGAAATATATTCTATCCCGGAAAGAGTGAATTGGATTAAAAGCACGTAACTCTATACAATCAGGAAAAAAGAATACGGACTCTTCTTCAAAGCTGAATTAGTTGAAAACTTGCAATTACATAATCTTAAAAACATCACCGGCTTGGGATGTGCAAAACCATAAAAACGATTACTATGTTTCTCGAAACAAGAAGTGCTTCACTTCTAGCTTCACAAGAACTACCATTTCAACTTGCCACAGGACGAAACCCTTTTTAAATCTTGGAACTAGCAGGAACTCTCACTAAAAAGTACCATGGAATTGTGATACCTTGGTTATCATTTTTGTGCAAAACAAATTTGCTAATTTCTGTATATGGAATGATTTTTGTCAATCGCTTCCCAAGCCCCGAAAGGAGTTGAACTCCATCAAACTTATTAATTCAAGTTCATTTTTCTTTTTCTTGTTATCTCAATTCTCAAAGAGATCAAAGCTCTTCCACTCGACTGCTTCACACCAATGATCCGCCGCGTGATTAAAGTTTTGAATTAAGTAAAACGATGCTACGCCCAGATTAAAATAACCTTAACATGAAACCCTGATTTTGATGTAATTTCAGAAAACAGAGTTCAAATTGAAACTGAAAAACTGAATAAGCTTTAATACTCTAAACGTAAGGTCCACAAAATAGTTAGTAAAACATACATAGATTAACATCAAGGCGTTTGTAACACACATTTGAGTACAACATTAATTGGACGTGCTTAGACATTGTAGCTCTCAACAAACTATTCATGTTCAGAGTCTGTCAGTATAAAAAAAGCATGTATTATACAAAGAATGTATTATAAAGAGTCGTGAGTAAATAAAATTAAAAAAGAAAAGAAAGCAAAAAAAAAAAACATGTTAAGAATTCAAATTAAAAAAAAGCAACAATGGGAAGATAAATTAGGGGCGTTTTGGGGATTCAGACCATTACATCGTTTAGTTATATATTTTTGGCCATACTACGTATTGATTACATATGCGGTTAGCAGAGGGATTCTCAACATCAATGGATACACAGGTACATAACGAACTCATACATTCAATAGCTTTATACATTTTAACTTGAATCCATCTGCAAGAAATCAAATTAAACCACCACGACGGCGGCGATTGTCTTACCTGGTTGGATGATTTTCAGTCTAGCTGATGCTTGCACACTTCCAGCTGGATTAGTACCAACACATTGGAACATTCCAGCGTCCGATTGCAACAGACCCATGATACGTAAGTTGTGACCAGCAACAAGTTGCATATAGTCGTTGGGGGTAATTATGTCGCCGTTCTTCATCCAATGGATCATTGGCTTGGGTTTCCCTCGTATTGCACACTCCAACTCGAGTTCTTCTTTTTCAAAGGCAGATTTGTCTGTGGGACTTTGAATAAATTTCGGAGGAACTTGAACTTGTAAGGTGGCTTGAGCGTCTAACGAGTCCACTGTATTACTAGCTCGGCATTGGTAGTTCCCAGAATCGATGTCTTCTGCTGCAGAAATTTGCAGTGATCCCGTCCCAAGTATGGAGAAGCGGGAGTCCAAATCACTGAAAATAGTAAACAAAACTCATTATTCTACATATACACTTTTAAAGGTTTTGGTAAACTGACTTCAAATCAAGTTCTTCGCCATTCCTCAGCCATCTTATCTGGGGCTTTGGCATTCCGTTCGCAACACAGTCGAGTGTCACAGTGTCACCCTCTTTGACAGTCTTTGGTGATGGTCCAACAAGAAACGAAGGTGCAACTTGACTTTCTCCACCCTCAGTCACTTTCTTGATGTTTAAATTCGTTTTACTACTTAGTTTTGATACGACTCCGGACGTAACATTACACTGATATGTCCCTCGATCGGAACTCCCGACTTCGTCAATTTCTAAAGCACCATTTTGAAGCATCACCATTCTCAGGGTATCCAATGTTAGCGGAGCATCGTCTTTAATCCACTGAACGACATTTTTGATGCCCGGTTGAATATGACCGATCATACAACGAAAATAGGCCGTCTGGCCTGGGAAGAGGTATGATTCCATGAAATCTTGATTGATTTCTGGAAGTCGAGCGATTGAAACTATCGCCGAGCGGCTAACAATCGTGCCGATTCCGTCTACACTCAGAAGGCATTGGTATGAGCCGGTAAGACCACGATTCTGTTCAACTGAACTTATGTACAACGAACCGTTTTTTAGCTGCGTCCTAAAACAAGTTACAAGATGGTTAAAGGAAAGTTTTATAACGTTTATAAAAATCTTACCTAAAAGTGTCACCGACAATTCCGAGGTCCTGACCATCAGGACCTCGCCACCGAATATTTGGAGAGGTTTTGCCAGCTTTCTGGTGGGAACCGTACTGTGTTCGGCCAGAGCATTGTAAAAGAACAGAGTTTCCTTCGGGCACAACCATATCTTGAGGCTCCAGTGTGAATTCTAAAACTAAAAAAAAAAATCAAAAAAGTTAACAAAAAAACACTCGAAAAGTAAATATGTAAAATAAATTGTTTTTGTGGCACAATTGACGAATTGAATTACAAGCAAGAGTTCGCAGTTGGATCTCCTGCAACATCGAAAACGAGATTTTGCAAAATTATTTCCCTCGGGGTTTTTGAAAAATTATGTGAGATCAGTACAGCCATCAAAAAGGCTGCAATATGACTTTGTATATAGAAACTATACTAAGTTCAAGATGCGATTTAACAAAGTGATGGACCGGAGGAACACGGTGGTGCAGCATTCGCTTTTCTACACACAATGGTGAAACCAATAGCTTGGAACGGAGACTGCTAAGTTGGACCGGAGAAAATAGTTTCTCCAATCGCCACCAGTCCAAAAGTCTACATAATAATACTATATGTGGTTTCTATATACAAAGGTATGACTAACATCTCATGTTAGCATACTTCTAGGAGCAACAAATTCTCCAAGATTCTCTTGAAAGTGTGCTTCGCAATTAAGTGTTTAAAAAGAATAGTCAAATTTATGGAAAACTCAAACGATTGAAATAAAAGAATATCAAAGAGTAGCAAAGCCACTTTTTGCCTTCCAATTCTCATATAAAAAAAGCCTTTAATCCCCATTCAAATAATTTCCTTGCTTAACTAAACACCCCCTGTATTTTGATGTTCTTTTATCAGCAATAACATCAAAACCAACATGAAAATGCCACAGATCAAGCAATTCTATTCCTTTCCCTCCACCCAAAACACAACAAGCACACTATGTATGTATTTCATCTATGAAACAACAATTAAAGGATTTGACAAAAACCTCATTACTCCAACTATAGTATCAAACCATATCTTCAAACGTGTACCCTCAACTGTACAGTCTGCATGTATTCACATTTAAAAATAACAAATCGCTCACCCATTAAAAATTACAACCAATTGAAGTAGAAAAAACATATTCACCGCATCTTTCCTCCCAGCGAACATCAAAACACAAAGAACCTTCCGCATTAAGCTTTCACAATCCCCCATCACAGCACCCAAAACCCAACCCCATACCAGAAAATTACTTCCAAGAGAGTTTGTTTGTAGCTATACTCGTACACAACGCCGCAAGGTAGACGTATTCAATATGCAAATCTCCTCATTAAATCAACCTTGCAGCAAACGTTGGAAGGCTGGACCCGAATAATATGCACCCTGTAATTACTTAACGCAGCAATTAAATGGGCATTTTCACGTCTGAGCAACTTCACAGAAAACAATGAAGTCAGCTAGAGTGGGTGTTTTCATGTGCTTCGACACAGTGGCAGGAAGGCAGGCAGGCAGCAGGGGATGAATGGAACTTGCTGCATCCCTCTGAATGCATTTCCTCTTTGAAAGCGAACAGCACATGGATAGGGCTTTGTAAGCTGCTATATCCCGACCCACCTTTAGTAACTCACTCTTGATCTTTTGTTCTTTCCGGTACTTTAAGGTGCAAATAGCCATGCAACAGCGAGAACCGGCTGTGAAGTTTATTAAGTGGAAAACTATTTTTCATTGATTTAAAAAAAAGTTGCAAAACTAAGGAAAAAAGGGATTTAAAAAAAAAGACTCAATGCAAGGCGTAGAGAAAAACAAAAGATTGTATAGGGTAATGAACTTTATAATTCAGCAGTCAAGTGGTTCTGATCGTTGGTAAGTGCATTAAAGCGCTTTCAAGTGCAGTTCATAACAAGTTATTTTCTAAAGCACACACTATCATTGTTGCACTAGATTTTTGTGCTCTCACAGACTTGCAGTCAACGACATGATAAAACATTTGTTAGTGATGGCGATGACTTTTCACATAATATGACCCATCATGGCTTTTGACAATGCTTGAGGGAGTTTTCCCAGCTGGGATTTCAATTGTGACAGAAATAGCAGACCATTTTTCAATGCCACTTTAAAAATGTATCATGTAGTAAATTGCGGTATTATTTAAGAGCTTGTTTGCTCCTTTAAATTTACACTCTTTAGACATTTTTTTGTCATGCTGGGGTAAGCTCGACAAAGGAGATGCAGTAAAACTTGGGTAAGAAGAACAGAATTCTGTCCAGTTATTAGTTTCACAAACTTTTAATTTTTCAAACCCAGGTTTTGTAGAAAGGGTTATAACAAGTACAAACTAATAATAAATGACAAATGGAGGCGACGTACAGTTTTTTGATGAAACCAAACCAGCTTATGGTGTCTAATTGCTCTGTATGGCATTGCTATCGCATGCTTTGCGAACTCCTCGTGAAAAGCGATAAATAAAATAAATAAGTTGGCAACAGAACGGAAAGCCCAGAAGTTTCTCTCAACCCTACCTATAGAAGGGGATTGGAAGGGACCTACAGTTTTTAGCGGGTTCCTAATCGAATAAGTGGTTTTCATGGCAAAGAAATTTCCTATCGGACGTGAAAAAACATTTTTTCCTTTAATTGTTCAGGGATTCAATCTTCAAACCTCCCAGAAACGGTAGCCATTGCGCGATAGCGCCATGAACACCATCGCGAAAATCGATACTCGAGGAAAAACAAGCAACTGGCAGACATGGTATTACATCACGGGTATGACTTCAAACTTACAAAACGCTCTGAAACAATTAATTCTCATGGAGCACAGAAAAACCGCCTAGCAATTATCAAATAAGCACAAAAAAGTGATCTCAAGTAGAGCTGGAAAAGCGAACTCAAAAATCTCTTAAGGGTGCAAGTCGATCTTAAATTTTCAGAAAATCGATTCTTTTTTGCCATAATCTGAAAATATGATATGTTGAGCATGTACTGAAAACAAGAAAAACAAATCTCCAATATTGAATAAGTTATAGCTAAGGAGCGCTTATTATAATGTGCCGAGCCGGAAGACCAACGGGTCTTATTATCGCGGGGTTTATTGCACTGCACCACAATAAATATGTCCTAAAAAAGAAAACAATTAAATTTTTTTTCATATCAATGATTAATTTATGACAAATGGAACAGTTTGGGACCTCGTGTTAGAGGGAGCAGGCAAATTATGATAATGAGCTGCTATTTTGAAAGGAAAAAAAAAAATTGTTTTTGTACTCTGGAAAGATTGCATAAAATTGTGACAGTTTAAAAACAAAAAAATAATTCTTAAAAAATATGTTTGAAAAATGACCGATTTTCAGGCGTTTACATGGACTTCCCTCAAAGAAGTCCAAGACAAAGTACTAACAAGACAGCAGGTCATAGCTTGTTTTAGATCAAAGAGAACAATTTTGGGAAAGCATGCAAGAACACAAAAACCAGGAACATCTAATCATTGACTAAACTTTTCATTGAACAAAATCCGTAGGAAGAGTAACCTTTGAACGTCTGTCTGTTTGCAAACAACATTAGAGTCGTAAAAAGTCAAAAAAGAGAAAAATCTACCGCGAAGCAGGCATATGTAGATATGGAGCGAGAGTTTGATGCCGTAGAACAATCTAAGGGTGTTCCCTTTGTTGTTAGGCATCTGTGGCTTAAAAAAAACTAAGCTAAATTGTTAAAGGAACCTTATTCGGTATTATTCAATGCACCAAGCGTTACAAAATTAGTGAGTCAGTCAGCGAATCAGACATTAATGTAAATGAATATTCGAACAATCATTGCGGATATAAATCAATAGACCTCAAGTTTTCTGAACTTTTTGATACGATTCAATACAATGTCTCGTGCAGTTAAATTTTGGTGTGACACTTTTTTTGAATCAATGATAAAATGTATCGCCTATGAACTTACAAATCAGAAACATTAAGGGAGGAAGCTGGTCTAGAATTTTGAAGAAAAAAATAAATAAATAGGGTGGCGCTACAGAGCGAGGAGCCCCTGGGCCTAGCGCATTTCCCACAACCATGCCTTGTGAGGGAATGGTGGGGACCTCCTACAATTTTATGCCGGATCCGAACGGCTAATTGAGAAAGCGCTTTTCATGGCATGAATTTACTAACGGAGGACTTGCCAATTACTCGCGAAAGGCGATACCCGGGAAAAAAACATTTTTGCCTCTGCTGGGATTCGAACCTCGAACCTCTGGGTTAGAAGGTGGACATGCTAACCATCGCACCACGGGTACCACAATTTGAAGAAACCGAGTTTTTTTATGTCTTAAAAGGTACTTTAGGGTCTTAAAATAACATACCAAAGTATGGATGCCGGGAAAAATGTACGGCGCAAGTATCGCAGATTAAAGGTATATACGCATTAAATATGATTTTATAGTACTCAAAACTTTAATCGCGCTTTTCTCGAAATCCCTTTTTTTAAACAGGCCGAAGACATAACTCGAGCAAATCTTCACCGATCTATACGAAATTTTGACAGTACATTTGAAATAGCTTTCTCCGGAGACGTACATAGGATTTTTTTTATACTGCACAGTTTTTTTTAATCCACAATTTTGTCGTTTTTTTATAGTGAAAATTTTAATGTTTTGTTCAAACGTGCACCATGTCGCGAAAAAACAAAATATCGAAAAAATCCTACCTACGTCTTTTGCTGTTGTTATATAGAAACTAAAAATTTTCGGGATTTTGTTCCAGGAAAAAAATTAAGGAGGTTACACATCTTCGGCCATAGATCCGTCTAAAAAATGAGGCGCCTCCGAAGAAATGCTGCATAGCCGCCATTTTGAATTTAACTAACACCAAAAAATTTGTATTTGTACATTAAAACCTAAATTATTCACAGATTTTCGATTGATCTTTTTGTTCAGTCACAAAAAATTCATAAATTATGCCCATTTTTTGACGCTGTAGACCAGCTTTCCTCCATTCCCTCACAAGGCTTGGTTGTGAGAAATGCGCTAGGCCCAGGGGCTCCTCGCTCTGTTGCGCCACCCTATTTATTTATTTAGACCAGCTTTCCCCCTTAATCACACACAAGAATGAATGCCAAGCTATTTTTGACACACAGTGCCAAATACTTCTGGGACGAAGTGGCGTTTCACTATCACTGTTTCAAGTAAACAAAAATTGTTGATGGAACTATTCTGTAAATAATATTGCAAGAAAAAGGAAGGCAGTCGTGTATTACAAATTTTGTGACAAGGCAGAACTAACAAAGCTCGAACTTCTACCTTTTTCGCTTTAAGCGAAGAGATCTCACAACTAATTTCAAAGTCGACACTTAAGTATCGCAAACTAAAAACTGTAAATGAAATCGTATAGTAATCTAAACGGGACTGGAACTTGTAATGTTGTGTTAAAAAACTACAGTTTAAGTGGGACATAATTTTTAAATCGTACTTTGATAACAAAATGTTTTTTAATTTGATAGTGAAATACACTTACGCTGTTATTGTTACTGTCGAAACTTCATTGGTTTTCTGTTTTTCTCGTACCTTTCCTAACTGACTATTTAACCTTTTAATTCTAGTAGAAATTTAGCTTTCTGCCAAGTGGTTAAGTCAAAACATCCGCCTTCGCTTGACATTTGATTACGAAATGGTTCAAAACTGCTCCGAGCTCTTTTCAACTTAAACTCGGTTTGATTAAATAAATAAGCTCCTGGCTTTCAAGGAAAAAAAACGCAAACTCGGTCAAACTCAAATAAATAAGCTTTTGCTTTCCAAGGAAAACAAAAACTTTAAATAAAATAAATTAGAACAACATTACATATTTATGTAGAGCTATGCTTGGAAAAAGAAACCCCATGTTTCATAGCTCAATCCCTTTATAAATCCAAAACTTTTGATGGCATTGCTTTGCTTGTTTTTTGAAACTTTAATTCAAAACAAACACACCCTATAAAGAAGAATTGGGTAAAAAAGCGCTAAGCTTATCTTGATTGTTTGAGAAAACTTGAATTGCCACACAGCGTATGTATTCATTTCGTGGACGTTTCCACCAATTCCACCACACCCTTCATGGATAAAATTACTTTGTGGCACAGTTGCGCCAAAATATCATCGCCCCCTCTACTCTCTACTCAAATCCCATGTGCCCCGCAGAGGAAAGCAGAAGCGTTTCCTTATACACAACAACGGTCGCCCTCACACCATTAATGAGAATTCAGTGTGTATCTTTGTAAACGTGCACTTGTGCTTTAGGGAGGCAGCGAATTACTCCGGTTTTAAGCACACAAAAAGGCTCTACTACGATGCACTTAACGTAACTCGGCATAAAATAGGAAGATACATAGATAATAGCGCCGCACCGCCTGGCAGCCAAAGCCAACTGAGGGTCATTAATCTTTGCTCCTTTTATCCGCCTTTCGTTCAGTATTTGCGGAATGCCTGTTATGTCTCCAGGTGGAGCAGGCCAACAAATGAGGTGGAGACTTTGTGCTTTGGCAATCCAAAGTCTGCTGAAGAAGTATGAGAACTTTGGGAGCTGATGACGCTACTTGTCTCCGAAGGCTAATTAAACCAGTAGATGGCGTTTATTAAGAGCATGTCTACATCTCGTTAAAATATCTGTAATACTTCGGGTTGATTTATAGACGTGTTTTCCTTTTCATAAGGATAGGGATGACATTCAACCACCCGTCTCCCCCAACTCCTCTTGTGCCATTTATTTGTGTTTAGGATTGCGGGGGAATGAAAAATTGAAAAGCCGTTGTTTGCATATTCACCATCAGGAAGGTTAAGGAGAACAATGAATATTTGATGTTGCCCCCGAGCAAGCAACAAACCGGAGAGCGGCAGGGGTGGTGCGACAGAAAGACGATGTATAAGAGGTTGGCAATGCAATTACCACATTTTCCATGTGAGAATGTGTGTATCGTATCGGTGTGTTGAGATTTATGCGTAAGGATGAAGGACATCGGGAGGACAAATTATTTATTTATTGCAATGTCCTTCGGGATTGATATAAAAAAAAAACAACAACAAGAAAATACAAAAGGAAAACACACAGACTTTTAATGCGAAAAAATATCTCAGATAATATCCGAATGGGATGTTGACATAAAAATGAAAAGGTTTCAAGAGATAAATTACACATTCGTTTCAATTTAAGGCCTCATTAGGGTTTTCATGAGTTATTCATTTTAAAATGGAATAATTATGGCTAGCAGCAGATTTTCATCTTTTCAAAAAAACACTGCTTGGGGAAGATGTCATGAATTATAAGTTTGTTTGGCTTGGAACATATTTAGGTTAGAGCTTAAGACTTATGTCGTGCGCTGGTGCTTGAGGGTTGTGTGTGACATTCCGTTCGAATTGTCGAATGACACTTGGACCCAATGATTGATGGTGTTGGGTTGGGAATAAAAGGTCGTTTTTTGTCAGTTTTCTCCTCTGTTTGATCGCATTTCTTTTGTTCCGAAGTCTTCACAACATTACGTCATTCTATTTTGACTTTAGAAAACAGCAGCATGTCATTGAGAAATTAAGGATACGTTGAGGACCACTAATCTTTTTTAGCCAAGCTACGAACCACGCAAGCTAACGCTGTGAAACTATATGTCGCCGAAAAGCTTTAATCGGAATAAAAGACGCTGGCTGCCTTTTGAATTCTATGCTAGAGCTTTAAGCTAAGCAGGTTCTAGAAAGAATACTTCTTCATACTTCTTAATCGACACAAATACCGCTGTCAAAGTGACTGCCCCAAAACATGAACGTCTTCTCGATCTTTAAGAAGCTAAGCTAGCATAAGCTAGCTAAGACTGCACATGGCTTACATATGAAGCTTAAACCCTATTAAACTGCAGGTGAAGATGGCATTCACGCCGATCTTTTCTAGGCAGCTGCAAATCAGTCGGAAAAGAACAATTACCAGCTGATTTGCATGATACGGTCTGAGGAAAGTATGCCCCGACGAATGGAACCTCAGTATCGTTTGCCCGATGCAAAAAAAGAGAAACCCTGACAATTGCGCCAATTATAGAGCAATAAACCACCTTAATGTCGCATAAAAGATCTTGTCTACCTTAATGTGACATGTGTATCTTTTTACATCAATTCGGCTATAGACCAGGAAAGTTAACAGTCGACCAAATCTTCACATTGCGGCAGGTCTTGGAAAAAACACGGGAAGACGATATCGATGCGAATCACTTCTCAAATTATTTCAAGACAGCGTATGGTAGTAAAGTGTGTTTTATTTAAGACGTGTGGTTTTCAAGAAGAAATAAAAGAATTTAGCTTTATTATAAAGGTAAGAGTTTGCCATTATTGTTTAAATAGGGTTTCGGGCATGTGGTTGCCGCGGCTAGATTGAAAGAATTCCAGCCGAGAAGCTCATTTTTCGTCCCGTTTTCGCTGCATTTGGAGCCGTATGTCAGCAACACACGCCAAATGTTCTCTTCCAAGGCCTCAATCGTCTCGGGCATATCTTTTCGTAGACAAGCGACTTCACATAACACCACAAAAATAGTCCAGCAATTACCGAACGTGCGCAGTGCACACTGATCGTGCGGTTTCAATTCTCCCACAATAAAATGGCAAACCAAATTGAGCGTAAGTCCCACACGTCTAAAAAACCTTTTAAATACAGGAAAGACCTGTACACTGTACAGAGCCATGTCTAGTTTTGGCATCCCTGTAAAACTCGAACGACTGCAGGACGACTCTCGAAAACTCACACTGGCACTACTACGATCAAGGCGACTAATTCAACGCTCCTAACGCACAAAAAAAAATGGGCACGACTGGGTCGCACGAACTTGCGATTGTGTTCTAAATACGATATCAAAATCTAAAGGCTGAGTTAAAGGTTTTGGTATTAGCTCTTCATAATATATTTTGTGGTACAGGGTTGCCAACTACACATTAATTATGGAAATTGAATTAAATCACGCAAAATAATGAAAAAATTAAATTAAATATTCCAAAGGTTTCAAGCAAAAATCTAAAAACGCCATTCTTTTGCAATCGCTAATACACATGAATGATGAAAATTTAATCAAAATCGTTGGAGCAGTTTTTCCAAAAAACGGTTTTTTATTTTTCACTTTTTTTTAAAAACTGTTTTTTAAAAGTCGAGTATGCAAGGTTTTAGATCTTAACAGGAGTTATTTTGAGAAAAAATTTGAAAAAAATCAAAGTTATAGTTTCGAAGTAACTTTCGAAAATCAAAATTTTTTAAAAACATTTATAAAAATTTCCAAAACTAAGTTTTTTTAAATATTGATATGCAGTCTTTCTTTAACAGCTTACGACTTCTTAAATCCAAAATTTCGTCAAGATCGTGTCAGCCATTAACGAGAAAGTCGGTTGTAAAAAAAACGGTACTATGGGAGGTACCGTTTTTAGGCCTTTTCCAAAAATTTTTCTTACATCATAAGAAAAACAATCCTAAATTAATCCTTCACACAAAATTTTATCGAAATCGTTGGAGCCGTTTTGGAAAAAAATAAGTATTATCATATCGGTTGTATGGCAGGTACCGTTATTTCAAGACCTAGAGACCCAATTCCAAAAACCCCTCTGTAGGATGCCAAACAAACCCTAACTGCAAATTTTGAAGAAAATCGGTCAAGCGGTTCAGGCTGTAGATCCATATACAGACAGACACACAGACACACAGACACACAGACAGACAGACAGACAGACACACAGACAGACAGACAGAATTTCAGGACCCACTTTTTTCGTATTCTCTATCATCGTAATGTCATGTTTAATTGTTATCTCAAAATTTTTTTTCTGCACGATTGCAAGACTTGCCTTATAGTACCTATAATCGCAAGTAAAAAGAAGAAGAAAAAGATAACGATGAAAAAGAATAAGCTGAAGAAGAAGAAGGAAGAAGTTTATATTTCATAAGACTACGATTATCACCATCCCTGTTATACGGTGTGCAGTAGCAAGGATCATATCTGGAACGAATTAGGAAACTCTTTCCCGTTTCGAAAGATAAATACTCCCATTGACGTTTAGTGTAAGTGCAGAAGCAGTAACGACATGAAAAAAGCTAGAAAAGTACTCATCGGATGGACCCGATCATACCGCGTGGGGAATGTGTTTTCGATGAAAATCATGGAAGAGGAAGATCACGTTTTAGGTAGTGCAATTGGTTAGGTTGCGTTAGGTTGCATGGGGGGCGCAGCCACAAGTGACAGCACCTCACTCGGATCTCACAAATCCAGTGTGCTCCCCGGGAAAATCAGAGGATGAGGAGATGGGAGGATTGGAGAGGTAGAGGGTTGGTTTGGTTATTTGTTTTATTGGGGTAGGGAACCCAAACTGAACCATTTGGAGCCCTGAGTAAATTTCAGGACGTTGCTCAATGGGAGGTTAGAGATGTCGCCCAGTTCATCGAAGAAGTATTCTCCGAGGGTTTTTTCCGAGTGTGGGTCAAGCTAAGACACTCACAGAGGAAGTGGAATGATCCTTCCTCTGCCTCCTCATCTTGGTATCCTCTACATAAGTCGGATGTGCTAATGCCCATTCTCATCATGTGGGTACTTAACGAGTTGTGGCCCGTGAGAATGCCAATCAACAGATAGAGCCGAGGTCTGCTTAGCTGGAGTAGAAATTCTGTTTTTTTTCTTGGAAATATCTGGCCAAAGGTTTCTGGAGACTCGGCATGTTTCTAAAGATGACCCCCTGTCATTAGCGGTTTTTAGAAAATTGTGTTTGATTCTGTTTTTTTCCTGCTCTAGTGGCTTTAGAATTGAGGTGTTCGTTTCGCTGGATTCGAGTGCTGACCCGATTTTAGCCAGCTTATCCGCCATTTCATTACCGATTATGTCACGATGTCCTGGAACCCAGGTTAAACTAACTGTGTTTGTTTCGCTGAGCAGTCTTAGGTTACTGCGACAGCTGTCTACTAGTGCTATAGGTTAGAAGAGTATCTTGGCCGATTTGGAGTACAAATGTTAGTTGAGATCCAGGTTCATGGAGAACTGTACTGCCAGCCCCAGTAATATAATTCACGTCTAATTGGATCGGGCCTAACATTGGAATTTTTTAATGACCTTTTGCAGACCACTGGATTTGCTGATACCGTGGGAATCGTGTAGTTCTTGTGGCCTTCTTTTTGAAGAAGTCAAGGGCAGTCATTTTCCTGGTTTCATTCTTCAACAAAAACTGTGTATTGACCTTCCATCTTCACCCAGTTCATGGTGTAATTCTTGTAACAATTATTTGGGTGTCTTATAAATCATCGGCAGTTTTTTTAATGTTTTAACTCTATTTAAAAACTAAGTTCGAGTATTTTCCATATCTTTTTTCATTTTTCAGTAGTGTGCACTGAATACGTCTATCAACGGATAATATTCTAGGGCGCTTTGTATCTAATTAAGATTGCCAAGTTACTTCCCTTGAAATTGAAATATGTAATGAGCAATTTGTTGAATATACTTGAACTGCATGAATTCTTTCAAACTTAGATCCAAAACAAATTAATTAAAAATTTGCGATTAAAGGTTTCAAGAAAGAACAGAAGCATTCTATTGGTTTCCTTCCAAGGACAAAAAACCTTACGAACGTCAAAAATAGCGTCATGTTTTATACTTAATAAGTATTCATATAATAAAACAACACAAAAGCATTAAATGAAGGATTTTCTGTTACATTTCCTTCACTTTTGGAATTTTATAGGAAGAATGTGGGTTACAACAGTAGGTAAATTAAGAATTAATAGCTTTGTACGTTCGTTGAAATTTACCCAGGTTTCCTGGACATTCGAATGAAGTGTAAAAAAAAATCCTAGCTTTTCGGATCTCAAAGATCGTTAAATCACGAAGTCACCACACATCTCTATTATATAAAGGAAAAGCATTTAAGTGGGTTACGCCATTTCAGTTTTGGAAAAGTTCCGGACTGAAAAATGTCTTCTTATAAAGGGAAAAGTAACTGTTTCATTTTTATTCAGGTAAAATATTATTCATTCCTCTTGATGGTAGTGCAATAAACCCAAAATTAAACAATTGAGGGTTACACCCTGCTCCAAAGTCTTCTTCATAACACCATTTTTTTAAAGTTAAGTGTGAAGCGAAAAACGAAACTCACGCCCTATTTTATTTCAACTTCGTGCGTGATACTTGTTATGAAAACCTCTTCAAGCGATGGCAAACGAAACGTGAAACAAAATTTGAAAAACCATTTCCTCTGAAGTCCCCGGCCGTTTTCCTTCCTCACGATTACAAATGGGTCTTCTAACACTCTTTTATCCAAAATTTATATAAATTCGTTTAACTTAAGAACTTCCCAAGAAAATTTCCTTAATGTTTAAGACCATAATAAAACCAAACGATAAGGAATCCAAAATCCAAATGCTGCCCGGCAAAGTAATAACATCCTAAGCGCTATAAAATATCATCAAATAATTATTTCCCAATTTGGCTTTACGACACCGAAATTCCATCGAAATCGACATGCACACAAAAGTTTCCCACAAATCGTTCAAACCACACACATTTTTTTTGTATAAGTATTTTCCGGCTTTAAGAACTTTTAATAGGCGATGCAACGCTATAAAATTCCTTTGTGCAAACGGAAAAGTCATTCAGCTATTAACCGCATTTTTAATCGATGGCTCCACGCGCCAGCCGCTGCCACCACTGCTGCTGGTGTGGCATTAAAAGAATCATTTTCCAATGCATCTATCAAAGTGCGTTCTTGCATGAAACCAAGGTATAGTAGTAGTAGAACCCGATATAAAACAACCAGCACGACGCGACGCACCGTCATGCAACAGTTTTGATATGTCCGCCCATTGACGAATTGAGGGTTTTTCCCTCAGAAGATGCAGATTTATACTGTGCAACATTTTGCAACGGGTGAGTGAGCTCTACCCTCAGATAGATAGATCATGCATGGTCGTGTGCACGCAGACTTTCGATATTTAAATTTCAGATTCCCCAGCCGTGTATCAGTTTTTTTGTTTTTTTTTAACGGCGCGGCGCGTGGTGAATTTTATGTGGAGTACCCAAATTAATATGGCTTACTGTTTGGGGCCAGTAAAAATGGGAGACATTGACGCATGCATGGGGGTCGATTTTTCGTCCTATTCGTTTAATGACATTTCATCAGATTTTTTTTTTTGAATTTTAATATTCTGCTAGACAACGGGCCCTTAAGTAAAATGGACCTACCTAGTGGAAGATGTAATGTAAACAAACATCGAGATATTTTAATTGACAGCATTTCTGGGATACCACATCATCATGGAGAGGACATAATTACAAGGGTTTGCTCCATAAAATGTAAATTTAATTAATTTTAACTGGTGAAATTACTTTCGGTCTGGCGAAAGAGTTATGACCAAAAAGAAGCAGAAGGGGCGTGTTTTCGCAATTGATGTTTCAATGAGAAATTAACGCATGGTGTTTTAAGATTATCTTTAAGAAAGCACATGTTCGTTTCACTAAAATTTATTTGAAGGGAGAAAGTTCGGACCAGACTTCCAAGCAATAGACTTCCAAGACTTGGACCAATTGCATACATTTTTATAAGAAGCAAACGGATTTGAAAAAGTCACACGATGAATACAGAGTCTGCAACCAAAGTTGATCATGCCATGTGAGGGAGTGGAGGGGACCTGCAATTTTCTGCCGGTTCTGAACAACAAATCGAGAAAGCGCTTTTCATGGCAATGAATTTACTAGCGGAGGACTTGCTAATTCCTCGCGAAAGACGATACCCGTGGAAAGACATTTTTGCCTCTGTTGGGATTCGAACCAGGAACCTCTGGGTTAGCAGGCAGACATGCTAACCATCACTCCACGAGTACCACGATCTTTGAAAACTATCGACAATAAAATGTTTTGATAGTCGACAAACGTTGACTGCACTAACGAACTAATTTACATAGTTCGAAGTGTCACAGTTTAGTATTTAGTATTTAGTATTTATTTCAATAGAAAACGCTGTATAGTAAGAATAAATTCTTATAATAATTTTAATGTTTTAAGTTACAATTAGTATTAAAAGTAATGTCTTATTTAAAAATTATAATACAAAATTAAAGGGATGGGAAGAAAAGAGAGAGTGAATCAAAGTGTTTCAAAATCGTGAATTTTCTTATTTTATATAATATGCAAATTAAAATTAAGTTTAGTGAGAAGATTCCAGTGATATATATGAAAATAGTAACGAAGAAAACTGTTTGTGTCCAATCTTGTTCCTAAGTGACAAAGGGAAATGATTACAAGCTTCCACAGCATAAATGAAAAACTGGCGACGCGAGGTGACGCAACTATGTGTTTTGGGTCGTATCGTTAAGCTTCGAGCAGATGCCGACAGGTTTAACTCAGCAAAAAGATAACCCGGCGATTTATTTTTCATTATTTTGACGAGTAGAGACAAACTTTTGAATCGAAAGAAGCAGCGAAGGTTACATCCCAGAATTTGACGCGCACAACTTGAAACGTGATCATATTTACGTAGATTATACATACACAAACCTAGTTATAGAGTTAAACGCCATATTGACTTTTCGGAGTGATTCAGAGTCCATGCCAGCAAAGATTTCACAACCAAAGGTAAGGATTGGTAAGATTAGAGACTTGGCCAGTTTCATTTTAACTTCGATGGGTAAGAAGAATCTAGAACTCGATAAGCTGCGTAGGGAGGCATATACTTTTGAAACTGTTTTATTGATATGGTCACTCGAAGTAAGAGTATTATTAAAAATGATAACAAGGTTGCTTACTTTCGAGACCATTTCAACCACCTGACCATTCAGGACTATGGCTGAGAAATCATCAAAATCTAGTTGTTGGGTGCTTATTGGTATACACTTAGTTTTAGTCGGATTAAGTAATAGTCGGTTTTCAACTGACCATTGAAAAACTGAAACAAGATCTTCATTAGTTCTTGCTATTGCGTCTTCGACAAGCCCCAAACGGAGACTGCGATAAATTTGAACATCATCCGCATAGGTATGATAAGAGGAGTGATTCAGAACAGAAGATCGTTTATAAATAATGAAAAAAGTAAGGGTCCCAGTATCGCACAAGGTTCGACACCTATTTTTAAGTCAAGGAATGATGACAGTTTACCTTTGTGGAATACTGCTTGTGATCGATGATACAAGTAAGAGAAAATAAGTTCGGTTGCAGCAGACGAGAAATTAAAAAGCTTGCATAGCTTATTACATAACAAAGTTGGTTCAACCGAATCGAAAGCTTTAGAAAAATCCAAAAGAGTTAAAATTGTTATTTTACTTTCCTCTGAAGCTTGCCGAAATCTTCGCTGACTTTCAATAAGGCGGTTACACAACTGTGACTTTTCCTGAAGCCAGATTGCAAAGGGTGAAGTAAATTTAGGCTATTAACATACGCTTTAGTTTGGTTGCTGACTCCACTCCATAGGGTACTGGCTTGTCGAGACATTTGTATTGAAGATAAAAGTTATGTATGGGAGAATTATTGGCAGCAAAATTTTGATGAAATCGGGATGAACACAGTCCAACCCAATACACTTTGATCTTACGGTAAAAATTGCTTCCCCAACATCATATATGTTGACCTAAAAAAAAAAAACAGAAAGCATCGTGGGATAGGTTTTCATTTCTCAGTTCAACAATGTTTTGGTCGCTTGCGACAGGATTAGCAAATAAGGCGTTCAATTTGTCTACATCGATTTCCTCTTCATGGAAAGAAGAGTTATTACTAATTCCCAGATATTTAAATTCTTCCCAGAAATTTTTTGAAGAGCGAATCGAGCAGAATTTGTTTATGTAATGCAATCTTTTTGCCTGCTTGATCATGCAAGTAAAAGTAACTCTATTTCTAGCCCGTTTAAAGTCGCCGAGCAAATCCTGACATAAAAAACATTTCCATCTCAAATACAGACTGTCACGAAGTGACATTGCTTTTATAATAATGTCCAACATCCATGGGCAATCAGGGATCTTAATCACTTTAGTTTTAACAGGAACATATTTGTCGAAAACACAATACAAGCCTATTAAAAGTACCCACTTGCAAGTTAACATCAAGCGTTGAAGCATTTTAGTCCAGTTCAGAGAATCACATTCATAAAATAAATTTTGTAGCAGTTCATCTAGTTCAGCAGTTCATTTGAGCATTTGCAACTGCAATGCAATTTACCAGCTAGCGAAAGAATTATACCCAAGCAAACTGAATGCAAATGTAGTTTAATGTAGTTGAACGGTCAAATGAACTAAACAGGGAACTGAACTAAAAATTGTCCAATTATCAAGTATGCGTTCTCTTTGTCAAACTGAACTAAGTTTAGTGAGCTTGGCTTTAGCTTCAGCAGTGAATATTGCACTTTTCAGATAAGACGTTTTGTTGTTTTTACTGCAGGTTCCGAATTCTTTGAACTGCAGTTCAGTGCAGTATAGGTTTTTTAGCTACGTTAATTTGTATTACAGGACAAAGATGTATCGCTGTTACCATTCACCCTTATCGCACTAAAAAATATCACAGAAATGAGTAAGGCCGCGTTTCCATTTGCAAGAAAACTTCTGCAAGAAATGTCTGACAGTCTGTCCGACAGTGATTTGCAAGTGGAAACTGCGAAGCAAGTTCGATCGCGACAGTCCTTGCATAACTTCTTGCTAGTATTTGCGAGTGCAATAAATTGCAGGTTGAAACAGGTCCATTGACTCGCGACAGTTCTTGCAGCTTACGGCTTACCGAAACAGTTTCGTATATATCGCGCTCGCGGCTGCTTGGTCAAAAGAGAGTATGTGAATTGTCTCGCAATTGAAGGTTACGAGTGTAGTTCGTATTTGTGGATTGTTTATGGATGTTAAAAATCTCAGCGTCACGAAGAGTCTATCCTTCTTTGATATTCAATTACGGAATCGAGTGTCCTGCTTTTTTAAAATAGGGCCCACTTTTAATAACAAAACTTCCAAATAAACTGGGGTCATCCAAGTGAGATTGAAATATTGTTGAGCGTCTTCTATGTTTAGTTCGTTTAGTAAATTACAGAAGGCACCAGCTTCCCGTCTTCTTAAGATCCAATCACGCAGCCAAGTTGATCGTTTTTTCTTTTTTATCCATAAAATTGTAATTGCAGCTCCTAAACGTTGACGTATTCTCGACATGACTTCACAATTTCAATAAATTACCAAATTTCTTGCGACATTAATGACTCTCCAGTGGAGACACCTCTGCAATAAATTCGCGAGCTTCTTGCAAGACATTTATTGCAGAAGAAATTACAAGAATTCATATAGCAGTATAAACGCCACTGCAAGAAACTTCTGCAAAACCTCCGCGAGTTAACTTGCAAATGGAAACGCGGCCTAAGAGATCATTTTCATCATTTAAGAACAAGACTGTTATAACGACACAAATAAAATAGCTCGGCCGTATTTTAAGCTTAGGCTAAATCAGCTTTAGTAGATGTACTACTCAAAACAAAAAAACTTATTTGCTATACGCAGTACGCCTGCGCATTGCTAAACAAAGTTCTTCAAAGTTTTTTTCAGTTCATAGTCCACTAAACTTTAGGTCGAGGAATAAAAATGAACTACGTTCGTTAGCTAAATAATTTGAAGTATTCCGTTTGCAGGGCACTAAGTTAAGTTGTGTTTCAAAACACGAATACTTGTTTAAGAGAATTAACAAAATAAAAGAACTTAGATATGAGATTCTGAACTCGGTCACTCAGTTCACCAGAGATAACGTTTTTTTCTTCTTAGAAATTCTCCAGTGATTCACCCAGGCCGACTACGTATAACGTATGGGAGAGGAAATACCCACTTAGGTCCGGCATTTATTTGTTTGCATTTCATCTACTGTATCTAAATAGCTTACCTTAAGTACAAGAAACTCCGTGCTGATTATACGCACTTTCTGTTCTAGTCCTGGGTATTAAATGCATCCATTTCATTAATGAACCCAATTTACATGTACAAGCTGTTCATATTATTTCCAATCACCCCATCCACACTAATGCTCATTTGTGAACAACGCTCTATACCTTGCAAGGGTTGAATTGCCCCTGTCTAAACGACTACCCTATTCATATATAGCCTCAAATTTAATCTCCTCTAAAGTATAAACGAGGAAATGTAAAACACATCATCTCCAACGATGCAAATCTATTGTGAGAGTGCAGACGGTCAATGTTTTGTGTGCTTTTGAAGTGACACGCGGCACTTACAAGTGAGCCACTGACACTCGTCTATACACCTTATATTCATATACCTCCACTTATTGCCGTTCAACTGTATGCCATCTAATGCCGCAAATTGCAAATGTGCATTCGTCGAGGCTTACAAGCCCAGACACACGAGCTAACACGAGGTGAGGGATATTAAATAGCGGCGGGCGGCAGCAGCAACGACCAACCGACACACATCAGTGTAGGCGATATTTGATTTATTACAAGCTATTCAAGTGAACAATAATTTTTTTTTTATCAATATGCAGGAGCCCAACATAATGTCAGATACGGAATCCCCTTAAAACGGAAACAAGCCAACTGAACAGTGAACATTGAACACTGGAAACTGAACACAACAAACGAACACACCCATCCTAAATCGGTACAGGTTGGCCAAGCTCTTGTGATAGTGCGAGCCTTGCTTGCTCCAGGTGGCTGGAGTGGGTGTTCCATTAATAGTCATCATCATCATCACAGTAACTGTGGGCAGAGAGAGAGAGAGAGAGTATGAGAATCAAATCAGCGACATGGGGCATCCTGTGCCATCAGCAGATGCTTCATAGGATGCGTCGGAACGCCTGTTGACATGATTAATTTATCATCAGTTTCGGGTTCGGTTTGAGGCCTCTGTTTCGCGTTATGAGGTGGAAATGAATGATTTTTTTAAATGGTTTTGTATATTTTTCTTTTTTTTCGGTTTAAAAGTAAATACGAAGCGGGGAGAAGGCGAACTTTCATCAGTGTAAAACTTTCATCCTTAAATTTCGAAAAACATGTTGGGAACATATTTTTTTTCCTTCTGCAACATGATTTTCATGAATAAATTATTTACATGTAATTTTTTTCTTTGCTAACTGAAATGGTAATGAAGTAACCGGGAACTGTAGGTTGACTTTATATTGAACCTTTCCGGAGGAGCAGATGGTACCTAGGATTTTGCGGAAGGTCGGTCAAAAAGCTAAGCCTATTACATATTCATAACCAAATGGATTTACAACGGAAGTTTATGGTTTTTTTTTTATTTCTAGAAAAAAGGAAAATGGGTCAATCCAGCAAGTGTCAGGGCTCAAGGGTCGCTGGGGCTATATGCTTTAAGAGTTACGGGGATACTTATAGGATAGAAGTTTTGGGATTGGGATAATAAAAACTGATTTTTCACTTTAAATGGTAAATTTGTGATGATCTTTGGATATTATCTAAATCAGACGGAGGATTGAGAAGATGTGAGTTTTATTAATTTGAACAGATGGGTTGTTTTCACGTCCTCTTTTGATGTTGATGGTAAGGTTTTGGTGTGTTAAAATTGTAGTTTATTGTTTAAAGGATAGGTAAGCTCTTTGTTCTTTGAATAATTAAATTGCATTATCCTAGGCTAGGCACCAATATTGAATTGAGTTCTTCAAAATTACGACTGATAAATAAATGGAGAGCAGTGGAGGTTAGTGCATTTTTTTCAAACACAACTTAAGTTAAATTTATTATAGGGGGCACTTACTTATAAGAAAATGGCAGAAAATCAAACACTGCGATAGAAACGACTGAAAGCAAATTTATTGTTTCAGTTTAGAGAGTTCAGAGCCAACTCAGAGTTAAAACTGTACTCAAAAAGTGGCACTACGAAAACTAAATGCAGGAAAAGTTGAGGGTTGTGGGTGTCCGGTATATTTAAATAAAACTGAATTGAAATGCCAGTTTGTCAAAAAAAGTTTCGGGAACAGGAATCGAATTTGCGATCACATTCCTTAGCGAAAAAAAAGGGAACATGGTGAGAATTAGCTTCAAAGAAGTGCCTTGGTGCAAAAGAAAAAGAGGATCATGAATGACTTTGTGACGGAATATGGCTCGAACTACTTGAAATGTTCAGTGAGTCTATCTTTCATCTCGGAGCCGAGAACCTTACAGTTCTCGCTGTCAGATCCAGCCTTCAAGTAGTGTGTTCCAGAGCACTTGATTGCAACTTGATTGACACCTGGTGTCCTAAAAACAGCCACTACGTGAATTATTTAAGTTTTTCTCTTCGCGAGAGGCAGAAAATTGACTGGTTTGACCCAACTTGCACTTGAAGTCGTCAACATTCTCTTATCAAACGAAGTCAAACAAAGCTATATAGAAAGCTTCTTTGGTCCAAATATGTCGAGTCGAAAACTGCTAAGGCGATGTCAGTCTTTTGATAACTTAAAAGAGTTTTTGAGAAGACGCAAGGTCTGTCATCAAGTCGGGCTTTACGGCTATGATAAGACGATTCACCTCCTACGTATCAGTTATTTTGGTGGAACAAGATATTTTTTAAATAGTTATTGCAAGAAAAAATATTTCTTGGCCTTCCTCAGCACTCCGGGCGCTGTTCTCGACGCCCCGCTGAATCTCCATCCCTTTGACTCCTAAATTATGGGATGTAATCTCAAAACCATTTCCCCTTCACTTTGGCACATTTGCGAACTGGAGACTTGAGCAACTAGTAGGCGGCATGTCTTTTGACCCACGCCCAATGGATATGCCGTCCAAAGGCTCAACCTGCGTCAAAAATGTAAGGACTGGTCCACTATAAAATCTGAAACAGGAAAGAATAGTTATCAGATCTTCATACATGGATCCAAAATGATGATGGATCTGGGGACACGCCAACGACGTATGACGTATGCTTATTCAAATGAATATAAGCTACGTTATGGAAGTAAGATTGGAAAAAGAAGAAGCCCTTCATGACCATAAGGAGATTAGTTGTTGAACGACGCCTATCAAACAGTGTTCGAGTGCAGTAAAAGGGAATCTCTTCGTCGGGAAACAAACAGGAGTATCGGAGAGCTCAGCCCAAATAAAATCATCCAGAAGATGCTGAGAGACGAAGAGAGTTGGATGCAAATTACCATGCATCTGACGCAAATTCTGAAATTAAAGAAACAAGAAGAGGTAGTTGAGAAACTAGAACCCGCCACTTAGATACGGATCCCCTTGAAGAAATGAGCAAAAGGTTCCAAGGTGAAGGTCGCTTTTGGAGTTTTAGCCGGTATGGCAAGTTTAGTACACCTTGGGGAGTCCGGCACACGAGGATGTATGGATACTAACTTACGTAAAGCATTTCTCTAAAAGTAAGAAAAAGCTGCGTTATGATTATGAATGGCTGGATGGGAAGAAATATTTGTGTCGGCAGCAACAGTCAAGGAGTTCTTAAAAGACTACTCAGCCCTCGCGATTTCGAAATTTATACAGGAATGCATAACCTCTCTGAATGCATTTGGAAGACTAAATTCTTTGAGTGTAGTTTAGGTTCAAGATCATCATGGCATAACTGGAAATGTTATCGCCGATGAACTTGAAAGGATCTCAGGCAGCCTTCTCGGGATTCGAACAAGCGCTTGGTTTGTCGGGGTCATCAGTTAGGGCGTCAATCAACGATGGCATGCCTTCGCTACATGTATAGAAACGATCAAAAGTATGCCTCCAACGACAATAAGAAAACTTCAACATATTTGCTACCCCGCAGCAGAAGGAAAGCTTTTAAGCCTTGCCAAGCATTTAAACGAGTAAGGCTTAAGTCATAACACATTCGGCCAATGCGGTAGAGAGGATGACGAAACAGCGCAGCAACTCTGTAAATGTCCTGCATTTTCCCAAATCAGATCAAAGTTACTCGAGGAAGACAGAGATGCCTTTTGCTCACACATAGAATATTTTCACATCTAAACTAAGCGAATTTCATATTCTACAACTTGAATCTATTGTTCCCAGTTCATACATAGCATCACGCTCTCAGAACCGGATTCGGACTAAAAAATTATGAAGATTATTACCTTATTTCCGGAAAACCGAAACTGCATACTTCCAGGGATTGACTTTGAAGTTTTAGGGCCATACTGAATAGCTACTAGCTGTTTTAAAATTTTCATGTTGTAAAAAGTCACACATTATTCCAAATTCGTTTATACCTACAATTGGAAGGACTCTGATTCATTCTAATGGAATGCACATAAACCACAATTTCCTCGTTTAATAATAAACTTAAACACAAACGAGTATTAATTGAAAATATGACAAATTACGGTGGCACCTGGCAAATGCAAATTATTGTGATTAACCATTTTGTGTGTGCCCAAACGTGTGGCAAACTTTGTATATAAATCCTCCTGCCGTCTCACCGACAAGCCACGACAATGACGACGCCTATTGACCACCAACGGACGTTGGACATTGTCGTCCGTCCATATAGCATTGTTGGAACAATTTGATTCGAACGTATGCGACTGACTTGGCATTGAATGAAATATGGATTGTAAATTTGTGAGTTGGTCTACGCTCAAAGGAATAAATCGCTTTCAAGTGCAAACTGATGTGTCAGTTTTATGAAGGTTCTTTGTTTAGTTCTTTGGGGGCTTTAACTCTCTGCTACATACAGTGGCATACAATAGAAAGAAAATATTCAATGTTTTGCTTGGCATAAGCCTCAGGAATGTAATTTGCATTTGAATTTACATTTAATGGGTAAGTAAAAAGTAACAATTCGTTGTTTATGGTGAATTATACTAGCCTGCGATGCCATAACTATAAATTCAATGTTCAATCTTTTTCTCAAGGTGGAATTTCTCGAAGGTAAAGGTGTGAAATTTAAATTTCATTCATTTTCATTAATGACAACAGAGGTTTTATAGTGAGGTGCAAGTTGTCAAACCCACTCTCTAAAGGTGTTTTATGTTGCAAACTATTTATTAGAAAGGCAACGACGCGACGTTGCATTCTGATCGACTCAATCAATTTTAGTGTCTATGCGAGTCTTTGACTTCGAATGTGTAAATTATGGACATGAAAAAGAATTAAGAATTTACTTTAACTGAATGTCTAAGTCGAATTTTATAGTCGATTTTAAGCCCACTGATTGAAGAGGAAGAGAAATAAATGATATCGACAATCAAATGTTAGGCGAATATAAAAAAATGAGTATCGTTTAACATAATCCGGATTTAAAGATTATGTGATTCTGAAAACAGAATTCAAAAAAGCAGACATAAACTCAGGAAAAACAGTGGGAAAATTTTATTATTTCAGATTTTTTCGAAATAGTACCAAAGCTGGTTCGGTACAGTATACCAATTATGAAGCGCAAGATAAACCGAAACGATAGCCACGACATAGATCGATTATGATTTACGACAATGGATTGTTGAAAATGTCAGAACGATAACAAAAAGATCTCCAAAAGTAGTTGTAAATGAGAGCGAGTATCGTAAAACGTAATAGAAACGTAACGATAGCGAGAAGTTTTTTGCTGGTATCGTTATTTGTAATACGGGCCCTCCTGCTGAGCTGCTAATTGTAACGAATGTTCTGATATTTGATTTCCGATGTGCCTTGGAGCACAGAGCTTTGAGTGGCTTAAATATATAAACAAAAATGATCAAATAAATGAATTTGTATCTCTAACTAGGTATTAATTCAGAAAAATGTAACAAATTAAATTATGCTACTCAATAAATTGAATTGAATTGATGTGAATTTGTACAAAATGGGTGAGCCATCTAGGGAATTCTTTTTAAATCACTGGCACTTTGACACTGACAGCTGTTTCTCGCTTCAATTCTTATTAGGAAATGAAGTATCATACCTCCGCGGAACGAAATGAGTAGCTTCACGCTTGAAAAATGTTGGAAAACGTAGACAACTTATTTTAATGAGTACTGTGTAGCCCAAACACCGTTTTTGAAAGTTTTAACCGAAATGAAGCACCTTCCGGAACTGGTCACTTCGGAACTTCGACTTGGCCCAATTGAATTTTTTTCAGTAGGAAACCGTAAAGAACCGATTTTAGGCCAACAATCCGCAAACGATTCAGGCACTTAAAGCCGATATTTTACAGGCGATCAGAAAGCTATAAGTTGAAAGAAGAAACCATCAACAAGGTCTTGGAAAATTGAAGTGAAAGAATAGGCATCCGCGAGGCTAGTAGAAGCATCCCCTTGACCGACGTTGTGTTCTATAGTCAATGGTAATGCTTCCGCTTACTTATATGGCCATTATACATAAAAAAAAATGTTTTTTTTTTAAATATTTTGCATTTTTTAAAAGAATCTTGTATTTTGCTTGATAAACTAGTGAATGTTTTCACCCATCTGCATAGAAAAGATCCTGTGCAAATTGAATGAATGAATGTTACGAAAATGATAAATAGTTGTGGTCCCAGATGACTACTTTAAGGTGCTCCTGGTGTACACTTGAACTTCCTCAGAAAATAGCAACCAAGTTTTACCAACTGCACCAGGTTTTTTAAAAATCATTTGATTGAATTCAAGACCATTTAAAGAAACCCAAAATACCTTAAACTTTTCAATAACATGTAATGAAAGTTAACTTCTTCTTTTTCCTTTTTGCGGTGTTACGAGCATCGTAAACTCGACGAGATCATTGCTCTCTTACTTAACTGCGTCAAACTTGTGGTTTGCTCGTAGGATATGCCCTGTTGACAACAAAATACGTCGGATAGCCTCACAATTTTGGATTCTTCTATGTCTGAGGCCCACCAAATGCTGATTTGGTTGCATTTGTCTTTACAAGGAGTGGTTTGGTCTTCCTTTCTCTTCTCCCTTCGCGATAGTGTCTGAATGTTTTATGATATTGAATTTTTGACGGGGTTCTCTGAATCTACCCTTTTGATGATTTTGAATTTTGAATACCTACTACGCCGATCGTGCTCTATGTTTCCAAGATGGTATTTTCGACGTGAAGCCTTCCACAGATCTTGGTACTTCTAATACGATCAAGCTTTGTGAAATCAAAGTTTACTAATACCTCTACTATATTTTGAACCAGCTTTGCAGATAGGAAATAAGAAATGTCTTAAAGAAATTACAGAAAAACGGAAACGATGAAAAGACCTTAGCTTTCAACACAGTTTCCAGTTTGTTGAAAAACCAGCTAGGATATCTTCAGCACCATAAAAAGCTTTCAAAGCCTTATACAAATTGTGTAATTTAATGGTGCAGCGATAAAGGGCTGAAGAGAGTAAAGGGCGTGATTATTGCTCGATAGCTGATGATTTTTTTCGTTTAGTGTGTACCTACCCATTGTCGCTATTTATCAAGGGTTTTTGCATCAACGAAACCTTAAAGCTGTCATTTTGCTGGAATGAGCACATATTTGAATTTGACAAAACTCTTAGGCTTCCTATAAACGATGCAGGAAATATTTTACCCTTTCTGATCTAGCTTCAATTTATAAAGCCTACATCAATCCATAGCGGGTTAGGCGCTTTTTAAGCCCTGTGGCGCCTACTTCATACAGTTAAAAAAAAACGTTTAACTTGATAGGTAGTGGCGCAATCGCAGGATTAATTATATCTTTTAAACTTGCCCGAAAATGACATATGTAACTCATATGACATAACAAAAGACTCAGTGTCTTCAACTGTTAAAGGTGAAACATCCGATTGAACTCCTCCTCTAAAACAATCAAACCCCAACACCAACTTTGGCAAGAATGCTTATCAGCTCCATCGTCAGTGTAAAATCAATCTTACAGTCAAGTTAAAAGATTCATATTTAAGCCACATAGCCCGCATACAGAATGCTTTAACCGACTATATCTTACCCCCACATAACAGCCTAAAAAATTTGGCAAGGGCGGTGTCCATATGAAACTGGGAGGCTGAAAGTAAAGTAGATGCTTAGAGTGAGGTTCAAACACACGCATCCGGTTTATCAACTGAACACTCTACCAGACCACCAAGGCTACCATTTACTTACATTTTATGTTTATCTCTCTTTAACAAAAGACAAAAACATCAACTCAAAACTTGTTTTTTTTTTCAGATGGAAACACTACTGTTTTAAGTTCGAGTGGAGACATTACATCGGAAGGCTGAACTTTTAATGGAATTGGGGTCTTGACAACTTGTTTCCTATGATGCTGTCGGCGTCTCTTAGCTACAGCATCGAAAAAAAAGGAAAACCTTTACTTCCTCACCATGTCCCTCTGCCATCATAGTTGCTTTAAAAATTAAAATCTTTTTATTTTTTAAGCATGTGGTATCCGTGGCGTGATGGCATGCTTGCTTCTTATCATGGAGGTTCGTTTGACGAAACGCAATAGAAGCCAAAAATATTTTTACACGGATATCGCCTTTCGAGAAGAATTAAAGGAATTGGTCCTCCGATAGTATATTCAGTGCCATGAAAAGAGCTTTCTCAAAAAGCCGTTCGGAATCGGCAGAAAATTATAGGTCCCCTTCATTCCCTAACAGGGGAGTGGTTCTTATAAGAAATGCGCTAAGCCCCGGGGCACCCGCTCTGTTGCGCCACCATACATATTTATTAATTTAAACGAGAAGTTAGATCAATTTTAAAAAGTAAAAATTTTGAGAATTGATCACCTTCCAGTGAAACATCAATATTTTGACAAGCTTTCCCTCTTGTTATAGTTCCTCTATGGTCTGCACGTAGTTGTCTATGTGTTTATCTACACTTCGATTTTCCATAACGTTATGGGCACACACATGCATGTTCAGTTCATGTTGCTGTAAATACTAAGCTCCATTATTATCCTTTACTGCTTTTCTTGGATGTGATAGAAATAAGAAAACAAGCCAAAAAATAAACAAAAAAACTGTAGTAATTTGGAAATGCAATCCCTATTGCTTGGGTAGAGAATTTGCTTTTCTTCGTGGGCCATTCTACCTACCCTCCCTGGCCTATAAACAACAGAAACGACGTAACGTTATGGGCATAAAGTTGTATGGCAAAGACATATCTTGCGTTTCAATAACGAAAAACATTCACCAAACTTATGCTTATTACAGAATGGAAATTTAAGGGATACGCAAATACAGTGTTATCTGTATTTGCGTATCCCTTAAACAACAACGACACAACACAATCAATCTTGTTAGCAACTAGAAAATAGTTCAGGATGCAACAGTACTTACAGGGCAACAACAGCGAAGTTCCCCCAAACCTCACTGATCTAGAAAAACATAATGTTCCAGTTATTGGAAACGCACTTTGTTATACAAACGACGTTATAACCTCATGGGGACAATTTCGCCTGGACAGAAATACGAGTAACATGCATCACAATTCCACTGAAGTAAAACCTTATAAGGTTACAAAATAAAATCTGCCACATTTAAATAAAAAAAAAAAAAATGAAAACATTTTGTTACGACCAACAACAAACGTCCACCATTTTTGTTATTTTAACAGCAATTGTATTGCCAAACAACAGAACAACAACACTTGAATTCATTTAACCATTGATAGCTTCCCAAAGGATAAACAAACAACATCATTTCTGTACAAAATATACCGAACATTGAACATAATTTACAGTCAATTCAGACAAAACGCAAACAAAATTATTCAGTGATTTACATGAAGTCAACTTTATTTCCGTACTCATCCTGATATCCCTATCCCTACCACTAAATAAATGAAAATAAAATCGATTTGTTGTTTCATTACATTTTTCTTTTTTTTGATAAACAATATGACTTATTTGCCCTTCGTATCAAGCCAAGTTAACAAGCCAATAACTCTCAAACTTCAACCAAAGCCCCTTCGACCTCTCCAACCTCAGATATCCAAAGTTGATCAAGGAAACTCTACATTAACTTTCTCTCCTTGATTCCTATTTAAACTTGTCCCCCCCCAAAGGTTCGAACAAACAAAAATTTCTCTTTGTGTAAGTTCTTATCGAAAACAAATTTATCCCGACAATTTGACTCAAAAATAGAAGAACTTTTCTCACTCCTCTCAAAAAAAAAAAAAGAAGATATACTTTAGGAATCATTATTTCTGATTAAGGATCTAGATACTTTTCAAATTGCATTTAAGTTTAACTTCTCTCTAAACTTGCATTGTTTTAAGAAAATAAAAAAAAAAAAATAACACAAAAAACCCTCATGCCTTTGTATTTTTTGCCTTAATTGGAAAACTTTCTTGCTTTTGTTGTTCCCGGCTACTGAGTGATTGTGAAAAAGAAATCTCATTAAAAAATCCCCATTCCTTGGGCTCCTTTGCGACAACTTAATTAAAAAAAAAAAAAAAAAAACATTATAAAAACCCCCCGAAGTCAAAATGAACAACAATGGGTTGTTAGACAAACTTCCTGGATGTTTTTTCCTCAAGGTTAAGCAAAAGAGTTTACAGATTTAATTTACCACTTGCAGCTCACTCCCACAACTCATCCTACTGTCAGAATGCTCATCTAATGACCAGATAGAGTGTCTCATTTGTCAATTGTGTTAGATGCACTAGGGATGTATGTTGTGTAATTACATCCTGCAGAGACAGAATCCATTCAGGACGTTTTCAATGGACTCCCTTTTGATAATGAAAGTTACTCGAAATGCACCCCATCATAGACCATACATTCCCTTCCTCAAAGCTACTTCCTCATATAATCCTTAGGTAAACAAATTGCAAAATGTTACCCTGGAGTATGATGATGACGATATGATGGAGTGGGATCATCAGAGGGTAGAGGCAGAAGCAAAAGCAGGAAGAACGCCGGCCAAGAGTTTGTTTTATGGTTATTTGAACAATAAATACTTTACTGACCGATTACATGTCGGGGAGGCGGCTCTGAAGCGTGCCGCTGCAACTAATGTCTGTCAATATGAATAGAATCCATTTGTTTGCGATCTGGATTCAATATTTGTTTGCCTATGATCCACTTTATTGCTGTTGTTGTTTTTTTTTTTTTATTTATTTATTTGTGTATGTGCCATTCCAAAACCAACATAGCCTCAATCATGAAGTCAGCGTTGGCAAATTGAGCGAGCTTCAATGAAGTTGGCATGTAAACGTTGCGGTTCGTTGAGTTTTTCCGAAATGCAATTTGCGGATTTCACGAAAGTAGGTATCTGTTTGCTTTGGATTACTGCATTTTGGGTTGATTGATTTTTATCCTACTTTACTTTTTTTTCTTTTGCATAAGATAACCCATCTCCGTAGTCCTTTTTTATTTATTTATTATTTTTTTTGATTGCAAAATAGGGATAACCATCTTGGGATATTTATCTTCTCGGTTTAAGGATGGGGGTTGTTGATGTATACGAGTACTTTCGTAAAATTGGAAACAACGAAACAAACAAACAGATTTGGGATGAGCACTGAGCACACACTCACACAGAGCAAAACACAGATAGAAGAAAAGGATCAAAGTAACTGCCACCACCATCCCATTGTAATAGCTAGTAACACAAACGCCAAACGCCCTTTTTCGAATTGTAACATAGCAGTTTTGTGTTTTCGGCATTTATCCCCTAAAACGGTTTTATCTCAACCATGAATTGTCATAAGGACAACCGACGGACGGAACAAACATTACTTATTAAATTTGAAACAAGGAATTGTCTTGTGTTGAATTTTTCATAAGCCAAAGCATTACAAGACTATTTGGGCAACATCAAAGTTTTTTTCTCTCTCTCTGTCTTCCTGTGTGGGGGATGATTTTTGGTTAAAAGCTAATAATGCGGTCACATCAGTTCTTATGACAGGAAATGTCTTAGAGAAGAGCCATAAAAAAATCAGAAAACTGAAAACTGGGAAAGTTTTCATATTCCGCTCTTTAATGCATTTATTACCTTTTTCTGAAAAGTTTGTCTGTCTGCTGGATTCGCTAAATCGTTTTTGTTATTAAATGTTTGTTGATGGAAGGAAGTGTCACAAAGTCTGGCATTTGTATTCTCAGTTTGATGTGATTAAGATTATTCTGAATTTCGTTATGAAAACAAAAACAAAAAATGTTCGAGATGGCTTTATCGCATCGTAAAGAAAGAACTTTTTTATGCTTTTCTTGAATTCAATTTAAATCATCATTATAATAAATGGGAGTGAGCAAAAAACGTTTAAGCCCATTTGGTTGGAAAGATAATCACTGTAAGTATTGAAGAAAATAATTTTTTTACTACCCCCAGAACAGGTATTTGAATGGCTGATTTTGGATCACTAAACGATAACACTTATTTTCAACTTCCAAGCAAAATGGTTAAGGTAGAAAAAACAGTATTCACTAAATTTAAAACTTCTAATAAGTTGTGGTTCGGTTTAGTGCCCGTTGCGTAAAGGTTAACTAACATGTCTGCCCGTAACGAGGGAGGTTCGTGGTTCGAATTCCAACAGAAAACCAAAAAAGTTTTTCCACGTAGATTTGGTAAGTCCTAGTAAATCCATTGACGGGAAGAGCGCTTGCTCGGTTACTCGTTCGGAATTGGAATGCCTCACAAGGCATTGTTGTGAGAAATGCTCCCAGCATTGATAAACCAACCTGTTTTTATAGCATAAAAAATCTGATGCTATTCAAAAGCGACCAACAACTAATAAAGAAGTGTTTTTACAATGTTCTTATTAAAGTCTTTAAGTTACCATGGTCAGCACCAATATCAGCCCTCGCATGTTGAATCAGGAACAATTGGCAGAGATTCCTAGTAAATTAAGACCTATGCGTGAGAGTAAATCAGGAGCATCAATTTGTCCTATTTTTTTTTTTATTTTTTTTTAATTGGATAGGACGAAGGTACAAAGTACAAAGTGTGTTAAGTGTAAAGTTGTTCATTCGAAGTTGGGGTCATGTAAGAATCTAAAAATATTCGAAGAAGGAGTGTTTTTAATATCAAGGGAACTAGTGAAACCTTAATTGAATATTTTTAGCCTGGATCTGGCCATTCACAGAAATTGTGTACACAGCTTTTTCTGTATCATCCTGGCTGATGCCCATGTTTTTAAGATCATATCTGAGAGAGCAGTGACCAGTGTGGAAGTACGTAAGTAACTTTGCTCAGGATAAGAATTTCTTTCACAAGTCTTTGAGATAAGTCGTCGATGAATAGTTTTGCCTGGCGGTGGCCATTAGAGCTATTCCAGGTGTGGATAATGTTCTGCCGTTCCCAACTAACCAGTTCGCGTTTAATGCCACTGAATGTGAGACCGCAATAGGGTTCCGGGCCTTTGAATTGGGATTGAGAACCAAGTCTTGAAGAGGCTGACCGCCTACTCTTCAATACCCTGTACGCCTTCATGTCCAGGCACCCAGGAAAGAGTTATTTCATTGTGGGTGGCTAATTGAAATAGACATGTCAGGCAGTTCCAAACTAGTTTGGATTCGAATTTGGTTGAGGACAATGCCTTTAGGGCTGCCTGTCTGTCAGAGCAAATTAGGATGCGTGATCGACGGAGGTTTCTCCTAATGAAAGCTCATATATATGTATATATCACTGTAAGTTGTTTTTGAGACGAAGCTTTAGTTCGCTTAGTACGGCAGTCTTCTTTACTCTAATATTATGTGAGAACAATTTTCAACATGGAAGCGAACTGTCATGCTATACAGGGTGTCCCGTACTTCGTGTATTATCCTTTGGGCTGTGATTCTTGGTCATATTCTAAGAAAAAAATTGTTATACAGTAAAGCTCGATTCTCAACTAGACATCACTTTTTGACAATTTAAAAAAGGCTAACTTTGGTGTACCCTGACCTATGTTAAATTCGATATCTCTGTCAATACTAATGATAAAGACCTAATCTTAGACTTATTTTTTTTCTAATTAAAATCTAATTAAATAATTAATCTTTAAGACTGTATTTAAGTTTAGCTTCCATAGGTTTAGGGTTGCCAGATTTTGAATTTTAAGTGGTGTTCAAATTTTCTTCCCGAAACAAAGTTTTGACTTTGAAGTCATTTTTTTGCAGAAACTGCCTGATAAACATAGAGTTTCTTTATTTTTAACAGATAAACAAAACAATAATAAAGAAAAAACTTGGCATTAAGTGCACTCAAAAACCCATACATTTTATGATATTTGAAAAAATACAAAATGGGTAAAATTAAAAAAAAAAAAAAGATTTTTAAATTTGAGATTTGTTTGAATAAAACAATAATATGGGCACTTTTAGTAGTTTTTGTATGTATTTTATACAAATACAATTAGAACAAGTCCTCAAAGTGAACATTTTCATATCATCAGCAACGATTAAAATTTGATTTGAATACTAGAATTTGCACCATTCATGGCCTGAATTAAAAGTATTGGGTCAAGGTGACTGCCCTGAATGATTCGAATTTTTATTATTAGTGCAATAGGAACTGGGCCAATAGTTCCAGCACTTTTATAAGTGGAACTAGTCTCACTTTATAGACGATGTATATCATGTGTTATATTTTTTTATAAATATATCGTTTCAATATAACAGAACGAGGCGTTCCATATTTAAAGTAAGGATGCCAAAGTGACACAAAAATAAAAAGGATCCAAAAGTAACAGATCATCAAAGCTGGCTAGGGAAGTTAGGGTGTTTTTTGCATGAGAAGCTTCGATGGTTGTTGTTTATGGTTTAACAGTTGCGAATGTCAAACTTTGCTGTCATGCTGTTTAGTAAGGTTTGGCAGTTCATCATGGATCTATTGTTAAAAGAGCAACTCCTCAAAATTTTGAGAACTTTGAAAAAAAAAAAAACAGTTTACGAAGTTGACTTCGTCCACTATATGGCCAACATAATTGGCCTACTGAGCAAGCAATTCGTCCAGTAATTTATCGTTTTCGGACTCATTCTACTTTTCGGATCAAAATTATCAAGGAATCACCAAAATGTTTAATTGGTACTTGATGCGGTTTACACGCTGACGGTATCATCGGTCCATATTTTTTATAAAAAAGGGAAAGGAGCTGCCGTTACGGTGAATGACGAGTTTTATCGTGCCATGCTGATTGATTATTTGTTTCCAAAAATAAAAAATAAAAATTCACATCGATGGCATTTGATTCCAACAAGACGGCGCAAATTGCCATAAAGCCGCTTCACCATCAATTTATTGTAAAATCATTTTGGTGACAACTTCATTTCACTCAGGCGGCATAACGCCTCTCGATTACTTTTTGTGGGGGGCTATGTAAAGTTATTGATTTATATCGATAAATCAGCGACTCTGGAAGCACTTTAAGCCAATGTTCAAGCCACTATTGACTTCATACGACCAAATTAATTGGAAAAAGTTGTGGAAAATTGGCCTGATCGAATGGATCTCGTAGCAGTGGTGGATATTTTCCTAAAATCAAATTTAAAAAATAGATCCCAAAAAATCATCCAACAGATTATAATAACAATAAATTCATTCCCAAAATAATTTTGGCTTGTAAAGGGTGTTTTTTTTAGAGGTTTGGTATTTAAATAAGCAACACTGTCTCTAGTGACTATCAGTTTGACAATTGGTGATATAGTTGTAGTCAGTGAGTACATTTTGCCATTTTACAATGAATAGGCTTACTTCAGAACAACGCTTTCAAATTGCTATTTTACGATTTTAAACACTAAGAATAACCTTTGGTCTTTTCGAAAGAAAACAACTAAGAACGCTCTGGTCTCATATGTGAAGACAATGTGGAGAAGAACATTCAACGACGACTTGTATGAGCTGTACCCCGACAAGAGCATAGCTAGAAGGGTACGCATCGCGCATCGCGAGACTACGATGTAGAGCGGATGAATATTAACGCTCCGGTTTGACGGGTTTCCGACAATATATTGAAATCGCAGAAAAGAAAGACCTCGTCTTAGGTGACGACATCAAGTGAAGTCTTCAACCGACTTAGAATTCCAAATAGAAATAGTTCGATGTTGGTTGAGGCCCAGGTTCACCACGAACTTTAATGCCCACTTAAGTAAGAAAGTAAAGCATTAGAAAAAAATTAAACGAAAGGCTTTATTTGGCGACACGTTTTTTTTGCACTGTGCTATTGACAAGGCCATCAGGGAATAAAAAACCGAGTACCAAAGACTTTTCTTACTCTTAAACTTTCAGCTGAGTTCCTACATAAACTTCAATTGAAACCAAATGAAACACATTCAGCGAAAAAGTGCGTCCGATTTTTTAGTATAACCATTGTATATGAATTCTATATAATTTAGATATACAATGGTATAACCTCAATCAAGCTAACGGTGCCCACGCAGTAATGGTTAGCGCGCCTGTCTGTTACGTGGGAGGTTCGAGATTCAAATCAAACAGAAAACAAAAAATGTTTTTCCACGGGTATCGCTTCTCTCGAGGATGTGACAAGCCATCGGAGAATGGCATCATTGCCACGAAAAGCGTTTTCAAACCTAGCCGTTTGGAAGCGGCAAAAAATTGTAGGTCTTCTCCATTGCTCACAAGGTATGGTTCTGAGAAACGCGCTAGGCCTCAGGGCTCCCCGCTCAACTGCGTGTTTGAAAAATCAAATGAGTTTCGCACTAAAATCTAACCAAAAACAATTAGCTTCAAAATTTTGTGGGAAAACTAAATGCGAAAACTACCGAGTCGAGGTTTTTTTTTATAAGAAATTCAAAATGAAACGTAGTTAATTGCATCTAATTTGTTGACCTTGAACCCAATCTGTTGCTTTCTCATTGAATCGAAGCCGTTTCTTTGATTCAGTGATGTGTTTTTGGCCTCATTGCAAAATAGCACGCTGTCGTGCATACAGACGGTCCTACATCTAACCACTCTCAGCGTTCACTAGACTGAGTCTAAAGGGAACTGATACTTTCGAGTGACAAAGCCGTTGTCCTAGTTCCAACTATCCCCATTTCAAGCTTTATGTCCAATCAAACTCAGTTTAGCTATTGCTACTAACAAAGAGCATAGCCTTGCATTGCAGGTAGCAGGGGTGCCTTTCTCGTTCCCAACTATATGTCTCTGGTTGTGTTCTAAAACTTCCCCTGCTTAATCGGAGTAATTTACTAAACTTAGAAACATTCAACTTTTCTTTTTTAATATAAATCGTATGTAAATCAATTGAACATCTCTTATTTAAAAAGTATGGAGCTCACCAAGTTCGTTACACAATAATCTGACAGAAATATTGTAGCGTCTTACCTAAAAATAGAAAAGAATTAAAATAGCATTAGTATAAGCAAAATAATTCATTCTCATAAAAAGTTTTATAATAGTTTAAAATTTAAATAAAACCAGAGAACAATTTTCTGCTTTTCATACGAAAACTTCTTCAAAGAAAATTTCCTCTAATGGAACTTTAATGTTGAAAAATCAAACAGGTCAATGTCCTTATCAACATTAACACATAGCATGCTCATACAACGGCCAACACTCGCCATCATCATCCATAAAAGGCGTAGCTGATAAAAATAAAATATCTAATTTCAAATCGAACGCAATGGGGCGTGAGCGTCACAGTTAAAAGTGAATAATTTCATACTCATTGGTAAATGTATAGCTCATATCTTTCAACTATTCACGTGTGAGCTGCGAAAATAGGCGTTCCTACCGGAACTAACTCATACTGCACGACGTTTAGTATACACAAGTGACTTTCCTCTTTTGTGATTCGCGTGACGAACTGATTAGAACTAAAAACTCATTTTCGAACCACGAACATGGAATTTAACACGCATTTGCACCCTTGTTTCAAGAAGTTCATACAACTTCCATCATACACCATAGACTGGGGTATGTTTTAACTTTTCTTCGAGTATTTTCACTCATTAAAACGAATACAAACAACAGAAATAACATTTGTCAGAAGTCAAAAACTAAAATACATTAATTTTTGAAATATGTTACACACTTTGTTGGTTTTGGCTATTACATGAGGAATGTGTCAACCCGAAGACCTTAATCAAATTGACATAATTGTGATGTATGAGTGTATGACGTTAGGGAGGGTGTTTTGATAATTAAAATAGTTGATCAATCTTTTTCATTAAGTTGTGTGCTTTTTAGGATAGGAAAGAAGATTTTATGGCCTTTCTTTGCCATGAGTTAGCACAATATGCCATAGTTACCGTTGGTATACCACAAGAAAACCACTTAGGCCCCATTTTATTTTTAAAAATTACTGCATATTGCACTGGACAAGTTTTTTGAGTCAGTTGGGTTGTAACAAGTCTTCAAAAATATCTTAAAAGCCGTTAGTTTGGCCTAACACCTGAACATAAGAAAGTTGTTATCAACAATAAAACAACTTTCAAGAAAAGACCGATTTCTGTCTCCATAACAAGACAGAGCTAAATTGGTTACATTAGCGAGAACAGAAACAAAGAAAAAAACTTAAACAGACATCAATGTCGTCATGGCAAGAAATCCAGAATTAGTCAGTGATCCCTCGGCATATAAACGTGTTATTTTTATATCTGTGAAGCCATTATCGTCCTATTACAAAAATCTACTTCTGAAAAAATTATGAACACTCTAATGCGCGAGTCAGTTTTGCTTTTTCATTCATGTCAAAACAGCCAGTAAAAACCAGAGTTAACAAAGACAAACTTGATGGCAACAAGCATGAACTTTTAATATTAACAGCCACCTAGACAGCAAAAAGGCACTTTCCTCAACTTGTGTTCATCGATTCAATTTATCCTTGCGTGATACCCAATTGAGAGGGAACACAAATTTTTATGAAGATATTTGAATCACGGCTAATCGCTTTTACATAAAAAAAAAAGGCCATCATTTGAATAGTTTAACGTTCCAGGCACGTCTCAGACCGCATCCAGTCACGCAATAAATTTCACCATTCAATGTCATGATTAAGGCTCACTCGCACAAGACGTTACCAGTTTTCTTCTTTTTCATTTTCTTTATTTATTTTCATAGGGAAAAATTATAACTTGCTCGCCACCAGTCACTTAACAATCAAGAACCTAAAAATGCCAACTTTGCACGCAAATTGATCGTCCCTTGTTTGCTTTCGGAATGCTGCTCCCTATATGTATATGTGTATTCCCCACTATCAGGAAGTCAATAAAAAACAAGGACAAAACAAATATTTGCCCCATAATCGAACCTCATCTGTTGAGTTCCTGCGAACAAAAAATAGTAATACAAAAAATAAAGAAAGAAAACCTCTCCTGCCACGCCAAACAAATTCATCGTCATCCCGCAAAGTTCAGCCAAACACTTGTGTGCCATCGAGTACCTTTTTCAGGAGCTCTCCAATCACACAACACCTACTTCACCCCGGAAGGTGGATTCGTGCCACTTTTTAACGTCGTTGCTGTTCTGTCAAGTGAGCTCGACACTCAAGAGTCAAAACTAAATAAAAAGGAAGAAAAAAAAACCAACGAAAAATATCTGAGATAACACTACACAGCTCAAAGCCTTGAAGGCTGGAACTTGCATGTTTGCCTGACTGCTTCAAGAGGTTGGCATGATGATGACGATGATGATGGTAATGGACCTCCTTTCCGTCCGCCTTATATCACTTCGATCGATCAAAAATCATGCAGCAATAAAAATTTGCATAAAATTCTGATTAGCTTCGTCTCTCCCTACCTTTTACTTGTAATTTTGTTTTTATTTGTCCTTTTTTTGTTTTTTTCGTTCAGACGCTAAGTTATATCCTATAAGGAGGCAATTTGAATGCATAGTGCAGCTACTAAGGCTCAAGATCTTCGCAGATCCCCGCCTTTATGTGCAATTAATTGCAATTACTTCGTCGAGTGAGCAACAGACGACACACTGAATGGGATGGATTTGTGTTTGGAGAATATGAAGTGAACTGTGGGAGGTAATCAAATAAGGTCCCGTATGTAATGTGGTCATTACAATAAGGGGTGATGCTGGATTAGTCCTCACGTCTGAACGGGAATATTATCGGGCAAATCGCCAATTACTGATGCAAATCAGGTAGAAACTAGGAAATGTTTATTAGAAGTTAGAGATGGTTAGAGGTTTAAAAAAGTTTATTTCGTTGAATTCTGTATACAGGGAGGATTGCAAAACTTCATTAGGCATTAGAAAAAAACAAAAAAGGACATTTGATGAGGAGGATGGCCGAAAATGTGTACATATATCGACTGAATGAAAGATGTGCACGGTTTGAAAAAGACTCAAAATGTGAGGGGATTTCCCTTTTTTTAAGTTGTCTTGCAGTGACTTTTCATTTGACTTTTGATTTTCCCGCGCAGTTATTTTAAATGTGAGACTGCCGTCACCTGTCATCTTTTTATAGACAACTGTCAAACCTTGGGCCAGGTATGTTTTCAGTTTGTGTTTTACAGCCTGTGGCCTAATGGTTAGCCTGTTACGCTGAGGTTCGAGGTTCGAATCCCAACAGAAAACAAAAAACGTTTTTCCACGGCTATCACCTTTCGCGAGGAATTGGCAATTCCTCCGATAGTAAATTCATTGCCATGAAAATGGCTTTCTTGACTAGCCGTTCAGAGCCTGCAGAAAAATGTAGGTCCCCTCCATTCCATCGATTTCCATGGTTAACAAGTAATTTACGGAGTTACATTGAGGTCGTATCAGCACAAGTGATGCCGAACGCCCAGTTCCCCCAAAAGAGGTCGTTACACCAGAAATCATCAGCAATGGATCGATATTCGACGATCGGAGAATGAAAGTGCTTGAGGTGGCTGAGACTGCGTATCTCAATTAAGGGGTCACATCATAATTTGCATGAATATTTAGATCTGGAAAAGAATCTCGCGCGATGTTTGCCCCGATTGCTCACACTCGACCATAAGCTCAACCGATTGACCACTTTAAAGGAGATTTTGGTGATGATCAGCCGCAATTCAAACGAGTTTTTGTGCCATTTCGTTACCGTGAAGGAAACCCGGATTCATCACAATACATTAGAGACCAATGAACAGTCAACACAGTGAATTTTCCCGGGTGAATGTGCACCAAACAAAGTTAAGGTGGGTATGTCGGCTAACAAGGTTATGACCACAGTTTTTTTGGGATGCACGCGGTGTTATTTGCATCGATTACGTACCTTGAAAAGGGTGAAACGATAAATGGAGAATATTATTCAGAGCTTTTCAGTAAGTTCGATTTAAATTTAAAGAAGACCACATTAGGCAAAGAAAAAAATGTTGTTTCATCAAGACAATGGACGTGTGCATCACAAATCCATAAACTGGGCTACGAACTGATACCCTATCCAGCATATTTTCTAGATTTGGCCTCATGCGACTATTTCCTGTTTTCAAATCTGAAGAAATGGCTGGATGGTAAGTGATTTTGGTCGAATGAATAGGTAAACACTAAAACAAATGCCTATTTTGAGGGTCTCGAGGAAACCTATTATTAGGAAGGAATAAAAAAAATTGGAAAAACGCTGAACTAAATGTATTGAGCTCAAAGGAGATTATGTTGAAAAACACAATGTTTATTTGTGATTAAAAATGTTTTCTATTTAAAGACTTAGACTTAGACTTATCAAACCGCTCTCGCACATAATAAAAAGTGTTTTTCAACAGAGTAATAAGTTTTGAAAGAAAACAAATGATTTTTCAAAGACTGACTTTTACTAGCAATTAAGTGTACTATAAACAGGGCCGACCCCAGCTTAGGTGGCAGTTATAGCGATCAGGATAACGAATCAGGAAAAAATTCAAAATTAATTATCACTATGTTTTTGTTACAATTGAATAACAAATGTTACACCAATCAATAGTAAACAGCCCAGAGAATCTATTTTGCCAAGAAAATGTTCAATATAACAAATACTTTGCCGTAAATTTGTTTTTTTCTATTTTCCTGATGGAATTGAAACAGGAAAATAGAAAAACACAAATTAAACAGCAAATATTTGTTCTATTATATCTTTTTTGGGCACAAAAAATTCTTTGAGTGAATTGCCATCGATTGGTATAACATTTGTTATTCAATTGTAACGAGAACATAGTTATTATTCCTTTTGAAAATTTTTCCTGATTCGTTTTCCTGATCACTATAACTGGCTCCTTAACTAGAACCCAGTGAAAGGTTTACAGAAATTGACCTCGTTCCAATCCTTTTCTAGGATTGTAGCATTTTTTAATTTGTGATATTTTGTGCTGGATTCTATTGCAAGTAATGTGAGTTTATGTGAAGATAATAGTTCAACACAGGTGTACTCAATGTTATTTTTTTTAATCGTGTAATTTTAGTTACACAATAATTACAATTCTTTTGTTAAAATGCAAATGGCGGCATTTATTTGCACTATAGGGTTCTCTTTATAGAGGACAAGTACTCTTTTTGGTATTTAATTTTGTGTGTGGCATCTTTTAAAATTAACCAATTAGTCCTCTTTTTTCACTAGGCAAACCAACAATCACATAATAAGAGTACAATGAGATTTTTTGTTTCACATTTTATTCTTTATAAGATATTTGCAGATACTCATTCTTACTTATAGCGTATAGGTTTTGATAACGTGAGAATAATCCTCAGAAAGCGATAAATAGATTACGAAACACTTTTGAGAGTCTCCACATTCAACAAGAAAAGCATTGATAACATAAGTGCAACAATTTATACTGTGTGATACCGGTGGCGTGATGGTTAGCATGTTTGAATTTTAAGCGGGATGTTCGTGGTTCGAATCCCAGCAAAAGTCCAAAATGTTTTTTTTACGGTTATCATCTTTTGCGAGGAATCGGCAAATCCTTCGATAGTAAATTCATTGCCATGAAAAGCGCTTTCGTCTATTCGACAGAAAATTGTAGGTCTCTCCATTGCCTTACAATTACAAGGCATGGTTGTGAGAAATGAGCTAGGCCCCGGGGCATTACGCTCTGTTGCGCCACCCTGTGTATAGTGCTGCTCGTGTTGTTCGGCTTAGAATGGGTGAAAAGTACTCGGGAGTTTCAGGTATGAATCTCTCAAACATCCAATGACTTTTCCATGGTAGGTATCAGAGATCAAAATGAGTATGTTCAAATCAGTTCAAACACATCCAAAATTTCTCAACGATCGCTCAGACTTGATCATTTTCCAACCCTATTCACAAGCAAATAGTTCGCAAGCATATTTACTCACAAGCAAAAATGCTTCTGAACAAACTAAATCAGTAAGGATGCTCACAAGTCATTTTTTCTGTATTGCACTCACAAGCAAATGACTTGCAAGCAGATTGACTTGTTTGATAGATAGATAGATATATTTTATTTTCGTTCAAAGTTTATAAAAAGGCGATGACCTCACGTTTTACATTCAGATATTTGGTTATTACTACCTTTCTACTGTAACATTATCTATTAACATTTGAATAAAGAAAAGGAATTTATAAGCTTTTGAAGGAAAATACCAAAAAAAAAACCTTCATTTGAGAAAGATTGACTTGTTTGAACTTACTTGAATATATTCAAATACTCATGAGCACGCAAAACGTTCACAAGCAGGCAGTGTGTTCACAAGCAGGTAGAATGCTTACAAGCAGGCAGTGTGTTTATAAGCAGGCAGTGTATTCATCGGAAAGCAATGCGTTGAATTATACCTAAACAAAAAAAAGGCATAAAATACCCTTTTTGGTATGATCACATTGCTTGCTTATGAATACACTGCTCAAATTGCTTGTGATCACTTTTGCTCACAAGCAGTTTAACTCAATGTTATTCAAACTCATTTTGACTTGCAAGCAAGTCTACTTGTTTGGTTCGTTTGAAAATAGGGGCTGTTCAGAGTTATGCTTGGTTCACAAATAAGATTGTTCAAATTTACTTGCTTGTGGGTTGACTCAGTTTTATCAAACTCGTTTTTGTCAAGTAAATACTAATTGTTCACAAGCAGACTTAGTTCATTTTAATCTCTGGTAGGTATCGCCTTTCGCGAAGAATTGGCGAATTCTTCAAGTTCAATTATACTGTCATGAAAAGCGCATTCTAACTTTTGTTCGAGATTGGAAAAAAAAATTAAGTCGCTGAAATGTTTTAGGCCACGCGGGTACCCAAGCCTGATTGGTCCGTTAAAATGGTTGGTTAATTTTTTTATTCAGTGTTCACTGTGAAATAATTTTGTTGCTTCTTTTCCTTTTTACTAATTCTTTTATGTAAAAAAAACTGTTCACCTCAAAAGAGTGTAGAATAGTAAGTTTCAGTCAAAAAGTCAAAAAGAAAAATGAACGAAGCCTTACAATAGCCATAGAAACAATTGCGTTGCCCTCTGGTGAGTTATGAGGCATCTCACCAATTCCTAAATTAGCTTAGCAATACACATTACCTCTGAACACAAAAACAATTCAATACTGAGCATATTGAAGCTCACTATCGACTTCAGCAAGTTTCTGAGATACATAGAAGTGAACACATTTTGGAAACGTAGGTACGCTACAATAGCAAAGAAAATATTGGCTGTGAATTTATTTCCAAAAGACACGAATTCGAAAATTAAAAAGAAATAATTTGATTTCATATAAACAATGTACAAGCAAAGAATGAAATTTGATTTCGCTTCAAACTAATGGGTACAGTCAATATGATCAGGTGATGTAAACCAGAAACAGGAAATTCGTGGCGAAGGTGTTACCACCTACATAAATCCTTCACCACAACTGTTTGCAGAGAATTTAAATGACTACAGATTTTTTTTTTCATACTATTCAATTGCTGAGATACTACAAACACGGATCTTTTAATACGTTATACTCTTTCTTCCTGAGCATACCTTTCATCTTATTTATACTTTAGTTTTAAATTCATTTTTTATTGTTTCTCACTTATAACTACTTACTTGCTAACAAAAATGTTTAAACTAGCTTACATAATAACTTAATTAACCTACTGACCCTAGGCGAGTACTCTAAATTACTCAATAACTTACTTTCTAATGCCTTTCGTCCTAAAGATACAATGTATATATTTCAACCTAGAACTAATATTAAGAACTAAGAACGTTTAAAAAACTTAGTTTTATGGCTTATTTATACTTTCACTTGGGTACTGTGGCGTATGAGCACCTTTTTTGCGAAATTTAAAATCCAAACAAACATGAACATTTTTCCAGAGGAAGTATAAGGTTAAGTTTGAATGAACCTCAGCTTCAGTTAACCTAAGTTAAGTTTAATAAAATTTTATAAACATATTTTGTCATCGTTGTACGTTGTAAAGGGTCCGCCATCTAACGTTTTTTTTTCAACTAGTGCTTATTTCGTGAATGGTAACACTTAGTTCATGTCTGATTTGACAGATAATTAGTTTCATCCTTCCGCTGAACGAATATGGTTGTGTATATGCTTGAAAAACGCTGGGAAATATTGCGACATTACTTTGAAAATCATGGTAATGTTGCAGAATGTGTGCGAAAATTGCGTACGGATTTTGGAAGAAGAGAAGCACCGTCAGCTCCGCATGTTCGTTATCTTGTGAAAAAAGTGAAAGAAACTGGCATCCTCATCGACAAAAATTGAAGAGGAGGATATTGCGTCGGCTTACAAGCAAAACTGACCAACTGCCAAAATTCGTATTTTGTATCTTTAATGTCAAGTATAATAAAAAACCGAGTATTTTCTTCTTCTGTTAAACTAAAAACTACCTATCTGATATTTTGCTTAAGAATATGCAAAGTAGTTTTAATTGTTGGTTGACTATCTGTCTTCATGTAAAAAAAATTAAGGAAGAACTGACCAAGTTCAAATAGTCATTTTTTCCATTTTTGCAGAAAGTCAGTTTTGCTTGTAAGCCGACGATTGGCAACATTTGATTTCAAAAGGACGGCGCTACGTGCCACACAGCCGAAGCTACACTCGATGTTTTGCGCCCTGTTTTTGAAGATCGCATTATCAGCCGCAGAGCTGATGTCGTTTGGCCACCTCGGAGCTGCGATTTGACACCGTTGGACTATAATTTGTGGGGTGCCGTAAAAGATAAGTGTTACGCCGACAAGCCAGAGACAACTGACGCTATAAGGGACAATATTCGTGAAGCCATTGGTGAAATACAGCTGCACACAATAAATAATGTGCTTAAAAATTGAACCAATCCTGTAGGCTACTGCATGGCCAGCCGAGGCAGCTATTTGAATGAAATAATTTTCCATTATTAATCGAAAGCATTGTACTTTCAGATAAAAAAAGCAATTTGAGAAAATATTCAGTAGTTTTTTTTTATAGCATTTTCAAAAAAAAAAAAGTTATTTGGCGGACCTTTTATTTCTTCGTACTAACGGAGTACGAAGGCCATTAGCAACCTTCTTCTTCTTCTCATTAGTTTTTCCGGCATTTAGGGTATCGTAATCTCGAAGGGCTCACGGTTTTCGACATGACTGTTTCATACTAATAATCCGCTCGGGGGTAAGCAGAATGCGTCGGAAAACCTCTCGATTTTGGATTGTTCCATGTCTAAGGCTAACTAAATGCAGATTTCGTTGCATTTGCCTATGCAGGAGTGTTTCCTTCGCGAGCAGGTCAGAGTTATGCTAAGCCTTAAAAATATAAGCTCAGGTATTATGAGTACATAAGGTAATAAAAGAAAAAAGAAACTCAACTTACTACACCCCAAAATAAAAAAAATTCTGGCAAATAGACGAAAGTGTGGTTAAAACAGACAAAATAAAAGAACAAAATAAAAAGCTTGAATTTGCAAAAAGGAGAACAAGCCATTTCGCTAAAAAAAATTCAAGTTTAAAAACTAACTTAAGTACCATTTGTCTTGCTCCGATGGTTAACCATAACTACTTAAGACGTAAAGCTTTCGAACTGTTAAATGACATCAGCTTCCATTCCAAAAAAAAAGTTCATAAGTTTATTACATTCCCTATATTTTATATATGTATAGTATATCCATTTCGAAAGTCGTTAAGTACCTACCACCTGCCGACTCAATAACTTTCATCACAGCAAGTCAAAGAGACGACCTTGTGTTGAAGTTATTCCCGTTCACTTGTCTCGTGAACTAAAAACCGAATAAAAATATGTGAAAATAAAAACGAGAATCTTAAAATTTATTTACCGAACTAAAATGTTTTCCGTGTTAACTTTTCCATCTCGACAGCAACGCCAACCGACAAGAGCCTGAAAGGCACCCATTCTTACTTCCTTCTGAACTTTACTCACCGACGAAGTATTTGTCGCCTCTTGACGACCGTCTGCATTACTACAAGAATCGTCTCTGCCTTGGCTACTGTCTGCATAACTGCAAGAAGCACACAGCAGCAGCAGTATCCAGACGACCAACGCTTACTTAAGCTAACAGTAACTACACACTTTTTGAAGGCAACTGTTTCCTGATGAGGTTCCTGTGCTCTCATGTCCCCTGTTTGCCGTTCAACAAGATTCAATTTGTCTTGGTATACCAATCTTCTTAGTACCTACATAGTTACATTTCCCTTCCCCAAAAACCTACTCCCACTCTTGGGGTTGTATCCCCCATCCAGCAATAAGTACCGTCCTTTCGAGGATTCTCCTCCTAGAGGAATTCTGAAATTACATTGGCTTGAATGTACGTACCCCCACCTCGCAGTATCCCCCATCCACAAAAAAAAAAAAAAAAACAGAGATTAAAAGTGAATTCCTGGTGCGTTTGGTATCCTGGTGTTCCAGAGGCTTGCTGCTCCTGTGACGAATTATTAATGTCTTCTCAACAGAGCTGTCGCTTTGAAAGTCCTTAAGGCAAATAAATTAATTTTACTCCTAAGAATGTATCTTTTCCTGGTGCGAGATGTCTGACAGAGTTTTTTGCATTTGTATGTGTGTGAGACTAGATAATAAATATTTTTGCTGTCACGTTTGTGTGCTATGTGTCATCACATGAATTTGCTTCAGCGACTCCATAGCAATGGGGAGTCGCAGCCAGCAGCCAACAGCGTGTCACTACTGACACCACGCTTATCCACTTCCACCCAAACTCGGCGTTCCTTAATTAAGCGAATATTCTCTAATGACTTGATGGAAACAAGGCAACGAAGTAGCACAAAATAAAGGAAGAATCATCTCTGGAAGGTAAATAAATTATTGGGCATCCTTTAGAAGGGACTACTAATAACTTATCCTCCTCTTCCATAACTTGTTTTCTTTTTGCATTTTTCCTTTGCAGGACATTACTCGGCATACCTACTGCTGGCGATATCCGAAGGAATTCTACAGGACCAAGACGATCGGGGACGGATAAGACGAAAACCGGGCAAGCGAAGAGTAATTTTCTTTTGATTGATAATTTGTTTTTCTATCTTTTTTTCTCTTTCTTCATTTCGTTGTGCGTTCGGTCGGTCGGGCTTATTATTATCGGGAAGGAAGGAAGGAAGGACTTACTTAAGGTGGATTTTAAAGGATTGTGTGATTGATTAGGTTTTTATTTAAGGGACACTTTGTTGTTATTGTTTTTATTTTTAAGTGAAATTGTGAGAAGGGATTTGATGGTGCTCTGGAGTTATTATAAAAAGATTTTATAGTTATGATAAAAAATAAAATTAGGCAAAGTAAAAGGATTATTTTACCAAATGATTCATGGCCTATGCTCTATGGTCTTCACGGCTTAGTTGCTTTTCCTTCTCTGGAGAGTTTTAACTAATTTGTGTTTGGAATTATTTAAGAGTAAAGAATGAAAAGGTTCTTAGCTTAGATTATAAAATGATATGGTTGAAAGTGAGGTCTTATGCTTTATAAAACGTATCTTGGACTCTTTAGGGTTGTCTAGTTAAGTAAAAGGAATCTGTTTTGGTTTATTCTTAAATTCCTGGACAAAGGTTTTTCATGTTTACATGTAATCAAAGGACTGCAAATATCACCTCCTAGAAATAAGAGTACAAACTCAATTAGAGAAAAAGAAAACGATTTCACTCTAGATAACTACAGTGAAATAAAAGGAAACGAAGGGATGAAATGAAAAAATACGGAGATCGTAAGGGACAACTAAGCGCCTTTAAAAGAGATGGGCCTTCGCAAGGCAGTTGATACATGAAAAAACATAAATAGGGTGGCGCAACAGAATCGGTAGCACAGGGGTCTAGGGCATTTTTCACCACCCTGCCTTGTGAAGAAATTCCGAAATTCTAAGTTGGAAAGCGCTTTCCACGACAGTGAATTAACTAACAGAGGACATGCCAATTCTTTGCAAGAGATGATACCCGTGGAAAACTTTTTTTGGTTTCTGTTGGGATTCGAACAACGAGCCACCTGCGTAAAAATCAAAATGAAAAGTTCAAGTGACCTTCACTCCTTATGCGTTTCGCCCAGGTACAAACAGTGGGCCCATCAGTTAGATGCTGTTTGTACCTTTCTAAGACGCAATGTTTGGTCGATGTTTGTCGACACATATATAAAGTTTACAGTGCAAACACAATGTAAACTTTATATTTCTAGGGGAATGGGATTGCATTCTTGCACCTAGAGAAGGTTTGTCCGTGGTCTGGCCGATGTTTATTGAAAAAAAAAAAGAAATTAATAAAAGAATTTATTGTTTTCTTGGAGTGTTGATTTTTAAAATCAAAATGAAAAGTTCAAGTGACCTTCACTCCTTATGCGTTTCGCCCAAAGGCAGACATTGTAACCAACACGCAACGGGCACCAGTGGCAGTTTGTGCTCTTTATTTTTTCTATCGACTAAGATTTCCTTAAAATTCCAATGAATGGAACTGTAATTTTTTCGTGGTCTTCAAATCAGTAGGCAAGAAATTAACTATTGGAATTTTACAACTGGCCCTTCCTAGTCTAAACTGTTTTACAACCTGTTATATAAAATAACGAAAGAAATTCGTGATTAAAGTAAAAGTAATGTCTATCTAGAGATGAACTTTTTGACAAGATCAACAGGCAGAACGATGTTTAACTTTAACTTGGGAGGTACGCAGCACCTCCACGGATTCCGTTCGGCTATCGTTTCTCAAAGAGTTATTTTTCAAAATTGTGCAAACATTTATTTGCAGCTAAAACAAGTTTCGTTGTAAGAGTAACACTTGAGGCATTTGTTTTAGCAAGCACTTAAGGCGGAATTCTACGGAACATTTTTTAAATAATTGAAATAGTCGAACTGCAAGCCATTCTAGTGCTGTAGTGCGGGAAGCTTTTCAACAAATTAATGAATGGGCCGCGGCTAGGTCGTACGATCTTGCGACCGTGTGTCAAGTACAATATCAAAATATATTTGGTAATACAAGGTTGCCAACTACACACTAATTATGCAAATTGAATGAAAGCACATAAGATATTTAAAAAGAAATTAATTAATCCTTAGAAGCATGGTGGTAACCCACGTTACTTTGATTTAATTGAATGTTTCTAATTTATTTACGTTTGAACTTATTCAGTTACGGTTTTTTGCACTTTTCAGTTACTTGAGGGATGTAAGAATGTAACAATACACTCTAATTGGCATAATTGTTTATAATATAAGATTTACTAGCGACCCGCCCCGGCTTCGCACGGGTACAATGCTGATACTAAATACACTACAGAAAAACTGCAATTTTTAAATCTGTAATATCTTCGAAAATATTCATTTAAATCACATGCTGTAAAGGGCAATTTTGATCTACATGAAATGCACAACGTATCTAATTGGATAAGGAATGATACTGTAACGTTTAAAATAGCTTGGTGTAAATAACCCATATTTTTTTTTGTAATATCTAAAGGATAAAAATGATTACCTACTGTGGGTTATCCTTAGGAGATAAACACATGCTGTCTCGGACAGCAATTCTGTAGTACATAAATTAGATCTATCTCGTAAGGTTTAGCCAGCGTTTACAATGTAAGCGCAGAAAAACATGTTTGTTACGACATCACATTACAAATCTTTAAATTTCTCGGCTTTCCTCTACTATAATATGCATGTATTATAAACCTTCCTCTTGAATCACTCTATTCATTAAAGAAAACCGCATCAAAATCCGTTGCGTAGTTTTAAAGATCTAAGCGTACATAGGGACATAGGGACAGAGAAAGCGACTTTGTTTTATACTATGTAGTGATAAACAAACAAACTGAAAAAAATTACGTTTTTTTCGAAAGAATCCATTTTTGAAGAATCTATCCAACAAAATAATTGGAAATTTGGTGAGTAAGGGTTTTGGGGGTCGCTTATTACGAATCCGAAGTCAGATTTTCAAAATTGAAGATGGCGGATCCAATATGGCCAACGCCAGAATGTAACTTTACAAGAATATTGATAAAAATTTGTACTCAGGGGTTTATGGAGTCGCTGATTAGGAATCCGATGTTAGATTCGCGTAATTCGAAATGGTCGATACAAAATAGCTGACGTGAACACATAAGTTCGAAAAATTCATTGATTTTTAAAAATTTGGTGTTGGCCATATTGGATCCGCCATTTTGAATTTGGAAAATCTGACTTCGGCTTCGTAATCAGAGACCCCAAAACCCCTGAGTACAAATGTTTATCAATATTCTCGTAGAGTTACGTTTCGGGTCGGCCATATTAGATCCGCCAATTTGAATTTCGAAAATCTGACTTCAGATTCGTAATCAGCGACCCCGAAAACCCCCGTGTAAGAATTTTCATGATGATAGGATCGTTCTGTTCACTTATTTTTTTTAAATAAGTTTTTAAAAAACAAAGCAAGTTCTAAGATCTTGCAAGAAGATTTTTTGACAAATTTAAAAAAATTAAAGATAAAAAATTTCAAAACCTAAAATTTTTTGAAATATGATACGCAATCTTTCGTAGCAACCTAGGACTTCTAAAATACGAAATTTCGTCAAAATTGTGTTAGCCATTGATGAGAAAGTCGTTTTTAAAAAAACGGTTACGGAAAGTCTAAAAACGGTACCTTCACGCTTTAGACTTTCTCTAAAAAAAATTATTTGCATCATAAGAAAGAGACAAGACATATGACAGCTACCGTTATTTAAAGACATAGAGATCCCAATTCCAAAAACGACTCTGTAGGCTGCAGACACCAACTGCTCCAGATCCATATACGGACAGACAGACAGACAGAATTTCAGGAACCCCTTTTTTTATTTTCCTGTAAAAAAGCCAATGGCAATAAATGGGGTTTCTCCCCCCCAAATCACCCACAACGGCTCTACAACGCGGTTATCAGACCAATACTCACACACGGAGTAGTGGCATGGTGGACCGCTCTTGATTAAATTAAATTCTTAACCTCACACCACTAGGTATCTTCAGCAAACAAATGGCCGCCAGTACAGCCATTCGTATGAGAGCTATCTCCCTATGGACCGTAAATAACATCGGTCACGCTACAATCCTGACTCTCCGACTACACCATCCCCCAATTGGTTTCTGATAATAAGTTCCAAGTCTCAATCCCACCGAGAACGACCTAGGAAGACAAAAACTTTTCGAGAGATGATTCAACTCACTTCTAAACAGATGGTACAAGAACCGAAGAAGGGGTAGGCTGCCGGGTGTACTCAAACCGACTTAACGTAAGTCTCTCATTCCGCCTTCCAAACCATTGTAGCGTGTTCCAAGCGGAAATTCTGGCGATCAAAGAGGTCCTATCATGGCTAAAAGAAAACGTGATATCCGGATTTTCTCAGACAGTCAAGCAGCACCCAAATCACTCGGCGCTGTTTCTACGAACTCAGTAACCGCCCTTAATTGTCGCCTATCGCAAGAAGATGGCTGAATAGTTCAATATTCACCTTATTTGGGTGCCGGGACACAGAAATATCTTGGGTAACTGCAAAGCCGATGAACTCGCCAGAGAAGGAACCGTTCTACCGATCTCAACCAGCAGGTTGAATATTGGGTATACCAATCGCTACATGTAAACTTATGCTAAAGCAAGAGGCAATAGATAGAACAAATTATAGGTGGAACAATATCACCACGTGTGTGGCAACAAAACATATATGGCCAGGACTAGATCCAAAATGCACAAGACATTTGTTATCCATAACCAGATTGCACGTTAGCTCCCTAATCAATGTCATCACTGGACATTGTCTGATAGGAAGACACGCCATAAGACGACGTTTCCTCTAATGACTTCTGCAGAAGTTACTTAAATGAGGAGGAGGAGGAGACAATCCCACACCTCCTCTGCTCATGTCCTGTACTCTCCTTTAAAAAAAAACGGCATCTAGGAAAATACTTTCTTGATGATCCAAGCGATCTGGTGAACACAGATCCCCTGCATCTCCTTCGATTTATTAAAAGCTCCAAATGGTTTTGTTAAGTGAGGTACTCCCTCGCATAATTTTTATGGTATCACAATGCACCCAATATTGATCTAAGTGTGTCAGTTGCTTTCAGACAGTCATTTTAACCTAACTCAACCTAACCTATAACGCAGGGTCATATTTAATTGTCACCCGAAACATTTTCCCCGCACGATTGTAATTATAGTACCTACAATCGCAAGTAAAAATTTGCTTGTTTAGTCTTACTAAATGGTAACACCACCAAACCAAAAAATTATCTCTTACTTAGAAAAGAAAGCCTGAGCTCGCAAAAGCTAGTACCAAAACTTTGGGACCACCACTCGTGTTTACAAGATGTGTCTATCGTAAGGTTCGTTTGAAGTTGTGGGTTTGCTAAAACGAAACCGAAGAAAGAAGAAAATCCCGTTTCAAACTGAAAAAAAATTAGTTACTCAACAAAAAAAAAAAAAAAAATTCGATCAATTCGATTCAACCATCCAAAGCCTACTTCAATCTCAAATAAGTACCTTTTTACAGTCATTATTGTACAGAAGGTTGACAATTTCCATTAGCTGCTTTCATCGTTTTAAATAATGAATCCGATAAAAGTGCTATAAAATATCCTTTGAAATCGTCTCCTGTCAGAGAACGCTCGCTTTTTTTCTTGACAATGTCTTGACATTAATATTGAGCCTCTTGATATTCAAATTCTATTCCCATTTTTTTGTTTGGTTTTTTTTGTGACGAGGCAAATGTCACAAAACATTGTAATACCATGCCTATAAATCAATATCCATCTTCTTATAAGCTTACACCTCCTGATTTGATTTTCCAACAAGGAAAAGGAAGCATCACTCCCAGCGTGCCATCCTAATCCTTTAACACCAACAAAAAATGATGCTAAGTACGTCAAAGCCAATCTTCTCAAAGAACATTTACTTATTCACTTTTCTTCTTCTTTGCTTCTCTTTTTTTTTGGTGATGAGGATGATGATGATGATGATGATGTAGTCATCATCATCACAACGAAGCTCTTAAGGACAATTTCGTACAAAGGATTCATGACATTAATGCAAACAAATTTCCCAATTCCATGGCTTATACACTATAGTCATTCTTTTCTCAAACTTATCAGCCAACTTAAGCCATGCATTCATTTATACAAAATCCTGCCGCACACATAAAACCTACAAAAGGAAATGTATCTCAAGAAAATGTCCCCCACAGTGCTTCCACGCATACAGTGGTATGGTTTATTCCACCGCCCATCCCATTTGCCATATCACAGTGGCTTCTGCTGTGATGTAGTGATTGCTCTCGTCCTCGACGCTCGACCACGTTAATAATCTATTTATATTCCTTAAAAAGAAGATAGCAATCTGAAGTGCAAACAAACCGTTTGTTGTTGTTCATCCTCATTCTCATCCTCACCATAGTTGGTCGTTTGTGCTTTTGTGCTGCAATCTGATGCTTTGAATTGCACTTTTTGTGTGGCTCTTGTGCAACTGTAGACAAAAATCTCATTACCCTTCAATCGTCACTTGAGGACCCACAATGGCACATCTACTCCTTGGAGCCATCACCCTGAACCACACTACACCGGTGTTGCTCATGCTTATGAATCCATTTACTTGGCGTGTGAATGCTAGTGGAACTAATTTCATTTCAATGGTGGCCATAAACGAAACTTGATGCGATCAATAATATTTTATGTTGTCTAGCGAGAAAGTAGGCAGCCGACTACGACATCGTGGACACAACTATCTCTGTATCTGCGCTGCACAATTTGCCACATGCGCCAGTGACGATGTCGAAACAATGACACGATGACGACATTAGAGAGTATGCTGTATGCAGTCCAAAAGGTAAATGGATATTGACACACGTAAATCTAAATCTAGTGGTCCCCAGTCCCCATAGCTTCTCTTCGACAAAGGTGGACGCACACGGACATGACATCGTGTTAAGGTAGTACGAGTACGCCTCCTGTGATACCTACAATAAAATGAGATGCAATCGTAAGTATCGGCTATAATGCCAAAACATGCGCCACTGTCATCGCGTCGTCGTCGATGCTATTATTGCACTTTTCTTTGAAACAAAACAAAAAATCGTTCCTACTCTCGGGCACATCCAGACACTTAACAGTTTAATAATATTTTTAGATTTTACGAGGACGAGGACACACATAGAGTGTGTCTAAGTGTTTGTGCTAGTTACTGATTGGAGTGGTGAAAGGGGATCGGGTGGCAGGGTATAGAAAATTGATGTTCCAAATATGCATACACAAGGCGACACGACAGGGGGACTAGATGAAATGCGGTTGGTTGGTGGGTCGAGAAGCGTATGATGATGGAACAAGTGAAGTGGTACTTTTGTTGCCAACACACACATGACTTGAGTTATGCGGTGTAAACGAGCCGAGAAAGAAAATTGCCACTATTCTCTGAGGGGGTTGATCCGAAGTGTTTATGATGTCGATTTGCAAAAAAAAAAAAAGAAGAATAATATTTGATTGCCGATCGGAGAGAAGTCATATTGCGATGCGAGTTATGGAAACTTGAAGCACTTGGCAAATCTCGTTAAGATTTCCCACGCATCATTAGACAAGGATTTTTCTTTTTGGCTTTTGGGTTGCTCCAGGTTTGGCTCTATAGACGATGTGGAATAAGTTATTGTAATGAAGTGTTTTGGGGAGCAGCTTGCATGTAAGAGCTATTCAAATGAGTTATCGATTGGTGGAGGTTGATGTTTGCTCCTGGCCTATGCGGGGTATGGCAACACATCGAAATTGAATATACTTTTAGGCACTACTTGGAGGAGTACACGAACCTCTGTGGGTGCTTGTTCCAAAAAGCACAAGCTGTGACTAAAAAGACGTTCTAAGAAGTTTCGAAACCGCCACTCCAACCAAAAGTACTAGAGTGGAAAGCACTCAATTAAGCCTAAATTATAAGCTTAAATTTGTGTCCTACTTTCTTTATTCCTCAACTGAGATGATATCAAACAAATATTTTTGGTTTTAATTGTTAAAAATAGCAGATGGTTTAGTATTATAAGGAACTAATAACTCCTAAATGGAATGGTATTTAGGTCTGAGTTCTCCAGCTGGTATTTTAAAAACCTCCAACAGAAAAAAAAAAAAAATAACTCCTAAAGAACTTACACGTATAGCATATAAGCTAGTAACAGCTCTAAGAGTACATGCCTCTTTCTTGTTCTCAGCGTTATAGGGCCCATACACTACACATGCATGCATGCGCAATCAAGTGATTGCGCATGCCGATTGCAGGTGTATGGTGTTGACTGAGTGGTTGTGCATGCGGCATGAGCAAAATCAGAATTTTTTGATATTTTCTTGTTTGCGCATACATGCATGTGTGGTGTGTGGGCAAAATTCGAATGAAGAGAAGAGCAGCAGCGGAGTTTTGGCTTGAAATCTTTACAACTTGTCTACACGGCTATAAAAACACGAATGAAGATTGCGTAGTTTGCATGAGTAGTGTAGGGCGAAAGCAATATTGCGCAATCTTCTGATTGCGCATGCATGCATGCGTAGTGTATGGGCCCTATTACGAGCACCGTGATCTCAAATACGAGCACCGTGATCTCAAAAGGATCGTAGCTTCAAAGTAGTGATCCATTCGTGGGGTGCATCGCGTCGCGTTGAGCTCAGAAGGCTTCGGCAATCATCCCAGTTTTGGAATGTTCCTTGTCTGAGACAACATTTCAACAGAATACAAAAATTGTTTATCTACGGGTATTGCCTTTCGAGAGGCCATGAAAAGCGCAGAGAATTGTAGGTCCCCCCATTCCCTCAGAAGGCATGGTTGGAAGAAATACACTAAGCCCAGAGGCTCCCCGCTCTGTATGTATGTGTGTATTTTCTGAGGCAAGAAACACAAGCACATGAATTGAATTGAGATTAGGATAAATGACAATTTTCAACAAAGGTATATTGAAGTTCAAACACTGGAGAAATCATTTCGAAATCTAAAAATAATAATGCATGATATAAGCAGACCTTGAACGCCTTTAAAATCATACATAAGATTTTCTGACACGATCGCGAAAAGAAACACTACTGAAGACAAATACATCAATCCAAAACTGTGAGGCCTGCTGAAGTTTTTTAATGTTAACGAAGCTTACCCCACGAGTGGATCACTAGTACCAGTATACGAGAGGAATAAGTGTGATCCCACCACAATCTTCAAAGCGATGAAATCCCCAACCCGAGGTAAGGTTAGGGAGGAAAAAAACTTACATACATAGACCAATATTAGGTCCGTGATAAAGATATGATGGAGTACCTCATTTAACTAAAACATTTATAGCTTTTTTTTAAATCGGTATAGGTAAAAAACATCTGTGTTCATCAGATCGCATGGATCCTCAAAGAAGACATCCCGTATATGTGGGTTACGTTAAAGACCAGATGAGGTGTGGGATTGTCTCAAAACAGCTCCTGCGAAAATTGTTCTATACAACGCTGAGTCTTGTGACATGTCCGCCTGAGAGGTAGTATCCGGTAACGATACCGACAGTGTCTTATGTGCAATCTTTCTAGGGATAGAAAATTGTCGTGCCTTTCAGTTTTGGAAAGATCTGTTTTGTTGCCCTACATTTGGTGATGGTTCTCCATCTGCTGTCGGTTTCTTTCTTTCTTGGCATCCCGCTTCAGCATTAGTTTAAATGGAGCGATTGGTATATAAATGTTCAGCCTACGGGTTGAGATCGGGATTACAGTTCCATTTTTGGTGAAATCAACGGCTTGCAGTTTAAGGATGTTAAGGATGGTGAGGTCGAAGTGACTTGGGATGTATACGAACAAGTTCAAGCTGATTGAGTAACGAAGTGTTATTGGCCCATTGACAGATGGCTCTGAAAAGAATGGCTGCACTTGCAGTCATCTCTTTGTTGGAAACATCAAGCGTTAGTAGTATGGTTTAATGAAGGTATTGATCGGGGAGCTCCGCTTACGCACAAACAGGTCGATCGCCTGACTTTGCTCATTCTACCGTAATAAGTCACTTTATCGAATCTGGTCTGTCATACTAAACTAAACTAAACATTCCTAAACTATCGGTTTAGGAACGCATTGTCAGTGGGTGATATGTGGAGATAATTACCTTAGTCCATAATGGCTTTTTCGCAGGAAAAAGTCGGAAGGAAACAGTGGTTTTCCTGGTTCATTCATGTGTATTAACTTCCAGCTTAGCCTTTTGTCTCGATAATTTGATAAGATATTTTGCTTCATGTGAAAAGTTGAGTGGGATACGGGATACCCTAAGCTGATGAAGTTATTAGTTTCGGAGTTTGGTACTTAATTGTAAACAAAACGTATTTAGGGTAGCAAATCTTTAAACTCGATTAGGTTCAGCTAAAAAACTATGACAATCGATCACCTTGGAAAAGAGCTTAAGAACACGTTTGCTTGATATAAGTGTTTATTCAATAAGAAGGTAAAAGAATTACACAACGTGACAAGTGCGTTCCTGATGTAAGATTAGACTTTTAGAACAAAGCGACATCTTTAGACAAATTATGACATTATTCAAAAAAGTACTAGAATAGATACTAAAGTAAAGATGTGCAAATATAAGCTATTTTATCTGAACAAAACGAGTAAAGTTTTCTGAGGACTTCAGCCCAGATCGCACTATCCCGCCCATTTCAGAGGTTTGCGTTAGCTAATGATAGGATAGGACATTAGCAAAGCATGTTTATCTGATACCGCAATTGCGACGGTACCGTTAAGATGGTCTGTGTGGACTTACAAAGATCTCTGCACAGCTAAACATTCTAATTTCATTCTTTTTTTTACCAATAAATTAAATAAAAGAAAAAATCTTCGTACATTTACCAAAATCCATCGGTCATTAGTCTAATTGAAATATTTCCAGAAAAATCTCAACTACCTACTTTGTACTTACTTGTCAATCAATTTACGATGTTTTACAATATACACTATACAGGGTAGGCTTATTTTGACGCTGTTTTTAGCTCAAAACCTCGACAGAAAGTCAGTATCATACCTGCGTGGAAGGAATTGAGTCGCTTTACGCTTGAACAATGATGGGAGATATCGAAAACTTATTTCCAAATTGAATACCTACATTACAGTCCAAACAGTGCGATTTTGAAAAAGATTTTTGGTCGAAAAGAAGCCCCCAACACAGTTGGTCGCCTCGGAGCAACGATTTGGCCTTTGCATTTATTTTATTGGGAAACCGTGGGATACCGATGTTATGCAAACGATTAGGAAACGATTCAAACCCTTAAGGCCAATATCATAAAAACAATCGGTGAGTAGTGCTCATCGCATAATGTTCAGCACGTCTGACTGTTGCGTGGGACGCTCGTGATCTGAGTCCCCGAAATATAAGAAAAAAAATGTTTTTTTAGAAATAAAGCCGTTCTCGAGGAATCGGTATAATCCTCCAAGAGTAAAGCCTTTTCTAACTATATTAAAAGTATGCTAATAAATATTTTCTTTACCTCAGTATTTTTGATTTCAATTTTTACGTTTCAATGCTGTCTAAACTTGTCAACCTTTATAGACGCCATACATTGTAATTAACGTCACAGTCGCGTGAGGAAAATGTTAATCCGTTCAAACAGAAATGGCGGTAAAGAGAAGTACACATATACACAACTAGACTTTATTCAGTTTTATATGTTTGCAAATCTTAAGCTCCCACTACTACCATACGCACGTCGAGAGGTACAAAAACAACCAAAACAGTCTTTGAATGTATAGAACAAGTCGTGAAGTGAGAACTATTAAAAAGGAACCTTATCACTTGACTTGGCTTTACCCAAAATAAGGTTTATCATTGATCTCAACATGCAACAAAATAATTTTTCTATCAAACTAAAGGCACAGCGAAAAATACGCTTAAAAGTGTATCTCATACATTGTATGAGAGGTGTCGAACTTCAAATAAGCTCCAGTAACGGTCAATGGATAGCCACACCTAATATTCCATTTAATCAAGAAGTCAAGAGCATTAAAAACCGTTCCTACAGTGCGAATATACCCTCAAAACTTCAAACCTAAGTCTTGCTTCCAAAACCATTTGGCAACCCTTTGTTTTCGTGTCGAGTTCCTATACTCTTCTCAAGCATCACCATGAATACTATGTATGAGTCTGTACATCTAATCGGCTTTTCAAACAATTCAACAAAGGAACAAACGAATGCGTTTCTCCGGTCATCACCTTTTCCACTCAAAAAGCCAAATAGGAAAAGTCGATTTCACTCTAAAATGGGATAAAATATCACAGATAGCTAGCTGCTATGTGAATTGGCAAAGTCGACCATCACACCACAGCAGCCGGCCACGGCAACGGCTGGCACCTCATCCATATGCAATATGCGGGAGAAAAGTATCCATACCGAACCTAATAAACAACTTCAGCGACACCGACAAACTTTAGCGCGAGTCGTCGCATCGTTGGCACTCATATCCTACACTGCCACAACAACAGCCAGACATACAAAATCTAGCCAACGAATCTATCACAAGCAACCTTTTAGCAATTCGATGGCTGGTAATAGCAATAGCAACTATAGCAACCAACCAACCCTCTTCCTTTTCGAACTCATATCTCCAGTCTTTAGAGTGGAGTTTATAAATATTTATGAAATTCGCATCACTTCGACCGACGATAAGTGGCCGCCACAGAGTTAGCTGCATTGGACAGGAGGTTCTCCTCGTCTCTGCGGCTATCGACCATAGTCTAGTACAGTACTAAACCGAAGCGACCGACTCGACGCGACGCGACGTAGTTCCAAAGTTGATTAATAGAATTCAATTATTTTTCGAGTTTTGTTAATTAGACTTTTTTGCCTCGACTCGAATTTTGCCCTCAAAAGGGGAAGACTCGGCATCATCAGTACGTAGAAGTACGATTCATAGACAAAGTCTGCTTGGGCATAATATTTGCAGATGCAGTAGATGCGATTTTGGAATTCTTTGCTCACCTTTTAAGGAGGCAATTAAAAGAGCTACCGCTGCCGGCACACAACTACAATGCAACTCGACTCCAATGCTGGACCTGGTGATGCTACTATACGAAATACAGCCTCCGATATCACTTTTCAATCACATCCAACAAATAATGAAATTCCATCCTTTTTTGGTGCGAGCTAGCCGGGGAATCTTATTCCATTTTGGATTGGTATGTTCGATGTTGCAGAACGGAAGCGAGCTTTTTTTTTCAATATTAGCAGCACCCTATGGACGAGGTGAGTAGTTTTGGTCGAATTGCGCGTCCCTCTATAGTCATCATTATGATTCCTCCTCTGCTGCGTCGTGTGGTTGCAAAGAAGGCATGGCAAATTTTTTAATTGGATTACTCTGTTTATCAGTTAGTTAGTTAACAGAAGCTGACAATCCAAATGAATGACTGATGGAATGATGAGATGTTCTTAATTAGCATAGTAATGCTGTTCTTTATTGGAATTGCATAGCGCGTATAGTTGAGCGAGGGGGGATTTGGAAGGGATAATTGCGAGATGAGTTCAAGTAGGATCGTCTTCATCCGGCTCTGCTGTGCTATGACTATGACGACAAGCGACGTGCGTTTCATAGTTGATACGATCTTATAAATTCATATAACTTGTATCTGCTACTGCAGAGATAAGGGAAATGTGCACCACTTTGGATTAATTAATGTCAGTTGAGTATTTAAGGGTCGGACAAGTAGGTGGATTGACAGAGATGTAGATTGGGTAAACGGCCTCACAAATGACAACTCATTTTTCTACAGAGCATAGTCAAAAGAAAGCCTGGTAGGTTTTGTTGGTAAAGCGTTTGGTTGCATAGAAAAAAAACCTAATGCCAAATAACTCATTGAAAAGAACAAAGCGAATGGCTGTTTGTTTATGTGGAACCCTCTAGCGTGTGATTTTGGCAACAAAGTACTTAAATAAAAGGAATTAGAGGGTTCACTTCAGTGACGAGAAAAGCATTAAAGGCTGAACTCATCGAACTGAGTTCAATCACACACACTTGTCGTTCAAAGTTAAGATCCACTTAATGGACAGAGGTTGACTTTAGTGGACAGAGGTTCACTTTAGTGGACAGAGGTTCACTTTAGTGGACAGAGGTTGACTTTAGCGGACAGAGGTTCACTTTAGTAGACAGAGGTTCACTTTAGTGGACAGAGGTTCACTTTAGTGGACAGAGGTTCACTTTAGTGGACAGAGGTTCACTTTAGTGGACAGAGGTTCACTTTAGTAGACAGAGGTTCACTTTAGAGGACAGAGGTTGACTTTAGCGGACAGAGGTTCACTTTAGTGGACAGAGGTTCACTTTAGTGGACAGAGGTTCACTTTAGTGCACAGAGGTTGACTTTAGTGGACAGAGGTTCACTTTAGTAAACAGAGGTTAGCTTTAGTGGACAGAGGTACACTTTAGTGGACAGAGGTTCACTTTAGTGGACAGAGGTTCACTTTAGTGGACAGAGGTTCACTTTAGTGGACAGAGGTTCACTTTAGTGGACAGAGGTTCACTTTAGTGGACAGAGGTTCACTTTAGTGGACAGAGGTTCACTTTAGTGGACAGAGGTTCACTTTAGTGGACAGAGGTTCACTTTAGTGGACAGAGGTTCACTTTAGTGAACAGAGGCAACCCTGACAATGCAACATGGCAACCCTGACAATGCATCTAAAGGAATTTCCATGTCGCATCTCTGATTTTTCGCACACAAATGACTTCAAGATGTAATAAACAATCCACCAGTTCCACAAATGGAAGCAGACACTCATACACCACATCTGCCATATAAGTAGCTAATCCCATTACCGTTTATCAAATCGACAGCATAACACAATCGCGCTCGCACATACCTTAGCAACTCCATTTCCTATACAAAGGGGTATCCGCGCGACATCAACAAAACCAGGAAAACTCGAGTGCCTAACATTGGCATATCTTCTACCTATGCTCTTTGCAATAAATTCCATCTGATGAATGATTTGCCAGGTCTGACCAATTGAACTTTTGTGTATGCGTTGCATAGCAGTATCTTCATGGTTTTTCTATTTCTAGAACAAAAAAAAAACCTTATCTCAGGGCAAAACCAAACTCAGAGAAGGTAATAAAAAAAATGTATTCAAATGCAAGACACATGACACGGGAAGAAGACCAAAACACAAGGCTAACATTTATTAAAATGCAACCGGAAAAAATCTGATTACAAATATCCCAAAGGTATGAGTATGTATAAGTCACTGTTCCGTCCATTGTCAGGTCGTCTATCTATCTGTCTGTCTGTCTTGTCTAGTTGGGTTGTGCATGCAGTCTTGAATTTGAATTACGTTGGTATGAATTTTTGTTTTAGTTTACACTATTTTCACTAGGGTATCTTGAGTTTGTAATAAAGTAGGTGACACAAAGAATTGATGGAATAGTTGGAGTTATAATGCTGTAGGACTTACGATATGTGAGAGAAAAAGTGATGATGTCTGCATGGTAATGACAGAAAAAACGATAGCTGTCGTAGCGGACTAAATGGCTATAGTTAGTTGGCTCGCTAGTTTCGCAAGACAATAATTGGTAGAAAGAAGATAGGAACGAATTTGTGTTGGTGGAAAAATACAGAAAAAGGTTCTTCAGATTTTGCTTAAAGCATAGTGAGAAGCTAGTATTCCAGATAGAACTGGAACTTCAAAGAAAAAAGCCACATCGACGGGATTGAATCCACAACTTATAGTGTAAGCCTCAGCACTACTACTCTACTCATCTACTTCCTTAATGGCCTTCGACAAATCAATAATTGTTATCGATAAATGGAAAAAAGCTCAATATAACCTCTTTCTAAACTTTTCAGTTCATAGGTAAGAAATTCAAGATACAGAGACAAAATTTAGGCTAATCCGTAAGTTGCCCCCATTGAAGGCTAGAGGGAACCAGTAAAATAGAATAAAGTAGCAGACCCGTTTCTTGGCGGACAAACATCAACTCAGGACATTAAGTTCTACGAGGTTAGAGAAGGTTTAACTCAATAAATTTAACAACATGAAAACATTGATATTTTGTTCTAAACGTCCATTTCGAAATTTAAAGAAACATGTTTAAGATCCGTCTACAATCAACTGACATAAAACTTTTCTCTACACAATGAAGTAGAATACACTTCTTGGCGGCAGCCATTTTGACTTTTACGACTAAATAAGACCATCTAGTGGTTTCTTTTTGAATCATTGTTTATTTTGTCACTGAAAGTTGTTTCCCGCTCAAAGTTCCGACAGAAAGTCTATGTCAGTATCATACCTCCACGAAATGAAATGAGTCGCTTGTAAAGCCATGGAACAACTTTGAGAAATTTTAAAAACTTATTTCCAAAGATGGTTCTTATTTCATCCAATGAAAAGGTTTCAAGCTTAAGTTCAGCACAGCAAATTTAGAAAATAGCTCTTCCGCTTTTGTGAGAGATGCATCAAGAGTAGTTAGAACCTTTCCTTTAAGAAATAGCATAATACTCTCTGATGCACTCTCATCCAATCCAACAAAATAGGGCACAACACAATGAATGGACTGTGAACTCTAGCATTGCCTTTACGATGATTTTAAGATTGCTTTTTGCAGAGCACATGATAACTGAAGCTATGAACTGATATACCGACCAAGGTACTGTATCTATCCGATACCATAGCGCCAACTCTCTCTTACTCTCAATCGATTCCACAGTCAATGTGGAACAAGAACTCATAAAAAAAAAAATCGTTGAAACAAAAAATCATGGTCTCACAAAAAAACAAGAAAAAAAAAAGAACCCAAAAGGAGCTGTGGTCGGGAATGGCAATTTAAACCCCTAAACCATCGTCGCGTCGTCGTAGCCGTAGAAGTCGTGGATCTCGAAACACATAAAATCGAATGAAGTCAAACGACGGAGAAGCGTTGTTTTGTATGCATGAAAACTTTTTGCTGAACTCTATGGATCCAATGTGGTGTATCCAATATTCCGATCCCATACTTCATGTATCCGTGTTTATCTATCTCTCTTGTAGCCATACTGGGTGTCTATAGGGCGCGAGAACGGGAACCAATGCAGCGTGTCTAATGCGGACCTACAGCTATAGGGCAACATATCCGTGTGTTCCGCTTCAGTTTTGTTACTTAAACATTTTTAGTTTTTTCCTTCTTCATAAGAAGCATGATTGAGAATGTTTGGCATAGCGTATATGGGTGTTGATTTACTACGCTTCAAGGATGATTGTGATGAGTTCAGTTTGTAAATGATTTGTGAACTTTTCCAGAGGTGGAGATCGCATAATTAATACTATTTTGGCCTTTGAACATTCTTTACAAACATGCTGTGGGTACTGTGCAAATTCCTCATTTCTATTTAATATGCGCAATGCGAACATTTATTTGAGGATATGCTTTAGGTTTTAAGGATTTAGGATTAAGATATACATATGTTTGAGAAGGTGTATACGAGTACACAACGAGGATGTGCTAAGAATTACTTGTCACGTGTCCTATGAGATTTTATCAATTCCGTGGATAATGTCTTTGTATACGCGATGGGAAACAACTCGCGCGACAATGTCTTTGCCAGCAGTGTGTGTCACAATCGCAACATAATATACTCGTACTCGTACATACTTACCTTTCCTTAGGACATAGAAAGAGAAAGATTGCCGCAAGGAATCTCAAATGAGGATAGAGCTTGATGAAATTTTAAAACGTACCTGCAAAGAAAACAAGAACAAAAAGAAGGTATAGGTATAGGTAGGCAAGGTATTAACAATATGAATACATAATATTGTGCAGAATTAAGTGTATTACATTTGAGAAAGTTGCCGGAGGAAATTGTTTTACATACTTGATGTGGGTTGGCGACGTTTTTATTTTTTTATTTTTTTTTTCTAAGGGAAGTTTGATACCTTTATACACCGGCAGGGGATATACTCGTACAATATGCATGCACACTCATATATTGGCTTTGGAGATCTAGAGACGGTTAATGAAAATTCTTGGCTCATAAAGACGAGGACAAGGCGAAGACAGATGTTCATTTTGTGAACGTTTGGCATCAACAATTTTGCTGTTCGAAACAAGAACGTTCTTTAGGATTGCGTACAGTAGTTAAGTGTTCAAGGTGTTGATGGTAATTTTTTTAACATTTTTTGGGGAAAAAAACATGAAGGGAGCCTAAGGAGAACCATGTCGGAAGACGTAATAGCATCAGAGTGAGATGTTACGACAGTAAAAAACGAACAAGTAGGGAACATGATTCAAAAACCTTTGGAACAGGATATATTTGATTGAAAACAATCTGGAAAAAACAATTCAAACAAAGTAAATGAATGAGTTTATCACTTGAATCTTGTAGGTTGTAGAAATTCGATCCACTACTGATTGAAAGTAACTACAATCTTTGGCAGATATATTGCAAACATGAATAGTCTCTATTTAGTGACATCTACTTAGTCCTAAAGAAGGGAGACCCTCACAATTGCGCCAATTATAGAGGGATAAGCCTCCTTAACGTCGCTTATAAGATCTTGTCTGCTGTAATATGTGAACGTCTGAAACCCCACGTCAACAACTTGATAGGTCCTTATCAATGTGGTTTTAGACCAGAGAAGTCCACAATAAACCAAATTTTCACATTACGGCAGATCTTGGAAAATGCCCGAGAACATAATATCGATATTCACCACCTCTTTATCGATTTCAAGGCCGCGTATGACAGTATTTACAGAGACGAGCTGTACAGAGCCATGTCTAGTTTCGGCATCCCTGCAAAACTCGTACGACTATGCAGGATGACTTTGGAGAATTCACGCTACTCCGTCAAGGTCGGTAAAGAACTCACCGAGACCTTTGATGTCGAAAAAGGTTTTAGGCAAGGGGACAAACTGTCATGCGATTTCTTCAACATCATACTTGAACAGATTGTAAGAAACTCAAACGTCAACACCAGAGGAACAATCTTTCAAAAGTCTGTGCAATTACTCGCCTACGCAGACGATATTGACGTAATAGGAAGAAAAGGCGTGATGTCATAGGTGCTTTTGCGAGTAATGAAAAAAAAGCGGCAAAAATGTGTTCGATGGTTAATGAGGGCAAAACGAAGTATATGCTGTCATCAAACAGGGACACAGAACATCGACGAATTGGACAAATCGTCACAATAGACAGACATAACCTCGAGGTAGTACAGGACTTCGTCTACCTAGGATCCGCTGTAGACACGGACAACAACATCAGTGAGGAGATCAAACGGAGAATAACTCTTGCCAACCGTTGCTTCTTTGGGTTAAGAAGGCAATTGAGAAACAAAACCCTCTCCAGAAAAACCAAGGTAACCTTGTATAAGACCTTAATCATCCCAGTCCTGCTGTACGGCGCGGAAGCATGGACTTTATTGAAAGCGGATGAGGAAACCCTTGGTCGTTTCGAAAGAAAAATTCTCCGAATGATCTTTGATCCCGTATGCGAAGACAATGTGTGGAGAAGAAGATACAACAACGAGCTGTATGAGCTGTACCGCGACATGGGCATAGCCAGAAGAGTACGCATCGCGAGGCTACGATGGTTGGGCCATGTAGAGCGGATAGACCCAAACGCTCCGGCTCGTCGGGTGTTCGAAAGCACATTGCAGGGAAATCGCGGAAGGGGAAGACCTCGTCTTAGGTGGCGCAATCAAGTGGAAGAAGACCTCAACCGACTTGGAGCGCGAAACTGGAGAGAGCTCGTCCGAAATCGAAGTCGTTATAGAAGGATGTTGGTTGAGGCCCAGGTTCACCCCGAACTGTAATGCCCGCCTAAGTAAGTAAGTAGATGCAGCGCCCGTCGCTCGTTGTTCGGTCGCACGATGGCTGCCAATTAGGACATTGGGTGAGACAGCGAGGAGCTCCCGAGGCCTATGGGGTGATGATTGAGGATATGTACAAGATGTATGATTAGTTGCATTAAAAATACCAAAATCATTGGAAACTTTCGTGTCAAAAATACCATCTTGGATTTAATAGGCAATGTGTGGGAAAGAAGATTCAATAATGCTGTTCCTCGACACGGGTATAGCTAGAAGAGTACCCATCGGATGACTACGCTGGTATGGACATGACAACGGATGGACATCAACGCTCCGGCTCGACAGGTTTTCCAAAGCACATTGCATGAAAGTCTCGGAAGAGGAAGACATCGTCTTAGAGGGTGCAGCCAAGTGGAAGAAGAACTCAACTGACTTAGATTGAAAAACTGGGGAGAGCAATTGTGAGGGCTTCGCTTTCTTAGGATCGGGCATACGATACTGAGGTTCCATTTGTTGGGCATACTTTCTTCCGACCATGCCATGCAGATCAGCTGGTGCATGCTCCTTTCCAACTAATCACCAGCTGCCTTCAAAAGTTCGGCATCAAGGCCATCTGCACATGCAGTTTTATTTGGTTTAAGTTTGCATATGTGAAGCTTAACTTCTTCGAAGTCAGGAGGACGGCATCCTTGATTATCGTCCAAGTTGAATAGGGCATTCTGCCTGACAGCGGAATTAGCGTCCTCAACGCCGTTAAGCAGCCTGCAGAAATGACATTTCCAGATCGTCAGTAGCTACTGCGATTCTATCACTATGTTTCCCTGCTGTTCTTTGCAGAATTAAGTTCGGGGCTGGCCACCCTGGTTTGATCTTTTACCTTTTAGTAAAACTTTCGAATCTCATTCCTGTCCTCTCAATTTCTCAGACGAACACTTCTTTTTCTTTTTGAGAATTCGGTGTTATTCCCTTCTTACCTCCTTGTAAGTCTCGTTTTACTGGTAGAGTGGCTATTTAGATCAACGATAGCCAGCTTTCGCCAATTATTTCTCGTATCAAATTAGACTCAAAAGAGGCTCAATTGTTTGTGGGAATTGATTTTTTGCTTGCAGTCATCGCAATATTTAGGCAATACTTATGCCTTATCGAAATCCCGCTGTATTTGTATTTGTATTTGTATTTATTAACTTATAATTTCTGTACATTAAGAACTAGTCTTTTAAACTTTGTACAGTCTTAGAATATAGGTACGTACATAATTGTTTTAATTTAATAACCTATTTTAATAACAATGTATCAATGCTGCAATCTTTAAGTCCGTCAGCGTCTACGCTACAGCATGGTGAAGATGCTGCTAAACATATTCTGAATCGGTTGGCCCCTTCCATAAATGTCTTGCAACAGAACTTCTACTTGTTCTTATTATTTCAAAATTATAAGTCTTGATAAGCCTTGATTCCTTCTAAAGGTAAAAATTCGAATACATACACCGTTATGGTCGGCCTTTCAGCTGAAAATAGTCAGAGTACATTACTAAGGCCTCAAAATGTCGAAATTAGATTTCAGTAATCAAAGAAAACTCGAGATAACTTAAAGCGGGGGAAGTTGAAAACACGAAAGCATTCATAACTCCTAAAGATGAGAACTCACATACATCGTTAAGGATATCTTTGACATCCTCTGCCTCTGAACATTATTTAGTGTTTGCTTCAAACTCAATGCCTAATGACATACTTCTTTGACATAAAAAAAGGCGTTCAGCTCCTGATATTCGCACATGATTTGAATATTCGAAGATTTACATCATAAGAAGTTTTCTTTTCACAAAAATACACAAAAACTAAATCCGAGAAATAAAACTGATCACCCTAATTTTTGGCGTACCGAAAAGACGATATCCACACTTTTGAGCACGAACCTTTGCTTCGAGGAATAAACTCGTACACCTCTTGACGTCACGTACATGCTTTCCTTTTTTCTTTTACAGTAAAATCATTTTATGATATTTGCTGTATAGCTGTGACAATACATTTGCCTTCTTTGTAGTTTTCAAAAAGAAGTCTAGAGGAAGGCAAAGCGCGCCATAAATCATCGGGTAATCATAAAATTCAAACCATCATCTCAGACGTGATTATCGAAATCTAAATAAGCATCTATTCCTGGAGGCCAGCCTGCCGCTGCTGCACATGCGCAATTACGACGCCCGTCCTACGTGCAATTGTTGGGGGTAATTTGCTGACACTGTTTTCCAGATTGTTGTACCTCCACCAGTCCACCTCCTCCATAAGAACTGAGAAGAGACAGCCATTTAGGTAGATGGTTTCTTTCTTTTTTTTATTATTTTGTTGGTCGTCTTTTTGTTTTGATTTATTTCCGATTTCACCCCGCAGGGTAGAATTCAAATTTCGGTTTCAGATTTCTCCTTTTGGTGTTCGTCGTCACATCTTCTCCGCCTTTTTACGCCCTCCCATCAAAGACTTGCCTCTGCAACATCCAAACTACCTATCAGTTCTTCGGTATATCCTAAGAAACTCTGATGAAACTTTTTTTTATGATTTTCCGATAAATTGTTAACTTTTTTTGGTGCTTTTGTGTGGGGATTTTTTTTTTTTTTTTTGCGATTGAACTCTGTCACGTCAATGAAATAAATTGATTTTGCATGATTTAAGAACTTTAATGACGCTTGGTTGTTCTTTCGTGATGTGCCGACGATGATGACGATATGGAAGGACCCAAATGGATGACCCTATACGTGGTATTAATTCCAAGCCGATATAAATAGAGGTTGACCGCACTGCTCGCAATCTGTTGTGAATTGTCCGTGATGGTGGCTGATTGAATGGATTTGATCTGATGGTAGCGCAATTAACCGAAATGAAATCACGATGCATGAACAGTGTAATTGCTTTATTAAAAGGCAATGCCGCTACAGTTAAAAACACTCTCTCCATCTATGTATCAGTTGTGTTGTTGTTCATGGGGTGGTGGAGAGTGAAATCAATTGGGGGTATATAAAATCAAATTGGTTTCGTGATATGGCCGACATTTGTTATGCTGTCGAAGGTTTTTTTTGTTTTTATTTTTTTGTCATGCAATGTGGCAGATAAGTAGTGTGTTGTTGTGGGAACGCGAAACAGTATTGATATCAGGCTGCCAGGACATCTGTTTATTTGAGAATAGCTAGTATACTGACAGTTGATTGGAGCAAATAACAATTAACATCAGCAGTTGATTTGAGGTTGTACTAATAACAGAAAGTCGGAAAATGAAAATTCAATGCATGGAAAGCATTAAGCCATTTGAAGTCTGATTAAATTAGGGAATTATTTTGCATTCATTGTTGATGCCAACCCAATGATGAAAAGCGCAGTAATTTGTTTGAAAACAAAGAACAAAAAACAAATGAGAGCTTTTTATGGCTGTGGATGACTTGCATAGCGATCAAAATCAACTGAGTCACCATTTCCGGTGCTTAGCAGAAATAAATTTGAATTATTTCCAAAAGAGGTGAGTGCAAGTGCAATTAATTATTGAATTAAATTAACTTCTGGTTGGATTTGCTGAATCAGGGATAAAGGGCTTTTTTAAATGCCCTGCCTCAAACGAATTTTTATTTTAAAGCTGCACTTCATTCGTGTATCCAATAACTCAACAGTAATGTTGGAGATCTCTTTAGTACATAATTTCAAATCCTTGTGCCACTTTTCAATTTAATTTTTTGCCCATTTAAACAACAATGACACTACTGACATGTTTTTGACATATGAAGATTGCTGACTACAAATTCCAGAGCAATGTCTTTACATTCAGCAGCAAGAAAAACCGAAAATTGTACTTTTTGCTTTTTTATTTTTGTTCGTCAATCTCTTAACCCAGAAACACTCGTGAAGACTTGAGACCAATCATACTAGATTTCAATATTTTTACAGACTTTGCCGCTCTTAGGCCTCATCTTTTGGAAGGTACAAACCTACAGAGCGTCCTGAGGTCAACATCGTTCGTTAACGTTTAGACATTAGAGTTTCTTATTTGAATGAACAAAATTTTGAGAAGAATTTATTTATAGAAACCTTTTCAAAACTCATAAAAACCGTCTTAACTCTAAAAGGAAAAAGAGCTCTTAAGCTGTACACACGTTTACGAAAAAATGTTCATTTTCAAAAAATCAAAAAAAAATATGCGTTACACAATTTTTTCGATTTTTTTGGGATTTTTGTTTTATAATTAGCGCGTACATCAAGAGGTTATGAATACCCTGCTAATGTTATAAAACACAGTTCGAGCATTTAGGAAAATAGGAGAAGATTTAATAGGTAACACATACATGCACATTGCTTTTGAATTTGTATGAGTCGTAATGTGGAGTAAAAACAGAGTCTTGTATAGCAGTCCACATTCGATTCACTGGCAACGAATCCATCGTTTCCCCTTTGTTGTGGATCTTAAGTATATAAATACATTGGTACGACCTCCTTAGGGTTTCGACTCAAAATGTCTTAGGTGCACATAATTCTCTTCCGTTCCACCGGCTGTGATAGGGGACTCATTAGTTTCTGGGACCGTTTTCTCAGAAACCGCACAGTTTTCGCAAAGCAATTTTGGAATATCTTTTCTTGGACAAAGGACCAAAGAAAACGCAGGGTATTCGCGATTTGCTTCTGAACTCTCTTGCCTTAGAAAGAATGATTTTTACTTCTGGTGTTAGCTTAAGACTTGTGACTTGTTCCATGGACATCAATTTCTGACCCCGCTACACATCTGAGATATTTATTTTTGAAACACAACGTTGGTTGGAGGGGGTGACTACGTATAGAATCGGGAGCCTGTATTGAACCTCATTTTAACACAGGTTGCTTTTTGTTTTTCGTGGTACCCGTGGCATGTCTGCCTGTTCGTGGTTCGAGTCCGAACAGAAGAGGAAAAAGTTTTTTTACGGGTATCGCCTTTCGAGAGGAATTGGCAAGTCTTCCGATAAAAAATTCATTGCCATGAAAGCGCTTTCTCGATTAACCGTTCAAAATCGGCAGAAAATTGTAGATCTTCTCTATTACCTCACAATGTTGAGAGAAATGCTCTAGGCCCTGGGACTCCTAGCGTTGTTGTGCCACCCTATTTATCTATTTATTTATTTTTTGTATTAGCATTGGGCTCACTTCGATTTCCTCGGATCAGATCCATATGCATTTTGTTATATGTATGTAGATTTAGAGAAAATTAATTTGATATCACGTATGGTAGGTAACTCGACTTCCTTTGATGTCGCCCATTTGAACGAGAAAGTATGTTTCTGATACTGTTTTCCTTGATGGAGATAAAATGCTTCACTTCCGCCTCTTCATTCCGAAACCTTTTGAAAAGATCGGATGGTCTGAAGAACAATTTCCTACTTAATCTTCTGTGAAAATTTGATGCACTTCCGCCTGCTCATTCCGAAAATTTCTGAAGAAATCAGATGCACTGCAGATCAGTCTCCTGCTGTACTTCCGCCTTCTCATTCCGAAACCTTCTGAAGAAATCAAATGCAGATTGTTCTTATCTCCTCTTGTGATCGGATCGATTTTCAACCAACAAGGCAATTGAGTCCTGATTAGCTTGAGAAAATATCCTTCGATTGTTCGTTTCTCTAATGGTATTCCTCGAAATCTGACAAGTATGAATTGTCAGCTCCCTGTCTTAAGCAACTTGTAATTAGGCTTGACAATTATTTTCTTGCTGCAATGAAATCATATTGAGGTTTTTGTTCAATCGGATTCAAGAGATTAGGCATTTTAACCAATTTATGTTGTCCATCTGTACATCACAGTGTCCTGTGGCACATAGGACAGGGCTTTGTCTCTGCAATGAGTAGACATGACAGGTTTCAGCAACAAGCCACAAGTGTGGACTTTGTAACTATGCTTGGCTAGTGTCTAATAAGATATCAATATTCTAATTCACTTCGTCAACCTTTCGCCCGTTTTGAAACGTCAACGTCGCTTAAGTACTAAATATATCTTACCCCAGTCCCCTTATTTGCTTCTTTGCATTTAAAATTTAAATTAAAATTAAAATTAAAGTTCTTCTTCATGTTCTTGTTCTCCATCAATTAGAAGTTCGGACTAATGTTTTCTTGGCAGGATCGTCGTTTTTCATGCTTCCTGTTTATTACATTGTTTTTTAATTTCAACGTCGAATCGGATAGTAATCAAACTAAAGGTTGTTTTCCAATTCAATTCAATCTGTTTTTTTATTTTTGTATACACAGCGCACCCATGCGACAAGAAGAACAGTGTTAGAAGCAGTCGGCGCGATGGCGGCGCGTGGTCCATTTATAAACGGGATGTCACCACAGTAAGCGGAGATAGGGTAAGGCTCCCTCGATTCAGTAGTTGGGTTTTAAATCGCGATCATCTTGAAATTTTGAATTGCGCAACAGAGATTTGATAGTTATCGGGTTTTGACAACTTAAAAAGAGTGGTTGAAGTTTCAACTTGAGACAACGATATACAGTTGGAAATGGGTGGTATCATTCGCCTTTATCGAGGAATTGAGAAGTCCTCTGAAAATAATTATACCGCCTTAAATAACATTCATTCATCATTGTCACATTTATAGTTTCTAGAAATAGAAACATTATCATTCTCGCTTTCCGTTCAACTAAACATTTAGCAGAGACACAAACCCACGTCCACCTAAAAGCTATCTACAGGTATTTGAAATTGTTCTATACATTTCTATTCAAGTGGTAAGTTGATATAAAACTTATTTTTGTTTCTTTAAGTGTTGGCTTTGAGTCATTTAATTTGCATGGTTTTTATATTTGAATTTTTCGCAGGTGTTGTCGGCAGCAATTTAGAAAAAATATCTGAATCGTTTAAGAAGTTGTTGTCACTTTCCATTGGACGAAAAAAACCGCCCAGGAGCGTCCAGGAACATTCTCAAACCATTCCATTGGTGCAAAAAGATAGCTTCTCAAGATTCTGAGGAGTATGACAGCCGCTTCCCGCTTCTCGATTTGAAGTGAGAATCGACTCAAGAAGCACCAACACATGTTACTCAAATGTCAAAAAGAAAATTTTCTTCAAGGAATATTTTTAAGAGCCATAGGTGTTTCAGTCACACAAAGGAAATAACGTTAAACTGAATAGAAACAATTTTGGGTGTTCCATTGGTTTTTAAAATGAGTGCTTCCCCGAGTGAAACCAATGGAAAGCGACATATGTTTAGATAAGAGTAGGTACCTGGGAAAGCCTATCTGATAGGTTCTTGAACGCCCTCGCAATGTATTATTAAAATGCACTTCTGAAGTTAAAATATAAAGCAAACTGAGACTCTTTCTTTAAATTCCTGCAGTAATCTATTGTAAAGGCTATCAGAACATTCAATATTTTTCCATTCCTTTCCTTCCACCATGAACAACATATTCAAATATTTAGTCTTTGGTTTGAAATTATTCCATTTATCTTTATAAAATTAAAAATAAAAAACCTTCTATAGAATTTTGTCTGTCTTCCCACAAATCCAACGAACCCTAATTAGTTTTGGTCTGCATATTCATTTTCATTGTAAAGTCTTGATTAGTTTGTCTTCAAAGTATGAAAATCCGAACTTTGTTGACAGTCATAATTTACATATGCAATCAAACCATTCCTCTTTCGCATCCATTTCTTGCTTAAACCGCAGAATTTACACCAGACTTTTGCTAGTTATTGTTGGCAAAGTCAATAAAACCCGTAACCTTCATCACAGCACGATTTGCTTTCAGCTTATTGCAAAAGTTTTCAAAGCTCTAAAAACCTTTAGCGGGTAGTAAAAAAAAAGTCCGGGTCTTACCAAAAGAAAAGCCAATCGTTTCTATGAACCATGACATTTTTCCACAATAAAATGCGGTTGCGAATGAAGCTCACTCGCTAAAAAAAAAAATATGTTGGTATACCTACAGGAAATGAAAAAAAGTTCATCCTTCAATATCGTATAACACAGTGGTGCGCAATTATTAAAACCACCATTACTGATTGTAACTCATGCAATATCCTTTAACAACTATTCGTCCGGTACGGTACACTAGTCGAAAGGTTGGCCTTTGAAAAAAGTTAACTAACGAGAGGACTTTTGACCAGGGTATGTTTTATGTTACGTGGAATGGGATTGCATTTTTTTTTATATTTATTTTCTGCTTTTCATCAATTCTCGTTGCATTCACAGTCGACTTTGCCATGGGAACAAGCAATGACTGGGATTTGCATGCACTAAATGCAAAGGACTACAACAACCACAAACCGAAGTTCTGAATGGCATTTTCAAACTAAATACGCAAAAAGTTCATGAAAAATAAATAAAAAAAAAAGCAAAAAAGAGAGGGTGAAGAGAGAGATATGGAGAAAAAAAATCAAACTTCCGCGTTAAAGTCATAAATTAGGCCCCAAAGTTTACTCTTGTGTTCAGTCATTCATGACGGGCATTTGTGTGATGTATTTCAATTTTTTTATCTCCCCCATTCAGTGCGTTCAATCGCGAGAGCACAGGACGAAGGTTAAAACCACCAGTATTAGTGTAGCGCCAGTCCTCAAACCACCCCCTTTTGCCTGAGGTAAGGGTTGCTATGTGTATCTATGGATTAGTGTACACTTTGATGCTCCGCAAAGGTGGACTGCTGTACACAAGGCACATTGACTGGACGACTATGATGATGACGACAGCTCTGTAGAGGCGAGCGAGAGTCTTAGTTCAATCCAGAGTTGTTGCGTTCTTCACGTTGGCTTTGGGTCGAAACGACAACAGATTCCATGTCTGTTTGTGTTTAGTTTATACAATACTTGCATTAGCTTATGAACTAAATAAAATGTATATAACATCGCTGTCTTGTCGTCGGTCGTCACCACGTCAACATAGACGAGCAAGAGGAAATAATAAAAGAGGGATACCCAGACAAGAATAATTGTGTTTGTCGACGGAATATCAAGGACTAAGTTAAAAGAGGAAGAATACCAGTCCGTTCATTGGGCATCGATGGAATTGAAAGTCTAATGGAATGAGTGTTGATCTGAAAATCCGAGCGCTTAGAGATGGCGATTTCCGGTCTCTGGCCGTGTGCAAACGTCTACACACAGCGCATATTCACCCACCCAGGATGTGGTGTCGAAAGCGGGTGATTGTTCTGACCGAACCAAAGCTGGCAAGGAATTTGTTCGCAAATATTCAAATGTGTAAAACGGTTGGCCGAAGCTCTTTCTCAGTCATGATATTTTGGAAAAGCTTTCGTAATAATTCTTCCCTCTTTTTTCTTCTCATTTGTTGTTTTTTTTTCAGTAGCTATTTGTTTTCTCTTGCACACGGATGAGGATAAAGGAATCAGTTGTGTTGGCATTACATCATTGACTTTTGCAAAAACAAAGAAGGAAAAATCGAGTGTTGCTACTGAAGGTACGTTCGTTGTTTTTTAAGTGTTCATGTTTATTAAATTGAAAGCAAATTCCATTTGACTTCCATTAAAACTGAGCCGATTAGTGGGCCCGGCATTACTTTTAGAATCTAATTTTGAGCCTGGAAGGCTCTTTTGGTTGAAAAACGAACCCGAACGAGGGTGGCTCAATATTAGTATTCCGCTGTGGAATGTAATTAGTCTCATTGATGGCAAGGGTGAGTGAACTTATTATGTATTTTTCTTTACAGAAACAGGATGAGTTGAAAAAACATAGCTGTTTTCAAAAACAACATTCTCAAAAAAAAAAAAGGGGTGATAAGGAAATTCTTTTGTGACCTGATCCCCTCATTAAGAAAAATTTTCTTTACTGTAAAGTTGTAAGGAGGAAGCAATGCCGAGAAAAACAAATTTCACAGAATGCATCCCTTTTGAGTTTTGAATAATTCCGACAATTGAATTATAAGCAAATTGATTTAAAAAAAAAAGAGGGAGAACGGTTTTCGGTTGGTTTGTTGGCCTGCAATTGAGAAGGACTTAACAGCCAACTATAGGAAGGCATATCTTCATCTTAAAGGAAGGCAAACAACAACAGTTTGGATGTCGTTTACAAATCAGAACCAAATTACGTATAGTGAATTTGCCATCAGCATGTCATTTACTTACTAATCCGAATAAGCAAAGCAGTTCACTCAAGGGTGATGTGTCATCATCACAAAGCGATATTGTTATTGCTGTTTATTTGACAGATTGGACATGTTGCAAATGGGATTGAGTTTGATAGTTTTGTACACAAATTGAGAAGAGAGAGAATATTGGAAACAGGGTTGAAGAATACCAGAATACATCAGAAACAAACTTAAGGTAAGGAAGAAGGTTTTTATAGAGGAGAGGGGGCATTAGAATATGGTTAAGTGATATATTTATCAATTTCTACCTTCACTCAATCAGTTGATGAATAGATAAGCCAGATTTTTGTATCTTTTGGATGGGTAAAAAGCAAAATTGAGTTTTTTATTTAAATAATTTTGAATGTAGTTAAATTACCGCTCTAACTCTAGAAAATACCGAAATGTTCAGTCCGCCATTTAAGCTGCGCCATATAAAAACTGAATTGAGGTTCAACCTGAGTTTAATGAGTAATCGCAAACCGCAGTGACGAGAAATGTAGTTCGGTGCTAAAATAAATAAAAACAACACTGAGACAACCTGAGCTAAGTTGTAAACTTTTTTCTTCATTTCTTGCTTCCTCAAAGCTCATACATTTGATGCAGTGCTACGATTTTCACCACTCAGTGCCTTGAACAACACACCTACGTTATTAGTTTAAAAGAAAGCACTGAGAGATTAAATCTTGACAAAGACAAAGGCAAGCAATTCATTTTGAATATGCAAAATTATAATGGTCGCTCACCATCATCGTATACCAAAATGCAGAAAGCACATCAACGTAACGTAACGTTTGTGGGATTGCATACAGCTTGACAGAGTCAAATCATTGCCGAAGTTCATTTACGATGCTCAAGGATAGCATCGGCTGGATGAAAACGAGATTCTGCACAGAAGGTGACAGTATTGAGATGGCCTATCGAACGATGAGCTTCCTGGAGATCACTTTTCAGAACCTGAACCGTAAAAAAAATAAAAATAAATTTACCACTATTGAAGTTTCGGGGCCTAAAGCATTTTTAGGCCCTACAATTTTATGCTGACTCCAAACGGTTTTGAAAGTTTGAAAGTATTTTTCATGGCAGCGTGCAATTACTCTCGGAGAACTTGCCAAGTCTTCACGAAAGGCGACACCCGTGAAAATTGTTTTTTCTTTATTGGTTTTGTGATAAAGGGTTTTCCAGTAGGTATGATATGATTTTGCAGTAGCGTTTCGGCCATTTGTAGTACGTCATGATCTGCCACTTGTTATTTTTAGTATTCAGAAGTGTTTACAATTTGGACCACCATAAACGTCGTGACCTTTCTGACTTCGCCTTGGAACAACTTGAAATCGATAACGATTTTTTTTAAGAAAATCATCTTCTCCGATGAGGCTTACTTTCATTTGACTGGTGCGGTAAATAAACAAAACTGACGATGGAACCACAAAATATTCATGAAAAAACATTACATTCACCTTAATTGACAGTTTGGTGTGGTTTTTGGGCTGGTGAGACCATCGGTCCGTACTTCTTTCAAAATGAAGCTGGTAACACCATTACTGTCAAGGGAGAGCGGTATAGATCGATGATAACCAACTCTTTATGGGCGAAATTGGAAGATATTGATTTTGACAACATTTGGTTTCAACAAGATGGTGCTACGTGTCACACAGCAAATGCAACAATTGAATTATTGCGAGAAAAATTTAGAGATTCGATTATTTCAAGAGGTGGTGGTATTGAATGGCCTCCAAAAAGTCGTGATTTAACACCATTAGACTATTTATTGTAGGGTTATTTGAAGTCATTGGTCCTTCAAAATAAACCAGATTCTCTTCAAGCTTCACGACTTAATTTAGTGGGAAAAGTACCCGAAAATTGGGTTCATCGAATTCGTTGCTGCAGAAGAAGTCGTGGTGGCCATTTGAATGACGTTTGATTTAAAACTTAATTGTATTGATTGAACTGCACATTTAATAAAAAATATTTGAATTTCCTTAACAGAAAGTGCGCTTTTTTCAAAAAAGAAATCATATCACTCTTATTGGAAAACCCTTTATAAGCCTGAAACTACCTACGTTTGAGGCAAACACGCTTACCACAATGCAACAGTCACCATTGAGGCTAACTTAATTAAAATAGCTGAGTCACAATCTTGTTGAACGAAGTGAGTGTGGCGCTGAAGAACTATAAGAAAGCCAATCGGGCTGAAACGGACGAAGTACAATATGAGTATTGGAAAAATATATGGGCGAATTCCTAAACGCAAGTCTTGCACAAATTATGCAAAGCACACAGTTCCTAAATACCGACAAAAAAATTCCTTCGAAGCAGAATGTCCCAAAACATACCAGATTGATTTTTTTCCTGCAATTGCAAGTGAATTTGTGCAGCTATCAAAAAACAGTTGCATACTTTTAATTGCATTGCAAATTTTATTTGTGATTATTTTTGCTTGGCATTTGACTTGCTCAGCAAGGCCTGCGTTTAAAAATTCGCCCTATTATGAGAGACATCGGGTTTCAACAGCTCACAACCTCCAATGTCGACTCTTGAAGGAGGTGATAACCTGTCTAAGTAATCACACCTTGCCAATGTACAAAGAAAAAAGCAGTTGCAATAACTAAAGTTGGCTCAAGTTGATATCCCAAACTTTAAAGATCATTGAGCGGGTGTTGGGTTGCTTGCTCACTGCGAAAAAAAATAAGGCTATCTGAAAATTAATGCAGATTTGTCGCGGGTAAGTCAACAGTAGATGCAATTCAAAATAAAGGGTATTTTTAAAAGGTTTTTTTCGATTTGCAACAACTTGACGATTGGTTTACTTCAGAACTATGCCTGCAAATTGTTACTGCCGATAGACCGCACCATTTGCTCGAAAAAGTGTTCGAAAATTTGACTTCCCGATGCAGCTTGATTCGAGGCAGATTTGACCACAGATCGTTTTGGAGCATAAAAATACTCGTATGTTTTATTTAAATCGATGCCATGATATTAAAACTTATTTTTACGATTTCTATTTCATTTTGAATTTGTATACCTCTAAAAAAACACCCTCTACAAGTATCTTAATAAAAAAATTTTAATTCCTTATAGGTTGAGGTTGTGCTGGTTGATTTCGAAAAAGCATTCGGTCGAAAATCACCTTTACCAAATCAGTTCGAAGGACCTGTGTGCGGATGATGAACAGTAACAAGGGTAAGATCTAAGCTTGATCCATTGAATCCCTCATGACAAAAATACAATCTTGGAAAAAATAGAGCACGACCCACTCAGTTGGCATTGTCATGTTCAAAACAGATATAGAGACACCCTCCCCTCATAAAACGTTCAGATACGATCGCGAAAAAAAATAAAAAGAAAGGCAGCGACGTCAGCATTTGGAAAAATCCAGATCCGAGAGAGAGGGTTGCTTGGTCAAAGCGGCGGCGGCCCATTATAGAACCAATTGAGCCTGAAAAATCTGTAAATTTTTTATTTCTTCCAAAGCTTAAACATGAACATGCAGCAATTGTCTTCTGGTAGCTCAATGTCATGTGTCATACCGGAAAAGAACGTCATAAAAATTTGCTGACGATAAATGAAATGGTAATTAGGAATAACACAGACCGTCATAAATATGCACCGACGGCTGTTTTGAAAACAAATGGACAGATAAGAAATAAGTAAAAATGTTTGTATATCTTCCGTTTTGTATTCAAAACGACTCACACTCGTGTGGTTATTCAACATTTGGTCCATCGAGCCGGATAAACATCCACAAAAAATTTGGAACACATTATCTTAAATATATGGCAAATATATAATTATACAGCTTTTCAAGAATCACAAATTTATAAGCATATAAAAAAAAAACGGTGTTTTTTTAACATGTGTTTGAAATTCTGGCAGTACTCTTTTCGGAGTCAGTTTTTTTTACAGCTATCACTTGATTTATACTCAGTTTAGTTTGCCAATGCATCGTGAATGAATTGAAGGCGAAAGACTAGTGAGCACTGCGAACCTTCGGTAAGTACCTACTCTAAAGACAAAATCGCCGTTGCGGCTGTATTGGGTTATCAGAAACAAAAAAAAAATAGAATCGTTTCAATCTGTAAGCACAAACACATGGAATGAACTATCATCAAATTAATATATCAAAAATTGGATTTTTGGCAGGCATTTCAAAAAAAAAAAATATTTGATTGATAAATAGTTCATTTACATGTGCTGAGCTTCAGACAACGACACCAGCGCTGAAATCAAACGAAGAATAACTCTTGCCAATCGCTGTTTCTTCGGACTAAGAATGAGTAGTAAAGTCCTTTTTCGAGCAACTAAAGTGTCCCTGTATAAGACACTTATCATCCTGGTTCTTATATATGGCGCAGAGGCATGGACCTTGTCAAAGGTAGACGAGAACGCTTTAGGATGCTTCGAGAGAAAATTTTTTCGGGTGATTTTTGGTCCCGTCTGCATAGATGGAGAGTAGAGAAGAAGATTTAACGACGAACTGTACGGGCTGTACAGCGACACTGACCTTGACAAACGAGTCAAGGACCAGCGGCTTAGATTGCTGGGTCATGTAGAGCGAATGGACACCAACGCTTCGGCCCGGAAAGTCTTCGAATGCAATCCCGAGGGACGGCGCAGTAGAGGAAGACCGCGACTCCGCGAGGTGGCGCACGCAAGTAGGAGAGGACCTCAACCAACTTGGCGTGCAAAACTGGAGGCAGCTAGCTAGGGATCGAGCTGGCTGGAGATGCATGTTGGTTGAGGCCCTAATCCGACCCGGACTGTAGCGCCACCTTAAGCAAGGAAGTAAGAGTGTAACTTTTAAATTTCAGGTCATTCAGCCATGCCGTTTTTGAGATACCATGGACGAAAGTTTGAAAAGCACTGTTTTGAGAGCAACGCGCTTAAAGACTCCGACTGCAGAGTGAAAACTCCGAACAGCTTCTTTTATTAACTGCTGTATCTTTAAAACGACTTCGAATTGTTTAAAAACCACTTTATTACCGTATTCAAGACATGTTAAGGAATACATTTTTGAGCCCATCACATGTGATGACCCCCTTAAAAACGCGCCAAATAAATATTTGCGCAGATGAAACTATTCAAAAACGACTGGCATCAGTTTATGTATTCCTTGAAAAGTATAGAGGGGAGTTAGGTACTGTTTAAGCGATACTACCAACTGTAATTCTTGTAGAAAGAATGAATACAGTTTGTAGATTATCCTACATTTTCTCAAATCAGGTTACAAACACTCGGCGTAGACTAAGAGCTTGGTAAGTTAGGCTCCTTATCATGGCATCGTATTCAGGCTCACACCTACGATTAACTGGAACGCTAAAACAAAATCGGTATTTAGGTCTCTGCGAAAGTTAGAACAAATAAAAAACTCTTTTAACTGACACTAGCTGAAAGTCATCAATCATTATTCTTTCACAATGGAAGTAGGCTCAAGCAAAAAGAGACTGAATCATTAATTTAATTTCTTAACAACAGCGATCTTTGAAGCCTAATTTGAATGTGATTTGCTATCACTTTGAATTTCGCAGTCACAGCACATTTTTGTGTTCAACTTAAAATTGAACTTCTAAGAATGTTCAAATCAAAATCCAATTCATTTCACATTCCTCTACATCCCGAAAGAGAACTGTCAAATCGTGGGTCTTTGAAGCTCTAATATGCTCTTTCCCACGCACCAGCATGTCAATTCCCATAATCGATCATTCTCAGTAAACTTTCTTATATTCCATTATTCAAAGTGAAAACCAGAAACAAGAATTCAAAGAAGTGCGTCAAGCTTCACCCAAGTCGCCTTGACCGAGCCATTGTCAAACTCATCATGCAAATTGCAGTTTAACCATAATTTTCCACAGCAAATCACAATACCTTCTCGAAAATACTTATACATATATACACATAGGTATAAGGTATGGGGTTTATTGTTTATTTCGCGTGTGAAGCACTTACCGCTGTCACTCATTTTCTGCAAATTCTACGCCATGGTTCAAGTCCCACGAAAAAAGGGGACACCACAACCATCACATAAAAAAGCGCATTGTCCTTAAACGTCGATTGAAATGGAGAAGACGAAGAACCATATTGTCAACCACAATGGAGAGCATACGTTTTTTGTTTTGTTTTTATTATTTTACTGATGAATAGGTTTGTTTTTCATTTAGGTACCAACTTATTCTCCTTTTAACTCCTCATATTTCCCAGTACCTATTTGGTTTTCGTTTTTTTTTTTTTTTGTTCACAATACGCGACACTTATTGAGATGTTTTTGTGCTTTGGTTTGAGTGTGGATTTATTTGTTAAGAAAAGAAGGGTGTGACACCGACGATGACGACGACAACGAAGAGGTGGTTTAAACGAAAGAATGGTTTTGTTTTGATGTCGATTATCTGATTGGGAATTCATTGTTTGGAGGTAAGCACAAAATGGGAAGCGGATAGGAAAGTACTTAAGTTGGAAAAGGTTTTCGATTAAATCTTAAGTATACTTGGGTTAAGTTGGTGTTTTTCTTTTGTTATATTTTCCTTTTTTATATATCTTGTTTGCCAGGTTGAAGTTAGCATTGGTTCAAAAAAAGAAAGTAGAACAAACGGAAGTGTGATTTATGATAATGAAAGTCGCTCTCTGTTTCAATCAAAGCAGACTTAAATCAAGGGCCTCGTTTAGATTTTTGCTGTGGTTTCAATTCAATATTCAACTTTTCTGTGACGAATGATGAGCGGTAAAGTTTATCGTAATTTCCTTTTGGATTTTCTTCACGTTACAAAGTAATTAGGCATCACTTGGCTTCAACGCTTGGCGTTGGGCTTGTCTGCTTTTCTCGTTGCAGTTATGAGGCGATCAAAGATGGACTTCCTTATCCATTTACAAGTAGTAAAAAGTATTTTTTCATTAAGAGGAGAATAGGCTCAGTCTAAGAACGCAAGTCTGCGGGTCCAGAATAGGTACTCTTCGGGCTAAGAAGTACTGAGCAAACTTTTTCTATGTTGAGCCTTGGGAATGCTCCTTTTGTAATTTAATTTTGGTGGGTGCAAAACCCCCATTTATTAGGCTTAATACAAGCTATTACTTAATCTAACTTTTACAGACTAAGAAACTTAATAGCTAAGACTTAAGTTAACTGGTTGGAGGGCTTAAGAGACGGAGCTTTAGGCAGGTTGTACTCATATTGAAGTCAAAACTAGGAGAGTGAGAATTGACATCCCTCAGCATTCGGGAGATGGGTTCATTGGAGCCGTAAGAGGTTCGATGGCTGGGAAGATAGAAGAGACGGGGATTCCGGGTGTTACGAGGGTTAATATTAAGAAAGATGGATTCGTTAAGGGCTGGGCAGTCAATGGTACCTGTAAAGATTCAGTGAATGAAGAGAATGTCAAATATTTCTCTTCGATCTTTCAGCGTATTGAGGTTGAGGAGTTTGATTCGGTCTTGAAAAGGAGGTAATATCAAAGGATTACTCCAATCAAGACATCGAAGAGCAAATCGGAGGAAACGGCGTTGTGTGCTCTCAATTCTGGCAATGTGCACTTGTTGGAAAGGCGACCAGATTTGATAAGCATATTCAAGAAGCGGACGAACAAATGAAATGTAAAGGGATAGAGTTACGTAGGGGTCAGCAAATTCTTTGGACTATCGTTTCACGAATCCAAGTGCTGAATTTGCCTTAAGGATTATATCGTCGATATGCTTGAGGAAATTCACCTCACGGTCGCAAATAATCCCAAAGTCACGGATCACCTGAACGGGGGAAATAATTTGACTGTTTAGAAGATAGAGACGGGGAGGAGATTTGATGCGTTTACGTGAGAAAGTTATTGATTGGCACTTGGAAACATTTAGCTCCAGGCAGTTTTTGGAGCACCATATTGAAAAATTGTCGAGATCCTGTTGGAGGTAGGAAGAGTCTTCAGAAGAAGGAATGACTCGGTAAAACTTAGTATCTTCCGCATAGAGAGAGATAGAGGAGTGTTTGATGATCATTTCAATGTCGTTAATACTGATAATAAAGAGCAGAGGGCCTAAATGGCTGCCTTGCGGAACACCGGATGTAGCTAGAAAGTGACTGGATAAGACGGATCTGAACCGAACGCTGTGAAAACGGTTTTCTAAATAAGAAGAAATCCATCTCAACAGAATGGGTTCAAAGCTGAGGGTGAAAAGTTTAAAAAGAATAAGTTTGTGGGAGATTTTATAGTAAGCTTTACTAAAGTCAGTTGAAATTACATCGACCTCCTTTCCATTCTCCAAGGCTGAGAGGGAAAATGAGACAAAGTCAACAAGGCTGGTTGTTGTTGACCTGCCTTTGAGGAACCCGTGTTGCAAGTCTTACTTTGGTCAAGAGGAAGGTAAACATTTTTAGAGTTTCAAAACATTTTTAACTATTTTTGCCTAGTGAACATGAGGAGTCGAGTTTTCAAAAAAGTCTCTTCCTTCTTCTTTTGAAATCTACCGAATTTTTGACCTCATCTTCAACAAATCAGGTAAGACAACTGTGTCTTTTGAGTACATAAGTCACTTGCTTACTTAAGGTGACGCTACAGTCCGGGTCGGGCCAGGGCCGCAACCAACATACTTCTCCAGCCAGCTCGGTTCCTAGCTAGCTGCCTCCAGTTATGCACGCCAAGTTGGTTGAGGTCCTCTCCTACTTGCGTGCGCCACCTGAGTCGCGGTCTTCCTCTACTGCGCCGTCCCTCGGGATTGAAATCGAAGACTTTCCGGGCCGGAGCGTTGGTGTCCATTCGCTATACATGACCCAGTCATCTAAGCCGCTGGACCTTAACTCGTTTGACCAGATCAGTGTCGCTGTACAGCCCGTACAGTTCGTCGTTGAATCTTCTTCTCCACTCTCCATCTATGCAGACGGGACCAAAAATCACCCGAAGAATTTTTCTCTCGAAGTATCCTAAAGCGTTCTCGTCTATCTTTGACAAGGTCCCTGCCTATGCGCCATATAGAAGAACCGGGATGATAAGTGTCCTATACAGGAACACTTTAGTTGCTCGAGAGAGGACTTTACTACTCATTCTTAGTCCGAAGAAACAGCGATTGGCAAGAGTTATTCTTCGTTTGATTTCAGCGCTGGTGTCGTTGTCTGAATTAATAGCGGCGCCTAGGTAGACAAAGGGTTTAACTACCTCAAAGTTATAGCTGTCTATCGTGACGTTCTGTCCAAGACGTCTGTGTTGGGTGTCCTTTCTTGACGACAGCATATACTTGGTCTTGCCCTCATTGACCACTAAACCCATCTTCTTCGCTTCCGCCTCAATGCTCATAACCGCGCCATTGACATCACGCTGCGTTCTTCCAATTATGTCAATATCGTCGGCATATCCAAGCAATTGGACGGATCTTTGAAAGATTGTGCCTCTTGTATTGAAGTGAGAGTTTTGCACTATTCTTTCAAGAACGATGTTGGAGAAGTCGCATGACAGTGCATCGCCTTGCCTAAAACCTTTTTTGACATCGAATGTATCGGTGAGATCTTTTCCGACTCTGATGGAGCAGCGTGCGTTCTCCATCGTCATCCTACACAATCGGACAAGTTTGGTAGGGATGCCAAAACTAGACATGGCTCTATATAACTCCTCTCTATAGATGCTGTCATATGCGGCCTTAAAATCGATAAAAAGGTGGTAGGTATCGATTTGAAGCTCCTGGGTTTTTTTCCAAGATCTGCCGTAGTGTGAAGATTTCGTCTGTGGTGGACTTCCCTGGTCTAAAGCCGCACTGATAAGGACCTATCAGGTTGTTGACGAATGGCTTCAGACGCTCACACAATACGGCAGAGAGGATCTTATATGCGATGTTAAGAAGACTGATACCTCTGTAGTTGGCGCAGTTCAGAGGGTCTCCTTTCTTGAGGACCGGAGAAACAATGCTGAGGTTCTATTCATCGGGCATGCTTTCTTCCGACCATATTTTGCAAATGAGCTGGTGCATACTCCTGACCAGGTCATCGCCTGCCGCTTTAAACAATTCGGCAGTGAGGCAATCAGATCCAGCAGCTTTTTTGGACTTTAGCTTGGATACTGCTGTCTTCACTTCGTTCAGGTCGGGTTGGCGGAATTGTTGGTCTACGTCGCCTAAATCAAAAGGTTCTAATCTCTCTAACAGCGGAATTGGGTTCATCATCGCCGTTATAGAGTTTGGAGAAGTGGTATTTCTTTCAGTACATAAGTGGTGGCCAAAATAATCCCTGAGGATGTGCAACTTTCAAAACTCCATCTTGAATAGCCCTTCAAGTTATACTAAATTTCCCTCATCACTTCCCAGACTTTTTTTTTAAATTCCGCACTGTGATTTAAGAAACATCTCAAAACATTATACTCAAGGTACAAATTCAAAGGAATTTCCGTCAACCTCTTGATTGACAAACGACATTCGTATACCCTGTTCGCATCTAGCCTCATATCGAGGCCAAGCTCTGCTTGTTCGTCCAATTGAGTCTATTAATTTGTTGGTTTTGGTTTGCTCTCTCCCACACTCTTTCAATCAATAGTGCTACATTTTCTCCCATCAATATTGATGACCATCACTCCGTTCTGCAACTTCATATATCTTTGCGAATGGCCGTGTCAGCTTATCATCAGCGCACTCCCAAGTGTAAAATGAAATAAAATCCAATTGAGAATGAATCTCATTTAATTTGTATTTTTCTTGTGCGCTGTCCTTTAAGTGAAAATTTATTGCAAGAAAAGTGTCTGATGACACTGGGTGAGAGCGGCAGCAGCAGCACCACTCTACCAACACCGACACCCTCCTCCACTCTGATGGACTTCTGAGGAAGATTGATTCTTTGCAGAACACACTGCGGGTGATGTTGGAGCTGGGTGTTGTGTATTATTGTGTGCAGTGTGCTCATTGTTACTTTTGGCGCCACCATCACATTAAAATTCTACAAATGTCGAGAGGGAATTTCAATTTTTCCTCATAAAGAAGACGACAGCAGCGCCGCCGTTGAACAAAAGCCCTCATTTTTTTTCTTCTGTGAATGGTTGTTGTATCTGGCATTCATCTCCTGGGCTCAGTGCCCATTCCTATGACAAGTGCACAATTATTATTATTTTTCTTTTTTTCATTATCCAGCGACCTACTCTATTCCACTCAGGCGAAGTAAATAAAAACTGCTCTTCTCGTACCTACTGTCAATTCGAATCTACCTTCGCAACAAGGCATTGGCTTGTTTTATCTCGAAAATTAAGATGAAGTGTGTGAGGGTGGCGCGATGGGTGGGACATAAATTCACTCATTTATATACAATAAAACCATTGCACAGAGATATAGAAAAACTTAAGGCAAAAGTTCACTTTGCCGTTAAATTAAATTAACAACCCTTTGGGTTTCATAAATATCCTGTCTTTCAGTTCAGATGACCCCCCATGATGGAAAGTGTATGTTATGCTTCTGTCTGCGTATGTGCGTGTGTATTTGGGAATTTTCCAACACTGTCTAGTGTGTGTGTGTGGCGGCTTGGTGAGCCGAGCGAAATTGGATTTGTGTATTTATTTTTTCGTTTTCATTTTCATTTTCACTTTTTGTGTTTTTTGAACAAAAACCCCACAGGGTTGTAACATGAATTAATGTTTGCACAAAGCGGATTAAGGTTGACAGGATGTGTGCCTCCTGCCACACAAATAGAAGAAGGTTTGGGTTATTTTAAATTACATTTTAGAAGGAAAACGAAAAGCATCTGAAGTTATTATTATTGTTGGTGCTTTACAAGGGAAAAACAGGACTATTTTATTAGGAAGGCATTAAGGTTAAGTTCAGATGGAAGGATATGGTGGTGAGCCAAGAGCCACACAACAACCCGGCGCGGCGGCGGCGGCGGCGTCCGGAGAATATGGTCAGGTGTAAATTGGGCAATATTTTGTTAGGACGAGGTTAGGTATGATACATGGTCTCGGATCGTCGCCTTTGCCCATATTTGAATCGATTAAGTGTCGTTTTCCCTAAACTTTCTGTTTATTGAGTAAACCTTGAAAGCGGTGTTAAAAACCCTCATTTCGATTTTCTCAGCTTTTATTGGGAATACCTTAGAAACCCCTTTAAGTATAAAATTTAGATAGAAACTCTATGAAATTAATTTCATTCCTCTTCCTTTAGTCCGTAAAATATGACATTTCGTTGCGAGTGTAAACGTAACGTTAAGCATTTTTATCAGTAGAACATTTTCATCGACTCTGAAAACGTATTCAACGTGGACTGGATGCGAAGGAGAGTTTAGTTTTTTTTTTAAAAAGCATCGACAGGTAGAAAATATACTTCGCCTGATATAACAGTTAAGACTTATTTCAAGTGCTGCAAATCAAAGAAACCTATGAAAGCAAAAAGATAGCCTTCAATGTTAGGAGTTAGGAGATGATGCCATCAAGTATGGTGGAGTGTCTTTCGATGGTTGTAAGGAACCTTGCAGCTTTCTGGATTGGGTTTATCGGAATCTACAACAAAAAAGTATAGATCAACTGCTAATATGTACTTCGAAAAGTTTTACCACAGGAAGACAAGCTTCCCTTACTTGGTGGTAACCGTGGCGTGACAGTCCACCTGCTAACCCATAGGTAGGTTCGTGGTTCGAATTCCAACAGAGGCAAAAATGTTTTTCCACGGGTATCGCCATTCGCGAAGAATTGACGAAACCCTTTCGGAACCGACAGACAATTGTATGTCCCCTTTATTCCCTCACAAGTCATGGTTGGGAGAAATGCGCTAGGCCCTGGGGCTCCTCGCTCTGTTTCGCCACCCTATTTATTTTAATATCAATTGAAGACAAGCTTACCTATAACCCAACGACTTGATTGTTACAGCAATCTTTTTAGCATTAATGGGTAGGCAAAATTTGTATCTAATAAAAGGAGTTGATAAACAGGTGCCCAGGCTTTCCTTAAGCCCTCGCAAGAACACTTATTGATTTCACGAGGGAACGGAAACTGAGTGGTCTTATCCTGTTTGCCTTCAAATGTCTACTTGAAATCAACCAATGAACTCCCTATTTCCTAGCAGTGTAAGGAAGTTTTGTTCAGATATTGTTCTTGTCACAAGAAAATGTCCAGTGAATTTCAAACTGTTTTGATAAGGCCCATTTTTCCCATAAGTCAGACTCAGTTGTTTGGTGGAACAAAGTCCCACGTAAGCACTTTATTACTTCTACCGCCGATATTCAAATAAAAATATGCGCTGGCTATGTTGGGTCCATTCAGTGTACATCGGGAACTAATCTTGAGTTGATTTGGGTTCGTTTGGGTTAGATTAGACGGAGATGCAGTCCGCCGCAAGCAACAACACCTACTCTTTGTGACTTTTTTTTTTTTTGATAAATTCAATCAACTCCGGGTAAAAACAATGAAATTCGTTGTTATTTTCCTTTTTCATACCTCATTGGGATCAGAGAGGATACAGTGTGCTCTCCGGGATAGTGGAGGATAAGGAGGCAGGGAAGTGCGAAGGGGCTTGAGTCATGGAATTATTAGGGATAAGCCTTGGAATTTTGGGATAGATGTAATGATGTTGTACTCTTAAAGGTTGGCAAACTCGAAAAGTTCGCCGAAAAAGTATTACCGAATTCTGGTGTGGGCCAAGTTTGAACACTAACAGAGGGAGTGGAATGACAATTGGTATTACATCCTCTTTAAAAATCGAATGTGCCAATTTTAATTCTCATCACGTACTCATGGGCACTTAACGATTTGTTACCCGTGAACATATAACAATCAACGGAGAAAGATAAGGTCCGCTATGTTTGTAAAAAAAAAATTGTGGCTGTGACGCGCTTTAGGTACATTGTTATTTGTTACTCAACAAGTTTTTAAAGATCATTTGTCATTAGCAGTTTTTATAGAAATTTTCGTCGGACATTTCAATTTCTTGTTTTAATGACAGAACTATTGGTCTCGCCAGATTCAAGAGACCGCCAGCTTATCAGTCATTCCATTCCATAGCTTTTATGTCGGCATGGATGTCTACGAAAATATCAATTCGTGCATAGCGAGATGTTTTGCGGCTCTACCGATTCCAAGTACTTTTGCCGGAGGACGGTTTAAATGATGGAATTAGCATAATCACCACAATAGGGTCATTTTGAATTGTCGACATGGAAAGTAGATCTTGCCCCCCCACCCTGAGTGGGTTGTAGCCTGTTTATAACGAGTGATTTTTTGAGAGCTATCGGAAATAGTGGAGCCCGTGGCGCAATGGTTAGCATGTCTGCCAGTTACGTGGGAGGTCCGTGGTTCGCATCCAAACAGAAACCAAAAAATGTTTTCCCACGGGTATCACCTTTTACGAGAAGAAGTCCTCTAATAGTAAATTCATTACCATGAAGAGTGCGTTCTTGATTAGCCATTCGCAGCCGGCAGAAAATTTGAGGCGCCGCGCCGGGGATCTCCTCTCTGCTGTGTCAACCTATGTATTTATCGGAAAATTAAAAAATGTACAATTCAGTCGATAGTTCGGTCGATATTATTTAATATTTGTAGATAGTTTAATGCAAATGTTGGCCGCAGCTGCTCCTCAAATGGTCCATACTCTTAGTCCAATTTTGGCACACTCTTTTTTACATTTCGGTTAGTATCTCACGAATAAATGTTTCTATTTTAGCTTACAGTTCGTCAACGGGAGCGGGTTTGTCGTTATAGATATGAACCTTGTGATGTTGTTATCATAGCACATTGTAACGGCGCCGAATTGATAACTCACGGTTATCGCCTACGCTGGGATATACAACTGCGATGATACAATAGCCCGAAAAGCCGCCTGAGTAGGTCGATTAAACTGACCTTAAAATGGAAGAAGCGCGCGATGAACTTTCTTAACAGAGCACGCATTTTGGTAATCTAATTCAATAATTTGCAGTCGTTTTTCGTTTGTAAGACGATTGTGGGTTAAACTATCCACCAAACTGAAGACGTTTTTACAGTGGCACAAAACCACAAAACACGAGACCAGTGTTCTCAAAAAAAAAAATTCACCGAACTGCAATGAAAAATTTAATATTTCAAAATGACATGGGAACATGCTTCGATGAGCCGAAGCCCAGTTCATTTCTTTCAACTATTCCTGTTCGAAAAGGAGGGGGGCTATGACTATCTGCTGGTCCCAAAGGAGAGGAATCATTTTCTTCTTGGACAAGAAGGTAGGCGAAAAAAATTTGTGATTTTAAAGGGACTCTAACCGCTGTATTCCACATAGCAGTCCCACGCTCTAACTAATAATTACATTACGGTAACTTCGTCTAAAAAAGACGGTAACGTAATCAAATTGTGGTCTAATTTACAGTTTACACCAACAGAAATCCAGTGCGCCACTTATTTGCCAGACAGTGTCCCTGATTCAATTGAAGTTGTTCTTGTTAGTGACTGTGAGAAGCAACAACTAGATAAACTGATTTTTTCCCCCTTAAAACAGTTCGATCCTTAAAACCGCTCCTTCACTTTTATATCAGCAATCTCTTCGTCTGAAGCCCACCTGATTTTTGTGTCAAAATAACTCAATCATGGTGGAATCACGACTTAATCTGACAAAATTCCCGATATTGTTTCTCATTAAATAAACATTCTTCTTTCCTTTTATGTTTTCTACTTTCCATTCGGAAATTCTCTATTAAATAAGGAAGCTTATTGTTTCAAAAGCCTACACAACACAAATGTAAAAATATTCCTTCCCTAATTCTTCGTATAGCACTCACCTTATTTCGAGGAGAAACAAAAAGTTTTAAATGGCCCTTCTCTCGCTATAAAGAAAAACATTGATTCACCAAGTTGCTATAAGTCAATTACAACTTTTATTTCCCAGAACACAACCAGTTCACAGATGCTGTTCAATCAAAGGCTATAAATAGCTGGGCTGCCTGGAAAAACTCGTCATTGATACCAAGAGCACGATAGGAAATTCCAATTTTAATCAGAAAATCACTTTAATTGCCTTAGACTTGGTTCACGTTTTGGTCTGGACTTTCCTTCCTTTTTGATTCCTCTTGGCCATGGTTGACCAACACATTGATGGAGAGGAAAAGAAAACAAAATATTGCAACTCATAAATAATAAGGTTTGCCCAATCAATTAGCTGGCAAACACGAAAAGAATGTCAGCAATTTAATTTTCTTCATTCGCCTGTCTACCCAGGCGCCGCCGCCAACCGCCCGCCCTCCCTTTTTTTTGTTAATTAAGAAGGAAAAAAAATGTGAAACAGAACGTGGTCGTCCACCAATCGAAACGAAATTTTTCGCAACAAGTTTAACGATCTTCTCCCACGAACGGTCCGGTGCAATGCACCGTGTAATCGAATCGAAACGATTTCGATTGACAGTATAGCGCCCCCAGTTGGACAATAGTGTGTGCTGCAGTGGACGCACTCAACCTGGACAGAGGAGTTTCAAGCGTCAGTCTGACGTCGTATAGTGGTTGTTCTGGTTGCACTGCATTGACAGCCAGAGGTTATTTGTTGCAAAAAACAAAAAACAAAAACGGAGCACTGCACGGCCTGTCATCGACATTGATAAATCTATGTCCGTCCGTCCGATCGATGGTGGCTTTGGCTGTTAACCTGCCATTTCTTGTTGGATGTTGAATGGTCTTCTAACCACCACTACCAGTCAGCCATCAAATCCCGAAGGTAAAAATTATTGGGATTTGCCGGACCGTACGTGATTTCGATTTCATATTCGCAAATTAATTTATGGTAACAGCAACAACGGCAACAACAACGAACATAAACAATGTAGACCGCCAATCCAATCAGTGAGCTCTTTCCAGAGAAGAGTGGTTCAACTTCTGGTTTATGGCTATCCCGGCAGTTGGTTAAAAGTGAAATGCCTAATAAGGATCAAGGAACTTACGCAATTCTTATTCTACAGCATGAACCGGTTGTTGTGCGTATATAATTCTTGGAACGTTTTCCTCATCTGGATGGGTTTTGTCGTTTGTTGCTTATTGTTTTCTTTTTTTTCCCCCTTTTGTTGTGTGTCGATAACAAGAACGCACTGACCACAACCAACAATGACATCCAAGACGCGTATGTAACATCAGCAACAGGACAATGAACGCTCAGCCAATTTTGAGCAAAAACTAAAGCAGCAACATCGAGGTGCAGATGTCTCAGATCTCATAGTAACCACATTATCATCATCGTCGTATTCTAAAGACTGGCGAGCAATGCCTGCCAGATGACCATGCCAAACATGATATTGTGGCAGGGAAGCGGGAAGATGGTACATACAGTGGCTTCGGGGGTTGGTAAATGGACGTGCGGTGCGGATTTAATGCCTTATTTTAGCCACTATCTCATTGGGGCGTTTCATATTTAAGCAGCTTACAATATAAATAAATGATCCTGTGACTTTTGGTAACTGATTCGGGCTATTATATGAGGAGAGAGCAATGAAAAATTTAACATTTTGAGGCCGTTATTCCCGTTGAAAGTAAAGTGCGGAATTTAAATATGGATGTGTAATTACGCTAATCACTGACTCACTCATTGAAAGGCTTTGTCTGTTGTTTTTATTTTTAATATTCTCTGTGTTTGGATACTTTTAGCGCCATAAATTCTAAAAGTGTATTTTTTGGGTCCTGGGGGCTTTGCTGTGTACTTGAATAACAATATTTAAAGAAAAGTAATTGAAATGGTATTGGAATAGGATAAGTCGATTCTCGATTGTCGAGATAAATATTACCAAACACTAAACACGGCTCCTTTGTAGTGCCCGTATTGGTTAGCGCATCTGCCTGTAACGTATGAGGTTCGAGGTTTGAATCCCAGGAACGTCAAGGAGATATAAGGGTTTTTTTTTATAGGGATCATCTTTCGCGAGGAATTTGTCGATTTCTTCGATGATAATAAAATGCCATGAAAAGCGCTACTCCATTAGTCGTTTGGAATCGGCAAAAAATTGTAAGGTATGGTTGAGAGAAACACACTAGGCCCCAAAGGTCCTTTATTTCCATTTATTTAAACATGCCCCTTAATAGCTCCATTTCTGATATCTCAGATAAGTAAAAGCGAAGAAGTCCGCATGACTATATGGACTGCAGTGCTTCATTGTGGCCCTCAAGCTCTTTTTATCCAAAACTATTTTAGAAACTGCTCCACCTCACTAACTTTTTTTTGCTTAAAAATTGGTCAACATAGGCTTCGGAACATAGGCTTGTCTGTGTCATAGAAAATGCGCTACTTTGGCTGTTGAATCCTACTCAACAAATTCCCCATTTCTCTTAGCGCATTAAAAAAGTTGGGTTACTCTACTCTATCTCCTTCAGCTTTTGGAGCATTTATTAAGTTTTAGAAATTTAACATGGAGTGTCTTTTACTTTCCCAATTTATCTTTCGAGTGGAAGTTTTCAATTCGCAAATTTCATCGCATTTCAATAATTCAGAGTACAAAATATTCGCTTTAAGAACATTTTTCGAATGAGACGAAATACAGAGTAGGGCTCTTTGTTGATAAATGGGTTTTTTACAATTGAGGTTTCTACATAACTTTAATCCAAGGAAGCCATATTCGTCTAAGATTCAACACGATCTACGAATTTCCATTTTTAGTGCAGCATGCAGACTTAGATTAGATTAGATTAAGGGCGGGTTGAAAATCTAACAATTTTTTTTTGCAGAATATCGTGTTGAACTCTTTCAAATGCTTTGGAGAAATCCGTATAAATAGCATCAACCTGGTTTCCACGTTCAATACCTCTAATGCAGGAATTAGAAACAAGGCTAGATAAGTCACTGATGATGATACACTAGCGAAACCATATTGATCCACCGATATACTGGAACTAACCACATAAACAATCTTTTACAATTAATAACCTTTGTTTTTTTAGTTTGATTTGATTTTTGTATTGGACTTATCATCGACAATTTCCACTCTTCAAAAAGTTACCAGTAGAAAGTAAAAAAAGAGTGACGCAACAGAGCGAGGAGCCCTAGAGCCTAGCGCATTTCTCACAACCATGCCTTGTGAGGGAATAAAAGGAATCTACAATTTTCGATTGATCGAGAAAGCGCAAATGGCAAAGAATTTACTAATGGACGACTTGCCAATTCCTCGCGAAAGGCGACACCTGTGGAAAAATATTTTTGACTCTGTCGGGATTCGACCCACGAACCTCTGGGTTGGTAGCAGACATGCCAACCACCAGTAGAAAGTGATAAGTTAAAAATCAGTAAGCGGAGCTACAAGACTTAAAAAACGCCTCTGAGCAAAACTTACCAAGGGTTAGTTTTAAACAACCGGATTTCGAACGATTCTATAGTCCTAAATAACTGTTTGGTAAACATAATCGAAAACGAGATTGAAATTGCCATGCAATACCATCAAAAAACACTATCTACTACCAACCCATGTCATGGAGGGGAGCGGCAAATAGACTCAAAAGGATAGCTTTAGGTGTCACACAATGAACATTCTGCACGGTTTGAGGGCTTCTTCTTCTCCCCAATAGAGACAACGTGCAAATGAAAACGTTATCGTACTATTTTAGCATTAAGAACTTTTCGTAATGAGTTTCCCAAAGTTGTAGACCTTGACTAAAAAGCCACAAACAACAGACACCCTTGACATTGCCTCATCATCATCAAATATATTAAATTTCTAAATAAGTGATTAATTTAATCATGAGGGTCAGAAACATCCATATTCTTTTGCCATTTTGATATGCTTTTAGCTTCCTTAACTGAATGCTAAATTTTTAGAGTATGATATAAAGCACCTTGTTCCCAAAACTATACTGATAGCTATGAGAACAATTCAATTCGAATACACCCCAAACATGAAACATTAGAACTTCCTCTTCCGTAACCATAGCATCAAATACCAACTCGATTAAAATCTTTACCAAATTACAATGCCACAATGTTAAAACTTCAATGCAATTTGCCGTCAGTACCAAAGTCCTTTTCAACCCATCTCGGTTGCTTTTAGCAAATTTAATATTTTACCTCAAGAAAATTCTACCGAAACGATAAGCCACAGTGCATAGTGTTGGTCTTTGTTGATTTTCAATGCTCGTCTTTGAACTGACAAAATTGCTTACTCCTTATGCCTGTACTACAAGATGTCAATGCGACAGACCGCTCTCTCAAAACTGAAGAGACTTCATTGAATTTGCAACGGCCATTGTTGTTGTTGCACGTAACGACGTAACCCAAACTCAATGTAAGGGATCACATGTTTCATTATAAAGGTATACATCATGTAAAAATGACAACAAATCCTTTCACCCCAATGATGACACAAACCACCTCTCCCTCTCTGTGTTTGTTGGTAAATTTGAGGTGTTTTGTTTATTCTTGATTACTTACCGCAGGACAACAAAATACACATTCACCTCAAATTACCTGTTGTTGTGCCGCAATTGTATGCATTGCCGATCCCCTGTTTATCAGTGCATCCACACTAAGAGCTCTTGTGTTTGGTTCGGAGCTTCCATTCAAATTGATGACCATTCCCATAGCGAAATGCACACCCAAAGATCTTCGACATTAATATGTTTATGCATTTGTGTGCAGTGCACCTAGGCTGCCATGTAAATGAGTTGTCAAGATACAATTCCATCGATTTAATACTCGTAAATTATTTCGAGATACACTTGCAGATACGAGTACTTACAGCTAAGCAAGCAATTTGTGCGCTGCATAAGTCAAACAAGTCACACCTATGTTCGACTGGCCAAGTGGCCACTCACTCGCCCAATCACAAAAACAATAATGATAATTACACTCAAATATTTCAAGCCAGCTTATAGATAGCCGAACGAATTTGTGCTTCCTACTCAGGTGTCATGCTAGGCGACTTGGCCCAGCCGCGCAGCCAATCCTGCAAAATCGTACTCTGCGCTCTGGTTAAGAATTATTTTTATTGGAATAAGAAAAACATTTGTGCCAAGGGCTTGGATTGGAACTTAGAGGATTTGTACGATCAGCAGTCATTTTGTTTGTTTATCTTTGGAAGAGAGATGTGAGATGTGCAAACACACAGCCTGTGTCAATTTCCATCAACTTCGTTAAGCCGCAAACACATAACCTTACAAAATGTTTGAGGCGACGCAAGTTGACACCTCTCTTCCTGTTGCTGCTCCGCATCGCCATCGTTGAAATATTACACTGATTTCGCAGAATGACATCGATAAACGTCGATATAAAGGAGGGAATACATAACTGCAAATTATTTGCTTGCACAAAGCGAAAAAAGAGGCAAATTCCGATAACAGTTGTTTTTCCTGGCTTTTCATGCCACTTAAAGCCTACCCACGGGAGCAACTAAAATTAGAATATCTTTCGCATAAAATAAGAAAATACGCTGTGATTTGGTTCGGTGGCGCTGATCCGTGTAGGTAGCATAAGTGTGTTTATTCAAGTTAGTTTTTCTTTTCTTTTTTTCTCTCTCAGTCTTAATTGCAAGTGTGAGCGCAACAATGTCAGTGAACTGTAACTGGATCAATGTTTTGTGAAATGACATTTAATACATTCCAAAATGAGTTATGAGACTAATGATGAAATCAAAGAGTTATAGTAGGACGAATTTTGTAAGATGAAACAACATTAAACAGTTGCGTTGAGTTAGTTCTACAATTGGAAACACTTTGGAAAAAAAAGGTCGATAAACAAAAATTTGTATTTGATTGGGATGCGATGACATTTGCCATTGCGACATTAACCGGACAATCGGGATTACTCATGGAGTCATCGATCTGAAGTCAATGACGTTTTGAGTCACCAGAAGAGTCATTGTTTTGCCGACCAGCACCACCTTTTTGACCAAGGTTCGAGATAAAATTAAAAGAAAAAGCAGTAAGAGCTGAGAGATGACAAATCTGACCAACAGATAAGAACTACAACATTTTGCTGGAAGAATTTCTGCAAATCTTGTTTTAGCCAAGAGGAAGAACGAAACCAATCAACTTTCACAGCAGATAAAACAACCGATTTTAGAGTAGAAAAAAGTTTTTCCCCAAAAAATTTTATTTAAAATTTTCCCGTTCGAGGTATTTCTCGTTTATGTAGCCCAGTTACATCTATATACATACATATTAAGGTGTCGCAAAAAAGGGATAAGCACCGGTTCTATCGCATTTTTCACAACCATGCCTTGTCAGGGAATGGAGAGGACCTACAATTTTCTGCCGGTTCCGAGCCGCTAACCAAGAAAACGCTTTTCATGGCAATTGAGGACTTATCTATTCCTTGCGAAACGTAATACCCACGGATAAATATTTTTGGTCTCTGTTGGCTGTTGGCATTAATTATATCTGATCTAATAAAACTGTACAGCTCGGTAAGGAATGCAAAGAACATCGAATGAGATTCGTCAAAGCCTCTGGGGCTAACTATATTCCCTTAATAGCTTGAGCACATATAAAAGAAACGGTGATTGGATGTTCTTTAGCAAGTTTTAAAAGACTCAAAAATAAGGCTAAGTGCTCAATGGAAAACATATGATGAAGTAAGACTGGACTGGAATAACTATTTGGGTGCCACTTAGACTTATTTCGGTTCCAGGTCTTTACTGAATAATAGGAGATGAGGCAGACGACTAAGTGCCAAGTGAGGACAACTTATAGACAGCTTCTTCAGGACTTGACACAGATTTTGGTCTGCTGAGGTCTCCATCAACGATTGGAAGTGTCAAGAGCACAACCAAAGATGGCAGACTAAACGTGTCCTTCTTAACGATATTAAATAAACTCCAACATTTTTGATATCATTTAATAGAAAAAACTGCAGATAACTTTTGGCTTTCCCGCTATAGACTTATGCGATACTACCTTCTGGAAATCCTGGGCCCAGATTCCGTAACTTTTCAGACGATTATCGTTCAATCGTCTATCGTAGATTGCATCGTCAAAAGATTGTTTCATATAATATTGCTTTCAGTAGTTGGGGGAAACCTATTTTACTATCGTCCTACACATTTTGGCAACTTTTCAGGGTCTTAAATACATTTTTTTATTGCCTAAAATTCAAACGATAGTCGTCTAAAACGTTCCAGAATCCGACCCCTGGAAAGGCAATGATGACAACGCTGAGGACTTTCTCTGCGACCGTCCTGCATTTGCTCAAATCAGTTCTGGTTACTGAACAATTCTAATTGCAGGTGTTGGCTCATGTTTCAGTAGTGCTACGCCAATTGTGGCAACTATAGAGGGCTTTCCAATAAGGTTTTGGCTACTTTTTTTTTTTGTAAGCCCATCCTTTCAGTAATCATCAAACTGTAACTGTCAATTTATTCACTAAACTCAACATTTTCAGCAAAGTAAAGTACACGAACGACCAACGCCTAGAAATTATAAAAAAAATTCTACCGAATTCGGAATCGGCAACCGCATTTTTAAGAGCGTTAACTCCAATTTTCAATCGCACTTGCCGCTTTGGTAGACAGGTAAAATTTGAGTCTACATATTCCCTGTGTGATGTTGCCGTGTCAGTGAGACAACGGGTTAGTTGAAGTGTTGATAATATCGCTGCCGATAAAATGTACGTAGCAAACGATTCAAATCAGTAAATTCCAGGGCGTTCTCAAGAAGTGAGCATCGCTCAGACCACATCATGGCGTATTTTGCTTAAGAATCTTGCTCAAAGCCCATACAAGGCCAAGTCAACATCATAAACAGAGAAAACCCTCTTAGGATGCTAAAATGCAATGGTTTCCTTTTTTGTAATCGAAAGATGTAACATTCTACAGTAGCCCCTTTGGTACTTTGCAAACAACAACACAATCACTAATTTTCAATAAATAAACATTTTAGGTTATAGTCTGCACAAGTTTTACAGAATGACAGAACCTGCGAATTATTTTTCCGATACCTAAGAATTCCACCTGTTCCCATATAAATCAAAAGTAAGCTAAGTAATTGAATGGCCCGACATAACTTTCATTAAGACTTCACTTCCTTGCACTAAATGAGTTCAACTTTTGGACCAACAGCACTAATTGTTGTACTATCGAACTACTTGTAATATAAACGACTTTCTGTAACAAGTGTGTCAAAACCATTCCGCTTTAAAATTCCATTCAATAAAGTTCAATTAAGAAATAAATAACAAACTGTCACAAAAAAAATATCAAAAAAAAACTTTGTTTCGTTGTCAATGTTTTATTACCGACACAGTGCAGCTTGTCAACGTGACTATCTTATCCCTCAGGACTGTTGGTAAATACAGACAGCAATTCGCAAGAATTATATTACCTGAAACTTCATTTTCCCAGAAAAATAAGATAAATTGACGTGAGCATGAGCAATGCCATGGAAGTCAGAGACCAGAAGTATATACTTTTTGCCAAGGTAGTTTTATCAGTGGGAGTCATCATAAGGAAACCAAATCGGTTTTGTAATATGAAAGAAATTCTTTTTAAATTTTAAATCTCTGTCGACATGTTATACATTTAACGACAACATTCTTCTACGTTGACAGGAACTACCCCATCCGGCGAGCAAGAACGTTCGTAAGCTAGAAGTGCGCAGTTTCTGGTCACCACAGTTTCTTTGTAACTTCTCAAGGATACTAGTCATGTACTGGAAGGACTTATTCTTCGGAAGGATAAGGGCACGGTCACACGCTGAGCCGCAAAGACGGTAAATTAGAACAAAATTGAAAGTTGAGAGGCAAGGCGATGTCGCTTAGCTTTCAATTAAGTTCTAAATTCACCCCGCTTTCCTGATCAGTACATGACCTTGCCTTAAGGAGGTGAGTGACAACAATGAAATCATCCCAAATACCCAGCATTGAGTTGCGGGAGAGCCATTCGACGCTTCATGAGATCCTTGCATTAAAACACAAGAAAACTCAACCACCACTTTGCAGCTTCCTCGACATTGAAAAAACATTGAAAATCGCTTGGAAACAAGAGCCAATTCATAGACTAACCCTATTTTTGGAGTTCAAAAAGCAAAATAATTTTCTCTTTTCTTTAATCAAATTCATTATATGACCAAACGAAACACAGCCAGATATTAGCTAAACACGTTAAACCACAAGTTACCAAGTTACAAGTACAAAAACATTTGAGACGTCTTTTTGTAAGACGTCTTCTTCCTGGAAGAAGTAATCAGATGGGGTAACGAGGTCAAAATAAAAAATCAAAACAAATGTGGTGGCAGATCAGAGCGGAGAGCCCGGGGCCTAGCGTACTTCTCACAACCATACCTTAAGAGGAATGGAGGTAACTATATGACGAAAGACTTCATAAGGAAAGTGCGAATTGCAATGAAATTACTATCAGAGGACTTCCCAATTTATCGCTACCCGGGCGATAACCGTGTAAATTTTTTTTTGTCATTTGTTGGGATTTGAATGTCGAACCTCCAACGTAACAGGCTCACCACAAAGCCAGAGACACCAAATCAAAATTTTAATTTGCTTCTTTTAGAAGACTCATAATAAACCGCAGCTTGGAAAAACTGTAAACTGTGCTGACCGATCGCAAATGAATAGAAAGCCTCGCATTAAGTATTCCGGTGTGAACTTTAAGAGAGATACTCAAACAAATGTTTCACTTCATCCATCCACGAAAAACGATACGGAACGATGAAAGGAATGAATTCAGACGACAGCTGTACTTCTATGAGCAGCTCCACCTACTGATTATCACGTACAGCTTTTCTGCTTTCATAAAACCAATATGGAAACGCACAGAGTTTTCGAGAAGAAAATTCCGAGAACTAGAATTCAACTTTGACCATCAGTGACAGGAATACTTCAACAACCAGGAGCTTCACAAGGCATCAAAAATCATTACCCAGTATTGATTTCATTTTACCGTTGCAATGAAACTGACGGCCAACATTAGTAATAGTAACCATTCGAACTCACTGGTGGGAAGTGGGATGCATTTTTAGCAAAATCAGAATATACAAACAGGCGTTCCACAGGGTTCTACTTTCCAACCTCTTTTCTTTTCATTTCAATGAGCTTCTCTTAAAAAAGAAGGGGTAGCATATGATTGATAGAAAAATCCCCATAAGATGTAAACAGAGTATGAGGGTGTCATTCATGTAGGTTTGTAATTTAATCTTAAATTTCCATTCATTGTCTCCAACTCCAAAATGAATCTTTTCTGATTTATCCACCAGCAACTTTGTCACATTACAAAGCAATGCCTAGTCCATACGATGATATTTCAAAGATTACCACTCGAATTTGGAGTGCCTGTATTCACCCTTGCATATTGTAAATTAACTAGCTTAAACGCACAAGGGTGTTGTGCAAAAGACAAGTTACCAGTTGACCGCTTCAAACATGAGCTACTATATGCAAAGTTTCATCTTGATACTGTGGTAACTTTTTGCTTGCTTTTTTTCATTTTGGCAGCAGACGAAACTTGTTGAAAGTTCTACCCTCATATGATTCAAGCATCCCCAGGGACACATTGTAACCATATGCTTACAACTTGTATGTGAATTCAACCCTCGAAACAATTTCTTTTTATTGCATCCTCCTCCCTATGCAGCATATGTGTGGAATGAACGTTTTACTGTTTTAAAATTGCATAGCTACAAAACGAACATAATTTGAAATTAAACTGCTGTTCATAAATTCCTAAGGGGACTCTAGGTATTCAAGATATTTTTGTCACAAAAGAGAAATTAAAATCCAAAATGAAACAATCAAACACACAACACGCCATTGTTGGAGTTACTCATAGGAAGTGACTGGACTTAGTTCCAAATTTTGTTTGCGTGAGTTCATAAAAATCCATAAACCTCCCGAGGGTCATAAGTTATCTCTATATCCGAACCAGAATAATTTTGACACTCCTTAAAAAGTGTCCAATATGTACGTCGTCGGTCGTTCGTCGCGTCGAGTCGGCTTCGGGTCTTTGATCCCCTTACAAAAATGTCATACAACTTTGTTTGCGTAAAATACGAATACTGCGTGACAATTTTCAACCAAAAAAAAAATATGTAACTCGATTCCCATTCTTAAGAGTGCATTGGCATGCATCACTTAATGCGTTGCGTGCTCTTATGCAAGTCACACTGTGGAGATGACAGTTTCATTATGCAAATTCACACCACTTCACACCGGTGTGTGCCACAATTACCAAGACAATTCACGAGAGTTCACAATAAAATTCAACAAAAATCCAGCCAATAACAACCCAACAAGAAATTCCTTCCAAAAAGTTTGTGTCTTGTGTCAAAAATTTATTCCAAATGAATTGACTGAAAGAAAATAAAAGGACAACCTTTCAGAAAAAGAGACAGAGAGAGGGAGAGAGAGAAAAAAAAACACAACCAACAAGAAGACAAAAGAATACTTAACGTTCTTTTGGGGAATTTCTCAAGAAGTGTTACGTGCCATTGCACTTGAGCTGCGAATTGGTCTCCCAAGTCCCCAAGAAACAAGAAGAAAAAAAAAACAAAACAAAAAACCAAAAACAAAAAAAAGGAATCCACATTCAATGAAGTTCCTCCTCGATATGCTTCCTTCCTGCATTGTATTGGAGGGAGTAGGGTAAATAGGTTGTCAGAAACGATATAAGAAAGTTGTGTGCACACAAAATGAACGAGACAAGAAGTAAAAACAAAGACAATGTTTCTGTTCTGTGCTTCTCTCCTTCGTCATTCAACTTCAATAACTTTTCTCCTGTCGCCTGGCATTGTTGTTCGACCTCAACTTGTTCTTTTATTCACATCTCTTTTTGTATCGAAGAATTTCGAAAGACTTGTAGTTTTTGGATGGATGATTTCTTATTATTCAAATCTGTCAGGCCTGCATAACACAAAACAAATATTTGAATTAATTTGTCACAGCAAAAAGTTCCGTTCTGTGTGGACGAAAAGTTTCTTTTCAAGAAGTTTGACTCGATGAACCTTTGGAATTCATATCTCATTTACTCCATGTCATGATGTCATGATTTATCAATAAAATTGACAAGAATGTCCTGCCAATTGGGATTTAAATAAAGTTTTCTTTTTTTAAAGAACAGCAGATTAATTTATTTTGGAGGACTCACATAGTTTGTAGGTTTGAAATCAGGCTCCACTGAAATACTTGATGGTAAAAGCTTTTTCCCGAACTACCAACCTGTCAATCAAAAGGAAATAGGGGATCTATGATAAAAATGAAAACTTTTTAAATTGACTTCCTTAGAATGTATTGAAGCGAAGAAGGCATAACAAGCAGGTATTGTAGATTTCACCCGCTAAGTAAGAAACCTATTTTGTTTATTTAAATTACGATAATAGGTTTGTCTCTTAAGAAGAAGCTTTTGGGCAATTCAATGGCAACAATGAACAATATCCTTTATTAGACTCCATCTTTGAATTGGAAACTTTGATCACTGCATGTGGCTGAAACGGATCATCTAGCTGTGGAATTACAAATTCATCCTATTTGACACGGAATTATGGTGTTACAACTATTTCTACATTAAAGCCTCAGGCTTGAAGTTGCTAACTTTTTTTGGAAGCTTATCACACTATTGAACTTCACCAACCTCAATTGCAGCAAAATAGATTGAGCTATACAGTCGTTGAAAGTGCAACCGATTCACGAAACGCGTTGGATAACCAAAAAGCTTCAAAGACAAGTAGGAATATGTTTGCTGATTTTCTGTAGTGTATTGAAGTTAATAATGGACACACAGAATGAAGAACAATCTCCAAAAGATACTTCATGAAGCCTTCAACATGAAGAACGAGGAATATAAGTGAGCTCACAGGTACAACCCCGCACTAGTTCTCTTTATTCAAACAGCTTATTTAACTAAGAAAGAAGCTGAAACTCATCTCTAGACCAGATCCTTTAGCTTTTTTGTTCAGAAAAATAAGCTGCATCTTGGTAAGACGGCAAGCCACCCTTAAAATCCCCCCTCCCCGTTCAAAACACCAGTCATCGAGAAATCGTAGCTCAAGCCTCAAGTCAAAAAAGTTTGATCCACTAGTCACTTCGACAGACATTTTTCGAGTCATTCATCAGATCTTCTTAATGATTTTTTATTGTCAAGTCAAAGCCTAGCTGAATTCATCGACAATATACATCGCAACGTTGCGTAAGCACAATACTGCCTTCCAACAAATCACCGAAAATGATTTTACCAACATGAAATATGTAAGTGAGTGACACCATTAATCTTAGCGAATGTTGCCATTTTTCTTTTGACGATCTTCTTCTTCTTCTCTTCTTTCCATTTCTGGCGTTACGAGTAGTGATCTTGAAGCGATCACAACTCTCCCACTTTTCTGCTTCACACTAGTGATCCGCCTGTGGGGTACGCCGCGTTGACCTCAGAAAGCGTCGGCAAGCCTCCCGGTTTTGGATTGTTCCATGTCTGAGGCCAACCAAATGCTGCTGTTTTTGCATTTGCTTGTACCAGGAGTGTTTTGGCCTGCCTTTTCTTTTTCGTCGCGAAATTGTTGAAACTTTGTACGATATTGCCTTTTGGACGGGGTTCTGCGGATCTCTCCTTTGAACATGACAATACCAACTGAGCCGGTTGTGCTGAATTTTGTCCAAGATGGTACTTTTGACATGAAGGCTTCCACGGATCTTAGTACTTCGATTAAGCTTTGTTACTCCTGCTGTCATCCGAAGCATCTTCATTTCGGCTGCCGTCAATTTGCTCTCATACTTTTTGTACATTGTCCAACATTGTGAACCGTATGTCAGAGCTGGACGGACAGCTGCTGTGTAGAGTCTTCCCTTCAGCTTAGGGGGCATTTTTCGATCACAGAAGATAGCGGAGTTTTCTCGCCACTTCATCCACCCTACGCTTACTCGATGATTGATGTCGTCATCACAAGTTGCTTCACTATTGATCATAGATCCCAGATATTTAAACTTTTCACACTTGGGAAGCACATTTCCATTCAAATAAATGTCTGGAATAGGCTTGTCTGGATCAGAAAAAGGGCAGCACAGGTATTCAGTCTTTTTTGCGCTAATACGGTACCCATTTCCTTCCAGAACATCAATCCAAACGTCAAGTGCTCGTTGCAGGGATGTAGGATCCTCGCTTATGATGGCTCCATCGTCAGCAAAGAATAATTGTTGTACTTTATTGTCCGTTACTTTTCCTTCGAGCAAATAATCCAGAACAGCAATAAAGAGCAGTGGACTCAAGACACTTCCCTGATGTACACCTACTGTTATTTGGAATTCTTCGGTGACTCCAGCTGGGCATCTCACTTTTGTAACTGCTCCCTCGTACATGTCCATAATTATTCGCACATAGGCTTCAGGAACTCCTCGGTGTCTGAGGGCCACCCATATCAGGGGCCGAATTATAGCTCACGATATCGAGTGAGTGAGTGGCATTAGAGATCGAGTGAGTGTGTAACCATTTTGGAATTACAGCATACGTGACCTCTCGTATCGTATTGCTCTTTAAAATTGTACTAGTATCATCGAATATTCACTAGTAAATTTCGAGTTTCTATTAATTCATAGATGTCGCTGGTGTCTCTTTATACTTATTTCATTATTTTTTGGTAGGTAAAATTCATGCCTTTGTAAAAAAAAGACAATATTTAGTAGGAATTTCGGAAAATTTTATCATAAAATACACTCGGATGGTGTTATTAAATGAAATATTGATAATAGATGGTTTGGATAGTCTTTCATGTATTAATTAGAGAGCACTTTATGCATCGAATGAAATTCCGATCGATTACTGATGAGATAATGCCGAATTGTGGTACTAGATGACTCGATATCGTGAGCGGTAATACCAAATTCCCATAATTCCGATACGACTTATTCGATAGCGTGTGCCGTAATTCGGCCCCAGATATCGTGGTTGTCGATCGAATGCTTTTTCGAAGTCAACCAACACAATATGCAAATCCTCTAAGGCATCTCGGTGTTTTTCCATAATGATCCTTATACTTTGGATTGCGTCTGTAGTTGACTTACCGGCGACAAACCCGCATTGGTCATCAGAAAGCCTTATTATTTTCCGCAGTCGGCTATCCAAGACCCGCTCAACGATCTTCATAGTGTGGGACATCAACTTGATCGAACGATAGTTGTCACAGCTTCTGGTATCTCCCTTTCCCTTGTACATTGGAAGGAGAAAACTTTCCCTCCATTGATTAGGCAAACTGTCACCTCTTATAAGTTTGGAGATGAGAATCGTGAGCCATCTCAACCCGATGTCTCCCATATTTTTCCAAAACTCATATGGTACCTCGTCTGGCCCAATCGCTTTGCCTTTTTTAGAGTTCTTAACTGCCTCCCTAACTTCTTCGACTGTGACGTCGGATACTTCCGTAAAGTTAGGTGCAGCTGTTGGAAAGTGGCGCCGAGGAAACTGTTCATTCAAAAGATCATCGCAATACTGTCGCCACCTGTGAAGAATTTTGTCGTCATCCACAAGTAGCAGTCCTTGAGCATCATTTATGAACTTTGGCGAACGAATCTCCTGCGCATTTCTCCTTCTCTGAGCGGCTATTTTGAAAATGGTTGCTCCCTTATTCAAGTTGCTTATCATATCCAAAAACTGTTTGATCAATGGCACCAGCAATGGGAGAGTTTAGATCTACTGCAATGGTTTGCTGTATTATCAAGGGCCAGCGACCATATTCTGTAACTGTCGCCTCGATAAACGGTGGAAAATGGAACGAAATTCTTCGAATTTAGTACGATTTTGTTCCGGTTTCCATTGTTATCGATGAACAGGAGTGCAGGAGCCTTAACTACTGAAAAAGGTTTAATAGTTCCGCTCCGAAAGAAATGTGATGTGAATCAGGATGAACTCCGAACAAAACAGCCACTGTTTGGTATGTTTTCGGGCGGATCGGTTCTTCATGTACAAGATTTCAATAAGAAATCAGCAATGAAACGCTCACTTAACTGTTTCTATTAAGTAACTAAACCGATAACTTACCACACACGAAAACAAAGCCATGGGCGTACGATTCTATTTATTTGTAATGCGACTTCCGTAGTTTCAGAAAGTGTAATTCTTAGTAGAGCACTCCAATCGCTTTTGGCTATTCTCTCAAGTAGACCATAAGGATAAAAGTTCGAGCAACCAGTCGCACTCTCAAGACCATTTCTCGTTTAAGGAGATGTGGTTTCTGGCAAAATACGCCCTAGAGTTTTGAGGAACTCGCAAACAGCATATATTTGACTCACTTTTATCCCAAGGCTTAAACTGTGTCAAAAATACACAGTCAACTTTCCTTTGGCTCAGGTCTGGTGCACTCTAGAATCTGAGCCAGGCAAGGATTATTATCGAATCTTCACATATGGTTCCAAAACCGATTGTGGATCTAGTGTGCTGCCTTTGTAGAAAAAGTTTTCATACGACTGCATGCCTGTTTAGGCTCATAAGCCCTGTTCACACTGTACAATTAGTTGGACAGACTTCGTTTGATGGAAGTTGGATGGTCGGATGTATTTTGCTTTCACACTTATCAAGCTTGTCGTCCAACTTTATATCACGTACCCTTCCACTCCGTCCAACTTCTAAGTTTTCAAAAATATTTGAAAACCATCCAACAAGTTTGACAAGCGTTCGTGTGAAGGGTTCACACTATCAAGCATTGGTCGTTCAAGCCTAAGTCTGTCCAACTAATTGTGAAGTGTGAACAGGGCTATACGCATCAGTCTCTCAAGCGGAGGCGTATGCTATCCAAATGGCTATAAGCTAGGTTACGAACAATGGCTGGATGGAGAGAAGTATCTGCGTTTGCAGCGACAGCAAAGCAGTGCTTAAGGCCCTTATCAGCCTTCTAACTACTTCGAAATTGATCAAGAAATGCCAGAGCTCTCTGAATGCGGTCGGAAGACAAAATTCTTTGAGTCTCGTTTGGTTTCCAGACCATCACGACATAACTGAAAATGATATCGCCAATGAACTTGCGAGGCAAGGATCTCACACACCTTTTCAGGACCTGAACCGTCGCTAGGTCTGCAAGGGTCCTCAGTGAGGGTTTCAATTAACGATTGGATCTGTCAAGAGCACAACCGTATAGATGGCATGCCTACATTGGATGAATACAGACCAAACGCTTGCTCCCCAACGTTAATAAGAAGATTGCAAGATTTTTACCATCCCGTAGCAGAAAAGAATGTAGAAAGCTTATTGGCGTTGCCACGGGACACTTCTCTTTAGGCAAACACTTAAATGTGCATGGCTTCAGTAATACTACCACACTTTTTTAATAAACTAAAGTGCCGCAGACACAGATGTCATACTTTAACGTGCAATTTTCTTTTAACCTTAAGTACAAGCACGACGAAACTTTCGGGACATGTAACACAAAGCTACAAGTCGGCTATTCAAGAGCCAGAAATACGTCCATTACACTTGCAGAACAGCAAGTAAACTTAATGTAGCTCTGTATTAAAGAAATCTTTTGTACCTGCCATAATTCACTTGCATTACTAGTACTTGTAATTTTGTATAACAGGCCACGGATATGCAGATTAGGCCCGTGTTGGCTTGAATTTATCAAGTTCCTTTTTTATTTACCAATAAAAATGAATTGGGGTGTCTGTTGTGAGTTGCGTGGGAAATCGAGGTTCCAGTCCTAGAAACATAAAATTATTCTTCACGGGTATCGCCTGTTGGGAGGAATAGGCAATTATCCGACAGTAATTACACACACTTCCCAGAAAAACGTTTTCTAACTTAGCAGTTTAAAATCGTCACAAAATTGTAGGCCTTTGGAATGGAGGAATGGCACGAAAAAACAACATTTTAATGTGAAAATATTGGCCAAACAGTTTGCCTTACCAAGCAGCAGAAAATATCTCCACCGACCATTACATGACACAACTATCCGGCAAGGTACTCTAAATTATGATCAAAAATGAACATCCGAAAGCAGAAGGGCTTGAACATTTGAGAAGAAAGAACTACCTTGGAGGTACCTTTGATGTCAGATATCGCCACGATGGAAAAAGGTTCACATGGATTTTAAAGCGTCAACTTAACATACAAAAAAAGAGCTCAAGGCTATGTGTGCACACAAAATGTTCTCACAGAACACATTACATTTTGTTTCACTCAGAAAATCTTTGAATACATTACTCTAATTTTCAAAAAACCCGACACTTCGTCAGCCTCAGGTATGTATTCGCCATCAACTATAAGAAACAAAACAAAGATTCCATAGCTGTTGTTGTTGTCATGACTAAACAGTTTTGAGACTGGCCAAAATTATTATGAATAAGCATGAAAGTTATATTGTGCACTTTTTCTCGACACTACCTCTCCAAGAGAATAACATTCACGTAAATCCATTAGGTCTCGAGCAAGTAATAGGGTTTCATCCGCTCCGAGTATTTTTATAATGAACAAAATTTGAGTCTTTGACAGCAAGTACATACCTAGAAAGAAAAAGAAAAACGAAAACAGTTAGTCTCTGTTATAAAAATAAAATTAAAGAATATAAAAATAAAATCTGACTATAAAAATTGAACACAGGATAACCAAACAAGCAAACCCATCATCTGCTTCCTATTCTGTAAGTGGTCCAACTATCATTCATTACTATTCAGTCAAACGCTAAATGTAAAATTAGTTTAGTTTCAAAAGAAAATATCAATAATCCTGAATGCAATTTGAAAAGAACGAATTACATTTTACTAATATAAATGATTATCCCAACTCTGAAGACTTCCTTTCATTCATTCATTCTCCTTTCGCATAATGTCCTTTAATATAATTCGAGTCGTTTTGTGTTGGAGAGAGCATTGGTTGGGAGGAAGGGGGGTGAAAGACATAACATTACAGACACAACCATTGGGTGTCGAGACAGTCTGTCAAGAAATTGTCTAATAAAAGCGATAAAAGGGAGTTGTATAGCCCCCAAGGAAACCATAGAAATCGCAAGCGAATATCCTCAAGGCTTACTTACTTACACTTATCGGCATTTGTTAAATTACAATTTCAGCGCGCAGAGCAATGAAGAAGAAACTCACGACGAACGACAAGACCAAAAATGGATAAGAAGACGGAGGAGCATAGGCAAAAGCAATGTGCGCTTTCTTTTTTCACCGCATTGGAGGTCCGGAGAAAATTTCATTTGCGATGGTTAATAAATAAGACGTTAGGAAATGGGGAAAAAAGAGTGGTATGGATGGATGTAAGTAAAAAGGACTCCTCGACAGGCAAATGGGGGTCTCTTTAATTATTCCACTAAAGCATAAGACGTCCGTCCGCCAAACGTTGAAAGGTGTTTTCTTTTAACGTTAGTGCAAGGAAAATATTTTGTGTATTGTTGAGGGTAAATGGGAAGTTTTCTTTCGAAGCCATGTATTTGAATAGACGATGTTTGGAATTACAAATCAACGAGGTGGAGGCGTAGTAAGTAATTGGATAAAACGAGAACAGGAAAAAGTTAGTTTTACAATTTAGAGAATTTTCATTACAACAACCATTGAAAGACAAGTTTTATGAAAAATAACAAAACAAATTAGCGAATGACTTTTCATTAAGTAAGAGAGGATGGTGGTACCCGTGGCGTGATGGTTCGCATGTCTGCCTGTTAACCCAGAGATTCGTGGGTCGAATCCCAACAGGGGCAAAAATGTTTTTCGATGGGTATCGCTTTTCCCTAGGAATTGGCAAGTCATTTCCAAGAGAAACGCTTCCTCGCCGTTCGGAACCGGCAGAAGATTGTACGTCTCCTCCATTCAATTACAAGGCATGGTTGTGAGAAATGCGTTAGGTCCTGGGACTCCATGCTCTGTTGCGCCATATTATATTATTTTTGAGGATGGTGCTCGTACTGGTTAGATGGTCAGCCTGTAAAGTGGGAGTTCTAGAATCAAGTCCCAGAAATATCCAAATGTTTTTCACGGTTTTCGCCTTTAATGAGAAACTGGTAGGTCTAATACTGCTTTCACTGTCATGAAAAGTGCTATCTCGACTAGCCGTTTGGAATCAGCAAAAAATTTAGGTTACTTTCCATTTGCTTAAAAGGTAAAATCTTGGTCTCGGTTACTACATTTTTGAAGAGCCACAGCGTAGGCAAAACTATCGTGGATTCGACATCTCTATCGCAATCACGATGACGACATTCTTGTCACAGCTTTGTCGCGATTAGGATATCTTTGTCTAAGTTACGACAAACATGGCAGTTGCGAGTTTTTTTGTATTGCATGGACATTTTTGTCACGATTATGGCAACTTTGTCATGATTACGAACTCTGTTTTTCAATTGCAATGTCAGGATTACGATATCTTCGTAGCGTGATTGTTACTACAAAGTTTTTACAGCGTTTATGACATCTTTGTTGCGATTACGACATATTTGTTGCGATTTAAAAATCTTTGTCGAGACTACCGAAACGGTGCTGCGAATACGACATCCGACAATAAACTATTTGCAATTACGGCAGCGCTTTCACAATTAGAGCAGTATTTTCGCAATTACGATTGTGCAATCGAAGCTGCTCAATGTGGTGTTAGATCAGAGAAGTCCACAATAGACCAAATTTTCACAATACGGCAGATTTTGGAAAAAACCCGAGTGAACATAATATCGATATTCACCATCCCATTATCGATGAAAAGGCCGCGTATGACAGCATTTACAGAGAAGAGCTGTACAGAGCCATGTCTAGTTTCGGCATCCCTGTAAAACTCGTACGACTATGCAGGATGACTTTGGAGAATTCACGGTGATCCGTCAAGGTCGGTAAATAACTCACCGAGACCTTTGATGTCGAAAAAGGCTTTAGGCAAGGCGACAAACTGTCATGCGATTTCTTCAACATCGTAATGGGAAGAAATAAGGGTGATGTCATAGGTGCTTTTGCGAGTATTGAAACAGACGCGGCAAAAATGGGTTTGATGGTTAATGAGGGCAAAACGAAGTATATGTTGTCATCAAACAGGGACACAGAACATCGACGAATTGGACAAAACGTCACAATAGACAGACATAACTTCGAGGTAGTACAGGACTTCGTCTCCCTAGGATCCGCTATAGAAACGGAAAACATCATGAGTGCGGAGATCAAACGGAGAATAACTCTTGCCAACCGTTGCTTCTTTGGGTTAAGAAAGCAATTGAGAAACAAAACCCTCTCAAGAAAAACCAAGGTAACCTTGTATAAGACCTTGATCATCTCAGTCCTGCTGTACGGCGCGGAAGCATGGACCTTATCGAAAGCGGATGAGGAAACCCTTGGTCGTTTCGAAAGAAAAATTCTCCGAATGATCTGTGGTCCCCTATGCGAAGACAATGAGTGTAGAAGAAAATACAACAACCAGCTGTATGAGCTGTACCGCGACATGGTCATAGCCAGAAGAATACACATCGCGAGGCTACGATGGTTGGGCCATGTAGAGCGGATGGACCCAAACGCTCCGGCTCGACGGGTTTTCGAAAGCACATTGCAGGGAAATCGCGGAAGGGGAAGACCTCGTCTTAGGTGGCGCAATCAAGTGGATGAAGACCTCAACCGACTTATGTCACTTTCCATTGCACGAAAAGAACCGTCCAGGAGCGTCCAGAAGCATTCTCAAACCGTTCCATAGGTGCAAAAAGATCGCTTCTCATGATTCTGAGGAGTGACAGCCGCTTCTCGATTTGAAGTGGGAATCGACTCAGAAGCACTAACACATGTTACTCAAATGTCTAAAAGAAAAGTTTCTTCAAGGAATATTTTTTAAGAGCCATAGGTGTTTCACTCACACAAAGGAAATTACGTTAAACTGAAAAAAAAAAAAACAATTTTGGGTGTTCCATTGGTTTCTAAAATGAGTGCTTCCCCGAGTGAAACCAATGCGACATTAGAGTGCGAAACTGGAGAGAGCTCGCCCGAAATCGAAGTCGTTATAGAAGGATGTTGGTTGAGGCCCAGGTTCACCCCGAACTGTAATGCCCACCTAAGTAATCCAAGCTGCTATGTCGAAAATAACGACATCTTTTGTCAAAAATACGACAACTTTGTCGAAATTACGGCAACTTTGTCGAAACTACGACATCTTTGTCGAAGTTTTGACATGTTTGCCGAAATTACGACATCTTTGTGGAAAATCTCTGGGTTATTAAATCTCCATAAGGATCACAGATTTTAATTTATCTTAAATTCGTCAAACCTGCAAATAAATCTTTCTGTGGATGTTATCAAAACGCTACACACGATTGTAAAACTTTCAAAAAAATCCTTTAAAGTTCACCTCTGCCAGTAAAACTTTTCCCAGGAAGTGAAATAAAAGGAGAAGGTAAGCATCAGAACAATTTGTTCTTCTCAATAAATCCAACTGTGCAGCTGACAACATCAGTAACAACGAAAAACGAGACCTGATTCCGTGATAAATACAAAATTGAACCTTTCAGCCTCAATCACTACAAAAAAAAAAAAAAACTAAAAAACAAAGAAAAACCACAGATTTGTTTCATCGCATCGTCATTTTAGCCAAACTGTCGATTTCCACACCTGGTTTTTAACAATCTGCCAACGAATCATACTCACAAATAAAAAACAGAACAGCAAAAAGAAGAAAAAATGAAAAAAAATTACCACAATCAATACTATGAGAGCAGCTGTTCCAGAAGAGATAAACATCCATCCAACATCCATTCCATTCATATAACATTTTGCCACTCTAAAGCGCACTCACACTTTCCATGTCCCGGTTGTTTTGTGTTGTTTTCATGATGGAAACAAAGGCATCTGTGCAAACAAGCCCAAAGGGCATCGGCAACAACGGTACACTATGAAGTGAAATTAATGCCGAAAGGCAGCACGCGCTACCGAGCGGCGCACAACAATTGTGACTGCAATCTCTAAGATAAGGCCCCCCATGAACACTCGCGGCAAGGGTGGTGTGCTGTGCTTTGCTGTGCAAATGGGCCAAATGCTTTGAAAACCCCCCCAAGGATTTTGGCTGCCGATTCAAAAGCCCTACTTGAAACTTGATGTCAAGTTGACGATTGTATTGTTTCGAAATATTAAACGAAATGACTGGGCTTCCAAAACATAACCAAAATTGGTTCACTTATTTTTGCGCTACACATAGATAGATTCAAAGGAAGCTCGAGGCTGAGGGACTCCCATACTTAAAGTTGCTAAAAGTCCAAATCTGAGTTGTGCTCTTTGGGTGGATTGGTTTGTGGTTGAAAACGGAATACGATTTTACTAATTGGGTACTCGAAGAGGCACGTGGGTTTCCGAATCATGTTAACGTTTTTATTCCATCCCCATAATAAAAGCCAAAAGACCAAGGGGTACAAGTCAAAGTCGACAACTTGGAAAATGCGAGCATTTTATTCAAAAAACAAACAATCAGTTGGAGCTGAAATAATAAGAACAGGTACAACAATACCTGTTTGTTGGACAGAAAATTCCGTTCCTGATTTCTTTTTTGTTTTTGACACAAAAGTCAAAAAATGTATAACCGAGTGTACAAATTGCTTCCTGCTTTGCATATGAGAGTCTATGGAATAGCTGCGTGTTGATATGACGCCGCTGTTGCCAACTGGAGTAGAAATACATTCACTGAAGTTTTTTTTCAGTATGTAGTTGAATGAAATGAACTAAATGAACTTATTGAACGTAGCTAGTAATTTAATGAACCAAAAAGATGACGTGAATAAATAAATGTCGAAATGAACGAAATGAACAGCGTGAATTACAAAATGGAAATGCATGAATCGAATTCATTGGATGAATGTACTGATGAACTGGTCAAAAGAAACCAAATGAATGAATTCAGTGAATCTTTAAAGATGGTTCTATAAAATAAATTGGATGAATGTAATGAACAGGATAAATCATGAAAATGATTTTGATAACACAAATAGGCAGTGAAATTTATAAGAAAATGAATTAGATGAATCGAATGAACAGGATAAATCATACCAATTGAAAAAAAAATGATTCGATTAATTGGAAAAAACTTTTTACAAAAAAATGTGTGGGAGGAAGTTTTGATTTGAAGGCAACGAGTAGAGTTGCTTAAAAAACAAATTAAAAATAATTGCTAAAAAAATAAACTGTACAAAATTGTGTAAACTATTTGGCTGCACAAATCGAATGCAAATCTGAGGATAATGAACAAAAACATCAATTGATTTGTTTTAAAAAAGAAAATGAATCGCTTACTATTTAAAAAACAAAAAATGTGCGTGGAGTCCCTCCGCGCGGAAGAAGTGAAATTTCCTAATGTGGAAATGAAAATAGAAAAGGGGTAGAAATTGATTTTTAGTGAACTCATATTGCTTCTTTAAGACAAACTTTATTAACATTGCTTACAATTCACAACTGATCGCATCTTTTAAGCTGAATGACACGGAATTAATACAACTGTTATATCAACAAATTGCGAGCAATGCCGAAAAGTATGCAATCGATAATACGCGTTAAATGTTTAACGCAACCTTGTTGGAAGCCGCATAAGAAGTTTCACTTAAAAAGAATAAACTGGTCGAATCAACTCTTTGAAAAGAAAAAGGGAATGAACTGAATGAATCGACTTATTGAAACGAAAAAACGGAATGAATTGCATTGTTTGAAAGAAACGAACTGAGATGAACGCTTTGATTCAGAATTTTTGTGATTAGAAGGTAATAAATTCAATTTATTTAAACTTTCTCAACTAGGTATTGATATTCCATTTTCGAAAGAAGTACGATGCTGAAACACATAAGCATTCACAATTACTTGGCAACATCGAAATCCTCCACCATCTAGGCTTGTCTCCGATTCTGGAATCGCATGTTGGGTGGGCTATACAAAGGCAAACAAAAAAAAAGAGGAAAAATGTCAAAAGTCATTATTTTCGCTTCGTAGAAACATCGTTTTTTGCAGGCTTTTCACATGCCATGAAATAACACAGACGACAATATTGTTTGACTTTGTGCCAGAACGACTGGGAAACACAAACCCGCACATCGACCGGGTGGGTCTGTATTTGAACGATGAAAGGCAAATTAATTAAGTGACATAAATTTCACTTATTTAAGGAGTAAATAACTATCAGATACACCATCAGTCTCTTGGCCAGATAAAATCACTTACACTTAACTCATCGGGCCCAGTCAAAAACAGAAATGCCGAGTGCGTTGAAGTTTAGTGCCAAGATTTCTAATGGAAATCCATTTTCCTAGCCAACGATGCGAATGGAAAACAAGAGCATTACGTAGTACTTTGATAAAGTTCTTGGGGGTTTTGATGCCTCCTTTGGAATGGCAAAACTATTAAGCTTTTCAAGTGTCATTCACATTTTCCTTTCTTATTTTTTTTTTGCACTGAATGTCTGGCTGGACTGGAGGAGGTGGTGCGTGCAAATTTGGAAAGAGGAATATCTGAATACTTAAAGGAACAACAATAGTGCGTAGGCTGGTTTGATTTAAAAGTTTGCCGAAAATCAAGTGGAGTTGGGGAAGAGCTCGATCTGCAGACGAGAGTTGGTATGTAAAAGTTTTTTCTTCTGTATTGAATAGCTGTGTTTTAATTGATGTTTTTATGGCCCCCTGATTTGTATTCTATGCATACTCCAAAATTAATTATTCTTTTTCTTTTTTAAAGCTATGCTATCAGATTACTTCTTCGCAGTCATATTCAGATGACTGTTCTCTCATGGACAGGCCCAGTAAATTTTTTTTTTCTTTATTTCCTCTGTGATTAACATTTTGTTATTGGTAAGTCAAAAATTGTTATTGCTTTTCCAACACAGATGAAACTCCCTCGCTAATGTCCACTATGTTGCCCGGCGGAAAGTGGCTTTTAATACAATTTGACTAGGCAGCAGTTGCCCACTTCCTGTTTTAGAATCAAAATTTACCACAAAATGAACAGAAATAGATGTAATTGTTTTTTGCATCCACTCGGAAAAAAGAACTTTCATGTTTGCTAAAAAAAAAACATAAAAAACAAAATGATTCAAAAACAAATATTAAAATGTTTCCATCATTGAACGAATAATATTCAGTCTTTTTGCTTTTGTAAAAAAACACGATGTATTTTGTTATCCCAGGTTATTCAACAGTTGGATGTGAATAATAAGTACTGAATAAAATGACGCTTTTGTTCAATCATAAAAGACCGTTAAAAAAAAATGTTAGATACTAATTTGGAAAAAATTATTCAAGGAAGTTCTGGGAGAATGGAATAATGGTATAGATTTATGTGCATCAGTTCTGCTTTTTATTGTTGAGCTTGCCACCAAAATCAAAATCAGAATTCGCAATTTCGTAAGTTAAGTTTATTTAGGAATTTTGTCTGTGATGTTTCGAAACCGGGAAATGAATGATCCTTTAGGTATTCTGGTGGTACCCGTGGTGTGATGGATAGCATGTCCGCCTGTTAATCCAGAGGTTCACCGTGGTTCGAATCCCTACAGAGGCAAAAATGTTTTTTCCACGGGTATCGCCTTTCGCGAGGAACTGGCAAGTCCTCCGTTAGTATTCATTGCCATGAAAAGCGCTTTCCCGATTAGCCGTTCGGATCCGGCAGAAAATTGTAGGTCCCTTCTATTCCCTCACAAGGCTTGGTTGTGAGAAACGCGCTAAGCCCTCGGGCTCCTCGCTCTGTTGCGCCACCCTATTTATTTATTTATTTATTTAGGTATTCTTATAGGCTCAGAGCTGCCAACTGCACTAATGGGCTAGCCTAGCCTTGTCATTAACAGTATGCATAAATCGTTCATGTAGTAGCTTATTCTATTTCTTTTACCGAAATCAACAATTATTAGCTACGTGATTTTTTTCTTTTGTTACATATAATCACCTACTCAGAAAAACTGAATCTCAGTCTTTAATAACGCCTACCCGATCATTGTAGTGTGTTCCAAGCGGAAATTCTGGCGATTAAGGAAGAGCTGTCTCGGCTCAAAGAAAACGTTATGTCCTCCAAAGATATTCTAATTTTCTCGGACAGCCAAGGTGCCCTTTAATCTCTAGCCTCTACCTCTACAAAATCCATCACGGTCCAAAACTGTCAAATGTCAAATCAGTTCAACATTTACCTTTCATGGGTGCCGGGACACAGGGACATACCAGGCAACTGTATGGCGGACGAACTAGCCAAAAAGGACACGACCACTTCCCTACGCTCAGAATGGAACAACATAGGTGCACCTATCGCTGCATATAAACTCCTACTTAGACAAGACGCTACAAGGATAACAAACACAAGATGGACTGAGCTTAACAACTGCCTTGCAACCAAAAAACGCTTGAACAGTTTGTTAGCCTTGAACCGCCTGTATCTAGGGTCTACCATAGGTGCTCTTACGGGACACTGTCTAATAGGAAGACACGCCAAAAGGCTTGGACGACTTGCCCTGCACTACTTCATAGGAGGAAAACTCATCTTGCTGAATTCTTCTTCGACGATACTAGCGACTTAGCTTACATGACCCTAATGGTCTTTCAAAATACATTAAAAGTTTTGCGTGGTTCGATTAGTAGGTGATTAACCGGCTAGTCCCGAAATGACAGATTAATGGGTGATCAACTCGTTAATCTCACATCGGTAACTATTTTTTTTTGAGATTAGTAAGTGATTAACTAGCTGATCTCTGTGGTATTACAATGGACTATTGTGGTCTAAGTGTTTCAGTCAACGCACATACGCACATACTCATTGGCTGACAGCCACTTCCACCTAACCTAACCTACATTTTATCACTCGCACTCGAAGCAATGCAAAACTACTAGGAGATGCTTTCTTTGCTCCCATTTTATTCGAATATTCAAAATTTGGATACTCAGCTGATCGGTTCCTCAAATTTTAGTTAGTTTGGTATATAGTCTATTGATTATGTCGCAAAAGAGAGCGTATAAAGGAAATCAAAGAAGGGCGGATTCTTATTACATGAAAGTGCTATTAAATTAGAGGGTGCAAATCGGAGATATGGGTTCTAAACCATCTTCATTCGTTTTTTCAATATAACTCGAAAACGAAGCAAAATTTTAATGCGATTCCAAGGACGTTTTTTGTAGAGAACAAATTTTCCCATTAAAAAACACCATTCGAATAGTTGTAAAAAAAGTTTTTCAAACGCAGAAAGTTTTCTGATATATAATTTAAAAGAAAATTTTATTTACTTTCTTTTTTATGAAGCAATGGTTATACCTATCTGCAACCAGAAAGAAATGCGGTTAAAAAGCTGACAAAACTAAAAAATTGTAAAATTTTGACTTTTTTTTCGTCGGGAATTTTAACGTTTTGGATAAAAAACTTTTTTTACAACTATTCGAAAGGTGTTTTTTAATGGGAAAATTTGTTCTCTGCAAAAAACGTCCTTGGAATCGCATTAAAATTTTGCTTCGTTTTCGAGTTATATTGAAAAAACGAATGAAGATGGTTCAGAACCCATATCTCCGATTTGCACCCTCTAATTTAATAGCACTTTCTCCAAAATTAGGCCATTAATCGATTCATGCAATAAAAATCCGCCCTCCTTTTTCGAGTTCCTTAAGAAATGACATACCTAATCAATAAACTAATATGAATATATCTTGAATGACCATTCGTTTATTCGAGATCCAACTAATTCTCTCCAATCTTTAAGACCATCCATCAAGGTCATAACCAACGAACATCCGCGTTTGCTTTATAGTGAACCTTAATCCCTTTCCGATCTTTACTTTCAGATTTTCTCTAAAAGTGATGCAAGTTACTATAAGGCAAGCTTAACTATCGTGTAGAAAACATTTTTTGAGATAACAATTAAACATAACATCACGATTATAGAGAATACACAAGAAGTATGTCCTGCAATTCTGTCTGTCAGTCTGTATATGGATCTAAAGCCTGAACCACTTGACCGATTACCTTCAAAATCTGCAGTTAGGCTCTGTGGGGAAGCCTACAGAGGGGTCTCCGGAATTGAGTCTCTAGATCTTGAAATAACGGTACCTGCCATACAACCGATATGATAATACTTATTTTTCTCATAAACGTCTCTAACGATGAACGATGTAGATTAAATTTTGTGTCAAGGACTAATTTTAGACAGTCTTTCTTTTGACGCAAAAAAATTTTTTGGAAAAAGTCAAAAAACGGTACCTCCTATAGTACTGCTTTTTTTCAAAACCAACTTCCTCGTTAATGGCTTACACAATGTTGACGAAATTTTGTATTTTAGAAGTCCTAAGCATGTCCACCTGCTAATCCAGAGATTCGAAACCCAGCAGAAGCAAAAATGTTTTTCCACGGGTATCGCCTTTCGCGAGGAATTGGCAAGTCCTCCGTTAGTTAATTCATTGCCATGAAAAGCGCTTTCTCAAAAAGCCGTTCGGAACCGGCAGAAAATTGTAGGTCCCCTCCATTCCCTCACAAGGCATGGTTGAGAGAAGTGCGATAGGCCCAGGGGCACCTCGCTCTGTAGCGACATCCTATTTATTTTTTTTTTTTAAGTTGTTTCAGAAATATTTCATACCAACACTTGAAAAATTTTATTTTTTGAAATCTTTATAAATTTTTTGAAAAAATTTTGATTTTTTGAAATAACTTCAAAACGGTATCATTGATTTTTTGTCAAAACAACGTCTGGCAAGATCTTAAACTTTCCAAACTAATAAAAAACCGTTTTTTGAAAAGACTGACCCAACGATCTTGATTAAATTTTCAGCGTATATATGTATCTGCAAAAGAATGATGATTTTAGAAAAATTTGGAATATTTAACTTAATTTTTTTCAATATTTTGCGTGATTTAATTCAATTTTCATAGTTAGTGTGTAGCTGGCAACTCTGTACCACAAAATATATTATGAAGAGCGAATACTCAAACCTTTTACTCAGCCTTAAGATTTTAATATCGTATTTAGCACCCAATCGCAAGTTCATGTGACCCAGTTGTGCCCATTTTCCTGAAGGCTTTACTGCTTAAGTCGGCAACTAATCCTTAAATGGACCAGATGTCACTTCATCCAAGATGAAGATGGATTCGACTACAACAGCTGAAGTTCCATTTAAGCGCAAGTACTTTCAAGGAATCAAAAAACAACCTTCTTCTTTCACTGCATCCTTACAAAAACCAACGTCGCGTATGTAATCCCGAAAAACCTTTCATGGACGACCTTATCATCGAGGAAAAGACGCATTTTATAATTTTTAAAATCACGTGAATGAATTGCTTTTGACCTACATACGCATTGCCGCATAATATTTATGTACTCAACGGTAATCCGCAGCAGTTTCGCATAATTTTAACATTAAGTCGGCTGCTCTTTCATTTATCATTTGATGCATGTTGCATATATTAAGGATCCATTGATGCATTTTATTTCCACGCAACCGTTAATGAAAAATACTTAATTAATAGTTACCCAAACGTAGATAATTCACCAACAAGGAAACATCATGGAAGAGCTCTCATCGATGGTAAGTAAAATCCATGAATTATTCACCAGCAAAAAGCAAGACACACAAACAAAAAAAAAACAAAAAACAAAATGAATGTAACCGACCGACGACAGCTCAACGAGACATCCATTTTAAGAAGAACCAAAAAGAAACATTACGGCCATCAACCAGAACCGGAAAGAAAGAGCACACAGGAGGATTTTATGCAAATTTGTATTAATCTTCGCGTGGGATTACTTCACTTAATTAACACATCCCCCTGGAGAAACACTAAGCCAATGTCCGTCTGTTTCTGTTTTCATTTACATATCTCGCAACTATGTTGACGTACGGTCTCTACCATGCCACCACCATTGCCGCAGCCATGTTTCTCTCGAGATTCACTACGTGGCTTGTATAAACAGAAAACACCCAATTGGCCCACAAATGTAATTACGTCTGCGGTTTATTTTTTATTTTAATTATTGTAACTTTTTTTTTTTAAATATTCTTCGATTAGTTTTGAGAGAAACGTTGAAAAAGGACAAGCGCATAGCCCCCGTTGCACAGATGGATGAGACAGCCAAACGGGTGGTGGGGAATTTACATTTAATTAAAGCGAATTGCTGCGTGCCGGTCGACTGCTCACTTTAAGATTTATTATATTCGATGGAACGAGCGCTTGATCAGGCGGAGAGTCATAAAGGTCGTTTATGGAGCGACAATGATTTACTTTAAAGAGGATTACCGCCAGCTGGGGTTTAATATGACAAATTTTAACACTTGTACTAAATTCATCATAAAAATTAAATTATCTTTGAGTTTTGTCAACATATAAAAAAAGGCATGTGGGAGGCGTCCGTTCAGCGGCGTTCACGTATGAAATTGTTGCACGAATATGACGACTACGGGTTGTCGTACTCAACTCATCATAATGCGACAGGCAGTGCTTTACAATGCAGATGAAGTAATCTGGATTAAATTCGTTTTGCTTTATAGACTATTCGTGTTGAGAACATTCTTTCTTTTTGGTTTTGAAAAAAAGGCATGCAAATTCATTGCCGGCTTTCGTTAAAAAATGAAAAAGCTAAGCTAAACGCGAAGGATGATAGCTTATGACAGAAAAAGGATTTAAAAATACGTTTTTTTTTCTGCGACTTAAACAATTATGTAGCGTTTGGTGCAATAACTTCAATTTTTCACATCCGCTTAGTATGGTATATGAGTATTTTAATAATTTATGTTTTAAACACTAGTTTTTTCTTCATGCTTGCTGTAAATTTCAATAAGCTATCCGGAACAAGAACCAGTTGGAAGCAGCCGAAGCGATTTATCGAAAATATGAGCATTCAAGGCCCGAATATAACAACGATACGCCATGTAGGCCAATTTCTGACGTAAAGTCGAATGATTACGTAACATAACTTAGTCACTATCGCCATTGGTTTTTAGGACCTGAGCTTTTCAATAATATCACTTCCACCTCTGTTCATTTATCGAACTAGGGTAGAAATACGTTAGGTTGCAGGATTCTGTTAAGAAACGATGAAACATCGTCGATGAGTCTTATAGTTAATTTTTTTTCCAAATAATTTAATTTTATTTATAAATCTCACTGACATTGCTTCCGAAATGTGCATTTGATGAAATATATAAAAAGTGTTTTTAATTGTTAAAAATTTACTAACCTTTCATTTCAATTCACTAACCTTTCACTCAAGGTGTTGTGACTACCATTAACATGTTAAGTAACACAGTACGAGCGTTTGGAAAAGAAAAGAGAGAGTTTGGAAGAAGATACCGATGCACATTAGTTTTAAATTTCTGAAGATTGTAATGAGAGGGAAAAATAGAGCTGGGCAATTCATTCCACATTCGCGTGGTACGGCTGAAGAAGGAATCTCTGTATTTAACAGTACGTCCGAAATTGGACTCAAAGTTAAACTGATGGGCATTCCTGGAAGCGCGAGTAATACGATTGAATTGTTTAAAGGGAGGAATGCATCTGGCAATCTCATAAGAGCACTGTCTGGAAAAAAACGATAAAATAAGGAGAGACAAGAAACATTACGACGATGTTCGAGTGTCGTGAAAGTTTCGATGGTGTTCGTATCTCCAATCATTTTAAAGGCTCTTCTCTGAACACTGTCCAAAAGATTGACAGTTTGGGTTGAAGGAGCACCTGCCCAAATATGGGAGTTATACTCCATCTTAGGACGAATGTACGTTTTGTAGATGACTGCCAGGTCATTGGGTGAAAAAAATTTCTTGCATCGTCGAAGAAAGCCTAAGCACTTTGCAGCGTTTTTGGCGATTTCAAGTGGTTATTCCACAAGAGGTGGTTGGTAATGCACATACCGAGGATTGAAAGCTGTTCTGTTTCAACAATGCAAGAGCCACTCATGGATAGTGGCAAGGGAGGTAAGTTTCGCTTCAACGACAAAAGACAGCATTGAGTTTTTGAAGCATTAAATTCTACGCGGTTTTTTATTCCGCACTGGACAATGCTGTCTAGATCAGAATTTAATGAACTTAACATACGTTTCCGCCCTAGTTCCACGTCCGAAGATGAGGGATGTGAACTTAAGAACGAATATGAAAAGCTGAGGGTACTCGGTACTGTCGTCGGCAAACAATTTAGTGTTAATCTCAATCGAACACTTCAAGCTCTTCTTTGCTTAGCAAAGCGCACTTTTCAACACCTCCATACTTAAATATTAAACAGCGATTAAAAACAAAATCTATGTTCATTTTAAACAACACCGTGAAGTCTAGTTACGTTCATTAACGAATCAATAAATCAACCACCTTAAAGACTTCACTTTATTTTGCCCGTCTCTTATTATTCTTTTCTCATAAAACATGAACCTCCATACTTGCCACAAAATAATGTCTCTATACTTAAGTTCTCTTAATCCTGAACCGACTCACCCTAATGAGAAGGGGATCAACATATTTGAGGACCAAGTCGGAATGGAATGCCAGACTGACGAAAATGGAAGCTTCTAAAAACTCCTGGTTCCTACTTAAGAACGCCCCAAATTCAACCAGTGCTAATTGTTTAGCTTTTCCCATCACTAACCTATTCAAACTATCCCTTTCAAGGGAGTTTTTCTGGAATTTTGGAAAGTATCTGTTATTTGACCTATTCACAAGAAAGATCCCACCAACCAAATTTCTAACTGTAGACCCATTGCTAAACTCTCTCATATCCCTAAGCTTTTCGAGATTCTATGTAAAATACTTTCTTTCCAGTGCAAATCAATGATATCCTCCAAGCAGCATTGATTTTGTAAGGGAAAGTCTACTACCACTAATTTGGTTGAGTTTGTTTCGTTCTCACTTCTCAATATCAGATGGAAAAAGGAAACGAAGTGGACGTCATTACCACAGCTTTCAGTAAGGCTTCCGACGAAATCTTTCATTCTTTAATCCTCTTTAAACTTTCTTTCCTCGGATTCAGTTCCATCCTACTCAAATGGATCACTTCAATATCTAGACAACTGCCAAATAGAGATCGTTTTCGTTCTACTCTTTCAGTATCTTTTGTGGCAACCCCCGGTGTACCCCAAGGTAGCCATCTTGGACCCCTCTTTTTCATCCTTGCCATTAATGATGTAGAAAAGATCATCCAATATTCTTCTATCTCACTTTATGCGGATTATGCAAGAATTTTCAAAGTCATCTCCTCTGATCGAGATTCTCTCCTGCTTCAAAATGACCTCGATTCATTCGTAACTTGGTGTAGTAAAAACTTCCTTGAAAACGTTGCCAAATGCGAAACAAAAACTTTTATGGAAAAAAAAGAAAAAACCTCCCCACAGATCCTATCCATCTTCAAAACCTTCCCATTACCCGTGTGCAGTTTTTCCGAGATTTAGGTGTCCCCTTGGATAACAAACACTAGATGGACTAAGAGTAACAACAGCCTTGCAACCAAAAAAGTTTGGCCGTGTGTAGACTCAAAACGCTCGAAGAGTTTGTTAGCCCTGAACCGCCTGTATCTAGGTTCTACCATAGGTGTTCTTACGGGACAATGTCTAATAGGGAGACATTCAAAAAGACTTGGAGTGCTTTCCAATGATTTCTGCAGAAGCTGCATGGACAAGGAGGAGGAAGAAACCGTTCAACACCTTCTTTGCTCATGCCCTGCACTACTTCATAGGAGGAAAACCCATCTCGGTGAATTGTTCGATGACACTAGCGACATAGCTTACATAGACCCTAAAAGTCTTTCGAAATACATTAAAAGTTCCGCGTGGTTCGACTAGCAGGTGATTAACCGGCTAGTCCCGTAATGGAAGATTAATAAGTGATCAACTCGTTAATCTTACATCGGGTTTCTGAAATCAGTAGGTGATTAACTTGCTGATATCTGTGGTATCACAATGGGACCTTGCGGCCTAAATGTGTCAGGCAATCTACTCATTGGCTGACAGCCACTTCCACCTAACCTAACCTAGGTGTTCTCTGTGAGGGCGAATTAAATTTTCGCTTATATATTGAGGTAGTAATATCAAGAGCTAGTTCCGCCCTTGGTTTTATCAAGAGATGATCCAAAAAGTCCCGCAACAACCTTGTTACCAAATCACTCTACATCGCCTATGTTCGCCCTTTCCTTGAGTATGCAGTGCCCCTGTTCTGTAACTATCGCCTCGGCGAAAAACGGTGGAAAATGTAACAAAATTCTATTAATTTAGCAGGATTTAGTTCCATTTTCCACCACTCATCGCCGAGGCGATAGTTACAGAACAGGGGCACAGGATCGAAAGCGTTAAACGTCGTTTTTTGCTTTCTGACCGTCGGGATCTCTACGAAGTTATACACTTTCTCACCCTCTCCTTACGCGAACGTCTCTCAATCATTAATCTCCACTCCCTAGAAATCCGAAGGAATATCTTTGACATCATCTTCATTCACCGACTTCTTACTGGTAACACTGAATGTTCTCACCTTTGAGATTTTATCTCCTTCAACACTAATCCACGCAACGGAAGATCATCCCGCCTTTTTTTCCTTCCAACGAACCATTGACATGATGTTGAGTAAGATTAATTCTGTTCATTTTCTTTTCGACCTCAATCTATCACGTCACTGTGTAAAAGTCCTCCTTTTAAACAGTCTCTTATCCTTATAGTTTAATTTAGTTTTAAATAATTTTTAGTTAGTTTAAGTTTAGTTTAAGCTTGTAGTAAGCCAAAAAACCAAAATCAAAATTTATCTTGTAAGGTTAACCATTTTTATAGAACGTAAGACCCGTTGCGTTTTGAAGAGGCACTTGCATATTTGTGTGTTGAACAGGGCAAAGTTGAGTAAATTGACAAGATTCCCATGTTCATCTTTACTTAAAACCCTCTGCTCTCGGCTCATCGAACTCGCATCTTTTGTTTTAAAGCATACTCTTCAATCTGCTCTATCGCGCTACGTTCACTACATAGTAATGTAACAGTAAATAGTCGATATTGTTACAAAACGCTATGTTTTTTAAAAGTGCCAGTCTAATAACACCCTTTTTTATCATGTTGTGGCGTAATTAAATAAATACACAAGATTACCTTACGTAACGTAAGATGGTTGCCATAACTTTAAGTCCGCGACCCGTAAAATTTTCATTGAGAGCACTTTCATTATTGTGCAAAATCAAGTCGGGGAAGCCAAAATTAGCTTTGAATTATTAGCATCAGGAAGAACTCGAATTTTCCAATTAGCTACCCTTCATGCCTGACTAAGCTCGAACTACAACGTCACGTCACATATACTTACGTTATCACATGGAAGTTTGCAGTTTGCATTTGCACAAAAAAAAGCAAGTAACAAAACTTTGTGTTTGTCATCCACAAAATATTACTGTTTTGCAGCTACCCACCGCCCACTTACTTCATCCAGCATAATTTCTGTTCGTATAACTCTTTTATTCAAATCCAAGCCATCAAACAAAAAGTGCCACATCTTTGAACAAAAAGTTGCAACACTAAGACCACCAATTTATTTTATTATGCCGTCAACAAAATTCTCCGCAATTTTTCGTTTAAAATCCCTTTGTTGCAAGAATTTATCGCCAAGCCACAAGGAGCTACCACAGGAAATATTCCTTGCAGGACATGTCCTCCTAATAGCATTGGCCAGGCCATGTCTGTTGTCGTTGCTACAGCACAGCGCAGCCAGCGCCCCCTCAGGCTAAAGCGATCGCATTAAAATCCCATTTCCGGTGTCTAAAATAAATTACATTCCTTTCCAATTTTCTTGAGTGTTGTTCATCTGGCACACTAGCTCCGAGCTAGGACAATGATACCGACGCCATCGTCTCCACCATCGCCATCGACATCGACACCGCTGTGGTTCGGGTTCCATAAAATTTACTTCCTATCTGGAGCACATTGCCACCGCATCATTTTGATCCTGAAAGTATAATATTTTCTCTTCCTGTCCAACAAAGTTGTTTTTTTTGTGTTCTTCCCGCAACAAACCAGTCACTTCCACCTAATGTTCCTAATTTGTGCACGCGCCTTATCTGAATGAAGGCAGAAGGTTGTACGGTTGTTCCTAAAGTCATACCAGCAGCACCAGGACAACAGAGTAGAGAAGTACGAGATTCCATACACCATAATTCCTGTATTGTGCTGTAGGCAAAGAAATCGCGACCCTACACCGACAACAGAGATGAAGTCATGTGGAAATTTTCTATGGCATTTTCTGTACCTCTATCTACCTTGATGTGATGATGACAATATTTTGAAAATGGATACCGCACCATATCCGCAAAATGACAAGAAGAATCCTTCTCCACCGAAGGTATACGAACCTACTTCCATATTCATCTCCCGTTCTCACATCACAGCTCGCTACCTACTGCCTACTGCTCGAATTTCCCTTCGGTTTGGTCACGTAGTAGTTTTGAATGGTGTCATCCATTTCGACAATTGCTAGGGTGACACAGTGTGACTGTTTTGTGCGGTAAGCCAGAGCGTGTGCAAAACAAGTGATAAAAGTTACTGAAACAGAGTTACCCATCCAACCAACTATACAGTCAGGTTAACCACAGGGTCATAAACTTTTAACGCTGTGGTGTATTGCGGCCAAAAATAATTGTGATTTCGGGGCGAAAATGTTTTTACTCTTTTAATGTCTTTTCAAGGGAGTCTTCTATATGAATAGGTCTAACACGAAACTTTTTGAATACTGTTATTTAATAAAATAAATTGGTCTTTATGGTTTGTATAACATTCAAGTCGGAAGTTTTCTACGCGATTGATGAAACTTGGATTGTGTTGGAAGTGTTCAAAGCTCTGTCTATCCGGATTCACTTCCGAGTTCCGACGCAACGGAACAATTACGCTTTTATTAAATCGTTTGAGAGATAAGATTGCTCCAAGGCACTTAAGGGAATTAGGTAAAACGATATGTTATTGCAAAATTATCACCGACCATCGTCCTGGTTTAAGCACAAAACTGACTCAATGGTTACAATTTTGTTACCAAGTCAATGCCAATTTTTTGCCATGGGATGTGGAAGTGTATTACGTGGAGGGATGAAATCAATATTTGCTTCTTTTGTCATTAAGTTTGTGGTTTAGTTTGTTGCTTTTGCAGTTTTTGTTGTTTTTCTATTACAGAGGAGCTGTAGAGCACGTGAAGCTCTAGCTGACTGTTGCCGAAGTTTATTCAAGTAAATATATTTGAAGTGCTAAGAAATTACATCACATTATTGCCATTGAAGTCAGTCCACAGTATGAACTTTCTACTCTCTTATTGACAAAAAATGGTAAATATAGTAAAACATGTTCTCTACAAACATGGACGATATCTGAGAATCAAAGAGGCAATTAAGTACCAAAGAACCACACTATTAAGGAGGATATACCTTTTTTCTGATGGCGGAAGCTCTTCGAATATGTTGAGTCCTTATAGCGTGGTTTTTCGACAAGGCAAATGTCACCATAGCTTATACATTTTATCAATATCAAGAAAGCCAGGTTCGAATCGAGCAGGTTAGGTATTAGGTACTATGAAGTACGGATTGTGGAAATTTAATGATGCAAGCTTCGCTAATAAAAATAATTTTTTCTTTTCTCTCCCACAGGAACTTGTTCGTTCAAGTCGGAAGCCCAAAATCAGCCACCAAAAGCATCAGAGCAGGAGCTGTTCAAGGATCGAAGATAGGGCCACTCCTCTTCAACATAATGACGTCGCACCAGCCTACCCCAGGGGACTGCGAAAACTTGCTTTACGCCGACGACTCTCTAACATACTGCACATCTTTGTCGCCATCCATAGCTGCCCGGAAAGTGGAAACTCACATCCACAGACTATATGCCTATTTTAGTAAGTAAGTACGGGTGAACTCAACCAAATCAGAGCTCGTCTGGCCTGGAGTCTATAGAAGCTGCCGTACTGGTGGAAGATGCAGAGCAACATCACTATCGCTACCTGATGAAACCAGACTGACTGCCCATCGACACTCTCCACCGACTTTACCCTTTGATGAGAAGAAAAATAGAACTAAGTCAGTCAACGAAACTTCTAAAGCACAAGCAACTGCTGAGACCCGTCATCAACTACGGCAGTCCAGTCTCGTTTACCATCTCCAAGACAGCGATGAAGAAGCTCCTATTTTTCGAAAAGAGCATTCTGAGACTCGGTATCGGCCTCACTTTCGACCACCAGCGCCAAAGACACTACAGCAACCAGCTTGTGGACGGGAAGCCAAAGTGATGCCCTTGGATCAATACGTGTTATTGACAGTAAGGAAAACGGCTGCAGATATCAACAATCACCCGAATCAATTGGTAAGAAGAATGACCAGTGAGGACCAACACCCCGAGCCAAGATACCTAAGTGTGAAGAGCACTTTAGACGAAGAAATTATACTAGCCAACGACGAAGCCACCAACTTCTACGCTCACCCTGGATCAGCATATTTCCGTGGCTAATTCCACCCCCTCCCCATGGTGAGGGACGCCAGCTACAACCGGGACGGAACATTCCGAGATCATCCAGGTCAACAGACTTATAATTACGATTTTTCTTTTCTTTTCAGCTACATAATATTAAGTTATTATTTTAATTCTATACAATATTTTTGGTTAGGGCCCCTATGTGCCAACATTCTTACATCAGCATTTTTAAAATTTTTTAAGTTGTCTAGTATAAGTTAAGTATCAGTTGTATATATAAAACTTTCAATAAAAAAATTATTATTATTATAATGATACAAGACTCACAATATCTTAAATCGGCGGGTATAATGAAAAGTAGGAGCTGGAGCATCAGTTACAACAGTCTCACTTCACTAGAAGCCTAGGAATAGTTTAAATCAAGCAACGGACCATTTAATTTCCCAAAATTGGAGTGAAGTAGTGCTTACATGACCCACATAAGAGATGAAGAGCTGCTACAGTAAGCTTCAACGGCTCATATGAGAGAAATCGAAGACCTGAGCAGTGACCAATGAAAGCTTTGGAAAGCTACAAAGACTTGCCTTTGCTTGCGCCTTAAACAAAAGTAGACCGTTCAGTTTTTCAAAAAGAAGGTAATCTAAACACAGCTATTGTGGCAGCTATGGCTACATATGCGGTACCTGCATGGCGCCACATGGAAGACACTTCAAACCAAAACTCTAGGAATGGACCTTCCAGCTAGTCAAATAATAAGTTCTCATCTCCAAATTAACACCTTTTAGGCTTCATACTACTAGCGTAAGATCTGCTTACACACATTTAGTCCATGCATGGTGCCACTTTGCCGGTGCGTTTGCAACATTCACATGTAAGCGTTTGAGGTAAAAACGAGTACAAGGAGAACGACAGGAATTAAATGCACCAAAAACTAGTATATGTTACCATGGGGAGAGGGAGCGCCATCTGGCCAACACACACATGGAAGTCTCACCAAACTAGAACCCTAGGCAGTACACCTCAAATTTATGACCATCTGATGAGTACTCTGACTTGAATTGACATTCCAAATACGCTACCGTGAGAACTAAACTTACATATGCAACTTCCGCATGGCGGTGTACATACAAACCCGATCATGAAAGTCTTAAGAACTTACGATACAAAGCCTACCCCGTGGCTGCACATGCACAACTGGCGCCAGCGTTAGATAAACGTTGTGATCTGGAAAATTAAACATGACAATCACGCACTACACAGAATGCAGCAAAAATTGTACGTTTCCAACGAATAGACTATTCCTCATAATACATCACCGCCTACGTAAATGAGCTACAAGTTTTCTTCACAGCCAACCCCCTCAAAGCAAACTCTTAATGATGATGCCTTCGCAGTGTAAACGTTTCCAACTTTCGTTGCTTTCCCATCGTTCAAAGACTATTAGTAAAGTAACACAATTAACCCAATTTTAGATTTCACTTTTAATCAAACTAACAAACATCAATCCTAGTCTCTGAATGTGTTTTTCTTCCAACCCTCGAGCGAGAGACGTGTGCGTTTAGATAAACATATTTTTTTTTTTTTCAATTCCATCAGATCTCCCAGCAAAGATATCTAAAGTGCTCCAGTAGCCCACTGCACTCACTAGCTTCTGGCAGAAAGAAGCACTAAAAAAATAGCACGATATTTACCTTCCAATTGAGGCCACCGAACAGTGCTAAACGTGCGTAAGCAATCATGACAAGAGCACTCCGATAAGGTGCACACCGAAGAAGTTGACATATAATCCAAAGCGACACAGTTCAGCTCCACTAACTAATCCTATCTCAACACACAGCTGTGTACGAATGGGGCACTTCACCACCATCTGATTATTATATGTGTCCAACAACCAATTCTCAGATGTAAATTGCGAATCGGTTTCTCATATGAAATGGCGCGGAAAAATTCAAATAAATGTCCGCGAGCACGTGATCTGCCCGCGCCATGCATCTGTTCATCTACTACTTATCTGCATCCATTTTTTTGTTTTGTGCGCGGTTTTTTATTTTTTACTTTTGAATAAATTACTCGAGGCTACCCGGGCTCGCTCTATGAATAGTGAGCGTGCTCCAACAATCGAACTGTGAATAGAGTTCCATTTCCATTGGATGCAATCATCATCATTGGCGTTGGGGAGCTGCTGCTGCTGTGTACCATTGCACATGCACACGTCGCGCAAATGCACCAGACATAGTTTCACAGATACGATATCGCTCACAATTTTGTTTTTTTTTTTTTTTGTGTTCCTGGTTCACTTATTTAAATTCGAAGTCTCTCGTAGTAGAGATCTGCAGTAGCAGCAAGGGAAAGAACATAGCACGTACCTCGCGGCGGTAATTATTGTGGAGAGAACATTGAGAACGTGCTGCTACTCGGAAGCTGATTGAAAAATTAATTGGGTTCTATTCCAGACAGGGCGCGTACTGGAAAAATTGTATGACAAATGGAATAGCAAACGTGCACGTGATTTTGATTTCTGTTCTGTGCATATGGAGAGTTATAGACCCTAAACGTTTTTGAATATCAGAATTCACAAGTGTGTGTTGCTGCTCTGTTCACACTAAATTTGATTGAGCAATTTGACTTTGACAGTGTTAAGGGAAGTGTGATGTGATGTACAGTTTAAGTGCTTCTGAATGGCTATTGTCTTGCATTGTGCTTTGGAATGCCGAGTCGGTTCTTTGAACCTAGCCACTGTGTCAATCAAAGCAATTAAATTGAAATTTGTTAGGACAGCAGTCGATAATTTTGTTGGAAATTAAGTCGCTTTACTCTTTGATTACGTCAAAGTGGGCGAATGTTTGATTAAGACTTGACATGTGTCATAATGTTGCAATGGAAAGAAAACCTTTCAATTGAACAGTCGCTACTGCTGAAATGATTTAGCGAAGGAAAAACTAACCAAATAAACTTTTTCCTCAACTTTTCAATTTCTGCATTTAAAAAAAAAGTCATTAGTTGACATGAATAACAGGTCATATTGTATAGACTGACAATCACTCTGTTACCAACAATTTCCAATAGAAGCAGCATCAGGCAGGTCGCCAAATTAATTTTTGTTTTCGTATAATTCACGCACATTTCAAGGGTTGTGACCAGCGTTGCCACTGTTTGAAAAAATTTCCGAAGTAGATTTACAAAATAAGTGCAGTAGATTCCATTTTTATGCAGTAGATTTTTTTTTCAAAGAAACTCTTTTATAAAACAAATAAAATTAATGTTTTATAAACTGTCTGCATTGGGACTTCCTTTTAAAATGCTGAAAAGATTCTGAAAAAGAAAATATACCATAATTGCACTGCAAAGGTTTGGAATGGCGCCAAAATGTCAGAAGGTTTCCCAACCACATCAGGATTGAGGCAAGGTTGCGTCTTAAGTACTCTCCTTTTGTCAATCTACATAAATCGAAATAGGTAAGTGGAACTAAAATCAAAGATTTTATCTACGCTGATGACATAGTTCTGTTAGCTGATACTCCTATAAAACTTCAAATGTTGATAAATAAGTTAGATGAGTTTTGCAAATTGTGGAACCTTACAATAAGCCAAAGTATGTCCCAAATAATGATTTGCGGTATATAGGAAAGGACAGAGGAATGGGAACTACATCTGGAAAGGGAAGTTTTGGAAGTAGTCTATAATTATAAATATCTTGGTGTTATACTAACTCCACAAAATAATATGAAACCTCACTTAGCAGAAAAATTAAAAACTGCGAATAATACCATAAACACAACCTGGTCAGCATATATGAAGAATGAAAATATAGGACTCCGAGCGAAATACCAAATCTTCGATGCTACAGTGAGGTCGGTTATGTTGAACGCAGCCCGAGTTTTGGGATACTTGATACTTGAGAATGTGCTTAGATTCTTTCTGAAAAGAGTATTGCACCTTCCCTTGACCACGCCCACTTATATTTTGCACATCGAAACAGGGCTGCTGAATGTTCATTTTGATTACGTGCTTATAGTGTTTAGCATGGGAGAAGCTCGCTTACCTAAAATAGTAGCAATGCATGCTCGCGTCAAAAAAACAGCACGCTTTGAAAAATGGAAGGAACTAGTGGAAAGTGTAGGATGTCCTCTTAATCTTACAGGAGTTGGTCTAAAACAAACCAAAGAAGAGGTTTTTAATGTACTGCAGGTTCTGGATGAAAAAATGCATAACGCCTTTATTGAGCAAGCACAATCAAACAATCATCAATATGCAGAATATATTACTCAAAACTGGAGCATGACCTTAGCATGATAGATTACTTCGAAGATAATGTGGATGCAGACTAATATACTCAACAATATAAAAGCTAGATGCCATTAAATTACATATACCACCGCCCCAATATGGCCATAATCTGCAGTTTGTGCAGTTTGAAAGATCGTGAAGATATAAAGCATTTTATTGGAGTCTGCCCATACTAACAGAACTAAGAAAACTACACTTGGGAAAATCGAACTACGGATGAAGTTCTTTAAATACTGAACGGTCGAGACTGGCCTAATCTTATCAATTTTATGAAAACTGCGCCACGATATCGAAACCAAATATTAAATAAAGCATTTTGATTTATAAAAATACGTAACTTATTGCACCGTTTCACTATTTTGTTTTATTTTAAACTTGTCATTCTGGGAGCCGGCTTTTGCCATGTCGTAAAAGATTTGTAAACTAAACTTGCAAACCACAAGCATTTGTAATTAATCTCACTATCACTCACTTACTTACTTACAGATAAATACACCAATCTCTTTTCAAAACTTAAAAATTATTAATAAATAAATTTTTAAAAAACTAATTCTCTTTATAGCCAATAGCTGAGTGTACTTATAATACGGGTGCGTTTGGAAATTGGTTGTATTCAGTATATGAACAAAAAATTCATTTATGAGTAATGTAAATACTTAAGCTTAGTTTTTATTCGTCAAACCAAAAGCGCAGTAGATATTTTTTAAGGCAGTAGAATCATTTTAGGAAAAAAATGCAGTAGATCTACTGCAATTGCAGTAAAGTGGCAACATTGGTTGTGGCTAACCTCATACTTTTGGAAAATATAGTGTGAGTCTTATTTTTGAATTTCTGAGTATCGTAACGCGTGGGGAAAATTAAGTTGTGTGCAGCATCCCATACCCTGATTGAGCCGCTAAATTATGAATCTCTGTACTTTATTACGATTAAAATTGGACTGAGGAGGGAACTGATATGGACTATTGCGAGGCGGATGTGACGGTTAAAATGCTTAAGGGCGGAATGCAACTGGCTGCTTCACTAGAGCACCGTTTGTAAAAATAACGATAAGAAAGGCAGAGACATGAAAAGTTGCGACAATAGGCGTGTTTTTTTTACAAGGATGTTATGTACACAACATGATATCCAAAAAAACGCTTCAAGAAAAAAAAATTTTTCTTGATCAGTTGTCAAGCCAATAAAAAGTCAACAAATGAATTTTTTTTGCCAAATTCGCACAAAAATGCAAAAAATGTTTGTTAAAAACCAAAAACAATTGAATAGAGTGGAAAATAAAAATATTCCGTAGTGAAATTAATGCAGGTAAACAATTTTTTTTGTCCGTTTTTTGTTAGTTTAGAAATGTCAAAAATAGGTCCGTTCACAAAGGTAAGAAGGAATTTCTCTTGAGTGTTTTTGACACTGTTTACATGCTGGGGTTGAATTGATATGAGATTGTGATTTATATGTGAGTTGGAAAAAATATTTTGTTACTTGTTTCAAACGAATTAAAATATTAATAATAATAAAATAAAACCATTTTTATGGCATACTTAAGAATTACCTTTCAAAAAAAAATCAACATTCACAGAAAAATGTGAAAAGAAATATGCAAAAAGTGCTTTCAGTCACTAAACAGACCTTTTTTAATTGCTATTACGTTGTTTTATGTATTTTTATATAAATTTACAAATCTAACTCTTGAAATCAATAAAATTCTAAAAATCAAAAAATTTCAGCAACTAAATTGCGGAATGTAAGAGTGGGCATACGATTTTATTCAGTTACACATTTGTGAACAGACCTTTTGCCACCCACTTTGCTTTTGTTCGAGGTACATGAAAGTCTCTAGGCGCACCAACATAATAAAATGAAAAGTCGAAAAACTCATTCGATACTCGACTAAACGTCAAATATCTATCCCCGACCATATCTTAACCATCTTTCTATCCATTACATCGGTTGTCGGGGATGTTGTTTTTGCTTTGCATGTAAAATGATGTTATGTATATAACAGTCTTGTGAAAAAAAACACGCCTAATGTTTCCAGAGAATTGAATCCTAAAAGTAGGGGCTAGCGTTATGATGTGTGAGGAGCATCAATCTAAATCCAAACATGAGAATTATACTCTAACGTAACCTGATCAGAGGCGGTGAAAAATGTCCGGTATCATTTTAAGAATCCTAAGTGTTTGGCAGCTTTTTTTGCAACTTAAAATATATGGTCGTTCCAACAAAGAAAGCCCTTTCTGGAATGCAGGTACTATTCATGGATAGTAGTGGGGAACGTTTGAGTCTCATCGATAGAAGACAGCATTTGATTTTCGAGGCATTGAGTTCTACATGATCAATATTTCCTCATGAAACAATGCTGTCAAGGTTAAGAATTCAAAAATTCACTCAGCTAATCATATTCAACTGTTACAGTTCCACATCCGAAGAGTGGGAACGTAAAGTTCGAAACGAATATAAGAAACTAAGATTACAGACGTCAGCAAAAAACTTTAGTGGATTGGACTTTTCAGACAAGAGACTATTTATGAAGATAATAAGGAAAAGTGTCGGAGAGAAAATGGAGCCCTGGGGCACACCAGCATTTATAAAGTGGGTATTAGACTTGAAACATCAAATAAAACTTGTGTTGAACTGTCGGAAAGGTAGTTTCTAATCCAACGAAGAAGAGACTCACCGATACCAAAAGAACGAATTTGGGATAACCCAAATCCTATTGAATTCCTAAGAAATATCAAGCGCAATAATATTACTCTCTCCAAAATAGTGCAAAGATCGGTTCCAATTTTCGGTGTGATAAGCGATCAAATCACCAGTGGACCATTTTCTACCAAAGTCATACTGTCGGTCTTCAAGAAGCTTTGGCTCTTTAAGATACCTATTTAGTTGACTACGTTTCCATAACCTAGGAAAGAAGGGACAAAAATGAAATTGGAAGGTTATTGGAAGAGGATGAGTGTTCGCTTATTTTATGAACAGGCTGGACAAATGCTGTTTTCCATCTACTCGAAAAGAGCATAGAAGAACAGGACAAATAGAAAAGCTTAAGCAGTTGTCTTACAAGCATAGAAGAACACCTCTTTAGAATAACGGCGGGGATACCATCTTGACTAGCGGATTTACGTATATTGAGATCTTTGAGGACCCTCGCAACCGAGCGATTACGACAAAGTATTTGCTTCATCGCAGAATTTACAGTCTCAGGCTCAGGTGGGGCCAATATGCTATCAGAAAGTGTGCAGTTAGCAGCAAATTGGGCTACCAGCAAGTTGGCTCTGCCGATTGATTTAACACACGGAGAGTCATTGTAACAAGCGTTGGAACCAATTATTTGGTGGAGTTATTAGCAAAAGAACCAAAAGTTTTTGCGTTCCTTTGGACAAAAACAGAATGTTTTGATATACTTTGAGGTCATATAAAAACTTGTTGTTTTGTTTATCGTCAGTTAAAATGCAGAACCCTCGTAAGTATTTTAAGCAAGTTTAGCAGAAATCGCAAAAAACGCAGGAACAAAGCACCTGGTTAAGATTTAAGACTTTTTTTACTCTACAAAATGTTGAGAAGACATTAGTACACTGAACATTCCAAAAGTTGGCTCTGATTTTTCTTAATTTTGCAAATAAATAACATTTTTGTTAAATTTTTTTGACTTACATACGAGTTCCTGCATTTTAACCGACAATATGAACATTACAGACGCTCCTGGTACACTTTAACTTTCCGGTGGACTTAAAACTATTTCTGTTTTCTTCGGTAGAGTCATTGGGGGCGTTCATAAAAAGTTAGATTTTCAGATTAACTAAGTTTTCTCGGCCTCTGATTGGTCAGACATTGAGTTTTTCAGTTGACAATTCATCAGTTGTTGGTTTTTGCAAATTCAGTTTTTCAGTCAGGAAAAGAAGGCTGAAAATCTAGATTCAGTTAGATTCAGTTTATTAAACTGTCAGATGCTATACGTGAAATCAAAAAATTATACTTGCCAATTATTATTGAAAAAATAGAACTATGCCAATATTCATTGTTTGTGAAATGTTTATCGGAGTAAAGTCAACAAGTTAATGAGTTTCTTTGACATAAGCAAATCAAAACCGTCGCACCTGACATATCTTGCAAGATAACCGTCCAAAGCAAAACTGAATAAGTTTTTCAGTTAATCTTAAAATCTGGGTTGGTATGAACGCCTCCATTTTCGAAAGCCCAAATTATTTGTCTCTTTTCCTGAACACCTCTCTACAGATCGAATCGACCCACGAGGTTTTCGATGCGGTACAAAGACACTCATGCGGTTGAGAACTACGTACTACGTTAGATATCATATCAGCAGATGCATCAATGTTACCATCGAGAAAGCACAATAATCAGTTCAAATTTCAAAGAAATTATTTAGGCCTTTCCAATTGCCTTTCTCATATCGCCACACAATTTCCTTTCTGGGGCTTTTTCTTTCTGACTCTGACGGAATAAGTGAAATCTTCGATCAAATTCCAAGCAGTGAAAGAAAACCATACAAACTTTAGTTTCTAAACTTTATTTGCAATGAGAGCAATTTATTTTTGAATTTTGGACCTATTTCTCTAGCACAGGTCCAAAATTTCAAAATAAAAGAAAAATAGAAATAGAAATGAAAAGTCGATAAAACACGCAGTGTAATTGTATCCATTTAAAAGGGTGTTCTTTTTATTTCAGAAAAAAACTTGCAAATTATGACACTTTATGGTTATTCAGTTCCTCAAACATTTGTGCACTAAGTCCATTTTACGGTCGACATAATCATAGAATTGGATGGTTTTCGTATCACGTTCTGTCAAGTTCATAAAACACATCCTCAAAGACGCCATAGAGTACACAAAGAAGAATTTATTGTTGCTGTATTGGAGAGCGTTGTGTTGAAGAAGCCCCGGATGAATCCATTCGTCATCGCGCACAGCAATTGAAAAATTGAAGTTGTCGAAATTTGGGCATCTAGATTACGTTTCATTTGAGACAGTCGTGGTTGTCCTTATACCCGAAATCATTTCTAAGTTCTAATGGCATGAGGATAATCTATTTTTTAGAACCAAAACCATGATAATGACCCTTATTTGTGTTATATTTTGTTTTGAATTTGCATAATACTAAACACCCTATATTAGCACCCGCTGCTTACTACCATAAACTAAACATGCACAACTTCGTCAGTCGCTTATTAAGTACCCGTCTGTGAGCATTGTGTTCACACCAATCTGCACAACGGCTTACAGTAGCATCTAGTCGATTCGAAACTTGTAATCAGCGCTTAGTGTGACCCGTGCTTAGAGTAGAGAATCAATGTTTCAACAGTTTCTATTAACCAAAAATACTCAATTCGTTATAACAGTTGCAAACATTGCTTTTGAAACCTTTTACTATTTTGAACTTACATGACGGAAAATTAGTACAAACTAGAAGATCAGTCTTACCTGCAAAGAAAAAAAGAAAAGAAAATTAAATGTCTGTAAAATGAAATTCGGTTTTAATAAGCGTAAAACAGGTATGAAGAAGGAAGGTTAATCAATGATATTTTATTTTAAAAGAAAAAAAAAAACTGATACTGAGATGTTTTTCAGTAACAGGGTGTGTACCTTCCAACACATCCTTCGACCAGTATCACATAAAGAGAAATACTTCGTCATTAATTTCCTCAATCATGCTATGGGAACCATGGAGATGTGCTCCTCATGCACTTGACACATTTATAACATACTCTTTCCAACTGAAGACCCTAATCACAGACAATACTAATGGATTTCCCTAATTTATTTTCTGGAATTGTCTAGACATTAAGTAGCAATGCTTGGAACTCTGCCACTTGTTTATTTCCCATACGAACATAAAACCAGTCCCATGTGGACATACGATTTCAGCATCAATCTTTTGCAAACATTTTCATTCGTTTATGCCTACTCCGCAAAACTAGGCATATCGTGTGTAAAAACAATAAGCCTTTTAACTACGCACATTGCAATCAACCTTATTTGGGTTAAGAAACCCATGTTCGATGATTTTACATGGCGAAAAACCCAAACGGCTGTTAGCTCAAATGACCCAATTTATTTGCCGTGACCTAAGCAATGTCGATGAAGGAAAATAGTATACCCTCCCCCATTCCAGATGCCATTAAAATCACAAAAACTCTCGAAGCAGGTGATGATTTTCCCGTCCCACATCCGAATGACAATATAACCAACCCCTGCGCGCGTGCATCAAACCGATCAATTTATATGAAAAATCGATTTTGATTTATGTGTCAGAAAAAGCAATACTCACACCCCTGACAGAAGAGTTCACAAGACTATCCCGCTACCATTAGCCTAGGTCGGAATTGTTTTCTTTTTTTTCAGTTTCCCATCAGTGAAAAACTGAGTGTCATAACGTCCCATGACACATTTGACGATTATAAATCCGCTTACTCCCTGAATAGAGGGTGAATCGTTAAATACTACACACATCTAAGAATAATCCTCCGAACAATGACACGAGTCACAAGTGTGTCAACCTACACACTCTGCACAAGTTCCCTTCGCGATTTTTTTCCGTAAGAGAAAATATATACAAAACTCGTCACAAGTGATATCATTTACAAAACGCAGCAAACTTCGTTTGCAGCAGTTCACCTCAATATGAGCTCAACAAACAGTGCCAACGACAACACAAACACAAAACACCCACCAGCACAGCACCCTTAACAATAGCGACAGTGGTAACAAGGAAAGCAGTTAGTTGATAGTTTCGGGTGCATCCAGCAAACAGACAGACAGAACACAGAAGTTTCCCATTTGTTTTCAAATCTATTTTATCCCGAATGCCGATTTGAATGGTAACATCTGCAACTGGCTGATACTGCACTCTGCTTACCCTGCCCTGCCCAGGACCACACTGCATATCCCATTCTCTACTCCCTGTCCCGAACCTTGTATAGGGAAGATGGGGTGAGAACGACACTGATGAATAGGGTTGTTAAGTGAAAGCACATTTCGGTTGTCGAAATTTCCCAACTGGGAATGCATTTAGCCGAATGAATATGCATGCTGATTTGATGAATCGCTCTCTGAAAAGACTAAACGTGCTGATACACACGCAAAGGAAATTTAAATCCCGGAATCTTTCCCTCCTGGAATACCTACCGTTTTAGGGAAGTTTTTTCTTTACAAGTTTATTGCCCATAAATGGAAGTGAATTGCAATCCGAAATGGAACAGATTTATGGGGTGTGAATTATATGTAAAAAGAGGCTCATAAAGCGTGTCTTGCTTTTTTATTTTGGCTGACTGACTGACTGACGCAGCTTTTTATTCATGAGGAAACTTTAGATTCTTCTACGCTTCTTTCCGATTTCGGGTCTCCCCACGCCCACATCAAGTGTTACGGCTTGCGATACCCTCTTTCTTGTAGGGTTTACGAGCATGTGACCATGGTGAAGATAAATCTTCATTCTATGTGTCGTACCTTCTAGAAAGCAAAGTTTTATAGCGGTAGAATCATATGCTGTTCTTTAGTTAAACGGATGCTGAGATACATTTACGAATTTATTAAACTTAATTTATATCGAGGGACTGCGGTATGATTTAGATCTGTAGATAGGAGCATTTGATAGCTTTTGGTAATACGAGATGGTTTGTTTGAATAATTTATGACTCACAAGGTGTAATTACTACAAACCCAATTTGGGAAAGATGAGCCGATATGGGCCACATCGTGGGTGCGTTTAGTTTTTTACTAAAAAAAAAAAAAAGAGCAATTTATAAAACTTATGGCGGCATGTTGGAAAATTTTAGTTCTGTAAATTAAGGGTGGTCCTTGCCGAACAGATGAAAGTTTGCCTTTCATTGTCATGACCGTTAAACATGAGAGCATCAGAGTTCATCAATTTCGGAAAGATATGGCAACTTACTTGGGCTAGTTAATTGCTAGTGGTGAATTCCCAAATATACCTGAGGTTATTTACGATCAAAAACTTCGTCAATGCTTTTCTAAAAAAAAGCAATTGTAAAAACTGTTGTTATTTACTATTAAAGTCGCATTGGATTTTTTAATAATGATAAATATTTTGACTTTGATCGAGATTCGTTTTAAAACTTGTGGTGTATTATTAATGAGCTTTGCTGCTGTGATGATTGAAAACTGTAATTTCCATTGAAATGATAAAAATGAACCTCCTTGAATGTGTAAGTGACGATGATGACTTGCAAAGTCGTGTTTTTCATACTCTGGTGTTTAAAGTAAAATTTTTTGAAAACAAAAACAAAAAAGAGCAAAGTTGTTGCCAAAACCAATCCAAGAACTATATTGAAATCGGAAGAAGAGAAAAAGAAGACGAAAATAATTCCTTTTTATTATAAAACAATCATTTCAATAAAATTTTTTTATTAATCGAGTGTAAATACACACAGTAAATATACACATACATACACATAGACAATAATAGCAAATTCTTATGTATAACATGGATCCATGCTCTGAACGCCTCTCCGATCTCCCCGTCGATGGGGACTTCGTTCTATGTTTCAGGTGTGATCGCAAGATGCATTATGGATGCACAACACTCTCCGAAAAATCCTATAGGAAAATGACAGCGGCCAAAAAAGAGGAATGGAAGTGCCCAGCTTGCAGAAAACTACTTCTGGCGCCTTCTATACCCAAAAGTTCTGATGAAAATACACCTATCCAACCCATGAACAAACGCTTGAGAAGTGCTACCTCTCCAGATGGTCTCCAAGACCAAGGAACTGCATCATCAAACGCAACATCTACAAAAAACTATGAATCACTAAACAATGATATATTAAACGAAATGAGGAAAATGAGAAAAGAAATGACTGATATCAAATCAAGCTGTGATTTTCTTGCAAACAAATACGATGAAATTAAAAACACTATGGATTCAAACAATGAATTGCTGCGAAAACTCTCAAATGAGATTAATGAACTCAAAGAAAGCAACACAAAAAAAGACCAGCAAATTTTCACAATGGAAACGAAGATAAACGCACTAGAACAACAATTATTGAAAAACAACATCGAAATAAAAAATAGTCCACCGATACAAAATGAGAATCTGGCCGAGTTTGTCCAAGCATTGGGCAAGACAATTGATGTTAATGTTTGCACCGCAGACATCACCGATGTTTACAGGACAAACAAAAAAAACCCGAACAAATCTACGATAGTTGTCTCATTTATTAGCCAAACTTGTAAATATAACTTTATTAAGAAGGCAAAGGCGAAACGCAACATAACAATGACAGAAATTATTAAAAACACAATTAATGGCCAGGCTTCATCAGTAAACGAAAGAAACGATTATATTTATGTCAACAATCATCTTACACCAACAAATAAACACCTTCTTTGGCTAGCCAAAAATAAAGCGAGAGAATCTAATTGGAAATTTGTGTGGGAGAGCAACGGCAAAATTCTGGCAAAAAAGCATGAGAACGGTGAAACAATACATATTGGTGTGTGCAACGATATAGATAAAATGTGCAACTAATCCTTACATGCATGTTTGAAAAGAAGAATAAATAAACAAAAGTTATCATGATGGAAAACGAGTATAGCGAAGCTGATGTCAATTTTAGGGTAATATATGGTATTACTGGCATCGAAAATGAATTTTTAAAAAACATGAATTTTTGTTGCATTTGTTTAAATATAAGATCCATTACAAAAAATTGGGATAGTTACATAGCTGAAATTGGAAATGTGTTAAGATATGTCGATATATTGGTTTTAAATGAAATTAATATACCTAAAAGAAACAATGAAATATTTTATATTGATGGATTCAAATCTGAATTTATTAATAGGAAAGGAATGAAAGGAGGGGGCGTTGCAGTATTTATAAAAAATAATATAACATATGAAATTATACCTTCTAACCCCATATACTATGAAGGAATTCATTTACAAGTTAAACACGGAAATGAACAAAAACATATACATGCAATATATAGACGTCCAAAACTAAGCGCAGTTCGATTTATTGACGAATTGAATACAGTAATCAACACAGAAAAGCAAAATATAGTCTTAGGTGATATATAGTGAATATAGATGTACTTGATGAAAACAATTCGTTAGTTTTGAAATATATGGAGATGATGGCATCAAAGGGACTAACAAATGTTATAAAAAAGCCAACACGTGTTGATATAAGACGAAATACATCTACTCTTATTGATCACATATATGTAAGCATAACGAAAGAAGACATTTTTTCTGCGGTTGTGGAAACTGATATTGCCGACCACTATGCCATACTTTATGCAATAAAAGGACAAAATGAATGCCGATCATTAGCAGAAATTCAAAGTATGCATATTGATCAACATAAAGTTAACGAATTTTGAAGTTCTCAAAAAAGTATATTACTCGTTAGCAGAATCACGAATTCGATATGGGATCCTGGCAGGCATGGGGAAACGCTTCAAAAACACATCTAGATAAGATATTGAACCTACAACATCGTTTAATTAAACTGATCAAACCTATTAATGCCGAATTTAAAGTATTAGATGTAAACGCAATTTACCGCTTGACTGTTTTGAATTATTATATGGAAGATGAAAGATTCCTGCAACCGATAACACATAACCTTAATACCAGGAGAAGAGCGCTTGGGATGCTGGAAATTCCGTCCACATTCAACGTATACGGGAACAGAGAGCTTAGATATATTACTCCGAACATTCTAAATGAAATACCCCGAAATATTAAAAATATATTAAACTTTAAAAAAAGAAAAAAAGAAATTAAAAAACATCTTTTAGAATTGTATTTTGTGCGATAATTAATATAATATATAAATAACTTCCACTTTTACCTCTCATTTAAGTCGTAAATAATAAGATAATATAATAATAAGATATATTTCTTTTATTTTTGATTGTTTTGCTATTTTTCTAATTTATCAAAGTCAAAATTCATTTCAACAAAAACATTAACAGATCTTTTGAATCGCTTTTAAACTTTAATAACATTACTGTATTTAACCACCTGCAGATAAGCACTTTGCTTTGTGGGTAGCCTATTGTAAAACGAAATAATGTAAAAATAAAGAAATTTTGAAACTGAAAAAAAAAAAAAAAAAAAAATCTCCCTTGTGTGTCCCAAGGAGGAACAAATAATCCGCAAGAATGTTCGTCTTGAGTTCGGATGTCGCCACATTGTAAAAACAATGCTAACAATACGTTCGTGAAAAAAACACGATCACGGGTACGTTTGTTTTCTTGCACTTAAACTCATACAAGTATTGGCTTCTAGGTGGATGACTACTGGTGTAGAGTGCAAGGGCCTCACTCGCTAGCGGCATCATCGTTCCTTACTATTTTTTTTTTTTTTTTTTTTTTTTTTTTTAAATTAAATTAAATTTATTGTTTTCAACTATAAGCATATTAAGACAATGTATCTTTTTTGTTATACTTAGTACATAAGGTTACAGGAAAGTGCATAATAGTGATTTAAACCTACAATAATAACCTGAAATGGTATACAATGATAGAAAAGAAATGGCAAGAAAATACGAAAAGTATACAATGATGAAAATTATAAAAGTACAGGAGAACATAAATTGGCAGATAAAAGATGAACAGCATCAGAAAAATGTTTACAAAAGTGTTAAGTAAAGTTTTAAGAAATGTTTTGGCAACTGTAGTGGTTTCTCAGAGAAGCTTCAAAAGAATTGAAGTTGTTTAATCTTCTAAGATCGGCTGGTAGGGAGTTCCACAGGCGAGCGGCATATACAAAGAATTGGCTTTTGGTAATTCTGTATTTAAAAGTGAAATTAGAACATTACTTCTTTGGGAAACAGGAAAATTAAGTTTTTCAAATAAATATTCAGGGTTTTTACTACGCATAAGCTTAAAAAGAAAAGTAAGGACGAGAAAATCCAGATATTTTTCGAAATGAGGAAGGAGCTGCCGTTGCGTTGAATAGCGAACGCTATCGATCCAAGCCGACGGATTTTTTGTTCCCAAAAAATCAGACAAACATCGAAAACATTTAGTTCTAAGTAGATTGCAAAGTGTGGCCAAGGCGATTTTCCGAAGTGCTGATGATTTCGATTTGTTTTTTACAGTAAATTAGCCAGAATATCCAATTACACTCAGGATTTGGGCCACGACTTATGTCTTAACGTCTAAATAGACGCTAAAAGTTCAAACTGCTTGAAATGTTTATGTCATTTAAGTTTCCAAGGGTATCACGTGATTTCTGGGGTAGCTAAAAATGTGATGGTCTTTTATTTTCCCTATTTATACTTTGAAAAACAATACAGCGCCATTATTCAACAAGCAAAATTCTTAGTGAATCACAGTATAGCAAAATCTCTGATAAGGAAAGTTGTATTTTTGTATTTTTGTAAAAAATTAAGTATTTTCTTGAAGTACCAACATTAAAACAAAATTTAACTGCAAAATTACCAGCGAATTGGAACAGTTACCCAATTCAATGTTAAATCTGGCAAAAAAGTCACTTTCAAAGAAATATTTGTATTTTATTTGTATTTGTAAAATATTAAGAATTATTAAGAAAGTATACGATAAGAATGTCAAGAATGAAAGTTAGAGGTCACATCAGTCCGAATTAGTTACACCTGGGCGAACTCATTTGCATTTTTGAATGCCTTTTTTTTGTTCTGCTTTTATGAACTTTGCAACTTTTTATCGAGCACTTTACATAAAAAGTGTTGCTAATTCAATGCGTTTATGAATGTTTGACGATGCGTTTGTAAATTTACATTTGTTTAGCTTTTATTATCAAACATTGGTCGTTAATTTCAATATTTCATTTTGTACTCGCTCATTATATGCATATGTGGTTGTCTTAACAAATAGTGGATGAGCCTGATGAAACAGGTCTGTTTCTGTACGGTTGAAATTAAATATTTGTCCTGTCGATTCAAAAAGGCGCCATCTTTGAACCTTCTTTGGAAACAACGCGGATATTTAACAATTAAAACAATATTTTAATGTGGGTGGCAGTCGGTGCAAACTGATTGTGTTGATTTCTTATCAAAATCACTATCAGTCCTGAAAATTTCATCCAAATCGAATAAATGGGTCGGTTTTTATTGTTATTATATTCCCATACAAATGGCCCCACTGTGTGCGGCACTATAGCTTTAAGCGGTTGAAAATACGAAAAATGAATTTTGGAAAATGGGATTTTCGAAATATAATTTCTGTTTTCAAGTTGGGTTCAGCTCTTGAAATTTTTTCGCAGTTTTTTCCTTGAGCTAATTTTAGGTACATTAAGGGGCTTCAAGATTTTATTTAAAGCAATATGGCGGCTGCAGAATATGATACGTTAACAAGTATTTTAAAAAGATGTTCTGCGGCCGTGCGTAGCGCGTTTTAATTTTCAAAACGATATGAATTTGCATTGGAGAAAATTAGTTCTCAAAAATTTTCTGAAGTATATTGGTGTTTGATATTTTTTAATTTAATCTTTTTAAATTTACTTACAGTGGTGGCCACACAATTAGAAACGGCACTCATGTAGTAATATAAGTATGCATAACTTTCTTAAAAGACATTTCTTCAGGTTGAAAAGAGGTATAATTTTTAGCCCATGAATAAGAGTACAAATTAAATAATTAATACGAGAAAAAAGCTAGACAATATCAAATACAAAAAACTAAACATGTATTTAACTCAAATTTTGTGTGGCCATACAAATAGAAACAGATCATTAAAAATGGTATTTCACTAGAAATCTTCAGTTTAACATAGAGTAAGTATTAATATTTTTTAGGGAATTTATTACTTTGTATAACCGCAGCCAAACTTCTTTCCATACTTTCAACCAAAGCGCCGCATCTTGTTGGTGCTACACCGTCCCAGACCTCCTTAATGTTTTTGAAAACTCGTCCGAATCTTTAGATTTTTGGGACTTTAATCCTCTCTCGACGTCTGCCCATAAGTTCTAAATCATCAAAACACTGGTTTTTGTACCCGCAAACCACTGCTTTACAAGTATGCAGTACGTTTTGGGTCGTTGTCCTGGTGAAAAACATAACTGATGGGCATGTGTGGGAATGAAAAAGGCTCTATGACACTCTCCAGTATGCATTTATAAACGTGTTGATCCATTCGACCGTTTATCCTTATTACCCAACACCAAACAAAACCAACACCACTCCAAAAAAATGCACCCCAAACCGTTATGTATGGAGTGATGAATCTAAATTCAATTTGTTTGGGTCAGACGGTAAAGTGTATGTTAAATGTCCTCAGAAAAAAGAATTAGACCCAAAATACACTCTGACGACCGTGAAAGATGGAGGAGGAGACATAATGGTTTGGGGTGCCGTTTCTAATTGTGTGGCCACCACTGTAAATAATTTACCAGCTTTCAACTGGTAAATTTTGATTAATTTATTTGCGTTGAATAAAAAACGGGTGCTTAGTAAATATTTTATGATGAAAAGGGTAAAAAGTGTATTTGACCTGCAGCCAAAATCCTAATTGACTTATCTCTTCTCAGGGAGTTTTAAGTTCCATTCAAAATTTAAAATCTGGCAACCCTAAACCTATAGGAGCCCATTTTCAATACAGTTTTAAAGATTATTATTTCTACAAAAAATTAAGTCTAAAATGAGGTCTCTATCATCAGTATTGACAGAGAAATCGAATTGAAATAGGTCAGGGCACACCAAAGTTAGCCTTTTTTTAAATTGGCAAAAAGTGATGTCAAAGTTGAGAAACGGACTTTACTGTGTAACAATTTTTTTCTTAGAATATGACCAAGAATCACACCCCAAAGGATAATACACGAATTACGGAACATCCTGTATACTGAATACTTTCTGACAAAACTGTTTCCTAATATTTGTCAATAAGTTTTCAAAATTGTGTGCAAAAAGTTTGTTTGGTTTACGTTTTATAGTTCAAATTTAATTAAAAAATAAACAGAGTTGTAGGATTTTGAAAAACACGGGCCGAGTTACGGCACACGTTATCGAATAACTGGTGACGGTTGACGGAGTTAAGAAAATTTGGTATTACCGCTCACGTTATCGAAAAATCTAGTACAAATCAATAATCGAACGGAGTTTCATTCGAAACGTGGAGTGCTCACTGATTTATTTTGGAAGTGAAATTATATGAAATTTTGTAAGCATTTTTCTGGTATTTATTATGAAAGCAGGTTGCTTTATCCCAGTCAAAGCAAATTTGGTAATAAGATATCGAAGAAGAAGTACCTATCCGCTCAAACCGATCAGTTTCGTTACCCATATACACATGCATCGGAAGATAAGCACACCCATCTAGGTAGCAAATTAACAAGACTTTTTAACAACACCACTCGAGTGTATTTAATGTTTTTGATTTCTGAAACTCTCACTAAAACTTGTATTTCTTAACACAGAAATGAATTTCGCAAACAAAAAAAAAAAAATCTAGTCTGAAGAGACATCAGTGACATCTGGGAGTTAAAAAAAAAACTTGAATACCCCAGTGAATTTTCGATATAACTAGTGCGATTCTAAAAAAGCTATACGATACTTGAGATCACGTCTGCTGTAATCTGAAATGGTTACTCACTCACACGATCACTGAAGTCACTCACTCACTCAATCCCGTGAGCTGTAATTCAGCAACAGATAACTTTTTTCACAAAATATGGAAAAGGCCAAATTCATTGCATGTGCAATGTTTTATGACTGCATAGATGTGTTCAATGGCTTTTTTTTTAGATTAGAACAGCACAGCACAGAAGCAGTGAAAAACGTCAGGCAAGTTAGAACAAGCCAACTTGTCAAAATAAGCAACAACAAAAACGAAAAAAAACAACCACCAATTTTTATTTTCTGATATCAACTCAATTTAGCGTATTTTCGTCACAAATAAGTAATTTTATTTTCAGTACAAGGTTAGGTGTTATTTTCCAAACTTGCACTTGCTCAAGAGGAGGTGCAGAAAATGCTGTGCTAAACTGTTCTAGAACAGCTCATTGAACACAAAAAATATCAGAAAAGATCATAAAAGCTGTTCTTTTATGATCTTTTCTGATATTTTTTGTGTTCAATGAGCTGTTCTAGAACACATTTCACATTCACATTTCTCATTGAACACCAAAAGCCTTTCTCTTTTCTGTCTGAAACTGTTCTAGAACAGGTCATTGAACACTCCTCATGTCTCACAATTCAGATTTTGTCGGTTTGTTGCAGAAGTGTCTATATATGCACCCACGGTGTATAGGTGGTATTGGTTTGTTTAACACCACATTTTTGAGAAATGTCTCAAAACATTTGTCAGAACCAAATACTTTTTTGTAACCTAACACCGCATTTTTATTAATTTGAGTGGATAAAAGTTGATACGAATGGTGTTGGCTTCCTTAACATCATCAATTTTGATGAGAAAAGGTTTCCTAGTGGTCAGTCTTAAAGGAGTTCATTACAGTCGATTCATTTGAAAATCTCCTGGCGTTGCCAGAGTTCAAGCGAATTTGAAGACGTTTCTAGTTTTTTTTTTTTGCAAAGCTAAAATAATTTTACATATTTTATAAAAAAATGTATTTTGTTCGAAATTGAATTTCAACCATTGTTTTTCTTTTTATTTCGATATTTTAACCTACGACAAAAAGGCAACATTTCTGTAAGAATTCGACAAAGCTAAGCCATTGTGCGCTGAAATGATTTTCGTACTACTTTTAGTATATAACAATAAATCGAAACATGCGAAAATTCTACTCGAGTCTACAAGTCAGTGTCGTTGTTGACACCATTGTCAAATCTTAATAGTGATTTGAACGTGCCTTGATCAGATATAGTTATACATATATGTACTTCAAAACCCCGAATTAATGAGGACTTTCAATTCCGATTTTCATTTTACAAATTACAAATCACATCGACACATTGGCAATGTATTTCTTTTTCTTGCAACACACACTATAGGTAATAATCAATCTATGTATTAATGTCTCATACAATTCAACTCGATTTATCAGTCAATCTTTTATGAAAAAAGCCTTTCAACACCCAAATAACTCTAGGTAAATCAATTTTAAAGTTGATTCAGGAGCAGGTTTATTATTATTAAATCCAATTGACAATAGTGACAGGGCGAGACAGCAAACAGCAGCAGCAGTAGCAGTAGCAGCAACAACAAGACGAAAGAACGAGCCGAGCCAACTCTGGCGCAACCTAATTAGCTTAATCTCATTCTATTCAAATTCAATAGCACATTAATCATAAAATTTCGAATGAAAATACTATAAGAGCGCCCGCCCGATTGTCAGAGCGCAAGAGGCGACAGCAGTAACAGTTGTTTGATATTCGGTGGTTGATAATAAATTGATTTATGCTAATATTTTGCAAATTGCTTTTAAATCATTCACTGCTAGGCAGAGGCATAGAGGTGCTTTTCGTACATAGATACACAATAGACAGCAATACGAGATACGATGTATGCCCGCTGGAAGCATTGAATAGTCCCATTTACCCGAAAGGAATTAATCAGCATCCCTATGATCGAGCTTCATTCACGTGAATTGGAATAACAAATAATTTGACATTTAAGAGGCTCTGGCAAACCTTAGAAGCTGTTCCTCTTTACATGTATTTAAAGTGATTTTCAATGAAAACGGAAAATTTTATCTTTACGGAGTCTGGTGGAGCTTATACACATATTTCCAATGAAAATGTACATCAATTCAGAATTATTATCATACGCCTTCTCTTGTTCGCCCAACATTCCTTTTCTATTTTTTTTGCTAAATAATTGAATTTGTGGTTAGACTTGATTGTCCTGTAGGGAGGGGGAGAGAGAGACAGACTGATATACCATAAAGTTTAAAAGCGGAAGATGTCTGTTTTCAAAGGATGTGCAATATTCGCAAAATGAATTTGGATGAGAATTGCAATTTAGAGTGATTGTGTTTACTGCACGCAAATAATCTTTAAATTGAGAGCATCATCCGAAAAGAGGTGGGTCGTCGGGTGCGGGTCGTTTCCTTTTTGAGAGGGAGAGAGAGCATATCACACATTTGCCTTTGCTACCAACTACCGACCGACAACTATATGGTCGGAAACAAAAATGAATTCAATTGGAAATCTGCTGCATTGATAGGATTTGGTAAAAGGGATTGTAAAGATTCCGAATATTCGTCTAATGTCCTTTGAAGTGTTTACACACTATGAGGCTTATAATCTGATTTAAGGATAAAATTTAACTCGGTTATAATGGGACGTATGTACGTTTGATTTTCTTGTTCATTTTATGAAATTGGCCTGTGGTAAGACACACGTTGACTTGAAAAATATCAACAAAGGAGTTTGAAATTCAAACACAGGAAGCAAACTTACATATATATGAAGATTTATCCGGATATGATCACAGAGAAGAGTATGGTTGAGAGCAATAATAAATTATTTATCAAATAAAGAGTGTTTTATTGCAAAGACACTTGGGACAAAATCACACACCCAAAATCATTCAAAGCGATAGTTTAGCTCTATTGATGAGCTGAATCATCTTGCGATTGAGTTTCATGCAACAGACAGGTGTTGTTAGAGATGTGTTAATATCACAAAGAGATGTGGTAGCCGTGGCGTGATGGTTAGCATGTCTGCTGATACCAGAGGTTTGTGGTTCGAATCCCAACAGAGGCAAAAATGTTTTTCCACGGGTATCGCCCTTCACGAGGAATTGGCAAGTCCGTTAGTAAGTTCATTGGCAAGAGAAAGGCAACCGACAGAAAATTGTAGGTCCCCTCCATTCCCTCACAAGGTATGGTTGTGAGAAATGCGCTAGGCCCTGGGGCTCCCCGCTCTGTTGCGCCACCGTATTTATTTATTTTATTTATTTACCATTTTCTGCCGAGATAAAACATGCCGTTCTTCTGTCGAAAACGGGTCAATAACGAACGCTTCAGGATGTTTAAAAGAATGTTACCCTTTACACTTTACTATAGAACGGTGGTCATATTCTCTACGTACGTTATCGAAATTATCACCAATATCTTTAAGGCAGCGATCCCCATTATTAAAGTAAAGGTTTAGTCACACATAAAGTCTTTAAAGAAAATGGGACCAAGTACTGCACCTTGAGGTAATCCTGAAGTTTCTTGTACAGATTAGTGTTTCACGATATTTATGTACTGCTGCCTTTTAAAAATTTTCGACCAAAATGTTAAATTGAATGATACTTGTTAACGAATGTGAATGTGAATGTGTGGTGTCGAACCGTGTCAAAGGCTAAATGTTTAATCTTTCTTCTCATCTGACTTCGAGTTCTGATAGATTGCTGGCTCTAGATTTAGATCGGGTTGTAGAAAGCAAAAACAAAATTGAAAACAAAGAACTTCAATGTGGACAAAAGATGTGGCCCGATTTAAATTTCTTGTGCAATGTATCTGGTCAACAGAGGTATCTTTTCAGGCATCGCAAAGCTTTATCCAATTTATTCGATAAGTAATGTAAGCGGTTCATAGTTCATATGTTTTCTCTACAATTATTTCTCTTTTCGTTCTATAAACAGTTTATAATTTATACGCTTTTTCAAGACTATAACCATCAAGTAGCCTTTTTGTTTGTACGCGATAGAACGAGGTGACATTCGATGTTGATGATTTTATTTTGTTCGACTGTTATTGTTTTCCTAATTGTTTGTATGAAAAAAGAAATACCATTGAAACAAATAACTCATCAAAATGGTTTTTTTTCGAATAACGAAGATGACAGGATACTTCTGTGATCTCGAAAGGTGTACTTTGTTTATAGTTGGGAATTGCTCCATTCGATGAAACATGTTTTTATGCTTCTTCCCAGTATTGAATTGACCAACAGGGATGGTCACATACGTGTAAACGTTCATATTAACAAATTTGGTTCTTTCAGCTTAGTAATTTTAAACTTATGCACAGATTCCTTTACAATTTACTACAACTTTCTCAATTCCGTAAGAGAAAATTACCTTTTCATGGCGAAAAATTCACTCATTTAGTTTTTTTTTGTAAACATAATGCATACGGTCTAGGCTTTAGGTGACCCAAAGTATGAGGCAGGAAGATGTTTTAGATTTTCGTAAAATAAATACGAAATTGGATTCTGTTTATTTCAAAACAAACTTTGCACAGTTAAGAAACCATTGGATTTTCATAGTCTACAATACTTTTGTCAACATTCAAAGCACCTCAAGTGAATGTAGTTATTTCCTTGCGATAAATATTCTTTGGTCTATGTCGGAACAAAAATCAACTATTCTAAGATGTGCAAAGATGTGCACATAAAATCAGTTTCCTATTACAAACAAAACCTAGGGCCATATTTAAACACGCATTTAAAGCAGAACTCAGCGGAACTTTAAAAATAAGCAAGTCTAACTATAAGTAATTTGGCCCCAGATGCAACCTTCCCAAAACTATGGACACTTAAGTTTGTCTGTCTTATTTATGTACCTGGTAAACAGCAAAAAATTATCTCTTTCTTTAGAACGTCCGTACGTGTAGTTAATTGAAACTATTTTTTTGTTCTTTTTTCGACTTCGAAGTTTTTTTCTGTACATGAAATTTATAAATTTTGATGAATTTGTTTCTCTACTTATGTCTTCGAAATTTCGTTATTGAGCCGACTAAACAAAACAAAATATATTTTCTTTACGATTTAAGGAACAGATTTCAATGAAATTTTTTCACAAAAAAGTGAGTCTATTTGCCAATGAAAAAGTCTATAAAACAAAACCAAAGTCTTTCTTAAGATTAGGTTTAGACGCCTATTGAAAAAAGATCAATTTCATTATTTTACCATCTGTTGATGCTTAAACTTTTCAGTTTTTAAGAATCATTTCAATTTTGTGCTGCATAGAAGGGGACCAAGGCACCAGTAGTCGGTTAATTCTGATCAGGTATAAGAAGTCGACTAAAAAATTGTGTCCAGAAATAGCCTACTTTAGTTTAAATGATTCTAATGCAAAACTTTTTGCAGCTATACTTCCTTTGGAGCGTTTTGAAAAAACTATGAGGGCAAACATTTTATAAAGCGACACTAAAAAAACCCAAAAAAGCGACAGGATGAAGTTGGTCTCATTCAAAAATTCTTCCACCTCTAGAATGCTACGTTATCTTCGAGTATTTTATGATAATTTTCATACTCTCATATTCCCACGGAAACGGCAACGGGGACTCAAAAACTAACAACATGCAGCGAATAGGAAAAAAACAGCCAGAAAGCTACATAATGAAACCTTTTGACAAATTTAGTAATATTTTTTTTTTATAATTACGTATACTATTATTATTATTATTATTATAAGCTTTTTATTTACCTTTTGAATTTTTAAAGTTTATATACATAACATATACAATTTTCGTTTTAAAAAGGTTTTTTTTTTTTAATAAATTTAAATTACAAACAAAGTCTGGTTTTATATTATTAATTATATTGAACATTTAATAAATAGAAACATAAATCTTTGATTGTTCTTTTCATGGAGATATATTTCTGGTATAAGCCTCTCCCAATGTTGCCCATAATTCTCTGTCCTTAGCTTCATTATACCAATTTTGTCTGTAGTCCACCAAATCGTCAGCCTATCTTTTCTTAGGTCTTCCTGGTCGTCTTTTGTCAGCTGGAGTCCATTTTGTAATTGGATGTTATGTTATTTTAGTCCATCTTTGTTCTTGAAGTCTTGATATGTGTCCTGCCCAGCTCCATTTTAGTCCTCTTGTTCTCTCAACTACATCAATGATTTTTGTTTGTTGTCTTATATGCTGGTTTCGTATTTTTTGAATTTGTCTTATTTAAAAAAAAAAAAAAATAACACAAATTACTTATATAGACTGTCACAATAATGCGAACATCAGCGGTAGCTGATAGCTACCAACTAAAAAAAAATAAATAGGGTGGCGCTACAGAGCAAGGAGCCCCTGGGCCTAGCGCGTTTCTCACAACCATGCCTTGTGCGGGAATGAATAGCTACTAACTGATTGATAAAATCAATTGAAATCGTAGTTCGTATTTTAAAAACTGACTGACAAGATTTTGTGCTATTGAGTCTCTATTGTGAATGCCTATGAAATTTTCCCAGAATGCGGACTAAATTTGTATGGGCATATGGAATCGACATGTTTTCTTGTCAAACTGTAGACGAAAATTAATTCAAAAAAATTTAAACTTAGTGACTAATAGTTCAACTTTAATTTGAGTTTTAATTTTTTACTTTACATTTTATACCCATCAAAACATTTCGTCAATTTTCTGAATTGTATTCTTTGTTTGTGCTCCTGAGTCCTGACTTAGAACCAAAGACTTTAGAAATGTCGATGTTTTGCTCCATTAGGTAACTCCAAAAATCTGTACATCTATAATGCGATTTATAATTATAACCCACTCTAAAAATTTTCAATAAAAATAAAAAAGATGTCAAGTAATAGTTATGTCCTTAAAAGCTTATTGAAGCAAACAATTCATTTCAAAAACTTAGCAGAAATTTTTTTTTTTTTTTTTTACCGAAAAACAACAATTTTCCATATTTATAAAATTTATTCAAAATTAAACTATTTTTGGCAAGAATTAGATCAAATATTCTTTTTATGAATTTAACCAAGTTATTTACGATCAATGAATCAATACTAGGCCATTCTCTTCGCGGAGCTTGTTTAAGTTCTCGTTCAGACTTGTAGGTCTTTCTTTCGGTATCAATTCTCCTGACTAGTGTTCCCCAAAGATTCTCTATGGTTTCTACACTGGAAGAACATACGGACCATCGCATTAAATTGACCGAATTGAGCCTTAACCAGTAGATCATTTCTCGACCCATGTGAATTCAGGCATTGTACTGCTAAAAAATTCAAGATTTTTCATGGTTATCTGCCAAAAAAGAAATTAAACTGCTTCGGAGCACTTGAACTTGGAACCATGACTCCTTTCTTCTTTGAAAGGCCTTTCGAATTTTATTAAAAATCATAGTTAAAATAGAAAAGTGAGTCAGAATTATGAATTGCACTGAATTTTCGGTTATTTACCACTTTTTGAGTTATTTATTATTAAGAAGAAAAACGAATTTATTTTTAAAAAGGAAATGAACATTTCATTTCAAATTTACACTTCCAACCCACTTTACTATTGCTTCAGTCCCGAAGGCCCAACGTTATTTCAAAATTATTGTCGACAAATACATTTCTATATTTAACACTTCGATAAATATTGATTTTCTCCCCAAACTAAACGTCTGATCGGCTTTGACAGCATCAAATTTCAAGTTCCGATTAGCGCTTAACAATTATCTTACCTATGATAGTCTCTTTGAATTTAGTTTCGAGTTTCGAGGAACCCAACAAATGTGGGTTTGAAATATGACACGCCATCAATTAAAATCAAAACAGTGCGGGATATTTTCACTTAAAATAATAATGATAAACATTCTCAGGAATACTTACATCCAAACTAGGGTGAGCAAATAATCACAACAATCCTCGAATTCCCAAGAGGAATCCTTGTAACTACCCTATGTAGTTACTTTTTCACAAATTATCTGAACTTTGAAACGCACTTTGTAAACAAACAGCAGATGGCATTATCTCCCACGACCATGGAAACTCCAAAAAGGACTAAGTGGATTCAACACGAAATGAATAATGAAACCGAGACTGCAACAAGACAAATTTTCATAATTTCTAGGGAAACAGGAGGCACCCAGAGAGCACAGGAACTAATTTACCAAAAATTTATTTAAAATCCTTAATACTTGAGGATGGTCGTCTCTGTCTCTGTGTAAGACGCTGTCGGAGCTAGGGAGGAAGAACATCAAGAAAAACACAAAACAGCAACAGTCTTTTGTCTTGGCAAATAAGAAGAAGAAGAAGAAGAAGAAGGATGCCATTTCCAAAACAAAAGAAAAACATAAGACGCAAACCCACAAACAACAGAAGGACCAAACTAACGAACCAAGGAAACAATAGGAAAACCAAGTCGGAAGAAGTTGTCCTTAAACTTGTTTGTTTTAAAGTTTTCACACTAGATTCTTATCGTTGTTCTCGTCCGTCCTCGACGTCTTCGGTGTTGCCAAATCCAATTGTGCGGGACATGGATACGGACTACGGAGACTCCTCCTCATAAGATAAATCTTATTCACAACCTCATAAAGTCAAAATAATCGGTTATCCTTTAGCAACAAATATAAAAGCAGACTCATAGCAGCTGATAAGGAAGGATGCAAAAAGAAAGAATAATAATATTCCCTACTCAGTCCACAAGGACAATCTAAATGCGCACCAAGAAATAACAACTTCCTGGAAAGTTCTGACAAACTAGCAGGACTCTTGTCGTAGGATATTATCAGTCGTATCAACAAAATCTTTGCTAACTTTTCTGACTCAAACTTTAAAACACACACACACTGAGAATGAAGCATACCTCCCTACAGACAAATGGACTCAATTGCAAAGCAGCAAGATGTTCAGAATGGCTCTGGAATCTGTTGTTGACTACGGCCATGAATTCCGTTACATTACGCTGTCTAGAGATGAATGTGTGATTTCATCTTCTTTTTTATTTTATTTTATACCTACTGCTACTCTCTCCTGATCCTTTTCTTTGTTCGATGAATCTCGTTTGCAAAATTTTAAACTTTATTTTCCACCATTCACACACATAATGGGCATGATGAGGAGCGTTTGGGGTGGTGTAAGAGGCCCATACACACACCAGTAGGGGGAGTTGTCGTCATCGTCATCGCTCGCTGTTGAATGTGAGTTTGAACGAGGATAGATGGTGTTGGCTCGGGAGGCAGCTGTGGTTGGCAGATTCTCTGCTGTTCTCATATATATCTATACAATACTTTGTGTCCCTTTACAGCTAGTTTCTTTTTTATCTCCACTTTTCTCACACTTTGTGCATTAGTGACGTGCTTGTGCATGTGCATATGGAGGTGGAGGACAGTTGGTCTCGTCGTCGTCTGGTTTGGAGTGAATATCCTACAACTTGATATAACTAACCAAGAACTCGTGTTAGTGTCGTCGTCGTCATCCTCGTCATACAAAAACTGCATCACAATCCATTGGCAAAGGCGTGGTTGCCATCGTTGGTTATGTTAAGCCTTGCAACCCAGTTTGGGTTCAAAGGATCAAAGGGACCTTACAGCATCATTTTAAGAGCTCGTTTTAGAACTCCTAAATGACACTTGATTTAAGATTTAACGAAGACTTAAATTGGTTTCACGAGTATTTCTACGGTCACCTTAAACAAGATTAAGGTAGAAGACCGTTTGTCCTTACATCTCGCGTCCAGAAAAAATAAAAACAAATAGGCCGCGCAACAGAGTGAGCAGCCCTGGTGCCTAGAGCTTGTCTCGCAACCATACCTTCTGAGGAATGGGGAAGAGCTACAATTTTTTGCCGATTCCTCACGGCTAATGGAGAAAGCGCTCAGGGCAACGTAAATACTATCGGAGGACTTGCCAAGGCGATTTTTTTTCCGGTGGCGCGAAAGGCGACACCAGCAGAAAAACTTTTGGCTTTCTGTTGGGACTCGAACCTCAAAGCTTTCAAGTTACGGGCACCATCAGAACGATAAAATCAGTCATGAATTTGACAAATATCAGCAACGAGACACAAAATTGAAAAATATTTTGGTACAACAGCCCGATGAAAGTCAGAGTCTTAAGGGGAATTCTCTCGACCATTCCTGTGAGCTCTTCGTAGTCTTATGAATGAAGTTGCTGCTATAAAATTTTGTGTCGGTTGTAGAAGGCAAGGTGACAAACATTTTTTATGACATTTAGACTCTTTGATGGCAATTAAATTCCTCCCAAAAAGTTATACCTACCCCCGAAACCGCGTTTTGATTACGGTTCGATTTTAAAACTCCGGCGTAATGGTACGAACATTTTTTATTAGCTCTGAGAATCTACGACCTTGAGATTCCGTATAAATAGTGGATTGATACGAAATCAATCTCAAGATGCTAAAAAATTCAAGCGAAATTTTGCTTGGAGTGCTCGATAGAAGCACAACAGCGACAACCCTGGCTAGTTTGGGCTTTTACGTGCAGATGTTGCCCTTGCACTTGCCCCGCTCGTTTCCTTTATAATATGCTGCGGAACTACTCAGGGGATGGAATATCCGTTTTTTTTTTTTTTTTGGTAGGTACATGGTGATTTCTTTGGCACTATGAACAAAAAAACCTTTACTCTCATGGGCAGATGTGAGCATAGTATGTAGCATATTCATTCTATCTAGCGACGGAGGATAGAGCTCGGTATTGGGATATTAAATTGCAGTTTCTCTCCAGTTTTTTTTCTAAAAGACTACAGGAGGGTTCTGCTATAGAGGTCCACACGTAGCCGCGAAGGCGAAGAGTTGATTAGTGGAACCATATGGATGCAATTTCGTGAGTTTTTAAGTAAGGGTGGGTTTGGGATTTATAAAATTTGGATGATGCATTATGCGAGAATGTGTTGAGAGCTCGATGACAGCCATATGAGAAGGCTGACTTTGGATGATAGTACATACATATTTGCAAAAAAAAAGAGGAACCATGGTAGCTACAATTTATTTAAGGGTGGGAGAGTCGGTGGCGGATGATGATTGCAAAACAGTGCGTAGGTAATTGGATTAATTAAGTTTAGCGCTTGAAAGACACAGAGTTGGCTCTTTGGCAGTCATTTCATTGAAAAAAGGAGCGTCTTTTTGAATTCACATATACCTATACTCTTCTATTATATTCATGCAAGGAACGACGTTTTCAGTTTACCCTTTTCAATGTGAAAAATAAATTAATTACGTATTATGAATAGGCACAATTAAAGTTTCTAAAAGGAAGTCATTTAAGGCCCATCAGATTCAAAAGACAGAAGGAGAAGAAGAAGAAGTCTTTTGCGAAGAAGACAATTTGAAATTAAATGGATACATGACTTCCCGGAGAAGTCAAGTTAGTGTTGTTTTGGAAAGCGACATCGACATTATGCGTAGAGAAAAGTACCTCGACTTCTAACCATTTTTTTTTTGTCATGATAATAGGTACATACATACTTGCACATGTACAAGGGGACCTTTGAATTTTATTGGAAAAAATACAAATGTAGCATTCGTGTAAGTACAAGTACCTACTTACATGCCTTGAAACTTGAAAGCAGTAGAGCTCCTTGATATACGTCTTCAAGTCTAATTGAATTATCAGTCTATGAAATGCTGTACTTAGTACATACTTAGTTCCTTAATTCATTCCTTCTTAATTCAAGTGAATGGATTTAGAGTAATCAAGTCTCAAAGCCAGAATTTTAGAAAAAAATTCAAATAAAATGTTCATATAAAATTTCGCATTTGTAAAGGTAACGTTAAGGAAACGTAGCATTCACCAAGGAACCAAAATATCATCTTAAACTTTAAAACGCGGTGGGTGAACTAAATAAGGCTATGATTGAAGCTTACGAATCAACTTGCTTAGTAAGCTACTAAAAAAAAACAGATGTTCCCAGGTGGAATAAAAACTCAGAGGCTCAAAGGAAAGGATGTAGAAAACTCTTCAACAATGCGAAAAGTATTGGTAGCTCGCAAGCATGCCATGAGCTAAAAAAAGAGAAACTTTGAAGCCTTAAGTGAAAAATAGCTTCAACTCCAGTAGGAGGCAGATTGCATTAGGCTTTATCAAGCAAAGAGATGCACAACTCAACGGGCTTAAAATAAGCTGATAGCAGCTTCACAGAAAATGAGAAGCAAAAATCTCCTCTCCCCTTCAATACTCACCTCTTTAAGAATAAAAACAATGCGACATGAAATAAATGTGCAGAACATAAAACTGGTAAACGAAAAAAGGCTAGAATGGGCATACCTTTCAATGCCTACAATATTTAGGCATAGATGAGATTCTTCCCTTATTGCTGTAGATGGTCAAAGAAGTGATCCATTCGTACTATCTAAAAACTATCAGAAGACAGCTAGTCAAACTTAAATAATATTCATTCCAAAAAAGACACAACACATACCAAGTCTTTTAGACCAGTAAGCTTAACGTTCTCTATACAACAAACCATGCATACAGGTTGGGTTAGGTTAGGTTAAGTTAGGTTTAAATGACTGTCAGGAAAACTACTGACACACTTAGACCAATATTAGCTCCATTGTGATACCATACAAATTATGCGAGGGAGTACCTCACTTAACAAAACCATTTGGAGCTTTTAATAAAGCGAAGGAGATGCAGGGGATCTGTGTTCGCCAGATCGCTTGGATCATCAAGAAAATATTTTATTAGATGCCGTTTTTTAAAGGAGAGTGCAGGACATGAGCCGAGGAGGTGTGGGATTGTCTTCTCCTTCTCCTCATCTAAGCAACTTCTACAGAAGTCATTAGAGGAAACGCCGAGTCTTATGGCGTGTCTTCCTATCAGACAATGTCCGGTGATGACATTGATTACGGAGCTAACATGCAATCTGGTTATGGATAACAAATGTCTTGTGCGTTTTGGATCTAGTCCTGGCCATATCTGTTGACCATGCATACAAATAGAGCGTAAAATCTACGGAGACCGCCCTTTACCATCTCTCGATCACTATTCAAGGATAATCGACTCAAAAGAAGCAGCTCCTGGTTGTTTCTTGGACATTAAGAGTGTCTTTGATAGCATCTCACATAAAACGGTTAACAAAGCACTACAAATGTGAGAGTCACATCAAGGATGAAAATAAAAAGTCGGAGGAACATAGCCAAGAAAAGCATTGGAATAAAAGAACTCCCAAAACTACAAATACGGGGTCTTTTCTTTAGAGGTGTGGTTTTCAATCTGACAATACTATTTCAGAATTGTCCTTTTTGCCATCTATCATTTGGTTTATAGTTTGCCATTTCATCGTAAAAGAATGAAAGCCAAACGACTATTGGACACTGCGCACCTTCGTTAAATGTCTCGAAACGAAATAGCAATTGACGCCGATTTTAATATAAATTTGAGTTTTAAGGCTGTGAGTCACCTCCAAGATTGGCCGATTTAATAACGCTAGACTATTTTTTGTCAACGCAAATAAGTCCGACATGGTTCAGCTCTGGGAAGAGATATTTGGAACGTTTTAGCGGCCTCAAATACTACAAAAAGTGGACGAAAATTGGGTTTTTCGGCTCGAATTTGTTCTAGTCAGCCGCAGCTCCAAATAATTTTTAAAATATAATCGGAAACCATTATCTTTATAATAAAGTTAAATTCTTGGCCATAACATTAAATTACATTCGTTTTATTTCTTCTTGAAAACCACACGTTTAAAAAAACATCAATTAGATGATAATTCTAAGCAGATACAATATAAGTAGCTGGGGACCCCAACTTTGTAACTCTATTCTACATTCGAATCATTCAAAAGCAGTTTTTGCTGCAACTTTTAAAAGCCAATAAGAATGAAAGTATAATTCGATTTGAATTCTTTCAATTGCTTTCGACAAAAAATTACTAGTTTCGTTCATGTTTACCACTTACGCTTAGGTCTTTTAGAATTACAGAGAAGGAATTCGAGGCATTCGAATTCTTTTATTGTTGAATCGAGTTACGAAGCAAGTTTCCTGGTTTCCTAGCTGGAAGATTCTGCAACGAAAAGGAAAAATCTACGGTTTGTCACAGATTGCGAGGCTCTAATGCACCAAAGGCATAAGTGACTAGGATCACGCAAGGGAGTTTAAATCCTTAAACATAATCTGAGCCCTTAGTGCATATTTTCAAAGAAACACTAATCTCAATGAAGTACCATGACAAAGGAGTACCCATTAATTCAGTAGGGGCGTAGATCTGTACTACAAGTTCGAAGTGCAATGCCAAAACCGCTAACTATTCATTCTCTCAAGGATCACTTGTTTTTTAAAAAGGTAATAAATGCTCTTATTAGTTCTGAATCAAACACAGTGAAAGATACTTTTTTCCAGAAAATCCTTTCTTGGGGTTTCCCCTGATTGGATTTCTTCGGACTGAGCAGATTTTCCCACTTTATATTTTATCTTGCATACTATCGGTTGATAATATCGGTTGATAATAAGAAAAAACTAAGTCGGATTAGCTTAGTGTCATCTTTTTGGTATTGGAATAGGAATCTGTTTCATTCAACAAAACTAGCTTGTGAGCTGTGTAGCTCTTGAAGCCAGCCAAAAAACGATTTGATTCATCATCAAACACAATGACGACCTCATTGCTTAACGACTGCTAGGTACCATTCGCTAAAACCTAAGATGTAGTGCATATCTGCCAATTCGTCCTGGGAATAACTTGCCACTATTTTGTATTGACGGTTTGACATTCAAAATTTAAATAACAATTAGGTTCCAGAAATCGCGTGAAATGAAACCAAAACCGAAATTGCAAATCGAGTGAATTTATTTTCAGTGTTCTACATTTCGATCGATTTCAACAGTTCGAAAACTTTTCGAAATCACTTCAAGTGAAATTGAAAACAGCTGATACCTGTCATTGATGTATAACTCAATTTATTTGATTTCAATAGTTTCTTGAGTTTCCTGATCAGAAAACTAAATATGAGCGCTGTTCTTATTGCTTCGGTTTTGGAAATCGAAAAGAAAAGATATGCGACAGAGAAAATAAAAAGACGTAGATTGAGAGACATTTCTAATCCATTAGAAATTGCAGATGCAGCGTGAGTATTGAATATTGATATGTGGCAAGTAAAATTGAAGTATTTTCATGTTTATTACTTAACTAAGGTTTATATCATACTATCGTGTAAATGAAGATGCGGCGCAACAGTTGAAAGCAACATTTAGGCTTTCAACTGTTGCGCCGCATTTAGAAAAAAAAGTTTATTTCTTGCACATTGCAGCTGGCTGCTGTCTTGCGCTTTTTTGCAGAAGAGAATTTTCAACGATCTGTTGGGAAAGATGCTTATGTGTCTATGGGTCGTAGTACAGTGTCAAAAGTTTTATCACGGGTTTTGAATTTGAATATTTTTTAGAGGAAGATTTGCCGAGATGGATTAAACTTTCAATGTCAGAGGCTGAACTAAGTTCTCCTGTGCAGTATTTTTATGCTTTCCCCTGTTTAAAACAAATTTCTAGTAAAATGAACAAATTTTGTGTGGTTGCAACGGAGTTTTTAACTTACATTTTTAAACGCGTCTGTTTTCATCTATAGTTTCAAACAGATAAATTAAGGTGATTTCAAATCACTTGAAAACCAACGAAATCGAATTGTGGAACACAACGATTTCGTTTCACTTCAATTTCGAAAAATGTGAAATCGATATCGATAAAAGTGAAATGAAGAACACCCGATTTTAATTTCGATCGATTTCAATTTCATTTCACGTGAAAGTGAAATGTGGAACCTAGCTAAAATATTTGGTGACACATATTAAATGCTTTATGAAGGAATGCGGAGGGGACCTATAATTTTCTGCCGATTGCGAACGGCTAATCGAGAAAGAGCTTTTCATGGAAATGAATTTAGTATCTGAGGACTTACCAATTCCTTGCAAAAGGCCATACCCGTGAAGAAACACTTTTGGCTTCTGTTGGGATTCGAACCACGAACCCTATGGGTTAACAGGCAGACATGCTAACCATCATGCCACGGGTGGCACATGTGATACGATTAGCCTGTTTTTTGAATCTTGTATCTAGCACGGATCGCTGAACTAGAGCGCTCGCAAATGTAATTCAGGTCTTTGAAAAGGGACAATACATGTGCAGAAAAATCTCTCTCCTAGCCAATGTAACTTTTGCAGAAGTCGTCCGATAAGACGCCAAGCCTATTGTGGCTTGTCTTACGGAGCTTTAAGTGTCAGTCTCTTTAGAGACATCAGACTTGTAGTACGATTTTCATCCAGTTGTGCCCTGAATCTCTTATGGATCTAAAGGTAGATTTGATTTCTTGTATCTTGCTTCATCATGATTTTACACGAAGCGAGTGGTATATCAATACTCATCCTCCTGGGTGACATTTTTAAGGCAGTTCCATTTTCACAGAGACTTTGGATTCTCATTATTTCCGGCAACTATAGTTTTCATGTCTGCTTTACTGATTTCGAGCAGAAAAAACCACATTATTACTACCTACTTCTTTTTGAAGAGGAAAACACTGCCATCGGACTTGTGACACAGATGTTTTCTTTTGAATACGACAAATGTCGCTGTGTCACATTTCCTGTCATACATTTGCCTATAACTTCCCAAAAACATATTCAGTGTCACTATGGCAATGCTGCCATACATCGTTAAGCAACTTGTCAAACTGCTCATCAAAAATAGAAGTCTCACATTTCGATATCTTTTATACTCTTTCATCAAAGGCCGCACATGGCTTGAGATTCAGTCGTTGACAGAAGGTAATCTCTGCGATAAAATTAATAATTCATCAAATTTATTCGAGTTCACCATCCAACTACCGCTATAGTCCTCAATGAAAACAAAACTTTACTACATCCCCACGATAAATCCTACTGGCACCATTATAAATGAAGAAAAAAAAAAAACTGACATACGCGCATATTTTAGGCCCCATAAATCCTCGTCATCTCCCCAGTCCCTGTTATTTCAACAATTCCCTATAAATCTCCAATATCTCACAACTTATATGTGAAAAAAATTCTTATATTTAATATGAACAACAAATTTTCCAACTAGATATTCCAAACATCAATGGCGCGGGACGCGCTCTACACATAAAAAAATGACACCGTCACTGAGTCTCAAATAAAAAATTAACGACCTAACAAATGACTCTGTTTTGTGTGTGCACAAGAAATAGTTAGGAACTTGCTTAAAATGAAAAAAAAAAATGGATTTTATGTATCAGAACCCCCGACCTCCTTCCCTTTTCATAACTAGGTCCCATAAATCAAGATCGCACACATGCCATACAAGCGGGAGCCCCTCATATAGACATAGATGTGGATTCGGATTTATTTTTATTTGTATTCCCTTACAAAGTCTCTCCCTCTAAAAAGTCACGATTAAATTTTTAATTCATTAAAAGAGGAATTTAAAAATATATATGTGTATACATATGTACGAAGGTACATAAAATAATAATCTTCTATATAAGTTCAGGGGTTAAACTTCAACCAGACGACCGTCTTTCCCCTAATGGATGCTTAAATCACAGTCACATCTAAGATTAATGAAGACCCTCTCTCTCTTCCAAGGGAATACCCTGTGCGACTAGAGGCACTCCTCGTCCGCTTTATAAATTGTTAATGTACCGTTCCATCGTCGTACAAACGTATATAATTTATACAGCGAAAAATAGAGACTTGTGCAGTAGCAATGAATTTAAAACTGAAAGTATAAAAGCAGAAATGAATATAATCCACCCTCGAGACCTTTGACAAACTCTATGATGATGGTAGGGATCATAGAACAGTAGTAGCTCTCGCTGTCACACAGAGAATAGAAGAAGTATCCATGACACAAAGTACCCTATCGCGCACATAGTATCTAAGTAATTAAAGGCAAAATGCGGTTGGTTGGTTAGGTGTTGACTCCGTAAAAGAAATCATAATGATCGACTTACAGTGATTAACACAGTGTGGTTGGGATGGTTTTGTTTGATGGAAGGATACATAATCCTCTGTAGTCGGAACTTTGCTGCAACAAGGACGAAAGCCACTGGCGTTTAGTGGTGCAATGATTTCGGTTTAAGTTTTGTTTAAATTAATTGTAATTTGATTTGAGCTGAGGAATAAGGGTTTTCAAAGCGATGAGTTATATAAAGCTGGAGTAGCTGTAGCTTGTAGGGAATGTTTCTATTTGAGGATTTTTTTGGGAAAAGATATCAACGGAAAAACTTGTGTTTTTCAGGGGATAAGGATAGAAGTGATTTGGAATTGTTGTATTTTTAATTTTATTTGAACACCACATAAAATAAAAGTAAAAAATAAATAGGGTGGCGCAACAAATCGAGGAGCCCCAGGGCCTAACGCATTTCCCACAACCATTGTCTTTATGAGGGAATGGAGGGGACCTACAATTTTTTGCCGATTCCGAGCGGCTAATAGAGAAAGTGCTTTTCATGGCAATGAATTTACTATCGGACGACTTTGACAATTGCTCGCGAAACGCAGTACCCGTGGAAAAAGAAATCATTTTCAGCTTCCTGAACCTCTCGCGACAGACATGCTAACCACCACGCCACTAATACAGCATCACATAAACTCAAAAATGTATCCATCAGCTTCCGCTGGCTAGATAAATTCAATTTCGCATGGCGTCCAAGTTGCCGAACAAACGTATTGTGAGTTTGATGGTTGAAATTGATTGCAACATTTTTTCAATCAATTATACAAATACATACATATTATAAACAAAATATGAGACGTTGAAAATGCTGCAACAATAAATCCAAGCAGCCACTAATCAATATCGAAGTTTTCACCCAAAGAAGTCATGCACTCGTCCCAGTATCCTTAATGGTAGAAGGAAGCATAAAACTAGTAGACTACTACACAACTACAAGAAGCTGTGTTGATTAAGAATTGTACAAATGAGGTCTAACTTTAAGGGCGATTGTACGAATTCATACATCGCTGTTATGGGCGTACAACTCGGCCATCATTAGAATGAAGCAGATAAGTAGGAGTGATGTGATCCTTGCGGCGCTGTTAGAAGTAGAAGAAGATAATCCGCTATTGAACGATCTTTTCACCACAGTCTTTTAGGCTGCGTTTGAAAAAGCCAGCAAAACATAAAAAATAATTGAAGAACAGCTTGCCTTGCTCATCGGGCTCTAACCATGATGCCTTGAGAGTGATCCCTCAACTTTATCAGATCTATCCATGAAAAACTTGGTGCTTCGCAGTGCAATAGCACTTAAAAGAATCGAGGGTTTAACTGTTAAACTTCGCGGCCATTGCGTTATTTCAGGTCGATAACCGCGATCTTATACCCGATTAATATCGACAATAACTCTCCGAGCGCCAAAAACAACTGTAACGTCGTTATCCTTTATAAAACTGAAAGGAGTAGCGGCAAACTTTAACGAGATCTCAACTTTAATTAGACCTCAACTCAGACGAAGTTTTGACAGTGTTTTTGAATTACAATTACAAATAATCAAATGAATTATGGGTAACTTGGGAGATATGCAAACTCTTCAAGAAGGAATTAAGGAAAATCATTTTCACATTTTCTCGCATTGGATCTCAAGACATTACCAGTTTTTCACACCACAATTGCTGAGCCACAAATCAAATGGAGGAAAGATTAGGATGAATGCAATTGCGGGGAAACTTTTCATGGTTTTCCGTTTATTACCAGAATCAGAGAGTATCAAATACTGTCACCAATTCAAAGTCGGAACGACTTCCACAGAACAGGAGAGCATGAAGTCTTCTTTGACATCCCGCGTACTTACAATCCATTTTGTTCCCAGATCGAACGAGTTGTGATAACTCAATTGCGCAACGAAGCGCAAACTGAGAACTTTAAGCAAAATTAACTGCTATTTCTGACTGCCAGTTATAAAGAATGTGAATTTGGCACAAGGATGACTACAGATTCATAAAAAAAACTAGGTTCCTGCACTTAATATGAATACGAAATGAGCAAGACGAATGGAAAATCAACTTTAAAGCATCTGAACCTGATGGAATTTGTTCGGTATGACCTTTGGTCGGTTTGTGGCAGTTTTCCGTTGGAAACCTTCTTTGCAACATCGTATTCGATCGCAAAAACCACAAAAATCATTCGAGATCAATTTAGATAGAATATTAATCGCTCTAGGTTGAAATTAATAACTTGACACAATAGTCAAGTCTATCTTGACATTTGTAAAGTAAGCAAACAGTAAACAGAAGAATTGCAAGGTTAGAGGTTTTCTGACTAGATGCATTGATTATTTTTCATTTGAAAACAGTAGTTATTACTAAAAAGCTGAGTCTGAGATTATTTAAAGAAAACCTTAAACTGTCAGAAACCACTCTGGTTTCCGTTTGAACGACAAATGTACAAAAATATTTTTCGGTGCGAGGTCGGCACGGGTTGCTGTTAATATTAAATAAAGTCCACTATGGCATAGTATATCTCTTAGTGAAAATCAATTAGCTAACTGATTTATTGTGATCTTGATTACACCAACAACACAGATAAACACGCATTTCAGCCATGTGACTATCACTCTTCTATAAGCTGAGTTTGTAGGGTTTTGCAAGCCATACTTAATTATTACTGTAACAAAAGTAAAAGTAAGTTCTTTACCAACCAAATTTATTCAATTTGAAGTTTAGCATAATTCTTAACGCCGAACCGTTACTTTTATATCAAGGAGGAGCTTACTAACTAATTTCTAGAATAAGGTCGGCATTGTAATCTGCCACAGAAAAAAGTGGCGTGTGCAATAAGCCCGCGGTAATAGGACCCTTGGGTCTTATTTCCTGCTTGTTTTGAAAGCAACGTCTACCGGGGCTATTTCCATAACGAAATGGCAGTAAGGATCACGGCAAATGAGCTCAAATACCATATCGTAATAGAAAGATGTCTAACCGTTAAGACTTTAACTTAATTTCGATGTGAATAAACTGACACAGGGACGTAAGACTCCGATTGTGGATTTATGTCATAAAAAAGAGAAACACACATCCATTGCAACTACCTATGGAGTTATGTTCATATGCATACCATATGTTATGTAGAGCGGTCAATTTGCGCGAATTTTTTATGTTCAACTGCAAACTCGTATTACCCTATGGCGAATTTAGTTCGCTTTAGTTTTTAAGTGATAAAAAAGTGGACTGAGTTCCCATCATCCTATTTTACGAAGTGGGACATACGTGAGCTATGGATTTATATTCATGGAAAGTTGAAATAAGTGCCCAAATTTTAGAGCTTTGTTTTTGGTACCTCAACAAGTTTTTTCCTTAAAATAAAAAGGAACTAGCATTTAAGCGCATCCATTACCAATGGTATCAATCCATTCTAAGAAGGGAAATTCATTTTGAGGGGCCATGTGCATCAGACTCTTATTAAAGCTGCTTCAAAATGAGAATAATAGACCTTATTTCTCTTCTTTGACAGGTCTTACGGCCTCTTCAAAGTGGAAACAAGGCCCTTGGTGTTATTTCCATCTTATTGCCGCGGCCTTATTGAACGAACTACACCAAAAAAGTTTCCGACCACTGATAATTTCCAAATCCAGCATCCTTCAAACTTCAGATGCAGTAATCTAATCCATAACACATCAAAGTTGCACGTAAGGACAAAAAAAAATTAACAACATTTGTATGGTTTGAGAATTTTGAAAAAATGCACACTATGCAGACTAGGTTGAGTCATTTTTCAAACTTTAAGTTTGAATATCTTCAGAACGGCTCACTCTATGAAAAAAATAAATTAGAACTTTTTTGTAGGGCATTCAATTTTCTACTTATATAATTTGTCAGTTTATTTCTACAACGTTCAAATGTCAAGCTACAAACTTTTCTGAAAGTATTTAGCCTGATTTTTTGTTGAAAAGTTAAAGTTGACCAAAAATGACACACCCTAATGCACATATATGTAGATATCTGTTTACGGGTGTAAGTCTATGAGCACAATTTTTTTTTTTTAACTGTACAATAGCCCTATCGAGGAGCTTATTATTTAAAGAAAAACTGTTCGACAAAACCTGCAACTCCATCATCATATTCATGATTAAGTAAAATTCATTCTTCTCTCCAATTTGTATGAGAAGTATGTACACACGCTTATCATAATGTTTTTTATTGAATTACTTTTTTTAATGAACAGAATTTTATTGCCTACTTAAATTGAGGTATTTGCCTCGGAATCTAAGCAACGAACATTTAATTGCACACGACTGGTGCGAACTACCTTTGCTTATATGATGCGATGAATGTTTATCGATTTTTCATTACTCTTAAGCAAATCAAAAAAAAAAAAACAACTCTCCATCTTTTACCAAGTCGAATCAAAAGTGCTCACATTCCTAAATGTGCAGCAGGCATAAGAGACTTGAGGGCTCGTCAAAATTTTACAAGCAGCTTCTGTGTCCCGCACATTCCTTGCTGTTACTTTTATATCGTTTTTATTTAATTGTCATTATTATTACCTCACAAGGCTGTAAAATTTTTAAAGCGGTTAACCAATTGAAAAATAAAACACAAAATAAAATATTCAAATAAAAAAAGTTATTGTCAAAAAAGTTATAATGGAGAGCAAACCAATTCTCATTGTTTCTCTAACTAATGGTAAAAGTGAAAGGATTTATGTGACTTTTTAAGTGAAATCGAAACCTCTATCAAAGTCCGTGTTTGTGTCACAAATATTCCGAAAAAATCATATCTGGGCAAATAACGACACACGCAACGAATTAATTGAATAACTAGGTATGACTCGATGTGAGAATTCGCTTTCAGAAAGTCGACAAAAGAGTCTTACAAAAGCTTTAAGCCAAGGAATGGCTATAAAAACTGACAAAAAACCTCAATCTCGATCATTCTTCTCATGATACGAGCTGCTTCTCAGACATCCGGGAATTAATGCTCAAGGCATCCCATTCATCTGTTCTTAAATTTCTAAGTGTTTATCGCCAGATCTGCTAGGAAAACTATTATTGAATTAAGGGCGACGTTTAAAATAGGTCGGCTGTCGGGTAGCCACTTTAAATTAAATAATCTGATAAATTAAATCCCGACACGACGCAATGATTCTCACCAAAAATCATCAACCAGAAAGCGCCTTTTCAGTGCGATAAATTGCCCGAGGGCTATTGCCCTCCAGCGCCTAGGTCGTCTCATCATTAATTCAATTAAACAATTTACATTGATAAATTAACTTCTTGTTCCCGTCTGTGAAATAAATCGGCCACTTAGACTCTCGCATAAAGATCCATGAGGAAGCCCTATATAGACGAATTGTGCTCTCCTCCAGCCAGCATCAATCAATGCCTCCACTCAACTAGCATACTTCGGGAATTTTCAAATTAAATTGAAAATTTTCTATTTAAACCCATAGTGAAAACAGAGATCCACCTCCTTCTCTTCCCTTCTTTATTTTTTTTTTTAACTAGCACCCCCTCTGGCATCATTATCAAGAACAGAGCGAGCGCACTATAGCAAGACCGACTAGGTACCTCCTGATGACATTGAAAAATGACATCGTTAAATGTCACTGACAGATAGCGATTCGTGGTCGTGGTAGACCAACAGTCAGACACAGAAATAGTAAAATAAATAAACTCCCCAAAAAAACAACAGAAGACGAACCAAACAAAACCAAAACAAAAACTATTCGCGCCAAACAAAACAAAATACACCGTCACATACAACTGACAGCTGACAACCGCTGGTTAAACAACAATAAATCCAAATAAAAAAGCAAATGATGAATTAGAACAAAAGGACAACAGCTGAAGACACAGATACAATAATACACAGATTGATGGGGCAAAGGCGAAATAAAAATTTATCAGAATCCAGAGCGCACTAATTAAGCGAACATCGCTTAGGAGTTTGTCGTCTTGATATTTGTGGTAGCATCATCTTCATCACAGAAAACATCTAACGAATGCGAAATTGAAATTCATTTTCCATTATGTCAAAAGGAATTTACCATCATCGGGAATGATGAGCGATAGCAATAATGGAGCTTGTCACGATAGTCTGTCATCTTGTGGCGAATACACTTCAATTGAAAATGAACTGATGGGCGAGCGACCGACACGACGACGTCATATGGATGGTGCACTATGTCGTTCGTGCAGAAGAGATCGCATGAGGGCATCGAATTTATCTTTATATTTCTTCAAGATGGAACATTCGGAGAAAAATAAAATAGTTTCTTTTATTTTTAAATAAATGTTTTCTGTCGAATCTTTGGCCAAGGGATTGAGGGATAACTCCTGCCTGCATATTCGGTGAATAAAATGGGACTTTATCAGTATTCGCAACATGTCTGCCTTTTGAATTCACATAGAACCACACACATACATTTTGGTTCGGTTCGGTTTGTTGATTGTGGCACGTAAAAATTTTAATTGATCTGGGTTTCCATCTGTCACCTGTTATGAAAAGGACATCTGCACACTGATTGCTCGCTCGAAATGACAAAAGAATTTTATCTTTTGTTCGGAACTCCTGTCGAGTTCAATTTAATCATTTTTGGTTTAAAACTTCAAAAAACAAAATGCGGGCAGTTGGGTAATTTGATATCGAGATGCGTTTCAGATTGAGCTTGTCATTGTTTAATTTTGATAAATCAATTTTAAAGGTTAGTCCTTAACCAAATATACGCAAAATGTAAGGAATGGCGCTGTAGTCCATTTTAATGAGGGGTAGGGATATTAATTTTAATGGAGTAACGCATTTCCAGGGCTTAAAATTTAATGGCCGTGTGCTATTACACTTGGAATTACACACTACCTCTTTGATGGTTTTAGAATTCGAAACAAGAAACTCCCACCTACCAGGCAGATATGATAACCATTACGCCACACTGGCACCACTATGGCTAATGATCTACTTTAAAAACAAAATCGAATGAAATTTAAAGATTTTTAAGAACTTTTCGTGTTCCTTGTTTTGTCGAGCGTCACTAAACCACGATTTCATTGCTGTAGCATCATAGGGCTCATATAACTCGCAGCTGATGATGTATTCATTCGAATTATACAAGAAATTATAATCGATTCTTACACTAATTCGAAATGTTTCGAGATATTATCACTACTCACATAGGAATTTTCATTTCAAAGCTACTTTTTTGCTAAATTTTTCGATCTATGAAAGTAATTAAAAACCGCTCCAATGATTTCAAGCAGAATCGTGAAATATGTAAATACGAGGAAGTCCAATAAATACTTAGCCTCTCCGCCCAATAGCGCCATTATCGCAAGAGAAACTTACTATACTGTAGTACATTTTTGTAGAAGGCTACTGTCGAAATTTCAGCCAAATTGGACTCGTAGTTTTGTTTTAACCACGTGTGGAAGCAAACGTGTCAGCGGATTTTAGAAAAATGGAAAAAAAGCAATATTGGTCAGTGATTCGATTCTTGTTTTTGGAAGGGAAATCACGCAGCGAAATCAAAGAACGGTTGGATGCTGTGTACGGTGACTCTTCTCCTTCGATGGCGACCGTCAAAAATTGGTTCAACGAGTTTCAACGTGGTCGTACGTCGGTTTTTGATGAGCCACGACCAGGTGCCCCGAAAACGGCTACCACGAAGGACAATGTGACAAAAATCCACGATCTCGTATTGGCAGACCGCCGATTGAAGGTGCGCGAGATAGCTGAGATAGTAGGCATCTCGAAAGACCGCGTGGGTCATATCCTGCATGAAATTTTGGGCATGAGAAAGCTGTCGGCGCGATGGGTGCCGCGTTTGCTCACTCCGGTCAGCAACCGTGTGACCACTTCAGAGCAGCGGCTAAATTGGTCGAGTTGGGCTATGAACTATTGCCCCATCCACCGTATTCTCCAGATTTGGCCCCGTGCGTCTTCTTTTTATTTCCAAATTTGAAAAGATCACTTGCCGGGCAGAAATTTGTGTCGAATAAGGAGGTCATCACCGCCATGGAGGCCTACTTTACAGAAATCGAAAAAATGTATTTTTCAGATGGGTTAAAGAAGTTGAAGCATCGCTGGGTCAAGTGTATCGAACTAAAAGGAGATTATATTGAAAAATTAATCAACACTTTTCCAAAATTTTCGTTTTTCTTTTGTAGGCTAGGTAGGTACTTATCGAACTGCTCTCGTAGAACCATTGTAAGATTCATCGTTCAGGTCTAATCAAAGGAGGCAGACACAAGCTCTCTCTTTCGGGACCACAACTGACTAGTAACCATCAGTATTCAGATTACAATAGAGCGTAGGCATTAATTGGTGTGAATCGAACTATCTTTAAGCCTTGAACACATTTGCAGCACCTATTTCATTCGATCCTCGGGATCATTCGAATGATATAACCGATCCATTCATTCTTCTATCCAAATGTTTTTAGATACCATCGCGCCAACGAACAGTGATTTCGTTGCTATAGTATCAAACGCCTCTTATAATTTGTGGCTGATGATGAATTCATTCGAATTAAACAAGCGATTATAATCGATTTTTACACAACATCGATATTTTTCGAGATATCATCTTTACTCAATTGGGAATTTTGAATTTTCATTTAAAATCCACTTTTCTGCTCATTCACTTCGCTTATAGGGGAATAAAAACCGTTGCAATGATGTCAAGCAATATCGCGAAATAAATTAAACTGATGCTAGATTCAGTTCTAACCAAATGAGGCAGACACAAGTTCTCTGTTCTCGACACCACAAACGACAAGTAGTAATCAGTAATCGATTTCGAAAATTGAAGTATAGGCATTCATTCTTTTGAATCAAACTACTCGAGCTTCAAACACCTCTGCAGCTCATTTATTTCATTCGAACCTCAGATCATTCGAATGATATAACCGATCCATTAATTCTATTCGCATGTTTTCATTCACATGAGGAACTTTAAATTTAAATCAAATGGTTCTTCCTTTATTACACTTCGCTGAATGAGAATTCAGAATCATTCGAATGACTTCAAGTCGTATCTCGAAATAACTCGAGATGTTGCAAGATCCGTCTGGAAAGACATGATTATTTCTACAGATACAAGCGCTTGGTTCAAGCTGCAACGATTGAATGGAGTGGTAAGTCAATCCTTGAGTTTGACTTTCATTCGACAAAATCAAAGAAGTCTCGAATACTTTTATCATTCATTCACTCTCATGTGAATAATTTACACTTCAATCTCGAACACATTTGCTTGGGGGTATAAAATCCTATTTCACAATTGAACGTGTCACTGTTTGGGCATCATCTTGCAAAAGGCGTAGTGAAAGTTTTTAGTTTCACCATGGATATGAACAAAATTTAGGACATTGGCTCTTTGATTGGGTTATCCCATGGTTTTTTTTTTACAATTAAGTTCATATGTCAGTCGCAAACGCAGTCATCTGAACTCAAGGCATTAATCTCGACTCTTTTTATATACTGAATGAAAAACATATTCACTAACGGCGGCGAGGTAACAACAAACACTTTAAGCCGAAAACAACTTACGTCTTTACCAAACAATTTCTATGCAATTTGCGTAGAATTTCGTGTACAACTCAAAAAATGCACTAACAAGAGATCAATCAAGACACTATACCAGTCACGCTTTTATGTACTTAAATGGAAATGTGTCTGCTTTTGCAAAAAAAAATCTAAGTTAAGCTTCACATAGTTTCAACCTTGTTCTAGCCATATTCGTCTCGCTCTCTAATCCAGTTCAACCATAAATATAAACTCGCATTACTTGCGCGCGTACCTACACTTGTTCAAACTTCAAACTGATGATGATACGATAATCGTTAACGTCTACTAGAACCAATTAACGTCAATTACATCGCTGACTGGTTTTATATGGAGGAAGCCAAAACTGTCATTTGCACAACAAGAACTCTGTGCAAATCGCTAATTTATATCGCAAAAGCCTTCACTTTTGCGTTATTCTGCAATAAAACCTGAGCTAACATCCACTCATCGATTGACTCCTTATATAAAAACTAACATCAAATTTATATTGCTCCCACATACGGATGGGTACCATCACACTCTAACAAACAACTCATGTGAGACAACCCAACCTAAAAACTTTGTATCCATCGGTTAGGATTTATACAAACTACAAACTGCATCATCTCAGCCAAACCCAACCATAAAGAAATCATTTTAATTCGATAAGAGTAACGTTTTTGAATCGCGTTTTCTTCATCAACAACCGAGCAGAGCACTAAGCGCACCCACATCCATTTGTAAATGTGATGTTCCCACGGAACAGCGCACATGAACACGAAAGGACGTCTTACAATAGTAACACACAACCAACTCCTAAAAACCAGATGCATTCATAATCCTCGACGACTCGAGCAACGGTGTCGGCGGAGTGCGCCTTTATACCGTAACCACCAACGCATCTTTCACATTTATCCAACGTGCGCTTGTAATTGATTTGAATACCACACGTTCATTTATGTGTGCATAGAAGTTCCGACATGCTCACAAATGAGAATCCATTCGGTGGAGACGGCGAGAGCATGAAAAATCGGACAATTTTACGCAAAACAGAGGATTATGACACGCGTGGGTTCGATCTTCCGCACCAACGAACGTACGGGGATCTAAGTATCTTTTTCACGAAAACTGACAATTTTTTGCTCCTCTGACTGTTTACATGGAAATTTATGGTGAATCTTTAAGATACAATGAAATTTGTTTATGGAAAAAGAATCGTACGCGTGATTGGACTTAAGCACTGTGTTGATTGGACTCTCTTCACTTCACATTATAGGTAACCGCCAGACGATGCGCCGCACCGTGCTACGTGGTCATTGTGACAGGTTGGGAAGGGTTCGTTCGAAACGGAGGACAATAATCGACCAAATTTCATATCTTACGCATCAACCAACCTGACAAACATTTAGCGTGTGCCAGAGATTTGTTCATTAATCAATGAAACGGAATTAAGTGGGATTTCACCAACTTAGCAGCAGCGGGCGTGGGGCCCGTGGAGTAATGGCTCTCATGTTTGTTTATTACGTGGGAGGTTCGAAGTTCGAAGCCAATAAGACCCATAAAAATGTATCCAAGGGTATCGCTTTTTGGGAAGAATTATCAATTCCGCCGAGAGTAATAAACTGCCATTTCTCACTTGACGTTCGGAATCGGCATTGAAATGCGTTAGGCCCGAGGTTTCCATAGTTTCGTTGGGCCACCATAATCGCATATTTATTTGTTATTTAGCATTAACAGGCTCGAAACTTGCATCGACCCTTAACTTCAAGACAAAACGTAGCTTTTTGTGGTAACTTGGTTGAAGTTGAACTAAATAGAAGAAAACACAGAATTAGCTGAAAGCTTAGAATTTTGTGAGCCTTAGCTGCGAACTGCTAACAATTGCCACATGCGTAAACAACTGACGGTCATCAGTTCAAACCTATGACAACAACCAAAGAACCGTAGCAACAAATGAAGAATACGGCTGTGAATAAATAAATGATTGGATACATCGTCTCGGTATGGGCAAGGGCCTACTACATTTACCTCAACCATTCTTAGGAGAATGAGACCTTCGATTTTCCGCCGGTTCTGAAAGGCTATATGAAGAACTACTTCTCATGTTGAAGCTTGCAACTCTTTACGAAATGCGATACCTTTGCAAAAGAATTTTTGGATGTTACTGGGAGTCGAACTCCGACATCGCACGTTAGAAACCGATACGCTAACCATTACACCACGAATACCATGACATGGTCCTTTAATTCTAAGAATTGAACACCGCAATAAGAGTTCTTACTGCCGTTTGAGTTCTTATCTCGATTTCTTAGCCTCACAACAAGAATGTGGAATTGATTAAATTGTGTATAAAAGAAGATTTAGACTTTTTGTCCCGTGGAGTAGTCGTTAGCTTATCTGCCCGTTATTTCAATTCCATTTTCAATCTGATCAGTGGCTTTTTTTGTAATTAACGCGCACATCAAGGGGTTATGACTACCCTTATAATGTTGTAGGAAAACAGGAGATGGTTTCAAAGGAGACATCGATGCACGTTGCTTTTGAATTTTTGTGAATCGTAGTAATGAAGGGGAAAAACAGGGCCAGGTAGAACATTTCACATTCGGGTGGTGCGACTAAAATATGAATCTCTATACTTGACTGTACGCCCGAAGTTGGGCTCAAGGTAAAACTGATGAGCATTCCCAGCTATGCGGGTGTTGCGCCTAAATTGTTTCAGGGAAGGAATGCAGCTGGCTATTTCGCTAGAGCACTGCTTGTAGGAAATGCAATAAAAGAGACTGAGACAGGTAACGTTTCGACGATGTTCAAAATAATCAATCGATTCTACAATTGAACTATCACCTATCAATTTGAACGCTCTGTTTTGTACCCTATCAAGTAGGCGCAGAGATGTTTGAGGAGCACCTGACCAGATATGGGAGTTATACTCCAGTTTTGGGCGAATGAAGGCCTTATAAATTGTAGCCAGATCAGAAGGGGTGAAGAACTTCCAGCATCGTCTTAAGAAACCTTAGCATTTAGCAGTGCTTTTGGCGACTTCAAATATGTGGTCGTTCCAACGAAGATCATCGTTTACACACATACCAAGTACTGACAGCTTTTCGGTTTCTTCGATGCAGGTACCATTCATGGATAATGACAATGGGGGAATGTTAAGCTTCAACGACAAGAGACAGCATTGAGTTTTCGAAGCATTGAATTCTACTCGGTCGGAAAGGTAATTTCTAATCCAACGAAGAAGAGACTCATCGATGCCAAAAGCACGCATTTTCGATAAAAGAGCCTGATGCCAAACTCTATCAAATGCTTTAGAAATATCAAGCGCAATAATCTTACTTTCTCCAAAACAATGTAAAGATTGGTTCCACTTTTCGGTGAGATAAGCCATCAAATCACCAGTAGGCGCAGAGATGTTTGAGGAGCACCTGACCAGATATGGGAGTTATACTCCAGTTTTGGGCGAATGAAGGCCTTATAAATTGTAGCCAGATCAGAAGGGGTGAAGAACTTCCAGCATCGTCTTAAGAAACCTTAGCATTTAGCAGTTTGCTACGAAAGCCGTACTGACGGTCATTAAGAAGCTTTCGTTCTTCAAGATATTTCATAAGCTGACGGTATATCAAGGTTTCCATGACCTTGGAAAGAAGGGACGTAAGTGCAATTGGACGGTAATTGGAGGGGGAGGAAGATTCATCTTTTTTAGGGACCGGCTGGACAAATGCAGTTTTCCATCTGCTCGGAAAGATCCCAGCAGAATAGGAAAGATGGAAAAGTTTACGCAGAGGTTTTGCCAGCGTAGAAGAACACCTCTTCAGAATAACGGCGGGGATACCATCTGGACCAGCGGATTTATGTATATTGAGATCTTTGAAGACTCTCGCAACCGAGCGAGTTCGAAAAAATATCTGCTTCATCACAGAATTTCTAGACTCGAGCTCAGGTGGAGCCAATATGCTAAGAGGAAGTGTCGAGTTGGCAGCAAATTGAGCTGCCAGCAAATTGGCTTTGTCGATGGAGCTAACATATGGAGAGTCATTGAAGACGAGCGTTGGGACCGATGACGTGGTCGAGTTCTTAATGTTCTTGACAAAAGACCAAAAGTTTTTACTTCCTTTTGGACACAACAGTATTTTTTGCCTTACTTTTTGGTCATGCAAAAACTTGGCCTTTTGTAAATGAGCATTACAAATATTTCTGGCACGTTTGAACAAATTACGGTTTTCTACTGTAGGGTTGTCTTTAAATTTTCGATTGTCAACCATATATTCAACTTCATCTCTAGCCAACATTGAGCCTATGGTTTGGTCAGACATTCTTAGTGCTCAACTTGCCCAGGTAAAGCCAAGTAAAGTCAATTTACCCAAAATATGAGGTAAGTTGAGCAAGGATATGGCTTAACTTACCTCCCCTATTGGGTAAATTGACTATACTTGGCTTCCTGGATTTAAATACCTGTAGCTCTTAAATTCGACTTCTTACAAAAAAGTTACTGTGGACAATTTTGCTAAGGGATATAATACGCATCCATCCAGCCGCTCAACAACCCATTGAAACTTATCATTGAAGACCTATATCAGTTCAAGTGAAAAGTTGTCCATCTAGCCCTGCCCTGCCCTACTCACGACTACGTGAAACAAACTCAAATGTGTTGCTGCGATTGCAAGCTTGGTATCAACCAATTTAGTGCACTTCCTCTTCACAATACCTTTCCAACGACATAACATTCATGTAAATAAATCACGTTAAGGGTTTCATCAGGATTTCAATTTCCATCAGCCCAAAATGATTTGAAGCTTCAAATTTTATTCATTTGCATACAAGCGCTTAAAAAGACTCTTGACAACTAGAATATAAAAGCTAAGAAAGACTTAATTTTTGTATTTCAAAAACATTCTTCTATAAAATGTTTGTTTTGGTGTAAAACATCCAAGTCAACCCGTTCCGATGTCATCACCGAAAAACGACTGCCTGACTGCCTCCCAGTCTTGCGTTAACAACCAAAACAAACTCAAACTTAACCTCAATGGAGGTATTCACCTTAGAATTTATGTATGAGATCCCCTGAGGTGGTAATTTTTGTGTACAGAAATGGACAAGTGGACACAATGAACAACTTTCTCTAGCCTCAAGTACAAAAACTACTTTCGGTGTAGAAATCATAAAATTGCCAACACTTCACACGAACAACTTAATGGTGAATTATCTGCTTATTTCGTTTTATGTGAGTACACACATGTCATTGAAGCTCCATAGCCTATGTACGAGTATGTATCTCTAATAAAATAGAAAAAAAGACGATGCGACAACAAGATCTGGTACATGGTCGTCAAATGAACCCTTTCTCTAAGCGGATTCCAGGAAAATCAATAAAAAGACTCACACACATGCACAGATTTTTTATTTTTTTTATTTTGGGGGGCGTCGTTTGTCGTGTGTGCGTTTCTTGTGTCATTTGAGATTCTTTTAGAGGACGTAAAACGTAATATCAAAAAGTCTTTCATTTCAAATAGGGTTACCTAACATGAAGTGTGCCGATGCCGTCTACAACGACAACAACGTCCAACATCTCTTTCTGCGTTTATGCGCTACGCTTATTCCACTCCTCAGGGGCAATTCAATTAAAAGTCGTCTGTCTCTCTCGTTCTCTTATTTTGCTCTGATATTGGAAACTGTCAAATCGAAAAACGATTTGAAAGCAATTAATATTGATCGAGATACCTAACATGTATCTTTTGCATGGACTCGTTCGTATATAGTTAAACTTATGTAACACACATTGGATGATGCCTGAATTGGATACACATGACTGGGGTGGCATTTTTTTCTATGGTACCTACTGTCGTCACTAACAAGATAGAAAGAAGAGTAATTGAAATTGATGGCGGAAGAATCGGAAACAGGAGAGGGTTGGATCCGATTCGATAGAATGATAAATGCAGTTACAGTTCTTTCTAAAGAGATGAAAGGGTACCTACTACCTTACTTCACTCACATCAAATTGTTGCCACATGAAAGGTACTTCGGTAAACCAACAAAAAACAGAATATTTTATCCAAAAGCTAAAAGACTTTTAAGAGCCACAATCTTTGACAAGTAATCCGATTTGAACCATACGCCATAGTAATTCTTTTCTTTTTTTCTCAAGAGGACATCATTTCTGTGTCGGTGGTGTACATAAGTAATGGGAAAAGTCACAGAAGGAATACAAAGTCCTGTCGAATGGTTTGTCTTGAGGCCACTTCTATTCCACACAGATTGAATTTGCCATATCATTTCTCATTAAAAAGAAACCCTTTTGAGTAGGCGGTTTATGCCTACTTTGTATAAATTGCTGCTCCAAAGATATCGCATCATCAGGTGAATGTGGTAGAAATAAATTTCGATAGCATCGTTTCACGATTGGCTATAAAAAAAAAAAAGAACGAATCCGATAAATTGAATCGATTGAATCATCTCATTAAACGCACCCCTCCTGACATAGCTGATGGTACTCTAAATACGATTACGTTCTTTGAATTTACAACCAATAAAGGTGTATTCGTACTTAAATGCTATCCTCGTTTTGATACCCCATCACCGGTAAATCCCAACATGGTCATCAAAAAATTCTCAGGTACACTTGACTGGGAAAAATTATGCGAAAATATTTGAGTCGGAGGAAGTATATATTGTTGGGGCCGTATAACACACTTCATAGCCCAATTTATACATCGACGATAATAAAAAAAAAACTTTATACGTAATGAGGTAGATTCAACATAAAATAAGCATTTCAGATATACGATATCGTATACTGATGTTGTTTTTATGAAAAGCCTCAAGGGAAATCTGCAACGCTTTATAATTTTATCATTATTTTATTATGAACGTTGTTTTTGACTTGTAATAATCTGATTCTTTCTTCTCTGTTGTCAAAGAGTTTTGCAGATATAAATGAATAAAACATAAATGTCGATGCAAAATGGAAATAAGATCGAAGACACTCAATTGTTTACATTCTCAATCAATTTAAGTATCAACCCCAAATGATATAAGCCTGCTATCTTTCTACACTTTTCATCTCTTCAGTAGTGCTTGACTTTCGCTCCCTTTAACTACGTCTTCTTCATCGTTTTTTGGACTTCTAATATGTCAAAGGGACCACAGCTGATGTTCGTAAGAAACTTTATTTTACTCCCTTTTTTTAAATTACACAGGTCTGCGTCCAAAAAACCGCATATTCCTCAACTATTTTCTCAAGGTGAGCTCAATGATTTAGTAAGAGATTTAGGTCTCTCAAAAGATGCAGCTGAACTGCTAGGTTCTAGATTAAAAAATAAAAACCTTTTATCACCTGGCACTTCTTTGATCTCTCTACTGGTATAGACACCGAGAAAAAGAATTTACCCAGTTTTTCTCAAAAGAAGGAAATTTAGTTTTCTGCAATAATGTGGAAGAACTCATACTTCGCTTTGATATAAAGTATGACTCATCTGAATGGCGCCTATTCATTGACTCATCTAAGACTAGCCTTAAAGCAGTAATATTGCACAATAGAAATAAATTTGCCTCGATTCCGATTGGACATTCTGTGCATATGAAAGAAGATTATAACGATTTGGCCATTATCTTGAAAAAAATCAAGTATCAAAACCATCAATGGATGATTTGTGCGGACTTCAAAATACTGACAATGCTTTTGGGTCAGCAGGCAGGCTATACCAAATACCCATGCTTCTTGTGCTTGTGGGATAGTAAAGAGAGAACAGCACTGGAAAAAAGTGATTGGCCGGCCATCCCGACAAACTTTAAAACCTGGAGAGAAAAATGTTATGAACACTACCTTGGTACCATCACAAAAGGTTTTGTAGCATCTCCATATCAAATTGGGGTTGATGAAACAATTTGTAAAATCGCTGCAAAAGGATGGAGACTGTTTCACATATTTATGTACAAAATTCCCGAAGCTGTCAGAAGCAAAGTTGAACGAGGGAGTTTTCACCGGCCCCGACATAAGAAAACTTTTAACGGACTCTTCATTTGTGTAAACTATGAATGAGAAGGAAAAAGAAGGTATCGTTCAAGAACGTACTGCGACAGTTTTTGGGAAATACTAAGGATCCTAACTATAAAACCACTGTGCAACGGATGCTAGCAGCATACGAAGCTCAAGGCTGCAAGATGAGCTTGAAGGTCCATTTTTACACTCTCACATAGAATATTTTACTGAAAACCTGGGAGCATACAGTGAAGAGCAGGGGGAGCGGTTTCACCGTGATATCGAGAGAAGTTACCAAAGGCGATGGGATGTCACTATGCTAGCTGACTACTGTTGGCTGCTTAAGCGAAAAACTGAATATGAAAATCGGAAAAGGACTCATCAAAGTATCAAGGAAAAGAAGGAGCGGTTTCATAAAGAACATAAATAAGTATATGTATTAAAATAATGTTTCGTTTGCTTTATAAAATAAATACTTATTGTTTGAAAATTTTGAATAAAGGAGTGCTTTAACCAATTTTTTGTGTTTGAATTTGCAAAAAATCCTTATGTGATAGTAAAAAATTACAATCACTTTTGAAATCAGCGCAATTTAAAACATATAATTCAGTAAAAATATCTCATGCAGCTCACAAAAAAATTTTTTTCGCAGACCTGTGTTATTTTAAACAGTGGTAAGAATATAATTTATCTAAGGACTGCCAAAGGTGAAATTGCTTTGTAACACTGTACAAACCTCTTCTATAAAGAAAATGATAAAGACGTTTGGCGGATATTTCGAGAAGGTAAGCAAAAACTGGACAACTGGGTTAAAAACAGATCGGCTCAACCTTCAAGAAACTTGCCAAAAATACTGCTTACAGAAAATACTGTGATATCAAGAAATATAACGCCGAAAAATTTAATTTAAAGCCAAACATACGCTATAACAATTTTAAAATTTAGTATCCACAAGAAAATTACAAAAAAGTATAAGGAAAATTTCACAAAATGTAAAATAATTTCAAATCTCAGAAGTTTCAGTTTGTTTGGAAACATTTATTGAAACTACAATGTCATTTATCTATTGCCGCGCGTCTTTTGACTTGGGCCCAAATGGGAGTGATAAAGTGATGTGTAAAAAAATATACAAAATAGACATTTTGCACGAAATAAATTTATCAACTTAATTTTCATAAATTTGAATGCGTAATACACGAAGTATTGAGGGAGTAAATGTAATGCTATGAAAAGCGATTTTTCAAATGGTTCGGAATCGATATAGGTTAGGGTAAAGTCGGGTGATAAAATGCCTCTTAATATCTCCCACTTAATGACTTCTTCAAATGACAATTCAGTCTCACCTAATCAGCAGAAAACTGTAGGTCCCCACCATACCCTCATAAGACATGGTTGTAAGAAATGCGCTAGACCCCTGGGCACAACTGCGGCTTACTTTTTATTTATTTAATTTGTAAGTTTTGAATTGATGAACTCGGATCCAAATTAACCACTGCGACTTAAGATTTGAAAACGGACAGAAAAAAAGTAACGCGTGTATGTGTGCAAAATTATTTGACGCCAGGTGTTCATTTTAACATAAAAAGAATCGCAACTGAGGGCTTTTTGTGTAAGCTCATGGCAATAACTGAGCAAATGTGTTGATTCAAGTCATTGGAGAAAAAACAAAAGTGTAGTCAAAAGAGGGATATGTACATTGTACATATGTAACTCAGAAACCTATGCCACCGGTGCCATTCCCCTCTTCCTTCTACTATTGAACACATTTATATTTAAAGTGATAATTGTTTTTTAATTTTTTTTTAGGAAATGCTAACAATTCCAAATGAGCTCAAGCCTAGCTCGCATACGCCGTTAAAGCTGTGCAATAAAATGCCCAAAAAAGCTGCAGAAAAGCATTTCATGATTCCCTTCACTGCATTTAAAAATTTTCTCAAAGGACCAGACCCTAAAATACCCAGTTTGGCATATGTGTCCTGTCAAGGAGAGCAAAGAGAAGAAAAAATGATATTCTATCCAAAAAAAAATTTCAGAGACACGATTTGGTTCCGTTCCTGAACGAAGTTTCTCATATGGTTTTCGGATTAGCTGAATTGGTCGACAATAATCTAGAACCAGTTCAAACTGTACTTCCACCTGCGGCGGAAAAGTAGCTGAACACAATTTTTTGTAACTGCAAAAAGAGACGCAGTGCTAAATTTGGTTGTAAAAAGGTGGAGTTCTAAGGCATGTACAAATTGTCAAGGCCGGTCATGCTCTAATGTTGAATCACCAACAATGGAAGATTTGTTTGATTCCAATGAGGTGACATCCGATACATCGCTATTGACTCAATTTTCTAGCATCCAGTATGAAGATGAAGAACAAGAAAAAGAATCTGACGGCTAAGAATCAGACGAATAAACTTCACTACTTTGCTTTAATTTACATCGCTTTTATCATTTGCGGTCTTTACCAATTTTTGATATTTTGCAATAGTTTCAAATTAAACAGGATCATAACGGACAGGTGGACCATGTAAAAAACGCGATAAGTACACTACCTCATAGGTAGCGTGGAAACTTGTGCATATTATAACAATAACAACTTTTATAAATTTTTGAATCGTTATATCTCCGAAACAGTGGCTCGTAGGAAAAAATGTATAAATACATTTCATAGAGATAATTTCATTATCTACAGTTTTGGTCTTTGAAATTTTAGTGATAAAACTTACCGTTTTGCTGAATATCGCAAAAAATCATATTTGTGACCATTGACCTTGAATAGAATTTTTTCCACACAGGGGAAAAATGGGAAACTCTCAAATTTTATTTATTTTATTTTATTTAAAGACATAGCCAAAATTAATGGGTATACTGAAGAATTGATTGAAGATTTAACAATTGCACATAGAAGAAAACAAGAATAGAGAAATTATACAACTTTAGATCTAATAAGGAATGAAGGAAATGACGAAATTTTGAAAAGAAATATTCAAAATTTTATTTCTATCCAGAAATAACATCTAAGATAAAACCAATCTTTAATAAATATAAAATCCGTATGAGTGAGTGCAGCGAAATAAAAATAAAAAATCTGATTGGAGGATCTAAGGATAAAATTGACCAACTTCAAAAGTCAGGAATTTATTCTATCGGATGTAATGATTGTGCAAAAGAATATATAGGACAGACAAGAAGACCTATTCTAAAAAGATTTAAAGAACATTTTGCACATCTTAAATATAATGAAAAAGAAAAGTCAAGTGTTGCAGAACATATGCTAGAAAATAGTCATAGCTTTAGTTTGCAAAATTTAAAACTAATAAGAAATGTAAATAGCAATTATGAATTAGATGCTTTTGAATCATTTTACATATTTAAAAACAAAAATAATCTAATGAATAGTGATGATGGACCAATCAAAGATTCAATATTCAAAAAAATTTTTAATAGATTCAACTCAACTCAACTGTAATTTTGTTAAGAAACATTTTTGTTTATTATTAGTTTTTTGACAAATAATTTAATTTAATTTAATTTTATAAATCTCACTGACGATGGAAGCATTGCTTCTGAAATGTACATCTGAGGAAATAAAATAAGTGTTTTAACTGTTAAAAACTTTACTAATCTTTTCATTTATTGTCTAATTTGACCGGATTATTAGATTTCGTAGGTGAATAACTACGTTTTTCCATTTTTTTCGAAAATCCCTATTTTTTTGGGGTCACATCTTCCCATTTAATAGTTTTTTAAGAGCGGTTATGAGGATGACTCCCTGATGGTCATGCCATCGGCGTATGAAATCACTTTAATATCTTAACTTCCAAACCAAAGAATCGACATTAAATTGCAGGAACTTGAAATGGGTTAGGCCCCGACCCCTAAGGTTCCCCGACCTTTGTTACAGCCTAGGATATAGTGCTTTGTAACCAATTTTCTAATTTTTCAATGCCATGACTATTGTTGTTTCAATTAAACTAAAACCCTCTCGATTTCTCTTTCCAAATGAAAGACCCCAATATGACGGTTAAAAAAAATTTTTCAATCCTACTCTACCACTCAAAGCAGGAAATACGAAATATATTTTTGTGTCAAGAAAACAATTCGAACCTCAGCTGTGAATTTAGAAATTCAATGGATTTTTATAAAAATGCTCTCGCCTTTCTCTATTATTTTTTTAAGCAAATAGAAAAGAGTGGTGATTTCATGGTTCTTAGCTTTCTTCTTTCTCTCAATTCAAGAGCGAACACATTTGCCTTTTCTTGGATATAAAATTTGCCCCAAAAATATTCATTATACCCAGGAGTTGAAGCCGTCCTTATGTAGACACTCTTCAATCGCTCTTGGCATCTATAAAAAAGAAGAAGAAGGCCAAGCTTAACTTCCTCTTGGTGTGTGTACCATCACTTTAATAGGTAGAACCATGTGAGATGCTCCTTCTGAAACGACCATAATGGTGTGTTTGTGCTCTAATATAACCCTCCCTCAATGATAATAATAACCAACCCATCTCCTCTTCCACCCCATCTATTTTACTCAGCAGCTTCGTTCGCCATAAGTAGAAATTGCAAAGAAAACAAAATCGTGCGCATCTAGGAAGATAAATAAAAAGATGAACGAGCGGGAGCTCCGACAAAAAAAGAGGACAAAAAACCCAGTGAACGGTCTATCCTCCTGACATATTTTGGGAGAAGGAAAAGGAAACTTCTCGCACGCATAACGACTCGACGACCGGCTTGATGGACGGTAAAGCTTGTGCCTGCCTGGCACTTAATGTCATCGTTTTAGCTTTCCTTTTTGGGGTTGGCTTGGGTATGTGTTTCACATTGTTTTATTGTTATGAAGAAAAGTCATAAAAATCTTGCAGAAGCACCACTAATGTCGCGTCAACGGTCGCAATTATAATTTAGATCCCAAATAGTACGTGTGTAGGATGAAGCCGCCACTGTTGTCAGATTTTACGATTTTAATTGTTCAACGACACACAATGACCAAAGACAGCCGTCACAGGCACAGGCACAGGCACAGCAGCGAGTACCTACAAACAGAAACAATACCGTCGCGCAAAAAAAAACTTCTTTTAAAGACAAATATTTGACAAGCTTATTGGATATTTAATGATAATGGTGAGTGCCGAGATGGCGCAGAGATTTTAACGGAGATCGTCGTCGTTTCTTAGGAAGGTGCCTACAAACACAAATAAGTTTTATGACGAAGGCAAATGCATTTCCAAGGAAAATATTACTTTGACGGTCGGGTGGATATCTTGATTGTCTAAACAGTGGCTGGCTGAACACCGAGGACAACTTAATTTAAAAACTTACTACTGAAGTGGCAAATTGCTGCACGATGAATTTTCAAGAATATAGGGTCACTCACCTGCAAAGATAAGAAGGTACATAAAATTAAAAACGTAATTTAAGCAAATGAAGAACATAATTTGGGCTTTGGTTAATGTTTTCCGAGGAAATTTATTCATTCAAATATTTAAGGAAGATGTTGAAAAAATGGCATAATTGCTGTCTTTTAAGGATAGCGTGGGTGTTTTATTTGATGAATTTTTTGCAATTCTTGTACATGAGTTGAGATTGCGGTTGCTTGACTTTAATGTACAAATACTACTTACCTCACGGAAGAACGAACTTTGAATCAAAAAGAAGAGCTTTTGATTACCTAGTCAACATAGAACAGTTAGAATTGTTTTCTTTTTTTATATAAACTTCGACTTCGACAAATTATGGGCGCTTTTGTGGCAACCGTGAGTTTTATAGTTAACGAGGGCAAAATGAAGTGTATGATATCATCAAACAAGGACAAAGAACATTGATAAATTGGACAAAACTTCACATTTAGCAGACATAACTTCCAGGCAGTTCAAGACTTCCTCTACCTAGGATCCGCTATAGAAAAGGAAAATAAGATCAGTGCAGGAATCAAACAGAGAATTACTCTTGCTAACTTTTGCTACTTTGAGTTCAGGAGGCAATTGGGAAACAAAACCATCTCTAGAAAAACCAAGGTAGCCCTTTATAGGACCTTAATCATTCCAGTCCTGCTTTCTGCTGGAAGCGTGGAAATTCTTGAATGCGGATGTGGAAACCCTTGGTCGTTTCAAAATAAAAATAATGCGAATGATCTTTGGTCCCGTATGCGAAAACAACGTGCGGAGAAGAAGCGACAAACAACGAGCTGTATGAGCTGTACTGCGACATTAGCATAGCTAGAAGAGTATAGATAGACAGATAGATTTAGGGGATGGGTAGAGCTAGCTCAGCTCTGGGCACTGCGGTGTCTGAATGAAACATATTGTGCCAGCCCATATGAGGTTTCAGGGCAGTTCTCCTGCTCCTGAATTGAACCAGAAGTTGGAAATCTTCTGTGGGTGAATGAGTTTGAGTTTATCTAGGGGATGATCTCATAGTCAAATATTTGGCGGAAAAGTGCAGGACATTCTGTAATAATGTGCAGAGATGTTTCTTCATTTTCGAGGCATAGCCTACAGATGGGGTCCGCTACCAGCCTCATTTGGTGAAGATGTTTCTTTAAAGAACAGTGACCGGTTAGCAGTCCTGTACAAATTTTTAGGGTTTTTCTATTGAGGTTCAGTAGGAATTTTGATGTTTTTTCAGTATATTCTGGCAAAAAGAGTTTTGAACAGATTTGGCCAGATGAGTTACTCCAAGCTTTATTTGATTCCTCTAATAGGATGGTCTTGGCAGTATGTTTGAAGGTGCCTTTATGTACACCGCAGAAGGGTTCAGGTCCGACGAATGGTTTAAATGCGCCGTTTTTAGCTAAGATGTCTGCCTTCTCGTTACCATCGTAGCCTTTGTGTGCTGGAATCCAGTGGAGGATTACAGTGTTTTTCCTTGCTAGTTCAGAGAGTGACATGACTGTCTCTCGGACTAGTTTGGATCTTATGACAGGTGAGCTTAACGCCTCTAGCGCAGCTTGGCTGTCTGAAAAAATGAATATTGTTTTGTTTTTCGTGTTCGATGAACATATTATTCTCGAACATTCGTTAATGGCAAAGACTTCAGGTTGGAAAATGGACGAGTGACTGCCCAGACTTACTGAGAAATTCGTTCTGGGACAGTCGCTGAAAATGCCGGAACCTGTACCCGTTTCCATTTTCGAGCCGTCCGTATACCAGACCATATCTTGCCTTGAAGGATACTTGAAGCTTTGTGTTCTCCCAGTCTTCCCTAGGGGGGATGACAATGGCGAAGTTGAGTTTGAAGTTGTAGATGGGAATAATAGCATCCAAGCACATACTAAAGGTATTAAGTTTTTCTAGACTTTCCATTATCGACAGATGTCCTTTCGGGTATGGATATGATTTTATGTGTCCTTGACGGAAAAAATCGGTTGTCGCCAGTCTTGCTTCCATTTTTATGAAGAGGTGAATTGGGGGTAGTCCTACAATGACGTTTAGAGCGTATGTTGATGTTGTACGCATGCATCCAGTAATGCAAGTTGTTGCCAATCTTTGAATCTTTTCAAGTTTTTGGATTGCCGTTATTTCTTTTGTTTTTGTCCGTACATCATTTTAGGATTTAGACCCCAGTTTTTCCCGCATACGCTTCGACAAGTCCATAGGGACTTGGTTGCTCTCCTGGAAATGCGTTCTAGTTGAGGGTTCCATGACATTTTGCTGTCTAGGATGATCCCAAGGTATTTTGATTCCTTGGAAAATGGTATTGTTTCCCCATAGAGATTGGGGGTATTAGAAGATTTAGTTTTCTTCTTTTTGTAAATGGGACAGTAACTGTCTTACTGGGATTGACAAAGAGGCCTTCATCTGAGCACCGGCTTTGTACTGTGTTTCAGAGCCTTGTATGACAATTGCTAGATCATCTGCAAAGCCCACTGCATAGATGCCTTGGGTTGCAAGTAATCTTAGTAGCCTGTCTACAACTATTGACCAGATGAGTATACATTGCGAGACTACGATGGCTGCGACATGTAGAGCGGATGGTCATCAACAACGAACTGTATGAGCTGTACTGTGACATAACTTTTTTCGAATGCTTGAATATCAACGCTCAAGTTAAACTGGTTTTCGAAAGAACATTGCGGAGACGTCGCGGAAGGGCAAAACTTCGTCTTAGCCCTCAAGTGAATTAGAGTGCAAAACTGAAGAGAAATAAATAAACAGGACGGTGTAACAGAGCGGAACCTAGTGCATTTCTCACAACTATACTTTTTCTATTTGAAATGGAATGGAAGAGGAAGACCTTCTCATGACATGAAATTATCTATCTATCTATCTATCAGAGAAATTGCCAATTTCCGCCAAAGCCGATACCCGTGGAAGAAACTTTTTTTTTGGCCTTGATGTTGCTGGAACTAGAACCTAGAACTTCCAACGTAACAGGCAGACACTCTAAGCATTATGACAGGGGCACCACGCTGTAGATAGCTTGCCAGAAATAGAAATTGTTGAGGTGAAGGTTGACCTCGAATTATTATACCCATCTGAGTAAATAAATAAGTAAAATCGAAATCAAAACTTAGATTTCGGTACTGGGTGAATACTCAAGTACTTTATGTTACTCCACTTTTAATTAAACGCTTGGCTTTCTATCAATGGTGATATATGTATACAGACTCAAGTAAAGTAGGTATAGCAACAATCATAGCGTTCACAAGCCTACATTAAGCCCCTCGTGCCATAAGGAACACTTTAAACCCCACCGCGACATTCTTAAGTTGTAAATCCTGTTGAAATTTTATTATTTATGACAATAACAAAGCAAAATTTTCAGCTGCTCCATAAAAAATCTTAAAGTCACAACTGAGGCCTTAAATACGATGTAAGACGTTACACATAGGACGTGATTCCACAATAATCTCTTAATCACACACGTCATTGGAGATGTGGGATATTCGTCAAGAAAAAACAACTTCCTCACAGGATGTTATAATAATATTATTTCCCTAACAAATACCACCCAACTCGTATATGCAAAAACTGGCGCCAAAATCTTAAAAAAGAGATACCTACATCAACATCGCGAACATTCACCGAACAGAAAGCAAAGCTCTAACCTTTTGCCACATCAATCGAGCACGCAGAGCAAATCAATTCCATCACGCGCTTTCATAACAATGATTTCAAAACAAATCGCTTTGCTGCTAAACAATAATTCTGTTTAGACTATAACTGCGTGCTATAAACAAAATGCCGCATTAATTTCCCCCCCACAGAAAACGTCAGAGTCATAGAGAAAATAAATCGAATTAAACCGATTACAGCGAGCATAACCAATGAACTTGTGTTTTCGATTTTTGATTCGATATACGAAATTCACTGAATCGAATCATGAAACATCTCAGTACAACGGTGTGGAGGCGGTAGCAGCAGTAGCAAACAACGGCAACCCAAACTAACCCAAATGCATCTGCAGTTTTGTGTAAATAATTTAGTCAATCGATTACTTGTGGTGGAGTTTCGGGAGGTTTTTGTTTTCTTTTCGATTTTTACTTTTGGGGTGTTCTTTCAAATTGGGGTGGGTGTGTTTTACACTTTTCGGGTTTAAACAATTTCTTCGTATTTTCCGCTTTGGCAGGCAGATCACAGACTTTTGGTTTACCAACCACAACGAGTGGCCCCATCTTGGGTTGTTTTTCTCTGACCAGAGACAAATAAATATGAAAAGGAGGAAATAAAAATGCTTAAAACAACATGATGGCTGTATGTGTGTACTGAAGTGGGGTTTTCAAAGGCAAAGGCTTCCTTAGTGTACACAGAAGCAAAGATGTTTGGGCAGAGATTTACCACAATTCATGCAGCAGCTTTAGAAAGAATAAAACGCTAGACAGAGTTACCACCCAAGTCGCAGGGTGCGATGAAGGGGAAAAGGACTTAGGGTGTTTGTGTATGTTTGTATAGGCATTTTTTAAAGGGCGAGCAGCTTTCGATTTCTTCCGCCTGAAGTCACCGCTCTTAAAAATAAAAATATACCAGCCTTCGTGTCTCTGACCCTCTTACTGTTTTTTTTCTTTTGGTTCTAAGGGGGCACGTATTTGATTCGTAAGTAAGCTAGGAAATATTTAACATTCATTGCAGAGGATGATTTATGCCAGGCGAACAAGATAAGCAAAAACTAGAATGGAGAAGGTCTGTTTGAAATAAGAATAAAAAAAAGGTTCAATTATTCGGGGCGAATGAGAAAAAAGTAGTGAGACTTCATCCATACTTTAGGACAACAAAGCAGTGCCCTGCTCCTGCTCTTTGTAAGCTAGAACTGAGGTTATTCTTCTTCAGTTTATGTAAATCCTCTGCATTTTTTGATAGCTTTCACAATCTTCACGAATTCGATTTGATTTCGAAATTCAAATAGCTACAAACCATTTTTTACTTTAATTTTTTAAAAAAGATTTGTCAAATTCGAGGCCGGTCGGAGTTCTGAGACTTTTACCCCCAAAACCAAACACGCCCCTTCCACCAACACTATAAAATAAGTAAATAGGGTGGCGCAACAAAGCGAGGAGCCCCAGGGCCTAGCGCATTTCTCACAACCATGCCTTGTGAGGGAATGGAGGGGACCTACCGGACGGCTAATTGAGAAAACGTTTTTCATGGCAATAATTTACTAACGGAGGACTTGCCAATTCCTCGCGAAAGGCGATACCCGTAGAAAAACATTTTTGCCTCTGCTGGGATTCTGTGTTGGAAGGTGGACATGCTAACTATCACGCCACGGGTACCACTTCCACCAGCACTACTCAGATAATAAAAAAAAAAATTCCGACCCCCAAACTTAAACGAATAAATATGGTCGCACAACACAGCGGACAGCTCCGGGGCTTAATGCATTTCTCTCAACCATACCTTATGAGGCAACGGAAGGGATCGAGAAAGCGCTTTTCGTGGCATGAAATTACTTCGTTAGAAATTGCCGATTCCCGCAAAAAGCGATGCCTAGGATCTAGGACACGACAATCGAACACTCTTACTTCTACGCCACGGGTGTTGTGTCTTTCGATAATCCAGCGGAACTTGCCAGAGCTCCAAACTTCGCTACATCTAAACAACCTTCTACATCCGAGTATAGTCGAAACTGTTTACACAAAGTGGGTATCTGACCTTACGTTTCCCATTGCATTTATCTTAAAACACATACTTTTTAAAAGTAAATAAATCAAACTAACAAATCCAAATTAAAAACAAGTGGCAGTTAGTAATGCTTCCTAATTCCTTCACTTCTATTCTCGATTTATTTTTCAGCTTCGCTTTACCTCTTCTCTATCCAATAAATTTTTTTAATTTAACAAATTAATTTTAATGAGCAATTGAGACTATCGCTCGAAATCAAAAGTCTCAATTGCACATTACAATTAACAATAACAAAAGTAAAACGGAGAAGCTTTTTCTACTCTTCATTAATTCGTTCTGGGAGAGAAATTCTAGTGAATAAGTTGCACTTTTACGGCAAGGATTAAGTTGGTGTATTTAGTTGGATTGCTTGTGTGGAAGAATTAAAATGGCACTGTTTCCTGTAAGCCCTCCGGAGTCCGGCCACGGATTATGGATTAAGAGGGGACCAACCGAATAAAATTAAATCCTGTGCAACATACAAAAAAACTAAACTAAAAAAGAAGAATGTCAATAGTTTTGATACATCTATCTTCTTACCATTCTCATGTTGGTTGACACGTCAAGTGCGAAGGGATTTTTGTGCAAGTGAATGTCGTACAAGAACCTTAAGATGTTCGAAGCTTTAGAGGCTAGCGAACGTATTTTGAAAGTGTATTTTTATGAATCTGACATTCACATATAATAAGTTATGCTGAAGATGTCGTCAATACAACAACAATACGTGGTAGTTAAAGTAAGGCACCCAATGTGGCAAACGAGAAGAAGTCGGAAAGAAACTTAGGGTTACCTCGATGTAAGGTGGCTAAATAATTTTGAACCGAGGTGGCCAGGAGTGATGGTCGTACTCAATTTTTTTTTGCAATTTCTACGAATTCTTCGATTTTTCTAAAGTTGTACCTATTCCGATGCTGAAATCGGACAGTTAGATGAGAAAAAAAAGATTTAAGGTGCGTTGAAAATTTGAAATGCACGTGAGGTTATGCAATGAACTGTCAAAACGTACTATGCAACGGGTTGCGATTTTTCCTTTCCGATATGTCCCGACAAGAAATTAAAAGCGGAAAGCTGTCCCAGAAGCGACGAAGTATAAAAATATGGAAATTATTTTAAAACTAAAAAATTTGTGTCAAAATATAAACAATGAATTTTTGCTTGTAAATTTTTATGATTTTTATTTTTTGTTCTGCAACTGCTAATTTCTCACTCTGCAGATTGTTATCTTGGTATTAAAGAAGTCTTAAAGAGTTTGTCCCTGAAACTTTCGACTGTGAAGCGTGCATTAGTGGATTTACTAAACAAATTACTCACTATGATCTTAAAGTCCCATTACAATTGAACTAACATCTGTAAGGACAGCCAAAGTTTACTTGATATATAAAACGCAAGACGATGTATGTACATTAAAGATTTATATTAAAGATCTTGACGTGATAAAAGCATGACAACGACTGGTCTGATTTGTAAGTTTAAGTTTACTTATTGGACATCCGAAAGAACAGTACATGAGCTGGTCATCTGATGTTTCGACAGTCGCATCTAGCTCTTTCTTATATATATATTCTTATTGCATGGTCTGACTTGCCGATTTTGTCTCTATGTCTATTATAAATATGTGTGGTCATTTAAGTACTGCAGTAAGTCACAATTAAAGGCTTACAAATCGCGATATAAGTTTCCATACAAAACAATTCATCTAACAAAAAAGTTTGCTCCGGTCATCTGGGCCAATTTCAATCAATTTATAAAGGGTTCGCCAAATAACTTTTTTTTCAAAAACAGGGCGCAAAACATCGAGTGTAGCTTCGGCTGTGTGACACGTAGCGCGCGCCGCGCCGTCCTGTTGAAACCAAATGTTGCCAATATCCTTCTCTTTAATTTTTGTGAACAAAAACTCGTTCAACATGGCCCGATAAAGATCGTCATTGACTGTAACGGCCACTCCTTGCTCATTTTCGAAGAATGCCTCTGGACCAAAATCCGCACCAAACAGTGACTCGTTTTGGGTATATCGGCTTTTCAATGTATGCGTGCGGGTTTTCTGTGCCCCAAATGCGACAATTTTGTTGTTTTATGTTTACATACCCGCCAAGATCAAAATGAACTTCATCTGAAAAGATGATTTTTTTGGCAACATCGGCATCGGATTTTCAAAGTAATGTCGCAATATTTCCCAGCGTTGTTCAAGCGTATACACAACCATATTCGTTCGGCGGAAGGATAAAACTAATTATTATTTGTCAAATCAGACATGAGCTAAGTCTTACTATTCACGAATTAAGCACTAGTTGTAAAAAACCTTAGTTAAAGTTAAAGTTACTAGTTTTTTAAATAGTTTTTTAAACTAGTTGAAAAAAAAACCTTAGATGGCGGACCCTTTATTTGATGTGTGATGAAATGAATCATACTTAAAAAAATTTTTCTGAAAATGGGGCTAAAACTTTTGAAAACGTGTAAGTTCAACGAGAATAGCTAGACTCAAGTTAAAATATTAGAGTTCAAGCACAATGCTTGAAGAGTCTTTGGAGTCTCATCAAAGAAATTACGAATCTAAACTACAAGAATCTTCCCAGAAATTAAACTCGTTGCCGATTATTATCTCAACTTAGGTTCAACAACGTCGATTGAAAATTGTAGTAATCACAAATTAATAATCAAAATGATCTGAACACGTATTTCAATGCTTCCGTTTTCGAGCACTCTAAAAACATTTCAAATTTAATTCAACGATAAGACAATTGTACTGATCAGCCAAGATTTTTATGATTATTGTTTTCCAATGCAGTTCCTACTACGTGTGTCTTAAGCAGCTTATGCTAACAAGTTTGCCTGTCAGATGGGAGGTTCGTGTACGAATCCAGATTCAAGAAATTGGCAAGTCGTCCGATAGTACTGGGTGCGCCACATTGAATAACTATTACATTGTGACGATTTGCTGTAGCGGGCCGTGGAAGGTGGGAATGAGCAGTTCTAGTTCTGTTCGCGGAAATTTAGTTGCAATGGAGTATCGACGTGTACGACGTTCTTAGTACGGATTGCACGACCTAAATCAGTATCCTTGTGAAAGTGTGATTAGGTCTTGGACCAGAAAATTTCAGTATACTGGTTCAACTCTCAATCATAAGTTTTCGGGGCTTCCAAGATCAACAAGAATAGAAGCAGCAAAGAGCGAAGTCAGAGCGTCCGTGAGTAAAATCAGTTGGAGCAGTAAACTCAGACCTATACACAGTAATGTTACGAGATTTTTTTCTTTCCACAAATGAAATAACTCGAAGGATGCAACCGTGTGAAACGGTTTCACCAAGATGGTGCGTGATACTATACTTGATACCTCGATAGCAGTTGTAAAAGAAAGGTGACTATTCCAAGAGCAATGTGACAGCGAGTGTGCACATAAAGAGGATGTCATTTTCATAAAAACTTTACCGTATACCAATTTTTGTGGTCTGATTGTTAACATTCTGCCTGATAACCGCAGGAGGTTAGTAAGTTATTCGAATCACAACTCACCTTTCGCGAGGAATTAGCAAGCCCTCCGATTGCCATGAAAAGGGCTTTCTCCATTTTGTAGGTCCCCTCCTTTTCCTCACAAGGCATGGTTGTGCGAAATGCACTAGGCCCTGGGGTTCCTCGCTCTGTTGCGCCAACCTATTCATTACCAGTTTTTATTTCAATAAATATATGTTTGTATAATAGTTGTCCTTTTTTTTAATGATTTTTTTTAAATTCACATAACTTGCCAATGTTCATTTATACAATTACACACTTCTATGCAAAATGCATTTTAGCTTAGCGGTTCGGGATAGTTGCAGGTCCTTGAAATGCGTTAGGGCCGAGGTTTTAATAGTTTTGTTGAACCACCCTATATATTTTATTCATGTATATAACTCCATTCATGATAAAATAAAATTCAAACCGTAAACTAAACTTAAACACTTGAATTAAACGCAGCAAATGATTAATAATTTAAGAATCAGCAATAACATGTACAAAAATGATATATTTCAATTTCTGCTATCAAAAAGCCCAATTAGCTAGCTCCAAGCACACGATGTGCAAATTCGTACAACACATCTGTTAAAACAAAAGCTTTAGTATTTTTATTTTTTCTTCAGACTTCATCTTTCGCATATTCATTGCATGACGCTGCATGTTGATGATAAATATCCCCTTCCCCACCCCCCATGTTTTGTATACCATCATCAAGGTTCCAACATTGAAAATCCAACAAGGGAGCTTTCGCATCCTCCCTTGGCCTACGACGCTATGCATTTTTTTTTTGTTTTTGATTTTTTTTTTTAAATCTGCCTCAGATGTTATTTGGTTTTAATTTTAATGGCGAATGCTCCAGCCATGGAGTCATAAATTTCTAGAGACACAGGCATTTGCTCCTCTTGTGTGTCTACCGAGCGATTATTTATGCTTATGTTTCTTCAATGGTTCTCTGTTTGTCGTTATGTGAAAATGTTTTTCTAGATACCGATGCGATGGCAAGCAAATTGCATCGTGTCTCATAAGGGTAAGATAACTAGGAAAGATGCACAACCGGCACAGCACAGCAGCAGGTTGTATTTTGTCAGAGTCTGCATACATAGCCATCCGAGAGAATACGTAATTAAGTCAATAATTCTTCGTCTGATTATTAGTTTCGAAACGTGCCTCTGGACAAATTTATTTTGATGTTTCCCTTTTGAAACTTGGGGTTTTAGTTTCTCGACTCTCGACTCGATGTTCTTTTTCTCAAGTCGACTTTTTAATGAGATTTTTTTCTTTAAATTCCATTTACAAACAAAAAGTGTATCTCATGATGGGTGGTGGGTGAAAAAGTCCATTAAACAAATTACGCTTGAGTTATTTGCGATCAACCTAACGAGAATTATTTGCTAAATTAAAAAATAAATTCCACGGAAAAGTGCTTTCAATTTGACTTTTTCCAACTTGTAGACAAACAACATAGATATCCTTCTCCACCTTCTTTTTTGCGGCTCCTGATGTTCAACTTCCAACTCCTACACAATGTAAGTTTTATACGCTGAAATTAGCTTGGCTTTTAACGGAAGAAATTATCGAGGTGGAAAATGTTAAGAGTATTTAACCGAGGGTTGAAAATATGTGTAATTTTTAATGGCTTTTATGATAGGGGGGAGTGGTTGGTTGTGTCTTGTGTGTACAAAGAGAGATAAAAATAATAATAAAAATTAATGTGGTTTGAAAAAAGAGAAAAGAAAAAAAAAAAACCCTTAAGCAGCTCAAAATAAAAACTAAAGCAAATTTGCTAAACTTTACACTTACTTTTCCTTTAACGAATTGAGAGTCTTATCAAAGATTTGTATTCATGTGAAAAGTTTCCGCTTCAAACGTTCTTTTCATCAACAAATTTTTTCCCATTCACTTTCGCTTCCTCTTGTACAGTCAAAAGGTTGCTATACACAACGACAACTTCTTCCTTATCACAAAAAATGCCCTTATTTCCACTATTGAGTTTATCGACAAATTTAATTATCTTTTCAATTCTTGGTCTATGCTATCGAACCGATAAATATCTCTATAGTCGATTTGGGGTCAATTCAGCAGCAGTCGCGCCAATTGTCCAACTATACGCTTTAACCTATCCCCTTTATATCTTGCATCTCGTTTTCGTCATTTTTTTTTTTTTATATCGACACTTTTGAATGAGCCCTTCCTTTCCCTATCGCCCAATAAACAACTCAATTGACTTTCATAGAGATAACGAACGGACGGACGACACGGCTTGTCGGTCGGTTTTTTTCTACTTTTTTTTCCACCTACCTACCACACAGCCCGACCCGTCTGATCCATGTCAGCGTGTGGAGGGAAAAAAGGCTTCAAATGATTGATTGAGGGCGATGCCGGTCCGAAGTGTACAAGAGGAATTAAATTGTCAATCGTTTAAATAAATAAAATCGACGAAAGAAGGAGGACAAACAGCAAATAAAACATTTTTATCAGTGAGAATGAAAAATCTTCCTCCTTTTGCTCAGAATTCCTTTTGAGTGGAAGAGTTGCCGAGTAGTATTTTTGCGAAATGATTTACTTTTAAGTTAGTTTTGAACTTAAAATTGACAGCTTTTTATGTGATGGTAGAAAGTATAGTAAAGTAAGAGATTTTTTTTGGCAATTAGTTTTTAGTAGAATCTATTTGAAGCACTATTGCGATTTGGAACTAGTTGTTCAGGCTCTGGGGGCAACTTTTATCATTCATAGACTCCATGTTAAGAAGAAAGAAAAAAACTAGAGCTGTTCTTCATTGAACTTACTTACAGCGAGCGCTATTATGAATTGGTCTTAGTTGTTTACCCGTTGGGGCAGTTACTATTCATGCATAGACTGCATAGAAAGCATAGGAAGCAGAACGAAAAATCTGGAACTATAACTATTGTAATCTAATAAAAAAAAAACTTCTATTGTGATTTTTAAAAGTCATAAAGACATGGAGGCTATAGAGATCCATTGACCACCGCCCAGGTACGACAGTGGGCTCATCAGTTAGATGCTGTCGTACCCTTCTAAGACGCACATTTTTGGTGGGATTGTACCGACACTTATAAAATTCACAACATTGACATGATGTGAACTTTTTTTTCTATTGTGAACTATGTATTTAGATAATACATACAATGAAAGCTGCTTTTTAAGGCGATCACACCGCAGCATTTAAAGTAAGGTTGAGCAAACCCTTTCTTTAAAAACCAACTATTGTGAATGAGTAGAAAATGATTTGTAAGGTAAAAAACAATGCTAAGAGTTAATATCACAGTTTTTGTTTTTTTTTTTTAAGAGCGAATGGATGAAGATTTAGTCATGCGAAGAAATGCGACTGTGGCTTGAAATACAAAATCATAATTTACTGTGAACTAACTTCAATTTCAAAGGCAAAAGATGGAGTTCTACTAAGCAAACCCGTTCAGCCAGGCTTTTAGAAGAGAACAGTCGCTACTTCATTTACAAACTTAATATTTACTGCATCAAAAAATAATATTCACAATAAGAAACACTATAATGAACTAGCTCAGGTTGACCGAACGGTTTACCTATACATTTCCAGCATTTCAAATTACTTGAAATAGAAATTGCGGGCGATAAGATCGTCAGTCGAAGTGTCAATGGTAATAGCGTCGAACTACTACGTAAGAAGTCGACGCTAAATTCCCAGTAAGATCCAAAATGCTTTTCCGCTATTATACTATTCGCTAGAGCTTGGAGACTCTACCGGGGTCAATACTGCGATGAAGTAGAGCGGGGAGCCCCAGGGCTCAGCGCATTTCTCTCAACCACAACTTATACGGAATGGAGGGGACCTAAAGTTTTTTTGTCGATTCCGAACGGCTAATCGAGAAAGCACTTTTCATGGCAGTGAAATTGTAAATGGGGAGCTAGCCAATTCCTCGCGAAAGGCGATACCCATCGAAAAACATTAGGATCTTTTTGGGATTCGAGCCCCGCATTTCCATGTTACTGGCAGACTTTCTAAACATCACGCCACGTACATTGTAGGCATTTGTCTCTCACTAAATTGAAATTCAAACTAACCATTGTGAACGGGCCAGTATCAACAAATACGTTAAGAGCTAAAAAGATCAGAACAAACAACTGTTGTGATTTTTGTTAATCAATTCCCATCTCTTCTCCCAATTGATCTATTGTGAACCTAATTAATTTATTGTGAACTAACTTAGGATGATTCAGAGAAGTCATGTTTTACTTTTAAAAACCTTCAAAAGCCACAGCTCTCATATATCTGAAAGCACCTTACTTCATTTCCACAACTACGTTCAACTCCTTTTCAAAATCAGGTACCATGTAAACACTGTTTGGCCTTCTGTTAAATTTCTTCAAAGTTCCCAAGAAGCAATTTCACACTAAAGAGTTCAACTTATCGGTCATTTAACATGTATTATTCAACCATTAACCCCTTTTTCCATCCGGGCTGTGAGGATGACAGTTCAGATTATCACCAAAGAAGATTTATACAAACAAGCCAATTTCTACAGTTGTATTTATTTGTAAGTGCCAAGTGCCAAGTGCCAAGTGCCCAGTATTCAAAAACACTCACTTGAAAGATCGAGTCTTAAGATCTCACAAGTTTGAATATGAAAAACTTATTCTTTGGCAAATTACTTTTTCAACTTATGGCATTATGTAAATGCATATCTAACGAGTTCTGAATGGAAAGCTTCAATCCGATGATTTATTGGATAAATCCAATCAATGTGGTTATTTATTAATTAAGCAAATAGCATCAAGCAACAAGTTCATATATATAATCTGTTCTGTCTTCTGTATGCTTGTGAAAGTCAACAGCAAAGCGGGAAGACCGGAGCATGGTGCGGTCTCTCTGGTATCGAAGAAGGAGCTTTAACTAATAATTTAAAGATTAATATTGTGATGGGGATTAGAATCACACATATGGGGGCGGTTAAGTGTGCGTTTAAGAATGGCGGCTGTATCAAATAAATCAGATTCACAATGGAGAGTATTATTTTTATGGGCTTTCAAGAGGAATGTGTGTATAATAGCTTCTGGTTATGGTTAATCACGAAGCAAGTGGAGGGTTTTGGTTTTTTTTTTTCTATGTAAGAAAGGAGTGTAAATATTTGACCGGTATATTAAATATTCAAGTATTTTTTCAATTACACCAGCTAAGAGTATCACATGAATTAAATAAATGGAGTAAGTAGGCGAGAGTTTAATGCCTCACAGGTTAAGCTCTTGAACATGAATTTGAATCTTGCTAAGCGATAACTTATTTTGCTGGTTCTGAATGGGGTTTGGGTAAGCATATAGAACGTATAGGGGTCATATAAGAGATTAATAGGAAATGTTTGTTTAGGAGTGAGCTTTGTAATGAGTCTGGCGTTGAAATAGAAACTTCGAGACTTTGTTTGAAATTTATTTCCATAATCGGACTATAGAGGAACAAAGTAATATTTTGAGTAGTTGTTACAGCTCGAAGGACCAAATGTTAATTGCTAATTAAATGGACTGTTATAATTTCTTCTCCCTTTGAAATAATACACGAAACACACGATTTTCGACCAAAAAATCTCTTCGCACTTTTTTTTATTGAGCCGAGAAAGCAGCGGCCAGACTTTACAACGAAACTATTTTTTTAACAAAACAAAGTATATAAATCGCAATATTATACGTAAGGGTAAGAACAGAAGATTTGAATATAGAATTAGAACAATAACCAGATAAGGGATTTTAGAAATGAATATTTCATTTAAAAAAAATATTTCTTAAGCCCAACACGAATTTCAGACTGCACTTTTTGAAGTGGGCAGAAAGATTGAGTGCAGAGGTCCAATCTGGACCTCTTTTTTTGGCGGGAATGTGAGCACAGTGATCGAAAAGGGATCACACTTCTCTCTGTGCCGTCCTCCTCTTTGTATTTTGCCCAAAATTGTGAACCGTATAGGAGGGAATAAACTTAGCTGACAAAAGGACTAAATTGAACTGAACATACAAATTTAACTTAGCGGAGTACCTCTCGAGGGGATCACTAGTGTGAAGCAGTTAAGTGGGAGGGTTGTGATCTCTTCGAGACCATGATACTCGCAACGTCGAAAAAGGAAGAAGAAAAGGACATGAAGATTGAAACTCAATCGGCCGAGAAAAAATCCAAGCAAGTAAAGGTTGAAAAGTAAATCGAGTTAAGGGCGAATTTTGTTTCAAGTTATAAGCCGTTGAATAAGGATATTGAAGTCTTTTTTTTAAAAAGGTAGCCCACAGAAGTTTTTGAATTCATCGGCCCAAGGCCTTTGCCGGTAGCGTCATGGAGTCCTGACTGCTTAATGTAGCAAACACAATCACCCTTTACGATGAGCCCTTGTCTCACTCAGGATACTTTGATATACATGGTTTTACGAGACGGCAGAAAAACATGAAAAAAAAAACAAGTCATCAAGTTTTAAAAATTTTTGACAGAAAAAAGAAGTCCAAACAAACCGAGCTCTAAGATCCAAACCACAAGAGCAAGAAAAAATAGATTCCACTAAAGCTTTCTTTCAACCGCCAGCAATAGATGGCCATAAATTGAATATTGTGGGGTTTCAAGAAATCTGTGGTAAGTTATTTCAAAAAAGAAATTTGGAGAATTAGATTCCTAGCAAGCCAACTTAAAATAATTCAATGAGAACTAACACGATGAGAATGGCTTTTCGCACATAAGACTAACCGTGTCAAGATGAAGAGCACCTGGGGTACCAAATACAAAAGAAGGAGTTCTGACTCTAATTTCAAACTTTTATTTACAAGCTATATTCTATACATTCAACAGATGACACTATTCCAGCCACATTGGATGACAGCAAAAAAGTTCTCGCAAATTATACTGCAAAGCGCCCATCAATGGATCTACAAAAAATAGAGTTAACGTGGACTTTCATCCGAGTGTTTTCATTTAGAATTGTCACAGGCTACACATATATAATAAAATTTTAACTTAACATCCAATCAAAATCAGGCCCCAAAATATATATTAATTTTATGACCTATTTTATCCTCTTCAGCTTATGGCATCACTATACTTTCTATGACAACGTTCCTGTAGCTTTGATTAACAACTTGTAGTTTGTACTATGCTGCTTCTTCGATTATGAAACAAAACTGTACTAAGTACATCTGAAAACAAAAGGACGATGAACTATGATATTATTGCTTGGATCTCAATCAAGAAACAGCACCTGGGCTTTAACTCTTATTAGCTGACCCGCCAGGCGTTGCTCGGATCTAATTTATCCAAAAGCGTTGTTAACAGAAAATCGCCAAACATTAAAAAATAGTTCGGAACACCCGTTGGACTAAGCTGCAGAGTTGGGAAATAATGATTAATTTGTGTAATGAATTACAGGTTCAATTACAATTATGTACATGTAATGGGTAATTGAAAATTTTCAATTACAATTACATGTAATGGTTAGTTGAAATTTTTCAATTACAATTACATGTAATGGTTAATTGAAATTTTTCAATTACCCATTACATGTAATGGAAAAAGTAATGCATTTTTCCAAGTAATTGAAAAAATCACACCGCTAATTACTTTTTTAGTAATTGATTACTTCAATTGTAATGCATTACATACTTTTCAATTACAAATACGTATATAAATATAAATTTTTTTATTCATAGTCAATGGTTATTATTGTTTTAAATCAAAATAGTAGGTCCGCATTTTTTTAGTAAAAAATTTTGCAACACAATAAGTTTTTGTTGTTATAATTTCTGAATTCAGACTCTCCAAATGCTACTCTTCACTAAAAAAGAAAGAATTTGACACAGTACCTGTTCAATGTTTTTATTTCGTTCAATTTTGTTTAATTTTAAAAATGTAATTGAGCAAATTAGATGATCAATTACATTTTTGTGTAATGATTACTGAAAAAAGTAATCATTACAGCATTTTTTCAATTACTTGGGTTTTCAACTACATATAAGTAATTGAATTCCAAGTAATTGAAACTTTTCAATTAAAAGGAATGGGTAATTGAATTTTTCAATTACAATTACATGTAATGGTTAATTGAAATTTTTCATTTACAATTACAAGTAATTGTAATTGAAATTTTTTGTAATCATTATTTCCCAACTCTGCTAAGCTGTAGGTTGTCTTAAATAACTTAAGTTTTAAGTGTTTTGTTCCAATTAACGTGAGAATATGGGGATGAAATGTGTCCTTTGGATTCAAAGACAACGTTGTTTACTTATAAAAATGAAACAGTTTACAATTTTAACTGTGGAAGAATTTGTGAAATCTGTCGAGTATTTTTAGAATTCCTGTTACCATTCTCATCAGAATAAGGGGATAAGATGTAGACTATGTTGCTGAGGGATAACGTAGAACACAAACGTTGAAAGAATTTTGAAGTCTGCCAAGCAGTTTCCTAGTTCCCGTGTATGTTTCCGTTCCTTTTCCCGTGAGAATATAGGAATGAACAGCATTCAAATGGTAAAAGAATTTTAAAATCGGTCAAAAGTTATCTAAGTTCTTAAAAAAAAAATCGTATCAAAATCCGTTGCGTATTTTGAAAGATCTAACCAAATATTTTAGCAGAATCTACAGCCAGATAGCGGAAAACGACTTTTTACTATGTTAGGAAGGATTAAACTATATGCATGGTTTTGAAAGTTTGGTTCTGTTTTTGGACTGGCACCATGTGTTCCGGGTGGCGGAACAAAGCTATGGTGACCTCGGAGCCAAACGAACTTGAATGACCGTCAATTTTACGCCGATTCCGAACGACAGTTTGTAACTACCATCAGAGAACTTGTCAATTCCTCGTGAAAGCCATACGCGTGAAAAACTTTTATTTGTTCGATGTTTCCGGGATTCGAACTACGAACCTACCACGTAACAGGTAGACTTGTTAACCATTACGACACGGGCCTAATTGACACCATGTACCAATTTCATATTTAAAAAATAAAACTTGGCAATAGGATTTTGAAATGAACTCATAGTTAAAAAAACGAACAACTAGCAAAAAAGCCCCGTATTCATCCAGCACCTCAGGCAGGGTAAAGCGGGGCTAGTTGAGCATAAGGGCAAGTTGGACAATCGAGATACCTCGAAAAGTATACACCACACGCAAAAGCATCAAATAGGCAAAAGAAGGAGAACTGATGACCACCGGAGACGACCCACCGATCGAGATAATTACAAGCGAACATTGCTTATCTTATGACAAAAAAGGGAAGTAAATCAGAATATTTTGTCAGTAACAGTCCAATGTTATTCTTTTTAAACAGGTAAGTCTTTATATTACAGGAATTTATTGTATTTTAGAGATGTATAAAAGTTTCGGGTATAATTTTAACCTTTTTTTCATAATCTCGCTTTTGTTGTAAATTTTCGACTAGGAGTAAGTTGAGCTACAGTTGCTCAACTAACCCCACGGCTCGGAACCAAAGTAAAATTAAGTATAGTTCTGTGTTTCTAAAAGAATATAAGTCAAAAATTTACTGTCAAAGTCTAGTTAACATTAAGCCCATGGCTTGGCTAGACCCCTGTTCAATTTACCTCATCAATGGTGTACTTAAGCATACCTGACTCTCTGCAGTTAAGCAACTGTAGCTCTTAAATTTGACTTGTTAGAAATAAATAACCATGGACACTTTTTTAAAGGAAATAATAACTAATCCATTAGTAAACATAAGAAGCTGTTAAGGATTATTGCTAAAGGGAGCTATAGCCGCTTACGTATAAAGTTGCTCTTAACAAATATCCCTGTCTTTTTTAGGAAAACAAAATGAACATAGAAAATTTTGTTTCCCGAGGGAAATGGTCACTTTGATGTCCTTTTGTTTTGTAGACCATCGAAATTGACAATTCAATTTTCAACAACAACGGAATATGCATCCTTGGATGTAATCAGATTTCGTCTTTCTCGCTTTTCTGTCACTTTAACGTTTTTTTTCGCAATCTAAATGAAAAAGCAGTAAAAGTCTGCAAATGCTAACACATATTTTTTCTTCGACACACTCGCCGTTCCATTTCCCTCATCGATTCACACTTATGCAAGGACTTCCTTCTCATTTATTAGCAATCTTCTTACAAAAGTTATGTCCTTCAATGAAAATGAAAAAAACTTTTTACGTTTGGGAAATTAGATTGGCTTTTTTCTTCGACGAAATTATTCTTACAGTCGTATAATCGTAATAGAACTCTCGACATAGCGTCGCCTTAAGAACGAAAAAAAGGAAGAGTTTTTCTTCATCAATTAGAAACTTCTGTTTGTTTTTGATGTCAGCTTTTTAATTGCATTACAACTTGTTGACTCTTTAATGGAAACTAAAAACCTTCAATTACTATTGCGATGTGCTCTTCCGCTTTGTTTTAAGTCACAAAAACATTTGCTGTGTAATTTAGAACAAAAAGGAAATCAATATTTTCACTTAGATTTTAGATTTCAGTATCAAATTTCTGTGAAAATAGCTCGAAGGCCATAAGGAAGATATTTACAATTTCAAAGGACTTTTTGCTTTGGTTCGTTCAAAGCAGAATATAAAATAAAATGAATGTACCTACTCGCATAAACTAACATACAATCTCCACACTCGATTTCCTTTTAATTTCTTTATTTGTGTTCAGTAATTAAAATGGCCATTTACTAGATATCGTCCATTTATACACAATCACACACACACCTCAGGCTCTGTTTTTATTGTCTTTTTTTTGTGCTCGATTTAAGTTTCTGTTGACCACACAATCAGCACACAAACTGACTTCATTATTATTGCAATATCCGGAGGATGTTTTTTGAAAATGAAATAACCTCAAAGCAATTTCCGCTAAAGAAGAAAAAAAAAGTTCGATAAGAATTTGACTACAAAAAAAAAGAAGTCCTTTCAGTCACATATGGAATGAGATATCTTTTGATGTTTATGATTTCAAATAATGTTCGTCGAGTAGATGTGAATCGTTTTCCGATAAAATAGGCAGTCAAGTGACATAAATAAGTACATATTTGAAAAAAAAAAGTTCTTAAAACGATGTATGTTAGGAACCACAAACTCGATGCCTTGTTCCTTGCACAAGTGTTTCGATTACACAAACAAAAATTCGTAACGTTTTGAAGCTATCGAAAATATTGAATTCCTCGTTGAATGTTAAGGCAATTTTAATCATTTCTGTTGTAAGTTTTCCTAAGAAAACTCAGCAGCAACAAAAAGTCCGAGCTCCAGCGTAAGTTCGAACTGCAAGCCCCAGCAACGTCAATGGCAAGAAATTGACAAGTCGAACAGTACTACTGTCACGATGAGTGTTATTTCTCTCCACCAGCGTTCGGAATCAGCCAAAACAGACCTAAAAGCACGTTTGAAAAACCGTTAGGTAATGGTAATCATATCCACCTGTTACGTGAGAGTTCGAGGTTCGAGTCCCAGATACATCCGATGTTTTGCACGGGCATAGCCTTTCGCGAGGAATTAGTAAGGCCTCCGACAGTATTTACATTCCCATGAAAAGCGCATTTCAGTGCGGAATCGGCAAAAAATCGTATGTCCCTTCCAATCCTCACCAAAGTATGGTTAACCGAATTGCTTGCAGCTTTTTGAACTCTTATGTGCCTGCTAACATTTTAAGACCCAACTAATGTAGTAGCAAGCGCAAAAAAACGATTTGTCTCTATTCTCCACCTTTCAGTTGATAAGTACTAAGGTGTCTCCACATTCCATACAGAACTGCCCTAAGCAAGAAAAGATCCATTCAAGGTATCCATCAAACAATTTTATTGATTCTAAGCATTGCCTCCTTAGCGGACTCGTTATGTTGCTACGCGGATGATGATATATCCAATAATGATTACTTTTACATTAATTTGCCCTGACTATCAGATGATAGGAGTTTTATCGACTTTGATATTCAATAGAATGCAATGCAGCAGCAGCGGGCTAGAGGCATTCTAGAGACCTGCCTTAAACTGGCACCGCATGTGTGCGCTGCGTTGAGCTGACTTGATGACTGCTCACTGCTCTCATTTAACTCATTTATTTTTCTGTTCTTAATGATTGGTTGTTACTCCCAATCGTGCCTTCACTTCGTCCCTCTTGACACTCATCAGTGGCAGAGCAAAACATCGCCTTTAATATTTAATGTAGCTCGCTCTGTGTGGCTATTTTTTGTATGAGTTTATCTTGATGCGGACATTTCTGGCTATTTGCTCGTTATCGGGGTTGTTGATGAGATAGTACTCCTTGTGTTTGTTGTAAATAAAACCAGCAACCAGAATGGATATATAGTATTTAATATTTACAGATGATCGTGCGACTGAATTGAATTTGCAGCATGTTGTGTCATTGACAGACAGACATACAGACAGATAGACGGACAGACGTATAACCAGCAGGAGTGTGGCTTTTTGCTTGCGTTTGTAACTCTCTGCTAACAAATTACTGTTTGTTGTTTGATTGTGGAGTTGAATTTTCTGATAAAACTATGGAAAAGTCAACACTCATCCATAATATCAACCACCACCAGCCACATCAAGTGGGGCAGACATCCACAACCACACAGATAGGCAGACAAAAACCTATATACGAGCTGGAGCTGATATACGCAATAAATGTGGAATGTTTCAATGATGTGTATGGTGTTGTTGATATTTTTATTTATTTGCAATCAGGGATAGATTTAATTAACTACTCTTGAACGTTGTGTGTGATCTCTTCTGTTGATTTATCCAGTCCACTTTATCTTTAGTAGGTTGGTTGGTAGTCGGCTATAGTCCTTCACTCCCACACCTATCCATCAGGACAGGGGTTACAAACTCATTAATATGTTGCCATTTTCAATGGATTTGTAATTAAGTGCATTTATGGATAGGATATTCAATATAATATCGGCGCTGATGATGGTGTGTCTTTGTGTATGCTGCTCTTCTAATGGCAACTGATGATGGTGTTTTGTGGAGCGGTGGGCGGTCGGCGTAAAGTGGATACTTTGTATTAATTGATTTTTGTTTAATCATTTTCACTTACAATGTGATTATACCTCTTTGTGGTGTTTACAACGATGGCAGGTAGGTAGGTATGCACTTACAAAGGAATTTAATGCAAATAATAATTCAATGACTGGATGGCGAACGTTATGATTAAATATAGACTGAGCTCGTCTAATTAAGCACAAGCTGAAGCTAGTTGAAAATTACAAATGGGTTTAACTTTTAATAAGTTTGTGGATTGGTTCGAATTCATGTTGATGCAGTTCCTGGAATAAGCGGTTCTGATTGTTTTTCCCTATATGGTATTGCCTTTGGTAATAAGACTCAACTGTGAGGTTTTAGAACTAGGTCACTTGTATAAATAAGTACCTATTCACTTAGCAGTGACTGTATTTTAAACACTCAATCCATTCAAAATTTAGGTTCAAATACTCGTAGTAAGGAAAAATTGTGTTGGTTTCATTCTATGGGAGAACAGCGATTCGTTCACTGTTGACGATTTTTTTGTAACTCGGTTTTTTTTTTACAAACTTCAAAGTAGAATAGACATTTACAGCCATTTGCAAAAATTATATCATCTTCTAGTTGCAATAACTACCGTTCGATCAGTTGGTGTCCCGCACTTTGAAGATCGTTGAGCGGGTAGTTGAAGTTGGGCTCAAGGTAAAACTGATGAGCTTTCCTAGCAAAGCAGGTGTTGCGGCTAGATTTTTTGAGGCAGCTGGCTATTTCGCTAGAGCACTGCTTGTAAAAAACCAATAAAAGAGAGAACGGCAACTAATGTTTCGACGATGTACAAGAGAATCAATTGATTCTACGACTGAACTGTCACCTATCAATCTAAAGGCTCTGTTTTGTATCCTATCAAGTAGGCGGAAAGATGTATGAGGAGCATCAAATTTAGGGTTGATGTAAGCTTTATAAACAGAGCCAGATCAGAAGGGGCGAAGAACGTCCAGCATCGTCTTAAGAACCTTAGCATTAAGAAACATTTTTGGCGACTTCAAATATGTGGTCGTTCGACTTGGAAAGAGCATTCGATCGACAACCACAAGATCCAATATGGGTGGCCACAAACAACGAATAGTTTCAGGTGATTGAGGAGATATATTTATGAAAGAAGGCATTCCAAGTCACAGTAGGTAGTAGGCCAAGGAAGCATCTTAAGTCCCTTGCTATTTATTACAGTCCTTGACAGTACCTGTAGGAGCGAGATAAACTACAGAAAACCAAGGTACACCAACTATTCTTTCCTGGCGATGAAGGACCCAACTATATGAGGATCCAACATCCCTGCAAGAAGCACTTGCTGCATAAGTAACAGTCTCACAAGGCAGTGGGTACCGATTAAGTCGAAAAAAGACTGACTACTTATGTTACCCATTTTATGATCTAAACTTGTCTACTCAAGGGGCATGTAACACTAAACTACAAGTATTTGTAATAGAGGTCAATTATGACAAGACTAAAAAACTCATGCTACAAGTTTGATTGATCTTCCTACAAGTGTAATGGACTTAATCCTACAAGTATCTCTTTACTTGTAGCTTCGTCTCACAGGCCCCAAATATTTATTTGAATGGAAATGTGCTTCCCATGTGCGAAAATATTGGTGATCAACTATCAATAAAGATGAAGCTTTTGAAGACGGTGGCAATCAGCGAGTGAGCGTGGGCTTACGAAGTGACGAGAAAGCTTCGCCATTTTCTGAGACAGAAAAACGCCCCCTAAGTTGAAGGGAAGACTCTTCACTTGGGTTGTGCGTCCTACACTCACATACGGTTCACAATATTAGATAATGTACAAAAAGTATGAGAACCCACTGCCAGACAGCAGCTGAGATGAAGACGCTCGTATAACAGCAGCCTGTAACACAAAGCAAAAGCAAAAGTCTACAAGCCAAAAGCCACTTGCAGGATTATGTCCATTTAACTTGTAGAAGAGCAAGCGCACTTGCAGCTTTGTGTTACAGAATTTTTTTTACACTAGTCACATTCCACTTGTAATGCAAGTACTTGAAGGTTTGTGCTGGTACAGGCCCCAGAAGTAACAAAGCTTGTTCGGATTGTAACATCAAGATCCATGGAATCATTTACGTCAAAAATATCATCTTGGAAAATGTAGAGCACGACCGGCTGAGTTGGTATTCAAATAAGAGATCTAAAGAACAACGTAAAGAAGGAAATGTCGAACAACTTTCAGACACGATCGCGAAGGAAAAAAATTAAAGACAATATTTGCATTTCGTTTTGGCCTCCTTTATGGAACAATCCAAAACCGGGAGTCTTGCCGACGCGACGCATTCTGAGGTCAACTCGGGTTTCTCCACAGGCGAATCACTATTGTGAAGCAGATACATGGTAGAGGGGGGATCCTTTCGATATTACGATTATCGTAACGCCGGATAAAGGAAGAAGAAATGCAAAGCCCGTTTTTCTAGTATTTTCAAAAGCTTGTTCAGAAAGCCTTTTCTTAATTTGAATTTTAGTCTTTCGTTCATTTTGTATCTTAGGCTTTTTTGCAAAATTTTAGCGGGATGCACATACACACATCCCTTAAATTTTCTTTTCCTTAAAACCTTTCAACGACTTCGATGATCATGTGCATTTGGTCAACTGCAACGATTTCTTCTATTGCGTAGGAAAGCCTTCTTTTAGAGCGCCTGAGACCAAACAGTTTCTGACTTCGTTGCATCTGTTGGTGCCAAGAATTTTCAATGTTGTCTGTGTTTTCCTTCCAACGCAGTACGTTAAATGATACCAATTCCATGGGGTTTAAAGTATGTCTCCTTAGAACATGATCAAATCGCAGCGTTAAGCTAAGTGTACACGATTGCCTGATTTGCAAATATTGCCAGATCTGTCAGTGAAAAATTTGTCTCGAATGGCTGACAATTGTGTACACACCAAATTAATTTGCAGAAAAACTATTTGGCTGCTAATTTGTAGACAAATATCTCCCAGTTAATTTGCAGATATTTGGCAATCGTGTACACACTGACTAAATTGATTTGCACAAAAATTTGTTCATCAACCATTTTGAAGACAAATAAAATTTAATCCATACAATTGGATTATCAACTACAAAACTCATCGAAAATTTAAAGGTGATTTTTGTTTTTATAGAAAATATCTTAATTTCTATTGTTTTTTGATACTTCAATTTTGACAGATGCGATGTGATGATGAAAAAATGATGAAATGAACTGAAAATGAATTTGCAGATCCACAAATGAATTTGTGTGAACACGGTTTGCAGAAATCTACAAATATCTGCATATCTATTGCCAGCTATTTGCCCAAATTAGTTTGTCGACATTGTCAGCCAAATAACTGGCAATAAACTTGCAGATATTTGCAGATTTCTGCAAACCGTGTACAAACAAATTCAATTTTCACCCTCATTGTCAGCTCATTTGCACACATTGTCAGACGTTTGCAGATCTGACAATGATTGTCAGACCTACCAATCGTGTACACTTAGCTTTAGTACTGCTCTGCGAGCGTTACAGCATCAATCAGTAAATCAGTCAAAGCGTTAGTGGTGGCCACAGTTATAGACTTTAATCCCTCTGCTTTTTAAAACCTATTCGGAATTAAAGCCTTTACTAAGCCCAAATAAACTCGCACAACTCATAAAATCTCCATGATTCACTTTTCAAAATATCTGTCTGCTGATTCATTTCATATCTAATCGATATCACTCCAAAAATAGTTGGTACAGTAAACTAATACATTGCTTGTCAATTTCCTTTAGTGCCTCAGACATCACAGTGTCTATATACAACAGAAGTCTCTTGATCTATGCAAAACAAGCTATACTCATGAAATAGTGATTAGTTGTGTTGCTCCATTTATTCCATTCTCCATTTTCTATCTCCTTCAAGTTTCATTTATCTTTGTCTATTGAGTCTATTAGCATTCCATGTCCATTAATAGTTACACTCCAAGAATACCAAATTTGTCTATTTCTGTTTGTGACTCAGTCGTCATATATATGAAGTCAAGATGAAAGCTGGTGGAGTTCATTTTCGTTGAACTCATAAATAAGAGTTTTAAGTCTTTTTATCATTCCATTGAACTCAGTATTGAAACTTAGGTATACATCTTCTTAGAAACAATTGTCGCTCTTGTAAGATAACCCATTCAAGTAAACCCATGAGAAAGGTCTCAGGAGGAGTAGATGATCCGAGCACGTTTTTGGTCTAAGCCAAATGCACTTTATCCATCCAAGGAGATTATCATCATCGTTTAGGGGCCGGCTCGCGCTCGTAAACAAATCGCTTCCAATCCGATTTGATAATTGCTTAATGTATACGCACGCATTCTAAACCATACGATAGAGAGGCAACTACTGGATATCTGGTTACGCACCACTAATGCCACCATCGACCACTGGAACCATTTAGGAAGAACACGACGACATTCATTGGAATGCTGTTTAGTATTTGTGCCTTCCTCTAAAGTATGTATCTGACGCTGACGCTGACCCACCACCGCCACCGCCAACAAAACTACACCACACCGCGACACCAGGAGAACACATTAAATTGATATACGATCTGCATGTAGTATTAAACCAGCGGCAATTAACATTGTTACCCGATCCGCTACTGTAGTACGAGCAAGCGGTGTTACTAGACTTAAAATACTCGTATACACACACTACACTATCGCACGCTGCGCTCGCTGGTTGAAATTCAATTTACAACTCGTCTGTGTTCATTATGCGCTACATTACTCACTTGGATACAGATGCAGATAGATATTTTGTACAACTTGCAGTAATGCACAGCTCCGGCAATGCTTGCGCATTATTATCATGCTTGGATGGAGGGAATTTCAGTTTCAATCCGTGCTTCTATTTACGTACTCAAAAGCGAGAGAATATGCAACTGAATCCGAATAATTCGGTGAATTAAATTATTTTGTTTTTCATTTTTATTTTTTTTTTAACATATTACCTACAAACTTTGTTTTGTTTTGTATCGTTTGCGGTTTTAATGGAACCAGATTCTGACGAATGTCGCGGATATTGCAATTTTAATGTGTAATTGCCGAGTGAATGACTGTCGTACAGGGTGTTGTAGCTACTGTTAGTAGATGTGGTAATTAGTTTTCCAGCTAAATTAGAAAAATTAAAGTTATGTATAATGGACATAAGAAAAAGTTCCTTAACCCTCCTTTACATCCTCGGGTTCATTTGGACCCCAGGGCATGTTTTAACACTTATAACTTTTTTTTTAATTTTTTTTAAGTGGATTAATACAAAATTCAATTTTTTATTCATTTTGTACTTTAAAACGTCTATCAGATCTTTACAGATTTGTCTGCGGTTTTTAATTTCTGGAAAAAAATTCATTCATCTGACCTGGTTTCGATTTAGACCCACCCCACTACAGAAATTTTAGGAAAAATCAAATTTTTGTGATAAATAAATATTTTATTGCAAAAGTAACTTAGTTGAAGTGCTGACTTAACTCGAATTTGTTGGCAGTTCCGGGAGACATTTTAAACCTAAGTGTGGTAAAGGCAGCAACATCTGCCACATCAATCGCAAATGGTTCTGCTTTTCTTGTTCTTGTCTTCTGCTCTTGGACAAAAGTGACATATCTGCGCCTTTTAAAGAGTTTTTTAACAGGGACGCTACAAAAGTAGAGCGACAGGGACAGCAAACGACGTCAAATTTCTTGCTGCTCTTTTCTCTTCAGTAAAGGCCCCGGCCCATAGAACGCGTTGCGCGCGGTAGGAGCGGCGCGGCAACTGATGCGGTGGGTTTTGCCGCACGCAACTGATAGGGGTGACCCATAGAATCCGTTGCGGTGTCTCAACTCAACAAGGCCACTCATGTTAACAGAAGAGAAAATTTCAAATTGGTTCAGTAGCGCATGTCATCAGAGAGAAAATTTCAAATTGGTTCTGTCACCGCGTGAGCCGCGGCAAAATAGAAGTTTGGCTACTCGGCGCGTGCGGAGCGTTGCTCGCGGTGCTTATGGGTCACCTCTCATAAGAACGTGTGTATTTAATCGAGCTGTCAGTTGATAGCGGTGCCGCACGCACGCACCGCGTTCTATGGGCGGGGGCCTTAAGGTTTGCCATTTTATGATGGAAAGATACACGAGCCAACAACGAGTACAAATTATTAAAATTTACTACCGAAATTCGGAGTCAGTGGCCTCAAAGTTAAGAGCGCTACATCCAATTTATGGTCGTCATGCGATGAGGCCCATTTCTGGCTGAATGGCTTCGTCAATAAACAAAATATGCGGTAATGGTCAGGCAGCAATCCACACGTACTCCATGAGACATCATTGCATTCCAAAAAAATTACGGTCTGGTGTGGTTTATGGGCTGGCGGCGTCATTGGGCCGTACTTCTTCCGTGATGATCAAGACCGGCACGTTACTGTGAATGGGGATCGCTACCGTTCAATGATAACCGAATATTTTTGGCCCCAATTGGATGATATGGACTTGGAGGATATGTGGTTCCAACCAGCGTTGCCGGAGTAAAATTTTTTAAGGTGCCATTTTCAGTAACCAAAGGTGCCACCTGGGTGCCACCAGCCCTTCAAAGGTAGAGAGATATTCAAAAACACAAAAAACAAATAGGGTAAACGCACTAGTATCCGGACAGTGTTAGTGTTAAAAAAATCCACAAACGTCAACACACATGGGTCCTTCAATGTATTTTATACATGCATGCAAGGTTTCAAGTACTCGAAATGCGTATTTTAAGAACTACGCCTCATTTTATTGTTTAAGGTTTGAAGGTGCGGTCGCGTTACATGCTGTCCGGATACTAACTATGTGCGATTATCATGTATTTCCGGGCAGAGCTTGCTTCTTAAAATAATTGTGTCCGGATACTAAAACTAAAGCGTCCGGATACTAAATTTTGGTGTCCGGATACTAACGAAAATTGAACTTTTCTGAATTGTTGTTTTATTAATTTCAACAATGATTTCTTTGCAATTTACTTGAATGCTATATTATTGAAAAATGTAAATAAGTGTCCGCGATAGCATTTATGGTTACAAAATGGGATACTAGTTCGTTTACCCTACTTTTTCAAAAAGTACCATTACGTTTATTTGGGCATGAATTAGTACACACACACACACGATATGTGTATTTCACTACTTGAAAAAAAAAAAAAACAATCCTTTCAGTCTTTTTTGAATGACTTTATTAAGTTTTCTTCATTAAAATGTATTAAGCTCTTAAGGTGCCAAAATGAGAGCTAAAGGTGCCAAGGTGCCAATCAAGACTGAAGGGTGCCAAAATGGCACAATTGTGCCACTTCGGCAACGCTGGTTCCAACAGGACGGCGCGGCGCCACAAGTCACGAAGTGAATGTCACAATCAATTTATTGGAAACCAAGTTTGGAGAACGTGTTATCTCACGAAATGGTCCAGTCGCTTGGCCGCATCGGTCGTGCGATTTGAAACCGTTAGACTATTTCCTGTGGGGCTACGTCAATTCTATGGTCTATGCCAACAAGCCAGCGACGATTGATGAACTTCGTACAAATATCGAAAGTGAAATTGCAGTAGTATCGGCCGATTTATGCTTGAAAACCGTCGAAAATAGGGTTCAGCGCATGGACTTCTGCAAGCGTGCCCGTGGTGGCCATGCAAAATATTATAAGATATTGTATCTTAATGTGTATAGCAAATCTAAAAATAAACTAAAACTAAACTAAACTAAACTAAAAGAAATCGAGTTCCATACATAAATATAAAAATAATAAATAAATAATGAATTTCTTTGATATCCAAAAAACTTTTGTAGCGCTCTTATTGAAGAACCCCTTACAAGAGAGCCTTTCGGGGACTGTAGGTAATTCTACCTGAACTGTCCTCAAAATACGGAGGACATCGAACGCAGATTTTCCATCGTTTTTTTGTGTTGCAGTTTATGCAGTTGCTACGCCTTCGATAAGCATATCGTTTGTTTCCTCTAAGTGTCGGAAATTATGACAATTGCTAGGGCTGCTACGTCCAGTGAGTTGTAGAATACCAACCATTGCCCAGCGTTTTGTTTGACGTGTACAAGAATAAATGGAAACCATTTTTGGTCGAATACATCGGTTCCACCTTTGGTGCAGTAATTGGCAAGTATGATGCCAGTTTATTTTTGATGACCTGAAGTGGCTTCCTCACAGTTGTGTTTTGTTGACAGCAAAAGCACTTCCTCCTTTGGTTTTGCAACATAACTCACCAACGCCATTTTTTCCAAAAAATCTAAAGACGGATGAGTGAACTGGATGATACTTCCTTTTGTTACTGACCTTTATAGGCTCATTATGGTTATCAAGAATTTCATTACCTACAAAAGGTTTAGGTACACCTCTTTTGTTTTTCCGGACTGTGGTGATCTTCTTATCGAGCAAATTCAAATGCCAAATCCACCGATGCAAAGTAATGAACAACAGTGAGGTTGCGTCCAGAGTTGAAATAAAATAGTATCAACGTCATAACCACATCATATGCATGACCAATGTTCTGTACTTTGGTCAGAGCTCCAGTGTAGATTGAAAATTTCAGTGGTTAACCCGTTACATCTTTCATTCAAAACTTCAAGGGATTTTTGGCAGGTTTGCTTGACATGTATTCGCGAAATTTACAGCGATAAAGGAATACTTTCAAAAGCTTATCAGTTGTTAAATTTTCAGATGGATTTTAGTCATGCAAAGCGAGGTACTCCATTTAATGAGAATCAAAAAGAACAAATGAAAAAAATATTTGTTCACAAAAGAAAAATCTGGACAAAGTGACTTAAAACGAAATGATTTGTGTAGCGTATTTGTATCGATTTCGCTAGAGCTGTAGAAAAACTGACAATATACACTTTTTCTCAACAACTCCTCTCAAACCCTTGGTATATATTGGAAGCTTTTCTATAAGCTTTTCGTCTGTAATTACTCGAACTAAAAAGAGAAAAGGTATTCCCAAACAGGAAAAACTTCACCAAAGTAAGAACCATAATTTTTTTCTGCAACCGGAAATGAAAAACTAAAGCAAACAAAACACCCTGTGTTATAGTGGGTTGTTTGGCGCGTGAAAAGTTTGCTAAACGAGTGAAATTAGATGCAAGCGTATGTTATCAGCACCAAAGCCAAAGCCAAATGGCTACCTAAATATGCAAATAACATAAGAGAATATCAAAATGAAAAATTTAAATTGCTACACTAAACACAGGCATGCCATTGCTGACATGTATGGCTTTTAAAAGATTTATTATGCCAATGTGGTTCAACATTAAGTAAGGTAATAAATAATAGATTAATGAAATCATAATATTCGATAAATATAATTTACGCCATTCAAAACCATGCACCAATACACATCATCGACATCATACCCGTCCCCAAAACGTTTATCGTCTGTCGGTGGCGGTGTTGGGATAATTAATAATCATTTTAGTGCAATATAACAATCTGCATCTGAATTACTTCAAATATTAACTCTCATAATTGACACTGAATAGTGGCAATCAACACGAAAATGCAATTAAATTGCACTGAGATTCTTGCTGAAGATAAACCAAATAAGTGTGCTTACATTCAGAGATGAAGTCTTGAAAGGGAGGGATATACACAAATGTGGGTTATGTGAACAGCTGCAGGATTAAGATTGTTGCATTTTGTTAATTAAAATCTTTATTTATATCGAATTACTCATTCATGTGCATATTATATGAGAGATAGGAACCTTCACTTAGTCACTACGAGTGCAAGAAGATGGATTACAGGTTTTGTTAAATTTATTTTTATTATACAAACATCTTGTCGTTATTTATGAGTTGTGGCTCTCTCTCTCCTTTTAAGGCAATAATAACAAGGTCATTTCCATATTACATGGGCTTTTGTGTGACTTTACTGTAATAACACTTCGTTCATTATTGTATTCTCAGAGAGAAGCACGTTTTCACATTAAATCATTCGAAATGAAGAAAAAACAGGTGTGGCATTGCTTTGCAGTGATACTATCGCATGATCGCAGCATCAAAGTTAAAGGGCTTTAATATTCGATATTGACCTAAAATAACGTTAAGTGGGGCCCGTCAAACAATTCATTCAAAAAAAAGCGGTGCCCGTGGCATAATGGTTAGTCGAATCTCAACAGAAGCCGAAAATGTTTTTCACAGGTATCACCATTCGAGAGGAATTGGCATGTCCTCCGTTAGCAAAATCATTGCCATGAAAAGAACTTTCTCGATTAGCCGTTCGGAACCGGAGGAAGTTGAAGGTCCCCACTCTTCCCTCCCAAGGCATGCTTGTGAGAAATGCGTTAGGCCTCAGGACTCCCCGCTCTGTTGCGCCGCTCTATGTATGTATACATACTGTATACAGTCAGTCTCAGTCATATTCGTTAACCTCATATATTTAAAGTGCTCAAAAAATTGAAACAAATAACTCTGATAAAAGAAATAAATTTACTTCGTTTGATGGAAGTTGGATGGTCGGATGTAGTTTGCGTTCACACTATCAAGCTTGTCCTCCAACTTTATGTCATATGTTCCTCCGCTCCATCCAACTTCAAAGTTTTCAAAAATATTCAAAATTTTTTAACAAGTAGGTCAAGCGGTCGTCTGAGGGCTCACATTGTCAAGCATTGGTCGTTCAAGTCAAAGTCTGTCAAACTAATTGTACAGTGTGAACGGCTCTAAATAAACATCAAACTAAACGAAAACAAAATTTTCTTCAAAGAAATAATAACATAAACAATTCATTTTGCAAGGTACACTAAAGTTACCACTCATTCGCATTCGTACACGGAGTAACGTACGAAGCGTCCTTAATATTTAATAGCGTATCCTTTGTTTCTTATGACTTCTTTGAGTCTTTTTGGTATGGATTCAACTAATTTTAGGGTAGAATTTGGGTAAATTGCAGTCCCTTCTTCAAGTAGTCGTTTTTCAAGGTCTTTTTTCCCCGTTATTTGGTGTTTTCTAATTTTTGGATCCAAATGGTCCCAAAGATTCTCAATGGGATTTATGCCTGGTGATTGCGGTGGTGTTTGCAGCACTTTTGGGCATTTATATAAACACTAGTTACGAGCCCTCAATGCGGTGTGTTTCGGGTCGTTATCTTGGTAAAATAAGAAAGTGTTTTCTAGACCAAGAGCCCACACCATTACAGATCCGTGTTTTACTGTGGGTGTTAAATGTTTAGGATTCAGTTCCGAATTTGGGTTTCACCGAACTCTCTGGCGACCATCAGATCCAAACAAGTTGAATTTATTTAAAAATAGGAATCTTAAAAGAAATAAATTTCTAAAAAGACGTGTTTAAGATCGTGAAGATCACCACAACTCCTGAGTTCGCGTTTCGCCCAGGTACGGCTTTTGCTTTCATCAGTTGATATAACCTTTTTCCAGAACTCTGCCGTCTTATGTTGGTACTTTTTTGCAATGTCCAAACGTTTGTTGCGATTGACTTCTCTGATCTATAGCTTTTTCGAGCTATCCGGCCATTCAATCGACTTTTCTGGGCTTACATTTTTGTTGAGGTCAGTTTTCACCATTTCAGCTAACTTGGGAGCACTTACCATCAGATTTTTATTTATTTCCCGCAAAATGAATCTTTCGTCAGCATTGCTCAAAAATTTTTTCCCTATTTCCTCGGCGTTTCTTCTTTATACCGTTATATAATGTATTGCACTGTTGCACGACTTCTATTCGCAATTGCACCCATTTCAGTCAACGATTTTCCTTTTTTAATGACTTATTATTAAATTTCGCATTTCAAGACTTGTTTCTTTTGATTTTCTACCCAATTTTCCTTAAAGTATGCTAAAACAAGTGTGCACCATCAAATATGGAGTTGGTTAATGTAACAATTAAAATTTGTTTTACCAAGGGGAAAAATAAGTGTTCAATTCCAAGAATATTGTGAGGGACACAACTGTGCACGAATAGGAATGGGAGGTCTTATTTTGACTTCCATTTTTTGTCTGGTCCTATCTTTATATGTGTAACTTGAAATTTTTTGGTAAATTTTTTGCATGAAAATTCAAGGAAAATGATTTTCTTAAATTAAAGTAAATTTGAAAAATGTTTTGAATTTTTTTTTTTCATCTATTTTTGCGATTTTGATGAATTTAAACCTACTGTACGAATATGACTGAGAGTAACTGTATGTAACTGGCACAATAAGTTTCATTCAGACACCGCAGTGCCCGGAGCTGAGCAAGCTCTACCCGTCCCCTAAATCTAACTGTATGTAATAGAATAAGCTTACAGTAAATGCATTTCATCTTCGGTTTAAAGAGCAGACATATTTTTTTGGTCCAAAAATAAGCCTGTTTGCTTTGCTAAATAATCAAATACTTACCAAGGCAGTTCATTTGGTGGTGGTTCGTTAGAACACCAGAAGAGCGAATTGCAGGTTCGTTAGTTTGTCGCAATTAACACCTTATCGTGATACCTTGTTATGCAATTCCCTTGGACATTGCGTGTATTGAAGAGGATAAATAGCGAGCCGGCGCATTTAAAGCACTAAAATTACTGGTTAATCTGTGAACTAGCAAAAAACGTCACAGAAAAATTGCTTTGAAGTGAAAACCAACGTCACAGATACGGACGAATACTACGTCGAACAGCTTAGCTTTTGATTCCGGGCAACGATGGGATTTTAGAAAGGGGAAGACCCTCCTCCACCCCACAGCTTTTCAGAACAATAAATAAAATTGCAGATACTAAGGTTAAACGTGTTTTTATAAACTAGGTGATTTTCGCTTGTTCATAGTAATGGATCAAGGATTTTGTATCAAATTTTGTTTAAAACATGAAACAAAGTATAACAATGTGTATAAAATGTTGACAAAGGTGAGTCTGTTGTGAGTAAAACAAGAGTTTCCGAGTGCTATAAACGTTTCCCAGATGGCCGTGAATATTTTGAAGATAACTAACGACCCGGACACCCCAGCACATCATCAATCGGTGAAAACATGGGAAAAGTAAAAGCAATGGTTATGAATGATCGCCGAATCACAAACAGAGAGCCCCGCTGATGATGTTGGTACATCGATCGGCTCATGCGATGAAGTTATTTCAAGTGTTTTGGGGTATGAAACGCAAAGCAACCACATTTATTGAGTTTAAAACAGCGGGGAGTGTAGTAGCTTCAATCACTTCAACGATTCTCAGTTTTAATTTTAGCGCTAGATTTTTAATTCGAACGTTATCGTTAGGTCGAAAGGCACAAATGAAATAAAATAGGTAGTGTGGCACAACAGAGCGGAGAGCCTAGGGTCCTAGCACATTCTCACAAAGTATGGAAAGGGCCTACAATTTTCCGCCGATTCCTTTAGGACAATGAATTTACTATCGTTTCAGTAGCGGCATCCTGGCTAGTCAAGACCCAAACAAACATATAACAAACAGAAATCGCCAAGCTCATAAAAACATACGTCTAACCTTAACGACTGTCACAGAAAAAATAAGATCGAAAATTAATTAATGTTTGGGGTGGTGGTGAATGGACTGTGATAATTGAATCGGATTGAATCCCGGATTGCAATACATAGGTACATGCCACTTGGAAGACGACTGTCGCAATCATGAAGTAACAATCTCTTAAAATGGGTTTTTTGCAGCCATCAGGAAAACACATTAAGAAAGCAGAACACTCTGAAATTGAATGTTTTCATCTGATGATTGGTTGCAGCAATCAAGGAAAAACACCGGTTGGTAGTGGTAGGTCCTCAACCCGAAAAGCGATTGGTTGAGCCAGCATTTTCCTTGTACGATAAATGGGTGGCGCAAAAGCCATGAAAACCTCGCATATACAGGGCCTTCAATTGAAGACTCGTCAGTTCCTCACGAAAATCAATACAAACAAATTGGCTTTCCTGAGATTCGTACCTCGAACCTTCTACGCAACAGCCAGACATGCTGACCATCACGCCACGGGCACCCCTTTCTTGTGCGATGCACACGAAAATAAAAATACAGCTCTCAAAAACAATTGGAACGATTCGTTCACGAAAAATCAAAATGCATCAAGAAATAAAATAAGTTTGTTTTTGACAATAAAAAAAAAAAACTGGTCCAAACTTTATATCGAACTCAGATCCTAACATAAAAGAAAAAAGTAGGAAAGGAGTGCCAGAAACGAATACAGTTAACTACATGTTTCCAGTCAGTATTTTTTAATTTGGTCCATGGGTTCTTAAGCTTCTCCTTTTATTCACATGGCTTTTTAGGAGTGATCAACAAAGGTATTTGAAATTTTCAACAACATCTTTATTACCTACCTCTTCTATTACAAAGGTATTTGTTTGAGATACCCTGCGGTCAACTGTAATGCTACACATTTCCAAACTAAAAAGTTTACATAAAAACTTTATGTTACCAAATTTTGGGTATAAAAGATGTAGGAAAGCTATGAAGCTCTTTTGGTATGTGTGGTATAACAACATACCTGTTACCAGTGGCGTAGATAGCTTTTAGATAAGGGGGGGGATAAACCTAGTTCGCTCATTATTTTAAAAGATTTAATAATTAAAAAAAAAAAAACAAATTGGTAATAAGACTTCATTGAATTCATTATGTATGCCATAAGAAATTGTGTATTTTATAAAGATAATATATTATGCGCATTAATTTGAATGTGAACTAAAATAAATATTGATGTAATAGGTGAAATAATATTAATTTAAGAAATTTATCATAGAATAAAATCCTTTTAATTCTGTCCTTTTTATTGTTATTAAAAAAGACATATTTTTAAGAATCTCCTTCGTTGGCCACGATTCTTTGTGTTGTTTTTACTCTTCTTAAATAGGAGAAATTTCTTTCGGGAGTTGACGTTGAAACGGGCAGTGTAGCTAATATCCTGTTAGAAGATATATATATATGTTAGGAAAGTTTTCTTTGGGGAAGCTATAAAGCGCTTCCAATGAATTCTAAGAGGAAGTAGGTATTATTCCTTCGGATCAAATATCTCTTCCAAGTTTTTAATTCTTCAAGAACAGAAGATGGACTCAACATTTTCATTAAATTTTTCAACTGCTTTGTATATTTCAGACGAAGAATCCTTTAAAAGAACCGAAAACTCTTCTAGTATGTTTCCATGGTTCGTAAATTTTTCTCCAAGGTCTATTATATAGAAATCGAGAAAAGGATTGTTTTCATAACACGAAAATATTCTTCTGTACTTGGAACCGAAGGGTTCGAACTATTCTTTTGTCGGTTCACTATTCTCTTATGTTTAACGTCAATATCAAGGACTTCAGCTATTTTTTTTTTTTTTTGCATCTTCAAACACTTTCGAAAATGAGTCATCTTCTGCCCGTTTAATTTTTAGTTGATCCCTTAAATCTTTGGCGAGATTCATAGCTTGGACCAAGTCTAAATTCACTCTATGAATCTCACGACTTATTGACAACGAGAGTTGGTAAACCATACTTTTAACCTTTAAGCTAATCAAAAACTCGAAATCCATAGCATTTTTTAAGTTCCCTGCGTCAATTTCCAATGTTCTTATTTGGTCAAGAGTCTCGAACACAAAGAAAAATAGCTTCTCAAAATCTTCTGGTTAGGCAGTCTCTAAGCTGGTATTTTGCTGGAAACAGATACAGCAAGGATTCAAGGAATGTGCTGCACAATGGACGTACAGAGCATCAAGCAAATTGTTGGCGAATAATTGCCTGAACACCATTGTATCGATCAGACATATTGCTTGCTCCGTCGTACCCTTGGCCGATCAAAAAAGAAATGGCCAGATCACAATTTTGAAGATTTTCCACTATAAGCTTTGCAAGAACATCACCTGCAATTGTTAATACAGTAATGTTTGGTAAACTGCTGTATTAGAGAGAAGAGATTTTATTCATACCAGTCGTGGAAAATCGATATAAAAAACTAAACTTAGATTAGGTGATTTGCCGAAATAATAATTTCTTTCAGATGAAATTGACTTTGTATTTTCTCTGTAGAATAAAAGTATAGAATGTACAATCCTGTGAGTACTAATAAGACTTAATTCACATTGGAAGTAGCTACTTAATTTCACATTGTGTTTCTTTAACTTTTTTGGTTCATGACTGGTTATGTGGAACAATTATCGATCCCAACGAGGGGGATATACCCCCTGATCCCCCCCCCCTTATCTAGCCACTGCCTGTTACTTGTACGAGTATGTTAAACTTGACTTCTACAGGATATCAAAAGAAATTGCCTCATAAACATTTACCTATATATAAGCAAAGAACAGGAAAGAGATTTTAATTATCGAGTGTTGTTCCATGATTTCAAGCGAAATTTAAGATGTTCATCCTCCAAACAAACTAAAACTACCCAAACTAAATTGAACCCCCATTTTCGTGCTCTGTTCATTGCATAAATTTCAAAAATCTTTTATCGATAGTATAATAGTCCTTCCCTAAATTCGTGCTGCGAAGTCAATTCAAACAAGAAACACTGAAAACAGTTGTCCTCCCCTTCCATAGACTCGAACGAAATGAGTTTTGAAATCAGTCTTATTCATTCAACTCTTTTCTATGCTCCCTTCATTGGTCATAAAACCATTTTCTCTTTGTAATTCTCGACGGTATGGGTTGTTTTTAATATTATATTTCCTTATAATGTCCCAGCGCATTAAATCCCTCATTCAGTTAATTTTGCGCCACCTCATTAGCTATTCCGTAGTTAAAACCATACAACGACTATTATGCTCCATCAGTGGCAAAACACGCAGCGATTTTTATCAGTAATTCTTGCTAGTTCGCTTAATGACTGGCCCTTATCAAACGATCACTAACAGCAATTTAAAACAACCCGGCTGGCATATCAAATCCGAATAGGCTCGATGGGTTGGGCAAATTGCTTGCGCTTAAAATCGCAATTTCTCACTTGGTGCCAAAAATGTCACCTCCTGAATCACGAACAAGTGTCAAATATATAAAAAAAAAAAATATTTAAAAAAAAAAAATCATTAACAACGAAAATGTTTTCATTCCCTTCCTTCCCAATCACATAAAAACCACACACACACGCTGTTAAAAGAGAAGAGAAATTAAAAGCTTAAGCCCAAAACAATGGCACGCTAACAAATGATGATAACTAGTGAAAATATTTCACTCATCCTACTCAGTATAGGTCCTTTCAGCAGGACCTTTGCCTGCAAACACATACGGTGTACGATATGAGAAGCATAGTACCAGACAAAAAAAAAAAAGAGAAATAAAATAAAAACCAACGAATTTTTATCTTTTGCCAGCCGAAAATATATAAGTTTTTGTTGTGTGTCTGCGCCCCAAACTCCTGACTGAGATTAATAGCCCTAACATTAACGGCAAAACAGGATAAAACACACTCAAACCATCACACCATATATCCAGCCAAGCACAGCATGTTGTTCCTTTGCAACGAAACCAACCCATTGTCTCTGAAGGAATGGGGGAGTTGGTTGGTTGATACTTTTCATTGTCACATCCACATAAGCCCGGAGTCAGGAGTGACTCCAGAATCGACCACCAAACGCAGATAAAGACACAGAAACCACACTAACAACAGCAACACACATCACAAGGGGATCGCAAAATAACCGACAGGACACCCACTGTCAACCGTTGCGTTGCTGTATTTTTGTATTTCATTTTTTTTTTCCTGGTTTAATCTTTTGTTTTTGGTTTTATTTCGGCTGGCCCAAGGACAGGTGTGAGATTTCAAATAAAAACAAATATCTGGCTGTGTGGGCACATTTTAAGGACTCAGTAGCCGGATTAAAACCACAGAATCGGATATGATGGGTGTCGTATCCTGTTTTCAGTCTCTCGGAAAAGTTACCCTTCTGACAAAACAAACAAACTCATCCATTCGAAGTACGAACGAACTACCAAGTGCGCGCATGGGGAAATGAGCATAACAACAGCATCCTGTCCGAAAAGTTCCCTTTTCGATTCCATTCCTCTTGTCGATTTTCCGTTGGTTTGAGTTGAGACAGCTCCAGCTCCAAGGGATGTGAGTGGGGTATGGGGAGATGGGAACTGGTGAGACAAATACTCCAGGAAAGAGGTTAGGTTCGCATATGAATTTTGTACACATTTTGACAAGCTTCGGGTGGGGATGTGTTTCGCACGAAAGCAATAGTCGTAAAATGTTATCCATAGGTTAGAGTTAGGTGAGGTGCTCGGAAAATAGATATGTTTCGTTTGTTGAGTGTGTAAATTCTTTGTTTTGCTGAAGAATGTCAGGTGAATTTGAATAGATTCAACTAGGGAATTATAGCTTTTTGGTAAAATCGAATTCGCAAATCGCATTTCTCTCTTTTGTTTTTGTCTCAGAAAATGTGTATTCTGGTCTTGTTTCTTCTTGGATCGTTTGAGGGAAATGGTTAACGTTTTACAGTTTGAAATGGAGTCGGATGTTGGAGAGCTCGGAACACATTTTAAAACAGAAAGGTTATCGACACATAAAACGTTTGCTGATGCGAAGCAATACCTTGTGGAATTTTGCAAATTGATCAGGAAAAGCACTTGTGTTGAGGAGTTTCAGTTCAAGTTTTCCTGAGAAACCATAAGGCACATCAGAAGGTAACATCATTTAAAGTGGTTTTTCAGTTGTTTGTGGCCGACATTGTCAGATGAAGTTAAAGGAATTCCACCACACAATTGGCCTTCACAAGGTTGTGTTTTTGCTCAAAGAATGAAAAGAATATTTTTCGGTTTTCCATATGCGTGCAAATACCTACACATCATGTGTTTCGGAGATTACTAAGTATTTGTCAGTTGATTTGCATGCACAATCAGTAAAACTTTTAGGTGCTGTTTGGATGAAATGGCTGTCAGGACACCAACTGAGACACTTAAGGACAAATATTAGCTCCGACGTGATACCATACGAAATATGTAAGGGGGTACCGAAATCAACTAAACCACATGGAGCGGTAGAGATTGAGGTTATCTGTGTTTATCAGATCGCTTGTATTCTACAAAATCTCCTAAATGTAAGTTTTAAGCCTTGATCAAGTTGAACTGAGACAAAATAGACAGAACTTCAAAGCAACTTTTTTTCTGTTGGAGTTTTTTAAAATATAAGCTGGAGCACTCAGACCAAAATACCGGTCCATTTTACTACCAGTTAGCAACCTTCTATTTGTTATAGCTTTCCAGATGTTCGGAGAAAAGCCAAAAGACGCTGCCATGATAAGGAGCCTAAGTTACCAGCTCTCACCATGTCTGCGCCGAGTATCTGTAACCTCATGCGAGAAAAAGCAGGACATTCACAGAGGAAGTGCTCTGCGGTATCCTCATCTTCTCCACAAGATTCACAGAGTGTGGTATCACTTAAACCTAGGTTAGGTTAGGTGGTATGGCATGCATCCAATGGAAGCATGCCATCTACGGTTGTGCTCTTCACAGATCCAATCGTTGATTGAAGCCCTCACTGAGGACGCTGGCAGACCAAGCGACGGACGGTTCAGGTCCTGAGAAAGCTGTCTGAGATCCTTGCCCTAGCAAGTTCATCGGCGATCTCATTTCCAGTTATGCCGTGATGGCCCGGAACCCAAATGAGACTCAAGGAATTTAGTCTTCCGATCGCATTCAGAGAGCTCTTGCATTTCTGGATCACTTTCGAAGTGGTTAGAGGGTTGAGAAGGGCCCTAAGCACAGCTTGGCTGTCGCTGGAAACACAGATACTTCTCCCCGTCCATCTATTGTTCGTGACGTGGCTTAAAGCCATTAGAATAGCATACGCCTCCGGTTGGAAAACGGATGCTTATGATACTAAAGAGGCGTGAAGTCGTATGTCGTCGTTCTCCACAAAAGCACCAGCGCCAGCCCCCTCGTCGGTTTTGGAGCCATCTGTGAAGATACGATAACAGTTCTTTCCAGGCTCAGATTCTGGAGCCAACCTGTCCTGAACCGAAGGAAAGTTGACTGAGTAATTTTGACTCAGTTTGAGCCTTGGGATCATTGTGTCAGACGGCATATCCATTAGACGTGAGTCAAAAGATATGCTGCTTGCGAGCTCCTCAAAGCTCCAGTGCGAATCTCTTTAAAAGAGAAATGGTCTTGAGAGTACACCCCATGATGTAGGTATCAAGGGGAGGATGATTCAGCAGTGCGTCGAGAGCAGCTCCTGGTGTGCTTGGGAAGGCCCCAATAACACCAAGACAAATTGTTCTTTGAAGTTTGGCAAACGAGGCAATAACGTATTTACTCGAGAGTTTATTCCACCAAATAACTGACGGATAGGAGATGATTGGTCTTATCATAGCCGTATAGATCCAAAGGACACTTTTCAGTGAAAGACCCCATGTCTTGCCAAAGGCTTCTTTGCATTGCCTGAAGACTGACAGTGCTTTAGTAGTTTTAAAGTCGACATGCTTAGACCAAAAAAACTTATTATCTAGGATTACTCCGTGATGTGAAGAGGACAACCTCAGTTGTCCTCTTCACGAGACGCAGACAAAAAAACCTCAGTTTTTTTCCCAAAATAACTACGACAGTCGGGTTTGCAGAACGATCGCAACAAGTTTAGTCACTACCCAGCTGTAGTCGTCAGCGCAACGGTTTTGATATAGAACACCATAATCGTTAATAAAATTACGATAGTCGATACCTACAGCGCTATCGCCATAACTGTCATAAACGTAACCGCTTCATCGAAGTCGTAATCGTAGTGCGATAGCAACTGTCATAGCCACGACCAGTTGCAATCTTCGCCGCGACGGTTGCTACAAACAACACAATAGTCGTTAGTAGAATTACGATAGCCGATACCTATAGCGCGGCCGTCACAATCAGTACCACTACAAACGTAATCGCGTCGTCGAAGTCGTAATCGTAGTGCGATACCAATTGTTGTAGTCACGAACAGTTGCAGTCGTCACCGCGACGTTTGTTACATAGACCTCGATAGCCGTCAATAGCATTACGATTGTCGATACCTTTAGCGCTACCGTCACAATCAGGACCGTCATAAACGTAGTCGTGTAGTCGAGGTCGTAATTGTATTGCGATCGGAACTATCGTACTTAAGACCGTGAAGTTGCAGTCGTCACTGCAACAGTCGTTACATAGACCACGGTAGTCGTTAATAAAATTATGATAGTCAATACGCATAGTACGACAGTCATAATCAGTACCGCCAAAAACGTGTTTTGTAAGCCATAACCGTAATATTAATTTCGTTCGGCCGTGGAATTGAACACCGCAACGTTCGTTATCGCAACCGCGATAGTTTTTATTGTAACTACGATAGTCGTTAACTGCAATAAACGTAATAACGACAACAACCGATAATCATACGAACGCCGATGGAATAACGACCGTACAATTTTCACAAAATAACACTTTGCGGTAGCACTGCAGTTGCAACTGCAAGGTCGGTTCGAACGGGGGCTCTTTTAGATCTTTAGCAAAACAATAACTTTTGAGAGCTAAGAGCGCTGAAAACCAAAGTGGTAAATACTCTTGCGCCTTCTTATGATCCATAAAAACTTTGTTTAGCCAGAAATTGAAATAGATGTCAACAAATAAAGCGACCATTTCCAGCTATTTTTTGTGTTGCACCAATTCTCAATCCTTGGGAGCTATTTATCGAACGAGTACGCAATTATTGTCGACACTCAAATGTGCCCCATTCATCCACTTAAATTGAAGAAATATTTTTCTTTTTTTTTCGAAAACCAAAATCAAAACAAAATACCCACGAACAAACGATAACCGAATCTGGGTGTGTGTTGTCTGTACAAGAAAAACAATCATCTCCTACTAATTGAGCATGACATACTTTAAGAACGCACAAGAATAATGCTATAGCACTTCAAGTTCCAAACATGGTCGGGCGATAGCAACAAAAGCGTGAAATATGGAACACCATACCTCTTCACCTCCCTATGTATAGATGAACGAGAAACACGATTCACGAATACAACGACTGAGACGGTGACGGTGACGGCGACAGCGACGGCGACGACAGACGGTGGCAGCAACAAGAACGCAATAACGACAAAGATCTCCCTTCGGTCCGAATCCGAAGCCATTTTCCTGAGCTGTTCCCAATTCCTTTAGTGAATGAGAGTTCTTTTTGTTTTTGAATTGAATTTCAAGAAATGCACTTCTTAGCTATGAAGAAACGACAACGACGTTCTTGTGTTTTTGTATTTGCTTTATTGATTTCGAGTTTTTCTTTCTGTTCTTTCCTGAAATTCATACTTTTTTCGTTCCAGAAAAAAAAGCAATTACGACAGACCAAACGTTGAATTATGAAATTAAGAAATGGGAACAATGCTATGAGATGAAAACAAAGCGTTTTCCCAAATGAAAAATGGAAATTCTCGTAAGAAATGTTCTTTGAGAGGAGTTTTGTGCGAAGGGTTTTTAAGAACGTGTACTCGAACAACATGGTTCTATGGGCAACTTATAAGTGGTTGTGGCTACAACAAAACCAACAACGCAAGTGCTCAAAACAAAGTTTCTTGTGATTTCCAAAGGGATTTGCCATGACGCAGTTGTGACAAATATACGAAATACATACACAACAAAATGGTCCTACTTTTCAGCTGTCAAAGTAATGTGTTTTCAGACAGTTTGTAGTCAGTCAGAGAGGAGGCGAGGCGTTAGTATAGTGGTACCTCTGATGGCTCTGAATGATAAATGTTAAATGTTCTAAATATGACAGAGAAGAATGGCGTTACGGAAATTTGACATTTTTGAAGGTATTAATGTCAAACAATGACGCACAAAACATAACTAGACCGAGTGTTCTTCAAAGGGAAACGGAAATCGGCAAAAGACATACCTAGTGTTTTTTTTTTTTTTTTTCATTTCTCCTCCGAGCTACGCTGCTCGTAAGAAGTGTCACCTGGAAATATCATGTATAAATATCAAAAGGCAAGTGATGGGTTTTGCATTGTTCGGTTGATGTGCGTTTGTATTCATGTTTCCTGAATCTTGTTTCCAAAGCAGTTAAGCTCGTAAGCGCTTTTTGTTTTCTCTTTCCTCATCACTTAATCAAATTGAACTCAAAAAATTGCTGGGATTATATTGAAGACTTACCATTTAGTGGGTAATTTGAATTGGAAATGGAGCGATCAAAAAACACTTACCTGCAAATAGAATGAAAAGAGAAATAAATTATTATTGTTTAGTCTCATACAATGGAGAAGGAGAGCACTGTAATTTGAAAACGAACGAAGTGATTTAAGGCGAAACCAAACTTATGAAACAAAAATAAGAAAAGAGTCAGTAATTTTGTAATCAAGAGGTTCTTGAGGGGAGCTAAGGGAGGGGTTAAGGGTTCCACGTCGAGAAACATTGGATATCGATTCAAAATCGTCAAGAGAACAAAACCAACCACATTCTCTGATTCCAAACCCAACATAATCTCTACAACGCGGTTACATTTAGGCATACATAGGCATGTTTTACTTCTTTTTTTTTGTCTTATTTCTGGGTTTGGCACCTCGAACCTCCCACGCCTTATATTTGGAACAACAACAAAGCTTCTGCTGTTGACTCCGTAAGTTGTAAGATCTGTATAACATAGGAGACAGGATTTTCAAAAATATTTAGAAATACAAATGCCGTAGTGGTAGAATTTAAAGGTTTTTAATTTATTGGAAGACGTGTGATGACGACGCGACAGTTGACTCGACAAAGAATTCAAACGGAACGTTTTTGTTGGATAGGAAATTGGTTCGATTTTAATGTAATGTTTTTCACACCAACCCAGTTAAAACGATTGTACTGCAGTTTGAACTTAACTGAAAACTAGATCAAAATTGGTTGACAACATAAAGGCTCAAAAAAAATTTGTCAAACAACTTTGTTTAAAAAAATCCTTTAAGAGTGATTTCGCAGCTCATTCGAAAATCTAATATCAAGCATAGGTACTTAAGACTTTCGACCCCCTAAATTCCAAAACACCTGCAAGTGCACATGTCAAGTTTTCATAAAAAGTAGATGAAGTCTAATTAAAGTTGTTGCTTAGCGGGCAGAGCATTAGAACCCATTATCTTCACAGACAATACCTAATAAGTGTTGGAAATCATAAATTTAGTTTTGTCAATAATCACAAGCGAATTAAAATAAAATCATTTGCAAAGAAATTCTAAATATCGATTCACATCACAAACTAAATGAAAATAACCTCTCGAAAAATAGAAGAACGCGGTATCATCAACACAAAAGCTCTAATTTTACCTCAATTTGTAAAATGAAAAGTGAGCATGCAACAAAGAATAAACGACAATTTACACGAGCACGGCCAACAAACGACGAACAATTACTTTATGTATCTAGAACTAGATTCTTCAAGAACTTTCAAGGAAACTATTAAAAATGAAGTATATATTTATCTTAAGATAGATCAACTCCTGTTACATCTTCAAAAAAAATTAATTAAAAAAATAAAAATGGGAAAGGTCCGAACTGAATATTGCTGCCAGTTTTTAAGCTTTTCGGGACAATTTACTGAAATCCCGGGATTTCCAATTTTCACCCAGGACAAATTAAATTGAAAAAGAAAAAGATTTTTTGTAAAGGTTTTTTAATTAATACACAAAATCGCATTTCTGTAATCACATTGTTCTAAAAGTAAATAATAAATCAATCGAGAAATCGAGTTTACTACTTTTTTATATTCAATGCCATTCACATTCAACAAAAAAGGGTTCGTTCGATAATAATCAATGAAAATGCGTTAAGGGTAAACCTTAACGCAGTAGATATTTTCTAAACATTAAGGAAAAGCTTATACTTTGATATGTTGAAATGGAAAATTCCGGATATTTGGTGTCCCGTCGGCGGCGGTTCATCTAAATTTACGTCTGAAATTCTGGCAACGCTAGAACTGAAAGACTTTTTTCTCGTTCCACATACAATCCACACATTTATTGAAACAGAGGCCAAGAGCATTTTTCTCAACCAAGTCTTCTAAGGAAATGGAAGGAACCATTTTATGACATGAAATTACTTTCCGAGAAACTGCTAATTCTTCGCAAAGCTGTGGAAAAACCGAAAGCCGTGGAAAAACCAAATTTTTTTCCCATGGTGTTCTGGGATTCGAACCTCGAACTTTCAAAGTAGCAGGCAGACACGCTAACCATTACGCCATGGACACTACTTAAAATCATTCCTTTTTTGTTTGAGGGATGAAAGTTGAAGCTGGAAAGTCAACGAATACAAAACACAAAAGTCTTTTCATAAACGACCTTTCGTTTGAAACTTCTAATCCTTTTAACTGTTTTGCTGAAGACTCAACACTCAGCTTCTATCATATTCGTTTCCAAATTCATGTCCCTTCTCCTCTGATGTAGAACGGGTACGGTTAAGTATGATTACCTTATTGAATTCTGATCTTGACAGCATTGTTGCATGGGATGATAAAAACCAAGTAGAATTCAATGCTTCGGAAGAACAATGCAGCCTTTTGTCGTTAAAGCTTAACATTCCTCCTTTGCCATTGTCCATGAACCTTGCATCCAAGTAACCGAAAATCTATCATCAGTACTAGTTATGTGTGTTAACGATGATCTTTGTTGGAATGACCACTTGAAACGATGCAAAAATTTTTTCTCCATTTCTGATCTGGCTACTATTTATAAAGTCTACATCCACCCAAAACTAAATTATAATTCTCATGTCTGGTCAGGTGTTCCCCAAACATCATTGATAGGCGATTGAACAATCGTAGAATTGATCGATTCTCTTGAACATCGTCGAAATGTTACGTGACTCACTCTATTTTATCACAAACAGTGCTGTAGTGAAATAGCCAGCTGCATTCCTCCCCTGAAACAATTTCGCCGCAACACCAGCCTCGCTAAAAATGATCATCAGTTTTACCTTGAGCCCAACTTCGAACGTACAATCAAGTACAGAGATTAATATTTTAGCCGCACCACCTGAATGTTGAATGCTCTGCTAGATTCTGTTTTTACACTGCAATACGATTCATAAAAGTTCAAAAGCAATGTGCATCGGTGTCTCCTATTAAATCCTCTTCTATATTCCTAAATGCTCGCACTTTATTAGGGTATAAGGGAAAAACAAATTTTCGGTTTCTAGTATTCGAGCCTCGAACACCTAAGTGACAGGCAGACATTCTTGAATCTTAGTCAAGCGCAATAGACTTTATCAAACAGTCAACCACATTTTCAAGGTTAATGCTAAGAAATGCCTCTTTATCGACTGATTAGCTGATCCTAGCCTTTGTCAAGTTAACGATAATCGAATGTAGTGATCCAAAAATAAAAAACTGTTGCAAGGAAATATCACTCATTGGACACAGCCACAAGCCGCTGCAAACAAATATGCATAGGACAGAGCCATAGCAAGAAAAGTAATAAGAGCATTGATTTATTTAAAGAAAAAGTAACCCTTAAGAAAGCGAAATGTTGGAAAAATTTTCTTTTAAAAAAAATTTCAAAATTTTGACTTTGAGACTTGAATACTAAAATTCTATATACTAAATTAACCAGAACGAAAATGTTAGTTAAAGAAACAATGTAGTATGTGAGAGTAATTGGCTTAGTTGATTATTTTAGAAAATGAAGTCAATTTTTTATAAAATTGGTGTCCCGTCTAACCGGAGGGAGTCATCAAACACTTCACTTAATGGTGAAGATACAAGGTTTTCATGTTTATTTAAATCGACAGCTTTTACAAACTCTACACCTTTTGTGTGCATCTATAGATAACAATGCATTGGTCTGAGCTTGAAGAAAAACAGATGTGGTCCAAAGTGGTCATCTTGTGGAACACAACAGAATTGCGATAGTTTGACTGTTTAAACTTTAAAGCAACACATCTACCATAGGGCAAAAATCGTGCAAAAAAAGGACAGACTAATTTGATTTTCTAAGAACCACATTCAAAGTATTTGATTCCATTCATCAGGGAAAAATCCCTAGTAAGACATTACAGTCCACCAACTTTAAGATTACTTCAATAAATGTTAAGAAGAGGGGGCGTTTTTGGTACGTGTTCCAAAAAACGCTTTTGCTATTTATCGGAATTACTTTTACCTTCATTAATTCTAATCGTCCGCAAACCTTTTCCTGATAAAAAACCGCCACAAAGCTTTACACTCTAAAGGGGGTGTTGTTGTTTATTGCACTGTCCACAACGCAATATTCCCAATAGATTGAATTCTCTAGGAATTGAGGATTGCCCTGTACTATCACCATTGAGTATTCCTGCTTTCATTCTCCCCAGCTTTGACTTTCTAACCAACCAAAAACCTTCTACTTCTGTTGTCTCTTTTTATGTTCTTTTCTAGTTCACTGCATTTCAAGAGAACTACAGATTGGTATCCTATTTTCATTATTACTTTTTTAATTTATTTGAAAGCTCAAATTAAAATAAAAGGATACCTATCGTATATACCTGCCCTCTTCACCGCGACTTCAGCAAGAACTCTGATCCACTGAATCATGTTCCTTCCATCAACAAATTGAAGCTCACTGATTCATGGTTTGATATTAAAATTCCCTCCAATGAATTCAAAGGATAATTGGAAAAACTCGATGTATTATTTGGGTTACTCAATGAAGTGAATGACCGCAAAAAAAATTCCATTTCCTGTAACCACATCTCATGCATATCAAATTGATGCACGAAAATTCGTATGAAAAAATAAAGTGCTTTCAAATAATTCTGACCATCGAATAGGCAAATAAATAATTTTTAAACCCCCAAAAATCGGTAAAAAAAAAAGATTAAAATGGTTACCGTTGGATTTCACTCCAATTAAGTTCTCAACAAGTTTTTTTTTTTAACTCTAGGTTGTGTTGATATTTTTTCCATTGCAAGCCACAGTTTTTTCGATTTTTTTTTTGTGAAGGTAGGTATTGATTTATCGCACCGCGGAAAAAAATACACAAACAGCCCAGCCACGTATAGGACGAGCACATAAAAACAAAAAAGAAGATGGCTCTTGTAATCCATAAATGGATTGGGATGAAACTGGGGCGCACTATTGAATAGCGCCAAACAAAAGACTCACAAATGTTGGTCCAATTATGAAACTGTCACGCCGTATTTTGAAACCCTAAGCATGTTATTGAAAAATAATCGAAAACAATACAACGATCGTGCTAAGCCGCTATTCGTTTTCGTTTTGCTTTTATTTTTGTCATACGGGGCATCTTAATTGGTTCACATTGCAGCCACAGCAGTGCAGCAATGGGACCTTTCACTTTTAATCCCCGCGATGCATGCAAACTGATTGGGATTGCCCTAAAAGATCCGCATCTTGGAAATATGAATTTTTTATTTAAAAATTGTTAAGCAATATTGCAAATCATTTTTCCATAGAGCTCCTCCGATAAGGGGAAGTGTATTCAAAGTCAGTCTCCGGGATTTTCTTTGGAGGAAGCCACTGATTGACGTTTCCACTTGGCTAACGAACGTTCGATACCAAAAATCCAGAATGTAGTAGAAATCGTTCGTGTGAGCACCTACTGAGTAAATGTGAATAGGTCTGGGGCTACTCATATCTCGGGAGGAAGGAAGGAAATGTACAACACAAGAGCGCATAAAATTCATACTTCTACTTCAATACGTATGTGTCGTTGACAAGCGTGTAAAAATTCTAATGGCAAAGCCTGGTGTTGCCTGTGCAAAAATTCTCTACAAAAGGAAGTTGTTCAATGAATACGGACGCGCTGCAAAAAATAGTAGAAGTGGCAAGTGCATTTGTGACTTCGAGGCTGACAGGGTGATTAATTGCTTTGTTAACATTGAAAAATGAAGACATTCACCAAAGAGGGTGTTCTTTTACGCAAATGCTTATGGAATTCTAATTTTGTATTAGGTCGTATATCAGCAGCAGCTTTGTTATGAGGTGGTTAGAGGCGTTCGGTTAGCAAATAAGAGTTGGAGTAGGTCGTCGAAGTAAATGAACATGACAAGTTTGAGTTCTTTGTAAGGAAACTCTGCTTTGAAAATGACTTTGCACAGAACTTAAAGGAAAAAAAAAACAGTGAATGAACTACAATTTATGGTCGTTGAGTTAAAGCACCTTGGTGCACCACCAGCACAAGTTTGCATCAGATGTGTCGCACAAACGATTACAACAAGGTGCAGCAATTATTGAGTTATGGGTGCGTTTGCGGATTTGAAACAGAAATAGAATTAACTGCGACTAGTTGCGAAGTGAAGCGTGTCGTAAATAATGACTTCTGTTTTCCCCAAATGGATTCAACAGTATAGTCGAACGGGTACAGTGTGCGTAATGCGATTTTGACCTAAGATTACCATTTTCAACAGTAGCGCAATTAAAAAGGGGGTTTCTTTTACAGAAATACGTCAATCTTAACAGCTATTTGTTGAAGTATTCACGTTAATGTAGTCGCAATAACGGAACAGCAACGGAACCATAGAGGAGTTTCACACCGTTGAACAATTTTGCATAATTACCTACTACCATGAAGGAGGTGGGTTTTTTCTTGTGGCTCGTCAAAATATACGAAAATGAGAAAATTACTGTAGGCACTTACATACTTCACATAAATGCTAACGACATTACAAACGATAACTTGATAATTTGTTGTTCTGTATTTTTAATTTTCTTACTTCGTACAATCGTTTTGATATTACCCTAACCAACCTGGTAATCATATGGAAGCCAATGGAAGTCGTTTCTGTACAAGCTTTCGAAGAGCATCAATGTTATCAGGCGGCAATCGTCTTACTCTTAGCCTATATCTGAACAAACCCGACAAAATCTATACCAATTAGAGTTTAAGACTTGCTAGATAAATAAATAAACAAATAAACAAATATGGGAAGGTGGGGTAAGAATTGGTCGTTAGGGTTTTAGGTTGTTACTTTAATTAACCACCAAATAAATAAAAAGGCTAGCTACTACTGATCTTACACTTTCTTAAGTCAAACAGAAGTATTTTATAAAGCACAGTGGTAAAGTTTTGAAAACAATTATAAGCTGGAAAAAGTTCAATTTTCAAATTTGTAGTGGATGATTTTTTAACTGCTTTACTAATGAAGATTATATCTGACTTTGGTTTGAAGTATGGAAAAAAATACTGACACATGGTGGAACTATTATTAGGATCCGAATGAACAACCTCCAACACCTGATAGGTTTGAATTTTCACATAATCGTAGATAGCAAAAAAAAACACAGAACTTCGCACGGAGCATAGCGCAGTTATCTCGACCATACCTTGTGTGGGAATGGAAGGGACCTACATTTTTTGGCCGCCCTTAATGTGAGAGAATAATAAGTTCATCGAACCCAAAAACAAAACAATTAACACTGGGCTCAACAGTCATAAGATCCAAACTAGCCCAGGAGACATTTATGTATGTCACTTTCCTTACTGGCAAGGAAAAACTCGGTTATCCTCTACTGGATTCTAGCACACAAGGACAATGATGATAACGAGATAGCTGACATCTTTGCAAATGGCAGTACCTTGTACCTCTAAATGTTCTTTGGAATAAATCAAAATCTGTTCAAATATACAGTCAAGAACATCGTACTGGAAGAATACAACAAAACCTGGCGTAACTCCTCTTCCTAAACCTTTTCAAAACTTTGTATAACCACTCTTTTAAAAAAAACATCTAAATGAGGTTGGAAGCAGACCCTATCTGCAGGCTACACATCGAAAGGGAAAAAACACATCCGCAACTCATTACTTTCTTCTCCGCCCTAGACCGGATACTTGACTATACGAGATCATCCTCTTGGATAAACCCAAACTCACACACCCAAAGAGAATTTTTAAAATCTGGTCGAATCCAGGAGCAAAACAACTTGGGTCGAAAGAGCATCAGTGATCGAGTGAGTGAGTCCGTCTGCTGATCGTTTATCGGTTTCAATTCGTTCAAATACTGATGAAAGAATGTCAAATTGCAGTACTAAAAAGTTGGATAACGTGAAAAGTAATGCCAAAAACACATAATTCAGTCACGTATTACTCGATCACGTGTGCGGTAATTCGGCCCCTGGCCCTGGTCTGAAACTACCCATGGGTTGGCATAATAGCTTTCAACTAGGCACCGTAGCGCAAGAGCTGCATACGCTCCATGCCGCAATCTAATTTAATTTTATATAAGTACTTGTGTACATGAAAAAATATCGTTTTATTAACATTTTGAGAGGCATTTTTTGTTCCAAATAAAAACTCGAGCCCAGCTAGAGCGTCGGACTCTTAGATTGTTTTACACTTTACATCACGAGAACCATCGGATGATGAAAAAGATATTGTTTCTTGTATGGAGCTATCATTCGATCTGATTTGAATACAACATAATATTTTACATTGATAACTGTATAAGCATCGATAAGGTGAGTTCTAAAAATTTAAGAAGTCCAGAAGAAGCTAAAAGTTTGTGGTACCCTTGGAGTGATGGTTAGCATGTTGCCTGTTGACCCACAGGTTCGTGGTTCGAATCCCAAAAGAGGCAGAAATGTTTTTCCACGAGTATCTTATTATTTATTTTTTTATTATTTCTTCTTTATTTCGTATCAATATCGCCTGGCAAGTCCTCCGTTAATAAATTCATTGCCATGAAAAGCACTTTCTCGATTAACCGTGAAAAGAGTTAAAGGAGGCGTCAGTTTACAGAACTTCGTTCTCGAAAAGAACAAATTTGGAGAACACAAGCTGCTCATTAAATTTTAAGAACAATATGATGTCAATAAAGAGATTTACTTAGCATCATACATCATGCTGAAAGATAATACCAGGGGCCTGCAAAACAGACCTACAAGTACTTGTAATACAAATGGATTATGACAAGCGTAAAAAATTGTGTAAAACAAGGCTAAAAGTCTGCTTGCTCTTCTACAAGCGACGTTGATTTGCTTTACATCTCACAACCTACTCAACAATAAACACCAGCGGTCTGTAACACGGAAATACAAGTACTTGTAATACAAGTAGGTTATGACAAAAGTAAATTTTTTTTGTAAAACAAGGCTGCAAGCCTGCGTTCTCTTCTACAAGCGTAATGGACATAGTCCTACCAGTGGCTCTTGACTTGTAGTTTTGTGTTACAAGCCCTAGAAGCACCGACGAATTGAGAAAAAAAATACAAGACACTTTTAAATTTTCAAAATAGTACAGGACTTTGTCTACTGGGGACTCGCCATTGACTTGGAAAATAGCATCAACTCACAGATCAACTCACGCCGATTGCTGTGTCCGAAACCTTTTGTGTCTCTTTGCAATAATTCGATTACTTTGATACCTAGACGGTGCCATGTTTCGACTTAAGTTCGTAGCCTACACTAAAATACGCGAACTTCATTGTTTCACAACATACCTACTAATTATTTGAACCAGTCGCAATAATACAAAATAGTGAATAAACTTACAAACAATCAACTACTGAGCTCCGCTCCTGAACACTTAAAATAATCGAGATACTTCTGATTTTAGTCAGAACACTTACACAATCCTGCAGAGAAATAAAACTAATTAACTACATTCAGTGAATGACGACTACATTACGAATGATTTTTTAAAAGCTATAGAAAATTAAAAAAGAAAAATATATAAAAATCAGAAAAATGCATGAAACCTTTAATTGGATCGATAGTACGTTTGAAGATTATTTCATTCAAATGTTGTCCCCGGCTGCACCTCTAATGGCCCATTAGATTAGTCTATAATAATTGTAAAATACTCATTTTAACATTTCGGCGGGTATCTCACGAATAGATGTTTTAATGTTGTCTTCCTTTGCGTCAATCTAAGCGGGCTTGTCGCTATATATATAAACTTTAACATAGCCCCAACGAAAATATTCTAGAGGCGTTAAATCGCACGATCTAGGCGGTCAATTGCCCGGCCTCAAACGTGCAATAAACTGTTCACCGAACTTGCTTTTTAATTGGTCAATTGCTAAGCATTATGTGTCCTATGTGGGATGTGGCATTGTCTTGTTGAAACTACATGTCATTATAGTCAAGCTCTTCCACAGAAAAAAGTTTGTTACCATAGCACGGTAGCGCTCACCATTCACTACAGAAACGTTGCGACTTGTATCATCTTTGAAAAAATACGGCTCAACGAATCCGCACCAGACAGTGACTTTTTGTGGATGCTTTGTTTTTGCTTTAATGCCCAACAATTTAAATTTAGTCACAATAGCCCAAATACCCAGTAGGTATGAAATGGAAAAAACGCGGGGTGAACTTTCTTAACAGAGCACGAGTTTTGATAATAAAATTCAAGCGTTGTTCGTTTATAAGACGATTCATCATTAATTTTATAGACAGTTTCAGAAAACACGTAACATGCGTGAGCTGTCACAACCAGTGTTGCAAAAAATAAAAAATACAAAAAAAACCCCACCCACTACAAGCCACATTATGACAACTTCAGAAGCTGTCATATGTACCTTTTCTCTCTGTAACTGAACATTGAAGTGAGTAAAAACCTTCACAAATCTAAAAATATAGCCAGACTTCACAGCTTTCCGAAAACACACAAGTGTCTAACTTCTGTGATTGATGGGAGATCGAATGTTAAAGTTTGTACACAACTCTTAAAGAACATGTACGGGTAAATATAACAAATTAGTTGCTTTAAAATACGAGTAACAAGTAGGTTCTTTCCAACACTGACAAAAAGATTTAAGAAAAGCTATTTCTTTTCTTTTTGGTATTAAAAAATATTTATGTTTTCTATCCCCCAAACGAGTTAAAACAATGTGAACATTAAAATGGTATACAAACAAAGTTGGTAGTTTTCCCAAGAAAAATACTTCGACACTTTGTAACATCTTCAAGAGCCTTCTACAACCTTGTGGAAAAGTAAGCCTTTCACAAATTTTGTTTTGTGAGGCTGAAAACAATGTCCGCTTTTTTTCTGCTCCTTAAAGTGTCGACCGGACTATAGAAAATTCTAATTTACGACTTTCTGAACTCAACCCCCGCAATAAATCATTGCTTGCAGCAATATTAATATTTTCAAGCTTTATTTCGACTAACATTTGGATTTATTGGATTAACAACACTTCAATGACACCCCTTAGTTCCCTCTTCTCATTTTTTGCACGGTTATTTAAAAAAAATAAAATATGGTTACGACGATAATACCCTTGCCTTATTTACATAACTCAAGACCTTGTTTTCGGCTAACTACAAATACATACTCTAAATGCTAATCATAATGGTCTAATACGAACTCTTTCTTGAGCGAAGAGGGATTAATAAGACCGTATATTCAAACCAATCATCCATACCACAATCAATTGTTTCACATAATAATCGCAGGCTGCATCTTTTGTCTTTGCTCAATGAACTTAGATTAAGTAAACGAAGCGTATTGCTGTCGCATTGTTGACCCCTACTACACTTCCTCACTTTCATTGAATTTAATTTGAAATTCCCCAGCCACCTTTTTGCTTTGAACCACAATTTGATTGACATCTATTCGATCGGAAAATTGCTGCTCCTCTGGCACAAAACGTGTCCCGTGGCGAGCCATTCGTGTGGAGTGTGAACTTCAACGGCTAGAGACATTTCACATACACCTTGATTTGAGCGCACGACAACGACTTCCAGCAACGACATAATTGCGATTAGCATCGTGTCAGTGTTTAGACATTGGCGACATTGAATCAATCAATCGTCGAATAGTTGTATCCGCTTAGATGGAAACCAGTTTGCACAACGTTCGCCTCCGCCGCCAAACCACCATAGCCACCCCACAAAGCGTTTTTACTAAAAAAAAAAGACTTCAATCATCCTACCGTATTCGGGCGCGCATGTTGATGTTTTTTTTTTGTTTTTTTATTTAAACCGAACAATGCAAGATAAATCCAGCAATCGGGTCAGTGTCGAAGTACACTTAGTACCTATTTAAGTTACACAGTCGATAAGATCGACTTAAGTTGATTGCTCGCTCAGGGAAAGACGAGCGTGAGCAAGCGCGCGCGCGCATTCAAGCCGGATAATCCCCAAGTCTGACATGTAAAATTACAAATTACTTGACGGTTGCAATGAAACAGCCACGACCACGACAAAGAAAGACCATGGCCAGCCACGAACGAAGAAGGGATCTCACGATGACTAGAAAACAACAAAGCCTCAGAAGCCTACAAATAAGCTTGCGGTTATAATCGCGTCTGCGCCACGCCACGCCACACCAAGTTGTTGCTGCTGATGCTTGCTGCTGTATCAAAAGGTGCTGCCTTTATGCTGTTGTAAGTTGCACAAACGACGAAGATGATTATAAAATAACAAACATGGATAAGACACTCGCATGCATGACTGTGTCGTCGTCGTGTGTTCTACGTATGTTTCCGCAGATAAGCGAAACACAGTGGGCTAATGTGGGGAAGTTTTTGGAAAAAAAACTAAGTTAGTTTTCCTGTGAATTTAAGGACTAAGTTTTAGTGTAACACTCGACACAGGGTTTTGGATTGTTATTTTTTGCGACACTTCTCTTTTGTCTTAAAGTCTTTGGGTTGGTGTTTCAAACCATATTTTACTGTGGCCTTGATAGATTTTCTAATCCATAAACGTGATTACTTGATTGAATCATGGCTGGCTTTGTAGGTCTATAGACGATTAAGAGTCGGTAAGAGGCTTGGCGGAAGCGCGCTACTTCGATACTTAAATTTGGCGTGTGGGTCTATTCCTTCCCCTCGTTTTTCAAACAAAAAGTTCCGGAAAAAACTAGTTTAAAGCTTGTTTCTTTAAACCCAAACAAACACAACTAAGATAATTAACAATTTTCCAAGTTCTTGAAGTAAAAATGACCAAAAATTGTCATTGGAAGTAATAGCTACTGTCTGAGCATAGCAGAACCTCCTTCTTGGTATGAATTTCATAACTTTGCTCTGTGGAATTCAGACTGTTGACCACTGTATCCGTAGCTACCACGGCAACAAGAATCGGTGGATCATAAACGTCTTTGACGACAACGACAACACCCATGTGCTGCAGGCTTAAAAAGGGCCGATCACTAAGTAGTACAGGAGTAGAACAAGAACAGTTTTCTTCGATTTAACATTTTACCGGATAGCATCTATCTGGTTCGGTCAGCCGTGCATGAATGAGGCGACATTCCCAATTAATGATGATGCGTTTGGGAAGATAAGCTCGTAGCTCGCCAGTCACCACACTGCCAGTCGTCGACAATGATACGAACGATGGTTTTCGCGGTCTTACGGGTTTATGGTATAGGTATAGGTTCAAGTACTTGCATTGAAAATGTCGCCGGAGAGCTTACTGCAAAACAACATCAACTTCAGGGTCTTTAGGGAGAGATTATTCCATTAGTAGAGAACATTGTTGTTTGCAAAGATACACAGATGTACTCAAGGCGTACAGAACAGCAGTAGCAGCAGCAGCAACAGCAACAGCAGCAATATGCATTCGAATCCATTGAATTCAACACCAGTTGTAGACTAGATTTGTGTTTGGGTAACGATTAGGTTCACAGTTATTAGATTGCAGCAGTAATAATTTAGTTTGGGTAATTGAGTTCTAAAATTGGTTTCGTCTCGATTATGTGCTCAGGGCAGGGGTGGTGTTGATGGGTGATGAGGCACATTCGCGTTGCCGATTGAGCGGCCTTATACGTTTGCTTATGGAGCCAACATTGTATTTGCTTGTGTCGGGTGAAATGTGTGTTGTTGACTCAGCTAGGAAATGGGTGCTATTGAATGTAGGGCACGTAGTTTTCCAGGTGATTGGTTGAGAGGATTGTGTTGCTGAGTAATGCAGTTTTGATAGGACGGCAAAATAATGGCTCAGGTAAGTGAGTATAGAAATTAGGAATAGCTACAAGCGGACTGCTTAAGTAGACTTAACATAATTGAGGAATTTATGTATTTCTGGACATCGAAAATGGCCTTGTTTATAGAGCCGTAGTTGTATGAAGACAGTTCAAGAGAATGGGAAAGGATGTGTTGGTGCGTATGGGTTGATATAACAAACAAAAATATTGGCCATGTGTGTATACAAACACATTAGGAAGTTAATAGACGGATTGTATAGAATATAAATTGATTCTACATCGATGTTTAGAAACAATGGGTCATAGCTGGTGCTAGCAAAGGCATGGCTAGGCAGTAATAGCCTAAGTTTTGGTGTTGGGCAATAAAGAACCGCTTTGCTTAATATTTTTAGCTGGAAAATAGCAGAAGAAACAAATGAATTGGTTTTAACCATCACAATCGGTAACAATAGTGTCATACGAAGAAATATCCAAATCCGTACAGCGGTTTTCGAGAAAAAGAAATCAATGGCACAACTCGACTTCTGTATGTGGATCAACTCTTGGTACAAATTGTTCAAAGATTTAGGGTGAAGGTGTCGATGCGGACAAACCGACAGACAAACTGACAAACGGAACGCACTTTCATCAACCACCAGATGTTATTTTGATTTTATTCACAGCTTCAAGGATGAAAGATAATACAGGCTTAACGGTAGCTCTTCAAACCTTTGGGCAATTTCGAAGTAAATTAAATAGGAGAACAATCCCTGATACACAAAAAGAAGCCAATGCATAGAAATTAAATCAGGAAAACCTCTACGGACTTGAAGATCAATAACCCAAGAACGTTAAAGGCAGTTTGGAAAGGAGAAGCAATTAATAGGTTTGTTCGTTGAAGCCCTAGGGTCGCCCTGGGGTCGCCACAAAGCGTTTTTTGAGAAACCTAAAGTCGCCCTGAATGTCAAAATGAGTGTTTTTTTAGCCTAGGGTTGACCTAAGTTTTCCCTCAACTAGCCCTAGGTTTTTGCTGTGGCGAGTTGAGGGCTGTGAAATGGAATGTGTTTTTAATCAAATGACAGGGAAGTGTGGTGATATTGTGGCTAAGCGTTTTCTGAGGACTAGAAAACCCAGGTTTTTTGACAACTCATAGGGTTGTCAAGGAAACCTGGGTCAACCCTGTGTAAAGTTCAACCAACAAGCCTAATGAATTCATAGAAACCCACGAGAGTAAAGAAAAGAAAAACGTATTGAACTCTATCAATTAGAGATATGAGCGACGGAGTCTGTAGAAGGTAGTAGATACTGCATTAGTATCAAAAAGATTAAATATTGCCCATTTTCTGATCCAAGCATATCCATTCCAAACATTTATTTGAATGGAGATGTGCTTCCCAAGTGTGAAAAGTTTTCAATAAATATTTGGAATCTAAGATCAAAAGGAGCTTAAAAAAAATGTTTTCAACTCTTACTTTTTTTTTAAAAAAGTTCGAAGACTCAACTTTAAAAATATAAAATAGTTTCTCGCAGAAAATTGCGTCGACTACGTGTAAATTCAGTTTTAGTAAAAAATTAAATTTTCTCACATTAATCAAATGGGAAACTAAAGTTAAAAAAGCGATCCCTCATCTTTGGTGAGGTTCTTTTTTAATTATCAAATAGAAACATTTATGAAACGGTAAAAGTTGTTAAACTTTTTTTGATCAATAGTGAAGCAACTTACAACATGGTTGTGCGTCTTGCACTCACACGCGGTTCAAAACTATATATGAAAGTAATTTGCAGGAGTAAAAAAGCGAATTAGAAGCCTCCCCTCCAAAAATACCATCTTGGAAAAATTTATGACAGGCTTAGTTGTAAATGTAAGATTTTTTTTTATAATTCACACGCTCTTTAAGGATGTGTGACTACCTTCATAATGGTAGAAAACACAGAGCGGGTGTTAGGAAATAAGGAAAGCATAAGAAAGGAGATGCCGATGCACAGTACTCTTGATCTTGAGTGTCTGTGCATTGTAATGCGTGGGAAAAATTAAGTTGGGTAAAGCATTTCACATCCGTGTTGAGCGACTAAAATACGAATCTGTGTACTTGACAGTATGATCGAAATTTGGGCTGGCGGGAAAACTGATGCGTATGCTTTGCGAGGCGGGTCTTGCGGCTAAATAGCTTTAGGGGAGGAATGCAACTGGCTATTTCACTAGAGCACTGTCTGTAAAAATAAGAATATAAAAAATAGAGACATAAAACGTATCGACGACGTTCCAGAGAATCAATTGAACCCATAACTGAACTGCCACCTATTGATTCAATACTCTATTTTGGATCCTGTCATGCAACATTCAGAAACGATAGCAGAAAAACAAAAACAAAGACACCCAAATGCAGGCAAATGCATCGAAATCTGCATTCGGTTGGCTTCAGACATAAAACAATCAAAAACCGGGAGATTTGTCGTTTGGAGTACAAACGGCAAGCCACTAGAGTGAAGCTGATAAGTGAAATAGTTGTGATCCCTTCGAGATAACAATGCTCGTAACATCGAGAAGGAGGAAGGAGAAGAAGAAGAAGGCACCATTGTTTGAAGAGTCTTAGTACAAATTGTCTAAACGATCGCGAAGGAAAGAAAGGCAGACCAAAACACTCCTGGTACAGCCTGGTACAGGTAAATGCAACGAAATCTGCATATGATTGGCTTCAGAGATGGAAAAATACACAACCGGGAAGTTTGCCGATGCATTTTCTGGTCAGCGCGGTTCACCTTAAGGGCAGATCACTTGCGTGAAGCTGATAAGTGGAAGACTTGTGATCTCTTCGAGATCAAAACAGAAAGACACAGAATTGTAAGGATTCTGTACTTGCATTGCAAGGAAGGAATGGAGTTCCCAAAGTTTTTCGTTAAATCCATGGGCAGAGTTATATTTTGAGACGGCCTCACCAAAATGATAACGAAATTTAAATCTCTGTAATGAAATTGTAAAGTAAGCTCGACAAGTTCTTCGTAAAGGTCTTCAAGATGATGATGAACCTGAAGAGGTATTTTATTGTTAAGGGTAAAAATTCTTATCACATGTCTTCATAGATTAAAGCCAGCCATAGATTTGAAAGGAGCAGAAAATTGTAACAAGATTAATGCCTTCGAAAATTGTTTGAATTATCAGGACAAAAGGAAGTGAGGATACTTAAATTAGCCGTTCAACAGTGTCAATGGAGAACTAAAATGGTTCAAGGTCCCTGCCCTTTAGTGCTTCAAAGATAATCTCAAAGGGAACTGAAAACCCGAAAAGCGAAAGTAAACACGTCTTTGTCTTCTTCCTTTTCTGCGTTAAGATCATCGTGATCACAGCTCGCCCACTATTGATAAAAAAAAAAAACTATTGATCTGATCGTAGGGTACGCAGCAAATACCAGGTAATGATTCTGCCGCACATCAAAGTACGGGTAATGGTTTAGGTCAAGGCTCTAAAGAGAAAATAAAATAAAATCAAAGTAACTTACGATCAACATCGTCCATTGTAACAACACACCTCTCTGACCTCATAGGATTTTTTCAACGTTTTAGTTGTTACCTTCTTAAACAAAGAGCACGACAAATGCTTATGCAAACACGAACAGGGACTGCTTACGTTCAGTATAACGAGATTTACAAGGAGAGAAGAAGGGAAGAACACCGACTTCTCAAAAAGAAAAAGAAGCAGCATGAGAAGCGCTCGTTTGAGGAAATAGAGAGGTGCCATGACAGGAACGAGATTCGGAAGTTTTACCAAAAGGTAAAAAGATCCTGCCAGGGTGGCAAGCCCCGAACTCAAGCCTGTAAAGACCAGCAGGGAAACATAGTTATAGAGTCACAGTCGCTACTGAGGATCTGGAAAGATCATTTCTGCAGACTGCTTAACGGCGATGAAGACACAAATTCCGCTGTCAGGCAGATTGCCCCATTCAGCTTGGACGATGATTCCCGACCTAAAAGAGGTTAAGCTTGCCATATGCAAACTTAAATCAAATAAGACTGCAGGTGCAGATGGCCTTGATGCCGAACTCTTCAAGGCAGCTGGAGAACAGTTGGAAAGGAGCATGCACCAGCTGATCTGCATGATATGGTCGGAAGAAAGCATGCCCGATGAATGGAACCTCAGTATCGTATGCCCGATCATAAGGAAGGGAGACCCTCACAATTGCGCCAATTATAGAGGGATAAGCCTCCTTAACGTCGCTTATAAGATCTTGTCTGCTGTAATATGTGAACGTCTGAAACCCCACGTCAACAACTTGATAGGTCCTTATCAATGTGGTTTTAGACCAGAGAAGTCCACAATAGACCAAATTTTCACATTACGGCAGATCTTGGAAAAAAACCCGAGAATATAATATCGATATTCACCATCTTTTTATCGATTTCAAGGCCGCGTATGACAGTATCTACAGAGATGAGCTATGGAGCCATGTCTAGTTTCGGCATCCCTGCAGAACTCGTACGACTATGCAGGATGACTTTGGAGAATTCACGCTGCTCCGTCAAGGTCGGTAGAGAACCCACCGAGACCTTTGATGTCGAAAAAGGCTTTAGGCAAGGCGACAAACTGTCATGCGATTTCTTCAACATCATACTTGATAAGATTGTAAGAAACTCAAACGTCAACACCAGAGGAACAATCTTTCAAAAGTCTGTACAATTACTCGCCTACGCAGACGATATTGACGTAATGGGAAGAAAAAAGCGTGATGTCATAGGTGCTTTTGCGAGTATTGAAACAGAAGCGGCAAAAATGGGTTTGATGGTTAATGAGGGCAAAATGAAGTATATGTTGTCATCAAACAAGGACACAGAACATCGACGAATTGGACAAAACGGCACAATAGACAGACGTAACTTCGAGGTAGTACAGGACTTCGTCTACCTAGGATCCGCTGTAAACACGGACAACAACATCATTGCGGAGATCAAACGGAGAATAACTCTTGCCAAAAGTTGCTTCTTTGGGTTAAGAAGGCAATTGAGAAACAAAACCCTCTCCAGAAAAACCAAGGTAACCTTGTATAAGACCATGATCATCCCAGTCCTGCTTTACGGCGCGGAAGCATGTACCTTATCGAAAGCGGATGAGGAAACCCTTGGTCGTTTCGAAAGAAAAATTCTCCGAATGATCTTTGGTCCCGTATGCGAAGACAATGTGTGGAGAAGAAGATACAACAACGAGCTGTATGAGCTGTACCGCGACATGGGCATAGCCAGAAGAGTACGCATCGCGAGGCTACGATGGTTGGGCCATGTAGAGCGGATGGACCCAAACGCTCCGGCTCGTCGGGTGTTCGAAAGCACATTGCAGGGAAATCGCGGAAGGGGAAGACCTCGTCTTAGGTGGCGCAATCAAGTGGATGAAGACCTCAACCGACTTGGAGTGCGAAACTGGAGAGAGCTCGCCCGAGATCGAAATCGTTATAGAAGGATGTTGGTTGAGGCCCAGGTTCACCCCGAACTGTAATGCCCACCTAAGTAAGTAAGTAAGTTGTTACCTTCTAGGCTTAACAAATTTGTGTGATAAATACATAGCATGCCGCAACAGAGCGGGTAGCCCAGGCGCCTAGCGCATTTTTCACAACCATTGTATTTGTGAGGAAACGGAGGGGACCTATATTATTTTGCCGATTCCGAACGGCTAATCGAGAAAGCGCTTTTTATGGCAATGAACTTACTATCAAAGGATCAGTTCCTCGCGAAAGGCGATACCCGTTGAAAAACGGGCAGCACTAAATAATATTTGATAGTAAGCAAGAGAACGGGAACACTCATAAAACTTCGGTGAAAAACTTCTTTCCTTGGGGCTTACCTATCATAAAAAAATTTTCATGACACTTTATCAGATCTCGAGCTGAAGTTTGTACGAAAACATGGGCATAAAAAGGAGGGAAAATCATTCGCACAATCATCATGCCCAGCAACCCTATCATAAACAAATCAATCAGCTTCGACTACACCAATAAGTTGCCAATATGAGTCAATTTGCAACTTCCATCGAATACACGCAGAGCCAAAGGACAAAACAAAAACTGACACGCAAATTAATGTCAAAACTATTTTTCATCATTGTTTCAACTATGATAACAATCATTTTGTTTTTATTTAATCAGACTTCCTAAAAAAATTTGCCCAAGCTTTTCCATGATATCGTATAAACCGTTCCTCAGATTATATGAATTCTTTTGTGTTCATTTATATTCGGGCTATCTATGGTTAAATCCCTAATCGCCACGTTAATAATACAACTTGAGGCATCTGTGCGTGGATCTGATAATGGCTTCGTTATAACACTTAAATAGATTTATTAATTTTTCTTTCCTCATTCGTCCTTTTGCCTGTTTGTTTGTTTGCTGAAATTCATAACCACCACATTAACACTGACGTCCTACTTTTGCTTATGCCAAAACCCATGGCATAACTCAAAGAAATGTTTATTTATTATATTATCTGTAGCCAGTCCTCCTCCTGAGAACCATAATCTTCGCAGCATACACACAAACACACAGCTACAAATCGTTTGCTCCCAATCGAGATGAGAATTGAGAATATACATTTATTAATTCCTCATTTAAGGCTCCATTCAAAGAGGCTCAACTTAATCTGGCTTACATGACAACCAGACTTGTGAATGGATGGAACACGCGTAAGCAGATCAACAGCTGGATGTTATACCATCACCACCACCGCATCCGCCCACTGTCAATGGCAGTCTAGTCGTAAGTCTGCCCTTCAAACACATTCATATTCTAAACGTCCACTCCCTGAATTTGCGGTCTTCTCGTTCTGTCAAATGAATTTCCAAATGCAACCACAGGCAGCCCGAAAAAAATACGGTCTTAGTCATTTCAAAGATGACTACACCTTGGTTTTTGATACCGTCATCATCAGGCTAGCGTCTGGAATCTGGATGAAACAGTTAAATGGCCAGTCCCGGGCATCACAATTCACAATTCAAATCGACGATGCATACCTTACATAAAAATTGTTTCCTGTTGTTTCATTTCTCCGACACCCGTCCTGCCCCAGAGTCTGTCTTAGTTGGTCTGGGTCTAGGTGAATGGAAAGCCAAAAATGTCCAGTTCATTTCCTATAATGAACATCTACAATGTTTTCATGATATGCTTGCATCCCGTTCCAGGGTATAAAAACGGCAAGAGTAAATAAACAAAAATCGATTTCCGTTTCAGGTTGGACACACACAAGGTAGCAACCCCAACAGGGGTCGACAAAATGAACGGGGGAAAAGGAAAATAATCTGCGAACTGATGATACACAAAACGAAACATAAAAGGGGGGCATGGCAGTGTAGCAGTAGCAACGCCATAATGTAAACGAAAAAGAAGCCAACCGCAAGTCTAGGGGCAACTGAGCACTGGAGCAGAAAGGGCGACTTCAACTTCATTCGGCCTTTGATGGTCGGACGATTATTTTTATTTCATTCTCTGCAGCAGCAGGCAGCAAGCAGCAGCATTGCTCGTGTCTGTTTATCTGATAGACAGACAAACAGACACACAAACAGTCTATTGCTCTAAACATTTGCCATGGTAGCTGTTGCTACCAATGAAAGTCCTTGCTCGCGCCTGTGGGAGATCCCTTTTTTTCTTGTTTTTCTAACTTTTTGTTTTTCTTCTCTTCAGGATACCTATTTGGTTTGCGATAAAGAACGCATCCTGCACCGTCTCCCCCACACTTCATCCAAAAACTAAAAACGGTTCGGAAATGCAATTAACAAACATGAGTGTGATGTGGCACTATACCAACAGAAGCGGAAAGGCGAATATGCATCACGAGAAACGGTTGTCAGTACGAATACGGTTTTGGTTCAAATAAATTGTGTGTTTTCGCTTTTATAAATGAGAAAACTGAAGAGGGTTACTTTTGGTATCCGTGCAAAAAGGACTTTTGGCTTTTAATTTGCTTTTTAATGGCCAAGCGAGTTAGAATGTGAAGTCTCTCGTTCTCTGTGGTTTTATTTTTTGGGAGGTTTGTATTTATAGGGAAGGCGTATCCATGCCCATCAGGTGCCAGGAGGTAGTTGCTATTTCAGCAAACAAACCAAAATCTAATTCAGGAGATGTTTTATTTTTAGATTATGGATGGTTGATGTGTTAAGAGGGACCCAGTTACTTGATGAGATTCAACGAGTTTATTTGAATTATAAAAGCGAACCGGAGGTGCACAGGAGTTGAAATTATTAAATTTTTGGTTGAGGAAACTGCGAAGGGTTTTTCTTTTATGAACGAAACCAAGAGTAATACAAACAAATATTGAAAACTTATGAAATCGGAAGGTGGAACCTCTTTTAGTCACTTAAACTTTCCAACACAGAAAAAGCTTGGGTCAAGTGGATTTCGCTTCAGAGCTGTTCGCTCGAACTTAACGTTTACCGTCTCGACTCAAGCAAACAAAATGTGTTTAATCTACTTCATAAAACATCCAAATAAATACACCACAGTGAAAGTTATTCATATCGGAAGAATTTTAAGGAGAATGCGATCAGAAAGATGCACAATTTATGAAAGCAAATATCTAGGAGCAACTGCCTCTTCAAAGTTGAGCTAGAAATTCCAAGTCAGAGCTTAATATTCGACCTTAAAAACTACATCGATGCCCTCGGAGGGGCAGGCAAAGCACAGAATTTTAAAAAGAAGAAAACCAAGTTCGACGTTGGACGACTACGGTCGCAAGAAATCGCCAAGTCCTTTTCCTATCGAGTCTCTTACAACCTCTAAGAAGTCCTATGCCGCCAGCATCAAGTATAGAGAACCAGTGGCAGCACTGCCTCAGCCATCAGAGATGCCGCAACTGAAGTCTGGGTTTTACACGGCCACCACACCGAAACCCCTGGTTTGACGACGAATGCCGGCAGGCACATGCAGCTAAACAGGAAGCATACAAAGCGGCGCTGCACAAAAAGACTAGAACTGCTTACGAGCTCTACAAGCAGAAGTGGAGAGACGAACACCGGCTTCTCAGATGGAAAAAGAGAGAGCGCGCTTCTCATGCGCGATCGAGGAGTTAGAAGGGTGCCACAGCAGGAATGAGGTTCGGAAGTCTTACCAAAAAGTAAAAACAACATCCTCGGTCTATAAGCCCCGAGCCAAAGCCTGCAAAGACGACCAAGGGAACATCGTGGTGGAACCGCAGTCAATGCTGAGGATATGGAAATACCACTTCTCCAAGCTCTATAACGGCGATGATGAACCCAATTCCGCTGTTAGAGAGATAGAACCATTCGATTTAGGCGACGTAGACCAACAATTCCGCCAACCCGACCTGAACGAAGTGAAGACAGCAGTATCCAAGCTAAAGTCCAACAAATCTGCTGGAGCTGATGGCCTCACTGCCGAATTGTTTAAAGCGGCAGGCAATGACCTGGTCAGGAGTATGCACCAGCTCATTTGCAAAATATGGTCGGAAGAAAGCATGCCCGATGAATGGAATCTCTGCATTGTTTCCCCGGTACTCAAGAAAGGAAACCCACTGAACTGCGCCACAGAGGTATGAGTCTTCTTAACATCGCGTACGAGATCCTTTCTGCCGTATTGAGTGAGCGTCTGAAGCCATTCGTCAACAACCTGATAGGTCCTTATCAGTGCGGCTTTAGACCAGGGAAGTCCACCATAGACCAAATCTTCACACTTCGGCAGATCTTGGAAAAAACCCAGGAACTTCAAATCGATACCTACCACCTTTTTATCGATTTTAAGGCCGCGTATAACAGCATCTATAGAGAGCAGTTATATAGAGACATGTCTAGTTTTGGTATCCCTACCAAACTTGTCCGATTGTGTAGGATGACGATGGAGAACGCACGCTGCTCCATCAGGGTCGGAAAAGATCTCACCGATATATTCGATGTCAAAAAAGGTTTTAGGCAAGGCGATGCACTGGCATGCGACTTCTTCAACATCGTTCTTGAAAGAATAGTGCAAAACTCCCACGTCAACACAAGAGGCACAATCTTTCAAAAATCCGTTCAATTGCTCGGATATGCCGACGATATTGACATAATTGGAAGAACGCAGCGTGATGTCAATGGCGCGTTTATGAGCATTGAGACGGAAGCGAAGAAGATGGGTTTAGTGGTCAATGAGGGCAAGACCAAGTATATGCTGTCATCAAGAAAGGACACCCAACACTGACGCCGACGCGACGTCTTGGACAGAACGTCACGATAGACAGCTATAACTTTGAGGTAGTTAAGGACTTTGTCTACCTAGGCACCGCTATTAATTCAGACAACGACACCAGCGCTGAAATCAAAAGAAGAATAACTCTTGCCAATCGCTGTTTCTTCTCCGTCAATCCTCTTAAAACCGAGGTTGTCCTCTTCACGAGACGTAGAAAATTGACTGGTCTGACCCAACTTACGCTTAAAGGCGTCAACATCCCCTTTTCAAATGAAGTCAAGCATCTTGGAGTAATCCTGGATAACAAACTTCTTTGGTCGAAACATGTCGAGTCTAAAACTACTAAAGCACTGTCAGTTTTCTGGCAATGTAAAGGAGCCTTTGGCAAGACATGGGGTCTTTCACCGAAAAGGGTCCTTTGGATCTATACGGCTATGATAAGACCAATCATCTCCTATGCGTCAGTTGTTTGGTGGAATAAGCTCTCGCGTAAATACGTTATTGCCTCATTTGCCAAACTTCAAAGAACAATTTGTCTGGGTGTTACGGGGGCCTTCCCCAGCACAGCGGGAGCTGCTCTCGACGCACTGTTCAATCTTCCTCTCCTTGATACCAACATCATGGGGTGTACTCTCAAGACCATTTCTCGTTTAAAGCGATGTGGTCTCTGGCACAATTCGCACTGGAGCTTTGAGGAACTCGCAAGCAGAATATCTTTTGACTCACGTCTAATGGATATGCCGTCTGACACGATGATCCCAAGGCTCAAACTGCGTCAAAATTACTCAGTCAACTTTCCTTCGGTTCAGGACTGGTTCGCTCCAGAATCTGAGCCTGGAAAGAACTTTTATCGTATCTTCACAGATGGCTCCAAAACCGACGAGGGTTCTGGTGCTGATGCCTTTGTTGATAACGACGACATACGACTGCACTCATCTTTGGGATCATACGCTTCCGTTTTCCAAGCGGAGGCTTATGCTATCCTATTGGCCTTGAGCCACGTAACGAACAATGGATGGACGGGGAGAAGTATCTTTGTTTGCAGCGACAGCCAAGCTGTGCTTAAGGCCCTTCTCAACCCTCTAACCACTTCGAAAGTGATCCAGGAATGCAAGAGCTCTCTGAATGCGATCGGAAGATTAAATTCCTTGAGTCTCATTTGGGTTCCGGGCCATCACGGCATAACTGGAAATGAGATCGCCGATGAACTCGCTAGGCAGGGATCTCAGACAGCTTTCTCAGGACCTGAACCGTCGCTAGGTCTGCCAGCGTCCTCAGTGAGGGCTTCAATCAACGATTGGATCTGTGAAGAGCACAACCGTAGATGACATGCTTCCATTGGATGCAGACAGACCAAGCGACTGCAACATTTTTGCTAGCTCGTACCAGAAAAGACTGTAGAAAGCTTATTGGCGTTGCCAGCGGGCACTTCTCTTTTGCAAAGCATTTAAACGTGTTAGGCTTAAGTGATACCACACTCTGTGAATCTTGTGGAGAAGATGAGGACACCGCAGAGCACTTCCTCTGTGAATGTCCTGCTTTTTCTCGCATGAGGTTACAGATACTCGGCGCAGACATGGTGAGAGCTGGTAACTTAGGCTCCTTACCATGGCAGCGTCTTTTGGCTTTTCTCCGAACATCTGGAAAGCTATAACAAATAGAAGGTTGCTAACTGGTAGTACAATGGACCGGTATTTAGGTCTGAGTGCTCCAGCTGGTATTTTAAAAACCTCAAAAAAAAAAAAAAAAAATCGCTGTTTCTTCGGACTAAGAAGGCAATTGAGTAGTAAAGTCCTCTCTCGAGCAACTAAAGTGTCCCTGTATAAGACACGCATCATCCCGGTTCTTATATATGGTGCAGAGGCATGGACCTTGTCAAAGGCAGACGAGAACGCTTTAGGATGCTTCGAGAGAAAAATTCTTCGGGTGATTTTTGGTCTCGTCTGCATAGATGGAGAGTGGGGCTGTACAGCGACACTGATCTGGTCAAACGAGTTAAGGTCCAGCGGCTTAGATGAGTGGGTCATGTATAGCGAATGGACACCAACGCTCCGCCCCGGAAAGTCTTCGAATCCAATCCCGAGGGACGGCAAAGTAGAGAAGACCGCGACTCAGGTGGCGCACCCAAGTAGGAGAGGACCTCAACCAACTTGGCGTGTAAAACTGCAGGCAGCTAGCCAGGGAACGAGCTGGCTGGAGAAGCATGTTGGTTGAGGCCCTGGTCCGACCCGGACTGTAGCGCCATCTTAAGTAGTAAAAGGACGAAATTTGAGGTTTTCTGGATTTTTCTCAAAAACCGTAAGATTTGAAAAAACTCAAATAAAATTGTAACTAATATAAAATGGTACTTAAAATTTTGATCAGTCAGATCAGTTTTGCTTTAAAATGTCCAGTTGAGTACAATAGAGGAAGGTTCCCCATTGTTGAGTTCACTACATCACAGATGGCGTGAAAATGTGGGCATATGATGTACAACGTGACTTTTAGAATCGCGACATCTCAGGAATGAAAACTCTTAGAAAAAAACCATTTTTATACAAAATTTCAAGATCTACAAATTTGTAATAGACTTTTTTTTTTCATAAAACATAACATTTTTGAAAAAAATTCAAAATAACTTAAATTTTGAGCTTTGAAGCATATAGAGGATTTTTCATTCTTTGTTTTCAATGCTAAACAGCTAAACCCAAGTTCTCCACAAAATGTTTGCACTGTGGGAATATTTGCTATTTCGAAAGCCTAAATTGACCGGACTATTAATCGATTTTAAAAACATTTGACAGCATCTGTGGAAGAGCATCTTCTTAACAATAAAATTCCGGCACAACAAAAAAATTGGGCTTAGAGCTGAACTCGAAAAATATGGAGCAGATTGCAAAAAATACCGCAAAACATTACTTATGATATGAGAATCAAAACACAAGTGATTAAGTAGTTACCCCCTACTCCCCTAGAGACACATACATAGATGTGAGTTTTTCAATCAAAAAAAACTAACAATTCACCAGCATCCACCAGACCATTATTCCCTGTTTTCCTGCCTTACCTGTTTAGCAGTTCAAATGAATACTACAAGAAGTAGGTATTAGCTGAGTGTCTAAACTCCTCAATCCTCATGCACAAAAAAGAATTTACACAACCAATTTTTAACATCACCACCACTGATGGTCCCCACTGTGATTGGCAACGATCACATATTATTGGTATGCTGCGCTGTTTGACAAGGTGAAACGCATTAGACATACAATCAACTACCTGCATGGCGCATTCTATCCGTGTTCACTGCATGTGGTGACTAATAAATCAGTGTTTAGCCAGACCATGCACATTCAGCCCATGAAACGCGCGCGCCGCCTGCCGTCTGAACGTGACTTCCAAAAATTATCCAATCTGTTTGTGCATTCTTTGGGACACGTACTTGTTATAAATTAAAACTCCGTTCTGGGTGAATAGTTATTTTTCTTCCGTTTTCGTTTCTTTTCTTTCTTTTTTCGGTTTCAAATAAAGTACGCGAACAGAGGACTAGAAGAAAAATGGGAGGGAAGAAAACTTTTCTGGTTTTAATAACCACGCACACTTTTTGGAAGAATAAGCCCATTTCACAAGAAAACGGCGAGAACACGGTACTTGGAAAACTGAAAAGAGAGAGAGAAGAGAAAAACTTGCAGAAAACTTTCATTTTTTCTGTTCATTGGGGTGACTTTTTTTTTTCTTTCGTAGTCGGTGATAAGGTGTCCCCCTGAGGCTCCTGTTTTTTTATAAACTCTCTCAACTCCCACTCCCACTCTCCATAGCTAAAAGTCCTTGCATTCCTCTTGTTTCGCTTTGAATACGAAATGAATGAGATGCAATCCACAAGATAAGTGCTTACTCTGAATACCATATACACACCATAGTTTGCTTACTTCCACTTGACAAGGCAACTATGCAGGACTAACAGTTGTAAAGTGGTGACACGCTCACAAACAAAAACGAAACATAAAATACCCTCAGTGTGTTATAATTCAACGTTGATACTCGTATCCTGAGTTAAATTCACAAGTGAAATGCAAATAGGCAGCAGCGAGCGGCTTAAAGTCGAAGGGACACACCACCTGAAAGAAAGTATCTTTTACATTACCATTCACTCGCCCGCCAACGGCCCTCGGCACCCCCCACCCCTTAGCACTGACTGGTACTGGCACTAAAAACCAACTGGGCTGGGCTGAATAAGGAACACTTTTAGTTTTTTAAAAGTCGCCTGCAGAGAAAAGATATAGAATTGGAAAGATGCGTGTCCCGTGATGTTGTTTTATATCTTCCTTCCCCTTCCCCTCTACTTCGACATCGTTCTCCATCACCCGCCAAAAGTATCTTTTGTGAGAAAATTTTTGCTAAAGTGCTTATTCTGTCGTTTTGTGTTCTCTACTGCCTTGGAGATGGGACAGAAACACAGAATAGCATCTCTGCAACAGAATTTCTCGTATCACCAAAGATACAAAATTTTGCACAAATTACGCAACGCAACAGAACCACAAGAGAGTAAAATCAGCGGGAAAGTACATCGTTTGTATATAGATACGAGTATGGGTATGGGTCTGTGTATGTAGTTAAGTTGATAGCGGTATAGTTTAGCTCCTTAGATGGAGATACCTGTCAAGTTGTAGTTCTAGTTGGGTGAGTACTTGACTCTGGAAAAAGATGATCCCAACGATGATTAGATGAAAAGTGATGATAATGAAAAATGTTTGCTTGTTACACCAGTTTATTGGCAGAGGTTGCCTTTTGCAATGAAAAATTCAATTTTAATTGGTGAACCTCTGGACAGACGCGATGCGACGCGACGGTGCCGGTGTGACGACGTTGAATTGAGAAACTTTCTAGAGATGAATATTATGCTCGCGTTACGGAAAAGTTTATAACCATAGTTTGGTTGCAGATAAATATAAGAGATTAGTATCGCTGCCGTTCTGGGAATACAAGTTTTAAACAATGTTAAGACCGATGCGATGCCCTTTTTTAGTTTGATGTCTGTATAACGACGATGTATCAGGCGGAACTTGATTTCTAATGATTTACACTCATAACCGAGGGTGGCAGCGTGGTTATAACTTTTACGGACGGCACATTGTCGAGGTTAAGCAGTGGTTTAACGGAGAAGGGTTAAATGAAAAAGCAGAACTTTCAACTTTTAGATAGAAGATTATATATCTATACATTTCAATGTTCGTTCGTAGATGGAGCTGCAGTTTGTTGCAAAATATTTTACTTTTAATTATGTGCTTCTGAGAATGTAGGTACCTTTTTTAACTAGGAACATATTTTAGTATGTGTATTTATCACTTTAGAAAAAGCATTCCAAGGTTTCGTGCAACGAACAACATCTCTTGTTCTCAAACCATTTTTCGTGTTGCTTCCCAAAAAAAGGGGATAAAATAAATTCAATCTGGTGAATATTGTAAATTGGAAAGAAGCTGATAGAGCACTTTCTCTAGCTTTACTGCTTTAAATATTAAGAGCTGGTCAATGTGATGAAGACAGTAGTATATATTTTTACTTTTAAATGTTTAAAGATATTCAAATAGCTTTTAGAGAAGATTTTTTAAGAAATGTAGTAAGTTGTCTTCATAAGGGATATAAGTCTCCTCAGAGCTTATTCACAGTTTGACTTCCCAAGCTGCCAATATAGAGCAGATGTTTTGTTTATGTTGACAAGAAGTCAAAAGTAACAGATTATGTTGTTTTGCTTACCAATTATTTTCAGAGACTTTTTATTATTCGAAGATAGGATTCGTTTACATATTACTTTCAAAACCATACTCAACAAGCTAAACTGAAAAACATCTAGAGTGCTAAAAATACACCGACATTGGTGTTCTACAAGGATCCATTTTAGGACCAATCTTGTTTATAATATTTTTTCCAACCTTTAAGAGCAGAATAACAATGTTTTCCTATGATCTACAGTAAACAACTTTGTTTTATCCAGTTTTACCCACGATTTAGAACTATTGTTATGAGGGCCAAAGTATTGCAGACTGACTTCATGCCAGTAAAGTACCATATTCGTAAACGCTAACGTAATTTTTAAATGACGGGGAACAGATTTGTTTCAAATTTGATACAAATGATGAGGTTAACGAATTAACATAAAGATGGGGTTTAGAAACTGGATTTTTTAGTCTTAACTTAGCGGTATCTGATTTCCTGTCATACAACTGCTTTGATAGATATTTTTTTCAAAAAGTTTTAGTGATTTTAATTTTACTTTAAACGATATTTTTGGTGCCACATTTTTATGTTTTATGAAAAGAACAGATATGACTCCACCGCTCTTTCTAAAAACTCAAGCGATTTTAACTAAACTTGATCCATACGATATGATCCCGTATCGATATGATGAATGTATCAGTAATTAGAGGGAAATTAATTTCAAAAATCGTAATTTAAGGTGCGTAGCCATAGCGGGACGCTGTGATTTTATATATAACGTTCACAGTTTTTCTGTAGAGTAGTTAGTATCAGCATTGTACCCGTGCGAAGCCGGGGCGGGTCGCTAGTTAAAATTAAGTTGAGTTTTTGAGCATATAGCAGCCCCGCACCCAAAAAAAACTATATTCTAACTTAAAAAAAAACTTTGCATCCGTCATTTGCTTTACTTAAAAGCTTAAGAGCATAAGTTCGTGCGACTCAGTCGTACTTTCTGCAAATTTTTCCGAAGTAAGTTGACACTCCACCTTATAGATGTTTTAGATTCTAAATTCATGGCAGTGTTTGAATAATAAACTTCACACCTCTACCAAGTTTCAATACTCTATGATTAGAATATAATCAGAAGTGGTCAGCGAACTTGATACTAAACTCAAGATATGGTTGGATACAATGCGCCCTGAAGGAAAATTGTTCGAGTTTTCATTTTGTAAAAGTTTAAGTTTAGTTTGCTAAGGCGCTTCTATTCGGAAATCTTAAAATGTTTGAATTTAATCTTCTCAATACGCACGCCAGACATCCACAGAGCTTGGTTTAAAATTTAAATCCTTTGCACTGGCGGCGACGGGAAAAAGTGCAGAACAATTTCTTTGATTGGTAGATTCAGAGAGTTATATTTTTTGCGATATTCGAATCCTTGTAACTCGGAAGCTAATCGTGTTCAAATTTTCTAGTTCATAGCAAATCAAGGAAGTTTGAAGATTTTTATTTTGTTTTTATTATTATACAAAAATAGAAGTTATAGTGGACCCAAAAAAGCCTGATAAGTTTCTGTTCAAAAAAGTGTTGCGCAAAAGATGGTTAGAAGTTTTCTACTTAAATTCGACCTAAGCCACTGAACAAAAACAAAGAGGAAACAAATTTCCTAGATTTTTAGGGGTTTTTCCAAATCCCCATTCTAGTAAAAAATTGGTTGTTTCGAGGTCTTAAGAAAAACAAGGTTAAGCTTAGCAAACAAGCAATACGGATTCATTTACTGTGAGGCAAAAAGCAGTTTTTCAAACTATCACTCCTTGAAGCAATTTTAAATCAATCTAAGTTGAACAAAGTTAGGGTAAAAGAGTTTTGAGTGTTTTTTTAGAATGCCATATTTCAAGATATCAAATACATATTGTCATTTCGAGCTCTAAGAAAAAGCAAAGTAATGCTTAACAAAACAAGCAATACCGACGTATTTACGATGCAGCAAAACAAAACCTTTCCATTTATCGAAAGTATGTTCCTTCAAAAGGAATTGTTCTTGAGATCTAGAAGCTTCACAATGCCTTTCAAAACAAAGGTATGACCATTTTTCTATAAAAATTTAAAAACCACTTGGACTTAATGAATTTTGTGGCCAGTAGTGCACAATTAATCCACAGGTTAGGTTTAAAAGATTTATTGGGGATAAAACTAGGATCAGCTAATCGCCTTTCTGTACGATTTTACATTATTTTTTAGCTGCGTTCGGAAAACTCTTTAAAATATCTAAACTCCATGAACACTAAAGGCCAGCAGGATACAACAGTCGAGGATAACTTTCATCAAGTCCTTAAATTGGGCACACTGATAGTGCAAAGATTCTGAAAAAAGTCTTTAAATTGCTTCAAGCTCTTTAAGTTGTTGATATTCATTCACTTCATTATGGATTGAAATTCCTAAAAACTTCTCTACTTGCTGTTGCTTCAAGCACATTGAACTTGGAAGCTTGATCTAAAGTTTATACCAATAAATATTTGAAATGATTACTGACTTTGCTGATGATATTTTGCTTTCAGTATGAGATTCAGACTTAGACTTTGTCTAAGACTAAGGATATACAAGTGTTTTTCCGCACGTCTATTTGTTTGCAGCCCTGAGAAAGAAGAAAATCAGAAAAGATAAGATGTGCTCACAGCACCGTTTTCGAACAAAAGTTAGGAAGTAGGTATAATACACGCGAGTTACATATCTTTTTATATTCTCTATCTTCAACTTGGAGGTTCACTATTCTAAATTAATAACAAACCGCAAGCAAACGGACGATTTGTGGCCGTGGCGTGGAATGCTCAAGGTTCGAAAACAAAGAAAAAAGGTTTTTCCAAGGGAGAATGATTATAAAGTTCTCCGATCATTGCTATGAAAAACGCTTTCTCGATTAGATGTTCGGAATGAACAAAAAATTGTAAGTTACCTTCATTCTTCATTCGGGTTTCCGGTTCTGTTGCGCAACCGTTTTCATTTATTTCAAATGGGCGAGCGCCAGTGACATTTTTATTTGTCTTGAAAACATTTTTTTTGAACAAATAAATTACACAAGCTTATAAGCACAATAGATGGTTCGCAAAAACATCGAACTAGACCGTACATCATCATAATTTGTGCACAACGCACAATCAGACGATCGTGTGTCTTTAGGCTTAGAGTTTCATTGCAATTCTAAGCATTTAGTTATCTACTTTTGTAGATTTATCAAATTTTTTTTCAAACTAAGTGTTACACGAGCTTGGTAGCACCGACAACGTCAGAACAATAAGCCGAAAGCCGAGAGCCATATTTATTACCGTAAGGCAGTCATATTTATTTCTCAAGGCAGCCATAATTATTTCTATAAGTCAGCCATTTTTCTTCAATAGATTTCATTCTCTTACGTCGCATCTAAAGTAAAATCATTAAAAGAGACAAGCAACATCATAAAAATATTGAAAACTGAAAAGAAGAAAAAACTTGAATGAGAAAAGAGAAGAGAAAACTTGAATGTATTAAAGTAAAGTAAAGTAAATTCAAGTCATTACAAAGGAAAACTAAACGTAAACCATGTATACCTACTTATTTTATAAAATATCAGAAAATTTCCTTACAGGAATATTAAAGTTTTGCGAATTCGTCCAGCTAAAATATTGAAATTCTTTTTTATGGAAGCGTCTCAACACTAAGTATAATAGTTTGATTAGTTAAGCGTCCCAATGTAGAAAAGTGGAGACTCTGCTATGCAATCGTTTTTAATCATTTGATGTGAATTCTATTGCCTCGATAAAGAAATCACAAGAGATTCGGAATCTGTTTTCGCTGAATATTTGATACCATAGTATGTACTTCCCACCATCTTGATTTGTAGTAGAAAAAGGTTTTCTTCCTTTTGCTGTACAACTATGGAATGAAGCCCAATTCTATGGACCAGTGGCGTGGCGTCCATATAACACGATTCCTATCGTCTTACCTTTTAAAATGTGTCCATTGTTCGTAGAAAAAACCAGCAACATAAGTCTACAACTAAACAGTCAACAGCCTATCTTTGCCCATACATACAATGTTCTTCAAGCACTTTTAAATTTGCGAGATACACACACAATACACAAAGCATACACAAAACACAAAGCATTGAAAATCGCCGCGCAGAACATATTCTGTGTTTGTCCCTGTCTTTCCTACGATATACTTCTACCCCGGTGCCTCCCTTTTCAATACACGTTCTCTTATTGAAAAAAGTAAGACGATAATTTTCGTCTTACTGCAATTTCAGCTTGGAAAAAATAATACAGTTTTCGCCTTAGAGTAATATACGGCGAATTCGGTTTTGTTGTGCTGTTTTTTTTTTGGTTCTACTGATCATTGTTTTGAATTATTTGCAAGTTTAAAGTGAATTTCAACCTAAATGACTTAAAGTATGGAAAAATTGGCTTCGATTAATCCACGTTTGGAATTTAAGGTACCTTCTGTTTATTCCTTATTAATTTGTGTAGGAGCCATTTCATATGAAAACGGTCAATCCGAAATGTTGCTATACCTCCGATTTTGCTCAAACTTTGTAGAAATGTTTCTTTGCTATCGAAATACGAAATAGTCAAAGGATTTTTTTTTGTAATTTTCCTCTCCCCTCCAGCCATACTCAAAGAACCGAACATAGCGATTTTATGGGCTTCAGACTTTGCACTCTTAAGTTGTCTGTATTCAAGCGATTAGGACGGTTAAGGTGTCATTTTAAAGCTGATAAAGCATTCTTTTCAAATCAATCAAAAGGTTTAAGATATTTGAGTTGCTTTAGAAACCTGATCCTTTTGAAATCAACACATTTTATATACATTTTTGCCATTTTTGAAGTAGTCCTGTGCCTAAAATATCAATAGTAAGTCCCTAAAAATTTCCCTAATTAAACCTTACAATAATTACAAAATAAAAAATCCAAAGTTGATCAAAAAACAAATTTTTTTATGTGCTTTTCAAACATCCCTTTCAAACTTTAAGCTTTTGAAAAAAAGCCAATCTTTGGGAGCATTTTTGTGAATGTTGACTGCCAGATATCAACGGGAGTGGGCAGGATTTAAAGGTCCATTCTTCAACTATAAGTCTTAAAAAAGTCTTAAGTCTTCAAAATTTCATTTTGTTATTCGCATGTACACTAAAGCTACAGCTGATTAAAAACAAGCTTACAAAAAAAAATTAAAAATTTTTTTGGATAGAACGATATTAAAAAAAGTCATTGAAACTAAGAATTGTGTTTTATTAAAAGAATAAGCTTTTTTTTTATCAGGGAAATTTTTAGGGACTTACTATTGATATTTTAGGCACAGGACTACTTCAAAAATGGCAAAAATGTACATAAAATGTGATGATTTCAAAAGGATCAGGTTTCTAAAGCAACTCAAATATCTTAAACTTTTGATTGATTTGAAAAGAATGCTTTATCAGCTTTAAAATGACACCTTAATCGTCCTAATCGCTTGAATACAGACAATTTAAGAGTGCAAAGTCTGAAGCCCATAAAATCACTATGTTCGGTTCTTTGAGTATGGCTGGAGGGGAGAGGAAAATTACAAAAAAAAAATCCTTGACGATTTCGTATTTCGATAGCAAAGAAACATTTCTACAAAGTTTGAGCAAAATCGGAGGTATAGCAACATTTCGGATTGACCGTTTTCATATGGAATGGCTCGTAGGTGATTCATTTTTCTCGACTTACCATTTGAAAATATCCACGCCACGCCACTGCTATGGACAAAGCAGACCATCATCTGGGAACTCTTTCAAGACCAGTTCAATATATAAAAAATGGAACACCTACTTTTAGTTGGGTCATCCGGTCATCCCTCATCCTCTGTCAGAAAACATGCTAATTTTTTCGTATTGTCCATTAAAAATTCAATTATATTTTTATCCAAAAGAACCCTCTGGCAAAGTCTCTACCGAAATGTTCCGACTTTCATTAAGTATGCACATAGAAATTCAAATTAATGTTCCTTACTTTGACCCTTTCCCTAGGAATTGGCGACTTCCAAATGCATCCTTATTTCTATCAGAAAACCCACCCTTGATACTTACATTCAAAAAACCAATCAAATCACAGCAAAGGTAAAAACCTTTTCATATGCGAATTACTTTCAATTTACCTGAAACGAGAAACAAAAAAAAAAAAAACATCAGTACGTCGTAAATACACAGTAAATCACTTAAAGTTAATAACTCATAATAACACGGGTACACAAACACAAACACAACCCATAGATAAGTGAAAGCAATTTGTCACATATTCCAAATTCTGTACCCAAAGCTACACAAAATTAAACAACTTTCAGTGGGTTAAGTGGTTTATGTATCAAAAACACAACAAACATGTAACTGTTGTATCAAAAAAAAAAAACTTCTGCTTACAAATAAATGTACCCAATCTCTATCCCAAAGTACCCATATCAATTCCCCAAAAGAGAAAAACAAAAAACAACCACCCCCCACTCCAAAGGGAGGTTGTAGTAAAATATCGTGGGTTTCAAAAAGTATCTAATGGTCTCCTCTATAATGTTTTGAATATTGCGCAAATTCCTTTTTTTTTGGGAAATACTTCTACATATTAATTTTTCTACATTCCGTATATCAAAATTACATACACTGAATATTTTATACAAAAGCCAGTCAACGTTCGTTTAAATATTGTATCTACCTTATCCTGATCCCATACCCGACCAGTTTACTGTACGAGTGGTGGTGGTATCTAAACACATTCTAGTTTCGTGCAAAGAATTTGACGAACAACCAAGGGGTAGAAGAGGCATAGGGTAGTCGTAGAAAGGACAAGAAGCAAAAATTTCAGGTCGGTATTGATTTTTCCTTTCTTTTTTGTTTAACACTAAGGAATTTTCACCTTTTAGTCCTTGAAAGCTAAAAGGTTAACCAGTAAAAACCGAAACGTTATAGTTGAAATCTTTTGTGTGTGTTCTTGTCTAAAATAGGGACACCTTTACCTTTTAAAGCTTCAAAATGCCTAAGCAGGCTCCTTGGGCAAACAAAATATGTTCGCATCATTTCAATAATGTGTACACAGAGGTTATAATCTAGATAAATGAGGTTCATTTGCCCCAAATCAGGCAACAAGCCTATCGGCAATTGATGATGGCACACCTTTTTGGCAAGGAAAGGAGAAACATTTCTTTACAAATTCTTCTTGGGTGAATGTTTTTCTGTATTCTTTTTGCCATAATTTGTTCAAAGTTACCCACATTCATGTGTGTGAAGGAGACACATTACGTCCCTGTTAGGAGTACAAAGACTTATTACCACACGGTCGTAGCTAACTTGTGGATTTATGTGTCATTAGGTTGGTTGGTAATTAACAACTCGTCGACGTTGTAACATGCAACGCTTGCACCGCGATGCTCCAGCTATGGTGAAGTACACTAGTGCACGCATTGTTCCGTGGAGAGTACCCTCATTACTGTGTCACATAAAACACTCTTATCATAATTCAAGCGAAGTGGAATTCGTTATAAAGAAAAGTAGCTATCATCATAATTAAATCCGGGATGATAGCTCGGTTCTAACAAAAACATGGTTTTTAGATTTTAAATGGGACAATCTATTGCGATCAGCCAATCTCGCTCCGCCGGAAGACCACCTGTTGATGTCAAAGTGGGTAACTTAATAGAGTGGGTCATTAGATACACTGCTACTTGGGCGTTGTTGCATTTTAATTTAAATGACTTAATTAGTTAAAAATTCAGGAATTTGTGAAACGGCCTGTGATGAGGTGGAGAGAGGTTTGAATTTATTATTTCAATGAAACATTAATTCATAATTTTTATTGGAGTCGATTTGTTTACAAATAAGTGGAGGGCGTTCCTTTTTGTTTTAATTCAATGCACTGGAGCTGATACAGTGAAATGCGTATAGGAATTTTAATTCGAAGCTCATTAATTATGAAATATGATTATTTTTCCCCATTAGGCAGTGTAACAAGAATCGTGCCATATAAAATAATATGCACCACATGGGGTCTTAGGCGATGAAAGTTTGTCATTAGCCGTTCGATCAATGGTAAATCGTTTGATGTTCCTAGACTATATTTTTAAATTTCAAAATTGCTATATAATAGGAGATCGAACAATTATTACAAAAGCTTTTCCGTGTATTCTGCGTTTTTTGAACATTCTTTTGTTATTTTTTACAATTAATTGTGAAGCGATTATTTAAAGTGAATTTGTTGTTTGGAGGCGGGTGAGTGGAAAATAGTAACATAATGCAACGATTTTTATTGGAATAAGCCTCGACATAAAACTGACCGAGTTGGTGTATAAAAATACGGTTTGGTCGGTTTATCAATTAGACATTGGTCGATAGAAGTGTTGGTTAAAATTCAATATTACGCACAAGTGAGCTTAAAACAAATACTCGTACGCATATCGCCCAGGCACTACAATGGGCCATAAGTTAGATGTGCTGCACCCTCCTAAGAAGAATACTTTGTCGATGTTTAGCTATTCATACATAAAAATCACAGCAAAAGCAATAAATAGCATACTAGGCGAATGTAGCTTGCTATTTATAGGGATGGAAATGAATCAAATGCAAAATACTCCATAGTGAGGTGTGCGACACGTTCAATTGGTGCAAACGCCGCAAAATCGACAAATTCGGATCATCAGCGTATATTCGATGAATTCGGATCATCAGCTTTCATTACGATGATGCACACAGGTCCTACGACATCAGAAACCATTCCAATTTCTTCAATTTATAGAACATAGAATATAGAACATAGAATATGACGACCATAATTAACCGTGTTGTTCGGTTGTTGGATGTCGATTATTGTAAATGCCAAACATTCAACTATATTATTATGACACTTCAAATTACAGCTGGTTTTGACAAGTGTCGTAAGCGAGCGCTGCCAACTTAAAGGGACGCAAGTCCTAACTCTTATTTAGGGGACCTATATATTACTTTAGTGAGACAAAAGTCTCAACTAAGATATAGGACTAAAGGGTATTGTCGCACACCATCAGGACATAGGTGCCGATTTTTACTGGCATAAGTTCCAAATTTTCCCAAATAATTATTAGCAAAACATTGTGGATTTCCATTAGGCATTCAAACCCTTTTTTTCTTGCCATAAAATTGTTGGCGCTTGATGTCTTTCTCCGTAGTGTTTTGAGGTAATGCAACCAACAATTCTCTAAAAAAAAATATACATTCATTCATATGCCCCATCTCCCAATTTTCACTATGGATTTTTTTTATTGTCTTATTAAATTTAACAATTTATTGAATTTTAAGTTGATTCGAGTAATAGTTTTGGAGATACAACCCTGAGAAGTCATATATTCGAAGTCAGCTAGACCCAATCTGTCAAATCTTTTAACACGATATCACGAAATTGACTGTCGAGATTTCTCCAGGGCTACTCAACCGAGATTGATGAAATTCAGCACAGGTCTTCGAAATACTATTAACAAGGATTTTTGTTTTTACTACAACTTCTTTTTACATAAAACCCGTAGATATTTTCGTTGAAATTTTTTATATTTATACAACCACTGTTTCCCTGATTATTTTTTCGATCAGAAAAACCGCATTTTGCCAATTTAGCTCATTTCTAAAGTTGCTATCCCAGGTCATGTGAACGCGTGCGAACTCCAACCGCTGTTTGCTCTTATGGCGTTTAGTGGAGGCATTTTTTTTTTGTTTTTTTTTTTTTTAATTGAAGATGGTCTGCACCTAAAATAGCTCGACGGAGAGTTAATGTGCTGGCTGTTACCCCCACTTTTTCCTTTATTTTGCTGGTAGAGAGAGCTGAAAAAAAAGCGTAATGTCATAGGTGTTGCTACGAGTATTGACAGAAGCGGCAAAAACGGGTTTGCTGGTTAATGAAGGCGAAACGAAGAATAAATATGCTGTCATTAGACAAGGACACAGAACATTGACGAATTGGACAAAACATCACAAAAGATAGACATAACTTTGACGCAATACAGGACTTCGTCTACCTAGGTTCCACTATGGACACGGAAAACCACATCAGTGCGGAGATCAAAAGGAGAACAACTTTTGACACCTGTTGCTTCTTTGGGTTAAGAAGGCAATTGAGAAACAAACCCCTCTCCAGAAAAACCAAGGTACGAGGGCGGTTTGATAAGTCAGTGACTTTTTGAATTTCTCGCGCAGTTACTCCAAATGCAACAGTGCTGCCGTCAACTGTAATCTATTAGTAGGCAACTTTCAAATTTTGAGCAAGCTACGTCATGCAGTTGGTGTTTGATTCAGAGCAGACAACCTCGTTAAATTTTTCTTTACAATCGTAAAGAAGTGGTTTACAGAGTTCCGTTATGGTCGTACCAGCACTAGTGACGCCGAACGTTCAGGTAGCCTTAAAGAAGTGATAAATCCATGAAATGATATTGGATGATCGGAGAATGAAAGTGCGTGAGTTGGCTTATGCTGTAGGTATCTCAACTGAATGGGAACATCATATTTTACACGAATATTTGAACATGAGAAAACTCTCCGCGAGATAGGTGCCGCGATTGCTCACACTCGACAATAAGCGCAATCCAAAAAAATGGCCAAATTTTACGAATTGAGATACGAACTGCTACCCCACCCTGCATATTCTCCAGATTTAGCCCCCTGCGACTATTATCTGTTTCCAAACCTAAAGAAATGGCTGGGTGGTAAGAGATTTGAGTCGAATGAAGAAGTCATTACCGAAACAAACGCGTATTTTGAGAGCCTTGAGAAAACCTATTATTTGGAGGGAATACAAAAAATAAGAAAAACGTTGGACTAAATGTATCGAGCTAAACAGTGATTATGTAGAAAAATAAAATGTTTATTTGCCGCAAAAAGTTTGTTTTATTCAAAAAGTCACGGACTTTATCAAACCGCCCTCGTAACCATGTATAAGACCTCGATCATCCCAGTCCTGCTTTACGGCGCGGAAGCATGGACCTTATCAAAAGCAGATGAGGAAACTCTTTGTCGTTTTGAAAGAAAAATTCTCCGAATGATCTTTGGTATATCTCCGGTATGCGAAGACAATGTGTGGTGAAGAAGATACAACAACGTCATGTATGAGCTCTACCGCAACATGGACATAGCCAGAAGAGTACGCATCGCGAGGCTACGATGGTTGGGTCATGTAGAGCGGATGGACGCTCCGGCTCGAAGGGTTTTCGAAAGCACATTGCAGGGAAATCGCGGAAGGGGGAAACCTCCTCTCTTAGGTGGCCCAATCAAGTTGAAGAGTACCTCAACCGACTTAGAATGCAAAACTGGAGAGAGCTCGCCCGAAATCTAAGTCGTTATAGAAGGATGTTGGTTGAGGCCCAGGTTCACCCCGAACACTTTTGAAAATATTCAAAAAATAAATCAAAATTTTTTTAAAAAAATAAATAAAAATTTCCAAATGTTGCAATTTTTCTTAAATGACTTAGGAATTCTAAAATATAAAATAAAGTTAAAATCGTGTAAGCCGTTAACAAGAAATTGGGTTTAAAAAAAAAAACATACTATGGTGGTACCGTTTCTCGACTCTACCCAAAATTTTTTTGTTACATCATAAGAAAGACAATCAAGAAATAATACTTCACATAAAATTCAATCTGAATAGTTTTCGATAAAAATAGCTATTAGCAAAAGGTTGTATATCACGCACCGTTGTTGCAGACATGTAAACTCAATTCCAAAAATCTCTCTGTGGTCTGTCCCTCTCACCCTTTCTGCAAATTTTGAAGACAATCGGGTCAAGCAGCCTGAACCACTTAGATCCTGAAATCTTAAAATCAGAATTACAAATGAACTTAAGGGGGCCATACACTATGCGATTGCCTGCAGGCCGTCGCCTCAACAGGCGACCCAAGAAAAAAGGGTCTGGGTAAAAAGTTGGCTGCAAGATAGAGAGGCTAGCTCTCACATTTCGTTGCTCCGTGAACTGAGGCTGTCTCACCACGAGGATCTAAGGAATTATCTGAGAATGAGTGAAGAAAATTTCCAAAAACTTCTAAATTTGGTTGAAATGAGAATCACAAAAGTGGACACTCATTTGCGCCAGGCTATCACTGCCGAAGAAAGGTTGACTGCAACTCTGAGATTTTTGGCAACGGGTCAAAGTTTCGAAGATCTGAAGTTTCCCACGCGAATTTCACCTCAAGCACTTGGGAAAATCATACCCGAGACCTGCAGACAACTTTACCTGGTGCTAAAGGATTCTTATTTGAAGGTAAGATTAAATTAAAAAAAAACTTAATTCATCTTATTATGTTTTATTTTGCTCAATTACATTGAAAAATTATGTAAGCAGATAGGTAATTGTGTATTGGAAATTATTGAAAAAAAATCAGATAAGTATTTTAAATGAATTTAACGGAAAGCTAATTTTAAGCTACTTCAACAATAAAAATTCAGACAACTGGTTATCAGAGTCAGCATGAGCAGATGCTGCTTCCATTGTACATGCCATCGAATTCACTTGATGTAGAAGATATTGATAGTGGGGAAGTTATTCGAGGGGATAGGGTGGAAGATCAGCTGGTGGGTCTACGACTGGGATATAATAGACAAGTTTTGTGTGAAAATGCAAAAGACAATCGTGATAATTACAAGAACTATTTTGTTGGAGAAGGTGCAGTTTCCTGGCAAAACAAATTTGTCACCAATTAGGGTGGGAGGGTGAAATATTATACTGTGAAAATTTGTTTGTACTGTTGTATGTATTTGATATAAATTAAAGAATAGAATAAAAATAACTTACGAGTTGTGATTCCTCACTCCCAATCGTCGCTCTAGTTTCTTCATGGTCGGCTGTAAACAATAGCAAGTCGAAATACCACAGTGACGGGGTGTATGCGTCATCTCCCGATGAGCCCGACTTTTGCTGTTTTACTTTCTTCAACTCTTTACGGAACGCACATCTCAAGTTATTAATTTTTTTTTTCACTGTGTCAATGGTGGCTGACGGCACAGTTTTTTGATAGAACTTCAACAATTCACCGTACGCCTCATCCCGCGATCTTTTATTAGCGTAGGCATCGTCCTTGACTTTCCATAAACAGGGGTAGGCCCGATATAATTCAATAAATGCGGAAATGAAAGGAGGTTTCCCGTCCATCTTTCCTCGTCAGTCCAATCTCGGGTGGTGAATGATCTCACGAAAATTATCTCACGCAAAACTGATGGAAACGGTGACAACAGATCGTTTGCCTGCAGACTAACTGACAGTGTGTGGTGGGGGGCACATGAGATCATTATCCGACAGGTCGCTGCCTGTCGACAATCTCTCATCCTATCCCCGCCTGCCCGGCGACCACACACCTTCAGTCCGGGCGAACTGCAGTCCATTATCTTCAGATCAACTGATAAATGTGTGGGCAATCCCGATCTACGGCCTTACGATTATCTTCAGTTAAACTGACAGTGTATGGGGCGCTTTACATTGCCATTAATCCTCTTGATAACATTTTCATAGTTTTAAGCAAATAAAACTGAATTAACCAACAACTAAGCTTGCCTTTGCTTAAATACGTTAGCTACCAAGCAGATTCTACTTTTCAACAAAAGTCTGCATTATAATATCGAATACTCATTTTCTATGGTACATGTTTGTGGTGTGAATATTTCACATTTAATGGTTGAGGGAGTTTTGTCTAATAGCAACCAAAAAATAATTTTTCGCTTGAAATCTAAGATGGCCCACCAATAAATTGGTTACGAAAGGTTTTCCTTATATCAGGCACAAAACATTAAATTTAATGTAGGTAAACGAATATGGTTCCAGATAACCACCTTGTGGTACCCCAGGTAGCTCGTTACACAACAATCAAATATATTCAAAGTGTCTTTAGAAAGTCTGTTATGGAAGATAATTTGGAAGTTTTATAAGCTGCTCATCTTTAAGTTGTATTATCGTTTTATTTCGTGCGACATTTTTCCAAAAACTTGCCACTCGAATGATTATGATCAGAGGTATTTAATGTTCCCTTCAGATATGGTGGCAAATTGAAATTTCGACTTCTTTTCAAACGATTTATTTTTAAATTTATTCCAAAATTCCATTCAATACTCCGCGATATGATGAGGTTCTCAGGTGACATGCGGTTCGTACAATTTCGTCCAATTTATTGAAAGAATTAAATTTTTTTCAAAATTGCGGTTGCTGACTAATACCTTTTCCGAAGAATCAAATTGTTCCACCAGGTGTTTAATGCTTTTAAGGTTTCTGTTTCAGAACAGAAACATTTACCTTCAATAAATTATGTATGACTAAACAAACTGGCGTAAACAGAACCATTTGGTGTCAAATGAGTCATAGAAGCTCCTTTCTGGGTGGGTCAGCTTGTAACAATAAATCGCCAATTTTAATAATAAAAAAAAAAGAAACAATTAATGCTGCTTTCATAAATCGCCAACAACAAAAATTCGCATTAAACATTAAAACATGACTCTCATGTCATGTTTATCACTTCCGATCTATCTACCCTAACAAAGGTTACCTAAGGCCAACACATCAGGTATTCATTTCAATATGCGCAAAGCCATTATCTTTTGGTATTTTACTAATTACAATCAATTACATAGGGAGGGTTCCTACAAAATAAATGACCTATTAACATTACGTCTTTTTTTTGTAGGTAAGTCCCAAGTCGCCCTTCCCAGCTAGCCAGGCCAGCCACTAGATCATTTCAGTAATTCAAAGCTTTTACCCACTCCACACACACACAGTTGAATACCTACTGCTCCTAGGTACATTGAAGCGAATTGCCCTATCATCTCACATGTCATACACTATATCTTTCAACATAAAACACATAAAAAGTAATAATCCTTAGCTTAGGAATACAATTATCTTATTAGAACATTATTTCGACCCATAACAAAAAAAGAAGTCGCACCCCGAAATATACCAAATGAGCAGAGTATACCACGCCATGCTATGGCAAACAAGATTGAATATACCAAAACAAAAGCATAACTCATTTGTACTTTTGGCTATGTGATAGCGCATTATTCTCTATGGAATGTTAAGAACTTTATCATCATCTTTTTTTGTAGAAAGAGAATGCGGGGCACAAATTTCTACCCTCAAAGTTCGGTCTTTGAATTTTTGAGGATATGAAGAAAAATGAAACGAAAAAAGGGAAATAAAAGAAAAATACATAAAGCCAACAACACCCCACGGACAAATAAATCACTTACACGCCTATTTTTCACCGTCAATATCCTAAAAGTACTATTTTTTCACCCTCACTTTAGCCTGTTTACTAAGTACTGCCATTTTCGAAAGATACATTATTTTCATTTAAGAGTAAGACTCCATAAAAAAAAAGAAAAAATGTGTAAAGAACGAAATGATGATGATGTGAGTTTTAAGAAAGGAGCATTGATGTGTGGACTGGAAATGTATCAAATCGATGCTGTTGTGCACGACTGGCTAGCACGTATGTGTGCAGGTCTATGAGTGTATGTGTCTACTTGGGGCTGAATATAGATTTTGTGTCTGCTTTTTTTGGGGGAATCGAAATATAATACACTTCGATAACGTTTTTATTGAAATGCTATGTATTTTATGTGTGTTGTTTGGCCACCTTCAAATCGGAACTAGGCACCCTGTGTGACCAGAATGCATTTGCAGAATTTTGATAAAACAGTTGGTTGTTAAGTGCAACAGAAACGAAAGACTACTCGAGAGCTTCCCTAAGAATACATAATATTTTCTCTTGTAGTGTAGTGAAAAGGGGTCCTTAAAGCACTTGACTCGTTAAATGAAATGAATATTTGGAGAAATATTTTATGGGAAAAGATAAAACTGCAGCTTTTAGTGATTTCATGTACAAGTGCAATTCGGTGACAGACTTCAAAAACTATAAAGATGCACTCTGTGCTCGTCATTATTCTAAGATGCATTGTGTCATTGTTTGCTCATAAAATAAGAAGTTTATACCGAGATGACGTCTTACTTTTAACAATTTTTGCCCAAGTTGCTCTTGGTGTGTTGTCTTGTTTTGTGACAAGGTTTTGAATTATAAGAATATTTTCCTTTTTTAACATAGCAATGGAATGCACCATACTTGGGGTTATAAATTCTTGAATGTAAAGCCTTGTTTATGTTATTTCTTCTATGGAAAGAAAAAGACCATATGAACAGCGATAAATGGAAGAAGAGCCACTCAAAGAAGAACCATTTCAGAGAGAAGTCGCTCGTTAATTCGTTACTTCTTCTTGATTGAATAAAATTGTTTGTTTCCAATTCAAAAGTAATACGCTCATTAAACACGGATGTTTTAATCTTTTGAATTTGGCTTGTAGGAAGATTCATCTTCCAAACTAAACATATTATCCAACATTTAGTCAAATACTAGAAGTAAATTTCTCCCTCTAAAGGATTACAGCTCTTCCATTTACCACTAGTGACCAGCCAGTGGGCTACTTTGCGATAACCTCCCGGTATTGCACTGCTCCATTTTTGAGGCCAACCAAAATGCAGACCAAGTTGCGATTGATGTCTGCACCAGAAGCCTTTTAGTCTCATTTCATTTTTGTTTCTTCGCGAACGTGTTTAATTTTCCTATGCATTTACGGATGATTCTTTTGTTACTGGCTCAGCTTATTTCTCGTTTTTACCAAATTTTTCTTTTGATCCATTCAGGTCCCAAGTGCGACGTGAAAAATTATCGTCCCATCGCTAAACTATCGCATATAAACTTAAGTTTTCGTTGAAAATCTCTCATTTCCCCAAAACAACACGGTTTCCTCAAAGGTAGGTCAACAACTACAAACCTCGTTGACTTTGTCTCATTTTCCCTATCAGCCTTGGACAATGGAAAAGAGGTCGATGTAATTTCAACTGACTTTAGTGAAGCTTTTGATAAAATCTCCCACAAACTTATTCTTTATAAACTTTCCACCTTCGGCTTTGACCCCATTCCGTTGAGATGGATTTCTTCTTATTTAGAAAACCGTTTTTACAGCGTTCGGTTCAGATCCACCCTACCCAGCCGCTTTTTAGCTACATCCGGAGTTCCCCAAGGCAGCCATTTAGGCCCTCTCCTCTTCATTCTCAGTATTAACGACATTGAAATGATCATCAAACACTCTTCTATCTCTCTCTATGCGGACGATACTAAGTTTTACCGGTTCATTTCTTCTTCTGAAGACTTTTCCCACCTTAAGCTGGATCTCGACAATTTTTCAATATGGTGCTCCAAAAAAATCTTAGAGCTAAATGTTTCCAAGTGCCAACAAATAACCTTCTCACGTAAACACATCAAATCTCCTCCCCCGTTCAGGTGATCCGTGACTTTCGGATTATTTGCGACCGTGAGCTGAATTTCCTCAAGCATATCGACGATATAATCCTTCAGGCAAATTCAGCACTTGGCTTCGTGAAATTTGCAGATCTCAACGGGCTTCGAAACACTAACTAATAACAAGGAATGGTTGAGAGAAATACATTAGGCACCGGGACACTCCTAGCTCTGTTGTTCCTCCTTAATAAATAAGATGACACAATAGTAAAATAAAAATTAAACAAATTAAAACTTTACTGATCTACAAAATCAAGTTTTCAAGACTTGGTGCAACAATGCCTACAAATTACCAGAGCAGCCTCTGAAGTTTGTGGTCCGACGAAATATGCAGGCAGGCAAATACATCCAACACAAAAGCAGACCACGCGTTGATGAAAAGTAAGACCAGGGCTACCAGAAAGAAAATCATAAGAGGCCTCGTTTAAGAAGATTGAGGGATGCCACTGTAGGAATGGGAGGCGAATGCTTTACCAAAAGATTCAACACTAATGATAAGGAGGAAAACCTTGAAATCAATCCAAATACCTGGCAAACAGAGTGGAAGAATTCCAGTTGTACGTTGTGACTGACTTGCAAGAAGTTATGTTTGCCGTAAGTAAGTAAGCTGAAATCAAAAATAAGCTACAGGTGTCAATTTCTTTGATCTTCATTTCGATTTCAAAGTCATTTTTTGGCATCATCTTAAGCTACGAACTGTACAACAATTTTCGCATCTATGAAAAAACTAGTTTGACTCGTTCGAGAGCAAGCAAGCTCTTCGGTCATGATCGACAAAAAAAAAAGCGCCAAAACTGACAAGGACTTTCTTCTTTCGAAGAAATGTCTGAGAAACACGTTCTATTCTTGAGAAGGCAGGCTATTCCGTCAAGATAAACACAAAAAAGTCTTTTACTTTCGTTGACATGTCTGAAAAACATGGCCTATTTTTAAGAGCACAAGATGTTCTGTGATTACAAAGTCACCAAAACCGAAAGAGGCGTTTTGGTCCTTTTGGTATATTATTCGCAAGATGTCCGTACTTTTGGCAAAAGCAAAAACCTCTTTTTATTTTTAATTGACGAATTAAGACTTATTTTTATAAAATCAAAGCGAAATTACCAAATAAAATGAAATCACTCGAGGCTCCGACTAATGCTTGGGAATTAGAGGCCACTTTGCGTAGCGGCTATTCAAATGAATCAACAAATCGATATCTCGAATCAAAAACCTGCAAACGGTAATTACTTAATTGGTATTTGAATCTGGGATGGTAGTAGGTACTTTCGAATGCATGGAAGTTCCCCACCCATTAAGATCTTCGATTCATCACTCAAGCTCTAAAGCTGTCGGTAAAGTATCAACACTCCACTCGGTTTCAAGATAAATCGTTTCAAATTGATGAAAGTCTCATAGACGGGAAGTATACCAACTCCAAACGGTGAATGTTCAGCACTTAAATACTGATCAAAAGATGTGCACTTTCCCTAAAAGCACATAAATCACACAGACAACGATAGTAGACGTAGTACTTCAAAGCAAAGCAAAAAAAAAACGGTTAACATTAGTGAAACCCCACGATCATCAATAAAGGTGATCATTATTTTCAAATTTCCATTTCACACTTATCATTTACAAGTCCAACAAGTCCCCTACAAACCACAAACAAATGCATCCTACACAAAAATAGAAGAAAAAACACATTGAACAACACTAAATCACGATACGAAGATACCCATTAGCTGATAATAATTGACCAACAAGGTAAGACCCTCTCCGTGTTTTTTTTTTCACGTCTTTCCATGATAAGCATCACACATCCATCATCAACTATACCTACTCCAGAGGTCCAGAGCTACAAGTTGCAAATCGCTACAAAATGCTTTTTCCTTGAATCTTGTTCTACGTCTCATTATACTATCTTCTTTCTCTCAACTAGGTACATACTCTGACAGCTGGTGGTGTAAAGATAAAAAGAAAAGCACACTCATTATGGATTCCACCCGTGCAACAACAACAAACATTTAACTTGGTCAAGTAGCCTCAACACGAAACTTATCCTCTCCCTCTTTCATTTAGGCAAAAAAAAAGAATGAAACTAGACAAAATGGGAAAAGAATAAAAAGAAGACAAAACTAAATACAATTCAGAATAGATTATCTCTCATTTTGTTGATGATGGTTCACATCAGAAAGATACCATCCTTTCTCAGGTAATTGATACACAAGGTGAGAAAAAAAATTGCTCCAATGCCCATTACCGTACACTTACTGGGAGGTTTCTTCAAAAGTAGAGCACAACAACTACAGCAGCAGTGGCAATGGCGCGGCGGCAGCAGCCTCAACCAGCATCTTGAGAAAGTGTATCTTGAATCTTATCTGCCACTAAGCGCATAAATATAAACTTCAATGCACTTATATGTAGGAGGTCAATGCAGCCCTGGTGGATAAGATACCAAAATAAAAATAAAACTCAGCACAAACATGCACCTCGCCGCAAAAGATACTCAGTATCTATACACGACAGTGAGAGTAGGTGTGCATCTCATGTTATATGGTTGGACTATTAAGTGGTACATGGTCGCAGTGCGAACTCAGCCACTCGCAAAAGCAAACCCCAACTCATGAACTAAACCTTCGAGTAACGCCTCCTTCTTTATTCCTCTCTACTCATAATACGCACTGAAGAAAAATCAAGTGAAACTCAATCTGGAATGCGACCTCAGAGAGTTACCAGAACGGGCCTCGCCAAAAGAAAAGAACGTTCATAGATACCATCAACCGTATACCTACTTAGCTAAGACCGTACCTTATTCTAACCCGAACCCGTATACTACGAGACCGACAGACAGACCAATGAATTGAGATTGAGAGGGTGTTCTAGTAGGTAGATAGTATGTAGGTAATCTGGGTTTTTGAGCTGCTGGTATTCAAAACTGCGTCACTTCGAATACCCAATCTCAACTACTGACTGACGCATGCTGGTCCTGGGGTTGGTGTGGCATAGAGTGTACTGTGGATTATGGTGTAGTGCAGGGATTTAGCATATTAAACCAACAGAACCTGAGAGCAGCGTTTATATGCCATTCTGTTGTGAAGAGGAACACCGAAGAGTATAGTTGTGGGTATCGGATAACACAACTTTGCCCCTCTCATCCATAATGCATTTTTCTGGTTTGAATTTTTTGCTGCTGGAGCTGGAACAACTTGTAGTTCTTTTTCTTTCTTTTTTTTTCGAGTTTTTTTTATCTCTTCTTGGATTTTGGACTTAAAATCTTCTGCTTGTTGGTGGATTATGGGTCGTCGTGGATTATGGATTGAAGTTGATCAAAAAAATTAAAAGTCAAGAGGAGATCTCTGCACTGTGAAATGATGTTGTTGTGTGTCGGGAATTTAGTAGGCGAACCAAGTAAATAAAAATCGGTGGGCCAGAAAACAAGAAGTTCTGTGGGTTGAGTGGGAAGTTGAACATGGCTTTTCTTTATGAAAATTTTTATAAATATATGTATAGTGCAATAAACAAGTCTTATGGATGATATTGGAAAGTTTATTTTTCTTTTTTAGCAATTGAAAGGTGAATTTTCGGGTTGAATGATCCAGGATTAAATTCTCTTTTCTTTTGCTGTAGTCAAGAGTCAGTAAAGTGTTTGCTCTACATTTGTAGAAGGCGTTAAGAATGCACATGTCTCATTTGAACGAGATGAATCTGAATTTTAAATATGAAAGGTGTTTTTGTCGGGAGGAAGTGCTTATAATTTCATTTACACACAAATATGGCACATCATGAGAATAGGAAATATAAGACATGGAAGTGGAACAAAAGCCATCGTCAGGGCATAACTAAGTAGTTTCGAGTTGCAGACTTGTCATTATGAGTTCCAAGTTTTTTTTGAGAATTGAAGAGGAACCACAGATGAATCACTGTAAAGTCTAGATTCTACGATATTCCTACTTAAAACCAAGTAAAAAGGAACCCAAATCGATCAATGGGTTCACAATCCCGGAACAGACGAAAAAGAGGCAGGTGAAGTCATTAACTAAAGGGTATTAGAAATCAATCAAATTAGCAAATAAAAATTATAAGCGTGTTTTAATTGGAAGACTTTGCCCACCCACAAACAAAGTTTTATAGGAGGTAAACACAAGTTTGAAGTGAAGTCAGAAAAATAGTGGACATAAAAGTTTGTTTTAAAACGTCTATTTAAGAATGTCGTCCAATACCTCTTCAGAATTTTGGTATGACTTGATAAATGAACAGAATGGAAAATTACAAGAAGTTGGTATAGGACAATGAAGGCAGTTGAAAATATTTCAAGAACTTCGATAAAGAGAAGGAGTAAAAATCATTAAGAGCCCCTTTCGGGATAATTGATGGGTAATTGTGTCAGAGACAGCCTCATATCGAACAGAAGAATTCAGGTTTGTTTGTTTGCAGCTTGACTTCGAAAAAAGTCAATCGTTCGACAAGTATCAGATCTATTATGGGTGCGGCCTCTCAGACAATGAAGAGTTCCAGAAGCCTGAGAGGGGATGATTGAGGATGTGTATGAAAGAGCGGTGGCCTAGGTAAGATATCATGCTGTACCCCTGTTCTGTAACTATCGTATCGATAACATTGATCGAGAAACAGTGAAAAACAAACGAGTTCCTACTAAATTCGTTCCAATTTTCATCGATATTCAAATTCAACTGAATAAAATCAAGTTGCAAAACACGGGAATTCGAATTTTCGAAGCATTCCAAGTCAGAGTAGTTGTGTCTTGAGCCCTCTCCGCTTTATAACAGTTCTTGACTATACCTGCTGAAAGACGTGCTTTTTAGACGAGTTCATACTCAGTTTGGTGTGGCATGTCATCGTAAGAGAGTTGAAGCCCCAGGATGTTTGGACACTGCCGAACGTTCGGTAAGTTGTCTCGAAAAGGAATCGATGTTAGCGCCGATTTCTACATAGTTTCAAGTTTTACCTTTAAAATCGGGCGATTTAACACTGAACTATTTTTTGTGGGGTTATTTAAAGTCGCCCTCAAATGTTGGCAAAAGTGGTCAAATATTGGGCCTTTTGGCTGTAATTGATTCGAGCCCGGTAGCCATATGCATGTAATCAGTTTTAAAACCTAAGGAAAATCCTAACTTTTATAACAAATCTTGTCTTGCGTATTACATTGAACACGTCTTATTTCATATTTCCTCTAGAAAACTACACGTCGTAGACAGAACACACTTTACATCAACTTTGCCGACGATGCAGCCTTCATAAGAGCATCCTACATTCCTAAAAAAAGCACTTAATGTATGGGTAACAGCTTAAGAAGGTAGTTGGTGCCGTATTAGTCCAAAAAAGACCGAGTACTTGTGTTGTCCATTTTCTAAACCATTTTCTATTCCAGGCATGCTCATTACAGACCCTTATTTGGATGGAAATGTGCTTCCCAAGGATGAGGAGTGTAAATATGTTTGATCATTGATCAATATTGAAGCAACTAAAGATCAATCAATCAATGGAGTCGCGAGAACATTACACCATCTTCTGTGAAAAAAAAACCCTAAGCCTGAGGGACGATTCTACACCGACGCCCCTGACTTCCACATACGGTTCACTGTGCTGGGCAATGTACAAAAAGGATGAGAGTAAGTTCACAGCAACTGAGATGAAGATTCTTCGTATGACAGCAGGAGTAACAAAGCTTGATCGTATTAGAAATACCAAGATTCATGGAACCTTAACGTTAAAAATACCATAATGGAAAAAATAGAGCAAGACCGGCTCAGTTGGTTTTGCCATGTTCAAAGGTGAGATCAAGAATGGAATGTCAAAAAGGCAAAGTCATTAAACGTTTAGACACTGTCGCTGTGAAGCAATAAAAAAAGAAGACCAAAACACTCTTGTGAATTTAAAGTCCAACGCTACCTCTTTGTGAATATAGTGTCCAACGCTACCCAGTTGTGAATTTAGTGGCTCCTACAACCATTGATTCTCTCTCTAGTATAATTTCAAGAATCACCATACAAGGAGAGAAACCGAAACCCAGCATTACCACAAGTCAGAGTCGAAGAACCAAAGACACAGAACTAGGAAACATTCACCCATTGGAGTCCGAAGACACAAGACTTGAAATCCCGCAGCTGGTCATCATTCGAGAACCAAGTCGTGAAACCAGGACTACTCAACATCCCAGGGGTGCCAGCACGTAACTTGTTACAATCGAGGATTGTCGATGTAATCGAATGTTCGCAGCACCTATTTTGAATCACTCGAGTTTTCTCGATTGTATCGTTTTTTTGGCAGCATACAAACTTGGAAACGACGCTTGAAACAAAAGTTTCACTCGACAGAAAATAGTTATCGTCCATCGACCTAGGCAGTGCTTTTTTTAGTTAGAAATGGAAAAAACTTGCAATATGTCAATTAATATAAAACCAATTGAAGTATTGACTACATTTATGTGTAGTCACCACGACATAGCAAAGGGAATCTTTAAAAAAAGGTCTCAAAATAAGAATGCGAGTGCCATCAACACAGCTTACTTTTACCGGCAACTTGAATTTACTATAATAATACTCCTTGCTTTCTTGACTTGAAATTTTGAACTATCGAATTTATTATCCATCATAGACAGCAAAATTTATTTTCCAAAACAAGCAATGTATTTCGGAAGATCTTTGACACAGTTGTTCGTGCCAACTTGGAAACTTCCACTGGCTAGGAGATTCAAAGTGGCGCAAAGCTGGAGAGCTGGTGGAACCGATGTGCTTCTAACGCCCAGTACCATCAGGGAACATTCTTTATTCAATCTGAACTGCTGCACAAAACTAAAAAACAAATGGTTTTGTTTGGTAGTCTAATTTTTTTCTTTGTTCTTATATATGAACACTTACTCTTTGTCACACAATTCTAATGGACTACTTTTATCTCAGGCATATTCTTTTGATTTTTGCGTTAAATACTTCTTCACTCTCTCTAAATCAAAAAATATCATTTCTAAAAGGAATTCAACTTATCTCGATCGAACTTTATGTTGAAGATAACCAATTTGACGTTTCACTTTGTAGTTCACAATGGCATTTTTAGGTTGATATCAAAATGAAACTTGTTTCAAAATACGTGCTGTCAAAAATAATTTGTTTCGAGTTGGCCCACGATCGACAATCCTCGATTGTATCAAGTTACGTGCTGGCACTTCAGCATAACCTCCGAGTAAAATTTCCTTCATCAGAAGGAGCTTCACTATACCCTATCAAGTCCCATGAAATTATGAACCTGAATTAAAATATTGAAATAATTGTATAAAATTATAAATTCACTAACTTGAAAATTTGGAAATAAAACTAGCTTCAGTAAATCTAAAGTTTTTGCTATCTGTCCAGGGTCTTCGAAGGAAGTTTAAAAAACCCTGGATATCAAAAGACATGGAGGATCAAAGCAGATCCATGACCACAACTCTTAAAAATTGTTGGCGTTTCGCCCAGGTAAGGCAGTGGGATCCTCAGGCGTTTCGCCCAGGTACGGCAGTGGGCTCATCAGGCGAAACGCCAACAATTTTTAAGAGTTGTGGTCATGGATCTACTTTGATCCTCCATGTCTTTTGACTTCCAATTCAACTCAAAAAAATTTTAACAATAACAAGTTCTTTGTTATTGTATTTCTTTTTTTTTAACCCTGGATCTGCTGAGTGCTGAGTCTACCTCAGTCTTTAACAGAAAGCATCCTCACAAATGACAAAGGCAACAAAATCTGCAATTATTTCCCCTAAGACTTTGAACAATACAAAGCTGAGAGGTTTGCCGATGCATTCAGCAGTTATCTGGAAGAGCTGTGAGCCCTTCGAGAACACGATGCTCGTTACGCCAAGGATGAAAAGAGAATACAATTCAGGTTTGCTGTAACACAAAACTACAAGTACTTGTAATACAAGTGATGAATCAAAAGTACAAGAAATTACTGCAACATAAAGCTACAAGCTTGTTTGCTGTTCTTCAAGTGAAATGAACATAATCCTACAAGAGGATCTTTAACTTGTAAACTTGTAAATCTGTGGTACAGGCCCCTGGTGAGTGAGTAATTATTTGTACTCCTTATTTAACTGCGGAGTTTTATTTTTTTTGGGAAAAAAGCCTAAAATCTCAACAACAACAAACAGAAGCAGATTCGGAGGTTAAATTAAAGTTTTCTAGTGTGAGTAGTTTTATAGTTTCGCCTTAAATGTATACATAAATGTTAATAAAAACCTTTTTCTTTAAATAAAGAATCACCCCTGAAGAAGAGGCAACCATCATTGTTGCGACAAAAAAAAACCTGTGAGAAACAATCTTAATTGTTCTCTTAACAACGATTTTTTCAGGGCTAAATCTCAGGGGCATGTAACACAAAACTACAAGTCAAAAGTAATTTTTAAAAGCAAACTTGCAGCTTTGTTCTACAGAAAATTTGTACACTTGGCAAAGTTCACTTGTATTACAAGTACATACTTGTACTTTTGTGTTACAGGACCCAGGTACTATTTCTAAATTCTAAGCTCTATTTACAAAATAAAAATGTTTCAGCCCACTAAAGACTCAGTTAAAGCTGACTTTTCAAATCCCAAACGAGTCTTCAATTTTTTATAATTTTTTTCTTCTTTCTTTGCAAACAGCAACTCTCAAAAAAAAATAAATGAAATTATTTTTCAATTGCACAACCAAGGCACACTACTACCTTCCATCAATCTACGTTCGCAAAAAGTCTGCTTTGAACAACAACTCCCTATCCTGTGACTACTAGGTACCCAGTGAGAAAGAAATTTTTATAAAAAAAAAAGTTCTTCGTATCATTTCTTGATGATATCCGCCAAGAAAAGTCAAAGGACAAGACATTTGTTTGTTCTTGAGTAGAGTTTCGTTCAACTATATACCAAACAATAACAACAACAAAAAGAAAAACTCAATTTATTTATTTATATTCCTTTTTTAATATGATTCGCGATGTTTACACGTCATTCTTTGATTTGATGGCATTCCGTGTGCAGCGGTATGTTGAGGCATGGAATGGCACAGCCGGGTGCAGGCAAACATGCATCCAAAGCAACCAACACCGACAAAACGGGGACCATAGCCATGTCCTCCTGCAGCAATAGACTCTTCCATATGTGTGCAGCCGCTACTCATAGGGGAAAACAATAATAATTGTCATAACACCGTAAAAAGTAAGATCCAGACAGAAGCGGAAAACCCGGGGTAGAGATAGAACTATGCTGAGGGATCAAAAAAAGAAAATTCTCCCAACTGAGTCGTTAGCGTTTGGGAATAGAGAAGTCGTCAGCGTTAACCAGAAACCACACATCAATGAACGCGCAAGTGAGGTTTTGCACGCAAAACATTTAAAGGGATAAACCCCCGAAGAAACTTTGTGTTGTGTTGTATTTATGCCACGATATTTTAGTAGAAGGAAGTTTATATTCCACGACACGAAAGGGGACTTGGTTCCTTTGTGTGCTAACACCCATCCCACTCGGCTGGATGGGGAACAATACAAGCGAATAGTGATGTTGACAAGTGCACTATTTGGAGACAGCTTTGGAATTTTAGTTTAGACTTTTTTTCTTTTATTTTTTTTTGTGGTATCCACCGAGGTGTATTTATGATTTCATGGTACGGTGCAGGAATACCTTATTCCTAGAAAGGAAAGAATACAAATTCCCAACTTCGAGTTTTCGTGTTTGTAGTTTATTAAATGTGAATTTTACTTTGCGGTGCGGATAGGACATGGAATCTGTGTAGTGCAAATGCAGTTAGAATGTTGCTGATGTTTATCTGATGGTTTTGGTTGCTTTGGGTTGGTTTTAGTGCGGTTAAAAGTACGATTTTTAGAAAATTGCAGGGATCAAACCTGTCACTGAACAGAACACTGACTTTCTCTCTTGCAGTTAAGCAGCATTGAAAAATGGATGAGTGTTGAAGGCAAAGAGTGAAAGAAAATGTCGGATTTCAAAAAGATAATCACTGAATAAGTTTTGGCAGACTCCTAATGGATAATAGAAGGAGGTGCACTGTCACCTTGTCCATAATGGCAGCCGAGAGACAGAAAAGATGAACTTTTAGCCTGTATGGTGTGACTATAAATCATGTAAGTATATAAGTTGGTGAAGGGTGATGGTGTTTGTGATTTTTCCCAGATGCCGGTTGTGTTAAGAGCACCATTAATATCTTTTTATTGCAAAGAAGGCTCCTTTCATTAATAAAACTACTGTCAGAAAAGGATTGAGACAAAATGCTCTGCCCTTCTATAGACTGTTAAAGGACATGAACCTTTATGAATAGGGTATGTCAAGCACAGAGATAATGGATATTCTCGACTCGTTTGAGGATGTGTTTTTGAAAACTTATTGAAATCAAGAACAAAGACAATTAACAATTAGCAAAATTCCAAACAGCTGTCTTCTTTAAAATTGTAAATGGTTTCAATTGTTTTAAGATGAAGGAGATAACACGGATTTTGTAAGGTTCTTTGGCGTCGAAGCAGTTGAGGATGTACTGTGTCGTTTTTGAAAACTGCAAAGTCTCATAAGACAAGGATCAATAAAATATCAAAGCCATGCGAGACACACTCTGACTGATTTTCGGAAAGCGGCAGTGACTTGGCTGGCGTTACTTTCCGATACAGAAATTGACTCTGGCACAATTCGAACGGGAGCTCTCTAGCACCATATATTTAGAATCACGTCCAATGGACATGCCATGCCGTCCGACAAGATGATCCCAAGGCTTAAACTTATCCGATATCCGTCTTCCAAGCGGAGGCTATTTGCTATCCAAATAGCTACAGACTAAGTTACGAAAAATGGCTAAATGGGGAGAAGTATTTGTATCTGCAGCGACAGCCAAGTAGTGCTTAATGCTCAACTCAGCCCTTTCACTACTTCGAAAGTGATTCAAGAATGCTTGACCCCTCTGAATACGATCTGAAGATTTTTTGAGTTTTCTTTGGGTCCCAGATCATCACGGCTTAACTGGAAACGAGATCGTCGATGAACTTGTAAGACAAGAACCTCAGACAAGGATCTCAGACTGATTTTTCAGGACCCGAACAAGCGCTTGGTCTGCCAAGGCCATCAGTGAGGGTGGCTTCAATCAACGAATGGATTTGTCAAGAGCACAACCGTAGATGCCATGCCTCCATTCAATGCTCCCAAACACTAATAAGAAAACTGCAACATTTTTGATAAGATTGGCATTGCCACGGGGCAATTCTCTTTAGCCGCAAAACATTTAAACGTGTTAGGCTTAAGTGATACCACACTCTGGGACCCCCTGGAGAGGATGATGACACCGTGGGGTATTTCTTCTGTGAATGTCTTGTTTTTTCTCGAATCAGGTTACAAATACTTAGACATGTTGAGAGCAGGAAACTAAGGCTAGTACGAACTACGAACATCTATCTGTACGATTGAACGGTTTTCAGGTCTGTGTGATCCAGCTAGTGTTTTGAAAACCTTCGACAGAAAAAAGTACAGCAATCGTATTTTACTTCTCGTTCGTTCTTCGTTCCCTATAAAGCACTAACTGAACCTATCATCCTGAGCTGAGAGTGTTTCTTTCTTTCTTTTCCAATCTTTGCCAAGAGCGGACGAAATGGCAGCCAAAAATTAGTAAAAAAAAGCTAAAGCAAAACAGGTCGGTACCACAATGGGGCCGTCTATGTACTGGAAACACTATCCGATACAACGCTAAGAGGCGTCACTGGAGGCGTACAAAGTTGAAGTTGTAAGCTGCTGTTCACCTGGATAATGTGGTTATACGAACATCTAATTACCACGAGGAGCTGAAAGCTTTTAAATTTGTAACTATACGAGCTATAAGTTGTTCAAAGTTGTACTCTGCCTTTTTTATCAAACGTAGGTAATGGAAAACATGAATTGTTAAAATAAATAAGGCTGCGCAACAGAGCGGAAGGACCCGAAATGTAGCACATATCTCACCACTATGCTTGATGAGGAATGGAGGGACCTAAAATTTTTTCCGATTCCGAACGGTTAGTCGAGAAAGTGCTTTTCATGGCAATCGAAGAGCTTGCCAATTGCCTCCGAAAGGAGATAACCGTGGAAAACCATTTTTGTTTTCTCTTAGGATCAGCTTCGGGCCTCCCACTTAACAGCAAGAAACATGCCACGCTGGTAATCGTTCGTTTAACGATAGTGCGCTAGTAAATTTAGTACAATGAAAACAATAACGTGTTTATAGACCACATTTATTGTTTTCGGGGCAGTAAGAGAGTGCCGACTACTGAGCTAATAGATCAAAACTTATTTAATGTTCTATCTTACTAACGTTAAAAGGTCCTCTAAAGGCCATTTTAGTTCACATAAACAAGGATGTGAAGTATTGTGCACTGAACTAGTGTGAATAAACGTTCACCATTTCCTTACTAGCGCACAAGCGCTTACCATCGTGGATTAGCTCGGGTTATCACACGCGCTTACTAGAGTTGACCGTAATCTAAATCCTAAGGGCTTTCTTAAGTATATTTAGTTGAAAGCACTAGAATCCAATCTTTGATTACAAACAAGTTTTTTAGCCTCTTTTGACCTCTCTTTGTACGTCAAAGACAGATTCCAAGAATTAACTTTCCCATGTAGTTGCTGTAGTTGAACTAATTTGAATTTTAAACAAAAAAAAAAACTAGAACAACATATTCTGAAGGTCTGGGGCCTGTAACAAAAAATTACAAGTACTTGTAATGCAAGGAAATTACGTCAAGCTGAAGAAACTTCTACTACACAAAGCTACAAGTTTGCTTGCTCTCCTACAGTGTAATGATTAATGAACATAGTCTTACAAGTGGCTCTTGACTTGTAAGCTTTTGGCTTGGTATCATAGAGCCTGCAGCACAAAAATACAAGTACTTGAAATACAAACGAGTTATGACAAGTGTCAAAAATTAGTGTAAAACAAAACCACGAGTTTACTTGCTTTTCTTGATTGAACATATTTCTACTGGTGGCTCTTGACCAAACTTCCCTTACAAGGAGCCTGCAATACAAAGATGCAAGTATACAAGTTAAGAGCCACATATAGGATTATCTCCATTTGTAGAAGAGGAAGCAAAACTGTAGCTTAGTGTAACAGAAGCATTTTGCACTTAATATAATAAACTCGTATTACAAGTACTTGTAGTTCTATGTTACAGACCCCTGGTGGAGTGATGGTGATATTACAGCATCCAGGAGCTCATGTAACACAAAGCTACAAGTCTTCAAGTCAAGAGCCACTTGTAGGATTATGTCCATTGCAAAAGAGCAAGCAGGCTCGTGGCTTTGCATTAAATAAAGTTTATTACAAGAACTTGTAGTTTTGTGTTACAGACCCTAGAACATTTATCCAAACTAAAAATTTGTATTTCTTAAATCCCACCCAAAATAGTCATAGAGTTGTTCAAAATCATTTTAAGAAAATTGACACGATTTTGTCTCCCGCTCTGCTTTCTGATAGTTGGAAACTGTTTTGAGGCTTTTTGGATGGCCAAAGATATTCTAAAGTTCGCATGCTGCTGATTTAGTATACAAAGTTTTCTGCAGTGTTTGAACTTTACTAACATATCTTTCGACATTCAAAGACCTTAAATATTAACAAGCCAATGACATCAATTGTAACACAACTAATTCTCAAAAAAAATCGATAAAGATTAAGTCATCTGGCGTACATAATTGATAACTTCCTTTATTGCAGTCAATACAAGTAACATCACTCCAGTCCCATAATCCAATCACCTCTTTCACTTTATAATGAATAAATCTAATTTTGAAGTTATTGTTCATATGACCTAACATATGTACACCCCAAAGCATCACAAGAGAGTTGCATACAATGACAAGTATGACACAAATTGGTCGTAAAGCTGTCCACTTTACCAATTTGTCTAGGAAGCGCACAATTCCCAGAGGCAAATTTACTCGTAGTATTATTGGAAAAAACCAAGCCAATTTGCACCACCCGAGGCAAAGAATAATAAAAAAAAGACATTTTCACAGGCACTCTGTGTCAATCTGTCGACGAGAATTCAACGCTTTGTCTCAAAGGAATGTCAGTGTGTCGTGTCGTTAGGGAAAACACCTTGTCATCGAATGCGTGGAAATCTTGCTTACACTTGCACCGTGGAGAGAGAACCATATATTTTTTGGATAACAAATTAAGAAAAAGATATTGAAACGTTTCACCCACTATTCGATTTCTCTTTCTCAAATCAAATGCATTTCCAAAGAAAAGAAATTTAGAACTACAAATACCTCATCCAGCTGTTTCGAAAGAAACACAACTCAAAAACTAATAAAATTCCTCCGCCCGCTGTCCAATATATCAATTTCAATCTTAAATGCACCTTTTAGAAGTTATTTTAATGACTCTGCTCGTAAAAGCCAAGAATGACTTGAATTTGCTCCACACAAGCTCGTAAAAATAGTAGCACGCAACAAAAACAGTCCCGACAAACGAAACAAAAAAGAATAACTCTATCAATACAACACCACCTGTATCCCAAAGCTGAAACTAGTAATGATTCCTACAAAAAAAAAATAAACATAAAACAATGGTATAAAGAAAAGCCACACGAGAAACGTTAAAAAACGAATTGACTACTCACGACACACATGGCGACGAGTTTTATTTTCAACATGGCAATTATATGCACTTAACAACAACACCATCTAACATCAAACATACCAGCCAACACACAGGCACCGATATTAGTTAAAAAAGAAAAAAAAGTAGGTCTTACCAAACCACCTGTCAGCCTGCCTTTGGACTTAATTAGTTGAAAGCGAAGTCCACTTAAAATTACCTCATTTCAGCGTCCCTTGGAATTATGTCATCAACTCTCAGAAAAAAACTTGGTTTTACTAATTAACTGCCCTAAGTTAAGTCCTTCTTTTTCAAAAACCGGGAATAGATACAAAAAAATATATTTAAAATTGTGTTGACAGTTAGGCGTCTTAGGAATAAATTGGTAGGGCTTTTTTTCGTTTGGTTTTTCCGTCTTTTATTCATGTTTTTATTTATTTTATGTTTTTTTTTGTGGTGGCGAGCTTCTTGTTTCTTTGAACTAAATGCCTGTTGACGCAGAAGGGTTGATGGTTTTGTCAAGCTCTCTTATACTGGGTTAGGTACTAGTTGTTAAGATGGGAAATTGGTTTTATGTTTTTGTTTAAGAGGGGGAAATAATAGCATTTCATTTGTAAATCAAGAAGCTCATTTTAAAAATTGAGTTACTGGGACACTATTTGTGTAGGACAGTCAACATAATTTTGCTTAGGGCAAGGTCCTGATAGATAATGACTGTTTCTTTTTGTTTTGCGTTTTTAATTATTTTTTCAAAAAAGGACTACGTTCTTCTTAGATAAGTGATGCTTTTATATGTATACAGTGAGGTTGTTAGGCTTTAGTCTTCGTCTTAAGGAGTTTAAAAAGTACTTGTTTAATTCTCATTACTCAAATAGTTGGAATTCGTTTATATATAAGAAGCGTACATCGTAACTGAATTTTGTATGCAGAAGACTCAATTATCCAGTAACATAGCAAGGGCAATTAGCAAACGTGCAGCTACTGGCAAAGGCAACAATTCACTCAAGTGGACCACCGCTGATTTCAAAGAATAACTAATGAAAGAGTACGTACTCATTCAGCTCTTGGTTAATTTAATTCCATAGTAAACTGAGACAAGTCTACTTTCAAGTTCCCAACGATATCCACCGGAAGACAAATTATAACAATGCATTCGTGGGTGAACAGAAGGTAACTAATGTAGCGTCAGCAGGTTTTTAAAAAGAATTATTGCATTAGAAACCGAGCTTAACAAACAATCATTTAAGGAGAACAAGGAAACAGTTGCTTTATTAGCACGAAGTTTCAATAAGTGTGAAGCTCGTCAATATTTTACTATAAATACTCATACCCAGAGCGATACCTGCCTATTCGAAGAAGCTCATTGAGATCATGACAAGTCAAAAGATTTGCATTTTGCATTTGTTTGATGAAACAGATTCCAACTTTAGTTTTCGTTTCTCTTCTTGACGCTGTGTTGAATTTATTCATTGTTTTATGTTGAAAAAAGTGAACTAACTGAAATTGGACTTTAATGTCCATGTAGAAAATTTTGAAATGCAACATTCTTGTTCACATTATGATTAGCTCTGAAAGCTTTCATTCATCTCTATAACACAATTATTAACAAATTGCCAACAGATTCAGTTTCATTTTTTTTGTTAAGAAAAAGTGAAAACTGAGTCTTTTGACATTTTGTTAATTGTCAATATTTGAGTTTGTTGCGTCCGCTCCCGCAATGGATTCTATGGGCCAGGCCTTAATGCTTAGTTTATTTTTGAAGAGCTCACTGGAATAAGGATCCTCAGTTGAAAAATGTTGTTGTCTATTTGATTGAAAATTTTCAATGGCAATAGACCCCCACGACACGAATAACCGACGTTATTTTCGAATTGGAATAAATTTTCGCTACAATATACTCCCCCACCAATGCACAGTGGTTCCACTCTCGAACAAAGGCGGCCATAATTACTTACTCACTTGATAACATATAAAAACTATTCTTCCTAATATGATTTGGGCTCTCTGATTACGAAACTGCCATCAGTTTTGATGTATCTCAATGTCTTGAGATAAGAGCGGTAAATGGGTTCAAGATCGGTTTACTTCAGTTTAGCTATTGGGACTAGAAAAAATCCTGTAAGAGGTATGTTTTTTAAATTTATCGAAATATAATTTTTTTATTCTAAATATGTTTACACAACTTATTACAGTATGCTCGTACTATATTGTGTTAAAATTAAACTCTTACGGCTCGCTTACACTGAATCCGATTTATCGGCCGATATCGGATGGGAACTGTTCGGACGACAATCTCGGACGTTCGTCTGCATACACTGCTGCCGTTCTCTGACGATAGCTGACAGACAGCCTGTTATTGAATTTTTTTATTTCAGTTCAATTGAAACTTTTTTCCATAGATTTTTAGTGACATCTATGTATATTATTATACGCCTTAGAAAACTTATTCCACAGTGGTGTCCTACTAAAAACGAAATTTATTAACTTTCACTATCCATTCTGTACTTCTATAGGCAAACTGACATTCGACGTCCGATAAATCCAAACAAGTTCGGATTTGTCTGTTGATCGGATGTAGTCGGACGACATCGGACGACATCTGACGTTGTCGGTTGGAGTGGTGTACGTGCTCTCTTTGTTTAACACATGTTTGGTTCGAACGTCAGACTTCGGTCGACAACGGCCGATTATAATTCGGACGATGTCTGATTTAGTGTACGCGAGCCGTTAGCAAAACACAGAAACAACTAGCTATGCAAGTTTTCAAATAAAGTTGACTTTTTCAAAAAGTGCTGTGTACAAAATATAGGTTTTTGCATATATGTACATCGGTAGGTACGTAAATATTTTTCAAAAACTAACTATAAAACGTAGGGACCATTTCTACAGATCTATCAATGGTGTTTTCTATTCCTTAGACTTTACCTTATTTTAGCGTCAAAACTGTGGAACCATTTTGAGCCAAAAAAATTTTACAAGGCGTATTTTTATAAGAAATTAGATTTCCTTCAAAAAATGTTATTTTGAAAATTTTTCTCAGGCTAACCGTTTCCAAGTAATCAAGCTTGAGAAACTGGTATGTGTTTTTGATTTTGATCTTTTACTTTGAATTTTTTTTAACTAACAAAAAAATCAATATACGATAAATTGCAAACATGTTTCTTAAAGAAATTTGATGTTCTACAAAAAAGTTGTTTTAATATTTTTCAATAAAGTACTTCCTTCAGAAGTAATCGTATTCACGATTAATGTTGAAAAAATAATAAATTGCTTGGGTCGCTTAAAAATTAATTAAAAATCAATCTGCAAATTTCTGCAGCTGATTAAACGTGCACGAAATAGTACATTGAATAACCTTTCTGGCAATATATAGTTTTAGGGGGCGTTGCGGGGCGTAACAGTTAAAAGTTTAAGACAAATAACATTAAAATTTTCAATATTCTTTCTTTTCTATCTAGGCCAAATTTATAAACGCTTATATTGAGTCTAACACTGACTCTCAAAAAACAATACTGGTGGTTTTGCCTTTCAATAATACATCCATATCAAAAAAAACAACTCCACAAAAAGATAAGAAAACGTCAAAGCCAACAAATGAAGTCTTACTAACACTTGGAGCACAAAAATTCAAATGTCATGTGTTTGCAATGCTTTAACTTCGAAAATAAATAGTTAACGGCATTTAGGTTTTCATTTATTATGAGTTTAGGATGTTCTCAGCTTATTTAAACGGTTTTTTTTATTATAACCGTTGCAATGAATTTTTTGAATTTTGGCCTACGGTGGAACCACTGTGCAATGGTAGGTTAGCTTAGATAGAATGGGTTGACGGTTGATCTTATTTCCGCCACATTTAGATTAATGTAGATCCATTGTGATACCCTGGACGTAACCTCCTTAAAACCTATCAGTCTATGGTAGGTCAATTTTCAACCATTTTGTGGCCTAAATGAAGTTCAACAAGCTGTTTCTTGGAGTGTCTAAAAATTCTTCTAGTTCGTTGAACTACCTAGAAACTTTTTCCTGGTGTGGCAGATTGCTGGGCAGTGACAAACGAAGTGAGTGGTATCCTCGTGTTCGTCTTCGTCATTACATCCTCTAAGTAAGTCATCGGCACAAAGACCCATTTTTTTTTTTTTGGTAGCCTAGTAGGTAAGATGTGAACAGTATTTTCCCAGTTACCCAATATACCAAAATCTCCTATCAAAGAAGCAAGAAAACCGCAGTTTGAAAATAATGAGTTTATTTAAAAGTAGAGTGTTTGTTCAATTTCAATTATGAAATCATTTGTAAAGTCAATTCGTAGCTTGGCTCTTCCTTACTTTTTCATGACAATAATTTACCATTTATAACTTTTGAAGCTTTCTATTAACAAAAAGAAAACGAGATGACTCAAACTGTAACAGTGAATATCAGGTGAGCGAAATTTCAGCCAACAAGAGACGCAAAGTCAGCAGACTTATATATAAAGAATTTAAGTTGAAAATAACCAATAACCAAAAGCTGAATATCAATCAGCTTCCTGTTTCTTTGTTCTTTTTTAAAAATTAAGTTCATACTACTTGCTTTCCCCACCAGTGATAGGGAGGGTGATAGGAAAAGGGAGTAATGTGTTTCGCAATTGGTATGATACAACCACTTCCAGTTCGAGAATAGATTAATAACTCATTCAAAAGCATCAATCGGTATTTTATTTAGGCTGTCTTTTGCCGTTACGGCTTAAGCTTTCACTTAATAAACAAACATGTCAGACCTCAGACAGACCTGGAAATTTACAAAATTTTCGATATGCAATCAAAAAATGGTTTTAAAATAAACATTTATGTTGAATACACCCGGTCAGAACAGACATATGTAGCTGCAAAAACGAAATCAATGCCCGAATCCAGAGTTTGATTGGTGTATGGGTTCTATTTCTATTACGACTTGAAACTTTGAAACTACTCCGATCTCTGACTTTGGTTTTTACCAAACTGTTTCCAGTTCATCGAATAAATTTAAATTATCTTACCTCAAAGCAACTATAGCAAAAGTATCAATAGCACCTTCAATTTATTTACTATATTCGCTGTTGTATTTACCTGAAAAAAGAAAAGAAAATTTATTAAAATAAATAATTGCAAAATATTGATGTGAATGTAGAATAAATTCAAAAACTCATCATTCGCCTTGCGCATTAAACCACTTGGAGTTCATAATGAAATTACATTTACAACAAAATAAAATGGCTTTAAGGGGAAACGTCACCGTGACGGGTGAAAAAAATCGAGTTTTTTTATAACATTTTCTCAATGTATACAAATACACATTCAAAAATATGTAAAAAAAAAATTTATGTAAAAATTTCGAAAATTGACTTAGTTACAGGCAATTTCGTGCGACCAGGTAGTACGCCCGAGTAGAGCGGTCAGGTAGCGCGTCCCACTGCCTGATGATCATATGGCCCTGGAATAGACAGTTTGATGTAAGTATAATTTTTCCTAAACAAAATAAGTTTTTTTTTTTAACTACATATTAAAGATCATCGTTTGCTTCTTTTAGATTTCAAACATGTGACTTGAGACCACGATGACTGGGACAAGAACATGCAGACATCATGGACATGAACGCTCTGGCTCGGTGGGTTTTCGACTAAAAGGAGACCGCGTTAGGGTAAGTCCTCGTCGTAGGTGGCGCAATAAAGTCGAAGAGCACCTCAACCGAATTAGAATGCAAAACTGGAGAGAGCTCGCCCGAAATCGAATCAGTTATCGAAAGACGATAATTGAGTCCCAAATTCATCCCGAAAGGTAAAGATCACCTAAGAAAGCAAGTAAAGCAACTTGAAAACCTTGTTTCAATCAAAATCGGAAACATGGGCCTTGTTAGACAAGACTATACGTAATCCTTCGAAACCCAACGATTTTACTCGCCGAACCACAATACACTCATAGAAAGTCGTCCACAGGTGCCTACTAAATTCTATAATTCCTTATCCATTACCGACATCAATTACGCGCTACTTGCCACACGAGAAACGTTGCTGCTTCTTTAAATTTTTACCTGGTCCGGTGCAGCCTCTACGCTTATAGCAGCCGGTGAGAAAACTTGCGTTTCACGCTGTGTACGGATCATGTGTACGGATCGTGCATGACAAACTGTTTTTTTTTTTTTACTTTTGGAGAAATGCTTTACGAAGTATCCATACTTCCCCGTGTGTCGGACTCTCCAAGGTGTAAACTTGGCATACCGACTAAAACTATAAAAGTTGCTCGCTGATCTTCCCCTCGGGACTACTTGCGCATTTCTTCGAGGGGGGATCCGTGTCTAGGTGGCAGGTTCTTGTTCCTCATCTACCTCTTCTTGTTTCTTTGTTTTCAGGATCTGCGTCAGATACAGGCTGATTCGCCTCCAACTCTCCTCGTCTCTCAGCATCTCCTGGATGATATTATTGGGGCTGAGCTCTCCGATAACTCTATTTATTTCCTGACGGGGAGATTCCCATCTACTACATTCGAACACTGTATGATAAGCGTCGTCTGTCAGCGAATCTCCATACTGGCACGAAGGACTTCTTTTTTTTCCAATTTTGTGCAGGAGAGCGTTGAAATACCCGTGTCAGGTGAGGAACTATGTGACGTAGTAGTTCACTTCACCGTGTTTCCGGTTACTCCATTCGCTTATGTCTCCGATCAGCCTAGCAGTCCAGCGTCCTCTGCTTTCGGACTCCCAGCGTGCTTGCCACTTCTGCTGTGTGATCGCTTTCGCTTCAACGCTCGCCGCTTCCACGCCGATTTCTGCTTTCTTTACATGTATGTATTGTCTTTGTGTTGCGAGGAGGTCCATTGGTACGACACCTGCAACTACAAGAATTGCTGGCTTAGACACTGTGCGGTACGCGCTCGCTATTCGCAAGGCACCGCGCCTCTGTACCGATGCTAGTTGTTTCCGGTACTTTTCCAGTTTAAGTGCTTCAGCCCAAATCTCGCTTCCGTACAGCAGCGTGACAAACTATTCAGAACGAAAATACATACACTCGTACACAACAAAGGAAGATTATGTGTACTTAAGGTCTCGTTAAAAAACTCATTGTATTGATCGACTCAAAAACATAGCGTCAAACTTCTTACAAAAAACAAGACTCTTTAGAACTTTTAAACTTTTACAAAGTATATCCATTCAATACAACAACTTGCCTATCTCAAAAAAGCCTTTTCTTCTTAAAACAACACAATTTCTTAATTTACTCAGAATTGTGTGTTCTCTACAAAGAAAAAGCAAATGATTTCCAAGTTTTCCATTCCAAGAAAGGAACCTTTTACAAAAACTTACTTAGATCCTTTCATAACTATCCATTTGAAGGAATAAATTTTGAAGCTTCATTTAAAAGCAAATTTATTCTCCTCTTCAATTTAAAGTTAGGTCTGTTTCTCTTAACTATTGCTGTTTACTAGCTACAAGCAGCTTCTTAAACGCACCTTTCCACCTTTCTCAGGTAACTTCAATAAAAAAAAAAAATGTTTCCACAAAAGGCACTTCTTTTTTTTTGTAGAAAGTAAACTTTTGGCTGAACTACCCCATCTCATCACAAGGTATAATTATACATCAGACCAACCCATTAAACTTCTACCGAATGGAAAAATATTCACTATCAGAAAAACGGAAGGAAGAACTCACCGGGACAAACAAAAAAAAAAAAGGAAAGAAAAAATAGAAATTAAATTTATTTTCAGAACTCTCTCTCTCTTTTTCTTGGTTCGCTGTAGCGCGTATTTTCCACATCAACTTTCATGGCAATTTACGTGCCTTCCATAGCTTACCCGCTCACCACTTCGCTCTACAACACGCCCAACCTCCCATCCTCAACTATAATTTCATTAGCTTTTCATATTCTTGTTGAAATAATTTTCACGGCGCTATGAATTAATTGCAGCACTTGACACAACAAAACTTCATATTTTCGTCTGTATGAGTAGTTGCTATTGCTGTTGGTTATACTATAGGTACTGGTTACCTGGAAATTTCTGTATAAAAAAAGTATTAAAAGAAAGAAAAAATAAAGCCAACGCAAAACATAATTCCTCTAATTGTTTGGATGAAGTACCATACACTTTCAACTTGTGCAAGAGCATAATTGGATTAATTATAAGTCACGGAATTAGAACTGCAGAAATGTGTTTTACCATTAATACGCGCACCAATCTCATCCACCCACGCAAACATAACTATTTTAGTACGCTTACGCTACACCAGCTTGCCAGTTTAACTATCTATCCATTAATATGATATGTTCGGCGAAGGAGGATAGCGCCTTGAGTTTTAGTGTCGGGTCACATTAGTAGCTAATGGCATCCAACGGACTGTGATTATGGGGTGCCCGGGCACACAACACAGTCTTTGGTAACGACACTTCGCATGGGATTTGCGCCGCAAAGTGACTTTGAGGCGATGACATGGATTAACTGGCGTTCGATGGGTCTAATCCCTCAGTAAAACATATAACATGGACGTTTTAGTGGTCATGTCGAAGGAGAAATGTAGGTTAATCGATTGGCTGAAATGGCAGATTAACTATTTGACAAATAACGGTACAATTGTTGGTAATTTTCGGTCTACCATGCCATGAGTCATGCGAACTTATGTACGAGTATAATGCCATCAATGTTGGGATTTCTTGATAACGATTTAAAAACTCTAAAAAGAATGTGATCGCAAGTGAAAACTGATACCAATGCCTTTACTGAAGCCAGCATTAGTTGGTTTGGGAGTTGTTTTGGGTCATATTTAATCTGAAGACTACACAAATAACTTTACCCTTTCATTTTAATACAATTTTTGTCAACACCCCTCTATAAAGAACAAATTAAGCTAGTACCAAATTGCGGTTCTCGAAAGGCTTTAGTAGAAAGTTCTAGTTTCTTTGAGATCAAAGTGGTCTACTTTGTTTTTTATAAAACGAATAAACCAATTCGATATTTCAAGCAGAAATACCTCACTTGAATTTCAAAAAACCACTTATTCAGCTCGACACAAGAAGTTAAGTGTAAACAAAAAAGTATTGGAATGGAATTGGTTGGGCGATTAGTTGAAGAGGGTCTATCTGAACCTTCTGGAGCTCTGCATGCATGTCATCGTGAAACTACGATAGCAGTGACATGTTGAGAAGTTGTACACTAGCTCTCCGGGTCGACAGATTTTCGAAGGCACAATGATTGCGGAAAGAGAAGACTTCATCTAAGGTGGAGCAATTATGTGGGAAGAACCTAAACCAACTTGAAATGCTGGACAGAGGTCGTCCTTTATCGAAATTGTTGGCGAAAGATGTTGGTTACGGCCCAGGTTCACCCCGAACACTAATGTCCACATAAGTAAGTAGATAATTTAATGACGGACGAAAAATGGCATATTTTTAAGAATTTTATTTGGGTAAGGGGTAGTGCTTGTTTGTTGAAAAATTTACATATAATTAAGTAAAATCTGAACAACATTCTCCTAAATTTGCATCGTAAAATATTCAAAACTGAGTGAGTGAAAATTAAACTCCGGAAGCGCCACCTGGCGGTGTGCACGATAACTCAAAATCTACTGGACGAATCGCTTTGAAATTTTGCACAGTACTTCTTCACATAACTCACCAGGTATTGTCAAGAGCTTTTTCGTTTGTTAGCGAGTTTTTGGCTCCCTAGTGCTACGGAAAATCGAAAAATTGAAAAAGAAAAGAAATCCTCCCGTTATTACCCCGAAAAACATATCCTTTAAAGAATGCATTTTGATTTTTTTGTATCAGATGATTCTGTTGCGAGTTATGGTGCACAAACATACTTTTTTCGAGGCGCCTCCGGAGTTTAGCTTTCAATCGCTCAATTTTGAATATTTTGCAATGCAAATTTAGAAGAATGTTCAAATGTTACTTGATTATATGTAAATTTTTCAGTAAACGAACACTACCCGTTACGCCGAAAATAATCTTAAAAATACATCTTTTTTCGGCCGAATTAAAATTAAAATTAGCTTTTAAGCTTGTTTCAAAGAAAATTTAACAAACAGTCAACTTGAAACAGCAAATATACCATGTCCGTCAAGTTAGCACTACCACTTCAAAATTTTCAGTTTGTTAATTGGATTAATTGTCAAAATTTGTTAGTGGAGGGCCGTTTAGACATAAAAAAGGCAAAACCAAGGAATTCTGGGCCAGTGCACGGTATAGAAAAAAGTTAAAAAAAAAAAATTACCGCTCTCAATTTTTTAATTATTTTTATAATTAATTATTAACTTTTAGAATTTTATTTTATTTATGTAGGGTGTTTCAGATACCGTTTGCCAAAGACTCGGGATGGATAGGTTTGATCAAGACAAAAAATAAGTTGCCCATTCAAAACATATTTCCGAAAATTTCATGAAAATCCATGGACTGGCCCTGGATTCCTAGGTAAAAAGCTTACGGTCCTCCACTATGTCGCGAAAACAAAAATTTTGTCGCTCTTCGTTTGAAAAAAAAACCGTGTGTAGTCCTCAGTTGACGGTCAAGTTAGCACTACCACCCCCCAAATCCGTCAATTCGATCTTAAACAAAAAACTAAGTATTTAACTATTAACTTTAATTATTAACTGTCGCTATTTTCTCGTAGATTAACCGTGAAAACCTAAAAATTTTCGTTTGGTTTCAGGATTAATCTGTGGCGAGCGAATAGATGCCGGCCGGACGGACAATCATCCCGTCCGCGCAGCATCTTTGCTCCTTTTATAATTGGTTCCGGGTAGCTAAAGATCTTTTTTTGTGTTCAGGGAAAGGGAGCTCACTCTAATGACGCTTCTAACGGAATATTTTTGATTCAGTGTGCTGTTTTTCGAGCTTATCCTTAAAGCGTTTATCTCGAAACCAGTATCTTTAAAGGCGGTGTGCAAAATATCTCGGCGACTGTTGCACCGATCCTTCTGAAATCTTGCACACTTCTTAACGATATATTTTCAGAGGTAATAACACGAGGATTTTAAAAAATTTTAATTTTTCCGGAATCGTTCATAGGCGGCATTTTTAGGCAAAAAAACTTTTCACTTCAAATTGTCACCAAAATATCAAAATTGCAAAAAAAAAAAACCTCGTGTTATTACCTGGAGAAAGTTGTCTTTTAACAAAATCTTTTTAAAATTTTGATTTTAGATGATCCTGTTAAAAGTTATCTTGCACACCGCAAAAGACCGAAAAGTGGAGGCGTTTCGGAAAATGCACTATCATCAGCTTGTTTTTCAATATTTAAAAAAAAAAAATTACGGAAGATACTTGAAATTATACTTAATAATGTAGCAAATCAATAAATTAAATAACTTTATCAGATTTTTCATTAAAAAATTCATTAAAAAAGCCTTTTTTTCAGCCTCCCAGGGTTTACCCATCCCTTAAGTTAGCAAAACACACACATTTTTTTTAAACGAAGAGCTAAAAATTTTCTGTTTTCACGACAAATTTACGACAGTTAACCCAATAATGTAACTAACTGTAAAAATTTTGAAATGGTAGTGCTAATTTGAAGGAACTTAAAAACCCCATAATATCAGAATAATAACAAAGGTGCTGAATTATTTTTTATCAGAATTTCAGTAGCCTTAAAAAAATATTTGTGTGTAAAATTTTAAACCTATGATTACTTCAGACTAAAGATAGAGTAATGTAAGTAGCGTCGCAGTCGGCAGACTTTTTACTGAACATGAATTAATCACCCCTATTACAAAAGGCTTTTCACTTAAACGCCTGGAAAATGACAGAGCTCCTTACACGTCAGTTTACATTTTTATAAAAGCTCATGTTTTGCCGGTCCTCTGTTCATCATTGTTCTCACTATTATTTCGAAAGGATTTTTTAAATAAACGCCAATAGTGGCATTTAGACCTAATGTCATTTCGCTGGCGATTTACCGTCACACCTATCGTAGTAAGGGTGATTGCTTCATGCTTCTAAACATACTTTACTATAACATTGTTGGCGATCGTAGTTGCCAATGAACACGCTCATGTTTTACCAGCTTAATACGACTATATCCTTGTAAGAGATTACATCAGAAATAGATTCGAATGAAGACAAAGTCAGCATCCGTTTGTAGTCGGTGATACCCATGGTGTAATAGTTAGCATGTCTGTCTTTTATAAGGGAGGTTTGTGGTTCAAAACAGAAAAACAAAAAATGTTTATCCACGAGTATCGCTTTTCGCGAAGATTTATCAAGTCCTCCGGTAAAATGAAAAGCGCTTTTTCGATTGACCGTTCGGAGTCGGCAGAAGGTTGTAGGTCAATGGCTAATTTCGATCTAGGCAGTAAATAAATCAAATTTCAAATGAAAATCATTTACATTTAATTCAGTCACAGGATAAAAGAAGTTCGTGAGATATGTATGAGGAGATGAGGAGTTACTGGTTACTCTCCATTTCATAGGTATGAAGACAAATAGATTTTACAAAGAAAGTTGAAAGTTGAAAGAGAGTTGACACTGAATCTCTTGATCTTCCATGTCCTTTTGGACTTTTCAATAAACTCATAAATAAACAGAAATGAACACCCTTCTTCTAAAAGAAAAGTTATTCTCATGAAGGATTTTCAATTGATGCGAAAACTACTGTGGCGCCACTCGACAAATAAATCCAATCAACGTAGTTTTTTACACCAACTTAGTCTTGAACGAACAACGAGCAAATTTATTATTTACAAGAGGAACCTATTTAAATGTTTGGTACACTTTTCTATTCTGCTTTCCTTTTGAAGAAGCGCAATTTACTTTAATTTGCCGGCTTTGTTTTATCCCGAGGCATTGCTTATCTGTTTTTTAATTCAAACTGATCATTCTTCAACGCTGGAGCAGTAAACTTGGTCTGTTTTATTTGTCTAACAATAAAAGGCAACGATGTTTTCTTTAGACTCACAACTACGTGCCTACCCAGTTTCTCTAGATTAACTGGAAAATGCTTGTTAGGTAGTAGCGATAGCCAAATGTTATAAAACAAAACTGCTTTCTTTCAATCAACATAATTAAAAATATGCCAGTAATTTAAATGATCTTTTGATTAAACCTACTTAACGTCATCATTAAGTTGTAATTCGTTCCATTGCCTACAACAGCAAATGCTTTTATCTGCGCATAGACATTCAACAAAGCTGTTTCTGTTACCTCAACGTAGTTAACTTATAAAATTTGCCACAAATGACCAAGACCATCTTGCCTCAAGTTGGCATTAAAGGTCTAATACGTTTCAATATAATAAAACTTAAGTATCCCTACGGCGCCAATTCCAAGCGATTTTCGGAGAATTCTAAACTTATTCTTATGGTCTAGGTTCCTTGAATTCTCTGCTCTTCTCTTTTTCTTTACCAGCCTCGCTTGCCCATGACTTCGACTCAAGTGGTTTTTCTTTAAATAGATTTAATCTACATCATCGTTATGTTCCTACCCCCCTATACCCCATGTCTAGACTTTTAGTTTTTCTTCTTGAGAGAAACTTTTTAATTTAACACACTTTTCTTTTTAAGTTTTAGTTCCTCCTGAGAATTTTGAAACGAGAAACATCCCGAATCTCACATCCTCCACCCAGTCCCTCATGACATGCCTTCAGGAGGTGTGATTCGACTTGAAAAAAAAGACAAAAAAAAGAACAAAACATAGATACACATATGTGTATACAACAAGACTGTTCTTTACACTCAAACTATTTTACAAGTTAAACACACTTTCATTAAATTATTTGACATACTCTATATCTTTACATCTACACAACTTTATCCCTTCTGTCAGGAAAATTTCACAACTTTTAGTAAAAGGATTGGTTGAGAAGGAGGGCTGGTGTGTAGTGTATGAGGGCACGTTTCTTTGATGAAATGCCTATGCAAGCACAATGCTTTCCAGCTTTTCTACTTCTGACCTAGTTTTGCCCATGCAATTATTGTATTATTTAGAGAATGGCCAAGAGAACAACAAAAAAAAATTATAAAACTTTCACTCACCCTTATCTGGGTGCTTGCTGCTTGCCACCCTCTCTCAGAATTTGAGTGGCAAGCACACGACATGATCAATGTAAAACAAAAACCACACGAACAACAGCAACAACAACAGGAGGGCTAACTACATAATGTGACGACTTCAGATGTATATTGTCCTCTTTCATATTTCTATGTGAAATAACAAAACAACCCTCAGTTCAACGGTTCACAGCACAGAAATTAAAACATAGTCATAACAATAATGATAATTCACCCCTGTGTACAGTTATAGGAGTTGATGTCTGTGCTCTTTGTGTTTTATACATATTCTGCGAAATGTGAGTCGGTGTTGTATAGCCCCATTACTTTCAATCAGAAACAATATCTCGGAACAAATTTCCCTTTCTTTCTCCTTTTGGCAACTCCACAAACATAAGGGTTGGAGTGGAGATGGAATTTATTTACCTAACTTCGTTTCTACATTCTACCGCACCGAGATGGGGGATGAAAATTTTCTTTTTCTTATACTTTGTGAAATCTGAACAACGCACCAGAGTAATAGATTAAAATCAGCTTCTTCACATAATAAGAGGGCCATTGCAACCATCTTTATCACAAAATTGTACGCACAGACACATCACCTGGCAGAAAACTGGAAACCCAAAGTGGAACTGGAACCTTAACCAGTAAAACCCAAAAGTGTGCGTGTTATTTCCTTGAAATCTTTTAAATTTTAACAAATTTATTACGTTTTGTGGTATCTTTGTATCTAACGAAGGGTTGTCGTTGTGAGAATTTCAAATTTTCTTAGGTTTCCTGGTTGGAACAGTGGAAATACTTTTTTGAATAATTGATAAACGCAAGCGAGATCAGTAAACGGAGAACTGCTTCTGGTTTAATCGCACCGTGTCGCTTTTCTTATTAAGAAGAGTTTTGAATATTTTATTAACAAAATAAAGTGAGGAGTCTGTGGAAGAAAGGCCAAAATTGTGGGCAATGTTATTAAGGAACTTCTTACAGCAGAAAGTATACCAACGGTAGAGTGATGTCTAGCAAATGCGTGTTTTTAATTACATTTGTATTCTTAATACGTTTACACGTGCATCAAAAAACTATTTACACGTGTAGACGTGTACTTTTTAAATACACGTGTAGACGTGTAGTTTTTAAATACAGGTGTAGACGTGTAGTTATTAAATACACGTGTAGACGTGTAGTTCTTAAATACAAATGTAGACGTGTGGTTTTTAAATACACGTGTAGACGTGTAGTTTTTAAATACACGAGTAGTTGCAAAAAAGGGGGTTTTTCTAATATCTGGCTGGGTTGTGATTTGATTTGAGATCAAACATCTTTACTCATCAGACTACTGATATATTACACAAAACTCGGACAAACCAGGGTGAGGTCTAGTCATTGCGTTGTCTAATTGAAACCTATTGTGCCAACGCATGCGTAATTTCGGAGCAGTTATTTTGCTCCTAATTTGGACCAGAAGTTGATGATCCTCTGTTGGTTGAATGAGGGAATAATCTCGTCATCAAACATCCGGTTTCTAAGGCGGAGGAGTGGTGGACATTCTGTAATGATGTGTAGAGATGTTTCTTCACTTTCGAGGCAAAGTCTGCAAAATGGCTGCCAACCTCATTTGTTGTAGATGTATTTTTAAAGGAGAGTGGCCGGTGAGTAGTCCTCTTCCTCTTCCTCTTCCTCTTCCTCTTCCTCTTCCTCTTCCTCTTCCTCTTCCTCTTCCTCTTCCTCTTCAACTTCCTCTTCTTCTTCCTCTTCTCCAGGTTTTAAATTCCTGTTGAAGTTCAATAGGACTTTCATTGTTTTTTGGGTATATTCAGGCATTAAAAGTTTTGAACAGTTTTGGTCAGAGGAATTACGCTGAGCTTTGATGTTCTTGACTGAATATTTGAATTGGTTTTTATTTTCTTCACAGAAAGGTGGAACGAATGACACCGTCCTAAGATTTCAGCAATTTCGTTCCCATTATAGTCCTTGTGTGGTGGAATCCAGTGGAGGATAACAGAGTTTTTCCTACCCAGTTCGGAGAGTAACATAATTGTCCTTTGGACTAGTTCGGATCTTATCACTGGTGAGCTCAATGCTTTTAGTGCAGCTTGGTTGTCTGAGAAGATAAAGATTGTTATGTTTTTTGTGTTCTCGCACATTGATTGATAGCAAAGACTTCGGCTTGGAGTATCGACGATTGACTACCAAGACTTACTGAAAAGTTCGCCTTCGGTGAGAATTCGGTGAAAATTCCGGAACCTGTGTCAGTTTCCATTTCAGAGCCGTCGGTATATCAGACCATATCTTGTTTTGAAGGATGAAGTTTTGCATTCTCCTAGTCTTTCCTGGATATGGAATGACTACGGAGAAGTTGGGTTTGAAAATGTACACGGAAATGATAATATCCAAGCACATACTAAAGGTTTCGAGTTTTTCTAAGCTGTCAATCGTCGAAGAAGTGACCCTTCGCTTCGGGTTTGGATTCAAGATGATGAACTTTTGATGGAATAGACGGTGTCTTGCTTCCATTTTTATGAAAAGGTAGGTTGGTGGTAGTCCTAATATGACGTTGAGAGCGAATGTGGGTGTGGTACGCATACAACCAGTAATCCATGTCGTTGCTAATCTTTGAGGACACACCTAACATATCGAACAAAATAATTTTCAGTAGTTATTTTGATTTGCAATGGTTGCTAAAGAATGCCTTCAATTTGCCTCCTACATGACCCCAAAAGAAAGCTTCCTACTCTGTGTTCTTCAGATTGAATTACTTTCAATGGAATAGCCAATTCGCAAACTTGTGTAAAACACAAATTCGTTTATTTTGAGATTCAAACCTCGAACTCACAGTAACAAGCAGATAAGTTTACTGATACACAACGGGCACCACAGCAATATGATGACAATTATGCTATGTTTTGACACCATGTCATTTAAACCATGATTCAATGACATTAATAAATAAATAGGTAGACGCAACAGAGCGAGGAGCCCCGGAACCCAGCGCATTTCTCACAACCATTGCCTTTGTGAGGGAAGAATGGAGGGGACCTACAATTTTCTAAACCGATTCCGAACAGCAAATCGAGAAAACCCTTTTCATGGCAATGAATTTACTATCGAAGGACTTGCTAATTCCTCGCGAAAGGCGATACTCGTTAATAACATTTTTGCTGCTTTTGAATTTCGAACCAGGAACTTCCTTGTTGACACGCAGAAACGCTAACCATCACGCCACGGGTACCACGGTAACACAACTCAAAAACTGCTGTATAAGTACTATAGTATCAATTCTTGGCATCTCACGGGTAATCATGGTCAAAAATCAGTGGATAATAGATATATCGGGTGTTTTTTCGAATAGGGATAAAACTGACATCTTGTGGTCAAATCGGCCAATTCTAATGTCATTTATATTCAGTTTGATTTGCCATTTCATCATGAACAGGTTGACAAAAGAAAAACGCTTGTAAATCGTGCAAATTTATTTCGAAAATAATGGCTCAGTTCGCGAAGCTTGCCGCAAGCTCCGTCCATTTTATGGTCGACATAATCAATTAATTAATTCGGTTAACTATGGATCATTTTCGCTCTACGTTCACTTTATGTGATAGTACGAATCCGCAGACTTGTCGAACAGTGCGCACCGAAGAAAAAATTGCCGCTGTAGAACAAAGTTGTGAAGAGGACCCGAACGAATCGATTCGTCACCTTACACAGCAATTGGAGTTTTGTCCATCAACTTTATGGAAGATTTTGCGCAAAGATCTTGGCTTACGACCTTACAAAATCCAGCTTGTGTAAGAGTTCAAGCCGCGAGACCATACAATGTGTAGTGATTTTAATGTATGGGCCGAAAACGAGATTGATCTCGATGCTGATTTTCATTGCAAAATTTTGTTCAGTGATGAGGCTCATTTTTGGTTGAATGGTTACGTCAACAAGCAAAATTGCCGCATTTGGAGTGAAGAGAATCCCCATGAGTACCTTTTTTTTTTTTTTTTTTTTTTTTTTTATAAAAAAGAAGAAGCCTAAAAGCTAATCTGGAGAACTCAGACCTAATATCCGGTCCATTGTACTACCAGACTAGCAGCCTTTCCCTTTTTTTGTGTTGCAGTAGCAGGAAATAAGTTGTTAGTAATTTCACATATATAACCTCAAGGGCGGCGTCCATATGAAACTGGGAGGCTGAAAGAAAAGTAGATGACCAGAGCGGGATTCGAACCCACGCATCCGGCCTATCTACTAAACACTCTACCACTGCACCACGGCCGCCCCCATGAGTACCTTGAGACGCCATTACATCCACAAAAACTGACTGTTTGGCGTGCTCTATGGGCTGGTGGAGTCATTGGGCCATACTTCTTCCGAAATGGTGAGACCGGTATAGAGTCATGGTAACCGACTATTTTGTTCCCGAATCGGATGGCATGAATGTGGATGAGATGTGGTTTCAACAAGACGGCGCTATATTCCACACAGCGCACGTCACAATCGATTTATTGAAGGGAACATTCGATGAGCCCATAATTTCGCGGAATGGACCTGTCAATTGGCCACCAAGATCGTGTGATTTGACACCATTGGATTATTTTCTTAGGGGATGTGTGAAGTTCGTCTACGTTAACAAACCACGAGCTTGGAAGCCAACATTCGTGGCGTTATTGCCGACATACGGCCTCAAATGCTCGAAAAAGTGGTTGAAATTTGGACAACTAGACTTGGGCCTTGTGCTTTTTCCGTATTTCTTGCTCACGCAACACTTTTGTTCGCATTATTTAGTCTGAAAGAACTAAGGGCTTGTAAAATTTCCCAGTGGACTTTCAACGCCTGAACCGATTTCGAACCCAAATCGAACGAAAACAGAAAAAACACTATTCCCCTCAGGTTATTTTTGAATTAAAATTTAAAACATACCAACAGCAACCCTAAACGCACTCCTCCTCCTCTCCACTATCTACCTGCAAAAGGTGAAAATAAAGCAAACAGCACACTCACAGTTGGTTGGATGGTTAGTCCTTAGTCCTTACAATATTCTGTAATCTAAACGTAGGGAATGATAAAAAAATCGTTCGGTCGTCTTATGGTGAATCCTTTTCACAGTTCCTATAACATTTTTCGAAAGAAGAAACTCACAATTCAAATATAATTCCCTAGAGGAGAGCTTCTGCTGCTTAATACCCACTGCTCAGGTCGAACGACAGACAAATAAAGAAAAACTCACTAAATGCGCATTGAACTGAGCTGCGCTGCTGTATTCCTTCACCTTTACCTTGGATTGTTTTTTTTTTTTTTTTTGCTCATGTTTGTGTGTGGCACCGAAATGGCGTTGTCAAGCGTTTGGGATTTGAAGAGAATTAGTGTTTCTTTAACTTTTTTTTTTTCTTCTTCTCTTGTTCGTGTTTACCTTTTGCATTTGTTAGTTGTGTGGAAAAAGGGATAATGTGCTGATTTGCAGCCTTCTTGAACTGCTGAGGGTGTCGTAAATAACTAATTTATTGCAGTGCGCTATCCGTTCGAGGGATAGGTACCTTTCTATAGTAAAGGCAACGTAGTAAATTACACAATGCTATTGGATTTTGAATTTTGGATGCGGAAACGAGCTGGCTGGCATGTATTGTTTGATGATTAAGGAGCATGTTTGTATATAGGTATAGGTAGGTATGTACCTTTGCTGTTGACAAAATAAACGCCATTGAAGCTATAGGTATGTATATTTCAGGTTTTGAAGAACACTAAATCCAGGCAGAGATATAAATTAGAGCTTCTTCTCTAGTAGAGTGTGAAATTATAAGAGGCACCCACAATAAATAGGAGAAAATCTGTTTCGTTTATCATTTCCGCAGACTTTACCTTTGACATAAGAAGCTTTGTAAGGTTTTGTCAGGTGGTCACCACAACACAAGTTTCTACCTACCTACCTACAATTTATGTTTTTGATTTATTTTAAAAGTCTTTTCTTCTTTTCTTTATTGTGTTGCGTGTCAGTAGAACGCCCAACACCTGCCTAAAATTCTACCTACCTTTCGGTGGTGACTCGAATATCTTATCAATTTCTAGAGAAATTGTTATTTTTAGTTTATTATCTTTGAGTTGACACATTGCCCCTATTTAAGTAATCACACTTACTCATAAGTCTATTACATACAAACCGACCTACCCATCTAACTCCAATCTAAAATCGTTGTGATACCATATTTTACGTGCGTAGGTTTAGTAAGGTACTATGCGTGTGTAAATACCTATGTAATAATTTATGTTTTAGGTTTAAGGTTCAAAGGGACATGTGACAAAACGTCAGAGCTCATATTCTTACGGAGGTGGGTACCTTACCTACCTATTGTGTATTATGAGGTAAAATGAAGCTTTTGTTACACATGTGTACCTACAACAACAAAAAAAAAGGAAGAAAAGTCAGCAGTAAGGACCCACGCACAATACATTTTGTCTAATACAAGGTATTTTATTTTTGTGATATTAGGATCGAAATCAGGTCGCATGTGTTTGAACACAACAAATAAAAATCACTTACGTTCAAGTGTATCTTTCCTGATGAGGTAAGGGTAGCAATTACGATTGAGCTCTTCAAATACAAAAAACTGGAACTCGAAGACATTCTGTTTAAAACAAAGTGTAGCTACCTACATACCCTACTTACGTTATCTGCTATTGAGGCTTAAATGTCATAGTTTTCACATTTATTGGGTTTATATCTCACTTGTTGAATTCTAAGTTCGTTTGAAGGTTACTTGTGCGAAAAAATCTATCTATTCCATATTAATAAAATTGAATCGCCAAGTGTGTTGTTGAGCACATGACCGGACAACGGCACGAACAATTCGGTATCTTCTTCTTATAATGTCAGAAATTGTCAGAAATTAATTTGTAAAAAAAAAAACTGTCTAAACTGTCATTCGTAAAGAAATCATTTTATTTTATTTTAGCTATCGCTTGGGAATAACCTGAACGACTTTGCTAATTTGTTTCATTATGTTAAGGACTTTTCGAAAGATATGTAAGAAAAAAAAAAATGTGCGTGGAGTCCCTTCGCACGGAAGAAGTGAAAACTCCTAAGGTGGAGATGAAAATAGGAAGGGGTAGAAATTGATTTTAAATTGAAATCATACTGTTTCTTTAAGACAAACTTTTGATACAACTGTTATATCAACAAATTGCGAGCAGTGCCGAAAAGTATGCAATCGATAATCCGCGTTAAACGTTTAACGCAACCTTGTTTGGAAGTCGCATAAAAAGTTTGACTGCAAAAAAACTTTTGATTCCCTTTTTCAATGAAAACAGTAAGGCGTCGTAGTATTGGTCGGTGTAGACATGACGCAAGCCGACACCGCGCTTGTCGGGTCAATGAAATTAAAGAAAATTGTAGACAAGGTTTAGAGGCAAAGTAAGAACTCTCAAGCACTTTCGAATTTGGTTCTGGAACTCAAGAGCAACATGTTCTACCCGCTCAGTTCGAGTATCGGCAAAACAGACAACGCAGCGATATAACTCCATGCAAGCGTTTGGCATTCAAAAATGTTCTTACAATAATCTATTCTGCCGATTTATTGTTGGACTTTAAAACGATGAAAACTGTGGTCAAAGTTCTTATGCATTGAGGTTTCGATGTAAACTAAAAGTTTGTTTGTTAGAATTGATGCTACCACCAGAACCACTGGCATCATTGGTTTCTGACCAAGAAACACCGTCAAACCATTTCTTGAGTAATATAGGTATAAAGGACGTGTCTATATGCACCCAAGGTGTAGTTGGTGTTACATCGAATTTTTGAGAAATCTCTCAGAGATGTAACACTATCTTCATACCAACTACATCGTGTGTGCATATCAAATATAGACATGTTGTCAATCTGGCAGACGGCGGCGGCGGCGTTACGCCATGCTATAAAGATTTTTGTACTATTAATTATATGTGTAAATTAATAATTTAATAAAAATCTATCTAATCTAAAAAAATCTATAGACACGTCCATATGCAAAAGCATAATATGTCTAAGTTATCGAGTATTATTGAAATCCTTTCTCTCGTTTGTTAATACAAATAGCAGTACCCTTCGCATTACACATACAAACAAAAAAAGGTATCCACCGGTTCAAAAAGGTTCAAATTCACCTTAATTCTTCAGATTCAAGAACAATTTCACTATGGACAGGGGAGTAGTGGCCCCCATCAACACCTAAGTACAAATTTTTTCTTACTGATTTAATTGGTAGTTTCGATAGTGAAATGAATCAGTTCTAACGTGTGTTGATTGTAAATCTGCTAAAGACTACTCTAGTAGTGACCAAAGTATATGGAAGACCAGAAGCGAACATGAAAGACTGTTTGATCTTTCGACACTAAATAAAGTTACTGGGAAAAATTAGTAATCTCACGACATTAATGTCAAATGGCGCTGCCGGCGGGCGCACAGTGGGTCAAAAGAAGTGGTTTTGTGCAATAAATTATTTTGTTCAATTTTAAGTGATTATGTACTTGTGTTTGAAAGCTTTGCTTAAGAGAAAGAGTTTATTTTTTAAATTTATTTTGTTTTAAGAAAAGACGAATTTGCGGGGTGGTTAACACAGAAACTTACGTATTTACACCAAGAAACCAAGAAAATCGTTGGTTCTCATTTTCGGGATAGTACGATATTCTTGGCGCAATCTGACAATGAATCAATGAATTTCGCTTAACTAGGCCAAAATAAAACGAAAATGTCACATACAATTTTTCGATAGCTCTCTTCATTGTCAAGACATCGATACTTGGAAGTCGAAAAAGAATGTTTGCTTCACATACAGCTATGGACAACTAATTAGAAACAAAAATACAAAACGAAAAAGTGTATTTTGTATGAATATTTTTCAATATTTAAATATCTTTACTTTACAAAACTTTTAGTATTTTGTTGCAAAGCTTTTTTGCTTTAAAACTTCTCGGCATCTTGCTGGAAGTTCCAGCAGGACAACGACCCCAAACATACCGCTGGGATCACGAAAGAGTTTTTTAAGAACAGCTCAATCACTGTATTGTCATGTTCAAAGGAGAGATCCGCAGAACCCCGTCCAAAAGGCAATATCGTACAACGTTTCAACAAATTCGCGACGAAAAAGAAAAGGCAGGCCAAAACACTCCAGGTACAAGCAAATGCAAAAACAGCAGCATTTGGTTGGCCTCAGACATGGAACAATCCAAAACCGGGAGGCTTGCCGACGCTTTCTGAGGTCAACGCGGCGTACCCCACAGGCGGACCACTAGTGTGAAGCAGAAAAGTGGGAGAGTTGTGATCGCTTCAAGATCACTACTCGTAACGGAAATGGAAAGAAGAACCTCAATCACTGTTCTTCAATGGGTATTAATGAATAAAAACTCAAATTATTGTTAAAAAACAAATGAATTTGAAAAATAATTGAAGTAAGCAGCGGTTCTGAAAGTACACGCAATTTTTGTTTCTAATTAGTTGTCCACAGCTGTATGTAAATTTTGGATAAGCGCCGCAATTGGACAATGAATTTGGCTTATTTAGCAAAAATAAAACGAAGATTTGGAATAAAATTTTTTGATGTGTTGCTTAGTTTTTGAGATATCGATAATTGAAGCCAAAAAAAAATAAAACAAAAACAATTTTTCGACTCCAAGTATGAATAGTCATGCTTCATTATCACAATGATCCAATCTGGATCGGATGAGGATAATAAAACAGGATGGATCATCATATTTCTTTTTTTATTTCAAGTTGGTAGGGGTTGGGGTCAAAATTCTGCCGGGGTCAAAAATTCTTTTTTCAAAATTCTGCTTTTCAAAATTCGCGCTTTTTAACATTTTCCAAACTTTCTTATTATTATTATAGATAGGAATTTCAATCTCTGACTTTCTGAAGAATTTGAAAATAGAGCAGTAGTTCTTTGGTTCCCTCATTGTCGCTCTCCTACTCAAACGAATTACATCATCCAGTTAGTTTATGATAAAACTAGAGATGCATTCCCAAAAACGCAAAACAATGAAGAGGCTTGGCATCGTCGGCTGAAAGTTATATTTGGCCGTAGCCACGCAGGTGTCTATAAATTAATTGGAGACCTACGAAAGGAGCTTATCACTGCCAAAAGAAAGAGGTTTAAGTCACACTGGATATCTCATTGCGTATTGCAAAAAATATTGTTCTTTTTAGTGTTGTTTAGCTTCATATTAAGGGTATTCATGCTTCGGCGTAAGATCACGTTTTGTGTAAATATGTAACTTTACGCGAGACTTTGCATGAGTACCCCTTTAAGCTACTTTGTGTAAGTGGTGTAAGTGGTGTCAAAACTTTGTTTTTAACTATTTACTCCGCTCATTTCCATATTTATTTGTAATACTTTTATATTTATTTCATAAGTACCTACTTCTATGTTCAACTTAACTGAAACGTTTCTTTCGAAATGTCAAAAAAGATTTTTGTGTAGTTTTACCCGCTTTACCATCTCGTTTCCGCATTGAATTCGTTGCGTAGTCTTACCAAATTTGTGTAAAACATTTTCCATACAAAATTTGACAGTTCTTTTACCATCTGGTAAACTTACACAGACTACACGGTTTACGCGGGTTTTACGCTGATGCATGAATACCCCTATTATGTTGTTTTTTTTTTCATGCTTTAGTTATTTTTGGACTGTTTTTTTTATTAATTTGTTTTTGTTCTTCTATTAAAATATTATAAAAAAAAATCAGCAGAAATTTTTCTTTTTAACAGCCAAAGTTTTGAAAAGCAGAATTTTGTCAACCAGAACAGAAAAAGCAGAATTTAATTTCAAAATTACTCACAATTAATATGAGTTCCCTTCCATTTTGCCTATAGACATCACGATTTAAATTTTACTTTATTTGAAACTTCAAGCTGAGCTGCCCTACGAACATTGTTTTCTTGCTTTTTTTTTAAAGGAAAATGATATCCATTGATTTTGTCAAATAAAAATTTTTTGCACTTATTCATTTTAATTTCCTGAATTTATTTATTGTTTCGTAGAACTTTTTCATTACTTTATGGATTATATAAAAATAAAGTAAATATGAAGCTTCTCGCTTTCTCTCTAAAATATATTTCATTTCAAACAGATAAAAATGTCAATGTGGTAATACTGTTGTTATTGGTGATAGTGAGAATGATACCAACGTTTTCAATTGTCCTCTCGAAAGAGAAAAACAAATTTTTGGGACTAACCAGAACCACAAAGCCGGAGCCCGCTTTGTTGTTTTAATGCAAGTAAATCGGTGATCCGATCTGGATCATAGTGATAATAAAACAAGGCTAATATCTCGAAAACGAAGCAAGATATTAAATAATTTTGTTTTATATTTACGTTTCATTTCGGCCTAATTAAGATTGCGGCGCCACCCATATCTTATCATGGATATCCCCAATGACAACAATTGGCAATCTTTCCAAATACGTAGTTAACTTACTTTAAAAAAAATTCATATATATATACATTTCCGGCAAAAGTTTAGTACTTCTGCTTTCACATTTATATTGAGGAAATATGTCTTAACTATGAGCAATTAACAGACCTGGTAAACTTTTACCGGAACAGAAGACATTAGGTGAAACTCAAACAGAGCTAAAAAACAACAGGTTTTCAAACGCTTAGTAAATACAAATTTTTTTTTCCATTTTCGAAAAAAAAACAAATAAAATATACACATCTTTAGCTTTTCGGACACATTTTGATTTTTTTAAATGGTAAAGATACTGAAGAAACAGTATCTACAAAAAACTACTACAAATTACGAATTGCAAATTTCGCACTGAACTTTCATCGCTTGACTAAAGTAGTGCCAAATATAAAAATAAAACAAAACTGCATTCTTCTTAATAATTAATACTTTATGAAAAGTAACAATTTAAACCCAAAATTTCAAAATGACTTTTTGCGCACTGATCTCTATGGAGCTATCCAGTGTGCGCCGCAATCGCAATATTCTTCAGTGTATCTACAAAACGCATCGTTCTTATGTTGAATTGCAATATTAGCTTATATTTCAACGAGGAGAAGATGGATATCATTTCTAAATTAGATGATCAATCCATGAACTGGTACATTACAATGTTCTCACTCATTGTTCAATTAAATTTCAAATAAAGGGCTGTTACTTTTGAGGGTCAAGAAACCAGCAGTAAGGTAGTTCAAATGAATTTTTATGTCTATTTTTTACAACTTTTCATTTTATAACTTTTGGATACACAAAATAAACTAAACACAAACGGAAAATTATTTAAAGTCATCTTATCTTGTGATGATTCGCCAAAACATGTTTGTGGAACATACAAACATGTTCTGGACTCCAAAACAGCTGAAACGATTTAGTTCCGGAAATGTTCAGGTAATCTCGAGATAATTTTCATTTTTGATGTTTTCAAGTGTGTTTTTATTTTTTCAATGACGAAGGAGGTTGGATTTATTTTCGAATTTGTGTGCAAAATTATGTCGGCCCCATACAGACATAAATTCTTCCCTCTAACCGACTATTTCGCTTTAATTAGTAGTTGAATCTCGAAGATAGTTGCAGATGCATATCCACACTCTTGTGCTATCACCACCGATTCAAAGCACTATACGGACGAATAAAATTAACAAAATTTTGTTAAGGCCCGTTTGAACACTGCAATTGAATTCTTTAGTTCTCATGACATGCTAACAAATCTACGATCGGAAGAGCCCAAAGTGTGTCATTCCCAGCGTGTAGTCAAAGATAAGGCTTAAGGTCTCAATAGCACAGAGAAAAATTATGTCTACATTTCGATTTGATCGGTCTGTTATCAAATCTATATACATTGTACTTGCTCCGAAGGCAAAGTATTGGTTTAGTTAAAAAAAATCAATCTTCAACAAAACGATAATAGAGAAATAAAAAAAGACATTTTCGTCATACCATCCAGAGTTCTGTGAGGCTGCGCGACTGTGAGTCATGCCGTACATAGACCGAATGGACAGTGGAGAGGAATTTGGTTTCTTGTTTTAGCTTGGTTAAAACGGTTACCTTACATTTAACGTTTTTGGTTCTTGAAAACGGCTCAAATGATTTTGATATACTATCGCAGAAAAACTGTTGTTACACCAAGTTTTTCGTTTAAAAGGCCCATAGCGAAATTTGCCTTCTATGGTTTTTAAAAAACTTTTAAAATCTCAAGAAACTGCAAACTTGTTGACAAGTAAGTTGACTTTCAATCTAAGAAAACAAGTTTAGCCAGGAATGCCGCCTTTGCTAAGAGTCCGTAAGTTTTTAGACGATTATCGTCCAATCGTCTATTGTATCGTTATTTTCAATCGCTTTTAGCGATTAAAGCATAGCTACTTCACTATTGTCTTACAAATTTTGGTTACTCTTTCGGGTTTTTTAACACGTTTCTTTAGTACCCAAATTTAAGAAGATAGTCGTCTTAAAAGTTACGGAACCCAGACTCAGAACGGTAGACTTATGAATGTATTCAAAAAATTTTGAATTTGAATAGAATCAATGAGACTCTTACATTGCTATTTTCCTGACATTTTTCTAAGTTTTTTTTCTAACCCTTTTCATGTGTGGTATGTTAAGAAACACAAACATTTAGTGATACACTGGTGGGGAACACACCGTGGTAAGTATATACTTTCGACACAACAAGCATGTGGAAAAAAGTGGAAAAAGGGTACTAAGATACTTAACTTAAGTACTACACTTAAAACAACCAACAGAAGTTTGCCCTCACGTAGTCAAAGGGCGTTAGCTACCGCTGAGCTGCTCACCACCACCCAGTAGTCATAAGTTTTACTTATTACCAATAAAATATTTTTCTTCTTATCGCATAGAATATCAATATCCACTTAATAAAAGCCACTAAGTACTCAACTCAAACGATTCTAACCTTATAGCCGTGACTAAACTCACGTCGTATTGTCGCAATCGTCACATTTCCACCCTGGTATCTTTAAATGTTCAATTTTACACACGTTGTTCTGACACTTAACAAAGATTACACGACCCACAAGTGTAGTTTTCACAAACAACAAAAACCACGACATTGATGGGTGACGGTGGCGTTGACGGCAAGGCGGGGTGGTACGGACGATGGCAGCGGCGCGGCAGTGCGCTGCTCGATGTTAAGTTTAATTGCGATTTTAAACGCGTCCTTGGCAATGCGTTATCGCCCTCAACATCGTTAAATTCTCTCTTTCGGGATTCTATCCACAATTCAATTTCGGTAGTTCTTTGGCAACATACGGGATACGGATCGTAGTGAGTTGAAGCTTTTATTTTATTACACAGGTAGTTGACACTTTGCAAAAGCAGCTGTGTGTGGAAATTTTAAACATATACACAAGTTGTACAAGCAATAGTTTTCCATTTTCAACCATTCGCTGTTGTTCGGAGCGGCAACGGCAGCGGCATGGCGTGTGCATATTTTTTGCGCCATTGACATTCAACCTATGAAGAGTGGCGTAGACTGAACGTCGCCATTCGAACAATAACAGTTATAATTGTATAGTTTTTTTTTATTTTTATTATTTCTCTTGTCTGTGTTGAAGGATTTTTTTTATTGGGAATTCTAAAGAATCGTATCTTATCGATTCAATGGGCTTTAGTGTTGTATGCTGATAAAATGAAAAATTGTTGATAGTTGAATGTTCGTTGAGTTTGAGAGGAGAGTAATCGAATAGGGTGAGTGGAGTGGAGAGATAAATGATGAGACAATTTATGTTGTAAATTGATGTTATTTTAGTTTTAATTATTTTTCTTAATGAAGATTAGGTACGACTGAGAGAGGGTTAAAAGTTAAAATCGTTTTGATAGGATTGTGGAAGCTATTAACTGTACGATTGTTGTAGTGAAGTTTATACTTTTTTTGATTCCAGACGTGGGGTCATACGTTGTACTTGTTATGTGACGTAGCGTTATCTAATCTTTGTTTTATACGTTGCACTTGAGTGGTGTGGGGTTAAAAGGCGGATAATAGATTTCTGTGTAAGCTTAGATGAAGATTATCTTTTTTAGTTGATTTTTGATAGGCTATGACGAAATTCGGCGCCAAGTAGAGCACGTGGTTTTGTTTTATACAAGCTAGAGGTTGAGTAGGACAGAAACGTTAAAGAAAACCGTCGAAATCTCAACATTTCAAAGCAAAATGTATATCTTGTGAGGTTCTATCTTCTTACACGATTTGAAACAGGAGTAGGCCCATAGGTTCTTTTACACAAGTCGCTCAAGTGAATTTCTTCCTTTCTTTGATAAAAAAAGCATTTGTCAGCTAAAAATGCATGCAAGAAACTTTGGAGACTTTCGGTTCATCTTTTGAGTATTCTGTTTATGAATCGATGACATAGTTTCCTGCGTATAACTTAGAATTCTATCGAGTTCCATCGAAATGGCAGGTGAAGTCTGTTCATATATTTTTGCTTGCCTCTGTAACACAATGTGAAGATCGCGTGGTAAAAGTTTGAATGTCCGTTTATTTGAAGTGCAAATACCCCACATACGTAAAAATAAATAAATAGGGTGGTGCAACAGAGTGAGGAGCCCCGGGCTCTAGCGCATTTCTCACAACTACTGCCTTTGTGAGGGAATGGAGGTGACCTACAATTTTCTGCCGTTTCCGAACGGCTAATTGATAAAGTGCTTTCCATGGCAATGAATTTACTAACGGAAGACTTGCCATTTCCTCGCGAAAGGCGATACCCGTGGTTTTTTTCGCGGATATCGCCTTTTGCGGTGAATTGGAAAGTCTTCCAAGAGTACTAAATCTGCCATGTCAAATCTTTTTTCATTTATTCGTTCCCAATCGGAAAAAAACTGTTGGTTCCCTACATTTCTCAAGAGCTACAGTTAAGGAAAATGCCTAAGTTCTCGCCGAGCTAAATATATAAATATTAGTTCAAATATTTGTTTATTTTATGAATTTATTCTTTAACACCATACCTACTACCAGTACTTCTGAATTCAAACACGCCTATCACTTTTTTGAAACAATAAATCTCAATACGACAGGCACATTTACATGTTACCTGTGCCGCAATGGTTAGCAAGTCTGCCGGTTACGTGGGACTTCGAAGTTTGAGTCCAAGTTGATTGTTGCAAGTGATAGAAGTTAGTTAGAAGAGCTATGGTTGAGAAATATGCTCTAGGCCCACGGTTGCCACTTGCCGAAAAAATATGTGTCCAAAAACGAAAATAAAAATGACCAAACGTAGCTTGAAATGACCAAAACTATGATTAATTACGATGAACAAAGAAAGGAAGGACACCAAGTTCTCGAACGGAAAAAGCAGCATGAGAAGCGCTTGTTTAAGGAAATACAGAAATTTTATGAAAGTATGAGCTTCAAAGTTTGCACACGAAAAGTTAAAAAAAACATGCCAAGGTGGAAAACTAAGAACCAAGCCCGTAAAGACCACCAAGCAAACATAGCTGTAGAACCGCATTCGTCTCTGAGGATAATAACGATTTCCAGACGGTCTCGACGCCGAAATTTTCAAGTAAGCTATTGATTAGCTTAAAAGAAAAGTGCACCAGCTGCATGATTTAGTCGGGAGAAAGCATGTTCAATGAATGAAAAATCATACAATTGCACCAATTATATCGGAATACTCCTGCTTAACGTCAGATGTGATGTCTTGTCTTTGTGAAAGTCTGAAAACCCCCCACGTCAACTAATTCGTACAGCACACGGGAGATCATGGAAAAAACATGAGTATGACAGTATTGACAGAAACAAGCTGTGCAGCATCATGTCCAGTTGCAAAAAACCTTGGTTTTCAGTTCGTGAGACAGATTTGATCACGAGGTCACCACACACGACGGTCATTTGAAGAAAGCACGTGTCATTTGATATCAGTGTTTGCTACCTGAATTCTCCCCGACAAAATCCTAGTTTTACTTCAAGGCGAGCAGAACTCAAAAAACACCAAGCTTGGTATTAAGGGAAAACTGTTTTTCAAGAGAACTCATTGCGGCTACCTCAGAGCAATCGTAGGGCTTGAACGAACGAACTTATTGATGCACTTTTTACATAATTCGATAAGAAAACTGGCTTTTTAAAAAGTGACCATGTGACTAAATGAAAAAATTACCAGATTTGGACATAAATGACCAAACTGGCAACCGTACCTAGGCCCAGCGGCTTTCCGCGCTCTATTGTTTCACTCTACTTATCTGGTTTAAGATCTTTCACATTGTTCAAGCGATAAATTGTGCATGTTTCATCAACTTACAAATTTGTAACCACAAGTATTTCTTAACAAAGTTTGTGAATTGTTTTGTTAATATTGTTTCACAAAACTTTCTTGCTTTTTTACTTTATCCTCCCAATTACACATATATTCCAAAATCTCAATCTAAAAATCCTTCGACATTAGATTTTTACATTACCAATATATTTTCCAATTGTGATCGACCATTCACCTATAATCAACTGGGATCAGATCATCTACCAGTTAACATGAATGTTAATCTTACATTAAAAACCCAGCAGCCCAGATTATACTATAAGTATTCTGCAGCAAATTGGAATAGGTTTACGTCGTTTATAAATACAAACTGTAGATTGAATAATATTTTTCCAATCAATAGCAAAACAGAAATTGATTCTTCGTGTAATAGTTTCAATCACTTACTGAACAACGCTGCTGACTTTGCTATACCTAAATATCCTGCAAGGAATATACACTCAACTCGCCTACCCAACAATATTATTCTTTTAATAAAACTTAGAAACGCTGAAAGAAGGAAATGGCTTCGCTATCGTTACGACTGTTTTCGACAGAGTACGAAGTTTCTGAATGAAGCAATTTCAAAAGAAATCTCCGACTTCAAAAACTATCGCTGGAATAACCTTCTCTATTCCCTCGATAAGGCAAGCAAACCGTTCTGGAAAGTTTCCAAAATTATAAAGAAAAGAGGCGTAACTATACCCCCTCTTAAAGTACAAAATGAGCTGTTCTTGGCTGCTAAGGATAAAGCAAATCTATTTGCTACAAATTTTGCGAAAAATCATATAATCACTTCCGATTATAGTGACCCCATAACTTGTGCGGATGTCAATCATTCAATGTCTATCATTGAATCAAACTTTCACCCCTCTGAAATGGGTATTTCACTTGAAAAATTGAAAGATTTAATTAAGAACCTGAAAAGCAAAAAATGTCCTGGATTAGATTCTATTCATAATAAGCTCTTAAAAGCTCTTCCTCCAACAGGATTGCGTTATTTAAATATAATTTTGAACGCTTGCTTAAGACTAAGATACTTCCCTGACTGCTGGAAAATAGCAAAGGTAATACCAATCCCTAAACCAGGTAAGCCTAAGGACGAAATAAATAGCTACCGACCAATTAGTTTACTAAGTTGCGTAGGTAAACTTCTCGAAAGAGTTATTCAAGATAAGCTCGAAAACCATTTAAATGAAAACGGTATATTACCTGACTATCAGTTCGGTTTCAGACGTTTTCATAATACATATCACCAAGTAGCAAGGATTAAAAAACATGTCAAAGATAAATTTCAAACTAAGGAATCAACTGGATTAATCTTACTTGACATAGAAAAAGCATTTGACACGGTATGGCACGACGCACTGCTACATAAGCTATTAAAGTTCAATTTTCCAATTGAGATTATTAAAATGATTCAAAGTTTTCTTAGTGAGAGAAAGTATATAGTTAGTGTTCAAAACGAAAATTCTTCTGTGCAAAACGTTGAATATGGAATTCCCCAAGGAACTGTACTTGGTCCGATTCTTTTTAACATATTTGTTTCTGATTTGCCTGATCTTGGTAGTGACGTGAAGCTTGCCATGTTTGCTGACGACACCGCCATATTCACATCAGGAATACATTACTTGGATGTACAACGTACATTACAAGTATCTCTAACTGCGTTAGAAAAATACTTTTTTAAATGGAAAATCAAAGTTAACCCTGCCAAAATACAAGCTATTTGGTTTACGCGTCGACGAAAAGAGTGTTTCTTGCCAAATAATGTTCAACTGCAAATGGGCGGTTTTAGTATCGATTGGTCTGAACACTGCAGATATCTTGGCATTATGATAGATACAAAATTTAGCTTTCAAAAACACATATCGACTACTATCGATAAAATTAACGAATATATAAGAATTTTATATCCTCTTATAAATAGGAATTCTGATCTGTCCAAAGCTAACAAGATATTATTGTTCAAATCAATTTTTCACACCATTCTGCTTTACGGTGCTCCTGTTTGGTATGATTGTGCAAAAACGCACAAAAAAAAGCTTCAAATATGCCAAAATAAAGTTTTAAAAATGATGCTTGGTTTGCCATGGCATTTTTCTACTTACCGACTTCATGAGCTAGCTAATATCAACTTTTTAGATACACATATAATGGATTCCAAACAAAAGTTTTATGAAAAATGTTGCTTCTCAGAAAATGAATTGATCAAAGATTTAGTATTATTAAGTCAAAATTGTTAAAAGCAAAATCATTTTTGTTATACTTATATTCATAAATCCAATATTTACGAATATTATAGGGATTATTGCAATATTAGATTTAAGTGTCAAGTAAGGGTTTTGAATTGTAGCTTTCCCTTGAAAAACAAAATTTATAATAAAATCTAAATTTCATTATATATTGCCATAACTATCATAGCTGTAAAGGAAAACAAATTGTCCTATATCTCTAACTAGCTACTAATTAAGAAAAATGTAACAAATTATATTATGCTACTGAATAAATTGAATTGAATTGAAAAAATTCTTGCTTAGAATTAATCAGATGAATTTAGCCGAAGGAAAATTGTGCGAAAACTTCCCTTCCTGTTTCATCATCACCAAATTTAAGTTGTAATTTACAAGTAACTATTTTGTTACAATAGATCTAGCTTCTGAGCTTCTATTTTTAAAAAAGAAAACCGATTTACAAATTTTTTAAGTTTGCTGAAATATTCTGAAAAAAAAGTTTACTTGTAATTTTTTTTACAAGTTGGTTTTTTCTTCACTTTTATGAAAAGAATATCTTTGAGACGATGGCATTTCATTGATATTTTTACAAAGATTCTAACAACGGTTTATGGCTACAAGTTCTGCCAATTGCCACGGGTCGTGTCTTAAAAATATTTTAGTCTTCATTAATAAGAAACCTTTGGCAATACAACTTTATTTTGAACTAAGAATTTTTTTCTATTCTTCTACATAGTCATCAAGTGTCAAAGAACCAGAAAACTTTTCAAACAATATGTCGTCTTATCTCGTACCAAAGAGACAGTAAGTATTTTTTTAATTGCTAGTTCATGTTAATGTTGTCAGTACAACGTTCGACAATATTGTTAATAAAAGTTGTAAGTTACAAGTTCTTTTTGATGCAGGTGGAACGAGAATTTTTAACACTTTTGATCTACAATATTTTTGTGAACTTGTAATCTTGTAGTTGCTGAAACAAGAATTTCGGATTGTAAAATTTGTACCTGCGAGTTACAAGTAGAAGTTTGCGACTTTAAATTATGTTTTGAAGTAATTTACTCACTGATTGTAACTTGTATAAGCTGAGACATTACATAAATTCTTCGCAAAGAACTGTCAAGTTCTCCAATTCGCTTTCCCAATTCGCTAACAAGGGCAACTGTTGTGAGAAATCCGCTAGGCCCAAGAAGCCAAGGGCTCAATGCTCTGTTGCGCCACCCTATTATATAAATTCACAGAAACAGATTCGTATATCAAGTTCTCACTTTTATTTAAAAATGTTAACATTGTCGGTAACTCTAAAATTTGACAACGATTGATAACTAAATGTTGCATTCATTTACATATATCCTAATTTTTGTGCTTTGTCTATAAATTTTTTGTTTTGTTTTTCCGTTTTTTTCTCCATTTTTTACAACTCTGTATTCCTTACTCAGTTTTACGTGCTTTAGCTTTGGTTATCTGATTCTGTTTAAACCTTTTACGAGAAATTTGCAGGTCCTCCGATGTTAAACGCATTACCATGAAGAGCACTTTCTCGATTAGCCGTTCGGAACCGGCAGAAAATTGTAGGTCTCCTTTATTCCCTCAAAAGGCATAGTTGAGAAAAATTCGCTAGGCCCCGGGGCTCTCGGCTCTGTTGCACCACTCTATGTATGTATGGACTTGTAAACTGAGTCTCCAAGTCAAGGAGCATTGACAGCTGTAAAGTTTTTCTTGATGTTTAAGAAAAAATTCACACTAGTGGGAGCTTACATAAACTTGTAATTTCATATTGTAGAACCGTGGTTTCAAAAAAGGACAATTTTTGGGAGATTTTGAAAATGATTTATAGGATTTGTTTTAAGTCTTTTAGTAGGATCTAAATAAAGGTACATTTTTGAGCGCGTTAAAGTAAATATTTCGTGTCGCAGATTAGGAACGTCGCATTCTTTTAGAAATGGCAGTAAATTTTCTTGGAGTTGATCAAAGCTCGACATTACTCTATAGCACCTACCTAAACAACTTCTATATTGGCATAGAAGAACAAAAAAAAGATAGCCATAAGTACGTTAGGAGATCTGGGGCCTTTAACGCAAAACTACAAGTACTTCTAATGCGTGTGAAGTGACTTATTACAAGAAGAAGAAAATTCTGTAAAACAAAGACACAAGTTAGCTTGCTTTTCCACGAATGTAATGGACATAATCTTTCAAGTGGCTATTGACTTGTAAACTTGTAGCTTTGTGTCACAGGAACCTGGGTTAAGGGTTCATGGATCTCCCAGGTACTTAATAATTGGATTTGTATGGGCAATGATGTGTGGACAAATTACAAAGTCTCCAATTAATCCCGGCGTGAGGTTAACAATGAATTTCCTTAAAAAAATCATTGAATTTTGAGGTACATATAAGATTGCAAATCTTTTGAAGCTCTCAAAAGCGAAACACAAACAAAATACAATTTGAATTATTTCCCTTTTTGTTATTTTTTTAAATAAATCCAACTGTGCGAACATATTTATGTCAATAGCAATTTTTATAGGATCAATAGCTCATTTTACCTAAAGAATGAACTGAATCTGATGTGATGCCATGTCAGAATGAATTAAATTGTACTTTTGCTACAAAACACGGTTTCCACTTTTCCTGTCGACTCAAATTCTTCAACAAACACAAAACCCACTCGTATTTTACTTAGACTACAGATCAGTGAAATCCAAAATTCGCATTCTCCTGATATTTCTAAGTAAAACGAGTTGAAAATTCCAACGAACGGCTTGCATATTTCTTCCAAACGTAATTGATGTTTGTTCTCTCTCTCTCTCTCTCTCTGTCAGTAACAAATAAAGTAGAAAAACAAATAGGGATGATGAAGAGGGGTTTATCTTCATCTCCATGTATGTAGGCATCTACGAGCATCTTAGTCTTAGATAATTTTGTTTGCTTGTGATTTTTCGCAAGTTTTGTGGGATGAACCTATCTTTTCTGTGTACGGTCTAGGTGATATCATGGAACGGAATGTGTTGAGAGGCATCTTTTTTGATTTATCTGTGTCACCAAAGCATTTCAAAGAAATTGAACTCGATATGGGATCTTCTTCAATGTCTGCGGTTGTAACTGGTGGTGGCTGCACTAAAAAAAGCTGAACATTGTTTACCTTAAGAGAAAACGTCTTTAAAAGCAAACGAGACTCACCTACCCACCTAATTTGGTTGTGGTTTTATGAAAACAAAATTACCATAGACCCAGTTTCTTAACGATAGAGACATCAGTCTGCAAGTCATTTGAATCGCTTTTGGGTGGTACAACTGACAATATTTTATAAAAAAAAGAAATCTAAACTATTTCAGGAAATAAAAGAGAAACCAAACAAAGAAGGGGATAAGTACCCAGATACGAGTATGTATTGATGAATGAAAACGAAATCACATTGATTTGCTTTCCAGGAAACAAGTTGATGCCTTTAAGGACACAGTTTCACTTTTTTTCTCTTGGGTCTTCTCCAGCAATTGTAAAAATTGAATAGGGTGAGTTAATAGCTTGTTGACAAAAGAGTTCGATGAAAATGAAATGCTGCATGAATGAAAGAAAAGCAAACCCTTATCGGGCCGCAACCACATGGAAAGTATTTTTTTTTTTTTTTCTTTCCCAGACGAAAAAAGAAGGGACGGAAAAAGCCTAGCGACCTTTTGACATAAGTAAATGCGATTCATTATGTAGTTGGTTTTTGGGGATACCAACAAACCAAATTGGTCTTACTTCTCAGATGAAATCCTCCGATGTCGGAGAAGTTATCGATTTCAGATTAGGCGGGGTGTTTTAAGCCGACGCTTTACGAAGGATACTTTCAGCATATGGTGGGGTATGGAAATTATTTTTTTTTTTACAAATTTAAGGGTAATGAGTTGTGAAAAAGAAAGTGGTAGTTTAAATTATTTGATTTTAAATCATGGGGCACATTTGTTATGATTTTGAAGCTATGAAACTCGCAATTGGTACAAAATTCATAGAAAAACCATGTCCCTAACTTACACAGAAGCAAGACAAAACAGAGAGATGGGGAAAACGTTTTACTATTTAATTGAATGCAGTTTTTGCCTAGCCCTCTTTTTGAGGTAGTAAAGCAGTCGTCTGTATGACTTGCAACAAACTATACCTTGCAGTGTTTCTCACTACAAAAAATGTAACACTCAAATGCACAAAACATGCCGACAGTTTTGCCTTCCGAAGCGTAGCCATGACTGGGTAATTATTTAGAAATTCTCACTCACACAGAACTACTCAGCCGTGGCGCTTCGAGACGAGCTTCTCCCATGAATAGGTATTACTGCAAATAATTACTAAATAATGCTTATTGACCGTAATGCCCTTCCAGAACAAACTTAAGATGTACCACACCTATTTGGGTCTATAAATCAACCAAAGAAGAAGGAAGCCCTCTGACAATCGATATTCTTAGGGTCTTTTTTGGTTCTCTTTCTTTATATTTTCCTTCCAATCTGAACTGAACTTAAGTCATTTCGGTTCGCTTGAGTTATTCAAGTTGGGTTTTCGAATTAAATCATAAAGTTATGCATCATTGGTGACTATTCGTTACAGGCTACAGGCAATGGTGTCTTTTTCTTCTTAAATCGGGAAGAGCAAACAAATGATACGAAACGAAAGAAATATATTTTCGTGGTAGGGTCACTTGATTTTATTTGTATATTGTAATATTTACAGGGTGACCAAGACGACCAAGACGTGTGGGTATAGATTTGAAACAAGATAGTAAATAAAAAAATTTGTGAGGAAGCGAGGGCTATAATAATTAACGACGGTAATAGACTCCAATTTAAGATGGAGGGTGACTCAGACCACATGAAAGACTGCAATGGCTTCAATCATCAAGCAACGAAGCATGATGTTTGGGCTTGATCGTTAATTTCTCGACGGAAAATTGATAGACTGAGGGAGTTGATTTCTCAGCCTGGAATCTGCTTGCTCACCCCTATTTTATTTCGTAGATCTATCGACTTCTTGGTACCAACTTCTTAAGTCACATCAACACTAACTCACTGAATGTTGAACGCTTGATGCGAGGAGGATACTATAAGTTATATACCTTACCTAGGCGCTGCAGCACTTTTTGGAATAACTGATGTTTTTTTCAGGCACAACTGAATGAATTGCTATTCCCGGACGATTCCTTCAAATTGTCTAATGATTAACTAAATTTTTTTTAAAGATATCAAGTATCTAGCCAATTTATTTATTCAAAGATTGTCTTTAGTTTCTTTAGGGAAACTAAAAAAAAATAACAGACCCTATTGGGGCGTTATTCAAGTTCATTCAAACACCTCCTACCCTACTCCTACATCAGCCTTTGCACTTTGTTGTTTCAAACTTTCTCTTCCATGTGCGCACCACCCTGTACACCTACCATAACTTTTGTGAACATCCGTTTTGCCGTCGTTGTGTGACATTATCGAAATTGACTTTGAAAATGTTTTATCACATCGAATTCTATAATACGAAAGAGGGGGAGGTATTTGACACGTCTTTGTTCAGAACAGGGGTGTTATTGTAGTTGATGAAGTCTAGTCAGTGACAGAATAAATCATTTTTGAAACTCAATATGGAAGGTGTCAGTAGGTGGAGTGTTAATCTTCTTTCGCAAAGAATTGTTAAAGAGAAACAAAATTGCAAGTCACCCGCAAGTCATTCGAAAGTAAATAATTTTTTGAAGTTGTCGTTTGATGAAGGTAAAGTTTACAAGACGCATTCGATTGGAAAGATGTGAACTAAAAGAAATTCAAAAACCAGGTCATCAGGAAGAGTTCCATTTCGTTGCTGCCACAATCTGAGTTTGATTGTACCTACTATTTGAAGTTGGAACTTACGAGGTCTGTCCTTTTACAATACCTTAGGAATTTGGCTTTGAAGCTGAGAAATTCCTATGAACTACAACTCCAGAAAATATGACAAAAGGACGATGTTAAACTATCTTAATATAATGTCCTATATCGTGCAAATCATCCTTGGCGTTAACGTTAAGCTAGGTAATGAGGACATCTTTGGAAACACAATCAGTACGTAAGCAAATGGTCATTTGGACGAGCTTTATTTCGATACTAACAAAATCTGAGACTGATTGTCCTTTAGAATTTGTTATTTACGAGGAGGTCCGTCCTTTTACAATACCTTTGGTAGTTGACGATTTTAACTAGGAAGTGAGGACAGCTTTGGAAAACAATCAATGAAAAAAAAACCTCCGAAAAAGAACTCACGACTAATCGATTTTGATGATTGGCAAAGTTTTGTTAGCAGCGAACGCTTCCTTCATCTTAAAATTCATAAATGTACATGGCGATCCACAAATCAACCAAACGTCAGTCAAATTGACAATGTTACGATCAACGCAAGACACTCTTCCAGTGTTAGAGATATCCGAACTTCTCGAGAGGCCAAGTTAAGCCAAGGTACGAACGAGGTTATTTTGTTTCAAGAGATAAAGCCAATGTTTTTTCCAATCAAGTGTCCCTCCAACTTTCTTTGAATCGGGTGATGCCAACATTAAGCATTCAAGACTAGTTACATCAATATTAACAAGTTATTACAACTGCAGTCTATAGTGTTCTGAATTTCACTCCGAACCTTAAAATCAAAACCCCCATGGTTCGATGAAGAATGCAAATGACGCAAAAGATAACAACGCCTGCTTTTGAAAAGTACAATGGAATTTACAAGGAGAAAAGAAGGGAAGAGCACTGATTTCTCCAAAAGAAAAAGAAGCGTTCGTTTAAGGAAATGCCATGATAGGAATGAGATCCGGAAGTTTTACTAAAAGGTAAAAAGATCTTGCCAGGGTGACAAATCCCCAACTCAAGCCTGTAAAGACCAACAGAGAAACATAGTGATAGAGACGCAGTCGCTACTTAGGATCTGGAAATATCTCTTCTGCAGAATGTTTAATGGCGCGTCGATGAAGACACTAATTCCGCTGTCAGGCAGAATGCCCCATCCAACTTGGACGATGACCAAGAATGCCGTCCTCCCAACCTAGAAGAAGTTAAGCTTGCCGTATGCAAACTTAAATCAAATAAGACTATAAGCAATTGTCATTTACGAGATAGGGGCAAAAAAAAATTACGAAAAAATTGCGTTTGGTGACCGGTACTACCTCGCCGGCGTGAGTTACGACTTCACCGCAATGAGCACTTTTGTAGAGCATTCAATTCCAAAGAAAATCTACTAATGTCCTAGACCCTACCATAAAATGCCTCTGAACTGTAGAATTTTTAAGAAAAAAGTTTAAGTTTACGTGTATTTTATATGGGAAATCTTTGCATGCCTTGAGCGAGTACTAAATGTTAATATTAAGGGCTCAAATTTTTAGGGAATTTTATTTTAGGTATTTTCCACAAAATTTGGGGATGGAAGTGAAAAAAAAAGCATCCTAATAGATTTACACCATCTTTTTATTAATTTCAAAGCCGCGTTTGACAGCATTTACACAAATAAGCTGTATAAAGCCATTTCCAGTTTTGGAATTCCTGCAAAACTAGTACGACTATGTGGAATGACTATGGAGAAATTACTGTACTGTGTACTCCGTCAAGGTCGACAATACATTTACTTGCCTACGAAGAAGTAAGCGTAATGTATGTCGTAGGTGCTTTTGAGAACATTGAAACAACATGCAAGAATGGGTTTGATGGTTAATGAGGGCAAAACGAAGTATACGCTGTCATCAAAAAAGAGCGAGCACCGGCGAATTGGACGAAAAGTCACAATAGACAGACATAACTTCGAGGTAGGATAAGACTTCGTCTACCTAGGATCCGCCATGGACACGGATAACAACATCAGCGCGGAGATCAAACGGAGAATAACTCTTGCCAACCGTTGCTTCTTTGGGTTAAGAAGGCAATTGAGAAACAAAACCCTCTCCAGAAAAACCAAGGTAGCCCTTATAAGACCTTGATCATCCCAGTCCTGTTTTACTGCGCGGAAGCATCGACATTATCTAATACGTATGAAGCAACGTTTGGACGTTTCAAAAGAAAATTACTCTGGCTGATCTTTGGTCCCATTCGTCAAGATGATGTATGGAGAAGATTTAACAATAAACGATATGAGCAGTACCACGACATTGGCATAGTTAGAAGAGTGCGTTTCGCGAAACTACGATGACTGGGACATATAGAGTGGACGGACATCAACGCTCCGGCTGGAGGCGTTTTCGAAAATACATTTTAGGGAAATCGCGCAAGAAGAAGACCTCGTTGAGATTGGCGCAATCAAGCAGAAATGGACCTTAGCCAATTTAGAGTTTAAAACTTGAGAGAACTGGCCCGAAATTTAAATTATTGGCGAGAGGCGTCGGTTGAGGCCAAGGTTCACCCAGAACAATAAATGCTTACTTTCTAAGGTAGGTAGCTTAGAAAGTAAGCAATTACCTATCACACTTTTGCTTTTTTTTAACTTCCATGGCAATGCACAAGGACAATTTTTGTAGATTTGTCTTACACCAATAACTTAGAGGTTTCAAAGCTATGGCAACGTTCACACGATTGTAGGATCTGACAGTGATTGGATTGGCACTATAAGCAGCCCCGAAAAAAGAATAAGAGAGAGAGAAACGCAGGGAAAGCTCAAAATTAGAACAAAACTGCTTTCGTCTGAAAGTAACTAAGTTAATGTGAATTTGAAGAAAGAAATTCAAAAGTCAGTTTTCTCATTGGCTTAGGAGTTGTACGACTTTTCCACGCTTCTCTTTTTTACTACTTTTTACTTTGCAAGAGGTTCAAGTTTCTATCCCCATTTGTTTTAAGCAGAATAAGATTTATAGGAACACTCGCTGTGCCCGGGACTTCGTCCGCGTGTAATAGTGGCTTTTACGTTCCCGTGGAAGTATAGGGATAACATATATTATATAGTCTATGTCCCTCCCCAGGTTCTAGACTATCTCTGTACCAAAATTCATATAAATCGGTTCAAAAATTTGGGCGGAATATAAATTTATATAATATAACAAAGAAAAACCGACAGACAGAGTGCATTTCGGAATTATAATACAAGTAAAGACTACCGTTCCCGTGGAAACATACTATGTACTATCTCTGTACAAAATTTCATTTAAATTGGTTCCGTAGTTTGAGCGGGATATACATATATAATACGTATAGATATATATTACGTCTTTCTATGTGATATGTTACCGTCACATAGAAAGACGGTCAGACACATTTATAATAGCCGTGTTTTATTGGGAATCTATATCTACTTACGTTTGCAAAACATCGAGTGAACAAAAATAGCCGTGTTTTATTGGGAATTTATATTTACTTCAGCAAAACATCGCTCATGGAAAAACAACAACTCTGAAGTGAATAGCGTAAGTGGACAAAAATAACTCACTTGCAGAAGTGAACAACAGGGATGGCTGGTAAATGGAGTTTGATGAATAAAGTTGCATTTTTTTAGTGAGTACAGAGTTTTATTGAGCGTATTAGTGAATATGGACTAGGTACATAAGATTGCCAATAAAACACGGCCATGACACCTTCCTACCCCGTGATGCCTATAATTCCTGAATAATCTATGAGTCCGCATTTCTTGTCAGATGCCTAACAAAATACTTGACAATTTAATATCAATAACCGAATATGACAAAAGCCGCCGTCAAAAAATATCATAGTAAAAACAGGGATGGTTATACCTACACGGCGAATAAAAAGTTTTAGGTAATCAAGTATGGCTGTAGCCAGCCACTCACTGGCTTAAAAAACACGGCTAGTAAAATTTCTTCTCGAATTTCAATGATCATTTTTCAAAAAGAATGCATCTACCTATTTTCGGAGTGGGTATGCATAGGAATGTGTTTTAGTAAAAGAAAAAGTTTAAAGACAAACTTCACAGCTGTGTAACCAACTGAGACAAAGACTCAACCACCACCCACACAATCTAATCAAACAAAAAACATTTGAACATACCTAAAGCAACCTATCGTTTACCAAACTAATTACAGTCTTCCAGTTTCCAGACAAAACCTCCTCTCAAAGGTATGTCTCTATTTACCAATGTCTAATTGCTGGAACAGTTAAAGCCCCAACAACCAAGTCTCAACACTCAAACAAAATATATACCCTGACTTCGATTCTTATATATTAAAATACAAAGCACACAGCGCTGGACGTTTTTGATACTGATACTGATACACCAATCTCCTACCCTTACCCCGATGCCCGATCTGATACAACTGCAATTGTGTCTTTTGTCCCGTCCTGTACATATCAATTAATTACAATTACCGGAAATTACACGTAATTACAAGACAACTTGTGCCAGCATTTCTTACTTATTTAAAGAGGAATGTACTTTCCGTACGCCACCTTACCTTGACTTCCTTGACACTTTGCAATCCGGGATGATGACACCAGCAACAACAGCACCAAATATAATCCAACAACCAGTGGTTGGTCCATGGTAGAAGCGATGATGTGCATGTCCTCTTAATCCAATCCGATCAAAATACACTCACTTGAACAATATGTCTACGACAATTTCTTATTATACGTGTGGCAATGCACTCGTTTTGTTTAATAAACACTTTTTAAACAGCACATTGTAAATATTTTCTTTTTTACTATTCGACGATTCTCTTTTCGTAAATTTCTTCGTCACAGACGGGGAGCGGGTTTTTATAATTTTCTTCTAAGCTTTTTCACTGTTCTTCACGACGGCACGAACACACAGACAAATATAATACAATAAAACCACTTTTTTCTTCTTTCCCTCTCTGTCGCTCTCTTTGAGGAGCCGTATCAAGAAGAACATCAAACTTGTTCCGGTTTGTGTTATCGTATTTCAATTAAACTGCTTTGTAATCACTTTTATCCGAATGCACTTGGTGGTTCAATTCATTTGACTTCAATATTATGCAATTTTGTGGTCGATTCCACGCATTTAGTGAATAAACTGAGAAGCAAAAAGCAGCGATTAAAAGGTAAACACACCCACACTAAACAAAAAAAGATTGTTCTTTGCTTCTTTTTTCTTCTTACGAATGTGAATTCTTTTCGTTTCACGCCACAACACTAGACAAGGCCGTTAACTCTGCGATAGTACAAACCCGAATGAAAAATCTTATTTAAAATAAAAAAAAATTCAAAGCCGACGAGACGGAGCGATCGAAAGGTGAATATTTATGAATGAAAAGTACACACGAGTGTTATTTAATTGCGCGATCAATGATTAGAATTTTGCAATAAGCATGCAGCAATATGCATTCCGACGAAACACATTGCAAAAGCAACACACTTTTTCAGACTCCTTGTGGAAAAATTTAATTGTAGACCGTTTACAGATACCCGCTGAACTAACCAACCGCCATCTTAACTACTTGCAGACTGAACACTGAAGAAATTTTATTTTGGTTTGGCGTGGTTTGCTTTTGCTGTCTGCTTTCTGCTAGCCCCTGCTTCGTTTGTTTCTTGTTTGTTTTCCTCGTTTCTGGAGGGTTTGTTTCGTTTTCCATGCGTTCATATTAAAATTTGTTGGTAAATTTTCCGAGCATTGGTTTCTCGGTTGGATTTACTCGTTTCGTTTTCATGAAGTGCCTTGTGTCAAAACGGACAAGAGAAATGAAGAGAGGAAACCTGTTTCGGTGGAGAGTGCGGTGGTGGGTTTAAGAGCGCACTGTCAACTGTCAAATGGCTGTTTATTTCGGAGTGTGTTATGTCGTTTTCCATTGGTCGTTCGGAAGCCTTCTGAACGCTTCTCAAACCGTTTCATTGGCATCAAATGACAGTTCCGCTCCTCGAAAAAAGAGAAATTTGATTCTTGATTTGAAGAAGGAAGCAAAGCCAGAAGCACTCACACACTGACGTCAAAATTGACAAATATCATTTGACACCTCTAAAAATTGAAAAAAAGTGACCTGAAAACAATTATTAATTAATTAATTTTGTGAGATGAGTTCTAAAAACATTTTAAGACATATTCCTGTGGTTATAAGTGAATTATGAAAAAATGAAAAAAGTGAATGAAAAAAAAAGTAGCGCTCGACGTTTCACACCGATACACAATACAAGCAACGAAACATCAAAACAAATAAAAGTGTTACTTTGGCATCCCGGATCGGAGAGTTTTTCCGGATTACCAATGGAAAACGACATGAAAGGCATGACTAGAAAAATTGCAGGAATTTAAAATGGAAGTGTTCAAAAATACGGCAATAGTTTTTTAGTGTTGTTCGGAATACTTTTTGAAGTGGCAGATCCCAAGATAACATATTATTTTTTTTTTGAAATTATGTTTTTGCGCACTAAATGGTGGATTTACATGCATCTGCAAGTGCAGATGAAAAAAAGAAATAGACGCAAGATGTAAAATTCATACTTGTCTGATAGAGAGGGAAGCCATGGATAGTTATAGGATGCGGATGAAAAATTATAGGTGCAGATGAACATGTTCATCTGCACCCATAATTTTTTATCTGCAGTCATAATTGTATTTTTGTTTCTCTTTTTAAATTTTGTGCTTTATAATCTTCATCCGTCCCGCTTTACTTTTCTGCACTTCTGCAGTAGCAGATGCATGTACATCCAGCATAAGCCGCCATTTGTTGAATTATGATATGATGAAATGGTGAACTATACAATAACAGTCGTATTTATAATCCCATTCCAAAGTATGTCTAACTTTGGACAGCTCTTAGAACAGTGTCCAACTCCAAATCGTATTTATAAACACTTTCATCGCTGTCTAAGGAACGTCTAACTTTAGACACCGAAATTGGTTGTCTAAACTATGGCTAAAGTGGCATTTGCTACAGCAAAAAACAATTTTGTTGAACATGTTATAAAACACTGTTGAGAGCTCTAAGATCGAAAAAATAAGTAATTTGAGGTGCAAAAACACTACTTTCAACAATTTAATTTATAAATTGCACAAATTTCATCGTTTTATGAGACTTGGAAAAGCTGTAACTCAAAGTCAAATCAGCTGCTTTTTTGGTCTGGTTCAAGTGCTACGCCACACTCTTTCAGAGCCATTTAGTTGTTGCACTCGTATATCAAAACACAAAAAATGGTACTGCACGGATACATCATGAACGCCACCAGTTAGTTTTTCATTCGAAGTTGACAGTTTGAGGGGTTGCTTAGACAACTGTTGGAATGCATTTATAAATACGAAATTGGCTAAGGGTTGTCCAACTCTTTAGACACCGTCTAGTTGGACAGTTGTCTAAGGATGTTCTAAGCAAATTTTATAAATACGACTGTAATTGTTCTTATTGGATAATTTGAATTAGATTGTTTTTCTTCTACCATTATGCCATCATTAAAGGGCCGGATAAAGAGAGATCAGAGGATGAATTTCAGCACACGTTATCGAATAACTCGTGACGGAGTTAAGTCCTGCCCATATCAGCGCGATAAGTGCGTGCGATGCGATTGATTTAAGTGGAGCTTCTTTAAAATTAGACTCAAAGGTATTATATTCAGACTTTCTGTATGCTGTGTTTCGTAAATTTTTCTTGAATCCTCATCCCGTCAATCTCGCATTATTACACTCAGATGTTTTTCGGTTGCGTTAATCAATAGGTATCAATAAAAAAAGTTTAAGTATTTATATTTCACCTACTTTCTCTTTAGCACCTATTTGCGTCTTTCCAAAAACTACTGAGTGTAATAACACACTTACATGTGTTTCATTTGCCAAATATTTGGCGTTTTCTCATCAATAACCGAACGGAATTTCATTTGACGTATGAAGTCCTCGCTGATTATTCACGAAATGAAAATATAAGAAACTTTGTGAACTTTGCCTCCTACCTCTAACTTTTGCTGTGTTTCAAGTTCTCTTGTGCGAAGATACTCCATTTTGTAGTGTTTTTTACAACTTTTAGACTTTCTAGGCTGGAGTTGATCATTGAAAGCTCGTTCGTTCGTTCGTTGAACTTTACCCAAGGTTGACCCAAGTTTCCTTGACAACCCTCAAAAAACGCTAGACTACAAAATCACTATATCCCTATATTTGAACAAAATACATTCCATTTGACAGCTCTGTTCATTACCTAAACTCCCCACAGCAAAAACCTAGGGCGAGTTGAGGGAAAATCCAGGGCAACGCTAAGGCTCAAAAAACACTCAATGTGACTTAAGGTTTCTCAAAAACGCTTTTTTGCGTTCAAAGGGAAACCCTAGGGTTTCAACGTACAAACTTGTGCTCTTAGTTTTACCCGCGTAATACTCATCACAACAATTTAACAATTACCCGGGTACCCGGGTACCTGGGTAGCACGGGTATTGCCCAAGTTGGCGGGTACCTGGGTAATGCGTCGGGTACCCGGTTACCCGACAAAATAAGCTATAAGTGACAGTTTTACGTTATGGGTAGCGGAGAGTGAAAATTCTCTAATGCACATTGAAATATCTATCAGGTATCGACATCAAATGATTTAAAATTTTAAATATTAGCAGGTGCGAGTTCTTTAAAAACATCAATCTATGAAATAAATAAAGGGCGTTTTGATACATGAGCACAGCAGACTCAAATCATAATTGATATTTTTATTTTTATATTAAGATTCAATTGTTAAATTTTATTTCAGTTTTTTGAGCTCATCACAACAACACAACATGCAACGCAAACACTTTAAGATATTTCACGGTTGCCAATCCTATCATCAGATTCCGTTGTTTTTATGTGTTTTTACCCCTCATCCATATTATTTTTACGCTATAAGCGGGTACCCGGTACTTTAGTACCCGGGTAATACCCGGTTCACGGGTACCCGGGTATGCGGGTATTAAGAGCTCTAGTACAAACTCTAGTAACTACTAGGAATTTAAAGAAAGTTCTAGCCAAAATGAAGTAGTTTGAGGGACTTAGCTTTTTCTGAATTCATAAGCCTTACTTGGGAACCATTTTAAGCTTACATATACTCTAACCGCCGTATTAATAAACGCGGAATAGCTGGGTTAAGCCTTATTCCATAGTTTAAGTGGAAAATGGTATAATGGTAACTTTAATTAAGTGGAAAATGGTATAATGGTAACTTAATCCATGAAACAAGGCTTAACCCAGCTATTCCGCGTTTATAAATACGGCGGTAATGATTTGCTTAGTCGTCATAAAACGTCTTCACCAACTATTTGGAGTTGAAGCTGGCGTGTATAAGTCGATAGTGTGACGCTGGTAAGAAGCGGTTGGCAAGCTGCTCCGTATGGCCCGTGCTTAAATATCTTTAATTTTCTGACTCGTCCAATTCTCGAATTGAGTAGTCCATATCTAAGCATAGGACAACGAACCGAGAAACGCTTCAGAAAAAAATTCAAACTTATTAGTTTTAACATAATGCAATATATAAATCTATATTATGCAATGCATGTAAAGTCATGTTATGTATAGGACAGCCTTGTGAAAGAAACCAACCTTACATCTATCGATGAATAACAAGTATCTCCGAAAGTACTCCCTCATGGGTAAAGTGGCAAAGCTAAAAGCTCTGCATACTCGTACTTAAAAGAGGGTTATTCAAAGGTATAGCTAATTTTGACTTTAAGATCAAGTTTCAAGGTCATTTGAAGATCGACAACTATTTCTAGCTACGGAATAATTACTAGCTTACAAAATTACTAAAAAAAAACGTCCTTTGAGAGTTTTTTTTCTGTCCACATCTTGTTACCTACTCAATCAATGCTTTCCATTTGAAAAATGTTTTCTCAGGCTATATCGCCTAAGAAAGTCAATAAACTTTGATTAGATAAATCCTTTCTTCTTTGCTTCTCAATGAATCATTGAATGGTTTTCTAACAACTCAATGATAGATAAATCTCTGCAAAAATAGCTGTCCACAACTTGGTATAACGCAATTTGGATCATTGAGGTTATGCCCCAGTTAATGACTTAATTAACAATCGAGACTTTACCCAGCCACTCACCTTGTGAAATTGAAATTAATTGGGAAAGCAAACAGCAAAGAAGTAGGTTCCGTTCTGTCACACAGAAGAACTCAATTGCAAGCGTCCTATGCCCTATTGTATTTTTCCCTACCACCCACACAAAAAAAGAAACATGGGATCTCACTTTTGTGAATCGGTATTGTACAGAAAACGCAGAGTGAATGATGTGAAATTGTTAAAGGAAATAAGTGGAACAATATCCTTGCACTCCTTTGGTCACAAAAAAAAAAAAGGATAAAGTCAAACCGACCATATATTTCGAGAAAACTTTTGCGTACTCATTCGAACTCTGTGCTTTGTTTTGAGTTCATTGGAATGCACTGAAATGACATAAGTTGCTCTGTATCAGTTGTGTGTATTTCAGAATGTTTTGCTGTCCAACTTTTAGATGCACTTCTTCTACCCGGTAACCTAAAGGCACAATGTCCACACAAAAGAAACTTTGTTTTCAATCTGGTAAGAGAAAATAGATAGTAATTCAGATGGGAAAACCTTTTCTTTTTAAATACGCAGTATCATCAGATATGAAATGTGAATCGTTAAAAGTTTAATTGGGAGATTGTTGTAACGAATCTAAATTTTGTAAGCTACCCTCAAAAAATTTAAAACTAAAAATCAGTCAATACCTGTCATTTTCTGTGTTTAGTGTGCAAGGTACATGGCTTTATAAGTATTAGAAACACATTTCTATTATCCGTACCATGGCTAACTGGAAAAATTCACTTAACTTTTTCAGTAACAGATGTGGTACTATTCCTAAGTTTTGAAATCATAATTGTTATCCGAGGCTGCAGGTTGTTTCTCAACTGTGCAGTTTTTACGTGGTTGGGCAGTTAACCCCACGCACAACCCCCAACCTGGAGGGCCAGGTCCTTTTGGTATCTACTTGGACATAAAGTGCCGGATAATCCGGAAGCAGTACTCGCTGCAGGGGTATGAGAGCTGCCGTTGGCTCGCCAGGAGGTCACCCGGGGTCGTTATCGCAATGCCCATACCTAAGTAAGTAAGTTAAAGTGTTTTTTTTTGGGGTTTGGTTTTTAAATTTGAATTGGCGGTATATTTGCGGACGGTACGTTTTGCCATTTCACGAAAGAAATGCGCTGACTATAGCTACAAAACAAACACTTGCAAATTGTAACTGGCGATATACGAAAAAGTGATCGAAAATTGGACCGATTACCCTTCATTCGATCCAGCTGGTGGTTCCCTTTACCGGAAAATATTTCTCAACATAAGAATATCTTTTATTTAAAACCATTACCATGATGAAGAAGCTTATTTTTACGTGCCTTAATTCATTTCGAATATAGACACAACTTTAAAAAAAGAACTCCTTTTACCCGCAACCTCTGTTACGTGGTGATTTATTGTAATTTCCTTATAATTATTTTGTTATTCCAATAACATAAATCCATAAACGAATTTGTGCGAATACACAGCTCAGAAGCATAAAACAAAAAAAAAACTCTTCACACCTCCCCGACGGGGAATTGAACCCCGGTCTCCCGCGTGACAGGCGGGGATACTGACCACTATACTATCGAGGATTGTTGAAAAATAATGTAGCAAAAGTTCTATTTAAACAACAATGGAACATTTTTATTAAAGAGGAAATTCCATTTGGTATTGGTAGGGTTGTTTTCTGAAAATGTTACAACAAAGCGAAAGTAGGTAGATTCATTTCATGCTTATGATTTTCTATAAACTTTATAGCTGTGGCATTGCCGTCAATCAATAGTAAAAAAGTTAGTGGTGTCTGACACCGTTGCGTGATTAGTGTAGTTAGCTAAGTTAGTTATAATGCTCAGTTAGCAGATTAAGAAGGTATGTACCTACGAATCAAAGTAAAACAATCATCCTAACAAAATCAGTTATTAGCGTAACATTCGTTCACGCTGCTAAGAGGAGTGCTAGAGCGGATGGTTTGATTTGATTTGAATTTGAATTTGATGCCAAGTTTCATCATTTTGCTCATTTTCTGATATGAATTTCTCGTAAAAAATTACAATTCTCCCCGTTATGTAAAAGAGAAGCGACAATTTTGAGAAATTCTAGAAGAGGGATGCAAGGAATATTAATTCTGTGTGTATCCACGAAAGTGATTACTTTTATATGTGTGTAACCACCGTCTTTGGATATTGATAAGGTTTCATATACAGGGTGTTTTGCATACGGTGCGACAAAAGCTCAAACCCGATGGGTTGGATCAAGACAAGAAAGGAAACGAATGGTAAGAAGGGGTCTATCTCCCTCTGTCAAGGCGATTGGGGCAATTTTATTGATTTAATTAAAAAAATTATTAAAAATCAAACAAGCCAATGACTTTATATAGTGCTTGAAAACTAATAATTTGTCTTTTTTTTTGTTGTCTTTTGTTAAATAGACAGAGATGGCACCGAACCGACGGACGTATAAGATGTTCTATTCTCTCTCCGCTCATGGCACTTCCTTGCCACATTTGACTCTCGGAGTCTACTCTGGCCGTGGCCTGAGGGTCTTTTTTTGGAATGTTAGACCCATGGGGATAACGACGAAGTGTAAAAGCCCTTGTCCCTTTTTTCTGCGAAGCAAATGCATTTTCACAATGGCAATAAAACTGATCGTTTACAACTTGATCAATTTTTAATGTAAATAAAATGGCACAAGGATCTAGTTCCACAAAATCTATACTTACGGGTTACGGTTCCGTCAGAAGTATTATGTATTAAATTATATTCCGTACTACAGGGTGTTCCGTAATTCGTGTATTATACTTTGGGATGTGATTCTTGGTCATCCCAATTCGAAGGCCCTGAACCCTACTGTGGTCTCCCAATCAGTAGCCTTAAAAACGAATTAACTACCTGGGAACGACAGAACATGATCAGCACCTGGAACAACTCAAATGGCCATCGTCAGTCAAAACTATTCATTGACTTATCCCACAAACGTATGAAAGAAATTCTTGACATGAGCAAACGTGACGCAAAGTTACACTGAGGGAAAAACTGTTTCCGATATTTAAATGGGAAAGCATTAAAATTGCAGTTGTTAGCGTTTTTAACAACACATTTGAATTGAATTGAAAGTAGTTTGTTTCAAATATACAAAGTGCTTTTGCGAAAGCAGATAAGTGACTTTGGCTTTTGAATTGAATAGTTCACTTCATTGAATCGAAATCTTACTTTTTCGAATTTAGATCAAAAGAAAATGTATTAAAAATAAACGAGAGTACGCTTCAATTTCTGAAAAAAAAACTGCATTTGCATTTTCGTTATTAAAATTAAAGTAAAATCACATTTGAAGCAAACGAAAACGCTTTTCTATACCAATAGTTCAAAGGGGTTTTCTTTGTTGAAATCTGTATTGCGACATTCGCGTATTAGTAATAAAAGAGTCAAGTTCTGTTATCGAGTGAAGTAAAATGAAATTTTTGGTAAATTGTTCCTTGTTATTACTTTTACCAAAATATCTTGGTAACTGTTGCAATTTATTTTTAGAGTATTTTTTTTTTTTTTTTGAGCAAGCTTATTAAAGAAAGAACACCATACACTTTACGTGAAACTATATGGAGCAACCCTTAAGCCGAAACATAATTTTTTGGTGCACTATCCTACAGGAATAAAGAGATGAGGACCCTTAAAACATATTTTGGTAATGCGCATAAGGATTGTAAGTCTAACTTTAATACCATCACATCAAGACTAAACCCATCTAAGACTAAATCTCATGCAATTTAAGTTTCTTTACAGTTTTTCTATTTTTTAACTCATTATAAAAATGGAATCAAACCAATCAAAACCAAAAATGGAATCGATGTCAGTAATGTCAAAACTAATTTTTATTTAACTAATTGAAATTTAGATAGAAATAAGTATTTTTAGACTTTATAAATAATGTATATGCTTAGTTAATAACACTTTTTTAAATATAAATAAAATATGTAACTTTAATTCAACAAATTTTTTTTTTTTAATTTTTTTAATTAGTCTAGTTTGGTATTACTCGAAATTACCATACGTGCGATTACTAATTGAAAACATATTTGATTCTATTCGAATACGACCCTTATTTAAATTGAAGTAGCGAGCGCAATAGGATGAATGAATCAAAGATTTGATTTCAGAGTATTTCGATTGGAATTCAAAGAAGAATTTCATTTAGAAATAATGCGCATTGTCTTTCACTTATGGTGATTAAGCATTTAAAAGAAAAGCCATCCGTAATTAAATCAGAGCTAACAGTTTTTAGAATTACAGGTCTCCTGTCGTTTAAATCATTGTCAAAAAGCATTTATTTCAAATGGAGTTTTCATTCCATTTTTATTCAAAAGCGTCGCAGCTTTGACTTTAACAAAAACGCCTTTAGTCCTAAATTATTGCCTTTTTTCTTTGATTCAAAGCCATTTTTTTTGATTTGGTGATGTTTTTTGGCTCAGTGTACTTACGGACTTCTTCACTGGACACTGCTCTCTCAAGTATCATCTTAAAAACATGGGCATCAGCCAAGATGACACCTGTCGTCTCTGTCTTGAAGACATAGAATCAGCTGAACACATCTTATGCGAATGCCCTGCCTTAGCTAGATCCAGGCTTAAAATATTCAATAAAGGGCTCCTCTGTCCCCTTGATATCAGAAACACCTCTTCCTCGAAGATTCTTAGGTTCTTACATGACCTCAGCTTCGAATGAACAAACCTATACACTACTACTTTTTGACAATTTAAGAAAAGGCTAACTTTGGTGTACCCTGAACAGTGTTAAATTCGATATCTCTGTCAATACAGATGATAGAGACCTAATCATAGACTTAATTTTTTGTACAAATATGTTACAACCTTTAAGACTGTATTTAAGTTGATGTTTATGATTAACCTCGAATCCATACTACCCACAGGCAAATTTTCTCACTTCGGTTGTATCGATAGCAAGAATGAGGCTGTGAAGCAGACAAAATTTTTATTCAGGAACGGAAACGGGAACTCGGGAACGTAAAAGACAGCTTGTAGTTTGTATTGAATAGGCTCTAAGGCTACTGTGCCCCTGTTCTGTAACTATCGCCTCGATAACATCGATCGAAACACAGTGAGAACCGGAACGAAATCCTACTAAATTCATTGAATTTTGCTCCATTTTCCACCGTCTATCGCCGGATTTTATCGTATATATCCAAAATTCTTTCAACTTTAGAATACTTCAATATTCCTCAGTAACATAGATTTTATTTCATCAAAATTTTGCGACCAGAGTCTATGCTAAACACTACGACCCGAATCAGTTAGTGTAAAAATAAAATTTCGCACTAATCTTATTAACATTTTTCTTGCTACTTTGTCCTGTTTAAGATAATATTCCAATTGAAGTTGGTCATTATAAGGCACAACCACCAAGTGTTAAGTCTATAGCAGGTTTATGTTCAATTAACTGCTTCATATGCTCTTACATTCCTTGGAAATATTAATAAATCACTCCTCCGTAAAATGACGTCAAAGTCACATAATCTTAATGTTTATTTTTGGATCTCTTTTTAAAAACCATTCGCATTTTTGTCATTTTCTTACAAAAAATAAGCGAAACAAAAAAAAAAAACCAATAAAATAAACCCAAAGTACGAGGTGTCTTAATTAGTCGTGTTTGAGTGTCGTAAATCTCTTTCGGCTGTCATCATTGACTCCGGACCAGTTTCCCATTGCATGAATTAAGTTTGTAAGACCAAGCACTTGCTTCGTTTTGTTTTACACTTGCTTTTTATTTTCTGAAGCTCTGGATTGGCTTTTTTCTCGTTAATTGCGTGGGGTGATATGGTGTATAGTAACTAGGGTGCAATGTGCGTGTGAGATATTCTTTTCACATTCGATTTGTCACCATTGACATTGGGAAGATGTTTTACTTGTAGTTTATCTGAGGCTGTAAATTAATTTGCATCCCACTTGATGTTTTTCATTCACATAAAGGAGATCAATGGGTGAATAAATGAGCAGCAAACAAAAAAAAAAGAAATTTTCTCTTCCGTGACAATGCAGTGTGAGAGCATTGCCGTGACCAGGATTCGAACCTGGGTTACCACGGCCACAACGTGGGGTCCTAACCACTAGACGATCACGGCTGTAGAGATTGTGATTTATGTGGTGGCAATGTAATAACATATGCAATACGATTACCTATCACGTAATATTGGAACAGAAGCTTTTATGATGTAATGTAAATTTGTTTGCCAGTAGTGGCTATTACTATGTCATTGACTTATAACCGCGTTGATTGTAATTAGAAGTGTAACGTTTTAGTATCAATGTCATTTCGACATGATAAGTGTGATAGCATAAATATTTTTGCTGAGAAAAACCGTGAAAACACTTTAAGCATTTTATTCTCTGTAGATTGTTAAAGATGCTAGTCGTATAATAATGCAAATTGTTTGTTTTTGAGTTTAACGTTTGTGTAGGTTTTACAAATCCCAATAAGAAGTGAGTCAAGTAAGTAACGAAGCAGCTTTACTAAATTATTTCGACGTACACTACAGTGAACGAATTGACTTATAGTTTATTTGACACTATATATTTGTTTTATTTTTTGTAATTTAAAAAAAGGAAACTGTTTGAAAACTATAAGCCAGTGTGTGAAAATTTAATTTCATAAATTCGATAGGAGCTTTAAGGGGTTGGGTGTAGTCAGGAGCGTGAGAAAATAAAATTTTTTAATAATTTTTTTTTACTAGTAATTAAAAAACTTAAGTAAGTAAAGTAAAAACGTAGTATCATTTCATCATACTTTAACATTACTTCACTAAAATTAAAAAAAATAATATTGATTATTTTACAAGTTATGGCGGTCTAAGTTGAACAGGTTTTAATATGGGTCCTTGCGGTGACCACTGCAAAAAAAAAAAAGCTAGTGCCTGATCGAAAACTTTGGAATTAAATATTCCATTTAGTTTTTTTTTTCAATATTTTATTTTTCATATTCAATGTGTAGCTGGCAGCCCTAGACCACCAAATATATTATGGAGAGCTGATACTAAAACCTTGTACTCAGCCTTAAGATTATTAAATTGTAATTAGAACACAATGGCAAGTTAGTCCGACCCAATCGACCCAATGGTTTATGGAAGCCCAGCTGATGTATGAGCATTGGTGCACTTAGAATCAGAGTTGCGAGTTTGTGAATTAAAAAATCAGTCATAAGTTAGTAGGTGACTTATGAGTTAAAAAAAAATTAATTCATAAGCTAGTAAGTGACTTATGAATTAAATAAGTCATAAGTCATAAGTTTTCAAGTGACTTATGAATTAAATAAAAAATATTTTTAAGCTGGTAAGTGACTTATGAATGAAATAATGATGATGACAATGCTGACAATGAAGAGCACGAAATGCTTGTAGAGATAGAAATTGAATCCGTTGACTTGCACTTGCACCTATCTCATCACTTGCGATGTGCCAGTCACACTCTAAATTTAATCGCAAGTAAGGATGCACAGAAGGCCATTAATGACAATCCAACCCTCAAATCCATACACTTCGGTGTAATGAAAAAATGCGAGACCCTGTGGAAGTGTTTGGGCTCGCCAAAAAACGCGAACAATTACAGCAGTTTTTGGGTCGTTGTTTAAAAAAACCTGTTGTTACGCGCTGGAATACTTGGAACAGCTATTCCAACTTAAAGAAAAATTGCTAGACTGCGAGCTTTTAACGGTGTCTAGTACAATTTCTATTTTCTATGACACCGATTTTGACTATATCGCTGATTATTTAAAAGTATTTAAGTGCAACCCCCTAGCTAAGGCAGTAGATATTTTGCAAGGGGAGGAAAACTGCCACTATGGATAGGTTTTGGCAATTTTGCTGTCAGTGAGGCGGAAATGGGAGTATTTGATAAACAGAAACCAGCTCCAGTTTTGTGCTCCAATCATTGAAAAATTAAATATTTCACTACTGTCACGCTTCCACGACTATTTCGAGATAACAGGTAAAGGTGAATTTGCAGCAATAGCTGCCATTACTCACCCAAGATTCAAACTGCGTTGGATTAATCTGCTGGACGAGGCCAAGCAGCTAAGAATTAAAGCTCTAATTGAAAGCCTTACAAATAGGCCCAGCCCGGTAGCCCAACAAAGAAATCAAGAACCGGACGATTTTTTTGATTTCGGCGATGTTAGCAACAACACCGTCATAACATCCCTTATCCCACCAGAATCAGAGGAAACCGAGCTCCAGAAATTTTTAGTGAGCACATGCTCTACTTTAGAGGATTTAAAGAATTTTCCTTTGGTGAGATTGTTATTTTTAAAATATAACACAGCCCTACCGTCTTCCGCCCCTGTGGAAAGATTTTTTCCTATGTCACCATACTTGATCTGCCGAGAAACAATAGGATAAATGAAAAAAATTTCGAAATGAAAGTCATATGCAAGCCAAACTACCAGAAAAAGTTAAGTTTAAATAAATAATGTTGTTTGAAGAATTTTTTTTTTATTTTTGAAATACATATGTAATTTTCATTTGTGATCTCATCACATTTTTACACGAATTGGTTGGTTTGCTCTTAAGTATATTTGTTTCAACAATTTGTTTATATATTAAACTCCTGGTTAAATATAATAAAAAAATATATTTAAAATTACTTCCTTCTTTTATTACCTACTGTTGGTTTCTTTCCAACTCAGTAACGGTAAGCATTACCTTTATATCTTTTGATTCCATTGTGTATTTATTAGGGTGCTTTTTTTAACAATTTTTTTGTTTACTCCCATTCCGAAATTTTGTGGAAAATACCTAACAAACAATTATGTAAGTGTTGTTAACTTCCTTATTGACCGCAAATTTCGAAAAAAATAAAGTTAAAAATTAAAAACATAAAAATTATATTTTAAACTTGAAACTTTATTAAAAGGTACGAATTGCAATTTCGGGCAAGGGTAGTTCGCCCGTTATCAACGCTCCACGCGTGAACACTGAAGCAAAAAAAGATAAAAGGGGGGTTACAAAGTAATTAAGTGCAACAACATAATTTAAGAACATACATTGAATCAATGACAAAAAAGTTAAGCGTTAAGTACAATGTAAGAAAAAAGACTCAAGAGAAAGAACATTAAGTAAAGACTCAAATTATAAAAGAGAGAACAAGTTTGATTGTATAGGGCATTCGTCAATATTTAGTAAATTATCGTTAATTGAAATATATAAAGATTCATATGCATCTTATTAAAGGTTGACTAACATGTTTAATTAAAAATGTGTGGTGTATCAGGATCTACACCAAATGCGTGTGTACCAAGGGCTGTGTGTGTGGCTTTCTGTTTGATGTACCTATGGTGCTCTTGAATACGGCAATGAACTGCTCTCTTAGTCTGCCCAATGTATTTGCGTTGACATATTGGACAAGTGAACTGATAAATTCAGATTTCAGAAAGAAGAATTCAGAAAGCCACACACACAGCCTATAGTAAATTTTGGTAACATTTCCTCATAGTCAACGTCGCTAACTTGCAAAAGAGAATTTTACTGTCGTTTTGGGTTAGCAGGCACCATTTCTTAGGCTGAGACGGAAACTGATACCACTCTTGATCTACTTAGAAAAAACTAAACTATGGTCCAACGCAGGACTCAAAAACATTGTTTTTTCGATTTCAGGTTCAAAACATTTCGGAGTTCCTGGCACAATATTTTTAAAGAATATACGAAAAAGTTCAGTATGAAATTTTTTTCAACCAACTGTGAACACTGTTATTTGAAATATGTATTACAAAACAACCACCCACGAGATGATATGCGAAATTAAACGAATTCACTTATCTTATTCGTCATGTTTTGCAATTTAATGATCTCAGAAGGAGGTTTTGATTCATATTTATTATCAATTTGTAATTTTGAATTATAACCTTAAAAGCCCCATTTCAACAAAAGCTTTCATTCAATCACATCACAAACTAGGTATCTACATATTTGCCGTGCATCTAACCCTTTTCATAATTCACTAGCCTTTAGTCCCTCTAAAAAAAAGAACAATGCCTACCATCAAACCATTCATTTATTTGAGCATTCAAACAAATAAAAAACAAAACAGTCCCCCATTACAATTGTAAACAAAACACAAAAAAAGTAAAATACAAAATTTTGGGCGTCAATGAGAAGCAACACCCCAAGCATTGGAGTTCCGGAGAACTCACTTGAAACAAGTTAAACTTCAGACAGTTTTTCCCACTTTTACTACCAAAATAGATATTCTAAAATTTCAATGTTAAGTTCTTTCAGTTTGCAAAGCTCTTACATGTGAATCCAAAGCTTATGTACCGGCCGGCATGCAAAAACTTGAACACACAATGGATTTCACCATTGCGAGCAATGAATTGTTATTGTTATCATCGTATCTATAAAAATCTCCGGACTCTTCGTTCATTCAACAGTTTCTACTGGAAGTTCAGTTGTGGCGGACGAGTTGATCGCGTTGTATTAGATTGAATTTGTTGAATCGATAAAAGAAGCTCGTTTAATTTCTTTGCTCTAAAATGCAAAAATTACTGGCAACTATTGTAATAACCATCTTCAGCATGGCGTTCGTAATAACTGCATCACCCACATTTGTCAACTTTGACGGAAATCGGAATCATGAAATTGTGGAAGATATTTTCTTGTCATATTCAATTGAATGCTTCAACAGGGAAATGCAAAACATTGCAAATGAAAGTGCTCTTCGGGGAATTTCACTACTCTTCAAAAGCATCATCTTCGATTGGTGGAGAAGCAACAAAAAAATAGCAGACACCATAAAAAACAACGTTGTTCGTACTCAATTTTATCCATCGGAAGGACTTGCCTCAAAACAAAAAGACGATCCTATGGTCAAGTTTAACTGTCAAGTGCCTGATCCCATGTGGATGCAAGAGGAGCATATGAATATAAATTCCAAGCTGCCAGAGCCCAAGGAAACTGATGAGAATACAAATCCAGAAGACGACATTGATCCAAGTAGATGCAGCTTCTGCAAATGCAAGGGACACACAATAGCAAATTGCCACAAAAGAAAGAGCTTAGAGTTATAAACTAGACAATTGTGTATTTACAAATTAAAAATCGGAAATGAAAATAACTCTGAACGTAATTTTCAAATACCTTAAAGAGCAGATCGAAATTGGTATATTTCTTACAATCGTCTGTGGCCTTTATGTGTTCAAAATAAGCTTCGCAAAGAATAATATTCACGATGATCCAAACTTCAATGAAGACCAAATGCCAGAGGAGGAGCCCATGTCTGAATATGAACTCAAAGTGGATGAGCAGAAACCATCAATGGATTGAAAAAAGACACTGCAGTTGTCAGGGAAATAATTCAGATCCTCAATGAGAGGGTTTCCTACCTAACTTAGCATTTTCATAAGTGTTGTCAAAATAGACTATAAATTTAATGCTATTCTCGAATGTTACTAAAAGTCTAGTTCATTAAGATATTTTCGTTATTACAAGAATAATAAATAAGTGTTAAATCTAAGAGCAAGTTTCTTTTTTATTTGGGGGAAGACAAGGAATGCAAAATAGGTAAATAATTCTGGTGGGGAAGAGTTGAGTCCAATTCCAATTAAATTGACTTAGAGGCAAAAGAACTTCCAATGAACAATTTTCTTTCGTATTTATTTATGGTGAATGCATACTCGTACCTTAACAAACAATTTTGCAAAATAGAAAAAACTCAAACTGGGAACCACCCAACGCAGAAATATGTATGAATTGTTAAGCCTTACTTTTGATCGGGGTTTCCATAGAAGTTATGAGTAAGCACAATTTAATTGATGTGGGAGGTGAATATGTAAATAAGATTCGAGATGAATTGTAATTTTACTTTTCTAAGAAGAAAAACTTATTCCGAGAAGAACTCAAAAGAAAAAATATGGTGGTGCTGATGAGCTTAGTGGTAAATGTTCTTAATTATTGAAAACATTAAACATTGAATTTGTCTAAAAGTAGAGCTCGAGCCTACCTCACTACGTACTGTGTGGAGATGTTTATGTCGTCACAGAAAAAAATTCAAGCTCATAGTCAATCAGCCTAAGTCAATGAGTCTATGTCTCTAGTCTTGAGAAGAAATGGAGGATAGTTTAATTGCTCTGGAATTATTTGTGGCTTACTAGCCTTTGGGATGAAAATGACTTTAACTTCACTCCAACTAGTGGGATTTGAATTGAAGTTTAGATAGCCTCTGAGAATGTCCACCAGCATCGGTACAATTATGTATGGAGTATGATTGATGCCATCAAGGTTTGGAGACTTGTACTCCAAAATCAATTTCCAGCTATAAAATATTGTTGCCTTTGTTAGAATTTTGAAGTTTGCATAGAGGTGTGGTCTCTAGTGTTGTTGCATGAATGGACCCTGGGAAATAGGTGCTCATAAGTGACTCTAGACTCTAGAGCTTCCGAACAGGAATCAGTCCATGTGCTAGTAGGTGTTATTGGAAGACTTGACTGAGTTTGGCCACTTTGTGTAACTTTCCTGATCTTAACGGCGGGCGTCGCTTAAATATCTTAGAAGAATAATAAGTTAATAACTTCTTATGGAATGTTGTAAGCCGCACGTAACGCGGCCCGCAAGTTTGTCTGGCTCTTCTTTCTTTTACGCTTGCGGCAGCGGTAGGCAGGCTCCTCCTCTCTCACTTTAATCAGCAGCGCTTAGTTAGCTGTTCTCAATTTGAACAGAAAAAAACTTTTTGAAATAACAACTAAACATGACATTACGATGATAGCGAATAAGAAAAAAGTGGGTCCTACAATTCTGTCTACCTGTCTGTCTGTATGTCCGTATACGGATTTACAGCCTAAACTGCTTGACTGATTTTCTTCAAAGTTTGAAGTTTGGGTCTGTGGAGCAGCTTACAGAGGGGTTTCTGGAATTGGGTCTCTAGGTCTTGAAATAACGGTACCTGCCATAAAACCTATATGATATAACTTATTTTCCTCGAAAACGGCTCTAACGATTTCAATAAAATTTTATGTGAAAGATTATTCTTCAATTGTCTTTCTTATGATGTAAAAAACTTTTTGGAAAACTTAAAAAACGGTACCGTTTTTTCGAAACCGACTTTCTCTTTCATGGCTAACAAGATTTTGATGAAATTTTGCATTTTATTTTATGCAACATTTGGGAAATTTGATTTTTTGAAGTTCTTATTATTTCTATTCATTTTTTCAAAACAGTAGGTTTGATTTTTTTTTTAAATTTTTCGGTTTTCCAGCAAAATATTGAAACTTGAACAACAAAACTTGATTTTTAAAAATCTTGTTTTTGAAAAAAAAGGGAAAAGCCAGTTTAAAAAAAAAAAATTAAAGATTTTGAGAAAATTTTAAGCGTTTATGTGTGTTAGTTATTGCAAGGATGGCGTTTCTACATTTCCGCTAAAAACCTAAGGAATACTTTATTTAATTTTTTAATATTTTATTTGATTCTATTCAGTTTTTATAACAAAGTAGGTGTGCCAGCGACTTCGTCCGCAAGAATTGGCATAGCTTTTTTATTTATCAACCGATTGACATGAAATAAAAACTAAATGTTAAGTGAAGCTTACCACAATATATTATTGAAAACCCCATCTAGATAGGATAAGCCGTTTCTGAGATTAGCGTGCACAAACAAACAAACTGTTACGTTTTTATTATATGTATAGAGTATAGAAGATGTACTGTCGGCAGCCCTGTGAGACCAGATATATTATAAAAGCCGAATACAAAAACTTTTTACTCAGCTACTTGTACTCAATCACAAGCTCGTGCGACCCAGTTTTTCTATTTATTTCGCAAGAACCTGCGATTCTGTGCTAAATACGATATCAAAATCTTAAAGCTGATTACAAGATTTTAGTATTCGCTCTTCATAATATGTTTGGTGCAACAGGGTTGCCAGCTACACATTAATTATTTAAAATGAACTAAATCACACCAAAATTTAAAAAAAATTATATTAAATATTGCAAAGGTTTTAAGCGAAAATCTAAAAACGCCATTCTTTTGCAATTGCTGATTCATATAAACGCTGAAAATTTAATCAAAATCAGTGGACCAGTTTTTTCAAAAAACGGTTTTTTACTTCCACTTTTTTTTAAAACGAAAATTATAAAAATATGAAAAAATTCAAAAATTAAAATTTTCAAATTTTGATATCCAATCTTTTTCAAAAAACCTAGAACTTTTTAAATATAAAATTTCGTCAAAATCGTGTCAGCCGTTAACGAGAAAGTAGGTTTTGAAAAAAAAAACGGTACTATGGGAGGTACCGTTCTTAGACTTTTCTGAAAACATCTTTCGCATCATAAGAAATACAGCCTTAAACTAATCCTTCACAAAAACTAAATCGATATCGTTTGAGCCGTTTACGAGAAAAATAAGTCTTATCACATCGGTTGTATGGCAGGTACCGTTATTTCAAGACCTGGAGACTCAATTCCAAAACCCCTCAGTAGGCTGCCAACAGAGCCTAACTGCAAGTTTCAAAGAAAATCGGTCAACATGTTCAGGCTGTAGATCCATATACGGACAGACAGAATTGCAGGACCCACTTTTTTCGCTTTCTCTATCATCGTAATGTCATTTTGAATTGTTACCTCAACATTTTTTTTCTGGACGATTGCAAAACTTGCTCTGTAGTATCTATAATCGCAAGTAAAAATCTTGTCCGTCCATATAGAGGATAGACTCCTTTATACTTTGTGGTGCTATAGAACTCTAGAGGCCAAGCGGGTAGGCCGAATTTGATGAATTTTTCTTTGATGGCATTGCCTTAATCTTTTGAGTGTCATTAAAGTCACGAAAGTTAACAAAACGCAATATGTCGTCAAAAAATTTAAATTGATGAACTATGTTAAGGGAGTATTAGGTTAACGTAATGAACGGATACGGTATAACTCGTGGGTTTCTTCACTAGTGTGAAGCACTTAAGTGGGAGAGCTCGTAACGTCAGAAAAAGGAAGAAGAACACAAAAAAATTTTGAAACGACCTACTCAAACACAAAACGAGCGAAATAAGAGCAAACGAAATAAAACAATGCGAAACTAATCAAAGCTACTTAACTACTGGCGAAATAATAAAAGTGAGCTGATCTTACAGCAAATTACGACGTAGGCAAGATAAACTCAAAGTATTTTGACAGCAAGAGATAACAATTTTCACTGCAATATCAAATTGAAATCTATTGTGCCAACCCATAAAGCAAGTTTCAGAGCAGTTCTTTTGTACCTTATCTAAGCTAGAAGTTATTTAGAAGCTCTCATAGGTTTAAGCCTCTGATCTTATTGATATTTTACTGAGGTGTATCTTCTGAACATAAATTACAATGACCACCTTGTATAGGGCTGTTTTGCATATTTGAGCTCACGTGTTTCGACCAAGTCAACCTTATGCAGCTTTGCTCTGAGTAAGACCTCTAAGTTAATTGAAAAAAAAAAGGAAATAAAATGAACTATTCCTGTCCCTAACACAAAACCTCGTAATTTCATCGTGAATCGTCAGGTTAGCTGAAAAGTTAATACATTAAACAATTTCTTGCAGTCGGAGGCAGTAAAAGGTGCTTTTCATTGTCTTCATTGTTTAATTGAAGAAGAAACCTTCGACTGCGTGAGACTGTCTACACTAAACACCTGAGAAGTGTCGATCTAAAATAAGAAGTAGATTTCAACGGTTTCCTCATATGTTTACCAATCCATATTTTACAAATAAAGCTTCAAGGTACCTGATCTATAAAGGGTACTGAATCCGTTTGTAAAGCTGTAAAGGCCCTTCCACTTACCTAAAATTCCTTAAAACGAACGTCTTTAAAAAAAATCCTGTGTAAAACAACGCAATTTTCTTTTATATATATTTAAGTTTTATTTACTTAAAATTTAATTCAATATTAAAAATATTGTTTTGTTTTTAAAGTAAAATTTACAAACATACATATGTAGCCTAAGTGAAGTCGCCAGCAAAAAACAATTAATTGCTCCGGGTTCCTCTTCTTTCCTGGATTTCTGGATCCTTTTCTGATAGTTTCTCATCCATATTTTGGTCCGCGGGTGGGTATTTGATTTCCCACCAACCCTGCCAAATTAGCAGGGCTTGCCCCTATCCGCCACCTGGGGGACGCGCCCGATGGGGGATTGGCAACCCCACACGAGTTCGTTGTTGTTATAGAGAACAAAGCCAGCTCTGGCGAATGTCCTGTACTTGTCTCCCTAAAACATGATTTTACTGTAAAAAGCATAATTATTATGTTATGAAACGTATATGCTCTTTAGTAAGGAATGAAAAAAGTAGGCTGGAGGCATATATGTTTTACACCTCAGTTATATTTTTAAAGAAGTTGTTGTTATGTAAAATACATAATCTTTGTATTGTAAAACTAACTTCCCGCAAACTTTACAAATACATCTGTTTTCATTTTCTTTCAAGAAAATGACGAAGAGCTCTACAATTCTTCGGAAACATTTCAACATATTTTGAAATCAAAAAAGATTAAGCAGCATTTTCAAAAGCACTCAGCTCAACAGTCTGCATGCAAAAGATTTTCAAGAACCAGGCCAAAAGGCAACGTTTTTGAAATTCTTCAACATCAAAAGTTGTTGCTTTATGGTTTTAAAAATTCCACACATTCTTTCACGCTCTCAATACAGTTGAAGCTCCAAAAGAAAAGTAGTTTGACATACCCAATTTGATATCCACACCACTTAACCAGCATGAACATCCCGCTTTGCCACTGTTAAACCCAAAAGACAAAACCAGAAGTCCTTCCGAAAGTAAGTGAAGTTACCAATTTGAGGATTCAAGTATTACCATCATTCCATTTGTTTCAACTTCAAAAACAAAATTAAAACTATTAAACAAAAAAGAAGAAAACAAAAGCCGTAGAACTTTAAGAAAAAACGATACAAGCACCGAAATTTCAAAACATCCACAGGCATTGTTATTTCCATGTCACTCAATATTTCTACGTTTGCCTGTGAAACTGATTCGACGAGTAGTGTGATTTTGATGTTTTTTTTTGTGTATGTTTGCGAAAAGTTTTCTTTTAATAGCTTTTAAGTCTCAAATGAAATTGAGACTTGAAGTTTTTTTGTTTCAATTAGCTTTTTTGCAGATAGCAAGAAGCTTAATCGATTGATGTTTTTGTATAGGTGTTGATTAGATCATTGGCAAATTTCACAAACGATGTCAATTATTAAAAATTTAAAATATGCGTGGTTCACATTGTATTTTTGAAGCTTTTAAGATAAGAAAGCGCTTCAAGAAATAGTGATGTACTTTTAGAAGGAAAAACGAGAAAATTGTTTTAGTGGCTTTTGTGTCCTTAATTTGTTTATTATCTACATGTGTGCTGATGTTTATGTTTTAATGAGCAACATGATTAGTTCTCTGGCGTCTAAAGCCAGTTTACCATGAACGGACCAGATACTAGTCGCACAGTTGTAACACTGACAAAGCCAACTCTGGCGAATTGCCATAGCAACGTCGACAGAGCCAACTCAGGCGAATGTCGACTGTTTTTTTTTTATATCTTTTGCATTTTCGCAAATTGAATATATTCAAATTGTAAAGCTTAACCGAGGAAGCCGTGTTTGATTTTGCAGCACCGTTCGGAACACATTCAAACAATTCAAAACAAGAAAAAAGAACACCTCCTAAATCGAAAATTAAAAATAAATAAATTCAAAAATAACGCTTTTGCAAGGACTTCTCTGGTCTTGAAAAGCATGAACTTTCTTATTTATTTATATTCAAATTTTTGAAGAAAAAAATGCATTTTCTTCTGATCTCAACACGATTGAGTCTTCTTTTGAGTGAAACCCTTTTACACACCAGAGCGAGTTCCGTCACACCACTCACGGCATTGAAATTTAGAACAACCCCCTCAAATGTCGAAACGATTTAAAAAAGTGTTCCAAATGTTCATTCCGAAAAACTTTGTTACGAAATCCAACCCAAGGATGTAAAAGGAGCCAGAGTATTTCGCAAATGTCTTCCATTTTGTCAAGAGACGATTTAAGGAAAGCATCAGAAATAATAATCAAAAACGAAAGAAAAGAACGGAGGATTTACTTCAACGAAATCAATACAAGTATCAAAATCACTGAGTGTTCCTCCTCTTTATCCACACTTTAAAATTAGTATTCCAAAATATTTCCATAAATTGAATTTTAGCTCACAGAAGATTTTACTCCACACTCGGCGACTACGATATCAGTATGGGAACTTTCCGTGCGGCGTGTTGCTTTTTAATAATTGGTTTTAAATATTTTGACTCATTGAGCCATATCCTGGCTGTTGACTATCCTTAAAAAGGCGTAGCAAAACAGGTGAAGTTATTTCCGACATAAAGCCGCGGTTTGTATTTAATTAAGGCACGGCGAAGAATTTATTATTGTTTTGCTCAAAGAGCTTTTGCAGTTTGTGTTGAACTCAGAGAATTAATTTAATGTCTCAAATTATTACAAAAGCCACTGCGTACAATATCAACTTGTTACTTGCGATTATAGGCGCTGTTTTACCAGACAAAGACAAAGGAGTGTCGAATGCTGATGCCTAATAGATACTGTTGGCAGATTTGAACAAAAGCTGCCTTATATTACCAACGAAAACGAAATTAATTTCGTTTCAATGTGTAAATTAGCTTTTTTTGTGGTTGTTTATAAGTAGTAGTGTTTGAAATAAAAATTATGTTGACGTCATATATAAGTTGAGTACATAAGAACATTCACAACATATGTTCACAGTTGTGTACGTAAATTATATACTGACAACCGCAAAATGTGCAAATATTGAATAGCTACGTTTTTTATTCCACACAATTCGCAGAATTTCTATCTCTTCCGAGAATAGAAATTTGAAGTTGCTACTTGGGTTGTGAATTGTGATTAATGTAGGGCGTTGAATAAGTTAACATGGTGAAATTGGATGATACTTTGAAAGTTTTTTTTCTAGCTACCTTTTCGTAGATACAACATTGGGTTTATTTAAAATATGTGTAAGGAGATATAAATAGGCTAATAGGCTAATGATCATTGGGGACCTAAATGCTAGAATTGGTAAAAATCAGAACTCATCTCTTTCACATTGCTTACAATCGCAAGTTGCGCTAAACAGTTACAGAAACTCTAAAGATGAAATTTTCAACGGTAATGGCCGAAAATTAATGGAATTTTTCGAATTATTTGGGCTATTTATTCTGAATGGGGCTTCAAATAGCGATGTCTCAGGTGATTTTACATTTGTTAGTGGTCAGGGACAGTCAGATATTGAATTTACAAAAGACTTTTAGACCACCACTCGCAATCCTTGCGACATCAATCATCTAATACGATTGAGGAGACGTGCGATAACCTGGTTCGAGTCATTAAAGCTTCAGCTCCCTTCGCGCTCATGAGCGCAAATACGTTCATACCTGTTAACAAATGGTTTGATAAGGATTGTAGAGTACTTCGGAAGCTTTCTTTTACTTATCTCAAGCTTTTCAGATCAACGAACTCGCAGTTTTTTAAAAATATATACCTTCACATTAATGAAGAATACAAAAGGATGTGTTCAGAAAAAAGAACTGAATACCTTAAAAAATTGGCTAAAAGTCTGGAAAACTGTAAGGACTCCAAACTTTTCTGGGATACTGTCCGTGAACTTGGTGGGCGAAACCATAGTATGAAGTACTCTTTGGAAGCTGATACGCTAGCAGCTCATTTTAAAACTCTACTGTCAGCTGACGAGGACCTTCATACTTTTGACTACGCATTACCTAACTTAACCGTTGCTGAACTAGATGTGGATATTTCGCTTTACGAATTGGAAGCAACGAACACCAAATTATGCCATATATGTAGAGTCCGGTATAACACCTATATACATACAAAACCTTAAAGCTAACGCAGACTTCATTATTAAAGTCATGAAAAGAAATGATTCTTGTCTGCACAAAATAATTTGGAATTTCCTTTCCGGGAATGGAATGAGCTAGCACTAAGGCATGAATCTTCTCTATATTTAACAGAATTAAACGTTGATGATTGACAAGTTCAGTTTGCAGATGTGATCGCAAAAGTTGATCATAAAATTTTTATAGAAAATCTCTCTAGAGCAAATTCGTCTACGTCCAGAAATATTTACAGGCAGTTAAATCACCAAATAACTTCGGATGCAAGCTATTTTCGAAGAGAATATTCAGCTGTCGAAATAGGGACCATTTTTAGAGCTAGAGTTGAAATTTTACATCTTAACTACATACCATACCGAGATGATCTACCGCAAAATTGTAGTCTATGCAACAGAAGAGAGAAAGAAGATATTTATCACTTCTTGGCTATTTGTCCAATGTTACAGGAAATTCGTCGTTTATATTTCCAGGAGAGTTTTATGACATTATCACGACTTTATGAGGTTTTGAATGGCTCTCTGGGTTGGATTACTTTGTTTAAGTTTTGCAAACATGCGCTTATTTATCGCAACAGTTTCCCATAAGTCGGCGAATTTTCTTTTTGAGTTGTTGCAGTTTCTTTTATACACATCCCGTTTTATATTCTAAACTGCTTTTTGTTTGTGTTTCAAATCACGTAAAATTGACTGTTACATATCATTTAAAATTGATTATTCTTTTGTGTTTCAAATCACGTAAAATTGAAAACTTTATTCTTTTATAAGTATCAAACTATGTTAATTAATAATTTTCTTTGTGTTTCAAATCATGTAAAAATTGATAGAATGCTTACATTAAAGTTTCAAATCGTTCGAAAACTGTTATTTCCATACATTTTTAAATTATTAAAATTCAAATTAATTAATTAAAAAATGCATAATTTATGCCAATACCAAGTCTTAATCTATTCAAGTAACTATTGTATATTTTATATATTTTAGTAGTATTTTTACATTTTTCCTATTTTTTATTCTTTAAAAATCATACGAAATGTCATTTCAGGCAGACGGCAGTTTTTCCATGTCCTTATTCTTAAAAAAAACCTTATTGTTAAACTATTGATGAAATAAAGAATTTATCTAATCTATCTATAAATAGGCTAATTGGCCAGGTATAGGTAAATATTTAAGTGTCTTACATTTTGTTTACTAGTGTTAATTGCTCATCGAGCAATAAAACGACAAAACAAATGTAATTGCACCTTAAGAAAAATTTGTAAAGTTCGCTTCTCGAACTAAACCAAACTTCACTTGTTCTTTAACTAAATCTAACTTCACGTCACTTGTTCTTTAACTAAATCTAACTTCACGTCACTTGTTCTTTAACTAAACGAAATTGTAGACACATGCTTCTGGAATTCCGCCATTTTCTCTCTTTTGCCTTTTTAATGCGAACGTGAAAAGATAGACATACATAGAAAAGACATTGAAATAAGAAACTATTGTAAGTATCTAAATCTAGTAATATGTAATTGAATTGTATTTAACTATTAATTTCTTACTAATAAAGGATTTTGAAACTCTCTCTCTGCGAGTTTAAGAAACAAAAAAGGAGAGTTCTCAAAAAAGTTTCTGCTGTCGCTAAACTGCGGCAACAATTTTCAAAATCAATATTCATTAGAAATATTGTGTGCTCCTGTTTGCAATGGCTCCCAAAAGGATCAATGTGCCTGAATCCGAAGCTAGACAAGTGCCAACTTCAGAATGCGAAGCCCCACCAGAGGAATTTAATTGTCGTTCTTGCTCAGCACCAGACTCCAGTGAAAATATGGTTATGTGCGATAGCTGCGAAAGCTGGCACCATTATTCATGCGCTGGAGTGGATAGTTTTATCCGAGAAGAAGTCTACATCTGTAAAACATGTTGTGCAGGTAAGAATATTTCATATCCTTGGGTTTCAGAAGAGTTATCCGCCCCTGCTGCTACGTTTGCCAATGCTACCACCGAAACACCAACAGCTACTGCAAATGCCGTGGTTACTAATGCTAATGCTACCCCCAAACCTTTCAAAACACCGTCGAAACAGTCTGTGTGCGCATATGCGCCTATTTCTAAATTTGTAGTGCGAACTGAACGTAGGGCCTCCAACATTTCCGTCGGTTCTACCACATCATCTCAGTCAACAAAGTTTCTTCAAATAGAACTAAAAAGATTGGAAGAGGAACGAGTTCTTAAAGAAAAGCGTCATAAGGAGGAACAGGAATATAGGCGAAAGGAAGATAGCGACTACTTGACCAGGAAATATCAGCTTCTGTGCCAAATAGCTGAGGAATGTTCAGAGGTAGGAGAGGAAGGTGGATCCTCAGGTTCTAGGATAGAAGCCCACAGCTGGATTGTTAGCCAACAAAAGCAAAGCTTTCCACAGACAACGAGCGAGTCGGATGCAACACATACAGCGTTACAAAACACCAGTTCTCCTGACTACCATACGAACACCACGCGGTTTTTAGGTACCGACCAACAACAACAACGTGCATCTGCAGTGAACGTTTTGCCACGATGCCAACCACAACGATCGACATCTGCACTGCATGTTATGCCAACATGCGAACAACAACTTGCAGCTGCAGTGAACGTTTTGCCACAATGCCAACCACAACGATCGACATCTGCACTGCATGTTATGCCAACATGCGAACAACAACTTGCAGCTGCAGTGAACATTTCGCCACCATGCCAACCACAACGATCGACATCTGCACTGCATGTTATGCCAACATGCGAACAACAACTTGCAGCTGCAGTGAACATTTCGCCACCATGCCAACCACAACGATCGACATCTGCACTGCATGTTATGCCAACATGCGAACAACAACCTACGTCTGCAGTGAACGTTTTGCCACAATGCCAACCACAACGATCTACATCTGCACTCTACGTTATGCCACCATGCCAACCACAACAACAGTCAATAGTGAATGCCCTGCAATCAACATCAACTTTGAATTTTGTGCCACCGTGCCCACCACAACAACAGTCAACTTTGAACTCTATGCCACCATGCCCACCACAACAACAGTCAACTTTGAATTTTGTGCCACCGTGCCCACCACAACAACAGTCAACTTTGAACTTTATGCTACCGTGCCCACCACAACAACAGTCAACATTGAACGTAATGCCTACATGCCCACAACAACCTGAGAATCCACAACACACTACGCATCTTCAACAAGCTAACGTAACTACAACCCTATCTAAAAGTAATATTGCAGCTCGACATCTTATGTCCCGCGATCTTCAGAGCTTCGGAGGAAATCCAGAAGATTGGCCCCTTTTCATCTCGAATTACAACCGAAGTACCAATCTGTGTGGGTTCAGTGATGAGGAGAACATGATGCGACTGCAAAAGACCTTGAAAGGTAAGGCACTCGACGCAGTAAGGAACCTGTTAACTCAACCGAATTGCGTAGGTCGTGTTATAGCTACACTTAACGCCATGTACGGCAAACCGGTAATGATTATTCAGGCGGTGCAAAAGAGAATCCAAATGACTCCAGCACCTAAAGTGGACAAGTTTGAAACTATAGTGAATTTTGCTCTGGAAGTACAAAATTTCTGTGCTACTATCGAAGCCTCCGGTCTAGTGGCCTACATTAATAACCCTACGCTTCTTCAGGAACTAGAAAATAAATTGCCTCATGAACTTCGTCTTAATTGGGCTATCCACAAGCAGACCCTCCACGAGTGCAATCTTTCTCATTTTAGTGTGTGGGTGTTTCAAATCGCCGATGCTGTCAATGGACTTACAGGTCCCGTGTCAACTACGCCAGCCGTTTCAAGCAAAGTCAATGCGAAAAGAGACCGAGGATATCTCAACGCACATTTCGAAAACACCAAAGCAAAAGACGAGCTCTCTCTCTGCAAATCAAAGTGTTGCATATGCGAGGGCGAATGTAAATCTGTTGCCAGGTGTTTAAAGTTTCAACAGCTGAGTCGAACAGCGAAGTGGTCAACAGTGAGAGAGAAGAACTTATGCCGTAGATGTTTGGGAACGCACGACAACAACAACCGGTGCTCCTCGAATTTGGTTTGCGGTGTAAAGGATTGTAATTTAAAACATCATAGGCTGCTTCACAACAACAATAGCAAAAATCAGAACGTACACACACAACATCATTCGCATAGCCATCGCGTCAGCTCTACTTCTGCTTTATTTCGAGTCGTCCCTGTAACACTCTACGGAAACAATAGTGAGTTAAAAACATACGCGTTCATGGACGAAGGCTCATCCATTACATTGCTGGATCGTGAAGTTGCTGAGCAACTTAATGTGAGAGGCCTGCCTCAACCTTAATGCTTAAAGTGGACAGGAAACACCCGAAGATACGAAAACGATTCTGAAGTTCTTACCCTGCAGATATCGAGCTCAGCACCCCAAGCCAAAAGATACACACTTGCTAACATCCACACTGTCGAAAACTTGCAACTCCCACAGCAAACAATTGACACAGCTGCTCTACAAAAAAGGTTTCGACATCTTAGAGGGTTGGAAATCCAAAGCTATGAAAACGCCGTTCCTCGTCTGCTGATAGGGCTCAATAATTCCCATCTTGGGCTCTCTTCGAAATGTAGAGAAGGGGGTCTCCAGGAACCAGTCGCTACCAAAACGCGACTAGGATGGATTGTGCATGGAAACAGTTCCGACGTTTTTCCTAGATGTAAAAATGTAGAGGAGCCTCACAGTTTTCATAGCTGCGAATGCAACAATGACGAGCTGCAGCGACTGGTAGAAAAGTTTATCGACACCGAACAATTTGGAGAGTCCAGTTCAGAAAATGCGAACTTATCGAACGATGATAAACGAGCCTTAGACATCTTAGACACCTATACAGCTAGAAAGAATGGACGCTTTGAAACGGCCTTACTTTGGAAGTTTGAAGATTTTCACCTACCAAACAGCTTTACAATGGCAAAGAAACGCCTTGCATGTCTCCATAAAAGAATGTTGAGAGAACCAGAGTTGGCAAAAATTATCGACATAAAAATTAAAGAACACGTGAGCAAGGGCTATGCGCGAAAAATTGGACCAGGGGATGCAGTTCCAGAACACAGCAAATTGTGGTATCTGCCCATATTCCCGGTGACTTATCCCAATAAACCAGGAAAAGTAAGAATCGTCTGGGATGCAGCGGCCAAAGTTCAAGGAGTGTCACTGAATTCGTTTTTACTCAAGGGTCCGGATCAACTCACATCGCTAATCTCAGTGCTCTACAAGTTTCGAGAAAATCCTGTTGCCATTTGTGGAGACATTCAAGAAATGTTCCACCAGGTGCGTATCCGAGAAGAGGACCAAAACTTCCAAAGATTTTTATGGAGCACTAGTGCCGAAGTACCACCAGACGTTTACGTCATGAATGTCATGACCTTTGGTGCCACATGCTCCCCATGCTGCGCTCAATACGTCAAAAACAAAAACGCAGATGACTTCTCCGAGGAATACCCAAGAGCAGTACGTTCCATACGTGAAAACCATTACGTCGACGATCTGATGGATAGCGTCGAGACAGAGCAGGAAGCTATTACCTTAGCAAAGCAGATCCGCCATATTCACCTTGCAGGAGGTTTCTATATCAGGAACTGGCTTTCTAATTCTGCCGCCGTACTTAAGGCTCTAAGCTCCGAGCCCGTCGAACAAATTAATCTGAACGTGGACGTTGAGTTGGGTACCGAAAAAGTGTTGGGGATGTGGTGGAATACCTCCAGTGACAATTTAGTCTTCAAACTCAGCTCTAATCCAAAGCAAGCAGAAGTTCTCTCAAGCACGCGTCGTCCTACAAAGCGGGAAGTCCTGAGGATTCTCATGACCATTTTTGACCCGTTAGGACTCTTGGCCCAATTCCTCATGTACGTTAAAATACTACTACAGGATATCTGGCGATCCCAAATTGAATGGGACCAGCAAATAAGAGACGCAGAGTACGAAAGATGGCTGAAATGGGTTCGTTATCTCCCTGAATTGGAACACCTCAAGATTCCCAGATGCTACGTCAGCTCAAACACTATCCAGCAAATAAGCGGCCGACAGTTACACGTTTTCGTGGATGCAAGCGAGACTGGGTTCGCGGCCGTCGCTTATATTAGAACTAGCGATAGCAATAATAACCTTGAGTGTTCTTTAATTGGTGCCAAAACGAGAGTTGCACCACTCAAAAACTTATCAATCCCAAGGCTGGAACTTCAAGCAGCGGTCCTAGGCGCAAGGCTGGCCAAGTCTGTAGCAAACACACATTCACTGAAGTTCTCCCAACAGTTTTTCTGGTCGGACTCCAGAACGGTACTTAGCTGGCTAAGGTCAGATCACAGAAGATATAAGCAGTTTGTGGCCTGTCGCGTAAGTGAGGTTTTGAGTCTTACGCAAATTTCGGAATGGCATTGGATTTCAACGAAGCTCAACGTTGCTGATGAAGGAACTAAGTGGCAACATCCTCCCGACTTCAGCTGCCGGAGTCGATGGTATAATGGTCCCGAATTTTTAAGACTTCCCCAAGAACACTGGCCCAAGGAAACACAACATCTACCCCGAACTTCCGAAGAATTAAAGACACAGTTCCTCAACATCCACATTCAGTCTCCTAGAAACATTTTTCGATTTGATGAGAACTCACGTTGGAATCTACTGCTCAGAAGCTCAGCGTATGTTCTCAGATTTATAAATAACATGAAACTGAAGAAACAGGGGAAAAACATGATCTTTGGACCTCCGAAATGTTCCGAACTCCGACAAGCAGAAAAAGCACTGATAAGAGATGCGCAAGCAAGCATGTACGAAGACGAAATCGCCAACCTGTTGGAAAACAAACCAGTTGAAAAATCCAGTTCAATATTCAAGCTATGTCCCTATCTTGATCACAACAACATTCTCCGAGCCAACGGGCGAATCAACCTCTCAGTGGATGCAGATGAGTATATGAAACGGCCAATAATCCTATCAAGAAGTCATCGAATTACGTTCCTAGTCCTGTCTGATTTTCATCTCAGATACAACCACCAAAACCACGAGACTGTGATCAACGAGCTGCGCCAGAAATTTCATATACCTCGCATGCGAGCTGCCCTACGGGCACTGAGACTCTCTTGTCAGGAGTGCAAAAATAATAGCGCCAAACCCAAAGTTCCGATCATGGCTCAACTTCCCCCAGCACGACTTGCCTCTTTCACTCGCCCGTTTACCTTCGTCGGCATCGATTATTTTGGGCCTATGTACGTTACCGTCCACAGAAGAAGTGAAAAAAGATGGGGAGTTTTGCTTACCTGCTTGACCACTAGAGCAGTACACATGGAGATTGCACATTCTCTATCCTCGGACTCCTGCATTCTGGCATTACGAAATTTTGCTGCCAGACGGGGAACACCACAGGAGTATTTTAGTGACAACGGCACTAACTTTGTAGGCGCGGACAGAGAATTAAGAGAAGCTCTAAAAAACGTTCAACAGGAAAGACTGATGGAAGCATTCACTTCGACAACAACTAAATGGACATTCATTCCGCCAGGATCGCCACATATGGGCGGTAGTTGGGAGCGCCTGGTGCGTTCAATTAAAACTGTTTTGTACAAAATAATGCCTTCACGTAATCCATCTGATGAGTTGTTGAGAAGCATGTTGCTGGAAGCTGAAAATATTGTTAACTCTCGTCCGTTAACCTACATTCCCCTGGATAATGAAAGTGACGAAGCACTAACACCCAACCATTTTCTTCTTGGTTCTTCCAACGGCTCGAAACCTCTCGCAATTTTCGACGATGATGTCAAGGTAGCAAAAACGAATTGGCTTACGTCGCAGCAGTACGCGGGTATCTTCTGGAAACGGTGGGTAAGTGAGTATCTTCCAACACTAACTAAGCGAACAAAGTGGCACCAACCAGTAAAACCCATTGAGGTTGGTAACGTCGTCGTGATCGTAGACCCTCAATCGCCGAGAAACTGCTGGATTAAAGGCAAGGTCATCAGAACCAACCCGTCCAAAGATGGCCAAGTGCGGAGCGCCACTATTCAGACTCAGACTGGCGTCTATGAAAGACCTGCTACGAGATTAGCAGTTCTAGATGTTCTCAGGAGTGAACCAGTATTGGATGCAACTACAAGGGGGGAGTGTTAATTGCTCATCGAGCAATAAAACGACAAAACAAATGTAATTGCACCTTAAGAAAAATTTGTAAAGTTCGCTTCTCGAACTAAACCAAACTTCACTTGTTCTTTAACTAAATCTAACTTCACGTCACTTGTTCTTTAACTAAATCTAACTTCACGTCACTTGTTCTTTAACTAAACGAAATTGTAGACACATGCTTCTGGAATTCCGCCATTTTCTCTCTTTTGCCTTTTTAATGCGAACGTGAAAAGATAGACATACATAGAAAATACATTGAAATAAGAAACTATTGTAAGTATCTAAATCTAGTAATATGTAATTGAATTGTATTTAACTATTAATTTCTTACTAATAAAGGATTTTGAAACTCTCTCTCTGCGAGTTTAAGAAACAAAAAAGGAGAGTTCTCAAAAAAGTTTCTGCTGTCGCTAAACTGCGGCAACAACTAGAATAAAGACATGACTTTGCCTGAAATTACATATATCTTTCAAGCCCCGGTCAGTGTCTCAATTTTTTATTCCAAGTAATAAAAACTATTTCTTAATTACTTACTTCGATAAGCATTGCAGTTCGGGATGAAACTGTGCTTCCACCAACATCTTTCAATAACGACTTCAATTGCGGGCGTGATCTTTTCACTTTTGCGTTTTTAGTCGGTTTAAGTCTTTTTCCAACTGATTGCAACAGGTTTTCCCCTTCAGCGGTTATTCCCTGCAACGTGCTTTCGAAAATGTGTAGAAAGCATTGATGTCCATCCGTTTCTACATGAACCAGCCATCTTAGCCTCGCGATGCGTACTCTTCTGGCTATGCCAATGCCAGTGTCTCGGTACAGCTCATACAGCTCGTTGTTTTGTATCTTCTTTTCCACACAGTGTCTTCCCACACGGGACCAAAGATCATTCGGAGAATATTTCTTTCGAAACGACCAAGGGTTTCCTCATCCGCTTTCAATAAGGTCTATGCTTCCGCGCCCAAAAGCAGGACTGGGATAATCAAGGTTTTATACAGGGTTACCTTGGTTTTTCTATAGAAGGTTTTGTTTCTCAATAACCTTCTTAACACAGAGAAGCAACGGTCGGCAAGATATATTCTCCGCTTGATCTCTGCACTGATGTTGTTTTCCGTGTCTATAGCGGATCCAAGGTAGACTAAGTCCTGTACTACCACGAAGCTATGCCTGTGAATTGCGACGTGATATCATTGCAGGGATGATGTCGAAACTAAACATGGCTCTGTATAGCTCGTCTTTGATGTACATAGGTACTGTCATACGTGGCCTTGAAATCGATAAAAAATCGAACAATATTATATTCTTGGATTTTTTTCAAAAACTGCTGCCATGTGAAAATTTTGTCTAATGTGAACATTTCTGGTCTAAAACCACATTGAAAATTACATATCAAATTATTGGCGTGGGGTTTCAGACTTTCACACACATATAACAGCTGACAAAATCTAAGACGCGTCGTTAAGGACTAAGGAGGCTTATTCCTCTACAATTAGAGCAATTGTGAGGGTACCCTTTTTTATGAACGGGCATCATGCAGATAAGCTGGTGCATGCTCCTTTCCAACTGATTTCCATTTGTCTTGAAAAGTTTGGTATCCAGGCCATGCGACTCTATTACTATGTTTCCCTGCTGTGTCTTTACAGCCCTGAGTTTAGGGCTTGCCACCCTGGCATAATCACTTTACCTTTTGGTAAATTTGAGCAAATGAGCACTAAATGGACGAAGAGCAATCGATATCTTATTACTCGAAATGTTCGAAGAGCTTATCACTGCCTAATAGTTAGACACGCCAAACGCCAATACACTAGGTGATTACTTCTTCGACGACACCAACGATTTAGCTAACAAAGCCCCTAAAAGTCTCTTCCTTTTCGTATAAACTCATTAGCCCACGTTCGATTAGAAGGTGTTTCAACTGTCTGATCCCCTAGATAGGGACCAGAGGGTAATCAACCTTCTGGTCTCAGTGGTATCACAATGAACCCTCTGTGGTCTAAGTGTGTCGGTCTCCGTATACTGACATCCACATATAACTTGACTTGTTTTGGACGTACATAAAGTTTTTTTTCCCGCCACTTCTGCTCTCAAGGCCTCAAATAAAGTATCTTTGCTTTAAAAAAAACAAATGAATGTCCTTAATTTAATTTCACAAATTAGTTTTTTCCATATAATATGGTGACGCTTTTCAAACTTTGCCCATCTTCGCACACAAACTTGGTATCGGTACTTGGTATTAGAAGTCAAAAAAGGTACAGATAGGTATGCTAAATCGTTTAATTTACGTTCACTCTCAAAGCCACAATCATAAAAAAGAATGTATCATTCCTGAAAAATTGTATGCAAGACGATCGACGATATGTGAAATGAATATTAAAAATCATCGTTTTGAGAGTTATAATTGAAGCTAGATTTGCGAAAAGTTGATCGTCTGGCGTTAATCAAGAAAAAAATTTTCTACGGTTTTTTGAGAAGATAATCATTTGATGTCACTTGATTTTGAAATGCGGACTTCATAGGTTTGTTAACTCCCAACAAAATAAAATAAATATGAAGTCGTGCTTCCAAATACTTTTTGGACACTTTTCTGATGATAAACGATTAAACTTTCCTATAACAATTTGCTCTCCAGATATCGTACGAGTAAAACAATTTTTGTTGATTATTTGGAACATCTTCGAAACAACTCTTAACACATCAAGTCTTAAAAAATACCTTTGGATTTTAATATCCAGCAGAAGACAGACGGTGAAGGATGGAGAACTTTTTAAATGGAAACAACTTTTTGTCCCCACTTATAACTAGTTAGTGTTGTACTAAACTGTCCAGTTTAATCCGTCGTGAGGGATAAGTTAACGATATTATGTTAAAGGTCTCAAAATTTTCCACGACTTTATAATACACCTTTTCTTAATACCGATATTTTCATCACAAAAAGGAAATATGGTCATCTTACATTTCTTTTCGAGCGAGAAAAACTAACAAATTCTCAACAAGTTTTGTAAGGAAATGTAAAATTTTCTTGTGTTCTTGAATCGAGGATAGTGTAACGTGAAGTTGTGCCAGACAAAAACATAATATTATGCAACTTAAATTGCGATGCCTATTTCAAAGCTGTTTTTTGTACCAATACTTCTGAAATGATTCATTTGACCTGAGCCCAATTAAACTTTTTAGTTTTTGGAACAGAATAAAATTAAGAACAATAAGTGCGAACGCGAGCTGATGGCAGGCACTAGAAAAAATATAATTCTGTCAGTTAGTTTGTGCACGATGAGTGTCAGTTCTTAAGAAATAACCAAAAAACTATAGCTGTGGAATGAGTGGCAATCTTTATATTTTAGGGCCCGATTATGTAAGATATTACTTCAGTCCACTAAGAGAATAAAAACAAAAAAGACAAAACTCTGTTAAAATCTCCAAACTAATGTTCGGTACATACTGGGCCATTTCTTTGGAAGAACCCATACTTCTAAAATTGGAGTTCCAAAAGAAGCTCTGAACCAATGCAAGAAAAGCACAGATTGTGTTAGAAAGAGTGAGTTCTGGTTTTTAGTAAATAAAACATTTATTCCAACAAGAGGTCAACCAAACATTAAGTTACAACAAAACTGCACTCGGCATGTGCATTTGTGCATCCTCCTGTCAGTTTGGAGATGGTTTGAGTTATTAACATATGACAATATTTGCTCGCCTAAAGGCCCAACAGACGCATAGACCAGCCCTGAATGAATGCTAAAGCTCTAAGCCAGCTGATATATGTTAGTGTATAATCTTTAGCTAAAGCACATTTGTTATTGTTTGTATATTGTATTGTATGTTTTTGCCCAGCTGACTTTTAGCCGGCCGGCAACCGGCAACTGGCAAGTAATGTTTTGCTTTTGACTTTTTGTCAAAATAAAGTTCGTGTATAAACTTTTTCATGTGTAGGTATACTAATGCTTACAATTTTTCTTTTAAGAAAGTGTGGACGGAGGGATAGGCGCAAAGACACAGTTAAACTTGTTGTTTTTTGTTCAAATTCAAAGGCAGAATTGCTTTTCAGTTTCTGTTTCAAGAGAGTTTTGTGGCTTTATTTTATAAACTGGATTGTTGGTATAGTGAGCTATAAGAGTTGAAGGGATAGACCTTTGACTCATAGTAGGTACAAAGTACCTGAACATCTACCTCATTTCCAGCCACCCTCAGCACCAACCTACAGGAATGGTGAGCACTTTCAAACAAACAAAACATCTGTTGGTTGACAAAGCAGCTACAGCGATTTCAGAAATAGAAGTGAATTTGAAAACAATCAACTTTTTTGAATTGAATGCATTTTATTTAACAAAATTTCAAAAATATTCTACTTTATTTACATATACATATTTACAAAAAACTTAAAAGTTTGTTTGGTTTTTATTTTCCTTCAAATGAAAAGCTAGTTTCGATGACTCATATTAAATTGATTCTCTGCGCTGTGTCCCTGTCTGTTGCAGTGAGAACATCGCTCTGCTGCATTGCGAGCGTTTCTCCAATCTTCAGTTGGAACATGAGAACCTGCAGTTTGATAAGATTCAGCAGTAGTGTGTTCAATTGTGCGACCCTTTTCCAACAAATGTTTTGACATCATGTCGCGCAATATGTCTGCGATAATTGATATGCAACAACCCATAAATCAAGTCAATTTCACTCTCATCATTATGTCGCCCCTCAGGAAGCTGTGCCAATAGAGCTCGCTTTTGACAAACGAATGTGTCAATAGCAACTTCAGCAGTCTGTCCTGTCTGAAAAATCTCCATATATATTTGATAAGCCGGCTTTGTTGGTGAAAAATGATTACGAATCAATTCAATGGCGTCATTCCAGCACTTAGCCTCCCTCTTAACACCCAACCACCAAGTGGAAGCCAGCCCATTGAATAGCAAAGATATTCCCCGCAAAGCGTCTTCATCACTAACATTTTCGATATCTTTGAAAGTTTGCATTGAAGTGATGAACTGCTCAACTGCGTCATGGTCACGCTGTCCACCGAAACGAGCTTCGCAGCTTGTAAAACTACCCCTTGACTGTGTTGTTGGAGCGGCAGCAGAAGCAGGGGCAGCAGCAGCTAGAGCTGCAGAACGAACAGATTCAACTAGCTGTTGTAGTTGTTCCATGGTCATTTGCACAACAGATGAAGACATATTTAATTTTTATTTCTTCTATCAAAAAAATTAAAAAAAAAAAAATTATTAAAATATTCTGTCAGAGTCGGCACTTGTCAGAGCGAACGAAAGACGATTGAAGTTCCAAAAAATTGTGGTCGTCTTTTATGTGAATTGTGAATCATAAGTTTTTTTTCTCTTTGTTTTCGTGGTGAAATTGTGGAAGAGAAACGATAAAGCTTTTCGCACAACAGTGCCTTAAAGCTTAAACTCAATAAAACAGAATCGATGAGACCCAAGCTGTAACAGGAAAGAAGGCAGCAAAAGATATGAAAAGATCGAGAGTAATTATTACTTGTTTTATTTTTGAACAGAAATTATTCACACAAATATATATATCACTGATTTTTATTTCTTGCGTTGTTGCATCGCATCGTAGAAGACCCATCTATAATATTGGCGCAACGAGGGGCGCTCCAATATACGACAACTATTTTGGTTGTGCGACTGACTTTTGCAGCAATTACATCGATCTGATGCATTTCGAACGTGCTCAAGATTTTCTTCCACAAACTCTAGAAGTTGTTCCGTGTTCATTTGCAAAACAGAACACTTGTTTATGTATTCTTTTTTCGACAAAACAGAAGTATCAATAAAAAATTTAACCGATTTCATTTCCGTCGAAGCTATCGAACTGAACTGAAGCTTCTTGGAAGATACAAACAAACATCCGAAGCTTAGGCCGCTTTATATGTGAAGTAAGAAATTTTTGTTCGTTTTAGTTGTGAAATTGTAAAAAACATACGAAAGCTTTTCATGGGATAAAACAGTCGAGCTTGTGGGAGACCATAGGCGGACTTGTCGACAGGCGTTTAAGGGCACTGTCGCAGCTGGAACATCAAAAAAATTCGAGATTGAATTTTTTGTCGGAAAAGTATGAAATGGATTTAAACGAAATTTTGCACACATATTATTATTATTATTATTATTATTATTAAAAAATCTTTATTTTTTCTTCTTCATTGTTGTACAATTTGAGATCAAATTAAAAGATTTACAAGCATGGCTTATAAGCCGTCTGCCGGTAAGATTTCTACTCTTAACATTTTGAGAGAAAAGAAAAATTATAAATTTAAGTAATTATACATAGTTTGAAAAAAAGGGCTTTCAGTTTAGCTAAAACAAAACAAAGGCTTAAGTCAGTAACAATCTAGACATACCTAATGCATCAAATAACAAAAAAAGTATATTAAATATAAATGCGTTTTAGATATCTTCAAAAAAGGCTTTTAGTTTAGCTAAAACAAAAAAAAAAAAAAATTTAATGTACAGTGCATTAAAATACAGAAAAAGTACAATTGTTATTAATTACAAGTGAGTTTAAGAATAGGGCTTTTAGTTTAGCTAAAACAAAACAATGGTTTAAATTAATGGAATTTAAAATAAAATGCAGAAGTATGCAATAAAAAATTGTTAAAATATCTTTCATAGGCCTCTTAGTTTACCTATAACAAAACAAAAGGGAGCAGTTTAAAGACGTGCAATAACAGTTGTAAAAAACGGGCTTTTAGTTTGGCTAAAACAAAATTGTAAGATATTTAATCTTTAAGTTGTACTAAGGCTGATCAACGTACATATTTCTATATTGAACCGCCTGTGAAAGAAACCGTATAAGTAACTTCCAATCACTCTCTCCATTCAGAACTCTTAAGCATTCCTCTAACGAGAGGAAACTCTTATTGAAATGAAGTCTTCGGATTTCTTGCAACATTGGGCATAAGGCCAAGAGGTGGAAAATGTTTTCGGGTTCATTCAAGTTGCATAACGTGCAGTTCGGGTTTAGGTCAGTTCTGTGTGGCCTATAATTGATCCTCAGCATCTCCGTGCGAGCTTTAAATATCAGACTCATCTCCGTTACTGAGAATTCTCTTCGGAAGTAGTTGGCTTCCCTCAAACTGTGGTTTAGTTTACTATATATTGTTCTCGATACAGAGTCCCTCGCCCGATCAAGAAATGACAGGAACATATGCTCATCAACGCAAGCAATGCAATCATAAAAAGCAGGCCTCCATGAATTAAAGTTTTCCACAGAGAGGACAAGAGGGCAGTTGTGTGCCGAAGCCAGCTCATACCAGTCCTTAAAAGGTGTATACCGACATCTTAAACAAACCAACATAATCCTTTTCTGTAAATTGTCGTTTGACCTTTGCATGACTTTGAGAATATAATCTGCATTAGCTTTTAAATTTCTCAAAAAAATGGGAGGCAGTCCAGACTCAACGTGAATCGCATAGTTCGGTGTATTTACCGGGAGACGGAAGATACGTTTAAAAAAATATCTTTGTATAGTTTCTATATCCTGTAGTTCATTGCACCCATAGACTTCATTCCCGTAACAGAAACAATTTTTGATTGTTGCATCAAATACCCTAAACTTAGATGACGGGTCTATATATTTGCTTCTAAAGAAATTTGACCACATGCAATTGATTGCTGCTTTAGCCGTTGCTAATTTTTCTTTTATATGAACTCGGAGATTCAGATTGTGGGTAATTGTGTAACCCAAGTATTTGAACTCTTTGACGACTTCTAAATTGACACCATCAAGTGTCCAAGTACGGACATTTCCTGTGCTACGGTTTTGGGTTCTGAAAATCATAATTTTAGATTTTGATGTGTTGATTTTAAGATCCCACAAATCACAAAATTTTTTCAATTTGTTTATTTGAAGTTGAAGTGTTACTGGGTTGTCCGTTAAAACTACAGCGTCATCCGCATACAGCAGTACTTTGACAAATACATCACCAAAGGTAACACCGCCAGGTATGTGATCTTCAAGGTCATTTATATACAGTGAAAAAACTAACGGGCTTAGAACACAACCCTGCGGGACACCCACATCAGATCGAAACTGTTTCGATTTATTTCTTCCATTGGAAACAACAGCTGTCGTGTTTGAGATAAGCTGCTCGTATATTTTTATGAATTTGGTTGATAACCCGATGGTTGCCATTTTAAATAAAAGCGACCGTCTGTTGATTGTGTCAAAAGCTGACTTAAAATCAACGAATAACGCGTATAAATTTACTTTTTTGTTCAAATAACGTCCTGCGACACTCGTTAGAGCAAAAATTTGGTCAACCGTCGATAGATTAGCGCGGAAGCCAGCTTGGAAGCAACTAATTTTTTTGTTTCTCTCAACCCAAGAGGAAAGTCTGAAGTATAGAATTTGTGTAAATATTTTTCGGAAAGAACAAAGTACAGAAATCCCTCTATAGTTTTCAGGTAAATTATGGTCACCTTTTTTAAAAATGGCAGAAATGGATGCAGACCGGAAGCAGTTTGGAAAAACTTCTTCATGGTACATTTTATTAAAGAGCACCAATACGTATTCTAGAAACTGGGAGTTTGCATTTTTGTAGAATTCGGCTGGAATGCCATCTGGACCCGCAGCCTTGTTATTTTTCATTTTTTTTAGCGCATTAAGCAATTCCAACATTGAAAAAGGAGAGTCCAATTCTTCAATACAAACAAATGGAAGGGCAAAGCTTATAGACACGTGGTTTGGATCTGGCAACAGAAGTTTTTCGAAGTGCAGTGCCAAATTATCCAATCCAATGGAGGTCACACACGAATTATTACGCCCACTTAAGATGCGCACATTTTTCCAGAATGAACTTGAATCACGGCTTTCAAAGAGATTCGAAGCTAATTTTCTTAAATAGAGTTCTTTTTTGTGTTTGCATAGTTCTTTAAAAGCAGTATTAAATTGTATGTAAAGCGCCTTCATAGCTAAATTATTGGAGCTTCTAAAAAGTTTTAAAAACTTGAAAGATCTGTCTCTACTCTTCCTACATTCCTCGTCATACCAACAGGTTTTAAAAGTCATTCCATTATTATTGGACAGAACTGGCGCTGAATGCCTTATAACTTGAAAAACTAAGTTAGTCGCTTCATCTACAGTATTCGTAATTTGAGTTGGAAGATTAAGTGAATGTTGACTTAGGTTTCTTTTGTAGACATCCGATTTTTTTTCATTCCACCGAAGTCTGTTGGATTCATTACCTGTTTGATGTGTAACAAGTCTATCTTGGATAATAAACTCACAAGAAACAACGATTGGTAGATGGTTTGAGTAATTAGTTGGGAAAACTTCGAGATCTTTCACAACATCAAGCCACTCCCCTTTTACAAGACAGTAATCGATAACTGAGCAACCTTGGGTGGATATAAACGTTAGGTTACCGACACAATCACTTTTAGAAATCCCATTTAAAATCATAAATCCAAAATCTTCAATTAGATTTATTAAACAATTGCCATTGGAATTTATGCAAGGGTCTAAAGAATTTCTCTCAAATGAGAATTGCCCATCGTTCAAAAAGGTAGAGTTCTGATAGTCACCTATACGACTGTTTAAGTCACCAATTATCAAAATATTTTCATTACTTTGATTTAAAAGGAAGTTTTGAAGTTCCTCAAAATCAGAATTCCAAGCGTTAAAATTAATATAAACAGGTACAATTAAAAAATGATTCGACTGGACAGTAAAATCTATTACAATTCTGTTTTCAATGGTTTTAAAAGTAGTATTTTTGTTCGAAATATAGTTTTTGATGCCACACAATATGCCACCACTAGCTCTCCCAAGTCTATTATTTCTAATAGCTGGTATCCATTTTAAACTAAAACCTTCAAAATATTTTAAGAATTGCAATTCCTTACCTTCCTCCACAAATGTTTCTAATAAAATAAAAATATCACACATATTAATACATGTTTAAACAATGTTTTGTAATTTTCCCCAAATCAAAATATTTTATAAAAATCCTAACAATCTAAGTCTAAAACTGAAGTACAAACAATTGTGTGGAGAACTGAAACGTGAAATTCCACTCTGCAAAGACATCTTTTACCGCAATCGTTTTAATTCGACGAGAGGCAACCTTAGGAAAGAATGGGAAACTGTCAATAGTTTGTTAAACAAATCCTCATCATCTAAAACACCTCTGTTTCTCTCAATGTTGGTAATTGTTTAATATCCGAACCTTTTGAAGTATCTAACACTTTTAATGATTTTTATGAAAACATAACTAGTAGCTTACAACCTTTTACTATTAACTCAGTTTGTTCCTCCTGTCCGTCCAATGCATTGTCCTTTGAGCCTTCGCAGAGAAACAGTTTCTTGTTCACTCTCATTACTCCTGTTGACATGCTAACAGTTATTCGTGGTTTGAAAAATTCGAACACCAGTGGAGTTGATGGCTTATCTAGCGTTCTTATAAAGCAAATTTCTTATCTTATACGAGTAGTAGACGTCTTGACTGTTATCTTTAATAATTGTGTTTTTTCAGGAGTATTTCCGACAGAGCTTAAAACTGTTGATGTAATGCCGCTACTTAAAAAAGTTTCAGCTGTGAATGTTTGTAATTTTAGGCCTATCTCTCTTCTTCCAGTGCTAAGCAAGGTTTTCGAGAAGCTTATGAAAGATAAGGTAGTAAGCTTTTAATAAAACAAGATTTTTCAGTTGCAAGCAATTTGGATTTCGTAACGTTAGCTGCTGAAGCAAATCAGGCAATCCAAGAGCTAAGACAAAGCTACTTGAATAAGGGAGCAACCATTTTCAAAATAGCCGCTCAGAGAAGGAGAAATGCGCAGGAGATTCGTTCGCCAAAGTTCATAAATGATGCTCAAGGACTGCTACTTGTGGATGACGACAAAATTCTTCACAGGTGGCGACAGTATTGTGATGATCTTTTGAATGAACAGTTTCCTCGGCGCCACTTTCCAACAGCTGCACCTAACTTTACGGAAGTATCCGACGTCACAGTCGAAGAAGTTAGGGAGGCAGTTAAGAACTCTAAAAAAGGCAAAGCGATTGGGCCAGACGAGGTACCATATGAGTTGTGGAAAAATATGGGAGACATCGGGTTGAGATGGCTCACGATTCTCATCTCCAAACTTATAAGAGGTGATAGTTTGCCTAATCAATGGAGGGAAAGTTTTCTTCTTCCAATGTACAAGGGAAAGGGAGATACCAGAAGCTGTGACAACTATCGTTCGATCAAGTTGATGTCCCACACTATGAAGATCGTTGAGCGGGTTTTGGATAGCCGACTGCGGAAAACAATAAGGCTGTCTGATGACCAATGCGGGTTTGTCGCCGGTAAGTCAACTACAGACGCAATCCAAAGTATAAGGATCATTATGGAAAAACACCGAGATGCCTTAGAGGATTTGCATATTGTGTTGGTTGACTTCGAAAAAGCATTCGATCGACAACCACGAGATCTGATATGGGTGGCCCTCAGACACCGAGGAGTTCCTGAAGCCTATGTGCGAATAATTATGAACATGTACGAGGGAGCAGTTACAAAAGTGAGATGCCCAGCTGGAGTCACCGAAGAATTCCAAATAACAGTAGGTGTACATCAGGGAAGTGTCTTGAGTCCACTGCTCTTTATTGCTGTTCTGGATTATTTGCTCGAAGGAAAAGTAACGGACAATAAAGTAAAACAATTATTCTTTGCTGACGATGGAGCCATCATAAGCGAGGATCCTACATCCCTGCAACGAGCACTTGACGTTTGGATTGATGTTCTGGAAGGAAATGGGTACCGTATTAGCGCTAAAAAGACTGAATACCTGTGCTGCCCTTTTTCTGATCCAGACAAGCCTATTCCAGACATTTATTTGAATGGAAATGTGCTTCCCAAGTGTGAAAAGTTTAAATATCTGGGATCTATGATCAATAGTGAAGCAACTTGTGATGACGACATCAATCATCGAGTAAGCGTAGGGTGGATGAAGTGGCGAGAAAACTCCGCTATCTTCTGTGATCGAAAAATGCCCCCTAAGCTGAAGGGAAGACTCTACACAGCAGTTGTCCGTCCAGCTCTGACATACGGTTCACAATGTTGGACAATGTACAAAAAGTATGAGAGCAAATTGACGGCAGCCGAAATGAAGATGCTTCGGATGACAGCAGGAGTAACAAAGCTTGATCGAATTAGAAGTACTAAGATCCGTGGAAGCCTTCATGTCAAAAGTACCATCTTGGACAAAATTCAGCACGACCGGCTCAGTTGGTATTGTCATGTTCAAAGGAGAGATCCGCAGAACCCCGCCCAAAAGGCAATATCGTACAACGTTTCAACAAATTCGCGACGAAAAAGAATAGGCAGGCCAAAACACTCCTGGTACAAGCAAATGCAAAAACAGCAGCATTTGGTTGGCCTCAGACATGGAACAATCCAAAACCGGGAAGCTTGCCGACACTTTCTGAGGTCAACGCGGCGTACCCCACAGGCGGATCACTAGTGTGAAGCAGAAAAGTGGGAGAGTTGTGATCGCTTCAAGATCACTACTCGTGGCGCCGGAAATGGAAAGAAGAAGAACGTTAGATGTACTGAAAATGCGCTCTTATAGTTTTGCTCCCAAATAATGTATAATCTTGATGGTAAAAAGGTTGTTCATTGATATAACCAAGGCCTTTAACATGGTGAACCATAAAATTTTATTGAAAAAGCTAGAAAAAGCTGGTTCTGGATCTGTTCTGAATTGGTTCGAGGCTTACCTTAAAGATAGGTCACAAAGAGTAAAAATTGGTGAGGTAAGGAGTGATTTGAAATTTTTCAACTTAGGAGTACCTCAAGGATCTGTCATTGGTCCAATCCTATTTCTTGTGTACATAAACTCTCTCTTGTAGCTCGAGCTCGAGGTTTGCCAACTGCATTTGCGGATGATGTGGGTTTTTCTTATGATGCGAATAGTCCTCTTGATCTGGTTGCTGATATAAATTGGGATCTGAGTTTATTGAGGGTTTGGTTTGCTAAACACAAATTGGTAATCAGCAATAAAACAAAAATATTGTTTTTCAGCTTAACTAAGTCAGTAAATTTGATATCAGGAATCCACTTTCATGCACCGGAATGCCTTAAATTCAAATCTAATAACTGTTTATGCAATATGCTGTCTATTTCTTCCCTATAGGCATCATAAATGTAGTGATAACTGTTTTGAAATTGAAGGTTTAAATATCTAGGGCTTTTCATTGACTCTGACATGAGTTTTTCAAAACATATTGGTTGCTTATACATGTATTTTCGTTCAACTCTTCGGCTGTTTTATAACCTGAGAAATCTGTGTTCTGATTTTGTCATGAAACAAATCTATTACAGAATTTTTCATTCCAAATTACAGTACGGAATTTTTTGCTGGGGAGGTTCGTATTTAAACAAAATTCAGCCTCTTTTAGTGCTGCAGAAGCATATTTTAAGGAAAATCTGCCGTAAAACTATAAGACATCCTAGTTTCCCTTTGTGCTGCTACCTTAACATCCTTCCAGTTTGTCACCTATATTGTTTTAAAGTGTTGAAGTCGTTTTATATCTATATGAAGTCCGGTAATCGTAATTTTCGGCTTATTTCCACTTATGACTTACGTGTTAATCTGTCTAATGTGGTAACTGTTCCTTTGTTCCGCATAACTGCGTTCCGTAATTTTTATTCTATATCTTCTGTTAGATTTTTTAATAAACTTCCACCTTCAATTAGAGCAGTATCGTCTTCTGAACTGTTTCAAAGCTGCGTAAAAGTCTTCCTTTTAAAATTTTACCATTCAAGTCTAGCTTCAAACTTTTTCTGATGTTCCAATTTAACTTATTATTACTATCGCTATTATTTTCTGTATCATTCTTGTTTTTGTAATTAACTTAATTCAAATATAACATTTGTTATTGTTCTTTTTTGCTTCTAAAATGTGTTTTCTATTTATTGCCACCCCACATTAAGCACTTAATTTGTAAAGTCTGAATATTTTTTGAAGTGACATTATCACTATTTCCTTCTTGTAAGAAAATATCGATTGTCTCTAAATCCTTTTCCTTTATGTAATATTTACTTATCTTAAGATTAATTATTGTGATGTAATAATGTATGGAGCTGGATTTTCAAAAATTTTAATTTTTGAATTTTTGGTGACCATTTAAAAAATAGTTCGATTTTCACTCCAAAATTGGACTTTAAATCGGCTACAAAATCGGTTCTATTCAGAAAAAAGCGAACGAAAGACGATTGAAGTTCCAAAAAATTGTGGTTGTCTTTTATGTGAATCAAAAGTATTTTTTTCTCTTTGTTTTCGTGGTGAAATTGTGGAAGAGATACAATAAAGCAGTCATATATGTTCAGCGCCAATGTATTTGAGACCAGGGGCGGTTTTGTGGAATGTATTTTCAGGCAATAATCATTTTCAGGGCAATAGAACAAACTCGTCCGGCCTTGATACCTGGACAAGGAATACCCACCTAATTCCTGTGCCTGAAACTCAATAAAACAGAATCGATAAGATAGATAGATAGATTGTTTTATTAATCCCAAAAAAAGTTAGGTACAATTACATTTGCGCTTTATAGAATTGAATAACTTAGAGCATGGCATTACTGCCGTCTGCCCGAGTGACTGTTCTCTAATTTTTTGATTTACCTATTACAGTGTTTTCTTTCATGATAATTCATAATAATTGTTGTTTTATACATATTAAAATTTGTGGAAATGTTTAAATTTAAATCCAGTAACTTTAAGTTTTTTAGTTTAAATAAAATTTATTTGATTTTTATAATAACATTTTAGTTTAGCTAAAACGGAAATTTTTACTTTTTTGACTTTAAGTTTAGTTAAAACAGAATAAATAAGTGTATTTTGGGTACAAAAAAAAAGGAATTACAAGAGCTTAATAATTACAGCTTTTAGTTTAATGAATGACTTTTAGTTTAGCTAAAACGAAACATATAATTTTTTTTTTTTTTTGCTTATTATTTTGGTTTTGGCTATTTTAGATTCTGAGAACAAAGCGCTTTAATTTAAGTTTAAAAGTTTTCATACATAATTCTGCTTCTGTAAGACATCGCTTCAGTGGTGAATTTGTACAGCCGAACCCAGTCTTCTCCATTTAGAATAGGTTTTAAATCTTCTTCTTCCAGGTAATTCTTCTCATAAAAAATTTTCCTAAGTTCCATCAGCATTGGGCATATTGCAATGAAATGGTAAACGTTCTCCACAACACGCATATTGCAAAGACAGCAGATACCTTCTAAATCGTTCCTCTGCGGTCTATAGTTGAGTTTTAAGAGTTCCCCGCTCACTTTGAAAATGCAACTCCCAACTTTTCTTGGGTTATTATCATTGAAGTAGTTTCTTTCGTTTAAATTGTAGTTAAGCTTAGCATATGTTATTCTTGCACTTGATGACCTTGCTTGTTCTATGAATCTATATCTCTCGTTTTCTTCGATACATTGTATTATTTCATAAAGAGCCATTTTCCATTGTTGTGCATTTGCATCGGCTAAGTCTAGACTCCATCCACAGTTAGCTGCATGATCAATCTAATCTTTGTAAAACAACGATTTTTTACGTACTGCATGCATAAGCACCAGTTTCGTCAATCGACTGTCTTCCATCTTTTTTTATTCGGATCAAATAATCTGCATTTAACTTTAGAGTTGAAACGAAAAGCGTTGGTAGTTATTTTTCCAAGTGATACATGTATTTTGGCGTATTCATCGGTAAAAGAAAGATTTTTCCCAAGAAGAAACGCAGCAATGTCTCCACAGTTTCAAATTTTTTAATACCCCGGTTATGAACTCCATAAAAAAGAATAGATTTAGCGGTTGCATAAAAAACTTTGAGTTTCGCACTTGCTGAAACGAGCTTGCTGTTGAATATTTTTTTTCCAATTTGCACAAATGGCGGTCCTGGCTACGTTTGCTTTAGTTTCCAAATGTTTTTCCATATTTAAATTATAAGTAATCGTCATTCCCAGGTAAGTGTATTCTTTCACCACTTCTATAACTCGACCTCACCATATCTCCAGTGTTCCTATCTAGAAAGTCTTCCTGCACCATTCTGGAATACCATCACTTTGGACCTTTATTTGTTTACTTCTAAACACCATATTTTGTAGTACTCAAAAAGTCTGTTCACATTCAGTTAAAGCGAAGAAGGAGATTCTGCCAACATCAAAATATCATCTACATACATAATAACTTTGATTTTTATATTTCCATATTCAACTCCACAAGGCATTCTTGAACGTCATCCAGAAAAAGGGCAAATAACAACGGACTAAGAGTACAAGAATCGATAAGGCCCGAGCTGTTACTGGAAAGAAGGCAGCAAAAGCTATGAAAAGATCGACACTTTTTAAATTTTAATTGTTTTATTTTTGAACAGAAACTATTCACACAAATATATAAAACTCTGATTTTTGTACGTCTGTAAAGCTAGCATGACAAAGTTAGCAGAATCGCTTCAAGTAAAGTGCAACAATTAGTGCTTATTTAGTGCTAATTTAGTGCCAAAAGCTTAAAGTTAGTGCTCTCATAGATTCGTGAAAAATGAGAAAACTGCTAGCTTGATATTAAGCTAGCAGTGTACTCCCTAATACGCCTACATTAAAGCGGTACAAAACTAAAGCAATGTATAGGGAATTTAGTGCTAATTTAGTGCTGGCAGAATGTGAAAAAGAATTTGGTAAAAAAAATTTTGTTTATTTTTTATCAATTAAAACTGCTAGCTTGATATTAAGCTAGCAGTGTACTCCCTAATACGCCTATATTAACGCGGTATAAGACAAAAGCAGTTTATAGGGAATTTAGTGCTAATTTAGTGCTGGCAGAATGCGATAAAGAATTTGGTAAAAAAAAATATTTTTTAAAAAATGTGATAAAGAATTTGTTAAAAAAATTAAAAAAAAAAATTTTTTTTTACCAAATTCTTTTTCATATTCTGCCAGCACTTAATTAGCACTAAATTCCCTATACATTGCTTTAGTCTTGTACCGCGTTAATGTAGGCGTATTAGGGAGTACACTGCTAGCTTAATATCAAGCTAGCAGTTTTCTCATTTTTCACGAATCTATGAGAGCACTAAATTTAAGCTTTTGGCACTAAATTAGCACTAAATAAGCACTAATTGTTGCACTTTACTTGAAGCGATTCTGCTAACTTTGTCATGCTAGCTTTACAGACGTGATTTTTGTTGCTTTCGTCGTTTTATCGAATCGTATAGGACCCATCTAATATTTAAATTTTCTCAAAGTGGGGCGCCACATTTTAAGACAATGGTCAAGGTTGTGTGACTGTTTGTTGCAATAATGACATCGATCACATGCATATCGAACGTGGTCAAGATTTTCTTCCACAAACTCTAGAAGTTGTTCCGTGTTCATTTGCAAAACAGAACACTTATTTATGTATTCTTTCTTCGACAAAACAGAAATATCAATAAAAAATTTAACCGATTTCATTTCCGTGAAAGCTATCGAACAGGACACTCAGTACTTGTAAGAGACAAATGAACATCCGGGACATTTGAGGCCGCCTTATATGTGGAATAAGAAATTTTTGTTCGTTTTAATTGTGAAATTGTAAGAAAGATACGAAAGCTTTGCGATAAAAGAGTCATAAATTCAATACTTGTGGGAGACCATAGGTGGATTTGTCGATAGGCGTTTAAGTCATAGACCGGAAGTCAATGAATAGAATAAAAAATTGAAAGTTAGTAGTCACTGCAGCATAATGACTCAGTAGTGCATGCTTATAACAACATGCGGATATACCGAACATGCCCATAACGTCATGAAAAAACTTAAGAGCAGAGCACACATCAAGAAATGAAATCGAGAGGGTGGATGTTGGGAGGGGGTTGGGGGTGCATATATGCCTGTGAATCACCAAGTTGGTAAAGAATTCTCATTTAGCTATCGACTTAAGTGTCTTCCTCGTCCTTTATCGAGATCACATCAAATCAGTGGCGTAGATAGGAGGGGGGGATGGATCTAGTTCGCTCATTTTCTTAAAAGTTTTAGTAATTAAAAAAAAACTTCATTGATTTCATTATGTATGCAATAAAAAACTATATTTCTTAAAGATAATATATTACACGCATTTATTTGAATATGAACTAGAATAAAAAATATTGATATAAGTAAAATAGTATTAAATTAAAAATAAAATAAAATCCAGTTCTCTGCTCTTTTTAGTTAAAACACTTATAACCTCGTCTGCTGTTATAGGTATTTCGCGATGAATAGCTAGAGCAGCCAAACCATTCAAACGATACTGCAAATATGTAAACATCCAAAGCTTATCAAACTGTTATTAAAATAGACATGATTTTTAGAATCTCTTTAAAGCGGAAAAAGTTCTTTCGGGAGTTGAGGTTGAAACCGGCAGTGTAGCTAATATCTTTAATAACATATATAAGAAAAGCTTTTTATGGCCAGCTATCCGAGCGATTCCAATGAATTTTTATAGGGAGTATTATTCCTTCGGATCAAATATCTCTTCCAAGTTTTTAATTCTTCGAGAGCAGAAGATGGTCCGGCAGCCAAATATGTTTGGTTAAACTCAACAGTTTCATCAAATTTTTTAACTGCTTTGTCTATTTCAGACGAAGAACCCTTGAGAAGAACCGAAAACTCTTCTAGTATGTTTCATGGCATGTAAACTTTTCTCCAAGGTCCATTTCATAGAAATCGAGAAAATTATTGAAAACAGAAACACGAAAATATTCTTCTGTACTTTGAACCGATGGGTTCGAACGATTGTTTTGTCGGTTCACTAATTCTCTTATGTTTAACGTAAATGTCAAGGACTTCAGCAATTTTTTTTTTTTGCTGGAAATAGATATAGCAATATATATACAGGGTGATTCGCATAAGGTGTGACAAAAAGATAGGGTGTGTAGGTTGGACCTAGACAAGCAAAAAATCGTATGGGAGGGGGGGGTCCATTTTCCCACGTTTAGGCGGGAGGGGCCATTTAAGAAAAAAATCACTAAAAATGGAAAAAATATTATTTAAAAATAACGGTAATACCTACCTATTTTGAAAAGCCAAAAACCTATACATTAAATAAAATTTAAAAATAAGTTGTTCATTTGAATAGTTTTTGAAATATTAATTTTCAAAGTCAAAATTTTGAAAAAAAACATAATTTTTTTCTTCAAACCATTTTTTTCAAAATTTAACGTAATTAAGTAGTATTTTTCTGGCTTATTTTCAATGCTCTTACTTATTTTTGATTAAACACAAAAAACCGGATGCCAAAATAACCTGTAGTTTTTGAGAAAACCAAAAATTACAAAAACGACTTTTCAAAAAAAATTTTTTTTTAAATTTTTTTTTTCGTTATTGGATTCTTAAGTGATTCTTAAGTGAAAAAAAGTAAAGAGAAAATTCATCCTTTATTTCTTAAATTCACTTAAGAATCCAATAACGAAAAAAAAACTTAAAAAAAAATTTTTTTTGAAAAGTCGTTTTTGTAATTTTTGGTTTTTTCAAAAACTACAGGTTATTTTGGCATCCGGTTTTTTGTGTTTAATCAAAAATAAGTAAGAGCATTGAAAATAAGCCAGAAAAATACTACTTAATTACGTAAAATTTTGAAAAAAAATGGTTTGGGCCCCCCCTCCCATACGATTTTTTGCTTGTCTAGGTCCAACCTACACACCCTATCTTTTTGTCACACCTTATGCGAATCACCCTGTATATATATGTATATGCTGCACAATGCACGTAAAGAGCATGCGGAGCAAATTTCTGGCGAATAATCGCCTGAACACCATTGCATCGACCAGACCAATTGCTTGCTCCTTAGCCGATCAAAAAAGAAATGTCCAGATCACAATTTCGAAGATTTTCCACTATAAGCCTTGCAAGAGAATCAACTGGATTGTTAATACTGTAATGTTTGGTAAACTGCTGAGATTTTAAGAGAAAAGATTTTATTCATACTTGTCGTGGAAGCTGTTGGAACCGTTTTCGGTCTTATAGACATATCGAACGCCATTTGAAACTTGTTGGACTGTGGCTGAGTCCTGAGTTTCATCCGTCAGCACAGAGAAGAATTTTGCATCTTTGATTTTAGCTAACATGTTTTTTGTCAAAATTTCGAAACAAGCTTCGATAATCTCGTTTTGTACAGAGACCTTGTATATTTTTAGCGTTGCCCCGGACCATCTAAGTGCACACGAAGGAGCGGATCTCAAACCGCTCGCAATTTCAAAAGAGCTCTAAAATTTCCTTCGTTCGGTCCAGTGAAGTTGTTTTGCATAGTTATTGGCCCACTATCACGATGCCCACGTAAGGCTAACTCTTGTCGCCCTAGGCCTATTTTTGGAAATCTGTTCAATTCGCGAACTGTCAATTAAATTTTCAACACATTTGTTTTTGTCCTTTTCATTGCGCAGAAAACTTCCGCTGAAACATAATGCATTACAATGCATCGTGATGGAAAGTTGGATGGCAGCTCTTTTTCTTGCACGTCTACCAATTATCAATAATTGGTGAGAGACGTAGAAAAAATTTTTTTTAAAAATCGATATATAAAAAGAAATTTAAAAGATTAGGTGATTAGCCGAAATAATAATTTCTTTCAGATGAAGTTGACTTTGTATTTTCCGCGTAGAATGTAGGTATAATTGTACAATCCTGTGAGTACTAATAAGATTTAATTCATGTAGGAAGTAGGTACTAAATTTCAGAGTGCGTTTCTTTAACTTTGTTTGGTTCATGACTGGTTTTGTTGAACAATTGTCGATCTCAATGGGGGGGATCTATCCCCCTGATCCCCCCTATCTACGCCACTGCATCAAATCAGGGGTTGAATTACTGCATCAGTGATCGAGTGAGTGAGTACTATTTCTCTTTCAAAAATCGTTCTATATTACGATGGCCTCGCCACTTCTGCCCTGAAGGCCTCAAATAAAGTATTTGTTTTTTGCATTAAAAAAAAAACAAATTTTTTCAATGTGAGCCTGAGCTTTAATTAGTTAAAAAAAAAAACCAAATGAGAAGCAATTAGTTTAACCACAAAATTAAAATTTTAATGTCCTTAACTTATTTTCACAAATTTGTTTCTTATTTTTTCGACGCTTTTCGAACGAATGCTAAAGCTCCAAACCAGCTGATATGTGTTAGTGTATAATCTTTAACGAAAGCACATTTGTTATTGTTTATGTATGTTTTTGCCCAGCTGACTTTTAGCCATCTGCCAAGTGATGTTTTGCCATTGACTTTTTGTCAAAATAAAGTTCGTGTATTAACTTTTTCATGTATAGGCATAATGCTTACAATTTTTCTTTTACGGAAGTGTGGACGGAGGTATAAGTGCAAAAACATAGTGAAACTTGTCTTTAGTTCAAATTTTAAGGTAAAACAGTTTTCCAGTTTCTGTTTCAAGAGAGTTTTGTGGCTTTGTTTTATAAACTGGATAGTTGGTATAGTGAGCTATAAGAGTTGAAGGGATTGACCTTTGACTCAAAGTACAAAGCATGAACCTGAATATCTACCTCATTTAGAACCACCCACACAGCACCAACCTACAGGAATGGTGAGCACTTTAAAGCAAACAAAACATCCGTTGGGGACTAGCAGCCACAACGATAGTAGTAGAAGTGAAATTGAGAACAGTCAACTTTTTTGAATTGAATGCACTTTATTTAATAAAATTTCAAAAATATTCTACTTTATTTACATATATTTACAAAAAACTTAAAAGTTTGTTTGGTTTTTATTTTCCTTCAAATGAAAAGCTAGTTTCGATGACTCATATTAAATTGGTCCTGTTGTTTTGTACATTTCTCGCTTTTTCTTACGACAATTCTCTGTGCTGTGTCCTTGTCTGTTGCAGTGAGAACATCGCTCTGCTGCATTGCGAGCGTTTCTCCAATCTTCAGTTGGTACATGAGAACCTGCAGTTTGATAAGATTCAGCAGTAGTATGTTCAATTGTGCGACCCTTTTCCAACAAGTCACGGAATGTTTTGACATCATGTCGGGCAATATGTCTGCGATAATTGATATGCAACAACCCATAAATCAAGTCAATTTCACTCTCCTCATTATGTCGCCCCTCGGGAAGCTGTGCCAATAGAGCTCGCTTTTGACAAACGAATGTGTCTATAGCAACTTCAGCAGTCTGTCCCGCCTGGAAAATCTCCATATATATTTGATAAGCCGGCTTTGTTGGTGAAAAATGATTACGAATCAATTCAATAGCATCATTCCAGCACTTAGCTTCCCTCTTAACCCCCAACCACTAAGTAGACGCCAGCCCATTGAATAGCAAAGATATTCCCCGCAAAGCGTCTTCATCACTAACATTTTCGATATCTTTGAAAGTTTGCATTGAAGTGATGAACTGCTCAACTGCGTCATGGTCACGCTGTCCACCGAAACGAGCTTCGCAGCTTGTAAAACTACCCCTTGACTGTGTTGTTGGAGCGGCAGCAGAAGCAGGGGCAGCAGCTAGAGCTGCAGAAAGAACAGATTCAACTAGCTGTTGCAGTTGTTCCATGGTCATTTGCACAACAGATGAAGACATATTTAATTTTTATTTTTTTCTTTCAACAAAACAAAAAATTACTGAAAAATTCTGTCAGAGTCGGCACTTGTGAGAGCGAACGAAAGACGATTGAAGTTCCAAAAAATTGTGGTCGTCTTTTATGTGAATTGTGAATCATAAGTTTTTTTTTCTGTTTGCTTTCGTGGTGAAATTGTGGAAGAGATACAATAAAGCTTTTCGCACAACAGAACAGTCATACAGGTTCATCGCCAATGTATTCGAGACCAGGGGCGGTTTTATGGGATGTGTTTTCAGGCACAAATAATTTTCAGGGCCTTCAAGATAAGATGCCGCAGTATAAAAACCCACCCCTCACAGCTCAATGATTGGAAACTGAAAAGGAAACGATTAGCGACACCACAATGAGAAATGCCTGTGTATGAAAAGGCATCAACGGATGATGCTCTAGTTGGGAGCTTTGAACAAACTCGTCAGGCCTAGATACCTGCACAAGAAATACCTACCTCATTCCTTGTAATTTACACCAGTGCCTGAAACTCAATAAAACAGAACCAATAAAACCCGAGCTGTTACAGGAAAGAAGGCAGCAAAAATATGTAAAGATCGAGAACTTTTAAATATTTCTTGTTTTATTTTTGAACAGAAATTTATTCACACAAATATATATAACTCTCTCTCTTGTTTGCGTTGTTTTATCGAATCGTATAAGACACATCTAATGTTCAAAAAATTTGCCCGAACAGGGGCAATACGTTTTACGACAAATAGTAAGGTTGTGCGACTGTTTGTTGCAACAACTACATCGATCAGATGCATGTCGAACGTGGTCAAGATTTTCTTCCACAAACTCTAGAAGTTGTTCCGTGTTCATTTGCAAAACAGAGCACTTGTTTATGTATTCTTTCTTCGACAAAACAGAAATGTTAGTAAAAGATTTAACCAATTTCATTTCCGTGAAAGCTATCGGACAGAACACTCGGTACTTGTAAGAGACAAATGAACATCCGAAACATTTAAGGCCTCTTTATATGTGGAATAAGAAATTTTTGTTCGTTTTAGTTGTGAAATTGTAAAAAACATACGAAAGCTTTTCATGCGATGGAACAGTCATCAATTCAATACTGTGGGAGGCCATAGGCGGATTTGTCGATAGATGTGTAAGGGCACTGTCGCACCTGGAACGTCGAAAAACTGCAGCATAACGACTCAGTAGCGCAGGTGGACACACCGAACATGCCCATAACGTCATGAAGAAACATATGAGCACACATCAAGAAAATGAAAATGAGTGGGTGTTAAGAGGGGTTGGGGGGTTCATAGATGCCTGTGAAGTACCAAGTTGGTGAAGAATTCTCGTTTATCTATCAACTTAAGTGTCTTTTTCGTTCTTTATCGAGATCACATCAAATCTCCTTTTCATATATCAGCTTTGATTCGTTCAAATATTGATGAAAGAATGTCAAATTGTGGTGCTTAAGTGCTAAAAACGTCGTATTGCCAAAAACAAAAAATTCAGTCACGTATCACACGATCACGTGTGCGTTAATTCGGCCCCCGAAGCTTTTCGTAAGTGCTAATTCATTGAAGGAAACACGTTCTTGCCTCTGGAAACTGGAATACAAAGAAAATTCAAATAATAACCATAAATCTGATCACTAATTATAAATCTTCTTCCTGACACCATAAACATACGGAACAGGCTAAGACAATAAATTGTAAGAGCTAAAGGCCATTTGGTCAAACACACCTTAGTACTTCGCAGAAGTACCTAAACTTAGTTGTACAATACTGCCCTACACATACCTTACAGAGAATTACCTGCCATTTTTGATAAACTACAGTTAAACAGAGACATATGCTTGGTAATGTTTCATTGGGATCCCTTTCCCACAATAACCCCATTAAAATGATTTCCAAACAAGGACATGCTACTACAACTAAGAACCAAACTTTGACCTCGCTATGTTATTCACCGTAACTCAATAATTCAATTTCAAATGAAGGATCCTTGTGACTGACTGTTCCTGATTGAGCCAGGCAAAGTCTACAGAGAAGAGTATTGGTGCTTGATGGTGATGCTTGGTGCGGTCGGTGGTGCATCCTGAAATCAAATCGATTCAATTGCTTTGGTTCTTTGTCTTCGAGTGAGTATGCGGAGGATGTGCGCCGACTGTCTTTGACAAAAGGTATAGCAACACTACACTAAGCCCAGACAAATATAAGCTGCCCACAACTATACCCCGAACGAGAGTACCAGAACAATTGATTTTCTATTCCCGATACCTACTGCTCTTTCCCTAAACTGAAGTAAATAATTTATATCAAGACTTTTCATGCATAGTTTAAGTTGTGGGAGTGGCAGACGTTGGAGGATTTACATCAATATTAACCGAGAATTGCAAACATTTCCTGAAAGAACTTTACTTCACTTCATGGCGGCTAGAAGGAGCTGAGAACAAAAACAACAGGGTCGAGGGTATTATTCATGTTAAATGCTTCTGGAGGTTGGGGGAAGCTGATGGCAGGGGAATCTGATAGAGAGTTTGCATTTCAATGGGAAAGGCTTAACCTTTTGGGAGAACTACATAATCTTCACATTGAGGAGCTGGAGCAGAAATACTGGAATAGAAGCACAAGTAGTGTAGCAGAATAAGGCAGGCTACCTTGGAGAAAAGTAGTTTTCCTCTTACCGACCACTCACAAATGATTTGTGTATAGTTGGAGTGGCTTCATTTTTATTTAACCCTAAGGAAATCACAAGACTATACTTTTCTCCAGAACATATAGTCGAGCTTTGCGTATAGTTTTTTTTTCATTTTAAGCTTCGCTGTAGAGTCATCGTTTGATGAGGGTATGCAAATGAGGACGAATAAAATTGTTTAGAGGTTTTCATTGCATTTGCAAGGATACACAAAAACAATCCTTGAATTTTACTTAAAGTTTTGTTTTGCTTTGCTTTTTTTAAGTTTCACGTTCTTTTGTGATGAAAGGTTTATCTAGTTTCTATGACAACGTTTGGAGAAAGGAGAGACGTTAAGTGTGTGCTGTTAAACGATTTTGTCATGGAATTTGAAGAAGTCTTGAGTCAAAATACTCTTGAAACAGGATAAAAGAAAACATTTAGCATGTCAAGGGACAATGTTTTGTTAAAAAATGTGGAATAAATACTTGAATTCTGTTTCAAGGAAAGACAACTTGAACTTTTGATTTGTTTCTTGTTCAAGCTTTCATAATGCAGCCATATCTGTTCTAGTTTTAAAAACCTAATACAAGTTGACTTGTTGCTTTTCACGTGAAAATGAGAAAAAGATGATGCGCACTATGCAACTTGTGGAACAGATTTTGTTTAAATCGACACATGTTGGATAATATGAACGTTCAAACGACCGGCAGTGTGACTTGTTGGATGATTTTCGAATATGTTCTATGTTTTTGTGAAGATTGGAAAAACATTTCAGATAATGGTGAACTGGTTTTTGGTTGACTTGAGGAAATTATAAGGTTTAAAATACAAAACATGATTATCATCATAAAGAGGTTTCTCTTCTTAATGTCAAACTGAGCATTAAACTGAGACTGAACAATAAGAAAAGAATGTGGGCCTGATAAGACACCTTAGGAAGAATTGAGGAAGAAGATGGGATACATCAAGTTGATTGGCAAAAGATTGTCATCTCCAAGATGATATGTACTAGCAGACTAAGCAAAGGTCAGTTTTCCTCTGAATACGGGTACGTGAAACTGTAAGTATCAAAGTTTGAAGATCGGTAAGAAGGTATTGGGCAGCTAAATATGAAATATAATAAGGCTATTCGATGACTAATGCGGGCTTGCCGAGGGTAAGTCAACAACATATGAAATGCAAATGGTAAGGATTTTTATTGAAAAACATCGTGATTCCTAGAAACGTAAGGGAAACACTAATCATGGGGATCTGATATGGATGTATTCGTAAACCTACGCCTACATTCGGATAATCGCGGACATGTACGAAGGAGCAGAAACAAAGGTGAGATGACCAGTTAGAAACACCGAAGAGTTTCAAGTCACAGTAGGTCTACAACAAATAAGGGTCTTGAGTCCTTTGCCCTTTTTTACCGTCCGTGACTTCCTAGTCGATTGGGAAGGTAAGGGACACTGTGGGCATCAGTCTTTGTTGACAATGAAAACACCATAAGCAAGGATCCTTGAATCATTGATGCCTACACGGAGTACTTGTCCAAAACTGAAACTGGAATCCCTCTCGGTGTTTAAGAGTCCAAGAAATGAATAGGAATTGAAACAGATAAAATAAGAAATAACACATGAGCCTAGGAAGAAGATGGGAAACAAATGAATAGCTCAAGGTTGTCGTCTATATAACATTATATGAGCTGACTAACTAAGTGAAGGTCCCCCTCTGCCAATTCACAGGCGGGATACGTGAAATTGTGTGAATCGAAGTTCAATAAAGCTGATGATCCACACTTTGAAGATAGTTAAGCAGATGGTAGTCAATATGAAATAAAATAAGGCCCTGGATTTCGTAAGTTTTTAGATGTCGGCGTCGATTGTTTCGTCAAAAGATTGTTTCATTCAAAGTCGCTTTCAGTGATTGAAGGATATCTATTTTAATACCATGTTATAAATTCTGTAGTTTTTTCAGGTTCTTAAACAAGTTCTTTAGTACCTAGAATTTAGATGAATGTAATCTTAAACGTTCTGGAATCCAGGCTAAGGCCAACTGATGAATCATGCGTAATAGTAACGAGATCTATTATAAGTGGCCTCCGTAAATCTATGTGAATTATGAAATATGTATGATCGCGGGGACATATGTGTGAAAATAGTAAAATGTCAAATTTGAAACAATTTGAGTTTAAAGTCACACTAATCCTAGTCTAGTCTTGAGCCTTTTGCTCTTTTTTTCAGTCTTTGGCTACCTGGTCGAAGGAAAGGTACGGGACCCTATAATCAGTTTTCGCTGACAATGGATACATCATTAGCAATGTTCCTCGATACCTGCAAGGAGTATTTGGAGTATAGAGATTCTTATTTTAGTCGCACCACTCGAAAGTGGAATGCTCTACCTGAACCTGTTTTTCCCCTACATTACGATTTACAAAGATTCAAAAGCAACGTACATCAGTGTCTCCTTTCAAATACTCTCCTATTTTCCTAAATGCTCGCACTGTGTTTGTATAACATTATAAGGGTAGTCATAACCCCTTAATGAGCGCGTTAATTATAAAAAAAAAATTAAAATAGCATATTAGACCTAAAAAACGATGAATTGCTGCGGTTGTATGTTACAAACGGTTCACAATTTTGGTGTTGGATAATAAATCTGTTACAAAAAGAAGATGATGTGTATGACAGCAGGAGCAACTAAGGCCGATACAATAAGGAGTTCCAAAATCAGTGAAAGCCTCCACGTTAAAAAAGGTAGGGCTTATGACGCTATCTGCCTTCAACGTGGCGTACCTCAAGAAAGGGATCACTAGGTTGAAGCAGTTAAGTGGTATAGTTTTGATCACGATTTTCGTAGCGTCAGAAAAAAGAGCAGGAAGAACATGAAGAAAATACTGAGGGATAAAGAAAGATCCTAAAGTTAAAAAAAATTCTTTAGAATTCAATCCAGTTGTGGTAGTACCCGTGGCGTAATGGTTAGCATATCTGCCTGTTACGTTGGAGGCTCTTGGTTCGAATCCCAACAGAAACCAAAAGTGTTGTTCCACGGATATCACTTTTCCCGAGAATGGGCAAGTCCTGCGATAGTAAATTCATTTTCATGAAAAGCGCTTTCTCGATTTGCCGTTCCGAACTGGCAGAAAATTATTGGTCCCTTCCATTCCATCACAAGGTATAGCTGTGAGAAATGCTCTAGACCCGAGGCTTCCCGCTCTGTTGCGCCTCCCTATGCATGTACATTTGTACATATATATGATCCATCAGTAGTTATTAAGTCAAAATTAAGTGATAAGTAGGGTGGCACAGTAGAACGGGGAGCCCAGGGGCTTAGCCTAGCTTATTTCACTGGAATTACGATTTACTTCCGATTCCGAACGGCTAGTCCAGAAAGCGCTTTTCATAACATCGGAGCAATCGCCAATGCCTTGCGAAAGACGATTCTCGTTGAAAAAAGGCACAGCGGAACAGAGGCAGTAGTCGTATTTATAATCCCATTCCAAAGTATGCCCAACTCACTTAGGACAGCTCTTTGAAAAGTATCCAACCCTAAATCGTATAAACACTTCCACCGCCGTCTAAAGTGTGTCCAAATTTAGACACCGAAATAGGTTGTCTAAACAATGGCTAAAGTTACGTTTAAAGCAGCAAACAACATTTTGTCTCAAGACGATTGTGAGTGTCGAAGAGATTAAATATAAAGTTTAAGGTACAAAATTACTATTTTCAATAATTTCATTTTTAATTTCCCAAATTTGATCACTTTACGAAACTTGTAAAAGTTTCCCAAGTGTGAAAAGTTTAAATATCTGGGATCTATGATCAATAGTGAAGCAACTTGTGATGACGACATCAATCATCGAGTAAGCGTAGGGTGGATGAAGTGGCGAGAAAACTCCGCTATCTTCTGTGATCGAAAAATGCCCCCTAAGCTGAAGGGAAGACTCTACACAGCAGTTGTCCGTCCAGCTCTGACATACGGTTCACAATGTTGGACAATGTACAAAAAGTATGAGAGCAAATTGACGGCAGCCGAAATGAAGATGCTTCGGATGACAGCAGGAGTAACAAAGCTTGATCGAATTAGAAGTACTAAGATCCGTGGAAGCCTTCATGTCAAAAGTACCATCTTGGACAAAATTCAGCACGACCGGCTCAGTTGGTATTGTCATGTTCAAAGGAGAGATCCGCAGAACCCCGCCCAAAAGGCAATATCGTACAACGTTTCAACAAATTCGCGACGAAAAAGAAAAGGCAGGCCAAAACACTCCTGGTACAAGCAAATGCAAAAACAGCAGCATTTGGTTGGCCTCAGACATGGAACAATCCAAAACCGGGAAGCTTGCCGACACTTTCTGAGGTCAACGCGGCGTACCCCACAGGCGGATCACTACTGTGAAGCAGAAAAGAGGGAGAGTTGTGATCGCTTCAAGATCACTACTCGTAACGCCGGAAATGGAAAGAAGAAGTAAAAGTTTTAACGATGAAGTTAAATCAGCTGTTTTGGGTTGATCTTACTCAAGCCTTCTGCCACGCTGTTTCAAAGAGTTTTAGTTGTTGTATTCGTATATCAATAGACAAATAATAGTAGAGTAGTACGGATACATCGTAAAGTCCACCAGGTGCGTCTGCATTCTGTCAAGAAGATTAGATCGCCATTACTAAAGTTTATATGACCAAAATATTAGCACAAACTGTTAAAATTGTGTATAATTGTATAATAACAGTAATGTTGTTCAGATTTTAACAAAAAAGTAATCTAAAAATCAAATTTAGTTTTTCTAGAGGTTTGTATAGTGCAATTTTGAATATTGTTTGTACACCTGAGGTCAGAAAGATTATCATAACGATGAAAAACAACGGGAAAACAATTCAAGAAATCGCAAAGCTAGTGGGACGGTCAAGAAAATTAGTCTACAATGCTAAGACTAATTGAGAAGGATTTGATTGGTTTACGTAGCTCAGTACCTACAAGCACCTGGTTAAAAAAAAAAAATATTTCAGCTAGACTAACGTTCGCTAAAGAATACGGACAAAAATCGCTACTATTTTGGAAAAATATTCTTTGTAGCGAGGAGTCCAAAGCAGGAGGCAGGAGCTGAGTCCACGTTACACAGTAAAAACTGTGGAGCACGGTGGTGGGTGTATCATGGTGTGTGCTGCGTTTTCATATCACGGCGTAAGGCCTATTCAGTATTATATACATATAAACCATCATTAGTATAAGAGCATCTTAAAAAGCTATATGGAGCCCTATGCTGACGATAATTTGCCTTAATCATGGACATTTATGCATGACAACGGTCGTAAGCATACTTCGCTGAATCCCATAGAAAATCTATGAACGATGTAGAATATCAGGTGTCCCCACGCCTAGTAGAGAGTATTCCTCGTAAGGTACGAGCTGTAGTCGAAAGGTTTCCTCACAAAATATTAATGAAAACAAGAAGTTTTTAGTAAAAAAAAGTTTTTAATTTATTTATTGTGCTAATTCTGAGATCACCACTTGTTGCACTAAACAACTTTATTCATGAATTTTTTTGAATTGTTATTTATTTTTTTATTAAGTTTGTTCATCATTAAAATTAAACATTTTTTTTGTAAAGCAGATGATATTTTTTTTGTAGTTTAGGTAGGTATATGTACTTTTATGTAGGTATAGGTACCTAACCTACCACATACAGAATCCTCCCGTCCCGCCTGCACGTGCTGTCAACTTCTGTATAGGTACCTATAAATATGTACATTGGTATTGGCAAATGTGTGTTCATATTTATAACCTATATCTGAAACAAATTCAAATCTAAAACAAAATTACTCATCTAGTGTTTATCAATGCGGAATTTTAGACCGAAAAAGAATTTAATGATAAACAAAGCCTTTGCCAACATTGATGTATTGTACGAGTACCAACGTATTAGTGAATCATGAAAGTCTTGTCACAGCCGGCAATTTAACTAAAAATGAACCAAATTGTTGGTTTTAGCGACCTACCTACCTTTTGAAAACATAAACAAATTTTGTTGCTTTTTGCTTCGTACAATTTAAAGATTTAAAGGTAAAGTGGATAGAGCAACCCCTAACAAAACAGAACATCAATGACGTCATCATTATACGAACTCAATTTCACAATACTCACAAATACCACAAAACGAAAAAGCAAACAGCAAAGTATATAAGAAGCCTCGTCAATGTTCTTTTGAACAGTTTTTTCTCAATCTCAATCGAGCCAGCAAGCATTCGAATCGTGTTCGTATTCAAAATTACACACAAGCGCTGATATTTTAAATTGTTTTTTTTTTTTGTGCTACGTTTACTCAAGATAAGGAAACAAGTTGTTTTAAAATGTCGGTAGTGCAAATGACCACTGACCAACTTCAACAGTTGATTCAAGCCGTTCGGGAATCAGCTGTATCTGCCAATCCACCTGCCGCTGCTGCTGCCCCACCAACTCAGTCAAAGGGAAGTTTTTCCAAATGTGAATCTCGATTCGGGGGACAGCGTGATCATGATGCCGTCGAGCAATTCATCACCGCAATTGAAACCTACAAAGAAATTGAGCATATAAGCGATGTTGATGCATTGCGTGGAATATCTCTGCTGTTCTATGGCCTTGCATCGACATGGTGGTTGGGTGTGAAGAGAGAAGCAAAAACTTGGACCGATGCTCTTGAAATGCTCCGCAGTCATTTTTCGCCAACAAAACCAGCCTACCAGATCTACATGGAGATTTTCCAAAATAGCCAGACCGAAGGAACTGCTATTGACACATTTATCTGTCAAAAGCGTGCTTTGTTGGCACAACTGCCAGAGGGTCGTCACAATGAAGAAACTGAAATCGATTTGATTTATGGAATGGTGCACATAAACTATCGCAAGCACATTGCCCGTCATGATGTGAAGACATTCCGGGATCTATTGGAGAAGGGTCGCGTTATTGAACACAACAAATCCGAAGTCAAAAGAAAGTAAGGGATTGAGGAAGTGTAACGTTAATCGCGAACAAACTGTTCAAACGATCCTGTAAGGAGTAGCCTGGCTGAAGATGGAAACTTAGCTTAGGCTCTAATAGAAGTGAAGACCAAGAGTGTTTCTTCTGTTCAAAGATACGCATTTATTTAACGTAGTTTTAAGTTTAAGTGAGGACAAATTATTTTTAAGGAAGAAAAACAATAAATAAAAAAAAATCTACAAAGAAATCAAAACAAACTACATATGTATATGTCTTTATTTAAATTGTTCGATTGGTTCAACGTCTAGTGTCGAAATAAATTTAAAAATAATTCATTTCGGATTTTAGAAGGCTTAAGGTTTTATTTTTAGGATTTATGAAGGTCTTAAGGCCACCGGCGCGGCGTTCGTTGGGTTGGTATGGTACCTATATATTTCCTTAGCTTCGTTTGTTAAACTTTACCCAGGGTTGGCCCAGGTTTCCTTGTCAAAAAAAATGGGTTTTCCTGTTTTTTAAAAACACTCAGCCACACAAAACCACCACATAATTGTATTTGTCACTTGAAGAAAAATACATGCCACTCAAAAGTCTTCGTCCCTACCTGAACCGGCCATAGCACTAAGCCTCTTGCTTATTTAGGGGATTTCAAAGCAAACCCAATGTTCAAAAAGCACTGAGCTTGAAATACATAGCGAGGTAAGGTTTTTCAAAGTATTTTTTAAGTGTTCCGGGGCTAAATATACGATTATCTGTTCACCTTAACTTCAGATATCTTCGTCCTTAAAAGGCACACACTAAAGCCGCTTTCCATTGGACGAAAAGTCCAGAAGCATTCTCAAACCATTCCATTGGTGCAAAAAGATCGCTTCTCATGATTCCGAGGAGTGACAGTCGCTTCTCGATTTGAATTGAGAATCGACTCAAGAAGCACTAACACATGTTACTCAAATGTCAAAAAGGACATTTACTTCAAGGAATATTTTTTAAGAGCCATAGGTGTTTCACTCACACAAAACAAATTACGTTAAACTGAAGAAGAAACAATTTGGGTGTTCCATTGGTTTTTCAAATGAGTGCTTCCCCGAGTGAAACCAATGGAAAGCGGCATAAATATATATAAAAATTTAACTACCACTTTCTACTCTAAAATATCGCCAAACTTTTCAAAAGTATCTCTGTCTCTAAATACGCTCTTGAAAGATGAATGCACAGGCCACTCGAATTTCGACTAAATCAAATTTTATCAAAAAGAAAACAAAACTGCGCTTCTCAGAGACCAAACCTACTCAACTACTAGGTATCAACTCAAACAAATTTCACAAAGTAAAAGTTTCAAGCTATGTATGAATGTCAATAAGAAAACATTTTAAAAGTCCTCGGAGTGATCCAGAAATTGTGTATGATGTCGTTAAGAATTGCAAGACTTTCACTGCGAGGGTGTCTATGAAACTTCTTTTTCGATATTCTCAGTCTGAAATCTTTGCGACTCACAGAATCTGTAAAAAGGTGTATATCTATCTCGGCTTCCGCGTTCAATCAATTTGACTTCGTCGAAGATATGTGCTCTGGCGAGAACTTTTAAACGTTTGAATATTGGTTCTTCCCAAGCATTTCTATATGTCTCATACCTTTTGATTTTCTGCTAACTGACTAACTTTACACAAAATTTCCTACTGTTTTTCCTCCAAACTTCGTCAAAATCCTTCTTTCACGTCACCCAAAACTCTTCTGAAAATGTGAGAAACCGAAAATTATCCGTTACCAAGAAATTGTTGAAAGCTGCTATGCGGCACTTTTGACCACAATGATTTTTAGAAGCACAAAAGTAAATCAAAATTCTCAATATTTTGTAAGAAAAAGAAAACGAAAGCTGTCGCTTTTAATGAACAAGGTCGGTCTACTTCGTTTCTGCACTTTTTTGCTCAAATAGAAATTTAAATTTAGTCATGTAGGTACTCTTTGCTCGGCCCTGTAGATTTTCTGAGCAGAAGAGGAAAAATTCAGCAACTTAATAGAAACTGTAAGATTCTCCAATAAAGTTCAAACACAAAACGTTCACATTTATAAATTTCAAATTTATTAATAATGAAAAGTTTATTACAAAAATAAAAATACTAATTTATAAAATTAACATAATTTTTCAAAATGAGTAGACATAACATGTTGAGAATTTATTTTGACATTCTAAATTGTATTTAAATGCATTTTGTTTAACAAATAAAAAGTATTTTAAACAATTTCAAATGTTCCATTAAAAAAGTCTTATTTTATATCTTTAACAATAGTAAACTGTTTCGTATTCGTAGATAAGCAAAGTGAATTTTATAGTTTCTTATAAAAATAGTACTGATGCCTGCTGGCGTCCGAAGCCAGAAAATTTGTATTTAGATGTGTTTTAAACACATGGGACTCATCTCGAGTCGCTTAAGAGACAAAGCCAGCAGCAGCGAATGTCTTGAAATTGAAACATAATATTCAGTTTCGAGTTAAAAAAACTCAAATCTTTCAATTGTTTGTTTATGCTTTCGCATAAAAGTTTTGGTTGGTTTTTAATGCTAACGCATTGATTTTTGCTAACGCAAGATTTACCACTTTCACAAATGTTCAAAACATCCTGATAACGTGAGAAACCTAAAGGCCTCTTAGTCAAACTCAACAAAAGACTTTCGGAAAAAAAAGTTTTTAAAGAACAACATTTACAAAGAGCAAGCTCCTCATAAAAGTTCTTCTTAAAAACCCCGTCCTCCAAAGTTTCTGCTTCGTGTGACTAAAAGAATCCTAAAAGTTTTTCAACCTCAATACGAATGAAAATTTAAGGAAGTGATGGGTTTTGGGGACAGAGTCCCCGGGTCCCCTTTGTACACCCAAAACAAAACTCTTAATTCAAAGGTTTGAACATCGGGGATAGACAATTTCAGACCGAAGTTTAGAAGTGAAAATGCCAAAAGTTCTTCCTTAAAGAGTTAACGAGTTTCGAGTCAAATGTGCAAAAGGGGGTGAGTGCAATGCAAGAACTTCATCAAGAAAAGTTCCAAGACAATAAGTAAAACCAGAAACATCAATCCATTCGGACCAAACAACAGCATTAGAAGGTTTGAAGTCACTGATACAAGTACCAATGTCTCCATCCTTCACATGTCGTTGCTATTTCCACACGGTTCAACATTTCTTGTAAAAACTCATTACATGAATCCAATCCTTCAGAAGATCTTACATCGCACTCGGTACATTGTTTGCCTTTCGGCGGTTGGTTCTAAATTCCCTTCGGAGGAAATTTCATGATTACAAATGGCTATCCTTGGGATAGGCGTAGCGCAGTACTGACGTAATTTTGCCAGATTTATTAAATGATTTTACTTACTTAAATATAAGTTCAAGCGAATCCAAAATGGCCCAAGCAAAACACTCAGTTCATGAGGTCATTTGAAATCCCTCAAAGTCATAAAAATGACAACAAGAAGACTATCAAACCACCTAACGCACTGGTTTTCCAAAAAACCACTTCGAAAAGCCCAGTTGAAGTGCAAACAAATTAATTCAAAATAGTTCTTACGATATAGTCTTAAATACGTGATACCTATAGTGTTGATGACCCTTAGTTCTCTTCAGCTGATTTCTTCTTGCGGCAGTTTTCAACGGTATGTCCTCTGAAGTTACAATAACTGCATCTCTTGGCGCCACCGCTGCTTGCTTTCTCTGTCGATGTTTCGGCTGATGCTGGAGCCTCATAAGCTTCAGCGTTGTTGTGCTCAATTATTCGACCCTTCTCCAACAGATCCCGGAATGTCTTCACATCATGACGAGCAATGTGTTTGCGATAGTTGATGTGCAACAATCCATAAATCAAGTCGATCTCAGTCTCTTCATTGTGACGACCCTCTGGCAATTGTGCTAACAAAGCACGTTTTTGACAAACAAATGTGTCAATAGCGGTACCTGTCGTCTGGCTGGACTGGAAGATCTCCATGTAGATCTGGTAGGCTGGTTTGGTTGGTGAGAAATGGCTGCGGATCAATTCGATAGCCTCGTCCCAGGTCTTTGCCTCCCTCTTCACACCTTGCCACCACGTCGATGCAAGGCCATAGAACAGCAAAGATATTCCACGCAATGCGTCTTCATCGCTAATGTGCTCAATTTCTTTGTAGGTTTCCATTGAGGTGATGAATTGCTCGACGGCATCGTGGTCACGCTGTCCTCCGAATCGGGAGCTACAGTTTGTGAAACTACCCTTTGACTGTGTTGGGGCTGATGCAGCAGCAGCTGCTGGTGCAGAAGCTAATGCTGCAGAACGAACTGATTCAATCAACTGTTGAAGTTGTTCAGAGGTCATTTGAACTACCGACATGTTTGCACTTATAATTTATTTTTATAGAAACTTAATTATGTAGTTGAAAAAAAATCCACTTTGATGATTCAGAACAAAGCCAAAGCGTCTGGCGAATGTCTGTGTTCGAAACGAATACGATACGAGTGAGTGCTCGATTGAGTTGAGACTGCCCGAAAATAGTGTGGCGTCTGCTTTTATATGCCTGGGTTAGAACTTCTATTTTATATACTTGTGAAATTAAGTCGAATGAATAATACCTACCCTAACCAATACAAAAAACAAATTACGTCATTTTAGTTTGTCTACTCATTTGCTGTCGTATATATTCGTATAGGGTTGCCTAAATTAGAATTTTGAATTATGTATATTCCGAATTGATACTTATACATCGTATTTCAAGATCAAAAACAACTTTAACACATGGAAAATCTCTCCACCTAGAGGAAAGTTTAATTTTTGAAAGAAATTTACATGAAAGAGGCACGTTTAGGAGTGACAAATTGTTTGACTTCTTAAATTTGATGAGCAAAGTAGGTAGGTAGGCATAGGTATAGATATGTAATTAGCGACCTACCTAACAAAGGGCGCACAAGTTTGGTTGAGAGAATATGACTTAGTTTCTGGCTTAGCTTGATGGAACTGCTACATTCTACGAAGGTTATGGGAAACTTCTTAAATAGTAGATTTGTGGAAAGAAAGTTCATTCTTTATATCCGAGTGCTTCTTACAGTCGTGTTTCTTATATAAAGTGTAGTTTATGGGCAAAAAGAAAGAGGCGTGGTGCTTTGCACTTGTTTCTTATAAACGACTTGTTCTAATGTGAGGTTCTTTCACATCCAAGGTCTGTATTATGCTGCCTTTTTAAGCAGTCTTACTGCTTTAATTGAACTTTAAACGGTTATCAAAAGAGACAACAAAGATGTTGTATAACTATTTCATGTTTCATTTGAGGGCAACTCTGGAAAAGTGTATTTTGCTACCGTTGGTTTACTTAAAAGTAGTAGGTATGTATGTAGGTATATAATATGTGTTACTGTTTTCACTTTTCTTTTAACTGTGCCCTCTGCCAATGAATTCGAACATAACGTTATCGATTCAAGTGCGTATTGCGTCGCCACATAAAGAGAAAGAAAATTACCTAGCTCCAAAAGTTTTATTTGGGGCGTTTTTTATGGCCAGATGTGGAATTTAAAGCTGAAAACTCGCCCATTTATGCTAAAATATAAACAAGCATTTGTTTTTAAAGTATTTCTATATGTAGGTTCTAAGAACATGTTCGTGTTTTAATGTTCTTTCGGTTGGTGAATACGATTTTTCTTCTTTTTTCGAATAAAAGACCGACCAGCTTTGCAAGACATCTATCATTTCTTTTTTTTTTATTTGTTTAGAAGCATCATTTTAAATAGCAATAACTAAACCAATAGTATGTGCTACGTACATACGCACACACACATTGTCATTCACTTGAAGCTAAAAAAAACTGTTTTGCAGATCTCAATAAATAATTTTAAAAGAAAAAAGTCAGCTAATAAATCCAGAAGTTCCTCACTTTAAATTCGCAAAAAGATTTTGTGAATTAGCAAATATTGTATTTATCTGAACATATTTTGTTTTCGTTTATTTTTAATAAACGAGCAACTTGGCGCTCAAGCCGGCCGGCATGTGAGATGTGATGTCACATACGACATACCGGTCTATGGGTGTGTAGAGGTGTAGGATTTTATAATTTGCTCAGAGCTTTTGTGACAAACGAGCCAAACATTCGTGTTTTGTTTTTACGAGTAGGTAAGTAAATATATACAGTTCCTTAGCATTTGGAGAGTGTGGGATGTGGGGTGTGGAAGTCTTATACGACCTATGACTATGAGCAGCGTTATGGACTATTGCACATAAAAAAACCTTTTCATGGTTGTTTATTCTAAGTTTTTTTTTTTGTTCTCAATTATAAATGTGCGATTTGGGAACATAAATAGGTACCTACAAGCAAAAATCAAACCTTGTTCTACTTCTACGATGGGAATCTTTCAAACTTCCACACCTCTAACGAATCTCTTAACTTTATACAAATAACTAGCTGTGCCCGCAACTTCTTCCGGGTGGAATAGCGACTTTCGGCAGCATTTTCAATTTGTAAGGCTAATTATTTCACAAATAAAACACATTCATGCATTAAAGTAACCTATACTTATATTTTTTTATTTAAGAACATGTTTGCTCAAGACGTTCTTACTTTTCCTCCTTTTGCCAAATAAAAAGGTTTTGCGGGTTTGATCCATGTGCCACATATAGTTGCACGGCTTTGTTTTTTTCCTGAACCTGCAAGTTTAAGCCTCTGAGCTTTATTTATATACTAATATCAAAAACTGGTTTCAGAGGAAACTACGCTCTTTTAAACAAAAATGACAAATCAGTAGGAATCAATGGACTACGGAGAATCAAAATGTTTTCTCCTTTTCCCGATCCAGTCATTATTAAAACTTTTATAGTGCCGCATTCCAAATATGAAATTTGTAGCAGTGTACAATTCCAGATTTCTCATTATTGGCACTGGATCACCAACTTGCTGCCACTCCTGATGCTCCTAAGCAATTGGGAAACTCTATAGGGTATGATGTGACTTGCTCAGTGTCCATAATATTGTCTTCTGATAGACATTCTACAACATCCCCCATATAGGGATAAAATAGCCAATGTCCTTCCTCAGGCTCTAGACTATCTCTGTACAAAATTTCATTTAAATCGGTTCAGTAGTTTGGACGGGGTATGGTAACATAGAAAGACGGTAAGACAGAGCTACTTTAGCACCTATAATATATGCAAGGACTCGCGCTCGCTCCCGTAGGAATAAGAGGATGAACTAAAATTTATTTTACACGTTGATAGTGCAGCATTCTTACGGTGGAAGAATTTTCGAAATCGGTGCTGTAGTTCCTAAGTTCCAGTCTGCGTTCCCGTTCCCGTGGGAATATTGGGATAAAATACATAGCCTATGTCCTTCCTCAGGTCCTAGATTATCTCTGTATTAAATTTCAATGAAATCGGTTCAGTAGTTTAGGCGTTATATCGTAACATAGAAAGGCGAACAGCCAGAGCTACTTTTGCATTTATAAAATTAGTGAGGACCGGTTATATAGCCTATGTCCTTCTTCAGGCTCAAGATCATCACTGTATTAAATTTCATTAAAATTGGTTAAGTAGTTTGGGCGGTATATGGTAACATAGAAAGACGGACAGGCAGGGCTACTTTCGGACTTGTTTTATTAGTAAGGACTCCCATTCCCGTAGGAATATGGGGATAAATTAAAGTTTATGTTACTCGGGGATAATGTAGCATTCAAATGGTGTAAGAATTTTAGAAATCGGTGCAGTAGTTTCTAAGTTCCCGAATACGTTCACGTTCCCGTGGTAATATAGGGATAAAATATAAAGCCTATATCCTTTCTTTGGTTCTAGACCATCTCTATACCAAATTTCACTTAAATCGATGCAGTAGTTTGGGCGGGAGACGGTAACATAGAAAGCCGGACAGACAGAGTTACTTTCAAATTTATAATATTAGTAAGGATTTAAAAACAAAACGTTCGATTTTACAATTTTACTAATTGTTCCTTTTTTTAAGTTAACATCTACGTAAGAAGAAAAAAAGGAGATAAAAATAGTTTGTTTTAGTTTTCTGATTTCTTTTAGATTCTATCGGGTGTTTTTTTTTTAGAAGTTGGTTTTTCAAATAGGGATAAAACTGACATCTTGTGGTCAAATCGGCCAACTCTAATGCCATTTATGTTCAGTTTGCTTTGCCATTTTACTGATTGACAAAACGAACAACGCTTGCAAATCGTGCAAATTTATTTCGAAAAAAAATGGTTCAGCTCGCGAAGTTTACCGCAAGCTCCGTCCATTTTATGGTCGACATAATCGTCCATCAGAGTAATTTATTCGGTTAACCATGGATCGCTTTCGCACTATACGTTTACTTTATGTTACAATACGCATCCGCAGGGACATGAAGTTCGTCTACGTCAACAAACCAGAAACGTTAGAGGGCTTGGAAGTCAACATTCGTGGCGTTATTGCCGACATACGGTCTCAATTGCTCGAAATAGTGGTTGAAAATTGGACCTCTAGACTTGACTTTATTCGAGCCATTTAATTGCATAAAATCATCCTTCCAATAAAGCTAAATTGACGGACATTCAAAAGATTTTCTTGTGTTTTATTTCAATTCGAAGTTCTATACCTCTATAAAAAACACCCTTTAGGTATTTGGCATAAAACATTAATGGAATGTTCAAAGGGCAAAAAAAAACTTTTTTTATTATTCCAATCGTCATCATGGACAAGAATCATGGAAAATAATTACGCTTATCAGATTTCCTTTTGTCTTATATAGCTCTGCGTCTGTCTTATTTTTTCGTGAACATGTATAGAAAGACCCCAGACCCAAACTAGCAGGGTAAACCTGAGCGTTATCTCTCTCCCTATCTATACGTGATAAGACAGGTCACGTCGAAGAGTGATTTTTATGCAGCTCTCAAGTCAGTGTCGAGCGGATAAGATGTCTGAGATTATCTGACTGAAAAATCGTGTCCCAGTTGAAATATTGTTACTACATCAAAAGTTATTGAGCTTTGAGCAATTTATAACAATTTTTGACCACTGTCCGCTTGCCTGACTTTCTTAGATGGATTTAAAATATTTTTAATAATCTGAACACAAGATACATCTGCCCATCCTTCGTCCATCAAACCAATCCTGTTCAACTTATTATACATGTGAACCGCCTTTTTACCAGAATTGTTTGACCAATTTCTTTTTATATCCATTTTTTTATTTTTTTTATAGTTTTTGTAAAAATAAATTTAAAAAAAAAAGTGTCTTACTGTTAAGCCAGTATATGTGTGAGCGGAGCTCTTTGCTCAACGCCCTCGGCTGCATTGGATATATTAGTACATCTCCTACCCCTCGACATTTACAGTAAACAATCGGCGGCGAACACGGCATTTCGTCTCAAAGCCACCTCTCAATCGACCAATAACTCAATTGGTCACTCTACCTTTCTGAACTTATTCGGAACAATACCAAGTCACTCCATACACCACTCCCAAGTTCCTTTTGATAAGAACTTCTAAGTCACCATCCCACAAAGAAGCATGTGGGACGATACGTATTTCCTAGAAAATGATTCAATTCATTTTTACACAGACGAGACGGCTCGAAAACTGAGGACAGATTAGGTGGTGCTATATGTACGCAAAAGGACTAAATATTAGTATATCCTTTAGACTCCCTAACAATTGATCTGGCGATCAAAGAGGTTCTATCATGGCTCAGAGAAAACGTGATATCTTCTAGAAATATCAGTATTTTCTCGGATAGTCAAGCAGCACTTAAATCACTTGGTAATGTTTCTATACAAACTCTATAACAGCCCGCGACTGTCGATCGTCTCTTATGGAGATGACGGAACAGTTTAACAATCACCTCTTTTGGGTGCCGGGGCATAGAGACATTCCAGGAAACTGCAATGCCGATGAACTCGCCAGGAAATGTTAATTGAAATGCCTATTGCTACGTGTAAACTCATGCTAAAGCAAGAAGCTATACAGATAACGAATAATAGATGGACAAATACCACGACTTGTATGGCTACCAAAAAGATCTGGACAGAGCTAGATTTAAAAGGTACCAAAAGTTTGTTATCCTTAGGCAGACAGCACTTTAGCTTCGTAACTGGTGTCATAACCGGACACTGCCTTATAGGTATAGATATGCCGCAAGGCTCAATGTTCCATCGAACGATTTTTGTCGTTCATCTTCTTTGTACATGCACTGCCCTCTCTCAAAGACGTAAAACATACTTGGGAGAGTACTTTTTCAACGATCCAAGTGATCTCAGAAACATAGATATTCATATAGTCTTTACCGCTTTATAGAAAGCTCAAAATGGTTTAAATAAGAGGCAATTCCTATCTTAGTGTGTCGGTCGTTTTCCCGACAGCCACCTAACTGTTAAGGTCTAAATAGAAACCCCCTCTTCAAAAGGTTTGAGAAATCAAAAAAATTCTACCGAAATTAATTAGGTACCCATGGAAGTAGGTAGGTACTAGGTACCTAGTTACTTTTTCGAAAAGGTTTTTTTTGAAAATTTAGGTAGTCCTGCAATAGGTATAAATGAATGATTTTTTAAAATTTTATGAAAGTCACCTTAGCTTTCCATGAAAACGTCGTTGCCTATAAGAAACATTACGAAAACGTTGTAGAACCCTTAATGCTTAAAGCTTAACTATTTAAGCCAACAACATATTATGTTGTAGTACCTACTTACCGAAACCCCTGAAAAAAAATGAAATTGAAGATGCCTTTTTAAAACGCCAAAAGAGTCTGAAATCAACACCAATTCTGCCTTTAATTAAACGCCTTAAAACCTCCAAACCGCAAACCAAAGCTAAGAACTTAATAGAATCTAGCTCGGGTTCAGATGAAAGCTTCTCAGTTAATGATGACACCGATCTTGATTTCGATTTTGCAAACGATTCTTCGTTTGAAGAACTACAAGTAACAGAACAAGTAGAAAACGAGGAATCATTTGATTTGAGTTATGAGAATTTAAATTAAGGCGATTTCATTTTGGCAGAATGCTCCAATGAAAAGAACAATAAAAAACTATCTTTTGTAGGCAAAATCAAAGAAAAAAATGGAAATATGTACAGCATTGATTTTATGAAAAAGAAGCCTGAATCCTTCAAATTCTTTTTTTCCTGATCTCGAAGACAGCTCCATTATAAGCGGGATAGAAATTAAAGCCAAGCTGCCTGAACCAATTAATGCCCCAGGTACATCAAGAACATCCGCATTTTTATCGTTTGCATTTGATTTTTCAAAATACCGTTTGGGTTGAAGATAAATTATTCTACTCTAAATAATATACTATATTCTATGTTTTCTATGTTATGTTTAAATAAGTTTTTGTTGTTGTCTTTCAACTAATGAATGTGATAATTGAAGTATAAATTTAATTTTTTATGATTTTTTTGTTACTTTTTAATTCCTTGAATGTGATGTCATTTTTATTTTTATTTTTTAAGTTTTTTTTATCCTTTACTAATAAAACTGATAAAAACAGTAAAAATTTAAAGTGTTATTCAATCACTAAAATTCATTCATTAAATTTCAAAATTTTCCATACATGGGGCACTTTTGAACATAAGCATGTATATTGGTTAAAAATTAAAATTTAATAAAAATATGTATGTTCATAAATGAACCAAATATTATTTGAAATCGCAGCTCAATAGCATTGTTCCATGTAAGTAAGCTTTACACATCAATAAATCGAACATGTATGGTTCCAGCAGCTGTGAAAGCAAAAAGTGTTCAAATGTGCCCCACTCTCCCCTAAATATAAGTGATCCTATATAAAAGGTTGCTTTTCATTTAACTGACTTCAATGAAAATCCATAAATTTTTTTGTTAGTGTAGCAGAAAAAGCCACTCTAAATTCAAACACAAAATTGCCACTACAAAAAAAAAAACATTTATATTGTCAGTTTGCCAAAAAAAAATTTAACGCATATCAACATACCTAGAACCTACCTACCTATCTCATTTTATTTTGAATTCTTTTTAAGAGCGGCACATGCAAGCCTCTATACAATAACTTGGCCATTAACTAAACATTTGAAAATAAAAGTGTCTAAATTTTTTTTTTATGTGAGATTGACTGATTTGGACTAATGGTAAAATATATGTGTGTGTTGTCTGTTGTGTATATAATGTGGGTGACGTCAATCTTTCCGCTTAGAATTTTTCATTTTCTGTGATTGTGGCATTTCCCATTGCGGAAGGAGACAACAGAAATTTATGCCAGCAGTAACGAAAGGCATAAAATGTGTGGCACACAAAAATTTTAACTTTACTTTCTTCAGTTTAAAATGGTGCTATTTTAAATATTTTATACAACTTTAGGCTGGCAGCACTGTTTGCATTGACAGTCATTTTATCGTATTTTAGGATTGTCAGGTGATTCGTAATTAGCTTTGGATTTGGGTTGCCTTTTCATGCCGAAATCGAAGCCGGGCAGTCATATGCTAACCAAAGTAGGAAGTCGTACAGAAAGAGGTGGAATATTTATTAAATTGTTTGAATCACCTTAGTACCTATAGGCGGTGACGCCTCTTTCCGGCCGTATCCAGTAGTCGGCCAATTGCAAAGCAAGCCTCCATCATTAGCGACCTTGCAGTTCTTTTTACTCTTTACATTATTTTCAATCAAATTACTAGGTCCGTTCGTTGAACTTTCCCCAGGGTTGACCCAGGTTTTCTTGACCACCCTATGAGTTGTCAAAAATACTTGGGTTTTCCAGTTCTCAAAAAATGCTAAACCACAAATCACCATACATCCCTGTCATTAAAAAAAAGTACATGCCATTTGACAGCACTCAACTCGCCACAGCAAAAAGCTAGGGCGAGTTGATGGAAAACCTAGGTCAACCCTAGGGCTCAAAAACACTCCATTTGACATTCAGGGCGACTTTAGGTTTCTCAAAAAACGCTTTATGGCGACCCCAGGGCGACCCTAAGGCTTCAACGAACAAACCTACTATCTTCGAATTTCTTATAATTTGGTAAAAAAGAAAATTTGACAGATTGGGACTGGTAGGTACCTAAAGTAAAATGATTCTTTTTACCAATAGGAAACTTTACCAAATATACAATTTTTACATTTTTTCTAACAAAATGTTTTCCAAGTTCACATTAGTTTTAATGTGAATGTCATAACAATCATTTAATAATAATTTAGTTTGACGTTTTCCATTTGTCAACAATGTTGTGTGTGGAAATGTCTATGTACCTACATAAATTCGTCTCAGAAAAGAGATCGACCCTAAAGGTAGGTTACTTAAGCACCTAGTCGATTTTTGACTCCTTAAATGGTTTCCAATGAGAATGACGATCGATTTATTGAAGCAACAATAATTACCTCTTACCTCTAGACTATAGAGGTACCTGGTACCTCGAGACCAAAATAATTATGTAGGTACATCGTTCAGAGAATCTATCGCAAGTCAATACCCATATATTTACCTGTCGACAAATTGGTTTAACAGAGAAGGCGTAAGGCGAACAAGGAAACAGTCGCTTTATTCGCACGAAGTTTCAATAAATCGACCAATGTGAACTTCGTTAATGAAACAAATTGCATCCGTTGACTAGGTACGATTAGTTGAAAGAAAATCGACATTAGCCTCTCATTTTGTATAACTTAGCGAACAAAACTTAAAAATGAATACCTAGGTAGGGTCATGGCACCAGTTTTCGAACACTTCAGCGATTTCAAAGATTGGATGATTAATAAAAAATATTTGCCTTTGACTCAAAATAATACTGTTAATTTATTTTGTTACCAAAACTCAAATACTTTTTTGTCCGGTAGCAGTTTTTATCACTATTAGCATCAGAAAATAAAAAAATGGAAAAAACTGAAAAGTATGTTTTTTTCTATTTTCGAACACGTGTTGCCTAAAGCCGAACAAAAAGTTTCCTATTTTCGAACACTGGAATTGTATCGAATTCTGCACATGTTTAGACATACATAAAATCGAAAATTTAAGAAATTTAGATTTGAAATGGAATGATTTCCGTTAGTTTTATTTCACTTGAAAATAAAAAAAAAATGTTGAAACAACAAAAACAACGAAAATTCAGGCATTTTCGTTTAAAGTGTTCGAAAACTGGGGATGTTCGGAAAAAGGTTCCACTACCCTACCTATGTACCTAAATACCTAATTTTGTCTATCCTTCCTTTATAACTTGGAAAACCTTTCAGCGTTTAAAAACGTTGAAAATACAAAATTTTTAAAATCGAAATAGATACCTATGTACCTTCCTAATTATCTACTTTTAAAAATGTATATGTATGTATACCTATGAAGGTGCATGCCTAACTACGCTGTATCGCTGAATGAAAGAAGACGTGAAAATGGGAAAATACATACCTATACTCTGTCCAACAAAGATTGTCAGTACAGGCCTTATGGGAGAGCTTTTTTCGAAACTGTGGTGCCTGTCAACGCTCTCAGGACACCACACAAGTAATAATGTACGTAGCGCCCACTGAAATAAAAACAACCCACTGACCTACCTATGAGTTTTTCATGTAGTTTTAATAAAAATTTTGCGATAGTCCCCCATACAACTTGTCTGCCACACAGTCGATGGCAGAATGACTTGTGTTTGCTATTCAAAATTCAACCCTCGTTTATTTGCTGAGTGCAATGGGAATGCATACATTCAGACGGCGTTGCCATGACCAAATTTGACCGAAATAATACAACTCTTCCTTCAGAGTTTGTTAAAGAACTTTGAAAAATAATGCTTTTCTGAAGCTTTTGAGATAAATTTAATATGTAAGTACTGCCATCAGTGTATGTTGTTTTACTTTTTTTTTTGTGTGCAAATACGTTATAATGCAACTATATAATGATATTTCTCACTTTGGTTGTACAGAAAAGCCATTTAAATCCGTTATGAAAAATGATGTGGGACGTTGGAAATGAAAAATACATTGAACGACAATATTATTTTCATGCACGTGTGTCGCCACTGATTACAACTGTCTTTCAGGAAGGATTCGTTATTCGGGTTGTTTTGTTAATAACTGAAGTGCAAGTGATTTATAAAAAGTGTTTGATCACAAGAAAGTGTTTAATTATAAAAAAGTGTTTTATTATTACAAAGTATTTGTGTTGTGCGAAATTGTGTTCAATTGTGTTGACGAATTGGCTCAAGCTGCGGGACATAAAGTGCTTCGTTTACCGCCTTATCACTGTGAACTCAACCCAATAGAATTGGTTTGGGCTCAGGTGAAAGGATGTGTAGCAAGCCGAAACAAAACATTTAAAATGTCCGAAATCAAGGAGTTATTAACAATAGCACTTGATAATGTTGACAATGTCAAGTGGGATAACTGTGTGCAACACGTTATAAATATTGTTGAGCCGAAAATGTGGGCGATGGATGTTTTCACCGAAGAAGCCACAGAAAGGCTAGTTATAAATCTGAACGAAGATATAAGCACTAGCAACTACTCGTCAGATTGTAATTAAGATCTTTTTCTATATTGAATAGATGTAAGTATCCAATTATTTAAATTAAAATTATTTTATGATGTTTTTGTTATGAAATGTATATTTTTATATTGTTAAATAGATTATTTTTAAATAAATGAAGTTATATTTATTTTTTGTTATTTATGTTGTTTTTGTAAAAAAAGGATTAGGCCTACTGGGGATACCTTTAAAAAAAAACGCACCTATTATCTTACCTCATGGTGGTGTGGAAAAAGATGATCAAATTTTTGTTTAAATCGTAATTGTGAAATTAAAAAGCAAAAGTGGTAGCGCTGGTACTTTTCTCTCTCATTTTGAAGCGATTTAGTATGATTTTTTATACATGCTATGGGAACGCTGAAAGAGCTTTCACGTGTGATAGACTTATGCAATATGTTGCAGCCAAAGTGAGATGCCAACGTCCTATCTTCCCTGTACTGACAATCTTTGTTGGACATTTTATACCTACATATCTCTACCTGATGCAGTGCCGAGTGACGAGACCAGACAATACTGACGAGACGACTCACATGAACTAGGGCACAAAAACTGTATTTCATCATCATCAGCAATTGAAATGAAAAACAGCGTCAGCGTTATTGAATTCCCTGATTCCCCTGACCTTGACTCCTAGCCAATGAACTGAACTTGGGACATGGAAAAAGAAACGATGACGTTTTATTATTCTGATGATATAAATGTAAGTATATGGGTGGGTATTGTAATACACGTACACACTTCCAGATTACAGTTATTTATATACAAAAAGAATTGTTACAGAATACAGAGCAGAGGATGACATCACCAAACGGAAAAGATCTCACTTCACAATTCACATACATCACATACACCTACATTTTTGTTTCACCTGCCGCTGCTGGCCGGCGAAACGAAGTAAAACAAACAAACAAACTGATTAGCGGTAGGCGCTCGCTCATTCTTACTACAAAAATGTTGGTATTTTGTGTTTGTACTTTTGCAGTTTAGAAAGGTATAGGTACTTAGTTATTTATATAGGTATGTACCTAGTTTAATTTTTTAAATGTGTATTCGTAAACAAAAAGAAAAAAAAATCATATAGGTATACCGTCGCTTCGGCATTGGTATTAGAGACTCATTTTTGAGAAACAACGAAAATAACCGACGCCGATAAGATAAGGGAGACCGAGGGTGTGATTAAAAATTTTTTTTAGGTTTAACTGGTATTTTTTTTACAACCAAAATGTCTTGGCCTACAGAAATAATCAAAATCAAGCCCAGGTAGGTTCCTACCAAATCAAATCTGAAAGCATTAGCTAAAATCAAAAATCTTTTGGCTATTGGGCTATACCTACCTATGTGAGTAGATACACATTCATCTACTCCTACCTAGCTAGGTACATATCTATGGGATACGAAGAATACACGTAACGGCTAGGTTTTAAATAGGTAAGGTGCCTCCACCTAGCTTAACCTACCAACTACCAACATATACGTATCTACATTACTTACTTATATGTTTTATCTGTAAAAAAATTATGTTTCAACTGTTAATTAAATTGAAATTATGAATTCAAGTTTAAGGACTTTCAGAATCTAAGCTGGTACCTAAGGTAGGTATCTTTCTTGCAGTTCTAGATCGCCAACAAAAGCTAAAATGCAACAGGACCTAAGTACCTACCTATGTAGATAATTTTTTATTCTATTCAAAAATATTAACACATCCATTTAGTTATCTCTACTAATACACGTGCCTCTTCCTTCTTCCACCAAAATAATATAATTGTGATAGGGGAGACGCAAAGGGTATCCATCGTCACATAAAGCTATAGAGATAAGACGCACTATAAAGTATATAAGTAAACACATTTATTCATATAGAAATAAGAAGCCTCCATGACGTCATCAAAATAACAGTTCTTCTTTACTTTATCTACTCTGTGTGCTGTGTCTACAGTCTACACAGTCAAATGTCAAAGGCAAGGCACACACTCATCTCTATTTCACCACTAAATCAAATATCAAATACGTTTACGTTAGGTTAGGTATTCCAAAATCATATAAAAAGGCAAAAAGAAAACTTGTTCCAGCAGTCTCCCCTCAATCGAGCACTCACTCGTATCTTATTCGTTTCGAACACAGACATTCGCCAGACGTTTTGGCTTTGTTCTGAATCATCAAAGTGGATTTTTTTTTTCAACTAATTAAGTTTCTATAAAAATAAATTATAAGTGCAAACATGTCGGTAGTTCAAATGACCTCTGAACAACTTCAACAGTTGATTGAATCAGTTCGTTCTGCAGCATTAGCTTCTGCACCAGCAGCTGCTGCTGCATCAGCCCCAACACAGTCAAAGGGTAGTTTCACAAACTGTAGCTCCCGATTCGGAGGACAGCGTGACCACGATGCCGTCGAGCAATTCATCACCTCAATGGAAACCTACAAAGAAATTGAGCACATTAGCGATGAAGACGCATTGCGTGGAATATCTTTGCTGTTCTATGGCCTTGCATCGACGTGGTGGCAAGGTGTGAAGAGGGAGGCAAAGACCTGGGAGGAGGCTATCGAATTGATCCGCAGCCATTTCTCACCAACCAAACCAGCCTACCAGATCTACATGGAGATCTTCCAGTCCAGCCAGACCACAGGTACCGCTATTGACACATTTGTTTGTCAAAAACGTGCTTTGTTAGCACAATTGCCAGAGGGTCGTCACAATGAAGAGACTGAGATCGACTTGATTTATGGATTGTTGCACATCAACTATCGCAAACACATTGCTCGTCATGATGTGAAGACATTCCGAGATCTGTTGGAGAAGGGTCGAATAATTGAGCACAACAACGCTGAAGCTTATGAGGCTCCAGCATCAGCCGAAACATCGACAGAGAAAGCAAGCAGCGGTGGCGCCAAGAGATGCAGTTATTGTAACTTCAGAGGACATACCGTTGAAAACTGCCGCAAGAAGAAATCAGCTGAAGAGAACTAAGGGTCATCAACACTATAGGTATCACGTATTTAAGACTATATCGTAAGAACTATTTTGAATTAATTTGTTTGCACTTCAACTGGGCTTTTCGAAGTGGTTTTTTGGAAAACCAGTGCGTTAGGTGGTTTGATAGTCTTCTTGTTGTCATTTTTATGACTTTGAGGGATTTCAAATGACCTCATGAACTGAGTGTTTTGCTTGGGCCATTTTGGATTCGCTTGAACTTATATTTAAGTAAGTAAAATCATTTAATAAATCTGGCAAAATTACGTCAGTACTGCGCTACGCCTATCCCAAGGATAGCCATTTGTAATCATGAAATTTCCTCCGAAGGGAATTTAGAACCAACCGCCGAAAGGCAAACAATGTACCGAGTGCGATGTAAGATCTTCTGAAGGATTGGATTCATGTAATGAGTTTTTACAAGAAATGTTGAACCGTGTGGAAATAGCAACGACATGTGAAGGATGGAGACATTGGTACTTGTATCAGTGACTTCAAACCTTCTAATGCTGTTGTTTGGCCCGAATGGATTGATGTTTCTGGTTTTACTTATTGTCTTGGAACTTTTCTTGATGAAGTTCTTGCATTGCACTCACCCCCTTTTGCACATTTGACTCGAAACTCATTAACTCTTTTAGGAAGAACTTTTGGCATTTTCACTTTTAGACTTCGGTTTGAAATTATCTATCCCGGATGTTCAAACCTTAGAATTGAGAGTTTTGTTTTGGGTGTACAAAGGGGGGCCGGGGACTTTGTCCCCAAAACCCATCACTTGCTTAAATTTTCATTCGTATTGAGGTTGAAAAACTTTTAGGATTCTTTTAGTCACACGAAGCAGAAACTTTGGAGGACGGGGTTTTTAAGAAGAACTTTTATGAGGAGCTTGCTCTTTGTAAATGTTGTTCTTTAAAAACTTTTTCATCCAAAAGTCTTTTGTTGAGTTTGGCTAAGAGGCCTTTAGGTTTCTCACGTTCTCAGGATGTTTTGAACATTTGTGAAAGTGGTAAATCTTGCGTTAGCAAAAATCAATGCGTTAGCATTAAACCAACCAAAACTTTTATGCGAAAGCATAAACAACCAATTGTAAAATTTTGAGTTTTTTTAACTCGAAACTGAATATGTTTCAAGACATTCGCCGCAACTGGCTTTGTCTCTTAAGCGACTCGACATGAGTCCCATGTGTTTAAAACACATCTAAATACAAATTTTCTGGCTTCGGACGCCAGCAGGCATCAGTACTATTTTTATAAGAAACTATAAAATTCACTTTGCTTATCTACGAATACGAAACAGTTTACTATTGTTAAAGATATAAAATAAGACTTTTTTAATGGAACATTTGAAATTGTTTAAAATACTTTTTATTTGTTAAACAAATGCATTTAAATACAATTTAGAATGTAAAAATAAATTGTCGAAACATGTTATGTCTACACATTTTGAAAAATTATGTTAATTTTATAAATTAGTATTTTTATTTTTGTAATAAATCTTTCATTATTAATAAATTTGAAATTTATAAATGTGACCGTTTAGTGTTTGAGTTTTAATTTAACTTTGTAGGGTTTCAGAGAGGTTGCTTTTACCGAGTTCCTTTCCTAGATTGAAAAAAACTAAGTGCCAAAAATTAAAACGCTAATATTTGGAATTAACTCAGAATGCAGGTTATTTCTGGCGCTTAGTATGGTTGTTATAGATTCTTAAACGTTTTTTAAAAAACGTTGGGTATGTATGAATGCATATCATCAGTTAAAATACAGAACCTCGTACTCGTACGTATTTTAAGCATGACACGCAGATATTACGCAGCACCTGTTATGCACACATGTAAAATATTTTTGAATTTCGACCCCTGTTCTGATTTTCGTTCGGATACCATATCCTCCCGTTTTAGAATTTTTGCGGTTCTCAATTCCGAATTCGTAAAACTCCAATTCGGTTTCCGTTTTAAATCCGGTCGAAAATCAGAACAGCCATGTTAGACTTTTTTCCTTTTTTTACGAAATGTCCAGAACAACATAAGAACACTGCAAATGCCAAAAGGTGGCACTGACTTTTTTTTGTTTTTTGAGTTAATAATATTTTTGTTAAATTTTTTGACGATATGTACTTCAATCGATAAAATAGAGCTAACAATTGGAAAACATAAACTAAAAAAACAAACAAGAAGTAAATAATGTAGGTACTTGTTATTTTCTTATATTTTTTTTTTAAATAGTTTGATTTTAAAAATTTGGGTGCAACAGTTTTTGGAAAACGGTTTGAAATGTTAGAAATCTAATATGTTTTTGAACAAATAAGATAAGAATTTAAATTGTGAAAAAAGATTGCTGCCGCCACAGCATTCGATTCGAGTTTTTTACTACTGAAGTAAATGCAAAGCAAAAGAAGAATAAACAAAACTAGAATTCTCAAAAACAAAAAGAAGGTCGGTTGAAAAAAAAAGTTCAAAACCCCTTAAGAGTAGTAGCAGTGGTGGTGAACGATCTGAAAAATAGTAAAAAAGTAAAAAAAACGTCAAGCAACCTAGAACAAGCAGACTTGTCGGATAAAGCAACTATAAAAATGAAAAAGAACAAGCACTAATGTTTTTAGTGTAGTTTCGTCTGGAATAAGTAAATTTATTTTTAGGACAAATTGAGGTATGTATTATTTTTCAAATTTTTGTTTATATATTTTTGAATTTTTTCATTGCAAATTAAAATGCATTGCGCTGAAGAAACTACGTGGCAAAAGTCAAAAGCTGCTTTTCACAATTTTTACCAATCTTGATTTTGCTCAAAATGCTGTGCTGAAATTGATTTTGCTCAAAATGCTGTGCTGAAATTGTAGAACAGCTCATTGAACACAAAAAACACCAGAAAAGAAGTGAACATTTTTCATTGAACAACAAAAGCTGATCTTTTCTGCCTGAACAGCTCACTGAATTTACTTTTAAAGCGACATAATATGTTTCTGAGACTCGTTGCCCATTGATCGATTTTTTGTAGCAAGAAATCAACTAAAGTGATTATATTTGACCCTCAGAATCAGTTAATTGAATCGGACTAGGATTGGATTTCGATGCAAGTATAAAATCTCTTTAGAAACTTACAAGGTCGGGAACTCGATACCGGAAGCCCACATTTACAATAGCTCCTATTTTGTACTTCTATTTTTACCTTAGACTCTAAGGTGAAACTCAACCTGCGGCCCTCGCATGTGGCCCGCCGGACCATTTTGGTTGGCCCACCTGCCTTGGATCGAACCGTGATCGTTCTGAATTTGTTTACTAGTTAAAGTTGACTTGTCATGGCCAGGAACTATTTACATCTACTTTTCGGTCCAAGAAAACCAACGGTAGTTCCGAGCGGAAAGTACACAGCCCTTCATCATCATCACCATCGTCGCCACACACTTTTCTTTCAACTCATTATAATAATAAATAAAATTTAACTTTATACTGGTTTTTTTTTTTATTTTTTTGCATGATTTTTCTCGTTTAATTTTTTTAAGACGTTATAAAGTTGGAAATGCTTGACGATTACAGTTTTAATACTAAAAACAAAGTACGAGGTGTCCTAACCAGCAGGTTTGAGGCTTATTCGTAGACCCAGTTCTCAGTTACTGGAGTCCATGAGACCAATTCCTTCTCATTGAACCACAGAGCGATTTCCTTGTTTGCCGATTCAACAGCACCGGAACCATGCAGAATATTGCGTCCAACTTGGATGCAGAAGTCTCCGCGAATTGTTCCTGGCAGAGAGTCAGCTGGGTTCGTGGCACCCAACATCTAGTGACCAGTCTTTACGACATTCAAACCTTCCCACACCTTTGGAACTACTGGGCCAGAGCTCATGTAATTAACCAAACCGGGAAAGAATGGGGGACCAGCTTAGTTGGAGTAGTGCTTCTCTAACAATTCCTTCGAAGCCCACATGGATTTCATGGCGACCAATTTGAAGCCCTTCTGTTCGAAACGCTCGATGATCTTGCCGACGAGTCCAAGCTGGACCGCATCAGACTTGACCATGATAAAAGTACGTTCCTTATTTGCAGCCATTGCTGTTGAGAACAACGCGAAGAATCTTTTATTAACACCTACTTTTTTTTTATTACGGCCCGCAGCACACACGCTAACACGTGTTTGTGGCCCTCATAAAGAAAAGTTTGAGTACGGCTGCCTTAGAGGAATAAGGAACAAGAGGAAAATCCATTACTTCTCTTGCCCCACATTTTCCATTTGTTTACATTAGCCGCCGCTGGAATTTTATAGTCATCTTCACTAACGAGTCTCAATAAAACGCTATAAGCCGTGTTTTATTGGGAATTTACATTCACTTCAGCAAAACATCGCTCATGGAAAAACAACAACTCTAAAGTGAATAGCGTAAGTGGACAAAAATAACTCACTTGCCGAAAGTGAACAGATGGTAAATGGCGTTTATGGGAAGTGAACTTGAGACTCGCAAGAGAAGTGAATATAGAAATTCCCAATAAAACACGGCTAATGAAAGTCTGTTTTTGAAATAATTTCCACTTATTCATTAATGTTGGATTTATGTACATGCATCTTCAAGTGCAGCAGATGAAAAAAGAAAAAGGCACAAAATGTAAATTTCATACTTGTCTGATAGAGAGGGAAGGCACCATCTGCACTTCCTTAGTTATAGGATGCCAATGAAAAATTATAGGTGCAGACTGCAGATGACCATGTTCATCTGCACCCATAATTTTTCATCTGCAGCCATAATTCTATTCGCTTCTCTTATTAACTTTTGTGCTTTATAATCTTCATCCGTCCCGCTTTATTTTTCTGTGCTTCTGCAGTTGGCAGTTGCAGTAAATGAGGTGAACTCTGATTCAATTCTAAAATGGAAATGGGCAAAAAAAAATATGTGGGGCATTTAGCTCCCAGAGTTGTTGACAGCGGCAACACTCACCTATCAGCTACAAATGCTGTTTTGTCGCGTCAGAGAAATCTATGCCAATTCAATGCGTTCCACTGACATTCCAAAACAGCTGATTTCGTGTAGTTTTGGAAAAAAAAGAGAGCGCTGGCGCATACTTTTCTCTTCTCAACAAACGGAATGGTTTTTCCTCAACCTACACCCTTCCCGTACTTCTGTTTCCTATAAAAAGATTTGTTTATTCGTTCTCGTAGTAAAAATTTTCAATTTCGCCTTCTTCTTTTTCAATTCAGTTACTTGAGAAGAGACGCTATGGAAACGTTGCTCCACTATCGTTTGACAGCGCATCTGACATCTGAAGCAAATATGGAATTTGCAAATGGCTGCCCTCTGAATCGAGGTTGGTTTTCCAAGTGCTCATGGATTTTTTATCAAAATGTTCAATTTTTTGGAATTTTTTCCAATTCAATTAAAGTGAAAAATTGAAATAAGTTTTAAAACTTCAAGGAAAAATTGAAATGTTTCATAAAATGTTTGTTTTTCGTGTGGTTTTTACAAGTTAAATATATCATGAGACTACCTCTATAATCACCTCTAGAAATCTTAAGAAGAAAACATTTTTTTAGTGTACATAAATTTAATTTTTTTTGTTCTTTATCATTTATAGGGAAAAACATTCAAATCGCCATCAACTACAACTGAGGTATTTGTATCATAGTTCCTGTAAATTGTTTGCTAAATCTTTATTTGCGGCGATAAGTCTAAGAAAACTTTCTACTAAGTAGTAAGTTTAGCGTTGAAACAAAAGGAACAAATATGACTACGAGCAGCGAGGATGTCTTGCTTCAGATGGGCGAAGTCCGGTTCAAAAAGGGCGATGGCACACTTTACGTAATGAACGAACGACTCGCGTGGATGGCAGAACATCGCGATACAGTGGCTGTGTCACATCGATTTGCCGATATAAAAAGTAAGTTCCATGTGGGCTATTGTTCTTTTATGAATTTGGGTTAGGTAAAAACTTTACACGAGTTAGTGATTTTATCAATGTACCGACGTTTTTGGTATGTATTTTACTACCTAAGTCTACACAAACGAAACAATATTTAGAAGACGATAGGTAGTCTTGGTGAGGGATACAAGTTATAGATTGGGTAGTGGGTGATGTTTGCCCTTTAAATGTTTGAATATGTTATCTCAACACTAAAAGGCTAATGATATCCAAGCATGGTCCTTATCCGATTTGTTAACTTCTCCAACTCAAATCGAGGCGGCAAGCACATTCAAATTAATGTCAATAACTAGTTGATTTTTAAGGAAGGAATTTTAAATCAATTACGAATGACTATTTTTATTTTCAGTGCAAAAGATTTCTCCCGAAGGTAAACCTAAAGTTCAGCTACAAGTGGTGCTCCACGACGGCAACAGCTCGACATTTCATTTCGTCAATCGAAATGGACAACCAGCTCAGCTAGCCGATCGTGACAAAGTCAAAGAATTGCTGCAACAACTTTTGCCAAATTTCAAACGAAAGGTGGACAAAGAACTCGAAGAGAAAAATCGCATACTTTCCGAAAATCCAAATCTGTTGCAGTTGTACAAGGATTTGGTGATAACACAAGTGCTTACGAGTGAAGAATTTTGGGCAACACACGCCAAGGAATATACAGCAAAGCAAAATGCTAAAAAACAGGAAATTGGTAAATTTGTAAACCTTGACATGGAAAGAAGTGATTTTGATAAAGAATTTCTTTCAAGGTGTGTCTGGGGCATTTTTAGCAGACATCAAACCACAGACGGATGGCTGTAATGGACTGAAGTACAATCTAACTGCTGATATCATTCACTGTATATTTAAGACATATCCAGCAGTTAAACGCAAGCACCAAGAGAATGTTCCTGGGAAATTGTCAGAATCAGAGTTCTGGACAAAGTTTTTTCAGTCACATTATTTTCATCGTGATCGCATCACAGCAGGGACCAAAGATATTTTCAGTGAATGCGGCAAAATTGACGATCAGGCGCTTAAAGTTGCTGTGCAACAAGGATCTGGCGATCCGTTACTCGATTTGAGACAGTTCGAAGACGTACCGCTGGAGGAGGGCTTTGGCAGTGTTAATGGAGATAGACATCTTGTGAATAGCGGTAACATTGTGCATCAGAATATGATTAAGCGATTTAATCAGCACTCAATTATGGTAAACTAGTTTATTAAAGCTAAACCAAAACAATTGTCGCTTACTTGTAAGTTTTAGGTCCTCAAAACTTGCACCGATGTAACGAACCCAAACAGCACAGCAGTGAACCAAACAACATCCAAAACGGACGCCAATAAGAACGATGTTGGTTTGAACGGACTAAGTGAAAAGAAACACAAGAACAAACACCAGGCAAATGGTGATGTAGCCAGCAGTATCACGATCAGTCCAGAGAAACCACCCAAAAGAATGCGAATCATGGAAAAAATTTCTTACGAAGATCTAGGCAATCCTGAAGTTGACTCCACTATCCAGTCTCAAAGTAAAAAGTCTCAAAAATTAAATCTAGCAAAAGGCGAGCGCTATATGCACGGACCAGTTCCTGTGTCTCATCAGGACACACACGACGACCCAAGAGAATTGGACGAAACGCAGTACCAGTTGATACGTGTTGCCGATAGCTGGAATCACAGATCCCAACAAAGGTGTCCCGTAAGTGCTACAGCTGCTGTCAACGCCTTGGGTGAACTCAGTCCTGGGGGAGCATTAATGCGAGGCTTTCAGGAGCAATCATTAGCACGTTAGTTAAAAAATGACTAGACTTAGTGAATATTCAATATATTCAACTGATTTCTTTCAGAACTTGTCCCACCCGATGTAGAGAAAGAGCTCAGAAACTTGTATCTATCACTAAGTGAGCTTTTGAAGCATTTCTGGAGTTCATTCCCACCTACTACACTAGATCTAGAGACCAAAGCTGTGCGTATGCACGAGGCACTGCAACGATTCAAAATGGCAAAACTGTCTCCATTCGAGGTAAGATTTTTTTTTTTTGTAATTCAACAATTTTACACGACTAATTGTTTTTTTTTGGCAGAATCGTGCCATGCGGGAACTATCGCCATTAGGGGCGTCTCTTACATTGCATTTGAATCAATTGCTGCAATCTGCGGCAGCAAAATTCGCCACGTTTCAGGAGAGAAAGATGCGCCAACATCGGTAGCATAATAAGAAAGGTCCGAATACAATCTTGCAGTAAATGAGAGAATTCAATTTCGATTTTTATTCGACCAATATTAATTTTTGTATCTCTTTTTTTTCTTGTTTTGTACAATCTTATAAAAAAGAATATTTCCAAAAAAAAATGAAAAATTCTAAAGTAGAAAATAAATGTATACAAAATGCTGAATTTGAAAACAGTATTGTTTCTAACCTTAAATTATTATGGAATGTATAAGAAATGTGATAGTACAGGCTAAAAACACCACACAGCCGTTCGTATTTGAAAATTTGTAGTACAAATCCTTAATAAGTATAATAAGTACGATGTGGTCTCTGGCACAATTCGCACTGGAGCTTTGAGGAACTCGCAAGCAGCATATCCTTTGACCCACGTCTAATGGATATGCCGTCTGACACGATGATCCCAAGGCTCAAACTGCGTCAAAATTACTCAGTCAGCTTTCCTTCGGTTCAGGACTGGTTCGCTCCAGAATCTGAGCCTGGAAAGAACTGTTATCGTATCTTCACAGATGGCTCCAAAACCGACGAGGGTTCTGGTGCTGGTGCCTTTGTTGAGAACGACGACATACGACTGCACTCATCTTTGGGATCATACGCATCCGTTTTCCAAGCGGAGGCTTATGCTATCCTAATGGCCTTGAGCCACGTAACGAATAATGGATGGACGGGGAGAAGTATCTTTGTTTGCAGCGATAGCCAAGCTGTGCTTAAGGCCCTTCTCAACCCTCTAACCACTTCGAAAGTGATCCAGGAATGCAAGAGCTCTCTGAATGCGATCGGAAGATTAAATTCCTTGAGTCTCATTTGGGTTCCAGGCCATCACGGCATAACTGGAAATGAGATCGCCGATGAACTCGCTAGGCAGGGATCTCAGACAGCTTTCTCAGGACCTGAACCGTCGCTAGGTCTGCCAGCGTCCTCAGTGAGGGCTTCAATCAACGATTGGATCTGTGAAGAACACAACCGTAGATGGCATGCCTCCATTGGATGCAGACAAACCAAGCGTATGCTCCCCAACGTTAGTAAGAAGACTGCAACATTTTTGCTAGCTCGTAGCAGAAAAGACTGTAGGAAGCTTATTGGCGTTGCCAGCGGGCACTTCTCTTTTGCCAAGCATTTAAACGTGTTAGGTTTAAGTGATACCACACTCTGTGAATCTTGTGGAGAAGATGAGGACACCGCAGAGCACTTCCTCTGTGAATGTCCTGCTTTTTCTCGCATGAGGTTACAGATACTCGGCGCAGACATGGTGAGAGCTGGTAACTTAGGCTCCTTACCATGGCAGCGTCTTTTGGCTTTTCTCCGAACATCTGGAAAGCTATAACAAATAGAAGGTTGCTATCTGGTAGTACAATGGACCGGTATTTAGGTCTGAGTGCTCCAGCTGGTATTTTAAAAACCTCCAACAAAAAAAAAAAAAAAAAAAATAATAAGTAGAATGGTGTCAACTATTTTCAACAAAAAATTTCCCAATTTTGTTGTCTTTGTTGTGACATGCAAATAACGCGGAATGCTTTTTTGGCACTCGTCCGCTTTTTATGTAACTTTGATTTGAATTGTAGTGATCCTACTTTTTTCACCTTGGAAATTCGACAACCGAAACAATCGGCCCCATCGCGGTAACCGTCGAAGTGGAGTTTTCTCCGCAACGCATACCTACATTTTCGGAAATTCAATTTTGCTTCGAAGTAATTGTCATTGTAAGATATGTTTCACAAGTGCGGCAACGCATTGCATTCCCAAAACTAACACTTATCGGAGGACGTTGGATCGGGCGATCGGAGAACTACCAAAAAGCAAAATGTTTCCGAATCGTAGGAAATCGAAGAGAATTCCGTCCGACGGTTACCTCGATAGGGCCGAATGACAAACAAATTTAAATGGCTAAGGAGAGGAGATTCAAATATATTTATCCATGTATCGGCAAAGAGTAATTTCCATACTTTACTAAAACCCAATAATGGGGATTACTTGTCACTGCCTCAAGTTGGTTACTAGCACACCATATCTAGTACGTTGACGGCTAGATAGCTTTTCGAATTTAGGAAAGACGAGTCGGTGAAATAGCTAGATTCGGCCCAAGGGTTGATTCTACAATGAAAATGTTTGAATGCATAAAATTCCTCCTTCGTAATTTTTAAGGACGTAGGAGTAAATTCGAGACCTAAGTTTCTGTCGAAAGCAGTTGGAAGATTCGGAAATAGAATAATGTTACTAGTTCCCAGGTTCCGAAATTGGATTGTCATTTACTGTTTTCCAATGTGAAAATGTTTATAAAATTAGTTATTTAACTGTAAATAACATCATCTTTCACTATGGAAACATTCATTACTCGGGAATCCGGGAAGATTTTGTTTGGAGCGCACTTTTCTCGAAAGCATTTCCTAGAAAGTTTTCGCTCAGAATTGGACTGAGTTTAAAGGGCGTAAAAATACACTAGAATAATAGAAACTTACCTCTGATGTTGATTTTTTGATAAATCTTCTGGTTGAAGACAAGCCTTGTTGAGAATTATGATTACCAAGAATTCCACGCTTTTAACACCAATAAAGAATAATCACAACCAAAACGATACGAGGAACACAAATTTTACAAAGAAAACACTTTTCACTTCTTGCCACCACAGAGCTTATAAATATATTGAAATATAAAACACTTGATGCTTTTTCCAAATGGAGAGCTATGCATTTTTTCAAAAGATATAGAAAACACTAAATAAAAATAATAAAAGAAAAATGAATGGAGGAGGAAAAGGAAACTACACTGCTCGAATATTGGGCGCAACTTGCAATTGCTATACACACGAATTCAATAAAACAAATACGAATTTTCAACTCCCGGCGCGGCGATGGAGAATTTCGCAATATAGGGATCACATTAATGAAAAATATAAATTTTTTAAAGTTTTAACACTTTTTTTGAAACACTATGAAAATACTTCTTTAACAGGAACAATTTGCTAAACGAGCTAGAACATACTCATGCCATTTACGGTTTTCAACAAAATAACGGAAACAGCCAGTGGCTTGGGCACACTATGCAGAAACGGAAGAATTGGAATTGAGAACAAGTGGCTGCGTTCAGTAATATGAGCGATGAGTGGATAAAAAGCGCCATTAGCCGTGTTCCTTTATGGTGGATTTACATGTATCTGCAAGTGCAGATGAAAATCGGAAAAAGACACAAGATGTAAAATTCATACTTGTCTGATAGAGAGGGAACGCACCATCTGCACTTCCTTAGTTATGGTTGCAAATGAAAAATTATGGGTGCAGATGAACATGTTCATCTGCAACCATAATTTTTCATCTGCAACCATAATTATCTATTCGTCTCTCTTTTTAACTTGTGTACTTTATAATCTTCATCCGTCCCGCTTTACTTTTCTGCACTTCCGCAGTTGCAGATGCATGTAAACCCAGCATTATGGTGGATTTACATGCATCTGATAGTGCGGATGGAAAAAGGAAATAGACGCAAGAAGTTAAATTCATAATTGAGAGGGAAGACTCCGTCTGCACTTTCTTAGTTATAGAAAATATATATACAATTATACATAGGTGCAGATGAGCATGTTTTGAACCTATAATTTTTCATCCCCTGTTCTGTAACTATCGCCTTCACGATAAACGGTGGAAAATGGAACGAAATTCTATGAATTTAGTAGGATTTCGTTCCATTTTCCACCGTTTATCGCCTGCTTTTGTCGAGGCAATAGTTACAGAACAGGGGCACAGGGTGACCCTAGGGCTTCGACGACCAAACCTATTATCTCTTTGTGCCTCCTTGGTGCTAGGAGATGTTGAATGAAACGCTGAATTATTTTAGCATGTAATCAATGCTGAGAGTCAACAATTGCTCAAATGCTCCCCATACTAGACGTTTCGTACGAGCTCGTAGAGACTTGATGTGGAACGGGAAATCGAATTGGACTGGAATTTCAATTCATGTTTCATAACGCCCATCGAAAAACTACTTCGCCTAGCGGATCGAGTAATGGAATAAGGCACCTTGCCCTGTTCTGTAATTATCGCCTCGTTAAAAGCCGGAGAAAAACAGTGGAAAATGGAACGCAATTCTATGAATTTAGCTGTGCCTCTGTTCTGTAACTATCGCCTTGGCGATAAACGGTGGAAAATGGAACGAAATTCTACGAATTTAGAAGGATTTTGTTCCATTTTCCACCGTTTATCGCCTGCTTTTATCGAGGCGATAGTTACAGAACAGGGGCACTGGATTTTGTTCCGGTTCTCACTGTTTCTCGATCGATGTTATCGATGCGATAGTTGCAGAATAGGGGAACAGAGTAACAATTTTTCGAAAGCTTGCACATCTACTACATGCTCATGTAGACGGTATTGACGTTATGGAAAAAGCTTGATATCACAAGAAACAAACTCCATGATTGGGTGTAGAAGTTAATAGGTAAGTGCGTTTAAGCCCGGACCGTTTATTCAGTAACTATGGCCTGGTTAAAATTCGCTTATAAAAAGTGAAAGTGGAACGAAATTTTACGTATTTCGAACGATTTCGTTCCGGTTACCATTGTTTCTCGATCGATGCTATCAATGCAATAGGAACAGAACGGGAGTACAGTGCCCCTGTTCTGTAACTATCGCATCGATAACATCGATCAAAAAACAGTGAGAATCGGAACGAAATCCTACTAAATTCATAGAATTTCGTTCCATTTTCCACCGCTTATCGCCGGCTTTTAACGAGGCGATAGTTACAGAAAAGGGGTACTGAACACAAAATACAGAGTTTCTTCTATGTTCCCTAATTTTGCTAGGTTGAGCTCATTTCATAAAGAAACAATAATAAAATAAGGCGGTGAACGGTGAAGTTAGGAACTAAATTATATGAATTTAGTGGGATTTTGTTCCGGTTTCCATTGTTTCTCGATCAATATTTTTGATGCGATATGTTCAAAAAATCTCTTAGTACAAAAAGGGGTTTCTGAGTTGGTTTTAATAAATTTCTCATTCATTCAACAAATAAAAAAATTGTTCCAATTATGTTAAATTAAGACGTGGAATGCCAACAAAAAGACGACAGCTCTGGTGCGCTCTCAAAAACTAACGAAAAGGCACCTGGTTAAAAATGGTAAAGTATGTGTTTCCGGTGTCCCAAGTTCAATCAAGACTTTAGTGCCCGCCTTACAAATGCAGACTGACGCATCTTTCATGAATCACTTTCGAACTACCTGCTAAGCGTTAACAAAAAGTTTAACTACCAAGATCTGCTTTTAATTATGCTATTCAAAGTGTGCGTGCTTCAATTAACAAATAGTTGTTATTAGAACAATGCTTGTATACGTAACCGGGGAATAACCTTTATGCATGCGTGCGTTCAAAATGTAATCAAATAAAAATAGCAAAAATTGTGGCGATCTGATGGTTACACCAAATTAAACCTCTGTGATTTTTTTTATATAATAACCACCTAATGACAATAGTTGTAGGTCATCATGATCTTATCCAATATGACTATTGCATATTATGATATCAGAAAGGTCTTTTGATAGCCTTCAAAATTCACAGAAAAATTGGGTTCTCTTCATTGAAAATATATACTATCAATTTGTGTATAAAAGAATCAACGTTACAGACATACGAATTACAATTCAATCGTGTGCTATTCTATTGACAAGCATTGAAGTCTTCTTGTACAAAGTAAAATGTTGAACGTTATTTTAATAATAACCATATTGTGTTTTGTGAGTAAATGTTAAAATTAGCAGTTTCTTTCTTTCTAATCTTCTTTTCGCAATTTCTTTTCTTTTTGTGTTTTATAGTCCGTTAAACTTTGTTTAAAAATATTGAAGAATTTGAATTTAAGCAGTGTTCCTCATGTCATTTTTTTCTGAAAATATATTTCGCACCATTACACTGAATTAAGCCATAATTCAGTGGATATTCCCTCAACAACTACTCTAATAGTCAAGACTAAAATTTTTCAAGTGATTGTGTTGTTTGCTTGTGTTGGAAGTGAAAATAAGATCAGAAGGTTCAGTAACAATTTACTTATTGCAAAAGTGCTAGGTTTTAATTCCTCCCGCAAGCACTTTTAAGTTTTGAGTGACGTAGATCCTTTTTTTGCAAAACGGTACATTATACAACCCAATAAAGATGGTAAACCATTTTAACAATTTTGAATGTTTTGATCAGAATTGTTTTTGACAACTGATTTTATGATTTGGAATTCGGTTGTTTCCAGTGAAATTATCACAGCTTCTCAACCAGCCCCAAATTTCTTGCCCCTGTTTCTGAATCTGATGATGTTTTGCGATAAAAGTTTACCTATATTTCGATTGACTTCGGTATTTTTTTTTTAGGGTGTTTGTCAATCAGCCTTCAACTGTTCGGATCCTCCAATTTTCAACAACTATGTAAGTTGACATAGCCTTACTCGTTTTTTATTGATATACTCAAAACGTACCCTTGATAGGACATAAATTCATGCTGTCGAGTTCCACACATTGATTTAGGATCTGCACCCCAGAAATGCATAAAAGAGGTCGATGCTATTAAAACCACACCAGACTTTCCAGCGTTTGCTCATGTGGTAATTATATTATTGTTTACTTACACTTCGAAGTCATAAATGTCTTGACTAAAGCTTAATTTTCTCTGTAAATGATTAACTTATCACTGACATTGATTTAAATGACTTATAACTTAGTGTTATCCTGAGTGCATATACCGTTATTCCGGGGTGCTACAAAACGGTGAAATCGAAATGGAAAGCGTACGAAAGTTTCTCCGAAGAAGTGTTCGAGGAGTAGATCAGGAGATTGTCCCCGTTATTATGCAATCCTTTGAAAGCTGCATGACAAATAGTATGAACACTTTCTCTCCAAGATGTTTTTATTCAAAAAATAATTTTTTTTCTAATTTCTAGTTAGAGAACAAATGAATGCTGTCCATGTAAAAATGTATGCCAAACTACCGGATGGTTGCAGTCCTTATTCGAGTATGATGTGGGGATGTGTTAATACGGACACATTTATAAATTGTCCCGAAGAAATGTGGAAGAACGATCCTGAGTGTAATTTAGCGAAGGATTTTGTCAATCAGTGCAATCCCTTGCCACATGTTCCTTTGCCGGCTTATTAATACAACTGAGCTTAGAGAGGAAAAGTATATAAGATTTCAAAGAAATTTGGAAGAGTTTCAATAAGTATCGAAAATTCATAAAAGACCAACAGTTCAACCAGTAGACATTAAGAAAATAAATTTTTACAACGTTTGATTTCTAGTTTATCTTGAAGTGAGACTTTTTTAGATTAGTTGTGATATAAAACTAGATGGAACGAAAATTCGTCACGGTTAAGAAACAAACACAAAATAAGTTGGTGAGAGAATGAGATAAAATATATCATACATTATTTTATATTTCCGGTCTCCTCATTGTGCGATGCTTCGTAGAGAACCCACTAGCTACCTTTGCAAAAAGTTGTAAATTCATGCGTTCTATCGGTTCTAGAATTCGCTTCTTCCTATTCGAGAAAGTTGTTCACGTTGTTAATATAGGCTGTGGTACCTGCGTTTATTTTTCAACTCGAATACTTAACTAGCTTAGCTACTGGTTTTAGAAAAATACGAATAAGACATTTTACTGTCGCTCACGGTTCGAACATCAGCCATGAAATTTCGAAGCAAATTTCTAAAAAAAGGAGGAGTAAATTCAAAATAAGAAGAACATTTTTACCTTTTCTTTAAGAAAACTTTATTTAAGTAAAGAGTGGGCCTTCTAAAAGCTTCTTTTAACATTACTTTTATGTTATTTTGGCACTGACAGCTGCTTCTCTGCTGAAAGTTTGTGCAGAAATTTATTTTAGTGGACAACTCCCAAGGTCCTGTCGTAAGGTCTGCACAGACTGGAATGTGGCTGCTGTAGCCGAGAGTGTGAGAGGCAATCGACGATCACGTTTCTATGCTTCGGTTTTATATTCACATGTACCACTTTCAAGTGGTCTGCTTGGAGGTGCAATTTGAGCTCTTTATACTATTTTTTGTGGGGACTATTAATGACTGATGCTATGTTGAGCATTCGGAAACCATTCAAGCACGTATCAGCTTTTGCGAGAAACTGGCAAGCCAGGAGAATTAATTTGCCATGAAGAGCTCTTCAATGTTCGAATTTTGCATACAATTTTAGATCCTTGGAATGTGCTAGGTCCCGAGATTCCCAGTTTTGTTGCACCCTCTTTTCATTTACTTATTTACAACAAAAATTTTAAATAAATAGTTGTCTGGAGTTTAGGTATCCAAATAATTTTAAGTGAAAAAAGTGGAGTTAAGCTAGAAAAAATCGGAGCAGATTTTGTTTTTTCTTCAAAAGTGGAACCGAATTTGCTTCGATTATGGAAAGGTTTTAAAACGCTGGTCGCTGCTATTTATCACAGTGTAAACAGAGATGGTTTTACTATTCATCACAAGATTGTAGTGTTCAAAATAGAAAGTTTTGCTCCGAACAAAGGGTAATGTTGAAATGAAAATGGTGCGACAGAAGATTTTCGACAGCATTTTCCAACTCGAATACTTTACCCGCAACTGGCTTGAAAAAAGCACATCTAGAACGGTACGAATGTCGACGCTGCATTTTTGTCGTTGTCGCCATACCTCGTCATGTTGCAAAGCCTTTAACGGTTCTATTTTTTTTAAAACTTACATTTTGATAAAAAGAAGTGTGTGGTTCTATTTATGGAAAACGTGAACGTTACGTGTGGACATTGCGCAATAGCTGAGAACTTACTACTAACATTGATTTAAGTTCAATTTGAACTTATGACTTATGTGCTGCGATTAATAGAATATCGAAGGATATTTCACTTTCACAGATATCAACTATCATTGAAAAGGTTAAAAATGACTTTGTACAACTTTAGAAACAAGAAACAAAACTTTTGATGATGCTTTTTCGATCAAAAAACAAAACACTATATGTGTTTTTAGTTTACAAATAAAAATGAAAATATTAAAACTATCTTTCTCTTTTTTTGAACTTTTGACCACAACACAAAAATAATTCTATATAAAGAATTTTAGATGAAAGTTCCTTACAACAAAGACACTTTGTCTCCCCCTTTAGGTTCGTTATAAGGAAGTTTGACTGTATCTATCTATACTTCTTTATAAAGCATTTTTTGTTAAGAAACTGAAATAATCACGGTCGTATCGAAACTTGAACAAAAATCCGCACACGTTTGCGGTTCTGACGTTGAAGATCCAACGCAAATGCTATACGTAATACAATCTACGCACTCTAAAATATAAAGGTGTTCAGACGATATGTTAAATCTATCCCAAAAGCCGCACACTGGTTTGAGTTGATTTGCTCGGTCATCAAGTGTCTGCAAATGAGTACGCAAATTTTTCGGTGAATGTGTGACGTGTTCACACGATATGCAGAAAAATTCGCACATCACCTGCTATTTCCAATTATATGCAGATTTGCGTTAGTTTAATCGATTGTTTGACTTTTGTGTTTTGCTCATTGTTTGTCATTGTTGACGAAGCGCAAAAGCTCCATTGAATTGAAAATATTAGAAAGAAAGCGGTGCTATTGCTGTTTTTGCCATAAGATGTTATTGAAAAAGATGAAGAATATGAAAGTCGGAAATAATCATGTTACAGATGCGTGAACCAGAACTAAACCACAGTTTTGTTCGAATGTCAACCGATCAATTTGATCACTTCCTTAGGTTGGTGTAGCTTAGGATCGAAAAAGCTAAAACCATCAAGCATTACTGCAATGAGACTGACTAATACTGACTCTTCGTTTCTTGGCTACCAGCGACAATTTCTGGTCTTTTTCGCAATTCGGCTAAAACGATTTCAAAGATATTCGCAAAAGCGCTTGATGCAATATACGAGTACATCGTTCGCCTTCAAAAACATCATTTTATTAAAAAACTGCAATGGCACGGAGGATGGTTCTATTCTCAGCATTAACTTTTTGGTTCTAAGTTTTGCCAAAATGCATTGAACGTTACCCGCAAACAGCCCGCCTTGCACTTGGTTTAAAGTGCAGTATGAACATAGAATGAAAAAAAGAGCTAAAAAAAAAATTACGTTTTCGCAATTAATTTTCTGCATTTCGCAATTAATTTGGTTTGCGACCACATTCGCAAGTTCAACATCATTCGTATAATTTTAAAACATTTAGTCTAACTGAAAATTTGCAGTCATCAACTATTTACGGGCAAGCAAAGTGATTCAATGATTTATGTATAATACTTAATCTTATTTCACCACTTTCCTATAGGCTTAGGAGTTGCATAAGTAATGTAGCCTTGACCGAATATATTATTCAGTTCCTTGAAGAATCTCGAATCTTCGGAAAAATCCTCAAATCTTATTTATCTCTAAATATCTGAACGATCAATGCTAATGGTTTATCAATACAACATCAAGTGCTGCAGCAAAATAAGTAAATCAGTTGTTTGGCTTATATTATAAGCTATCTCCTTAAAAAACCATGGTCATGACTGTGTGTTAAAATTAGAAACAAATGCTATTTATATAACAAATCAAAATAAAACAAAACAAGTTTAAAATATGACTCGCTGAACTGCTTTGAAGCAATGCGTAGTGGTTTGAATTTCGTCACACAACCAGTTTTGCTGGCAATAGTATGATAATCTCTTAAATCTAAGCTTCCTATTTTACACTCGAACAGCACGTGACCATTCTCAAGATACCGGCTAGCCAGCATCTGTTCAACATGTGGCTACCTTACAAAAACGTAAAATGAATACAGTTAAAATGTCTTCAAATTCTTCACCTACGTCTGATATGTTTGTTTAAGAAAGATAATTTTAATTTATTTCTTGTATTATAGTAGATCAAATATTTCATCTGTTGACGCTGGTGAAAAAATCAACACAATGATGTTGATCTGCAGAGAGAAATAGGGCACCGCTGGCAGTTTTTACTACTTGAACAAGGTAATCAAATCAAATATTTGCTGGACCAGCGTGGATATATATTTACATAAAAATAAAATCTCAGTTATGGCGTTGCATGGAGAGTATTAGAAAAAACCTTGAACATTATTTGTTATTTGTCGCAATTTTATAATGTTGCCATGTATAATGAATTACAAAAATGAAAGTCATTCCAAATAGTTATTACCCGTTTCATAACCGGACAATGAGTCTAAATGATTTGATTTTATTTTTATTTATCGATATTTGTTAGTGGATCAAGTATAGGTACACATATTTCTTCAGAAGAGAGTAGCCAGAATCTGTTCATGACCTTGAGTTTAACCATGTTTTGCACAATTTTTACAAATTTGGAAAATAAGTGTAGAATCTTTTAATGTTTTTCTTAGCATCAATGTAATTCAAGTTCATATAAGGTCATGGTGTTAGCATGAAATTGTTTTTAAGTAAAGTATTCGACTATGGCTAGGACATGTAAGGGGATTGGAAACCGTAGCACATATAGTTTCGATTACATTATTATCGAAATTATAATTATCGGATTTATTTAAATAGTACAATTTTAGTTGAATGTCTCTTTTAATATTGAAAATCTTCAAAATCGCGTCAGTCGTTAATGAGAGACTGTGATTAAGGAAAACGAACTGGATTCCATCAAAGAATGACAATTGACACCAAACATATCAGAAGCTTCATCAAAATCGTTGCAATCGAGAAAAATTTACTTTGTTTTGACAGATGTTTGGGTTAAGCTACTATTTTGAGGGCTCGAAATAAAAATAACCGCCTTGGCCTACAGACTTTAGGAAATAAAGTTATCGTAATATCATATTTGATTGATAAATGTTATTTGGAGCTGCCAAACCCGGTAAAAGGGTTTAAAAAACCAATGAAAATCAAATCAAAATTTGATAATTTTTTTGTCACTGTGGCGTATGAGTGCTTTTTTGTTCCAAAAAAAAGAAGGAGGAAATCGCTCTCATAATGTTTTTGAGAATATCGTTTAGATTGCACGATCAACTGTGTATACTTTAAGTTTATGTGCATAATTTCCGGTGTTTTATGAAGCTTATAAGCAACCATTGCAGACTGGAGTTGGTCGAAAGTCTATAAAACAATAAGGGCAGCAATATTTTACAGCAGTTGTAAAACAAAGGTGTTATATGATCATTTCTTTCGCCTACATGGATTGTCACAGGTTGATTATATTTTTACTGGTCATTGTTGACGTAAGTGGCACAAGTTTATAAAGTATACAAAAATTGATTTTTTAATCTAACGCAGACAATGGGGAAGGAAGCAGGATTTAAATGTAATCAAAGGATGTTGGTTCCAACAAGTGTGAGAAAAAATTCGTTAATTAGAAGTTCATTGATATTTTTAATGATTTTTATATTTTCTAATTCTGATCAAAGGATATCAGAAACTGCTGTAGGATTCCTTCAGCAAGGTTAACAAAATTCAGGGATCAGTGCTATAACAAAACACTAATGGGTGCATTAAGCCAAAAACGGGACGATTTCATTGCCTTATTAAATCCTGTGAGTGATCAATGAGTGCTCTTAAACTTATACAAGTTGCTCTTTGAATTCTCTTTTCTATTATTTGTACAAGTGTTCTATCGATTGTGTATACGTTGGCTCTGGTGTTCTCGATAAGGAGCTGTTTAATATACCAAATTTGAAAGAGTTTATAAGAAGTAATATCCCAAACAATCAGGAGTTGGTAAATGTCATGAGCAATGGTTTCCAGAAATGCGGTCCTATAATTCAAAAAAAGATGGAAGAATTTAGAGAGATTAAATCTTTGAAATTGAAAAATCATCAGAGGGTTTATCAAGCACTTCAAGCTCATTGCTCTCCATTTGCTGTTTTGGTAACATTTTGTGCTCTAAGACAAACTTTCCTAAATTGTCCAGCAAATATATGGACCAACAGTGATGTATGTGACAAGGCTCAAAAATATGTCAGGAATTGTGACCCAGTGCAGTTTTCGGGGTCCTATGGACAAAATGAAGGAAAACGATCTACAAGCTCATCAAGAACTAAGATTTAATTCATTTTTTTTACTGACTCTATGTATTTTAAAATATAAAACCAAGTATACCATTTAATTACCAAAGCCCAATTATAATCCTCTAAATCAAGCTTTTTTTCTTTCCAACAGTTGTTTTTGAATAAAGTCGTGCTGGAAGTAGATTGTTTTCATGTCAATAGTAATCACAAAAACGTGATTGTGTTAGCAAATCAAGACGTTACTTTGCCAGAAAAAAACACTATGAACCTGACAATGAAAAGTATGATGACCCATCAAAATAAATGTATATGAATGTGCAAATGTGGGTACATGTATAATATTCGTTCGTGTTAAGAAATTTTATTTATTAAGTTTCTTCAAAGCAAATAAATGAAGGCGGTAGGTAAGTTCATGTTCATGAACGTTATGAAAAATAAAAATTGGTCTGCAATCAAATTTCCAGCAAATGATTCTTCTTTCTGCTCACTTTGGCATGAAAAATATGTTTTTAATCTTATGTCACCATATGTACTTGAAAATGGTGGTTTCTTGGCTGAATGAGATTTGAACAATAAATTATTTTGTTTTTCTATAACAATTTTGAATTAGCCAGTTAATTCTTTTTTAGGTATTTATGTATTCTAATTGAAAAAATCCAATCATGTTTGAGTTGTAGCGCACAGACTAAGAAGTAAAAACCACTATTGTTGCTATAAGCCAGAATTGTGTAAAGTGTTAATAGAAAAGTTTATTAAAATTTTTGGATAAAATAAGTCACAAACAAAACTTAGCAAACTTTGGAATAAACCAGACAAAGATGATCAGGAAAACTTTGTTCACCCGCTTCGATATTGAGGTAGTGAAACAATTCAGAAAAATCACTTTTGAAAATCGATTTCATCAACGATAATGATAGAATGAATTAGAAGTTATAGGAAAAACAAATACAATTTTCCTTAAATTTATCAATGTGCTAGCTTTTCCGCCTGGGGTTGCTCAAGTCTAAATTATTCAAAGCGTTGTTTGCACTGCCAAAAGATCAAAAACTGTTAAGAACCCCCGCTGTGCTAAGCTAAAGATCTCCCTACCCGTGGGAGTATGGGTATGAAATAAAGTTTATTTTACTGAGGGATAATGTAGCATCCTAAATTTTTAGAAACCTGTCCAATAGTTTTTAAGTTCACGTACTCTTTCCCATGATTCGATCGCTTTTGCAAATTTGTGTATTTAGTTTAAGGGAAAACGTCACTGAGACAGGCCAAAAAATACGAATTTTTGCGAATTTTTTGCTTGGGTATATTTCTCGTTTTTAAGATCGGGTAGAGGAATATTTAAGGAGTATACATTAAAGTATATTGACACAAAATTTTATCAAAAAATATACAAAATTGATGAAGTTACATGTTGTATTTTGATAGTTGTCGAAAAAAATTCTCCTTCGTTGTCCCAAGTCCCAACGATATCACCTTGAGGAATTATCTGAATTTGAAAAATTAAATTTTTTTAGTATATACGCAGTTTTTTTAGTATTATACGCAGTTATCGTTGTACGTAGTCTTTTAACTTTTTTCTTCTCAATTTCAGCATTTTTTTTTTTTGTAAAATGATATTAAAAAATAATAATTATAAAACGGCTAGGCCCAGACTAAGCAACTGCAATTATCTAAATTTCAAAAAAAAAAAAAAAAAAAATTTAAATGGGTTTATCGGTACCTAAGAAATCGATGGGACAAGGTTGAAAAAGTGGTGCTGGGATAAGCGCGTTTAAAGTTTTTCATGATTTTTCCCGAAAAATTAGTTTCATGCTATTTTTAACTTCCCGGTTAGGGAAAGTTATTGTTCCTGTTCCTATTCCAGGGCTATTTGTTCATCTAGGCGAACTATTCATGGTGTAACATTAATAAGAGACTTACTATGTAACCATATAAAATGTCCTACGCTACTTGCTGTAGTACCTATTAATGTACCATCAAGATCTTTGAGATCAAGAATGTTTTTAAAAGAAAAATTGCATAGATCGATATATGGAAGTAATGAAACTATATCTAGATCTATTAGGGATTTTAATGAAGCTTGTGTAAATATTGATATCTTCTGTCTTAATCGTGAAAAATTTAAACTAGAAGTCTTATATTTATTCACATTCTAATTATTATTTTTCTTGGAGTGTAAGTATCAATT